>JAWNPJ010000027.1:11406842-12813684 GCA_035047585.1 Drosophila monieri
TATATTATTCTTTAGTCCGCTGGCTTTTCCTATGGACGTTCGTATTCCGTAGAATAGGATGCTCAATGCACCTTAATTGGTCTTTTGATAAGTGTATTAAGATCTGTGTAATCTGTATTATATACTACATACACAGTATAAGTTTCAGTCTTCCTTCAATTGAACTTTTGTTCCTCTTTTTAAATAAATTTGAAGTAGATTAACCAATTGGAATAGCATCGAAGATGATTTTTGCCAGCATCCTTCGGGTTGAAATGTGCCGTTGAGTATTTTATTTTCCCTCGAATGAACACACCACATCCAAAAAGCTTAGCTAGCACTATCATCAATGTGATTGATATTTCTTGCTGTTTCCAAGCGCAGTAACCCCCGAATGAGATGCTACACAGATGAGGGTATAATTAGCTCAATAAAACCATTTGTGAGATTACGATGTCTAACTTTATTGTCAACTTAAAGCTACATGTGGCGAGGCTCTGGCACAACATCTACCTAACTAGACTTCTGGCAAGTGACCAGACACAAGTCATGGTGCACCGGTTGACCCCGGGACTCCTCCGGGTTCTTCGTTTCTATAAGACCGGCCTGTGTCGTATTTGCAGGTGTGTCCGTGGCTACCCTTTGACTTTCCTCGAGTGCTGCCGCGTGAACAGCTAAGAAGGCTGCTGCAACCCCCAACAGAGATCCGGCCGCAACATCCGACCAGTGGTGTTTGTAGTCCATGACCCGGCTGAGTGCCACAAACCAGGCAACAACGACACAGACTAGCTGAATCACGGGCCCTAGCAGAGAACCTGGCAACGGCCAGCGGCGCCTACGGATGTGCAGCGCCACAAAGACCAGGCCGTAAAACGCCATAGCAGAGTGCCCGCTGGGGAAGGACACCGTCAGATCCTTGAGAACCTCTTCACTGACTCCCGACAGCTGGGGCTGGCAGATGTAGACGTCATGGTACTCTTGGACGACTTTATGGGCCAAATCCGCACAGGTAGTTCCATTTGAAAATGTCGGCCTGCACGCGGCAAAAAAGTGCGGACGCAATCGGCCGATCGTATTCTTACCGATGCTCTTGAGAAGGTCGTTGAACACATAGCCGTAGAGGAACCATCGGAACACGTTGTACACGGGCCAATAGTGACTCCAACTGCTGGCTCCATTGCTCCGGCAAAGGAAACTTTCGATCAGGACCAAGCTGAGCAGGGGCAGGTACAGTCCCAGCAGATGCAGTATCGTGGAGCTGATTGTGTTTTCATGGTACGGGTACATAAGGCTCTGATCATCGCAAAAAAAGCCGCGGATAGTGGGTGGTCCCCAGATCCTTGCAAAATTCTCTACGATAACCAGGAGCAGGCCCATCAGGGCCAAGTCCACCAGGAGGCGGACGGGCGTCCAGACCCGCAGGCTAAAACTCATTTCCAGACCTTGCTTTTCGTCTACGTCCGTTATATTCGATGCCTTGCGGCTCACTGATCTCTATCTCCGGTCGAAGGCGGCAATCTGAGCTCAGACTCGTCCGACTTGGATTATTAATAAACAGTTCGCATTGTTGTTTTGATTATATTAATAAACGCCCGCCAAAGGGTGCTCGAGCTGACGTAGAGAATGTTATTGGGCCGGACTCCGGAGGTATTCCCGAGACGAAAGTCGAGTACTCTTCTTGATCCGCGGACTGTTGTCACGCACGTGCTGGCGTCGCAATCGCAACTTAGTATGCCCCTTCGGCCCTGACTCGATCACATCACAACACGCGAGTTGGTGTTTACCGTCTACGGATCCCAACAAGCAATAATGCCGAAGCTCAACCGCGGAAAGCTCTCAAAAAGCTTTGAGTGCCACTAGCCTCTATGCATTCAAACAAACGTCATCCTCTACGAAACCATAAGGCTAACGCAAAATACATTCATTCATCATGAATCAGCAAATAAGTATTGCAAAATGAATGTAAAATGTTATGACTCAAGTGTATTCCAATACTATCTGTTTTTCATTTAACATCAATTTTCAAAAAAAAATTATTTAAAACATTTTTTATATTTATAAAACAAAAATTATACAATTACCTTATTTTTTCCCCGTGTGTTCTATCGAATGGGCCCCTTGATGATTCAGTACTTATTAAGTTTTTGACCGATATCTCCAGCCAAGGTAGTCAGGTAAAAACGTTATGAATATAAGGTGTATGAACCACTTTAGCTTGGGAATGTGGGTGTGGCCATGAGTTGTATGACTGAAATTTGAATTACGGATTACCCAACATAAACAATTGAAAACTCAAAAATATTCGCAACACTTCGATGTTTTTTAATTATTAATAATATATAAAACGGACAAACTAAAATTACGGCTAAAGGAGAGGCTATGCAGAAATCTTACACAATTAATGGGATTTCAAATACAGATTTATGGGAACTATACAAATGAAGTGGGTGATCTCTAGGTATAATGCTCTAAAACGAGATGTGTAAGGATAAAGTCAGACGGCTCGACTCGTGGATATAATCTTTATTGCTAGCTTTGGAGCGTTTTTATATTTCATTGGTCCCTACACTTTCGTGCGATAATCATCTTCATTGTAGTTGCTGTCCGCTGAGTAGGGAGGTGGAGTGCTGGGACACACCTCCTCCTGCAAGGTGGCCGCCGTGTTCTCCCTCCGCAGCCCCCCGCCGAGAAGGCCTTCCATTCGCCCAAAGGGCGTATCAAACATCCTCGCAATGAAACGGACAGTGATCAAGGCACCGACTACGCCCAGGAGCGAGCCGAAGAGGACGTCGGACCAGTGGTGCCAGTTGTCCATCACCCGGCTGAGAGCCGTGTACCAAGCCAGCATGATAAGCAAGAACTGCACGAAGTGACGGCCCAATTTCGTTCCTCTCCAAGTGATTTTCTCCTGCAGGTAGAGGGCTACGTACACCATGGCATAGAAGACCAAGCTGGAGTGTCCGCTGGGAAAGCTAAGGCGCGACTGACGCACGTCCTCGACGGAGAAGCCCTCGCCGGCGCACTCATAGTTCTCCACGTAGCGGTGCAAGTTGGACGGATCCGAGCATAGGCTGCCATCAGTGAGCTGCGGCTGGCACACGGCCAGAAAGTGTGGCCGCAGGCGTCCAATGGTGTACTTTCCCACCTCGGTGGCGTCGAAGGTCAGCAGTAGCCCGAAGACGAAGTAAGCGGCTTGGCGGCCCAGCTGCACATACCAAGTAGAGACCCGCCAGTGCAGCAGAACTTGCGTTTCCCCGATCTGTCCGGCTCGCAGATGGGAGATGTACTCCACCAAGACGAAGATGAGTAGGGGCAGCAGGCCAACGATCAGGCCGAGCATCACCGGGGTGATGGTGTTGTCCCTGAAGGGATAGGCGATGCTCTCGTCGTCGCAGAAAAAGCCGCGTCGTACCGGATCCACAGCAAACTCATACACGCAGATGGGGATAACGAGAACTACTATGACTAGCAGCTCCAGAAGCAGCCGCTGGGTCAGGCGATGCTCCGCGGGCCGCTGGTGGTCTGCCGAAGTTGCGGAGCGGGTCGAAGCCGGGGCGGGCATGGGGACGGCTACAGATTGATCTTCGTTCGCGGAACGCATTTCGTGGATGGGTCGCTCCGGCTTTAATTAGTTAATATTCCAAATGGCCTTTATGCCTGCTGGTAATTAGCTTTTCGTTTTGTCGTTTACCCGTCGCGGTCGATTGTTTCGGGTTCGTTGTCAGTAACTGACTGAAATGGCGTTGTTCGGGTAACGTTCTTTTAATTCAACGCTCATTTGATGGGGCAGACTCTTTTGGTGTTTTGTTTTTGGATCCTTCTCTGTGTTCTCCGCTCCCGCTTGGAACAACCCCTTCTTCACCAGACCGCTGTTTTCCCGCGTCAGAGCGAGTTTTATTTTCTATTTTGAGACACTTGTTATTATCCAGATAGCTTACTACTGGCGCGGTTTCGTATTCTGCACTTATTGCTTAGATTAGACAAGAGAGACTGTCACTGAAAGAAAAAGGAGAACCATTATTATATTTAACGATATAGAAACACGTAAATTGCCATTAGGAAATTAGGGGCCATCTGATATGATCTTGAGAGTTTCTCGCTGTGCAACTGTTCAAGCAGCCTCAAGATCATTTTGATAAGATAAACTAGAGATTGACAGATAGTCGCGAAAGCTAGAGGGCATACTTTAGTGTAAAATCAGAGCGAGTCAGCGATTTTAGATTACTGCGACAATTTTAGGGACGATTTTATAGGATAAGCGAGCTGATTTTAACGCATTGATAAGACGTTAACATTGATAATCCGCCGGGTTAAGATATATGCTGCTACGGTGACTCACGGGTTACTCACTGAGTAATCGCCTATTGTTCTAGGGCAGCGAGCCGTCGAATGGGAGCGCCTCTGTGAGATTTGCATTATCAGAGACTGTGTAGAGGCAGCTCTGCTTCGGTGAGCGCCACACTCGAGCATCCGCCAATCTTCCGCCCAAGAATGGACCCCATTGTGAACTTGCTACTCCCGGTCTCTGATCTGTACCACTTCCCCGGCAGGGGTCTGCCGTGGTGGCTTCTGGCACAAAGTTTAACTGTCAATTAAATAAAAAACTCAAAAAATGGGGCACGGAAAATGGAAAGCATTCAAAGCAGACTCATCACCCGCCTTCAGTCTTGGCCTTCTTGTTCGCTCGCACTCATGTTCGTATTCCTATTCGCAGACGTATTCATAGTGGACGTCAAATGGCACGACCTTTAATTGAATGAATAAGCGACATTTGATTGAATTAAGGCGGCCAGTCTCTGTGACTGAGTCCGATTCCTCCCTTACCCTCGGCATCTGCCTCCGCGATCACTGACTATTTGAACTTTGTGCTTCAGCAAGTGGCGCTTATTTTTTTTTGATGGTTATTTGATACAATTTTTAATTTAAGAGGAATTTTTTAATTTTAAATCTCCTCTAAATTGAATTTTTAAATAAAGAGGATTATCACCGCACGGATTTCCAACAGAATATAACTCATTTCCAACATAAGTAGCCCTACAGTCAATAAGACTCAAAAAACTAGTTAGTCAAAAACTCACTTTTATTTGAACCTTAACTATCGTATTACGGCCGTATATCAACACGTTTTAAAATTCCACACAATCGGCACGAACACCTTCTTAAAGGTCAATAAAAATTCAGTTTTGCGACAGTTTCTTAACCAAAGGGCACTGCTAGCCGATATCATCACCGAGTGATGTACGAGTAGCTACGTGTAGCTCTGGGCCAAACCACCTGTTACCCTCCACATAACCCGTGTGATTCCGAGACGTAACTTTTAGGCGCCACTTTCCGATCGTGACTGAACGGCAACACAAACACCAGTCACGGCTGGCTACCGATGTAAATAAGTCGATCGAGTGGTTCTCGTATAAATCATTAATCGGAGAGACAATGAGAGAAAGAACTGACCGGGAAGAGAGCCAGAGTACGGGAGCCAAGTGGACGGTGGTCAGTGCGCGTCTTTGGGTAATCGGACCTCACCAGAGGCTGAGCATTTGTTGCGCCGGACCACACGGTTGTGGTCTGCTTTGATGATTCAAATAGGAGGCCCTTAATAGGAGTTTCTAAAGGGAACCTATTATTTAAGTCACAATTCTACAGGATAATCGGGGCTAAATTCGCCCGGATTCTCGCTCCAGAATCATCAAATAGTTGGACCTTTACTTAACATTTTTTTTTTTAATGTTATACATAATGTTTAGTTACTGACATAAATTCTAAAATTGCTTGGTGATGTAGTACTCATTATCAGATGTACTGAGCCCAATCAACTGAAGGAGATCGTAACAGGTGGTTTGTGCCCGCGCTAATCGGAGTAGGGTGATGGTATCGGCTAAGTGAATGTAAAAGCTCTTCTATCTTCGGATCGTCCGAGAATCTACTACCGACGTTTTTTTTTTGCTTATACAGATTATACAAATTTTAAAATTATTTTTTTCACACAAGTAGTGTTTGGCCGCATCACATAAACGGGGTAGGAAGAAGGTTTTTTACATCTTATTCGAAAATTTATGAAAAAATATGGAAGATATGTAAGCTCTATAAATTTAATATAAGCAATAGCCATACAACAAATCAACATATTCACGTAAGATCCATGAAAAATGTAATGTTTAAATAAACAAGAAATTGTATTTTGCAAAGCATTACATATCCAATGTTGGTACTTAAAATATAATGTTTTTATTTAGAAATAGGTGATTTACGAAGACAAAAGCGATGGCTTGTCGTCTTCCAATAATCTTTCCAATTCCTTAAATACATAAATGCTGTTATTGACAAGTACTGTGATAGTTCCATGGTAAAATCAAGGAAATGCATTGGCTTAATCAGTTTATTTTCGTAAAAGTATAGTAAATTTATTCAGTATCCGTAAGTAGCTCTATTATAATACCCTGCATAGCCGTAGATCTGTTCGTTCCTGGGCCACTGGCGCCGTTTTACTCGCACCTCAGTAAAGAGGCCAGCCACCACGACGGCACCGAAGAAGGCTAGTAATCCGCCGAGGGCAGCTCCCGCCGCCACATCTGACAAATGGTTCTGGTAGGTTGATATGCGCTCCCAGCAGACTCCTAGAGCCAGGGATCCGCAAGCTAGCTGTAGAGTAGCGCGGAGGAACCGCATCCAGGGGGCAAACATCCTGGCTTGGGCGTAGAATATGAGAAAAGCCATGGCATAGATGGTGGTGGTCACGAATCCGCTAGGAAAGGAGTGGCGCACAATGGATACGAGATCAGCCGGAGCCGCAAAATCCGTGCAGTCAAATTCCTCAACGTAGAAAGTAGAGTTGCCCCCGGCCGCCCCGACGCACTTTCCATCGCCCTCCTCGCCCCACGAGGGCTGGCAGATGTCAAAGAAGTAGGGTCGCAGTCGACCAGTAGAGTGCTTGGTCACCCGGATCGTAAGTAGGGCTAGACCTAGGCCGAACAGATACACTCCCACTGTTTTGTAACACTCGCTGATGAAGCTAGGAATTCGCGCACCCACGAAGACGAAGCGCTGCTTCAGCTCTGTCGCTTCCGGCATAAAGGCGGCTCTGACCATTTCGACCACAAGGATGAAGGAGGCGGGAAGGACGACCACTGCGATGGTGAGATGGACCTTGGTCAACCTAGGCTGTTGATAGGGGTACTGCAGACTCAGGTCACTGCAGTGGAAGCCCCGCTGGGTAGTGGGAAGCTTTTGGGGCAGCAGCACCAGGGCAA
This sequence comes from Drosophila monieri, assembly GCA_035047585.1. Lineage (NCBI taxonomy): Eukaryota > Metazoa > Arthropoda > Insecta > Diptera > Drosophilidae > Drosophila > Drosophila monieri. The sequence continues at coordinate 11,414,069 of JAWNPJ010000027.1, forward strand.
CGCCGAAGATCCCCAGGAGGATGAGAAAGTCGATGACCAGCCGGGAGAGCAGACGCGTATTCGGATTGCCGCACATATTGACACTAACCTGTGGGCTAGTAGAGTCGAGTTTCCTCTCCCCACGGTCAGTACTAATTTGCATTTCCATTGACCAGGTCGCATTGGGTGTTTCTACACAAACTCGTTTTACGAACCTTTGTTTCGCTTTTCCATCTGATCTAGTCGCTGGTCTCAGCCATCATCGGTTAGTCAAATATGCAAAGGTCTCGATAATTTATTCCTATTTTCTAAAGCTGGATTCCACTAAAGAAGTGGTCCGCCCAACTTGTTCTTTCTGTCTGCGGAAAGGCACCGCTAACTGTAAATGTTTGCAACCTATTTGGGGCTTAAATCAAAGGCTGTCAGTAATAATAACCATTTCGCAAGTTCATCGGAATGTGTCGACGAAACCTTCTAACCCAAGAATTTTTTCTTTCTACTTGCAGGTAAGACTTGCCTACCCTCAAGACCTGGAAGTGGCTGAATGACTGGTAGTATTAACTTTAAATAAAAAATATATATTAAATGGGATACAAATAACATACAATATCTAAAGATTGTGTGAAATTAAAAGTAATGAATAATGAACACTTGAATTGAAGATGTTTCGTATTGCGGAAAGTCCAATGTCCACTCATGACTGGCATGCTTTAAGTATTCTGTGCCGAAGGTTTTAAGTGTTACAACTTTCGAAAATATCCGAAATATGCTCTCCGGCGCAGCAGCCGATCGATGTATCGCTTTCTTCTCAGTCATTTTTTTCGCAAGTTTTATGCACGTCATTAATCTCTCTGGGATAACTTGTGTGATAATACATACATTTATTTCGCTAGATTATAAACAAAAACAGGAATTTGTGCAAATCTTTGTTCCAGTGTCTACATGAGGTTCTGCAAGCTTAATTTCGCTAATCTTTATTTTGCTCAGGGCACATAGCCGTAGTTGTGATACGTTTGAGCGTACTGCGGCTGCGCCTGCGCGGGGTGCGCCGCCAAATATGGCAGCGTTCCGAACGTGTACGCCGGCAGGGCAGGCGGCACCCCTTGGACCGTTCCAGGAGCGCCCGCAGCAGAGGATCCGACAGCCTGGGATTTGGAGGAGCTCTTGGGCGACACCTGTGGCTTCCGCAGGGTGTTGGCGGAGTAGCCGTTCTTGGCCCAACGCCTGTTGGCAAACAGATTGGTCACATAAGCCGCCGTGAGCCATGCGAAAACCACGCCCAGCAACGCTCCCGCCAAAACGTCGCTCCAGTGGTGATAATAGTCAGTAATCCGGGTCAAGGAGACGTACCACCCAAACATGACGAAAAGGAACTGCAACAGGTGCTTAAGCAGCTTGGAGACCCGAGTGCTGAGCGCCACTTGTAAGTAGATTGCCAGATAGAGCATGGCATACATCATCATGCTGGCGTGACCGCTGGGAAAGGACTGGTTCAGCTGCTTGAAGGCGAAGTCCGACATGTTGGCGTTGCTGCACGTGAAGGCGTCGATGTAGCGGCCCGCGTTCTGGGCGTCCTGGCAACCACTACCGTCCGGCAACATGGGCTGGCACACGGCAAAGAAGTGCGGCCGCAGCCGCCCAATGCAGAGCTTTGAGAGCATCGTGACAAAGGTGCACATGGCCAAGCCATATAGGTAGCAGAGCGCCTGTCGGTACAACTGTCCCAGGCGCTGGGTCAGACGGCTGCCCGGAAGCTGCTTGAAGAGCTCTACCACGGCTATCACGGCGGTGGGCACTCCCAGAACTAACCCGATGACCAGCTCATGGCCAATGGTGCTCTCCCGCATGGGATAGCCCAGGGACTCGTCTCCGCAGAAGAAACCGCGCCGGAAGGGGCGCACCAACTTGTGCAGCAGCAGGCTGGCCCCGCTGAGGGCCGCCCAGATCAGCAAGTCGCAGAACCCGCGGGCCAGTTTCGTGTACTTGGACATGCCGGATTCAGCTTCCGCGAACAGTAGTGCCACCAACGACGACTCGACGTGACTGCCAATCTGCGCTTCACTAGCCCAGCGAAGCTGCCGGTGAGTCGCCCAACCTGGCCGTGATTTCTGACTGGGTCCGCTCTCTCTCAGCTGCCGTTCTCTTTCTTCGCATCGCTTTGCGGCCTGCCAGTCACAACCGGGTGCGTGCTCTTCCCAGCTACGTTCCCCACTGCCCCTTAGCAGCCGTGTCTTGTTATTTTTGTTGCCGTGGCTACGTCGGAGCTTCCACACTGCCTCACGCCCTCGAACCGTTTGCTTTTGTTGAATGTTTGATTTTTTTGATTAATTACAAAAAACGTTTTTATTATGCCCACAATCCGAGAAACCCTAGGCAATTGATAAACAAAAGCCGTTAAGCTTCGAGGTGCGTTGGGAAACGGGAGCCAGAACCTCTCCCGTTGCAGTTACCAGAAATGCAAACGCCCGAGAAGCTCATATTTCATAAACAACAAGCGCAAAAAAAAAAACAAACATGTGGAGAGTACTTCCACCTCCGCGAACGGACAATATGTTGGGCAACTGGTTTCACGGATTGCTTATAAGCCAGGAGAAAATACTTACCAAAAGTCCAACCCAGATAAGGCTTTCTCAGAAGAGAGCCGAAGCCACGAAGATGAAAACTGGTTTCTCGCCTGAGGTTCTCGCCTTTCGCTTCAGAGTGCACTTTCTGCGCTTTGTGGGGTGCGTGTGCATAATTTTGCGGCGGGCAGCGAGTGGAACGCCACAAAAGAGGCAGCCCCTGTGGGCAGCACTCATGTGTGATAATTCGGCTTGCGGCTGCTTAATTGCTGGCTGCAAGCGCATCTTCTGCTGCAGTCATCGTTGGGAATTTTCACTTTTAGGGATTTCTCATTCAGTGACTCATCCAAATACTTTAAGGCGGCTGCGATCGGAGAGCAGGGGAGAGCACACCTGTTCCAGCATTGCGGTGGTGACGGCGCAGCTTCTAAATTGCATTCCTGGGGCTACCACTTGCGGGTACCATGGTGACGTCTACTTGAGCTTTAAGCTCTGTCCCTCTGTGGGTTCTGGGGAGATCCACTAAAACTGGTTTGCTGGGGACTCTATCCGCAGTTTATTTTTATTGCTCTGCTAATTGAAACGGCTAGCAGCCAGGGCTGGAATGGGTCAAAGTGGGATGCGATGTGGCTCGTTAACTGGCAAAATTAAAATCTAGTTTCGGCTATAATTCAATCATTATTCTGGGAGACCCAGGGACCATCAAAATGATGTGAAATGTGTGCATTTATTATTCAATTATTATCTCATTAAAATTATAAGCAGAAACGGAATTCTGATGGTCTCCCAATATGTTTATGTAAAGTTATTTTATTGTTGTTTCGACTCTAGTTCTTAATCCATATTTAAAACAATTTTTCCCAATTATTTCTATTATAAATAATACAAACCAGTAGTAGGTATTCAATTTAACATACACAGCTGAAATCTAATCCGATTTAACCAATTCTAAACAACCTTTAACCACAGCAGTGGGTATGTTTGTTTTACTTAAAGATTATTTTCCTTTATATATGTGAAAGGCTTTGTACAGGCATCGTATGAATAACAGGCAGTTACTTTAAATCTTTCCGGGAAATGGTGTGGCTTTATTCCTCAAAACTTGTCCAATATGACAGTTGCAAGCGTATAGAGGCTTCGAGTTCTTGAGTTTTCGTAGGTCTCTATGTGGGTGCTTAAAGTTTTATGGATTTGGGTGCATTGCACGTGCAGGAAATTAAAATCAATTCAAGTCGATCAGAGTTTAATTTCGCAATTCATAGATCTCGCATTGTTGAAAGGTCCAAAGACCTTGGACAGCGTTGCACTAATCCCCTCTTAAATGGCCAGCTCTGGTTGTTAACCCTGCCACCAGTCGAGTTATCTAAGGCCAGTGGTATCACCTCACTCAAGCCCCCCATTCTATGCACCTGATTGTGGCGGTATGCGCGCACCCCACTCCCCCCTGGCAAAGCGTTGAGAGAGTATCCCCATTGAAGAATGTCAGCAACGGAATATTACTGCAACTCAAACACATCCCTCGCTAATCACTGTCAATGGTAACTACTTCCCCAGGGGCACACTTAACAAACTTTGGAACTGGGATCGTCACCGAATGGGATCGCCAGTAGCTCCTCCTTAGCATACTGCGTCGCAATTGCAACCGATTTGCTTTCTCGTCCGAAGCGCTATCAGCCCTCGCCCCACCTGGTTTATTGTGGTATACACCTCGCCTTATCAGTCAGCCCCTGGTCGTGGACTGGAAGCGGGAAGTAGGGAATCAAGATCAGCAATAGCAAAGTAACAAGTAACAAGCACTTTGAAATCTTTTGTCTCAGCATTTTGACGGCTCGTCTGCACAGGAAGTGCTTCTTAGGTTCGCAAATCCAGAGACTTGCCGAGTCAGAAATTTTGTCCACTTCTGACCGGGGGTCCGAGGCCTAGAGGTACAAGGCGTATAAATGGGTGTCCGTATGCAAATTGATGCGATTGTGCAATCAATGGGCATCCGCTGGATCCGCGTATTTAATGAATTATGCCAATAATAAATTTAAACTGGAAGATAGTAAAGCCACCGACAAATAAAACCAGAAACCTTACGAGCAGCCTTCCCACATGGTAGTCATGATGATAATGATCACTCGATGGCGATCATGAATACCCGTTTTTGACGCGTGCTGCGGTCGTTTTTTGATACGATTTGGCACCGAGATGGTCGATTAAGGGGCGTATCGGTTACTGTTCTCAGTTAACTTTGCTTTACACAAAGCTGGTAGAAACACCAACCCATGTTGCTATACCAATAATTACATCCCAATATATTATATGTAGATCGCAAACAAAGTGACTTTCACCACATTTTGGACTAAATTGTCTATCTCTTTATACATTTTCTTGCAATTTTAAAGTTGAAAATTACCTTACAAGAACCTATTTGGGATTGATTACACAGTTATTTTCATACCCCTGTTGGATTTCCCATTGTCCAGCCAATTTGGAGCAATTTCCTTGCAATACCACTCCGAAATTAGCATAAATTAACAGCAAATAGTTGCTAGCAAAGCAATTTCAATGTAAATCGAAGTTGGAAGTTTCCATAAAGAAGCCAGATTCGAAGTGCAAATACAAAGTGGCCATAAACTAAATCCACTTTATGCACTGCGGCCCAGGCCCGACTTCAGCTCGGACTCCAGATCGGAGTCCGCCCAGGCAGTGGCAGCAGTGGCAGTCTCCGTTGCCACAGAGACTGCCACATGAGTCTGTGGACCGATCCACGACCTACATCAACGCAAATGCCACAAAACAGAAACCGTCTTGAGTCACGTTGCAATGACCTACTCCAAAGGCGACCGCAGGCGTTTGGTGGAGCTCCTCCGTCGTCTCCCTACCCTCCGGATCCACCTCGTCCGTCTGGCAAATGCATTTCGAGGGACTCGAAAGCCACTCTTTCATTATGCGCAAATGCCAACTCGCAAGCAAACAAGCCTAAACAAACTGAGCAAAGCAAACCTTGAAACAATTCAATAGTTTCCTCATTAGCAACGTTCGTGCGATTCCCGACAAACAAAGGGGGTGCGCCGTAAGGATGTTCACTGTACTTTACACGCAAATTGATTTATGTTGCCAAGGCAATCGACTTGCATATGAAAGATATATGCTTTCGCCAATTTTTTTTTTCAAGTATTTGCCGCGGGAAGTGGATTTAAATTAACAAAAAAGACATTTTTTAGAAAAATAAAATTGATAAAAGTACCAAAAAGTATCTTCAAAAACAGCAAAGTTGTGTCATTACCAATCGTTCAGGTATTTTGGAGCTAAAGGATATAGTCGGCTGATCCTCTTGAAATTCGGTACATCGACTAAGTTTGCCGAAAATATAATTTTCCTGTACAACAGCTTACATCGCAATCTTCTAGTTTAAAAAACACCAAAGTTATGTCATTTCCGATCCATCAGGTCCATTGTAGGGAGATATTGAGAGTTATTATATTTTGCCCAAAAGTTTGCTATGCGTTTAGCACAGTTCTAATTGTAAATACTAGCTGTTAAATGTTCAATAAAAAAAAATTTTTTTAGATAAGAAGACTTGAACTTTTTCCGAGTGTACGTACGACTGAGCTAAGAAGAGAGCGGTCGTGATAAGGAGTACAAGCACCATTGAAATCCAATATCAATGCGAAATTTACACAGTACTGGGAACCTTCAGAGCTGAGACGCAGCTCTTTTTAGTTGTTGTGTCTGTTTAGATTCGATCTGAAGACCGTAGCCCATAGCAGTGCCACCACCAACACAACCACCGGCCAAGAGGCAAAAGCCTGCCGTATCTTGCCGCTATAGCGCACTATTGGTAATCGTTCCGATCGACGAAGTGCAGTCCCCGTCGAAGTCGCAGACACCGTCACCAGCGAACGACTCACATTCGTCGCGATTCAAACAAAACGTCAGCGCGGACCAGAGCGGCTCATAGACATCGAACGGAGTGCGATCGTAGCGGTTCGTTCGTGGTTCGCGACTGCCAAGTCTCTCAGGGTTTCCGAAATTCTGCAAGGGTCGGGTCGGTCGGCTAGAAAACATCCTTGCCCCGGGAATATATCCTTAGTCGAAAACAAAAGAAAAGCAAAAAGTGGGCAGACCTATCGAGAGCGGATTCAGCCTTTATCAAAATCTCGGCGAACGAGTAAGTGCGCAATTTGTGAACACAGCCGAAATTAAAAAAAAAATGTGAATGGGCGAGAACGGGGCGTAAAACTAGACTGATATCCGCCGAGTCGGAAACTCGGAATCGGGGACCTTCAGGGCAAGTGAATGAACCCGCCTGATAGTAGCAAGCCCAAAATGAACACCTTCAAGCGTGGATTTTTCTGCTCGGACCTGAGCATCCGATACCCGTACCGGGAGTGCACCATCACGGTGCCGATGCTATTGCTGATGATGCTCCTGCTGCCGATGCTCTTCCTAGCTGTGGCGGAGATCATGCGTATCTGCAAACGATTTCGCACCCGGCTTTACCTGCGCAACCTGTGGCGCGCCGAGGCCACCTTTAGCTTCGGCTTCATAGCCACCTACCTGACCACGGAGCTGGCCAAGCATGCAGTGGGGCGGCTGCGACCCCACTTCTTCCGCGCCTGCCAGCCGCGCCTGGACGACGGCAGCAGCTGCGCGGACGCCCACAACGCAGACCTGTACGTAGAGCAGTTCCACTGTTCCAACCGCGACCTCTCCGCTCTCCAGATCCGGGAGTTGCACGTCAGCTTCCCCAGCGCCCACAGCAGCCTCAGCTTCTACTCGATGTTCCTGCTAGCCCTGTATGTGGACGGGGCATGGTGTGGCCGGGGCGGAGTGCGAGTGCTTCGCCACCTGCTGCAATTTGTGCTTCTGATGGCAGCGCTATGCGTGTCCCTCAGCCGGGTAGCCGACTACTGGCACCATTGGAGCGACGTTTTGGCCGGTGCCTTGCTAGGCGTTGCTTATGCCACTATAACGGCTGTCTACGTGGGTGACCTGCTTCACCGAAGGCACCGCCCAAGGCAGTCGGCTCTCGGCTACAGCCACCACCTGCACCACCACCACCACCAGCTAATGGCGGACAAGAACGCCGGCGCCTCGGCCAAGGTGCACTTCCTGGGAGCAAACACCACCTCGATGACCACCAGCACTCCTCTGGACGACCTTCACAGCCGGGACTCGGAGGCGGAGGATTCCAACGCGTCAGACCATTCCCATGACTCCCGGGACTCCCGTGACGGGGATGATGACGATGACGACGTCGACATATATAAGCCGCCCGCGTCCCGGCCACCTTCGCAGAGTGATCTCTCCCACGTCGTGTGAGGCAGCTGGAATAATGGCTAAGGCTGGATCGACGGAGGGGCTTATCGGCCTGCCGGATGCTATTTCGACTATTTTTCCATTTAGAAATCGAAGCAAACAGAAAAATGTGATAAGAGTGAGGCACACTCTCTACCTGGTACTGCTCTCCCCTCCCCATCCGCCGATTTACGAAATGCAATGCGAGAAGTTGTGCAACGTCCGCGGCTCAGTTGGATCGCTTGGACGCCGACACAGTGGGCTAATCACGGAATCTGTCTTCGGCAAGCGTTTTTGGCCCCAGACCCACGGCTGGGTACCTGCGGGCCACAGGAGGCCCACCAGGCGCTGTATCTGGGCGGTATCGCTACTGGTATCCGTTTGCACCCTCGCCGCCCGCCGCCCGCCGTCCCCCGCTTTTTGTTTGTAAACAATGGCGCTGTCACGTCGCACGCTTTTGAAGTGGGCAGCTCGCCAACGTGAAGCCGTTGCCTCAAATCAGCTGCGACAATCTCTTAGCAGTGATGCCGACTGCCAACTTGACTGCCGACTGGACAGTCCGTCCGACTGTCGACCGTCCGGCGGCTGCTCAGTTTTCAGTTACTAGCAGATAGGGGATTGCATCAACCAATGCTGGAACGCACACGAGGATCCGTGCGAGGCGCGAGATTTATGAACAAATCAATTAAGTCGTGTCTATTATTATTATTGGTTTTATGTTAATAATGTTTGGTTACCGACAGATTTTGAGGCTTAATCCAAGTGTTTGCTTAATAAATATTTGTTGTCCAAGTGATTTAAAAGGTGGAATTTTTTCAAGTTTTGCGGCTTTTCATTCCATATACACCTCCCACTACCTTCACCCACGCCGACATTCCCAGGAACGTGGAACTTTATCGAGTTTATAGAAACCTTAATACATAAACAAAGGCCTGATAAGGGGAACGCCTATCTGATAGATAGGCAGACAAATAAATGTGTAATGGTAGTCATAATACCACCTTATAGCATTTCTGGTCGCAGAAAACAAAATAAACATTCTTGGGATTGACTAATTGTATGTGTCTCAAGCGTGTCCGTATCTAATCGCAGTTATAAATTTCATAATCGCAGAAATAGTTCCACACTCTTCGAAGATTCAAGCAGCTTAATTGATAAGACGGGCATTCCGAGATATTGGCGCCAATTTAATTCTTAACACCTTTGGGAGGTGCGTGAACTGGTGGATCTATTTAGGTGGACAAGACTGCCCAAGGCCATCAATCATACAGACCTAGCGACATCTTTATTCCGCAGTAAAGGATGCCTAATAAATTGTGTCTGATCCTGCCAACACTTTAAGCCATCTCCTCGATCATCCTCAACGACCCCAAAACAGGTTTAACAGCTTTATTTCATAAGGTAGACGTTACTCATCAAACTTTATTGATTTGCCCGTTCTAATTATACACAAATTAGTCTATTTATAAGCCGCTATTTTTGCGCTTAATCTGTCAACGCGAGGCTTTCTGCCAGTGACCTCCAGAAATCCGATTTGCAGATGGAAATTTCCTGCAGAGCAATCAAGCGACTTCCTCAATTATATTGATTTTCAATTTTTCGGTCCGACCCCGCCCCACCCCATATGCAAATGAGGACGCGATTGATGCCTTAAATTTAGGGCCCAATTGAGTCCCATTACCCAGTCACCTAGATATGCGGAGGATACAAATTTGCAAGAGCAGATACAGATACGATATCCACTCAGACAATTCGTCTGGAATCTGGAATACTCGTAAGATGAGGGGAAGGGAGGTGTCTTGCGGCAGTGGCAGGGGGAGCGGCAGATAAAGCAGACCGCAACTACAAAAGAAAAGCCATTGAAATAAAACGCAAAACTAAAGCTCGCAATTTATTTTTAAGTACACATATCGAAGATGCCGACCGGCCCCCGAACGAAGCAAGCCCAAGGAAACAATCCAACCGAACTGAAGCGAAGCGAGAGAAGAAATCACTTTGCTAATACAAAACAATTGTGTGCAATCTTGCAGATACGTTTCGATGGGGCAGGGCAGGTGGGAGGGCTTGGGTGGAATGCAGTGCTCTGTAAGGTATCTGCGTCTTACTTTTTTCAATTATAAGGTATTTTTTGGCTTTTTACCTTTTCCAAAGCACGAAATTTATAAATGCCAAAGATGCTGCGCAGGCACAGTGGGCTACTTGACAAGCTCTATTACAAACATTGGAAACTGTTGGAAAGTATTGGTCACATGATGGAAAATAAAATATTTGCTTTTTTGAGGAATCTTTTACATCAAATTAAATGATAATATATTTGCGAAATACATACGTTATATTTAATACACTCCAAAGAAAAGGATACATTTTATGGATAGATCGGAATTGACTAACATGATACTTAATACCCTGATATCTATAATACACTTAATACTCGATTTTAATATGATTTGAATATTAGCTTTAAAGAATAAAGTTTTTGTTTTTCACGTTATATATTATAATTTATTTTATAAATCGTGATTTATACTAATTTATACGAGGAAACTACTGAAATATTTTTAACTTAAGTTATCTTCGAAGACCCTTTTAATAGTAAAATATTAATTGGTGAATCGAAGTTATGCAAATATTTTTTTTGCACTTTATGTGTGCTGTGGGTTCCCTTCTGATATTGATGGTGACAGTTGCCCTTCTCATCCACTGTTCCGTTGTCCCCCAGTCCCACTGTAGCAGACTCCCTCGCACATGTGAACGTAGTTTGTCTCCGCTTCTCTATTGACATTTCCTCAAAAACTTTTCTCATCAATTCATGTCAGAGTGAGTGCGCGTGTGTGCTACTTGTAAATACGACAACGTTTATTGTTATTGGAATTATTACAGCCTTATGCGAGTGGCAGCAACGGGTGTCCCGTCGGATCTCCCCGGGCCTCCTAGGTAGTCATCACAATGGTTGGCAGGGAAAACCAGTTCCTCGCCTTGGCTTTTCCTTGCCCGCAGATTGCTGGGCGGCTGGATGCCGAGCTGGGGGCTGGGCTGGATGGAGGGATGGGTGGCGGAGCATGTCTTTCGTATTTTTTGGCGTATGCGAAAATTTAACGAATCATGAAATACGATAATTGAACCATGCACAAGACTTCGTCGTTGCCGTTGTCGTTGTTGGTAGCGTCTTCAGCTTCAGCATCAACTTCGTCAGCTCCATTGTTTGCCTGTGTGCGCCGAGAATGTGTGTGGCATAATAAAATTTTATTGTAGCCAAAAGTTGGCTACCACTTTTTCCCTGGCTCTGAGGCCGTAGTTTTCCCCTCCTACCGTAATTGTTTGTGGTGTGCGTCGCCCGCACTCCCATTTGCGCGCCCGAGGGGAAAGTGGGCCGGGTGGAGGCGGTGGATGCCAGCCGCCCACATAGTTGGAAATTAGCGAGAAGCATGGGTGGCCTTTTTACCGCGAGCGCAACAATGTCGCCTCGTCATTATGACGGTTCTTTGATTTCTCTCGCCCGTTAGGTACTGCTCCCAATTCCTTGGCATACTTTGCGGCTGCGAAGAAATTTCTGCGAATCAAAACTAAGACAGACTTTTGGGTGAACACAAACTGTTTAATTGATTTGGAAAGCCTGAAAGCGGAAATTAGACGAGAATACGGAAAAAAACTTTAAGGAAAAGCATTAACGAAACTTAGAAAAACTATTTTCTGTTTAAAGTTTAAACAAGTCTAGTTTTTTTCAAAATTTGGTGCATATTGGGTGGATTAATGAGGAGATACAGTTAAATGAAAGCCATCAACGAATGCGGTTGCGGGTTCCCTGGATGCCCTTTAGCTGTTTCTCTACCTCCCGCAGGTACTTCTCCGGCAGGCAGTTCTCTCGCATGGCAGCAATCTTGGCGCCAATCACTTGACGGATATTGGAGTCGCGCAGCTTCTCCTGGTCGAGCCACTTCTGTACCCGCTCTGCCTCCAACTCGCTGAGACGGCGGCGCTCGGCCTGTTTGTCGTTTATCTGCTGACGCAGGTCCTGTCGGTAGACCTGGCGCTGGGAGTCTCGCTGCCGGTCCAGGGCTTTCTGCTTTTCCTCCTCCTCGCGCATGCGGTCCATCACCTTGGCGAACTCCTCTTCGGCGTGCGCAATCTCTAAAGCCAGGCGCTGCTTCATCTCTTGGGCCTGCTGGGCCCGTGACTCGAGCAGGTCCCGCTCCACTTCGCGCTTAGCAATGGCCGCCTCCTTCTCGCGCCGCCGGTACTCACGCTCCACCCGGTCGCGGTCCTTCAGATACTTCAGCTCATCGTTAGCCTGCCGGGTCTCCATGGCCTCGGCGGCCACTGTGAAGATCCGCTGCTGGCGTCGTTCGAACTCCTTCTTTGCCAGGCGCTGCATCTCCTTCAGCTGGCGCTCTTTCTCCTGCTTCTCGCGCATGTAGGCAGTGACGCGCAGCTCGGCCAGTCGCTCCTGCTCGCTAAGCATGGTCTTGAACACGTTAGACATGTTCCGAATGCGTTGGAGCTCCTCGCGGAAGCGCTGCTTGCGGATTTGGGCAAAGGCGCGCTGCTGGTCTTCCTGCTCGCGCAGAAGCTCCGTGGCCCGGCGAATGTCCTTGGCCTCGTCAGCAACCCGTTTGGCTTCCAGGTAGCGCCGGTTCTCGCGCTCGCTTAGCTGCTGGCGGATCTCGTGAGCGTAGCGGTTACGTTTCTCTGCCTCCCGTCGCTCCCGCTCGTCCTCGGCGGTCAAAGCCAGCTGGGCCCGCTCGTTGACCATGCGCGCCAGACGTTCGTCGTCCTCGCGCAGCGCCTTAGCGAGTATGTGCTTCTCCTGGATCTGCGCTTCCCGCACAGCTTTGCACTTGGCGTCGAGAATCATGCGGTTTATTTGCTTGACCTCCTCTTCCTGCTCTTGCCGAGCCAGGAACGCTCGACTCAGTACCGACCCCTTCTCCTCAAGCAGCTCGGCCAACGCAGTGCTGGCGCCTTCGTCCTCGCCGGGGGCCGGTCCTCGCGCCTCGTCGATGGCCTTGAAGCGTCTACGCGTCTCCTCCACCAGCTGTAGCTGCTGGCGGTGCTTTTCTTCCTGCCGATCGATGTCCTCCAGCCTGTCACTCACCGTGGTCACCTTCCCTTGGTCCTTCAGTCGGCGTAGCTCATTGGCCCGGAGGACTAGATGCTTGGTTCCCTGGTTACGCTTCCGCTCCCGTTCATTTCGCTTCAGCTGTTTTTGGTCGTAGGCCGCGGATTGGTCACAAGGCATCCTTTTGAAAGAGGCAAAAGCCATTGGAACCGAAGTGGAGGGCCGAAAGCCGCCCGCGGGGGGCCGGTAGGCTGCCGTTTGGGCTCGCGCCCGGGCCCTTAACTCTTGGCACTTCTGCTGCAACTGCGACTCGGCGCTGACAAAACGAACGTTCGAGGCAGAGAAGCAGGGCATTTTGGGAGCGAATTGATCTCGGTTATGCAATCTGGAAAACCTTAGGGAAAACTAAATTTAATGGCGTTGCTGAAACAGCCGTGGGAGCCGAATTTGTTTTGCCTAACAACCGATTGTTGCCTTAGCGTCCCACCTCAGTGAAGTTGCCTAGCTACCCAAACGGTGGGCGAAACTATGCGAAGAACACTTTGGGTAACTAGCGGAAGCACGACAGTTGTGTTTATTGGGGACTGGAGCCCCACACCTCCGATCTCAATGGCACCCTCCAGAAGCGCCAGGACCTTTTCTTTTGATTTGGTTGGGTCGCCTGCGCACACCCTGCCAGTCCTTATCTCTCCTGCCCATTGGCCAAACATTTAGACCTCGGTCCTCCGTCCCCACAGAGCTTCAGAAATGCAACCAAGCATAAATTTCGGGACTCTACCGCAGCCCCCGATGATTTATGCGCACCCAAACACACCCGCCCGGTCCCATCCGAAGTCCCTTCCGGAGCAATGCAATGATGTGTACGAATGTGGGAAAGAAGTCAGCAATTATGCGGCATAGAAAAGCAATAAGCTAACAAAATTCACACATTGTGGACGGAGTCAGAACTGGGCATTTGAGATATCAGGGGAGAAGGTCCGAACCCACTTGTCCGATGCGGCAACATCCATCCATTCATCCGTCCATCCATACACATGCTTCCCCAGCCCACTAGCCATCGAGGCGTGTTGGAAACTCTAAGCTGCAAAAGTTTACGGCCACACATACAAATTAACTTGACCAGAGCAACAGACAGAGTCCAGGGCCCCGCCCACATTGTCAAGCACATTCGTGAGTGGGAGGCCGTGGGAGGAGGGATTCAATCAAAGGCTGTAGCAAGGAGAGCGTGCCAGAGCTGGGCTGGGCTGGGAAAGAAATCCAAACCCAAAGCCCAAACGAGTCCAAGCTATTTGTGCTGACTTTAATAAAAAGTTTTCCTTTTTTCACTGTTGCACACACAAAAAAACTTTCTCTTATGTGAAATGATTCCCTTCGACTGGGTCGGGCTCTTCTAGTTGGATGCATTGAGGCGTTAAAGTCAACTTAAGCTGGCCCGGATGGCACAAGTCGGGCGCCCAGTTTTCCCGCTGCTGGAAGTGCGTCGCCAGCCAGTTCGCAAATGTAAATTGACATTTTCGAGTGCACGATTGAGCAAATGAACGTTTTTTCCTACCACCCCTCACCAAAATTACCCCGCCTTTTCCGGCACCCTGTTCCCCTGTCCACATCCTGGGGTAATGACAGTCAAGTTGTTGGATTAGCACGGTGAGCCGCCCAAGGAGATCCGACTTGCGAAGCGGAATCCCAGAATGTGGATAGGTCATGCATGGTCTGCTTGATTATATGCAAAGCATTATTATCCGGGAATAGGACGCGGCGGAGGGGGCAGCTGGCCGGAGGACATCATTAGCATTCCTAAGTTCCAGCTCAGGCTTTAATTTATGCGCTCAAGTTTTGCTCCGGCCAAGTTAAGTCCTCCACCGCAGGACGTCTATGTCGTTAATTAAACCCGATGTAAGTCGGCCTATGTCCAGGGATTAGATGGCGGGCAGCTTTGGATTGAGTTCTCGCATGCTCCGGCCCGGATTCGAGCCCCTTTTTATCTTACCCCAGGCAGGTGAGTCCCCACACGTCAGCCCGAATCGCAACTTTAAGCGCCGTAAACTTCTTTGACTAAACTCCAGCCGAGAGACAAATGTTTCTTCTAAGGAAAATCCGACAAAATCATCTGCCAAGGCGCAAAGCTCCTGGAACCAGGCGTCCGGACGAAGTCAGAGTCGGCAGCTGAAATTGACAATTCTCCAGACTCCGCCGCAAAACTTTCTCCAATATGGATTCAGAGAGTCTAGCCCTACGTTGCGTATACGTAATATTGGCTGAGAAGGAGAGAGTAGAAGGAAATGTCACTGAAGAAGGACCGAAAGGAGATGGCGCTCTAAAAGCATGAGATTCTCAAATGCCTTTTGCTCTATGATTCATTTAGAGTCCGCAAGGGAGTATTTTAGAAAGCTTCACACACATTCTCCCGCCTAGTGTTGACTTATTTGCATAATTTACATAGGAATGAGGAAGGTATCAGGCAGCCCTGCCCCTATCTGGCTGCTTTTCTCTGGTGTCTGCAATATAGAAATGCTCCCTGACAGACATTCGATTTCCGGTTGCATTTTCATAAACATGCTCTGAAGAGATTTTTTCGAACTTGGTATAAAATATTGATCCCTTGCCAGCTTTCAAGCCCCTGCCCTCCCACCAGCAGCCCGCAACCATTTCCCTCACCTTACTGTCGACGACGTCTAAGGCCGGGGAGGTAAGAACCCACACTCCCATGCATGTCAGAGTCCCCACATGACCCGGACTTGTTCGGGTTTCGGTCTTGCGTGATCCGTATTTTTATTTATTTGACAACATTTTTCGTAGCCGCACCGTTAAACTTATGCTCTGGTCAATTTTTTACTGTGAACCCCGGCACTTTGCATCTTTTCGCACATTTTCATTGCAAATTAATTCGGGCTTTGCCATATATTTTATGAGCAATCTTTTTGCAGGCCTCTGTTGATTTATGTGGGGCATATTTCTGGGCCAGAGCCGTGCTAACCCAAATCCCCTGATTGATTGATCCAAATGACATACAGAGTCTGCTCTGGATGGGTTTACTTATTGGCCGGCTGGAGAATTTGCCGCACAATGAAATCCAATCGAGAGTCTTCGCATTGAGCCAATTATTTTGCCCTCTTGTGTCACAGAGCCCGGGGCGGAGACGACTAATTAAAACGTTGAAGAACCGCTCAAAAGAAATATGATTTGACTTAATTCTGGCTGCTCCCTCTTCATTTACTTTCAATCAAGCACTTTGACCCAGATTCGATTATTCCGTCAAGGGAAACTGTCGAGGGCTGCCTGGGATCGAACATCCCACTTGCTGCATGCGGAATGGTAATATGAATTCACTACAAGCCATGCTTGAACATCGCTAGAGAATTCCTTTGCAAAGGCCATAAAAGTTCTCTGGAATACAGTTTACTCATTTCCAAATCGAAACTGGTTCCTTCGTCCCTCTCCGCGGAAGCACAGGCAGCAAAAAAATATAATTTATATTTAATCCAGCACACAAACAAGTCATTAAGAATATTTGGAAGGGACGGGCGAGCCAGTTGGGATTGTCCAAAGCCAAGGAAGCCTGGTGCCAGTGGCGTATGTAAAATGGAATTTATGAAGACTGCAACAAAGAATTACGGCGGGGCCTTTGTCGGGGACACAGCTCCGAATGCCAGATGCGCTTGGCGAATATGGTCGGCCCTTGGCCTTATTTATGGCACCGATGATAAGATGTCAGGTTCGCAGTGAGTCACTTGGTCCACTCGCTCGTCGATGCGCAATTTGTCATTAATGCCTATGGACCGCACAGTCTCGATTGAAACACTTACTTCGGGCAGCAAATAATTTTCTCTATTTAAATTCTCTACAGCGCCGCCGGCTGAATCAGCCTGAATTCTATTGAATTGATTTGAATTCATAACCACACGACTTGGGCCAGTCCGGAGGGAAACCTCACGCGTACGTGGACATGTCAGGCCCTGGCGTCCAACTGACATTGGCGCCCCCCGAGGCTCCAAATCAGAATCTGAGTCTAAATCCGAATCCGATGACGACGACGACGACGACTATCGCGATTGCAATGTCAATTACGTGATGTTTTAATAAATTCTTGTTTGCTGATTTTAAACATTTCTGAGAGGAAGTCGACGCTTTCAAGTAAAACAACTACCAAGTGTAAAAACGGTGGCACCAGCTCAGTCAAACAAAGTATGTCAGCTCAGTCAGTATTAATTCTTTGATTGTAAGTCTTTGCCTTGATTGATTAGCAAGTAATTCCAGTAATCAATGAAAAATCATGTTTACCACTCGTGGTTCCAGGATTTTAAAATCGACAATTTTGATAGAGTTAAATATTTTTCCCACTTAGAGGGTATTGCAACAGACCCATGAACATTTTCAGGGACTTGCTACAGGCTCGTAAAATCCCAGACCTGAAAATCAATAAAGCCAGCCAAAGCCAAGGGTAGGGCCAGTCGAAACGCCCTCCGTCGACGTGGAACGATGGAAAATAAATTAAATACAAAATAACAGCAGTACATGTAAATAAAAGTGGGCAGTCAAGGGCTCTTGCAGGCCCACTCGATTCCCTAGACCCCCGAGTCCGAGCTGCTCCTGGGTATCCTGAGTCCTGGGGGTCCTGGGAGTTCGGGGTCTTTCCAACTTTCCGTGCCTAGTCGATGTCAGTGAACCATCAGCCGGCAGCCTAGAGTAAAGTAAGCCCTCAAGAAGTTGGCCGTGAAAGTGTTTCTTAATTAAAAAATGTTGCTACCCTAATTTGTTATTATTGCTAGATTAATGAGATTCTAAAATTAAATTAACGTTTACAAAACCCCTCAATCTTATTCAAGTGTTCTGCGAAAATACAATGAATTCATAATGAAAATATTGAAACTCTTCTTTGATGAATGTTGAATAGAGCTTTTTGTTTAGCTATTTCACTAGGGTTATAAAGAATGCCGATTTTTTCATTTCATTTCCTTTCAAAGTTGTTGAAGTTGTTCGAGTTATTGGTGCCAAATAATTTATTTTCGATTTTATTTTTAATTTAGATTTATGAAATAGTTCACTTTCATATTTGGGTATGCTGCGAAACCGATGTTTATTTTCTTAGCGTGTATCCAGAGAAAAATTAGACTATTCTCTTGTGTTTCACAGACGAAAATGGAGTAAGGGAACTGTTGTGGTATTTACCCTGAGTAGCCGCCACACAAGCCCGACTTGAAGAAGGTCATGCAAAATGCAAATTCTGTGTCCTTAAATGTGCTTCAAATTTAAACGGACATTTAAGGCGTGGCTCCTCCTCCTCTGGACCGAGTACGAGGTCCCTCACATACAAACATATATGTAAGTGCAATATGCCTTTACATTACCGGAGAAGTTTTTGGAAAACGGGCACGCCCACTCGGCAGTGGTCAGCATTGGTCTTAGGATTAGGGACTACCCAGGACTCGTAAGTTTTTAGCACAATTAGATCTGCCTATGTCTCGATCGATGAAATCAAAAGAATCCTAGTTAAAATATAAACAAAGAGTTCGCAAAGACTGATATATTAATCGAATTTATTTATTAATAAGCACGTAAATAATGGAATTATGCAATGGAATGTTAATACAAATAATATTTTCAGATGTATTTATGGTTTGTTGACAATGAAAGCATTTTACATTCTGTTATAAATATATAAAACTCAAAGCCAAGGGCAATTGTACTCTCAGTCATATTTGCGTAAGATTCGAAAATGTGGTAAACAACGATTTTGGTCCATGATTAGCCCGGGACATCACAGCTTTTATTACCCCATTTATCGACAACCAGCCCACTGTGACAAGCCCTGCCTTTCGCTTTTTTAAGTTTTAATTTATGCAAATTGTTGCTTTTTGTTATCCCTGCTGCTATTTTTGCACATGTGCTGGTCCTTCTAGGACCCTCCTCCACTTGTTTGTGTTTGCTTTGCACGAATTTAAATTCTCTGTCAAGTCCACCCCAATCCCCAGGCCGCCTGCATCCCGGGCACAGACAATCAATGCAGCCTCCACTCTTCAAGCTCGGCTCCGTGCGGTTCGATGCCATCGATAAGGATAATGGAAAATTTATTAGTTTAATTGAATTTCTAAGGCGGAAGTTTTACGTTTACGTAATGATATCTCCCCACTTCCCGGATCCTTCTGCATGCCAGGCTCCTTGCTTGTGACGTCCTTTACGGGTGCAGCGGTTTGCTTACATTGTCCTCCCAGTCACTCTTCCCAGTCCCCCAACTTCCGCTGCGCCCCTGATGGGCGTGTGTACGTTGTCCTCGGTATAGTTGGGGTATGTGCGGCAAGATAAATTATTAATGAATGCATTCGCCTACCACTTTTTGTTCCTCTGCCCGGCAGCCACGGCCCTGGGATGCCCACCGAATGGTATATGATTCGGCATTTTCGATCGCATTTTTTCTAAAAGCTAAGAAAATGTACAAAAACACTTTAGCTGAATAATAGGGCACCGCGATAGAATCTATAAATAATGTTTGAAACTTTTTGACGACAGAGGACTCATTCTAATTTTTCAGTAATAATAGGGGTTCTGTTTTGGAGCTAGAAAGGAATAAAACTTTTTAATTGACGTAGGGCTTATAGTATAAGCCTTATACATTTAAACTTAAAAAGTTAAAGTAAAAATTGAATAAATTTATTAATTTGTTGATCCCAAAAGCCGCTGAAGTTTTAAGATGCCGACGTACAGAGCAGATTGGATCTATCGCGATTAGCACATGGGTTTGAGGATTTATTCCAAATTATTTGCCTGTAGTTCCACTGCATTTCTCATATCCGGTGAGCCAAAAATTGTCTGGAACCTATTCACTCGCCTAAGCCAGTTTCCTTAGATAGACTCTTTAAAGTCATCGATTTAATCGTGTGGTGCAGAAAGAGGCAAAATCACCCAAAACCAAACGGATCTGAGACTGGAGGTGTGGCTGACAGTGGTTACGGGCGCGAGAGGTCTGATGGACGAGTGGCAACCAACGGAAAACACTTTGCAGAAAAGGCAACGAAAGCCAGCAAAGGCAGGGTTGTCTGAGTGACCTGAAGCGAGAATCCCGGATGGAGAAGGGATGGAGAAGGGCTCTGTGGCGGGGGCAGCAAGGTGGGGGGCAGAAGGCAGCCGCGTGGCACGGAGAACGGTAGCCGGCCAGGTGGTAACCCCTACGTTGCTCAAGTGGTCAAAAGTGGCGCCCCAGCGCAAATGGCTAAAGCCAAAATGATGAAAGTGCCGAGCCCCCTCCAACCTATCAGCACACACCACCCACAACCCACCTCTCTTAGCCAGGCGGTGTTGTTGTCGTCAATGTGGAGCGTACATCAAAGGTGCAAACGGCGCTTTAGGGCTGTGGATTGGTACTCCAAAGGACGGTGGGTACTCCTGGTACGCCACTTTGCATAAATGACGGAGGAACACAGGGGGCCACTGAAAATAATAAACTAGGAGTACGCATGTGGGGGCTTCTCGGCCCCGGGTTCGATAGAAGGCGCTCCTTTCGTGACCTTTGGGTGCCTTTTAATGTGGTTTGCCAGGCAGACACCCCTGCAATTTGCAATTAATCAGCAAACAGGCAAACACGACTCCTACTCCGGTCCTGTTGCAAGTCCAAACTGGATAGACAGGCGGGTAAATGCACAGATACTAGTGGCGTTGCATTGATAGAAACGCAGTGGCAACCGGCTCATAAATTAACTCGGACTGCAGTCGTGGCAGCAAAGGGTTAATTTCGAAAAAGCTTAATAGCCACCCCTTCACGCAGACAGGTCCGACCTTTAATTTATTTACCATTTGCCTGCTCGTATTCCACTTGTCCATAAAAGTCAATATGCCCCTTGAACTGTATTACTGCAGATCCAAATGGTATCTTCCGAAGGCAGCACGCTTTAAAACAATCCTAGATTAAATGAGTTCTGCTCCATTTGTTCGAGAGGAGAAAATATTTCAAAAAAATAATAAATGACAATTTCATGGCGAAGGCTGGCTGGCAGTTTGCATGTGTGGGAGTTGTCTACTTATAAGACACCACCAGAGCACCACAGTACCGGAGATCCACTGCCAGCCGACTCCGGCACATGTGCGGAATTTCGTTGCCAAAAGGCGAACCAAGAAAATAAGTCATTAAAATGCGGATTGCCAAAAGCGTTGAAGTGGATTTTTGCATGTTATTTGAGCGATGCGGCTCAGGCTGAGACTCTAGACTTTAGAGTGAGTTTGGCCCCTGCTGTGGCCTGGAGTGTGGCGGGAGGTGGTCCCGTCATTGGTGTTCCCAACTGACTGACAGGGGCTCGGGAGGAGCAGACGGAGGAGCCACCAGACCAGCCGCTAAGCCCTGTGCCACTGACTCAGCACCCGACTACCACTACAGCAGCAGAATTGTGATTGGAATTGAGCGGCAGTGGGGGTGAGAGTCGAGTCGGGAGAAGTTGAGTGGATTTGAGTGGGTGGATGGGGTGTCCCTCTAACAGGCAACGAAGTATTCAATGATCCGTTTGGAGATTTTCCCCCGCTTGCTTAATTTTCATCGCCCTGCAGGCTCTCATAAGACCGATAAACACGTTAACTGCTCTACGCCTATTACCTGGCCACTATCTAGGCATCTATCAGACGCATAATTTCCCATATAAGTCTCATAAGCAACCGGTTTCCAGTCTTATTTGGGTAGATTCGGCCGAGATACAACTTCACATGCCAGCTCCGCAAAGAACCCCTTAAATGCCAATTAATTTTGGGAATCGCAACTGTCAAACTGGCATTCGGACTCCTGATTCAAGCTGTCCCATGAATTCTCCACGAATTCCCAGAATTCCCGGGATACAAGTTCCAGCTTCACGCTTCCAAATCATTCTTTTTCGGTTATTTTTGCATGCTTTAGCGTCGCGGTCAGCGTTGTATTTTTTCATTTAATTTTTTTATTATCAGAAATTAAAAACAGACGTAAAAAGATAATCCGCTAAACCCACGCCACGGCCGGTGACTGGAAATGTTTACGATCTATTATGCCTGCTATATGATGCCGCCAGACCAATCGATTCATCTGCAAAATCTCATGTTTTATTCCCCACAAAATTAACAATTAATTGACTTGGCTGGAGTGACTAATGCTCGGATACCCTTTCGGGGCACGGTAGCTTTGATAAGGAGCCCAGAATCCGAAGTTTGGCAGGTTATCGAAAGTGACAGCTAATGCTTCAGCACGAAAATAGACGAGCCGCAGCCCTAACGCCCCATTCAGTTGCGACATTATTCAACAGCGAGTCTTATCCCCATTCCAAATGGGAATGTGTCGTTCCATGAAGACGCCATAAATTTTCATTTTCAATAAAAATAACGAGGAAATGTATAATTCTCCTTTCCCCTCCCAGTCGGTTTTTGCCGTCACTGCAAGTGCGTAGAACAAAGACGAGCAGGATGGATGGCCGAATAAGGGGGAGACCCAAGAATGCTTTAATAAATTTTGCAGTTAAATTTGTAACACCGTCCAGGAGGCCAGGCGGTAGGGAGGCGACGATGCCGGGAATTGTTACTTTTTGCCAGTGTTTTCCCATTGCAATGGGACAAAACTTCCACATAAGTGATTTTTTGCGTAAATCAAAAGCAGGCTCGAAGGTGGTGCCAGGGCTTTGAGCCTCCGTCTGCGTGGGGGCAGGGCCTCTGGTCGGGATTGAGGCAGGGGTCGCCCCTTTCGGCAGCATGTGCCGCATGTGGCCTTCCCCAGCATTTGGCTGTCCCAAGATTAATTCATTTGGCAGTTGCTCGAGTGCAAATTACAAAATTGGTTAATTTCCTTTTCGCATTCCTCAATTTCTGCTGAATTCTCCACGCTGTCGCTGCATTCGGTCGCCAGTCTTCCTGCCGTCTTCGCCGCAGATAGACGGTTTGTTTTTCACGTGAATTTAAATTTATAAATATTTAAGTATTATGATAGACGAGCTGGGACAGCTGCTCGCCTGGCCAGGTTTCGTCTGCAGGTCTACAGGTCTGCAGGTTGTTGGGCAAACAGAACTGGGGCTGGCAACTGGCAACTGGAAAAAGTAGAGCCACAGCCTGGCCAGACTCTCAGCCTCGGCATGATAAAAATGAATCTTTGATGTCATTTGGGTTTGCATGGAAATTTGTTTTAACAAAAAAAGGGAACAGCAACCACAGTCTGTGCGTTGCTTTTGTTAATGAAATTTGTTCGTGATAGGAAGGAGAGGAGTGCGGCTTAAGAGCGAGTGGGGGGTGCCACAGACCTCCGTTTATTTGCCAAAAATATTAAATGTTTTAATAAAACATGAACCAGTCGCAAAGCGGAAAGTAGCAGTAGTTTGTGGTCTGCCTCAGACGAAAAGTTGCCATTTTGTGTATTTTTTCTAAAAGCTATCTAGGAATGATTGCCTCACTTGAACCCCTAACATTTTAATCAAATTACGTCGTTCTAACGCCACATGAATCATGGACATGGTGGATCATGAACGTGAAAAACTGAATCTATTGGAAAATCGTTTAATAGTCGCATCAATAAGTAAGGCGTACCCCGAAATCACCAAGCACAAGTGGAAAGAAAAAATATAAAAATCTAGGTATTGGGAGTGGCCGGAGCTACTTGCACGATGCACATTTTATCTGTCGTTGGATTTCTTTGAAGTGGCAGCCACAAGCCACACCACATCACATACTTTGCGAGCTCGCCGGGGCTCTACGGCGAAGACAGAGCCAAGCAGTGCACCCGCCCTGGACCTCCCCCACCGGCCTTGTCTGGCTCTTAATTGTTAAGACAAATCATACGCTAATGGCCATGAAGCCAAGAGCACCGCGTATCCATGGAATACCCTAACGCGAGCGCGTGCACTGTAAAAACTCCCCTAACATAGCCCTCTTGTCTCTGGAGTACACATTAAAAATTAAATAAACAATTTGGTGCAGTTTCATTGGAAAATGTGTGATTAAATGCAGCTCGTTTTGAAAAACTGGCCTGTGGTTTTATGGTCTCTTCCGCATCGCTTGGTATTACTCCTTTTATGCTTTTCCCGGCTTGTTTGCTCAGATGAAATAGTGTATTTGGGATGCACTTTCGGTTTGGTTTTGGGCCATCAATTTTATTGCAAACGGATGTGTTCTGTGTTCTTGGTATTACTTTCGAAGCACTCGATGATTGGCTCGAGTTGGCTGGCCACTTACACTTACATTAAGTCATGCTGGACTTTCCCAAGCCATTTCCCCAAGCTGACAACGAATTAAATTAATCCGAGCCACAATTTAGCCAAATCATCCTGTCAATCGCAGCCGCTAATTGGCTCGACGCGAGATCGCTAGGAAATTGTGGCTGCAGGACATGGATTTGCATCGACATCTGTGAGATCTAGGAATCCGGCCAAGTCGGACTTGCCTCAATGAAAGTGCGAATGGCTGTGCTCCCACTGCCATTTCCTGTCAATCAGTTTCAGGCAGTTTCTATATCACTCCTTTCTGGAGGCGTAACTCTTGGAAATTTGTTTCTGTTTTGGTTCCTAGAGGTCCCCAGGTCCCCTGGTGCGTTGCCAATTTTAAAGTTGGCATTCCAGAGCCCGAGCCAGGCTCTGAGCCGCCCTTTGCAGCAATTACCAAACCACACAACAATCGTTCAATGGCAGAATAAAAACGACTTAAAAATAGACAAGGGAACAAGACAGAAACCTCCTTGGGTTCGAATTGAATGGAAGGCAAGGGCGAAGGCGGCAGTGGAGGCAGAAAATTGTCGAAAGCTGCTGCAGCTGCCCCATCCCATGTCCCTGCCCCTGGCCCCGCCCGCTCCGGCTGCTTTCTCTGTGCCGGTGACTGGCTGGCTTCAATTTCGAGACAATCGCAAATTGACAATCAAAGTCTTGAAAGACAGTGAAAACTGCTGCGGCAAACAACAGCCGAAAAGCATATGAAAAGAGCCAGCACGGCATCTTTCCCGGGATGTGCTCATGTGGGTGTGAGATTGTCTCTGAGTGTGCCTGTCTACGTCGCAAAAGCATTTGATTTAAATTGAGTTTGTGAAATTTTCGTTGATTTGATTGTAGCAACTAAACTTGCACCAAGCGCACTATGTGCCACTACAAAACAAGCGAACTGTGTGGGCGTGAGAAAATTGGTTGCGGAGTCTCGGATACGGAGTATTTTCCAGTTCGATTTGTGAGCTAAGAATCCATTTTTAGGCAAACTATTTAAAATTGAGTTGAATCTAAAAATTAAAGTATTGGAGATAAAACTGATTGCTATTGCTATTTTGGGCTCAGTCTTTGAATCAAATATATCCGTAACATACTAAAACTTTAACTATATGATACCTCATACTCGGATACTCAACTGGATAAGGAAAAAGACGTATAATTTTTTATTTTACGTTATAAAATTAATCACATCTTCCGCTTTGAATCGATAGGTTCTTCGACTGAATATCCAATGAACTAAAACAAACAGAGAGATTTCGCCCCGCGGCTATGCTTTTCCAAAAATCAACCTCTGTGTGAACAGACAGCTCTTAATGACCGATAGTACAGCAATCCTGGCACCTCCGCAAGCGGGCCGCATCATCATAATTACCATTTTATTGTCATCCAGATTGGGCCCGAAGTCGGACTCTCGGCAATCTGGCACCCACATGCGCCGTACTTCGTGGACTAAACGATCCAGCGAGTGGCTCATTAAGTCGTAAAATCGCTTTAATCGCCGCCTTTTCCAGCTCCGTTGTCAGCTTGCCGGTCTGGCCTGTCTTGCCGGCTCCTTGGCCCCAACTTGCTTGCGAATCCATAAAGAGTTAATAAAAAATACGAAATCACGGCGTTCAGCGACGGCAGTTGTAAAAAATAAGAAATTTATATTCCCAACTTTTACTTCCCCCATCCAAAGTCGCACAAGCGGTGGGGCTTAGCTCTGGCATCTAAGTGATGTCCATGAAGACATTTCGTGGCCCATGGAAAAGCGACGACAACGCATCGAAATCTTATGAAATGTCTCATTATCATTTTTCGGTTTCTTTATTTGCGACTTTCGAACCGGGCACGGGGTCGACTTTATAGGATGAGCGAGGCCACACAAGACCAAGTCGCATCCGAACGAATCTGTGTAGAACACACTCGTATATCCAGCCATTTAATAGCCATCGATTGCCGTTGTTAACATAAACTTGAACTTGTAGACAAGCGAACAAAAACTTCTACAGCAAAAATCCATTTAAAAACTCAACGAGAAGGAGAAGTGTAGTCCGACGTGGAATATGCGCCTTGGTGTCTTGCTGCCATGGGACTCTTTCGAATTCAGTTTCCATTTCAGCTTCTGCCCCAGTCCAAGTCCCAGTCTCAATCCCAGGCCCGATGCCTTATAAAAATTATTGTGACACGAGTTCATTTCGACTGGCACGCCCCAAAGCCAGGGCGAAGATAGCCCCTCGGGTAGGGGTACGAGTTCGCAAAGCCGCAGAACTCTCAGATTTTTTATGTGGGACCTGAGGTGCGTTCCCCACTACCACCTTTTCCCGCGGCTGGTCCACGTCTCTCCTCACCCTCTTCTGTTAAGTTCCTGCCAGTTGGCATTGTCTGGGCTCGTCGTCTAGACTGTTGGCAACCATGTCAAGGATTTGGCCAAAAATGTAATTTTTATTGTTCCCGCCCATTCCGCGACCCATTAAGGATCTTACCGCTTGCCTCAAATCGATAAAGAATTTTTTGTCACTGAAGTGTATTGGATACCAAATAAACGTCAGAAAGCCAATATTGCTATTCATAAAACCGCCAACATGGGTACCAAAGATTTCATCATCTCTTGACCTCTTCCCAGATCTTTATTTCTTTGCCTTAAGCCTCTCGTCTGGTTGTTTTTTCTGTCCCGTGACTATATCTGCGGCTTTTAATTTATGGCCATTCCCGTGCACTTGCCCATTGGTGCTGCAACAAGCTTCCCCATTCGCTGAACGATCTAAGCTGTATACATTTTTCAATTTGCGATCTTTGAACTCCAACCAATAAGTTCTTTGAAAATCTTCCTGGCTCACCACTACAGTTGGCCACTCCGTTGGGTCATGTTGGTCGTTTCGATGACTCGGTCATGTGGATGTATAAATAATCTAGTTAGGCACCTCTTACTTAGTTTCCGTATATTTTCGAATTTACACTTCATTAATAAAAATATGCCGTTTATTGGACGAATCAATGGAATATACTGTCTCGAATAATTTATTCTCTATTTGTTTTTTAAACAGCTCATGTCAGCTATGGAGTCACTGCGAGCTTGAGAAGACAGAGTGGAATCTCATTTATGCAAGTTGACAATCTCGGAAAAAGTTGAAAAGAGCAGAGGTTGAAGCCTCGTTGCGGAAATCGTGAGTGGTCAAGAGCTCCCTGAACCGCCGATTGGAGCCAAGACTGACTCTGACTCACTCCGCTGACCACATCAAAGCGTTTTGTCAGCTGCTTTACGGCTTTTTCTTTGGTATATTCAAGCAAACGGCTAACGGACGACAGTCCAAATATTTACAATTTGAAAATATCTTTCGTTTAATGGCTTATTAGATGCCTCTTCGAACAAAAAGCGCTTTTGTTACCTCTGGGCGCATTTAAGCCGAAACGATTTTTTAATTTCAAACTATAAAACAGCGGCTGGGGCGCTTTGTATGAGTAATCGGCTTGGCCAGCAATCAAACAACCCAATAATGAACTCTTTACATTAACTGTTTTGATTATGCGGCAATAAACCCCGGACCCTTAACACTTGGGCGTCAATCGGGGATTTGGCAGAGTGACAAAGTCTCGTCCGGAAAGCGACATTTTTCCAAGCGACTCTGGCCCTCGTATGCTAATCTGGCTAGTGACATAGGGAAAATCAATCAATGCCTGGGGAGGCACAAAAGTCTTCTCAGAGGCGAGAAATTGTGTAATCTGATAGAGCTTAAGTGCAACAAAGGCATCGGGGCCGAGTTCTGTTGCGTAAGCGCGAAATACTCGTAATAGAGACGAATCGAAAGTGACAGTACTTGAGATGGGAACTTTCGTAAAGGTAAAGGCGGGCTTTCCCTTACCCGCCCACGTATCCGGCTGTCCTTTCAGCCGTTCCGTCTGAACTCTGAACTTTAGTTAATCTCATCAGCAGCATCAGTGTCACACTTTCGTCCCTGTCACCTTTTGACTTCATAACACATGCGGCTAATGAAAGCCACAGACTGCTTGCGACCGCCCTACCTGCACCTCAGCTCATTTGGCAATTGGATTGTGGTTCTGGCCACCAGACCGCCTCAAGATTGCCGGCTCTGCGACAGTGCAACACACTCGCCAACGACATCACCGAAAAAACCATAAAACCCATATCCAGATTCTGACGGGAGTCGTTACGCGGGAAGGCCACGTCCAAAAAACAAAAGTCGGCGTATAATGAGATTAAAAGTTGAACTTTTGGCAAGCCCAGAAAGTTTCGATGGCCAAATGCCGGGAGTGGCAATAGGAGCCAGAGAGCAGCAGGTAAATCATTTTACGCACCCGCTCCCGAAAATGAACCTGGCAAACTTCTAGAACACGACGCTGCCGACTGAGTTATGAATTGAACAATGGGTCGGGTGCATTCATTCCTCATTATCGACGTGCTGTAAAAATGTCAGCAAACTTTTTATTAATGTGGGCAAGTCTTTTTTCATGTTTTCCAAGGAGCTCGTCTACTCTCTGTGAAACAAAAACTTCCCCCAAAATGTGTCCCCTCAGGCTAGAGAGCATTCAGGATTCGGCGCTACTTGATGAAGTACTTGTTGTTTTGAATACGTTTTGGCATTTTGCCATTTAGCAGTTCGAAATGTCCGTGTTTTGGTTTTTGGCGGCAAAGTTGAACCAGACGCCATAAATATAAACCAGCATACTTCTCCCACGTCTCGTTGGGTCTCGGATGGTCATGGACGGAGCAAAAAGTATAGTTAAAACTGAGGAGTCCGGATAAAGTGGACTTCTATCCAACCGTGTCCAATGAAACGTCGCCGTTGTATTTGTTTTGATTGTTTATTACTGCAGTATAGAGTTTGCAAGGAGGAGTCGGAAACAAATTGGCAAAAAAATGACGCACTTCGTTGCTGCTACAAATATGTGTGCATGAGTAACCAGATTCATTGAGTCTTTCATTAACTGTGAACCAAGGGGACGGTTCGATTGGGTTTCGTTATCTAGGTAGAGCTTGGAACGCTGCAAATCTCTTACCTTACTTTTGGTATCTATTTTTTGCTGCCCGATTCCGTCTAAGCCACCAACCCAGTT
The DNA here is from genome assembly GCA_035047585.1 of Drosophila monieri. Classification (NCBI taxonomy): domain Eukaryota; kingdom Metazoa; phylum Arthropoda; class Insecta; order Diptera; family Drosophilidae; genus Drosophila; species Drosophila monieri. The sequence continues at coordinate 11,443,180 of JAWNPJ010000027.1, forward strand.
CTCCAATTAAATGCCAGTTATAATTTACGAACTTTGCTTAACATTAAATAAATAAATAGAAGATGACATATACATATATAAAATCCCGCATTAATATCCATATGTGTAGAAAATAAGACCAACTGAAAAGCTTAAATAAAATCCACAAAATTTTCCTCCATACATATGGCAAAATTAAGAGCCAGAATGCATCATGGACCCCCAGTCCCAGGAAAAGCGGACGACTCCGCACGCATTATGTATGAATGCCATGGCTCTCGTACCGATAAATCAGTTTAAACTGTCAAATGCAAATAAATTATATGCAAAAGCAAGAGCTGCTCTGGATTCCCGGAGGGCAGTGGGAGTATTCCACACTGGGAATAATCCCCACAAAATTTCAGCTTAATACCAAACTCGATATCATAGGCTCATCCTCGTTTTTTGCAGTTCACTTGCACTTAATTCGCGATCTATGATTTCCAGTTAGTACCAGAACAATAACAAGGCATGTATTGCATAAATTCAGTGGAGGCCACCAGCAAGAGGGTAATCGGATGGGGGTACGTGTCTCTTCCAGGAAAACCCAGTGAGATTATCAAGAACCGTATTAGAAAATTTTGACCGTCACTCTAGTGGCCGCCGCGAAGGGAAATGGAAGCCAAACGAGCGTGGGTTTTCTTATTTTATGTTAATAGGCCCCAACGCAATGAATGGAATTTCTTAATGCTACAAGAGTCCGTCTGGAAGGTAATGGTTGAGGGACCTTCAGAGATCTAAAATTGGTTTGTAGCGATAGAGAAGTGAGGTCCTTACCAGTCATTCTTCATCTAAGATAATTTTGTTAGCGAAAATATCTGCTATGGAGAAGACGTAAATACCTCACTGAGATAAACAAATTATTTTCGCCTTTTAACGACACATTTTCTTCAAGACATCACAATTTAAATCATAAAAATAATACAAAAACACTAAAGTTGTGTTCTTGGACGATAATGATTTGGAGTATTGTGGCAGCATGATGCAGCAAAATATAGTAAACAATAAACAAAAAGAAAACTGTGTACGGGAATCATTAGGGGCAAGACCTATCTGTGGCTGTGATTTGTATAAAATATTATGTAAATTATTGTTTCATAAGGGCCAGCGAAAGGTAAACACAAATTCTCTTCAGCAGTAACAGCCCACCGAATAGGGAAGCATTATGATGTCTATCCCCTGAAAACGGGAGTGGGAAAGTCTTGAAAAAGCTGTCTGCTCTTGAGAAAAATATAATGGTGGAGCATGGGGACGGAATCCGTTTATACTGATTTAAATTTCAATTAAAATAAACTGGCTAAGTTCGCTTTCGATTTATTTACTTTTATGTAAGATTTTAAACAAAGCATTAAGTATAATATGGGTTTCCAAGATAACTTATTGTTAACCTTGAATACCTTCAACAAGAACTAACTCTAGTCTTTCCTTTCCTTTGTTTCAGGTAAGAAAAATGCCCAAGCTCACATGAATCTCCATGATTATGCCACAATCCGCGTGTGTGATCTGGCGATTGACACGCTTATTAGAGTAGACTCTCAACTCAAGCGATCACTGGGACTTTGGAAATGTCTCAAATTAAGCGTGACGGTGGGAAAGAACCCATAATTATCAAGGAGTTTCATAGACTCCTAATGAATACACAACCTCCCTTCGTCCAGACCTAATATAATATGTTCCCAGTTAGCATTCCTTCTTTTTCTTCAGACCCTAGTCTTTGAAAAGAAAATGCAAGAAAAAAGCCCCTGATTCGGGCCATAAAACTCTTCGCACATGCAACTGACGGCGACAGACTTCTTAGGCGACTTTCTCGACAATGTGCAAAATCAAAACACTAATTTATTGCACATTGGGCCAAACGACGTCAGCCTGCCATGCGGAATGGGGGGAAGTACGGAAAGTGCGGATTGGAGAGGAGTCGGGAAGCTCTCCTTGCTCGCATAAATCACTTTCTCCAACCGAATGTGGCGCTGGAAAGTAGCGGACAGAGTGAGAATTCGACATCTTCTGGGTAGGAATCTTTTCAGAGCGGCAGCCAAGAGTGGATGTGCCAGTATTCAGGAAAAGGAGCCGTAGAAAAGTGAATATCCGCGTCTGGGAAATCTGAGAGGAGCGAGCGACGAAAATATTATTGCAGTTGTGTAAATAAGTGCCAGGCCGCAGTACTTTGGACTTTTTGTTCCTGCTCCTGCTCCCGAAGTGCACGCAAAACTAACAAAGGAGGAACCCAAGGAGGACAGTCCCGAGCCAAGAGCGTAAAAATCCCAGAAATTTCAAGGGCACTTATGCACATCCTGACCGCAAAGGAAACACCAACCAAGCGCGACCTTATGCACACATGTGCGAACAAAAACTCCCTCAGACATTCTTGGCTGACGTCGTAGGCGCCACTAAATTGTTTTCATTACTTGGGAAATATATTAATCCTCATCTTTTCCACCTTATGCATAATCTGAATATATATACAAAGCCTTCATTAAATCAGGCAAGCCTTCATTGGGAATATCCAGTAACACATACTGTGTGTGCCAGCACTATATTTCAGCACTTGAAATATATACTTAATACATTTTTATATCTAAGAAATGTTGTATAATGTATAATTTATTATTGTTTAGTTACATTATAGTTCCGATGCGTAGAAAGTCCTTGACTCTTTGGAAAAAAAACCAATTTATACAATTTGTCGATTGAAAAAAAATGCAAAACATCCAAAATTTTTGTTGGTAGTTCATATTATTATTGGAGTTATTTGAAAAAAAAACGTACACTTGATTAAAAATGATTCCTAAGAAAATAATTCTGCAAAGAATACTGGGCGTTGATGGGATAAAGATTAGAATATTTAAACCCTGTTAAACTTATTTCGGAATAATGGGCAGTTACTTTCAAGAGTGAGATACATGAGTCTCCACAAATGTCAAGATTAGTACCCGAAATTGGTTCTGTACTTTTTTTTATACAGCTATTTAATATATACATTCGTATTGAAATCCGCCCCGAAAAGTTTTTACATATTTGTCCCCAATTCGATTGTTTTCTAGATGAGTTTTCCGCACCCAACTCTACGCTCCCGGGTGGGTTAAGCCCTTTGGAACCCAATTATGATTAACGATGCCCGAGAAGAACAGCCACTTCCAAAATGAACCGCCAACTGCGACAGTGCCCAGATCTTGTGTGTTCTGTTCAACTACTTTGTACATTAACATTTATCTGACAATTTTTTTGGTGTTGTTTGGTTGTTCTTCATCCATTTAGGGCACGGGTACTTGAGACGGGAGGGGGGCAAATGGGAGACAGTCCCCCACATTCCGGTGACAGTTGTTGATTGATTTCCCTAGACTGACGTTTGAAAACTAAACAAAAACTACATGAAAACGGGAAATGTAATTGTGGCCGCATGGAAGGAACTCACCCGTATTCGAAGGCCCCCGTTAAAGTATTCGAACTCAATCCGGGAGTATCGTAAAATCCTATCTAAATAGTCAAAGCAATTCATACTCGGGAGGACCAACCCAGCCGGAGAGGTAATTAAAAACCATTGGTTTCCAAAAAAATAAAACACAGCTCGAAACGAGCCTTGACACTTTGAACCAAAACGAATAAAAACGGGCCAAGCAGATAAGACACTGAAGCAGTTAATCCATTAACCCAACATACAATGTTTTCAATGAATTTTTCAAGCAATTGTCTTGTGGCTAATTCATTTCCCTATTTGAAGATTAGACGGACTCGGTTATAATACCGTGAATGTACATGAAGCCTCCCTTTGAACTAGATTTAAACATATTTCTTTTATTTAATTAAAAGCTTCATTTGGAGGAAAGTACTTACTTCAATGTTACCTTAATTTTTTGTATCAGTTGCCCCGACTCAATCCTCAATAAAATAACCGTTGAACCCAATAATGAAATATTATCTTAGAGCCCGCCTAATAAATTTCATTACAAAAGCTTTTTTCACTTATATATTAACCTTTACAATCGCCGCTGCACAAAAATGTAATTTTTTAATGTACTTTTTTAAAACTATTCAAAATGAAGCCCGCATGTACAAACAAAACTGAAGGTAAGGGCGGCTGGAAATGTAATAATTTTAATTGTATTTGCGGAATTGGATTGACTTTGTCCGGAGCCAGGAACAAAAAGAACAACAGCACCAGCAAATAATGCACACCACTGACAAGAGCACAAAATTTATAGCTTTTTGTTTGAATTTTAACAAGTTTATTTTATGTAATCGAAAGGCCATGAAGATAATGCATTAAAGCCACTGCAATCGTATACTTTCGGGCGCATGGCGACAGATTTTTATCCTAATTAAATTCGCACTTAATAACCAATTTTTCGCAGCAGAGGGGCCTTAACGGAAAGTGAAAATTTGATTAGGCCATTGGAGGTCTGATTTTGATTAGGTTTCCCAGAAGAATTAGCATCATTGACTTAAGTTTTCACATAAAAGAGTATCCAAAAAATTATCAAATAAATGGGAAAAGAAACGAAAATTCAATTTATAAAACAACCAGACGTGGCATCGAAGGCCGTCGCAAGCATCGAAGGAAATCATAAATATTTCAAAAGGGAAAATACATGTAGAGAAAGCAAACGGATTCAAAAAAATGTTTATGCTTCAATGGAAACTGAAGCTGGACTTTACTTCATACCCCAGGCGGTCAAGCAAACTCGAGAAAAATATACTTCAGAAAAACAAAACAAGAAGATGCCGATGAAAACAAGGCTCGACGAAGGACTAGGGATAAGCCTGCATAATCAAGTGGTTTTCGATAAATAGAAACAAAAAGGGTAACGCCATCCCCTGCACGGCCCGGGCCGCCCCGTCAGCCCTCCCGCTCCAAGCCCAGTTAATCGAATATGTTTGTTGAAAAAGTTTTGAGGCGTAAAAAGGCAAAAGAAGTCTAGCCCCGGCCCACATCTACTTATCCCACGGCCTGCTAAAAATTTAATTTCGGGCACCTCCGATTCTGGCCAGAACCCGGTCATGTTCCAATGATGTGACCGTGACACGAAATTCTGCTTAGACATTTTGGAAAACGAGAGAGACGACGACTCACGCAGAAGCTATTCGATTCTTGGGGTTAGAAAAGGTTGAATTTTTGAAGGTATTGTTGAGGCTTTTTGTCTCAAACATTCAGTACATTTTAAAAATGTACAAGAAGTATTTCTAACTCAACGTTTTGGAAGTTTTTGTAGCATTTCCATTCATATGTTTTACCATTACCACTCTTCTTAGCACATTCGGCTCGAGAGTTTTTTCATCCGTCCAAAATAGTTTGGAAGGCCTTTTTCGACACTGGGGTGGCTGAATCAAAGCCAATTGTAAGCGATAATCAATTAAGACCCAAAGGGGTTTGCACACCCTTCAGAGTCCGCACGTGCCCGGGCCGAGGAAAAGCCTTCGAAATAAAGAAATAAGAAAAAACTGGCAACAAAGGAGTGGTCGAGGCCCCAACAAAATCAACCACTTGACATCACAAAAGATAATTAAATAAACAATGCGCCAACACTGGGGACTAAGTGAAAATGTGAGGCAGAAAAAGGAGAATAATGCAAATTGGGTAAAGCCGCCTGGGCCTTCAAAAGCCCGCTTACAAAATTTAATGGGAAATGAGAGTACGAAGCCTTATAAATTCATTGTGCTGCAAAAAAAATAATCAGGACTGGAAGAAATATTTTGTGAATGGGTTTATAATGTCCGTAATTTAAATTAATTGTGTTGATCTTATTTTTTTTTATTTTAACCCTAGAAAGTGTTGCAACTTTTCATCTTCATTAAGTTTCTTCATTATCCCCTTCTAAGGAAAATATAGAGTCAAGATATGACACTTAAGAACCAATTCTGGATTGAATTATAGATTCCTTCACTTTGGAATAAAACTTTGGAAGATTTCTACAAAAATAGAAGAAACACTCCGTTTAAAAAGTTTTTCCTCTGCTTTCCTGACAATGGTGTCGACGTCGGTTTCCGGTCGCGATGCCGCCATTGCAACTTTTCCATCTGCCAGTTCCGCCTATTGAAACGGACCCGCCTCTCACCTCGATTATACGTAAAAATGTAACTACGACGGAGTAGACCCACTCCGCAGCAGCCCGAACAAGGACAAGGAATCGTTTTTTAGAGACAACCGTCGCCAGCGCACGTTAGGCAAACTTTTCCATTTCATCGCACGATTGCAATTTTACGCAAAACAATTTTATTTGTTTAGATTCCATTTCTTTCGTCTGCAAAGAGAACAATATTCTTTTTCCACACGCCTGCCCTTGCATTCCAGCTTTAATTAAGTCTTATGACCTTAAATCCAAATCCCAAGATTAATTTTATAATTTTTATTCATTTAAACCATTTGAGGTATCAAGTACTGAAAGGTTACCAAAAATATGAGTCCATGTCCTTTCTCTACCTTTATTGAATTCATAACAATTTTTCTCGTTCAAGCTTGGAAATCGTACATCAATATGTACTACTATTTATGAATATATTTATTTATTCCAACTAATCATATATGTTGGGATCAGACTTTTTAAGCTTTCATATGTGTATCTTGTGGAGTGATTAGGAAGAGAATGGGTTATGTCGAAGGCCAACATTAAGGAAACCTTTAAGATATTCCCTAAGTACTCTATTCATGTCTCTATTCTTTTCTTTAATGTGGAAAGCACTTTTTTTTAAAAATCGTCGGTTGTCCATAAACTGGTTACCACTTCCCCTGCCCCATAATCCACTTAAATGGTCGCTCTAAATCCTTTTCACCTTTGCCTGTTCTTTCTCAATCGCATTGTTCCTTTGACTTCATCAATTTTCCTCTTTTCAAGTTCGGCTTGCCTGCAATCAGTTTCGTTTTCACACCCAATTTTCTTGGCCATTTTTTGCGAGGTTTGACCGTTTATCTATTTGTACTATCCATTTCTGGCCCTTTTGCCTCTCCAGCGCCAATGACTGGCGCTTCCCAGCTCTTCTGGCAAAGTGCAAAATGTTGTAAGTTAAATGGAAACAATAATGGGCTCGGGCTGGATTCGTTGGGGCTTCAGCTTGACTGCGAACGCGCTCAGTCCTGACTCCTTTCGTCCTCCGCAGCTCTTCAGCGGAGCGAGAACAGTGCACTTGAAGCACTTCCCTCGTGATTTCGATGATTGTGTTGCACTTTTCACTTCGCAGTGCTCGTTCTTCATTCTGTATTCGGCGGCTTTTGTTTCCACCGACTCCCAGAGAATCCGTTGGACGAGATTGACGGACTCATCAAGAATTTCTTCGGCACCCGCACTCAAATCGCCACCTGAACCAGCCCACTGATCCTGACCTGCGAGTATTTTAATTAAATCCATTCCGACTCAGACTAACCTCCGGTCCTGCAAAAGTTTGTCGAGCTCTGGCACGTTATAAGTAGGCTCAGCAACCAAGCCGTACCAGGCACTACTAGAAATAAAACGCCCCATAACAAAGCCAACCGCAGCAGCTCCACCACCAACAAGCCGCACCAACAGTTGCCGGGACAAACTGAGCACCGGCTTCTGCAGGCGAGGAAGCTGGCAAAGAAATAGTTGGTCCAAAACTATTTACAGGACCGCCATTTTCATATGCAGCAATAGCAGCATGAGCATCAGCAGCGCCGTGGTAAGTTGTGCCATAATTTCATGCCACAGCAGAGAAAACTTGTGCGAGCCATGCCCAAGTACCCGCCCCTCCGCTGCCGGAGTCCCAACTGCCAGCCAGCCAGCCACGCCTAATAATAAGAAATTAGAACTTACGACAGCCACTAAGACTGTCCGCAACAGCCCCGGCAAGGAGCAGGCGAGGAGCAGGGCAGGAACGGACAGGTCTCCGTATAATCGTCTTGTACTTGGTCGAGCGAGGAACTTTAAGCTAACCGCAAAATATCCTTCCAAGTGCGAGTGGATCGTTAGGAAACTGGAGTCGTGAGTTGCGATGGCTGTCATGTGCCCTAACAGCCCGACGGAGAAAATAAGAATCATGTCTTATATTATCCACCCGGAGAGCATGATGGTTTTCCTAGATCTTACGTTCTAGGTTCTACTATTCATACGAATAGGCATTAAGATGTCGATGTATTTTACTTTTGAAAAATCAAATCTCTTTTTTATTAAAACGTTCCTTATTTTGCAAAATAGCCATATGACAGCAGCGACCACTACTTGAGGGTTGAGGATTTTTCTTAAAATTATCTAGTTGGAAAACAGTTTTTAAATAAAATGTAGCACGACCAATTATAAAAATATGCATATTTTCAGTACCCATTTTTTACCGAAGGTAAGTCCAATGAAATCGGAAACCTATTACTTTATTTCGCTTAATGTTATTTTAATTGAGTCCGGGCTTTTCTGTTTGATCGCGAACAGCCGCCTGATTGAGACTGCGTTTGCTACCCCTTTCCAACTTGCCTTTGGCAGAGTATCAGCTTCGCTCCCCCATCGTCGCCACAACTTGATGTTTTTCCTGCTGCCTCTGCCCCACTCAATCCACTTGCCACCCACCTCAGGGACACTCCCGCGGCGACGGCCCACTCGCTTCCCAGATGCTGTGAAGTGAGCGCTGAGCATTATTCAGGATTTACCTTTATGTTGTTGCCGACGTGGCTGCTGCCTCTGATGCCACCGGAGTTGTTGGTGGCTCCATTTTCTGCACTGCAATGAGCCTGGTCCTGCCACCTATCTGCCCCTTCAACCCCGCCAGCGCACCACCTTGCCCCGCCGTAGTTGGTCGTTTGTAAAGGCGGAGGCAGCTCACTATCCGCCTTGTCTTTGTTGCCACTGCTCCTGTTGTCGTCGTACTCATGATGCTGGGTGATGAGAAAATGCGAGGCTCGTGTGACATTTTCATTATCGTTGTGGGATATGCGCTTTTCTGTGGCAAACCTTCGACCCCGGCTTACACCGCCCTACCTTCCCTGTCCGGGAGCCCCCCGGCGACCCCCCGACCCGACGTTTTGTGGACTTGTGACAACAGCGGGCGCAGATAAGGTTACAAAATTATTAGTTGGGATTTACAATGCTCCCGTTATAGTGGCCGCCTGTGCGGGACTGCATCCTTTCCCGCCCGTCCTTTATCCTCGGTGTGGTGCGTGGGCGGGTCATTACCAGCATTACCAGTATGGCTGTGTGATATATCAGGCAATCAGGCAACTCGATGAGGAACTCGGAGAGGAAGCTTAAGTTACACCGCTTGATCCAGCCCACCTAACATCTATCCGTGCATCTCGTATCCGGGCTGCATCGCTCTCAAATTCAATTCGGAATCGTTATGGCTTTCCTCTTATTTCCCATCAATTTGCCACAATTTCCACCGCGGTGGAAACTTTTAAGCTCGAAGATTAACACAATTTCGCCGAATAATGAAAGCGCCATGAAAGGAGTCAAATAGGCGAATGAGCAAAGAGCCGGGCGCCGATATTTTTCTTTATCATCCCATAAATTCCATTTTAGTCTGATAAAGAGAGTTGGTAAAAGGTCGCGGGGCGCGGTGCAGAGAGGATAAAAATGCAAGCAAGAATTTGAAAATTTTCAATTACGCGTGCAATGAAAATTACGAAAACCCACAAAAGTCATTTTTCTTGATCGATTTTTTCTCCGCTGCTCCGTTGATGCTTTCCTTCCCCCTACCCTACTCTACCACCCTTCCAGCCCCTCTCCCTACAAACACACTCCATCGGTTGCTTTCAAAAGAATCGGAGGCCAACAATGCCAGGACAGCGTGCGGCGGGGCGAAGTCCTTGCCACAGCCCCACAAAGGTGAAATGGCGCTAAAGTTGAGGCCCTGAGGGGGGAATTGCCGATGGGCGGGGAGGTGGGGTGACGAAAGTTGCCCTCTACATGGGGCTGCGGAAAGTAGAAAAAGCAATTTCGAAATCCCAAAGAAATTGCAAAATTCCATGCGGCAACGACAACAGCGGCTGTTCAGTTCAGTTATCTTTAGTTCAGTTCCCTTCGGTTTGGTTTGCAGGACTCGCCCAGGCGACAAAGGACATATCCAGGGCCATGTGGCGACAACTGATAGAAAAAGCCCTCGACGCACCTGCTGGAGGCGAAAGGTCCTCCCCGATCGTTCATCCCTTCGCCCCGCGCATAAGTAAGGTTAACTAGCAATGCACAGGCTAACCCTGTCCCAACGTCGTCGTGCATCGATAGTGGCTTTGCAAAGAACACATTAAACCTTAGGCAGCCGTCCGGGTCGACAAACCCCATCAAAGAGAGTGCACTTATGAACCCATAGGTTTCAAAGTTTATTTTTCACGTTAAAAGACAAACTGATTCTGAAGTTTTTTCTCAAACAATAGTTGTAAATGCCTGACTTGGATATTTGTATAAATCAAATTCATATTTAAAAACCTTTAAAATTGTATTAGATACTAATTCAAATAAGTATCTAGTATCTTTTTTTATCAGTTAAAAAATTTGTTTTACTTATTTCTTGTGTACGTAAAGCTTAGCACGCTTTTCTTTTTTAAATATGATCCTCGAATGCCCTCACAATAGGGAGGTAGGCCCTTTGTATTCCTGCTCCACCCTTTCGATATAAATTTTCAAATAAGTATATAAATTATAATTAGTATACCAATATCAAATTTTTGATGTATGAATAATAAACCAAAAAACGGGAAGTATGGCATGGCTTGATAGTCAATCACCTGCCAAGGTCATATCATCTCTAAACACTGAGTAATGTAAATTACCGAGAAACCTGCGGTGGAATTTAAACAAACCTTCTTGCACCAAATATAGCGTTCATTGATTCACAATCGGCAATAAACAAAATTGCAAAAGTGTATTTTGTATATAGCAACTTGTGGGCAACCTACGTCAAACAATTGCCAGAATAGGTGAAAAAATAAGTGAGTGCCGTGAAGAAAATCCATGTGGGAGAGGCCGCACAAGGGGCACAAAGTGTGGCGGCCTGGAATGCCACAGAAAAACTGGACTTGCGGCGTAATCCCCTCCTCTGGCAGCGGCCAGGGCTGTGGTATCCATCTCTGTTGCTCTCCCTGTCTCTGTGTTGTTGCCCCTCTGATGCAGTCCGAAACCGCCTCCGATTAAATCTTTCAACGCCTGGGTACTGAGTCATTGGACTTGCTGCCACTGCAGCTGCCCAGAAACACGAAATCAACAACAAGATCCCCGTCCGAGCCCCTGCCTAGCCTCAATCCGAGTCCGAGAGCATTTACAAAGGTTCATATTCAAATTTGTAGAACGTGCAATGAATTCAAAAATGAAAATGAGTAAACGCGCAAAAAAGAACAGACTCAGAATAAATGCATGGGCCAGGCAATTTTCTTTATTTGTCCGTTGTTTTTGTTTTTATGTTGTTGGGGTCAATCGGAGTGTTGTCAGCTTAGTCATTATTCCCGCTAAACAATGGGACTGTTTCTTGGGTAGAAGACTCGGGCTGACCCGCCAGCAGAATTGATAACCTCGCCATGTTCTGGGGACAGAAATGCTGGAGGAATCCACGCTGGCGATATCTTCTCCGTTGGACGCAGCGATAACCCCAGTGCTTCCCTCCATGTTCGCTGATTATGCCGGGACTTGGCTCACTCCCCTGGAAATTTTAATTTCTGGAGTCTATCTGGGGAGCTACAAGTGCGGCCTGCGCCCACCTTCACTTCGTTTTTTTATGGCGATCGTTAAATTCCCAAAGTGCATCTGATTTTACGACATTCCACTTCTGATAAATGGCCTTTGTATATTATTTTTAATTTCATTTAAATGTGTACAGGCCAATGGACATGGATTGATTTCTGGCGCAGTCATTCAAACCCAATGTGAAAGAAGTTGCCGCAATATCCCTATGGATATGGATGTGTAATGTGTGTCCTTTCCAATTTAGATTTAACTGCCCGTTGTGCCTCGTTTAAGGCAAGTTTCCAATTCAAGAAACTCGTAAATTTAAACCGGACCAACACCAAAGGTGTCCTTCTCCAAGTGCCTTCCTCTTAAAATTAACGTGCACATTCGTCATTTTGATTATTTTTCAAATTAAAAAAAATATATACCTACAGTAGACATAGAATTCATAATTTTTTTTTTCATTTAAGGGTATCTCTAGGATTATTAACTCTATTTTAAGTTATTTACAACAATTTTAAAGTATACATATGTCAAAAAAAGGGCGCGATTGAATATTTTTATATATATTTAAAGGGTTGATATAGTCTTTCGTAAGAAAAAGACTTATTTGCAGGAAAAATTTTACTGAAACTGTAGTATCCTGTAAGTGATTTTAACATATGAAACCGAATGGCGTTTACTCTCTCTGATTCTACAAAACTATAACAACAAATATTACCTTGAATGTTTCTTGGTTAAAACTCTGCAATAGAAATCCTGATGTAAATAATATTTATTATACATTTTTGAGTGAAAACTATTCAGTTAAAAACTTTTGGTCAAGCGTGCAAGTCGAGCGCGGCTTTTAAAAAAATCTATAAAAAACCAGATGTGCGATTACCAGAGGGTCTACTCTTTTGTGTTCGAGGACAGTTCCTCGGTCAGAACTCGGTCAGATTTTTTAGCCTCAGCCTAAGCCCAACAGTTTTAGGAAATCCATAGATGTTTTAAATGGAAAGATCGCCCCACAATCAACCCATTGTGATAATTTTTATAATTTGAGACTTGGTCGCGAGACCTTTGATAGAAAATTTGCCAGGCAAGTGATATTCGATGCAGTATTTTTTAAAGGAAATGTTTTACTTTATCTATTAATGCAGTCCCCAAAATTATTTTTGTATAGTTTGCCTAGTTTATGAAGTTTTCCGTTTCAATTGTTTTAATTTCCGCGTTGTTTTGTTATTTGAAGCAAACGAATGTTTGTCCTAGATCCTAGAAATTGGCAAAAAATTGCATTCGATACCGTCATACCCAGTTAAGTCTGTAAAATCTATATTCGAAACTAAAAATATCAACAAATATTGTATACAGGAACATTGGAGGGGAAGTTCGAAGCCCCAAACAACTCTGATAAATATGATATGTTCAAAGCTTTGTCGTTCGAAAAAAAAAAGACTATCTTTAAACTTTCAAATCTTTGAAATTTGTTACTTTACGAAATTCAAAATAAAAATGTTACAATGTCTACATTTGAAAAATTTATTTCCCTACAAAACTAATATTCTGCGGATGGCTTATGAAATAAAAGGTGCTCCAATGCCTTGGCACCAGAAAGTCTTTAAACTTAAATGCCCAGTTGAAACAACGGGCCCGCCAATTGCCCAAATGCCAAGCCGATCGGGTCTGAAGTCGCCGAGCTATCGACCAAGATCTCCCAGGCGGTTACTTTTCCAGATGCAGTTGCCAACAAGCCCCGCCCCCGCTGCGCATGCGAGTTAAAAGGCTTGACTGGGCGCCGAAGGGAGAAGCGGGGTCTGGCGATTTCATTGCCGCGATATGGACGGTCGTGGCTAGCCCGGATCCGATGCTCGCATCAATGACCAAGTAATGAGCCATTATGGCTTTAGAAGCGATCTTTATGGCCGCAGACTGCGTCGTCCTCCTGGCCGCAGTATGCTGGTATTTTGGCCATATTTGTCCCCTGCAGTTAGTTGCCAAACTTGGAGTCGAGTTTCCTGGCTTTTCGTTTGTGAGGAAACATTAATTGGCTCAGTAACTGTTTATGGCCATGCAACCAGGTGTGGTTTCTCGAGACCTCTGCTCCGAAGAGTAATGAACTGTTTAGTGTTCCTCCAGGTGAGTCTCCGGAACACTCTTCACCAACCAGATTGACATATATCCTGTTTCACATAATTCTCTCTTCATCATGGAGTGGGATTTTATGACTTGAAGGAAGCTAAATTGTACAATAGATTTTTCTGTTAATGGACCGAGTACTGACCGATTATACTATGTTGATTATCTCTCAATAAGGCACAATGCCACAAACTCTAAATGGGTTTACAATAAATTAAAAGGAACAATCAAATGGAATTCTAATAAGATTAGATTTCAACAGTAGTCCAGTCTGGGGGATATGGGGGGCTTTTTTGAGAGCCCCCATGTGTATTTTGAGTCTGGTATCTCTCTATTTTATCTGTCCGAGTTTTGTTGTTTTCCATCTAAGCTCTCAAAAATTATGTATACTGAGTAGGTCCCGACAAAATTTATTAGAGGCGGAGTGAGGAAGCGAAGTGCAGCCATTGAAGCCCGACTCCGGACTGAAGCATTTGTCAATAGATTGGAGACCAAAAAAGGGGCACCAAAAACCAACCAGTCCACGGCCCAACCCAATAAGCTGACCCAAAATGTTGTCGATCTGGCTGGACCGAAGCACCTCGGAACACCGAAGTTCCTACACCTTTTCAGCTGAAATATAAAGTCCTCTGAGGTTTTGATGCAATAAAATTATTACTTTGAAGACAAAGCGATAAGAGTATTCAAGATATATACCTTACGATGGCGGCTAAAACGCTATTGTTACCGTCTCCTAACTTGAGCCATGTCGAAAACAAAGTTTCTTGTTGACCAAGCTAACCCAAAACGCGTCAAATGACAAATCGTTCGAAATTTATGACTTTTTCGGGTCTCATTCGCAGATCTCGTCCCCAGACCCTGCTTGCATCGAAAGTGAAAATCGATTCATGACTTGAATCGAATTGGAAAGGCAAGTGAGGCATCTATTTTCCCGTCCATAGGCCATCGACTTAATCGGATGATTGATATTGGAAAACACTGGCAGTCGTTTCTAATTTTGTTCTCCAATTCAATCGATTTCAAATGGTTCGATCAATTTGCTCTTTTGCTCTCGCCGCGCTTTAATTTATCCCATTTCGAAGCGGAAAAGAATTTATAATCATTTACAATTCGTTGACTTTGGCAATGCGCAAATTTGCCACTTTGGTGTGTGTATTTGCTGGTCAAACAATAACACTAACAACAACTGCAACCATGCCAACAAACAAATAAACAGCCGCGTACTCGCACACACATTAAACTATCAAAATAAACAGTTATGTGCGTGGAGGCGTGGCACATACACATCGAACTCGCATATTAATCAAGCGAATAATTTGGCCAAAGACCCCACTACCAACTACACACCAGCCATCCAGCAAGCCAGCTAACTACCAACTGCACCCCCCTTTTTACCAAATAGGAGCACAACATCGTGAATAACTGGCGATAAAAACTTGGCAAATATAAAATGCAAACAACATTCAAACCGCTAACAGGGCGGCGGGCGTTGGATGGCGTTAGATGGACTCCGGGTGGGCGGGGCCAGCTGTAAAGGCTGTTAGTCATCGAAATTCGACAGTTGTTGGCTTGTTGCCGGTTAACCGACCAAGAGCCGAAAACCAAAAACCCATGCCATTGGAGATGAGTCCGTGAGGCGCTATTGTAGGTCCATGTTACGAAAAGTTTTCTAATATGGGACTGTAGGGAATTTCTGCGAATGATTATCTCATACAAAATGAAGTTATATCCTTTTCAGAGGACTAAAAAGAATATGCTTTACTCTCAGACATTTCTATCCTGTTTTCAATAAATAGTAATTGTATATTTTATGATTTTGTTGTTCTTAGTTGAGCTACTTCAGTCAGTCAGTCGTCAGTAAGTGTCTTCATTATTATTTCACCTTATCACTTTATCACTCAATTACTTTAAAAAACAATTTAAAGTTTTATACTTTGCTGTTGTAGTTTCGCGATACTTTGGAAATCCCTTTGGTGACTTACGGCCCATCTCGCAACCTCATTCTCACACATTCGCATTTACACATGGCGGGGTATTTGCATTTCGGCTGCTGCTGTTTATTTTCGACTTGATTTTGAAGTGAACAGTTTGCTTAATGCCCGATGCAGGGCGAATTCAGAATTACGCATACGGAACGCTGCGTTGGCAGAGTTTGCGGCAGGCCGCAGCGGCAACCCTCCCTCGCCATGGCATCCGCCACCACTTGTCAATAGTTTCTATAAATGCCGCACACATTGACTGGCTAACAGAGTGCCCACCGCCCACTGGCCACCGCCCGCCACCCACTCATCAGCCGCCCATCAACAAGCGCCCTTCGCCCCTTTGCCACTGCCGCCCCGAACGTTAGAGTCGAGGTCTCAGCGTTAAATTGGAAGCACTTTAGATTCACATTCAATTAATTAATTTAAGCAAATTGTTTGCTTCAAATTAATTGAATTTGCATTTAATTTGCGCCCGCAAGGGCCGCCGCCCCGGCCCTGAGGCCCTCTAGTTGGCAACAACAATGCTGACGGACTCGCCTTTGGCTTCCGACCGTCAGTCAGTGGCCCCAGCCAGCCCGTCTAGTTCCTCAGCCGAGGCCTACTTCGGCTGGCCCTCGACCACGCCCCTCTTTATCTCATCAACGTTAAATTTATTAAGTAACATCAGTGTCTAAGTGGGTGTGTGTGCGAGTGTGTTTGGGAAGCGACAACATTAACAACAACCAAATCAAACAAACAGTCTCCAGGGACTCGGTTCCGGGCAAGGGGTTCCGCTCCAAATTTCCAGGTTCTGGGCCTACGAGGGTTCAGGGCCAGAAGACAGTCGGGGGCGGGACTAATGTAATGAATTAACGATATAATAGAAATCTCACTTGAATATTTGATGCAAACTGT
The DNA here is from genome assembly GCA_035047585.1 of Drosophila monieri. NCBI lineage: Eukaryota > Metazoa > Arthropoda > Insecta > Diptera > Drosophilidae > Drosophila > Drosophila monieri. The sequence goes on from JAWNPJ010000027.1 coordinate 11,459,780, forward strand.
GTGTGTTTCGTGCACGAATGTGCAAAATGAATAATTGAAGCGTTCAAGTTCCGAGAATATGTTTCGAAATTTCATCTGGCCAAGGACGTGGACAGAGGCCGAGGCGGGATCATCATTGGAGTACTCACCGGCTTTGGATACGCTGGAGTGCTCCTGGGACACTTGTTCTCCTGGGTTCTTGGACAGAGGACCATCCGGCTGGGCAGCGTCGAGAAGACTGAATGCAAAAGCAGAGCTTGGGAACACGCTGCCGAAGACAATGCAACGCTGGCGGACATTTCATCAGCCTGGAAAATCCGGCAAAGAAAAGTCAATCAGCACCACAACAGCTAAGCATAAGCTGGGTGATAATAAATATAAATATAATGACTGCATATAATAATTGTCAGCCGTTGTAAGCCAATTAGGATCTGGTCCGATGACGGTGGGATGGGCGGTTAATAATTTGAGCTTTTCACACTAATTAAAAGCGAATCGGACAGAAAGAACTGCTCGACAAAGGGATTGCGATCCGGGAGACGGGTGGAAGAAGGAACATGGTGCCACGGGCGGCGGCCTTTGGATTGGACGAATTAAAGTCAAGCTGTGGAAAATGATTAAAAATGTAAATTTTAATTCAATTTTGTTTGCGAGAAATACGTTGAAAGCTGCTGCAAACAGAAATTGTAGCTGTAAAGTGGTTTATTGTCAGCCAGAGCCACCAGTCATGGGCACCGGGGTGGCAGTAGGTGGCAGAAGTTGGCAGGATGCGGAACTTTAAGACGCGACAAACTTCGCCGCTGGGCAGGGCGACAGAACAAAGATACAGAAGAAAATAAAAGGGGTGAGGGCTGGGAGAATGACAACGGAAAGACACGACAAATGCATGTGGAAGACAAGCGATAAAGTAGCTCTGCGGGGGAGGCAGGGTTCTTGGGGCTCCAAAGGAGCCTCAGCCACTGGAGCAGAGTCCGGAAAAAATCTTGAAATAAGACAAATCGAATTTTCTATGGAAAAGAAAACGGAACAAGTGTAAAAGGCTCAAGCCGAGTATATGTCGAGTATATGTATACCCGGTACTAACCTGCAGAGATGAAACATTACTTTGAAATTGGGTTTTGGATAAGATATTTTATTTTTTATGAGAATTTGTAAGTGGGTGAGAGAGGGTTATTTTTTAGAAATCGATAAATAAATTGATTAGCAGTCATTCCAAAAAACATTCATAAAATTATGTCTTGAAAGAGAAAAGAACTACTCCCCAAAGTACCCGATATGAAAACTTAAACTCTACCTTCTTAAAGTACTTAAGTAGGGAGCCGAACAGATAGTGATTAAAAATGCTCCCCATCCCACATTAATTGATTGCTTTACAAAAATAATTTTGAGTTTTAATGTTTAGAGTTTATCTAGTAAAACTGTATCTGATTACCGGCAATCACATTTAAGTTATTAAGAGTTTTAAGAGACTTTCAAAAGTGAATAAACAGAACCCAATCACTTTTTCCTCAATTAATTAGAAAATGTGTGCTTTGCAAATGCATTTATTAAACTTTTGCAGCTGCATGTAAATCAGTAGCCCCATCTATTCCTTTGATTCACATGGCAACGACTTCCTTCCTGCTCCTTGTCAGCCAGCAAGCCCGTCCTAACAATACGCATTGATGATGTAGTCATCTCTGCATCAATTTGGTAAATATTTAAATAGACAGCACCTAGTCAGTTCTGCTCTATTTAAAGTAAATTTGCCTCGAAATCAAGTTTTAATTGATTTAAGCGGATTTCAGGGCAGGGTTCTCCCGGCAACCTGGAACCCAACCGAGCGGGAAAAGAGAAAAGCCACTGATGTGAGGGAAATGGGGGATGGGTTTCCCTTTCTCGGTGGGTGGGTTCCTGGTTTTCCCATCTGGGATATTGATGGGGTTAATAAGCTGCTGGTTAGATGATTTCCGAATGGGTTTTTCTCAGCAGCTCCACTCTAACCTGCGGTCGCCTTGGGAATCGGTATCTGAGCCACTGATTCGGCTTCTGACCTTTTCTCCTTCCATAAATGTCTAAAAGGTTATGTTCCTCCCCCTTCGCCCTTTTCCGCCGGAAAGCAACTATTTTCCGTCGTTGAGTGAAATGAATCTGCAATTTCATTCCATTTGGTGAGCAGCTCCTGTATTTTCTGTGTTTTTTTGCGACCCGACGAGGATGGAGGAGGATGACAGGTGGGAGCCTAATGGGGGTGACGCCGCTCCAGCCTTGCCAGCAGCCTTGGCTGCCAAACACTTTCATCTTTTCCCTCAAGCGCGAACCGAGCTGGAAGGAGACGAGAAAGCAGTGGGCTATGCTATGCCTTCGCCCTCGGAGTGTAACAGATCCCCAGCGAATGCAAATAACGTGCAGTTGCCGCAGCCGCATCGCTTGCCCCCGTTCGCGCCACAAAAAGTGTGGCAAGGCTGCGGGTAATCAAGAAACTATTACGGCCACCTCCGCGCTCTGCTGATGAACTTGTTGATGATCGCGGTTGGTCATTTGTCTTGGATGAAGTGGTTCCTACCTGAGCCAGTGCGCCTTTGATGATGCACACATCAGGCATCAGGGCACCAGGGCGGGGTCTGCTCCACAGCCATCCAATTTCTCTGGCACATTTGCATAAATATAGCTCCTTTCATCCTGCCAGAGCGGCCCGGGCTCAACTTGTTGACGACTTATGCTAATGCAGAAGCAAAATTCAAATAGCACGCCCCCTCTTAGCGCAGCGGGCAGGAGAAAGTGAAAATTGAATTGGTGCCCCGCGCGGAACAAACAAATTAAATTATAATTAGCAAACAGTAACAAAGGAAAGGACAAGCGGAGGAGGAGCTTCCGAAACAAAGCCAAACGGTTGTATCACAGAAGTGCACATTTCTCGACTCTTGATTAGTGGCGGTTGTCTGCTGATTGCAGGAGACCCCCAAGTTTACCGCCAATTATCCGGAACCAAGAGCTCCTTCTGCTTCTGGTGGCTGGTGCTGCTGTCCCGCTGCCAGTCCCCGCCAATAAGCAATTGGTTACCACCTTTGTGGCCCTGACAGCCACCACCGACTCATTCGTTAGGTCTCGACGACGTCCTCTACTCCGAGTTGACAAAATATGCAGATGCGTCGTTAGCACTTTCACACATCTCGCATTTGGAAATATTTGCCATGATTCGATTGTGTAGACTCCCCCAAACCAAGCCCAGCCCTAGCCCACTCTCATTCCCAAATCCACACACCCGACCACATCACCATCTGCATCTGGATCTGCGCCACACACAAGGAGGGCAGGAGTGCCCAATTGAGTTTGGGTTTGAAGCATGGAGCCACTGCTCGGCACTCGGCACTCCGCATCCCGCTCTGGTGGTTATTATTATTTCTGATATATGCGGTCTTACTCTGCGGTTGTCACTCACCGACGAAACGGAGCTAGGGCAGCCAGAGAGAACCCCTTTCTTTCCGTGGTTTCTGCGGTATCCGCTCCATGTGTCGCCTCCGCCTTCGCCTTTGCCGGAGTGCCATGGCTACATGCAAATGAAGCGTGTTCCCAAAAGGTGTTGAAAACGCCCGCCTGTGTGGGGAGTCTGTGTGCGGCATTGAACTGCACTTTCCGCTTCTCCCCCTCTCCCTCCAGCACGCATCTGCATAATTCTATGCCCAAAATATTCCTGCTTTTTCATGCAATATTTTGTTGACAGCTAAAAGCCAGGCTCTGTTCTATTTTCGGTCTCCAATTCCAATTGGTGCAGCATGCTGTCGAAATCGTTTCGTAATTGCAATGTTGACAGCAGCCACGTAGAAAGTCCTGGAGGAGTCGGTTTCGTGAACAGCTGGAGATGAAGAAACATAAAGTCGATTCGACACATAATTCCACAGAATTCAATTTTTCATAGTTTTATGACCGCAACAATTTGTAGCTGCAACTTGCAAGTCGAGTTTATGAAGTCAAATATAGTTATTGTTGGAGGTTACGACACAGACCTTTGTCTCTAAACACAAAATAATATCCTCAGTAATAAAGAAATTCAGCTCTTAAAGATCTCTGCTCTGCAACTAAAAATGTTTCAAAAATAGTGCCTTGAAAATATATAGTAAAAAAGTCAGTTAATAAGATACATGTGTATTATTTTCCATTTGTACCAATATATGATGCCCAATTACTGCAAACAAAAATATCAGCCTGCAATCATTTCAGTTGAGTTTGCCTTAAATTGGTTACTCTTACTAGTTTCTGTATGGGCTCATCAAGGAGGGGTTAATGCTTTGGCCCCAATATTTAGACTCCTGCCACGATAAGGTCTATGGTCTGTGCCGCAGAATTGCTCAAATGCAGCCAGACATAAACGTGTTTTCGAAATTTACAGAGGCAACCAAACGGGACCCCTTCTTATCCCTCGTCTTCTCGCAACTCGCGTCTCTCGGAAAAGCCACACATGTGTGTAATTTTCTTTACGAGTCGGCGGGTGGAAGGCAGCGGCGGTGGATAGCTGAGCGGAGGGGCCCAAAGTATTTCTTGATGAACGATGTCTGCGCTTCAGAGGGTCCTGGTCCAACCAACATCCAATTCCGACGACGACGATGAGGACGTCGACAACTTGGTCGGAATAGAAAATTCAAATTTGAAAATATGGAAATGTCGGCAACGACATTGCGCATGAACTTGGACAGCTGAGGCAGCTCCCACCCTGGCTCCATGCCCGTCTAGGCGCACCACCGGGGGTGCAGCTACGCAAGTTGGACCCAAAGTTGAAGTCGATGGCTGATGCCGATGCCGAGGTCGTAATTCGATTAACACCTTCCGGGCGGGGGAGATGGGAACCATTGGCCTCTAATTGGTGAGCGGCGTCAATGATGCTACACCCGACCCTGGCAGATAGCCCGCTTGCGGCTTATTAGGTGCGGAAATCTTTATTGATTGATGCTTTGTTTGTTTGGCCTTGTGGATGACTCTGTGGCTCCTGCCACGACCCGTCCGCCCGCATTCTCCGGCAGATGAGTTAAAGGAGCTGGAGGGACAAAGGAAGAGTTATGGCACCAAGGGCTGAATGGGTTATGCCTCGTAACTCTTTCAATTCGAGGTTGTTATTGTAGGTTTCCCAAGGGAGCCAAAGAGATTGCCTCCTGGCAAAGAAATCACAATATTTCCGACATTGCTTGGCATCATTATTAATAAGCAATACCTACTACACCTAATAACTTTTATATAATTTCGAAATTATTTATCCAGGATGCAGTTCTGTGAAAGTAACTCTGGAAATCCTCTCCCAGCGAACACTTTCCTCGCTCCCAACGTTACTTACCAACTTTAATTTCAGACTGAAAATTGCATTGCCAATTCAAAAGGGAAATGGCAATGTGGAGAGCCGGAGAGATAGAGAAGGATAATTCATGGACGGAAGAGAAAGAACGAAGAACAGAGGACGAAAAATCTCCTTTAATTAGTTCGCCTTTCGTTTAATGCAATCGCGAAAAAATATTTTTAATTTAAAATGCGTAATTCAATATCTTGAGTAATTTTATTTCCCGGCCACCCCCACCACTTACACTTTGGATGGACAGGACGTTGTCAGGACAGTGCCGTCAGTCATTGTCGCTTTCCGATGTCCTTTTTCCGATGTCCACGGTCCGTTGTCCGCGGGTCTGGTTCGATTTTCATACCAACCCGACGTTGCGATGAGTGGCGCATTTTTGCGTGCACTCCGGATCGATGCTGCATTTAACCCCTGGATGCATCATATAAATATATAGGTAAGTATATTGACGCCATATATGGAGCAGCACTTCGCCGTCCTCTCCCATTGAGGACTGTGTAAATTGAGGCAGGAAATGGCGTTCGAGGGTTCAAAGTTGATGATATTCAGGTCAAGAGTTGTGCAGCAAGAACAACATCCTCGCCAGCGCCACTTTTGCCACTCGCAACTTGTTGTAGCAGCAGTTCCCCTTTCCGCACCTCCTCTCCAGTGACCTCTCTTGTAGATGGTATTTTTTATTCGGTGCTCCTGCTCTTAAGAGGAGTTCAAATTTCTTGATTGAAGCTTCAAGTGCAAGACAATGTGCAGCTGCTTATCCTTAAACAGGATACACCAAATGACCGAAAGTGCTTAAGGAAGTCTGAAAAAGTAATTTAAAAAATGTTTAGCCTCAGTGTTCCTCCTAATTTAAAATACCAAACCCGATCCTATCATGTGTCAATTTTGAAATATTGTTAAGAAAACCTTTCATTTCGTTAAACTTAATTCAAGAAGAAAAACCAAACATTTTAATTCGTGGATTAGCACATAATTCCATAAAAGGGGTCAGAATATATTAGCAGATATTAAGCCAAGGAGATTACAATTTTTTTATTAGCAGTTTTAATACAAAGTCCTCTACATTCGGCAAAAGCCAATTTTGATTCCTCTTTCCAAGCTCGATCATACGCCGGACTAAATGCAATGTGTCAAATGCAGGGCTTAGACGCTGGCTCTCTCCTTGTGGAAATGATGCCAAAACATTTTTACGTACAACAGGAAATTGAATTTTCATCGACAGCAGGCAATAGCAAGAAGGAGAAAAATAAAAATAATGAAAAGAAGATGCCACCAGGGAGAGGGAGAGTCGAACCGAGGCCATATCCTATGCAAATACTTTCAGACTTCAATAATTTGCGTCACGCGGCGTTGCCACATTGCCAGAGCCGCGAAAGAAATAACAATTTCTACCGAGTCTGCTTCTTCTGAGGATTCTCGGCTTGGGAGAGCTGTCAAAAAACCTTCAGCAACAACTTCCGTTACATGGGGGAGAATTGGTAGCCCGGCAAGGACATCCAGGAGGAGTGTGGGGCGGTGCGACCTGCGCTCAAAAGTTAAGCCATTAGCGAAATGTCCTTTACTTTGCTTATAACGCAATTTTCTGCTTCTCCGCCCGAACCTCGCAGGTCCACTGTTTGTTTCGGACACTTTTTGGACCAGGTCTGGTCTGGTGTGACTTGGTTCTGGGTCTGCTTCTTGTTCTGGGTGCTGAATGACAACTTCGTTGTCAGCATTTTGAAACTTTTGCGTCTCCTCTCGGCAGCGCTGGCAAACTTTTCCAGCGCTAATGAAGTCGAAAAATTTTTTTTGGCTAGCTCTGACATTGTAATTAGTAAATGAAAGAGAAAATAAGCCACCCAGATGCTCATAGGCTTCTATATTCAGCGATCAACAAAATTTTCAAGCTCCATTTCCCAGTTTCAAGTAATCGCACATCTAATGTAATAACATCAGGATTATTAAAAATAAATTATAGTTAATTTCCATCTAAAACCTATACCATTTAAAATGTTAAGTTTGTGAAAAAAAAAAAATTAAGAATAAAACCATTAAACAGAAGCGAGCGTGTAAAAATAATAATACCAGTATACAAGTAAACCAATATCTATATAAGTGATCAATTAATTTACAATAAAAACAATTCGTTTTATATTTTCAAATAAGTGCAAAAAAAATATTCCACCTTTACGAATTTGGCTGCGGTTCTATTTCGAGTATTGTACATATTTTAACTAAGGAAAAACTTATATTATTATAAAAGTAATTAGTTCGCACAAAAAAATATTGCTATTTAAAAAGTTTTCAGTTCAAGATGTCACGTTGGAAATAGAAAATGCATAAATTGTATCCCGTTCTGTATTGCCCTGAGCCCATCTTCTGTATGACAAATTCTGCTAACGCAAAAGCAATTCTGTTATTTAACAGTGTAAGCGCCAGAGGCATTTGTCGCTGTTGCTGCTCCTCAGATAAATCCTAACGAAAGTGGTATGCAGAGCGTAACACGGTTGCATTACCCCTTCGCAGCATTCGGGCTTCGTTCAGTCGAGAGCGACAGAGAGCATGTTGCGTGGGAGAACCTGCGCAAACTCATTTTTCGGCAGAATTCTTTCTCTTTAGAAGAGCAAGTACGACCGCAGGGGAAAACAGCATGCCGAGAACTGTAGGCAGATAACAGTGGGAAATCTTTATAACGAAAATCATAGTCCACACTTTCGATAAAATTAATTTAAGAAGTATTTGTTAAAAAAAAAATATTGATTTAATTAGTAATTAATCTTTTTTTTTATGCATATATGTGCATATTGTTGAATTCATGAAAAATGCATTTCATTTGTGATTGATAATGATTCATATATGTATGAATTCCTTGCGGTTAACATTATGTACGTTTATTTTGTATTCCACTGTACAGCACCACAGTGAGAGCATTTGAGAGAGGAAGGAAACGAACACGCATGTGTATTATAAGAGTATTTCTTGGTGAATATAAGAGTTTTTCTTGATACTGAGACTCCGTACTGAACTACTCAGATACTCGTATCCGAAAATGTATCTGTGTCTGTAAAATGAGAAAGTATCTGAAATTACGTTCAGACGCGCTCAGATACTCTATACTACTCGTTCGGAGAGGACGCGTTCCGCGGTTCGTTTCGTTTTTGATTTGTTTTAAAAACGACAGGGAAGCAGCGCGAACGCGATTTCGCATTATTTACCAGAAAAGCGACTAATAGTGAACGTACGCGGGAATATACCAACATACAACATTGCAACATTTTTGACCGTCGATTTTGGTGTGCTGCCAGCCGAACGCCAGCAGCCGTCGCGCAAACAAAACAAAACACGACTCAAACTAAAACAATTGCCTTTGAATCCGTCTCCGCCATCGTCTTCGCCTCCGCGCCGCGTCTCTGCACCGCGAGTGTCTCGGCAGGGAGTTCTGGAGCCCAGAGTGTGCAACTTTTTCAAGCCAAGTCCTGGGCTGGACTGGGACTGGCCAGCGGCTCCGTAATATAGTGATTGTGATTGTACTCGCAGTAGCCACCCAAAGAATGCAAGTGGCACGCTGAGGCGACAGCACAGGTTGTGTGAAAGTGCAGTGAAAGAAAGTGTTGAGAATCGAAACGAATTGCCAAGAACAGGGCAGCAGACGAGACCGCATCCGGTGCGCCCCACTCTTCTTCCTACTCCCACGCGGAGTCCTCTGTCGCCTCTTCTGTTTCCGCCTGTCGCTGTCCGGCTGTCTGGCCCGCAAAAGCCGCCAAGATTAAGTTCTCAAAGCAGCACTCCCACCACGCATACCGCCACACGGACAACATCTACGACGGTGGCACGGACACCGACGACGACGAATGTCCCCTGGAGGCGACTGCCATGAATACCTACGAGTATGAGTCCACGCTCGACTGCCGCGACGCTGGCGGCGGCCACGGCCACGGCCACGTCCAGGGACACGGACATGGGCACGGCGGCGTCGGTCCGGGAACCCTGCCCATGAGCGGGCGTCCCTCCGCCGCTTCCGCTAGCAACAGCGTACACAGCAGCCAAACGCTGCAGCACCAAAACCAACAGAACCTACAGGCCGCCCAGGCAGCCGCTCAGTCCTCGCACTACGACTACGAGTACCAGCACTTGCCGCACCGTCCGCCGGACACGGCCAACAACACGGCGCAGCGGACCCACGGAAGACAAGGTGAGTGGACAACCAGGCGGATAGATGTCAGAAACTGATACTCCAGTCCGAATGAAAGCTAGGGCAAGTTAGAAAAAGTCGCGCTATTGTGACTGAGAGACCAAGCATTTTGCATAATTACAAAAATTAATGCGATATGCCACCGCTGGGAATGGGTCCTGGTTGCCGGGTCCACTCGGAAATTGAGCCCCGCTTCTGTTTCATATTTCATGATTTTCCTTTTTCCGCCTGAGCGCATTTTCCGCGATTTTTCCTGATTAATAAAGCGGGCGCAACAATAGCAGGCTCACAAAGCGCATCTGAAAAGGATACCCACTGGCAGTCAGTCAGAAATTAGGAGAATCCCAGACGTACCCCGCCCGCTGAGTGCCTGCGGCATGTATAGAAAAAAACCTGTTTTCCAAAAGGAGTTTGGTTACAATTGCCTGCGCTACACTCGGGAAAACTCAACACAAGCGAAGAGTGAAATTCCCGTTTTGGAACCTCTTGAAAATATTTTCTACCTAAGCCTGCAGCTCGACTAGAAAAGTTGTACGACTGCAGATTCAAAGAACTCAAAAATTAAGAATTTATGTAACTAATTAAGTATTTTATATAGCATTTATTTATTTTTTGACTTTTCAATAAATTCTAAATGCGTCTCTAATTTCACAGTGCAGTGAAACATGTTTCGTTCAGGAGAATAATATTTTGGTTAAAAACAGCTTTGAGACACTGTTTTGAAACATAATTCAAAAGGATTTAAAAAAAGGGGAATTAATTCTATTTACTAATAATCTAAACTAAAATGTAAAATTAAAAGCCAATTTTGTGATTTAGAAAGCGGTTAGGTGGTTATTTAAACATAAAACATAGTATTGGCTTTTGGATAAGGGAAATTTAACAATTTCCCAATGTTCCGTTGAGATGTTTTAAGATTCTGTAAAAAATATTGCCTATTTTGATGTCTTTATTTTTGAAGAGCAACTCTCCCTTGGTCCTATTGGCACCTGGACCGCGGTCCATTGGCTTAGTTTTTTCGGCCCATTCGGATTCCAAGTCCAATAGTCGCAAATATTATTTCCGAGTTTGCTTCTTGGCGTTGGGCTTACATACACGCACACAGACGCACTCAGGACCGCACATAAAACGGAATTTACATAACTTTATTTCTGGCGTTTCCTCTATGTGCTTCCTTCTGCCGTTTCTGGCTCCTCCGCGCGTTCTCCTTCATCCCCACGACCCCACCCACGCCCTGCCACTCCTCTTCATCCAACTGCTTTGTGGTGTTATAAAAACAATTGCCAAACAATTGGAGCTTCGGAGCGAAATAAAAAATCAAATGGAAATCGAACCGGGGAGGAGGCTGACAGGTACGTGTAAGGTGCCTGCCCGGGAGAAGAGCGAAAAAATTGGAAATTTACAGCAACAAATAAATTTCGTAACTGAAACACAATAAATTCCTGAGACCCGGAGACTTGGAAGCGTTTCTTTTTCTTTTTCTGTTTTGGCGCAGGAATAAAATTAAATAAAGCGGGTCAGGACCAGGGACCAGGGGCCAGGAGGAGGAAGCTGGCCGGGGGAGGGGGCAACGCGAAGCTCGTAAATTTTCGACACTTCGCCAGGCATCAGCCCGCCCCCTGTCATAAAATTGCCAAAAAGCCAAGATGGGAAAGAGCAAAAATTGCTTCGCTCCATGGAAGCTGCAAAATGGTTCGCTTTTCCGACTTACGCCAGCGTTGACGTGTTGAAACATGTCCGACAGCGGCGGATTCCGAGAGCGGATTCTCAACATCTCAATATTTGATTTGTCGGCTTCCAATTAGCCAAATTAGATGGAAAGCTCTCCCGGCTTGACAGCCACTCTGCATTATTAAACAGAAACCTCAACCAGGTCGGAAACAAACCCCAGATGGCCTCGAATGCGAATAACAATCGCATTTCTGACGCCGTACGCCGCACGCCGAGTGCCGAAAGCGAAAAAAGCGCAAGAAACACGCAACTAATTTCGAAAATGGAAGCTCACAAGGTCACCCCGGAATCGGAATCCGAATCCGAATCCGAATCAGATTGGTATTTTGGGCTTCGATTGGATCGGTGTCGGAAATCAGAGTGGGCAGCCATTTCGATTTTCCCACACGAAGTTTTCCAGCAGCGCCTTAGGAAAGAGAACCGGGAGGAAAATTATTTGTTTATGCCGCACCCGATTAGTTTATGGCCGCCCTAATGAGGCCACTTGTTTATTTTTGTCTCGGCTACATTTTTGCAAATGAAAATCTCCTTCCCTGCACTTATTTTATACAGCTTAGCACTTGATTCACGCCGGGCCGAGTGGCCGCGGCCGAGGTAGGAACCACCTCGCATTGTTTGTGCTGGCGTGGTGTAATGGCGCGGGTGCGGTCGTCTCTCCAAACCACTCGATCGCCCCGCCTGGATCTTGGCATGGGCATGTTTCAATTATTTTGTGCTTGCGGCCCGCATCCACTTGCTCTATGCGGAGATCGCGGCCGGCTATTTTTGGCCGCGGTATGGATTTTGGTTTTGGCGGGAGGCAATATTTTTAATGGGCGGATAGAGTGTGTTGGGAGTGGGAGGTCGGGGCTTCCTGTGCGTCATAGATGGCTGGAATTTCGCCTGAGTCAGCTAGCGCCCTAAGAAGTACTTGCTTTTTTAAATTATTAACTTCCCAATAGTAAATCCTTTCGAGGGCTAGAAAGGATAATGAGTTAAAAATTCCACCCCTTACGCATTTGCATAGGACTATTTGAAAATTCAACATCACCCTGCTGACACCCAAGAACCCCATTCCCAGGCCTCTTCTCGCTAATCCCCTTTGGCAGTTAAGCGGCTCATCGGCTAATACTCCAAATCGTCCTGAGAAAGGACATCGGCCGGTAGGCCATTAATGATCCAACAAATCCCATCTGTCATCCTTGAAGAACCTGAGTGCACGCACCAGTCGAATAAGCGGTGCAGCTCGATTTTGATTCGGAATCTGTGGTTGCTCGCGCTGGAGTCCCTGCTGGAAGTCTGGCAGCAGTTCTAAAATGTCTGCCAGGACTTACACACGTCTCCGACCCTCACCCGCTAGGAACTGTCAATGTCAGGGAAGTCGTCTAGGCGCCAGCCCAGAGCGAAACTCCAACTTATTACTTCCTGACAGCTGTCAAAAAATATGCAAACACCGGGGCCAGAGCGACAACGGCCAGGACAAGAGAACTATGCGTCGAAATGTGCCCAGCATTATGTAAATCAAAGCGATTTGTAGAAGGCTGAAAGAGGAGAGGCGAAAGGTAGACGGCAAAAATTGGCAGCGACGGAAATTCGAAATGTCTGAAGCAGAAAGAGGATTGGAACTGGGACTGGGACTGGGAATGGAAAGCTGTGGAATGCTGGAAAAATTACAGCGAACAGCGGGAGGCCTGGCTCACCCTTGTCTCTCAGATCTTTTTTGCGAGACACACAAAGAAAACAAGCAGAGAAGGACACAAAAGGCCTTTAAGCCCACACACTCGAGAGGTAAAGCTGCGAGGGTGGGGCGGGGATGCAGGGGATATAAGCGATAATGATGCCGCAGCGCGAAGGACAACCGCAAATGAGCAAGTGTGCGAGGGAGATGGCGCGGGAACGGCTAGATTAGGGCTGGAAATTTGTTAGGTGACCCAACCTGACCCGACGCTCTGGGCTCTGCGGAGTACCTGCTGCGAGCCGGCTTCAACCAGCTACGTGCTCGTAATTCTTCCCTGTTCAGCTGCTTTTCATTTCGGGATTAGTTGGAGAAGGCAGCGAGTATCCGCAGCTCACATTGGTCAACTGGAAAAGGGAAATAGGTGCTCATAATTGTGAGCATAATTATGTTATAATTCCAGAGTCCTTTACGAGATCCGTTCGATTAGAAGTTTTGGTACAGATTGCAGCAGTGACTTCACGCTGGAGAGGGCCCAAGTATCAAGATTTTACGTACTTTGGAGGTAGCCACGGTGTGGCGCTACTTTATGTCCGCTATGTCTGCTTTGCAACATAAAATTTGTTGAAACCCAACATTGTCTCACTCGTGTGGCACGTCCAGGCCCGACTTGATGATTGTTGTTTACTGTAATTGCTGCACAATTGCTGATGCGGAGGAAAGTCCTGGCCTGCCCTCCCCCGCTGCATTGCCAAGCAGTATTCACGCAAAAGCCATTAAAAATATGCGAGTGCTGTTTGGCTTTTTCTACTTTTCGCTCGCTTTTATTGTCGAACATTAAATTTATTATTTTTTATAGAATGTTTCACAACTGAATGCAAATTCCGGCAGCCCGGCTCCGCCCCCGCGTCCGTTCTTTATGAGCACATTTCGAATATTTCGAGCTCCTTTTTCAGCGCTCCGCTGCTACTTCTTAATTGCGTTAGCCGGAACTGCATGCGGGGTGGCAGAAAGGCAAAAGGGTTGGCTGATAGTCTCTGGAAAGGTCATAAAAATTATGTTTCTGGGGCTACCAGAAGCTGTTAAAACTAAGCGTAATGACAAATTTCTGTGGCCGCTCCTCAAGGGGGCTGCGATGAGTCAAGTCCCAGACTGAGTCGGGCTCACAGCTGTATGCAAATGGGTGGGACTTGAGATCCTCCGCTGATAAGCGGATTGCACTTGTCTCCCCATCTCAATCATCGCGGGCCTGCGAGATGATTTGCTCCGCATTCCGCGGAGCAGCACTCGGCCGCAGCTGTCACTATCGCTAATAAAATATCAGACTCTATAAATACTTTAATGTGTGCCACTCGAATGAAGCGGACTCGACTTGGGCAGGAAAAGCCGCTGCAGTCTGAGACGCTGAAAGATTTCATTTATCAGCGGGACGGAAATGCTCAATGGCAATCCATAGTGGCTGGGAGCAGTGAGCTGTGAGCAAAGGGGAACTTTTGACCGATATAGGCTTTAATAAGAAGATTAAACAAAAAACAACAAAATATTTGGGGATCTTCAGGGTGTCCTCGCAAAGCCAGGAATAAGCTGCCGAAAATGTGTAGGGAAGGACCTAGCCTAGGATTGGGGACATCTGTCCTTCCACTGAAAAAGACTAATAAAACCGTGTCCGGAGTCCGGACGTTTCATCATTAGACGCGAAGGCGATAAAAAAGCAAACACAACGCTCCTCTTATCCCGCTGAACAGAGCGGGAGAACCCAAGCCAGGCCGCGCAAAGAAAAAAGCAAATCTCGGAAAATGTTTTCCATTTTATGCCGCAGCGCGGCCAAATGAGAAAACCCTAACAAACAGAGCGGCGGGAGACAGGCAGAAAGGAAAGAAATGAAAACAATAAAATAAAATTTAAGATACATCGGAGACCAAAACAAATAGGCAGCGAAATAGGAGAGACACAAAGATAAAAGATACACGCACTAAGGAAACTGTCGCAGCTGTACCGGGCGGGCGGGAAGAGCGGGACGGACTGACGGGCAGGACATCTGGGTGCCTGCTCTCGCCTTTGTAGGTCGCCGGCACTTGAAGTAGTTCGGTGCGAAAAATAATCTACCCGTGAGTGCGAGGAGGAAGCGAGTACAGGGAGTGGATTCATCAAAACGGGACAGATCCAGCGCCAGATAAGACTGCGAGTAATTGAGACGGGGAAGGGCAGGAGGAGGGTCTTCCTATTCCGATTCCCCATCTTGTTGTTTTGATGGGAAATGAGTATTTCGTGGCAACATAATCGTCTCGCGGCGCAAATATGTATCTCTTAGATACTCGACGCTAATGGAAATTTTATGATAGTTGCGATGACAATTTTTATGCAGCCGAAATAAAAGCCACAAGACAAGACACCACCAGCAGGCAGAGTGTCTTTTCGAGTCGTACATTAGGCGCCTGCATAGAAACATAGAGACAGAGACATGATGCTCGGATACTCAGATACTTTTGCACGCACAATAAAGCGGCGATGAAAGCAGCGGGAAGTGTCTGGCAACGACCGCACATTTTTAGCACATTTTCAGGATATCGGCTTACAATGGCCCAGAGCTCAGCCGGGAGCGGCAACAGGACATCGCGTCAGGTTACAGGACAAGCCTCGGTCCGTCCTGGTCCTTTTTTAAGGCAATACAGTGCATATCGAATGACCTGCGCCCACCCTCGTAGCACCCCTAATGAAAGGACCCCGAGGTCCGACTGAAAACCCTCCAGAAAGTGGCTATGCCACCATGCGGGTGTCGAAACCGTTCGGGAGTCGTAAAATAATAATAGTAACTCGAATATGTAACGAACAACATAGAGCTGGTGTTCTTTGCAAGCTAATAACACGGCACGCATTAAATTCCGGCTCTAGCTCGTCAGCGAATGGAGTGGTGTTCTTTAGTGGTTATAGCCTACAGGTGCTCATAGTTATCTGGGATAAATCAGTTTTATTTGCGTGCAAAAACGAGCCAATTTCGGCCGGACAAGAGATAGCTTAACAAACGGACGGACAAGAACTAGGATAGTACTCTCACTTTGCGCACCCCGAGATGTAAAAGGGGTGTCTTCAGCCCACCCTACCATGGCCAGTGCGTTTTCCCAACGATCCTGCATCAGGCCCCTTTTAGTTTATGACCCTACGACGGCTCTGTGATTGGCATGGAGTTACAACAGGGTTTTCTACTCTTTCATTATAATGGCGTATTTATTAAACCTAAAGATGTACATTTCGTTTTGTTTACTTTTGTTTTCTTGAGTTAAAGCCTAAAAGATTATTTCATTTCTTATTAACTACTGTTTTACAAACTTCTATTACTTAGAATCAATGATAATAATTTGTATTTGCATTTAGGAAGGATTTCTTAACGTATTATTTATATATTTATATTTTACTAAGTGTAATATTTATTATTAAATGCAAATATTTTAACTCAAACGTATGTGATGCAATTTCTTATTCATTATATTCAAATATTTTCTTTTTACTTTTAATTTTATCTTCTCCTTTTTTTTTCTTTAATAGTGCCTAAAAAGTTAATTTTATTTTCAACGTTTTACTTTCATTTCATTTGATTTCAAATTTCGGTTCTGAATCGAGATGACATGCATATGCAGACGAAAAAGGTAAATATTGGGTAGACTTTGCTCACCTGATATACTCCACCGTTGAAAGCGCTTCCAAATGTCGGAGGTGTCGTAAAAAGTCTGTAAATAAATGCAAGTCCAAAGCGACTCGCGAAGACTAAAATTTTTTTTTATAGCACACACACCCACATCGAGACTTAACCGAATTTGTCTATTCGGCGTTTTTATTCAATTTCGCCCTCTTCTAATTCAACTTCTTACTCGTTTCTAATCATCATCTTTTCTAATTTACATCACACCCGTTTTTGATCTATTCCTTTTTTTTTTCTTTTTTTTTTTTCTAAATTTGTATATTTTTACACAATTTTAGCTTGTGGTTTTAACCTTATTTTTTTTAACCGATTTTAACTTTGTACCGATTTTAAATTTGCTAAACTAGGTTTTTAGATTATACTTTATATTTAGATTAACTGAAGACTTCAAGTGGTTTTGATGACACTAGGCATGGACGACACCTTTGCCATCTTCGCGACGTTCCCTAATTTTGGGTATTTGTTTAGGAGCTAATCGCACGGAGTTCTTAGCTGTCTATCAGCAACGCGCAGACTAAACCAGACACGGGCTTTAGCTTCAACCGAAAATCGTCTGCTCTTTTTCTTGTGTCTGACGATCACCCTACGAAAACAACACCGCAAACCAATTGATGCTGATATGGGCTGGGCTGGGATGATGGGCTGGGCGTTGATAATGTTGACTGGCGGAGCTCTGGTTCTGGTCGGTATGGGGAATTTAGCTGCCCACTCGGGGCAGGAATTGGCGTTCCTATGCTCGCCTCCTTCGGCTCCAAACCTGGGGGTACTCGGCGATAGCTTCCACCAAAACTCTGGGGATGGATCTGGATCTGACGTACGTCCGTGCCGGTCCAGAGTTTGATTCCAAAAGAAAGCACCAGATTCTCGATCTCAGTTTCTACAAGATGGCTTACTGCCAGGGCTAGACTTCTGCTACTCCTAAAACGCTAAAGCAAATACAGTCCTGCCTAATCCCTACGTCTAATGTTGCCAATTTACCACCCGTACCGCCCGCTAGGTGGCACTAGTAAGCACAGGGTCTGCGGTTTTAAACCCCACTACAAATACCAGAAACTGGTCCCGGCCGTCCCGCTCTGGCAGCGTCAGGCCCTCTCCTTCCAGCCGAGGGTCTATCGTCGTGTAAATATTGTTGAATGTTTCATTCGATTAGCATTCGCTACGTGCCGCATTCTCCTTGTCAGTAACCTTCTCGCTTTGTTTAAAGGTTTTGTGCATTTCTCGGCTCAAAAGACGCGGTGGAGATTTCTTCTCGCAGCGTCCTTATCTCATCACCGCTTGGCTGCCAAGATTAATGGTGTTAACGTAGATTTTTTAATTTCGAGAAAATAATGTTTGTGGCAGGGAGGGTGGGAAGTCATGGGGGAATTCGTTGGTGAATGCCTGCTGCTGCTGTCCGTTACCTGCTCAGAATGCCTTCTAATCAATTTTATTTTCCATTTCTTTGCAGGTGAGTAATTGTTAATTGGAAGAGATTTAAGGAGTATTTGTGGTAAGTTATCTCTGTCGTTTCTGAGGTGGGAAACATTCAAATGAGGTCTCTTTGAAGGACTAGCTCCATGGGCCATCCACCTAGAAAGACCCAGTCCGTCCAGGGCGAATTTATCTTATACATTTAAAGGTTTATAGTCATATCTATCAGTGAAAGCTAGTGGGTCTTCACCTGCTTTATGGCCCAGCCATAAAGTGAGTCAACATATGACTCATCCCCCGTCGATCGGGGAATCAGAGCAGGTCTCCGACTCGCCCAAAGACAGCATTGTCAGGTGCAAGGAGGACGAAATTGGAGGCCGTACAAAAGATTATCCCCCAGTCGCAGCCACGCAAACTTGCTCCGTTCTTCGTGCCGGGCTTCCTTCAATGATTTACTCTAACTCTTTTTTCTCCGTTTCCGTTGCCTTGGGAAAAGTTTCCGCAACTACTTTCATGGACTTCGTTCCGCCGAACACTTCTGCGGCTTGGGAAAACTTTTCCGGAGAAGGAACCTTGCGTCTTCTGACCTAACAGTTGTCCTTTGATTGTTTTCATTTCATTTTCGGTTCGGCCATCAATAAATGGGAGACATAATGGCTTTTACTTGGCAGGCGGCCCTCGTGTGTGCGAGGATTTCTTTGGCGAATCTCTCAACTCGCCTCTGTGCGCTTTAAACGGCCCGGACTTTACGAATTTAATGAATTTAAGAAAGCATTCAGCTTCTACGAGGAGGACGGGGGGAGAAAAAGTAATAAAATATTAATGAAATTCCAAACACTTTGCCGTGTTGAGCGACGGAGGGCTGGAGTCCGGGCATGTCCTTTCCTAGCCCCACCTGGATGGCCTAGATGGGAGCAGGACGAGCATTTTTGTTGCCTTTCCTTGTGCCAACAAAGCACGCACAGGCAGTGCGACGAGGGGGCATCGGGGCCATCTAGGGGGATAGACGCCGCTGGAAGCCACTTCCGTTGAGCGGCAGTCGGCAGGCGGAGTGTCCGGGAACCGTTCGCACCTCGGAGCTATGTCTCTGACGCAGAAAAATGTTTTTCCAGAGCCCGAGGCGCCTGCTCCTGCTCCAGCGCTGGCCTTGCTTTTCCCATTCAGGCTTTGCCAGCTCTCCGACATCCACATATGCAAACCAATGAGAAATTTGATAGAATTTTCCCCGACAAACAAACAAATGCAACACTTTGCGGTTGGGGAAAACCAGCTGGAAGCTGAACTAAAATTGCAATTGAAACATGCGGACTTACAAAAGCCACTGCCGCCCACCGCCCCATGTCAGCATTAAAGTTCTATGCCAAATTGAATTTGCCCGAAACTACGAAACAAAACATAGAGCCGGGCCCTGCGAGGCGGGGGCTGTGGGGTGGTCAGACCAAAAGTAGATGAAATTGATTTTAAAAAGCAGGGGAGTGGAGCAAGAACGCTCTGCAGAGGGTCGAGGGCGTGGGATGGGGCGCACCACAACTGCTGCTGCTGCTGCTTCTGCGGCACGAAAAACAAATTAAAGTAAATTCCCCAATTTCATTTTGCGGCAACAAAGTAGAAAAAATAAGAAAACAGGGAAACAGAAGGAAACGCAGCAAGCAAAACAATTGCATTTCTCAGCCGAACAAAGCGAGTGGGGCGGGGAGCAGAGTGGCTGGGCGGAAGTTTCGAATTGGAATCTACAGAGCGCATCGTCCTTGGGAGGACTCTTATTGACAATCGCATAGATCATCATAAGATAAACCCAATTCCGCATCTAATGGGAACTTGTGATCGCGGGGCATAGTCCCTGCCCGCGTCCGTTCGCATCCATTAGCATAGTGGTGCAGCCCGAGCCTGTATCTGCAACATAAACTATCCAAACTGCCAAACTAACTTTCGACTTTTACTTTGGACTTTAATAAAGTGTGAAAATGGCCCAAGATGAAGTTTTAGTTTTGGCCCTGAAATCGATTTTTGTGCGTGGCAAGGGCTGTGGAGCGACCGGGGTGGCGGGGGCAGCTGCGGCGACGTATTTCATAAATTTTTCAACGCTGAAAATGCTATTTATATTTCATGGCGAACGAAAAATAGAAAGAGCCAAATAAAAGCGAAGAGGCGAAATAAAAGAAGGAAACTTTGGCGCAGCACGAACGGCTACAAATCGTGCGTACTGGCTACTAGGCGGAGAGGTGCGGAGCCGCCGGGGACGTGAGCTGCGGCGGCACGAAAATCGAGAAAAACTTTTATTCCCGGGCCAAGGGCCAGCGGTGCCGGCCAAGTCATCGTCCAACAGCGCTTTACGGCTTCGTTTATTACGTGTGAAAAGTGTGAAAAGACTCAGGACTCGGCTCGGGGCGGTGGGCGGTCGAGTCCTGCGACAATTTCTCCAGCATCATCGAGGCGGCCACGTGCTCCGGTGGCCCACACGCTGCTTCCAAATGCGATTTTCTATACAGTATTTGGCGGCTTCGATTTTTATGCCTTTTCTCCCCACTTGAGCGGAAAATCGAATCCGAGCCAAAGAACACGGGAGAGGAGGCCACCAGGACGACATTGATTTCTTCCCAGACCCACGTCAAGCTGCCAATTATTATTTTCGTTGTGCCGAATGTAAATATTCGACTTGCCACGCGGCAAGTGCCATTGTCCGACCAGAATCGAAAATAATCGCCACAGACACGTGACCCCCACCTCCCGCCGATTGTGCTTATCCTGGGGGTGGTGGCCGGGGAGGGCCGGGCCGGATACCTGCCCGCTCCCGCCGGGGACTGACCTGGCTCAACAATTAGGCCGACATGCAACTTCGTCTCGAGTTCAAACTGTCTGACAAATTTATAGCTGTACAAATTTGTCCAACAACTTCAATTTAATTATACCAATGAAACGAAACATTTAATTTGTCGCGTACACTTGTTCACTTGTGTTGTGTGCCCGTGCCTGTGCCTGCCCGCCGCCGCCACCGCCCCTCGCCCTGCCGTGTGAGGTCTATAATTAGCGTCTGGTTTGGAACTTTGGAGGAGCGCAGTTCCCGAGTGTTAATTGGGGGAAAGGCGCAGTGCCGCTAAACGCGACAATTGCTCCGCTGGAGGGCCGACAGGCGGTTTATGGGATTTTATCATCCGTCCGGTGAGCGTCGCGCTCTTTTATTGTGTTTATCGCTTTATTGATATGTGCCAATATTGACACGTCAATTAATATGTCGAAAATGAGTGGAATGCCGCTCCCCGCGCGCCTCTCTAATGCTAATTGAAATTTGCGGTCAGTGCCGATATGTAGCCGGAACATATTCAAATCAAAGGGAGTATGGCGGAGTACATTCAGCCTGATTGGGTTTCAGTTTCGTGGCTTTGGTGCGGTTAACCCGAAAAGCCGCGTGAGAAAATGGAGACCACGGCAGATCTTAAAGATGAGCACCGGTGTTTGATGAACTTTAAAAGCCAGCCTCCTTTCCACAATGCTGACTTCGGTTCTGATCCAAGGGATGGCACTCTCTGGGGCTGGAGTGGGCGCCCCAACACCCCTTCCTCGTCATAAACAAGTATTTTCATTGTCACAACACAAACACAATGAAAACATCAACACGAAATGCGACATCCCAACAAATTGGAAAGCAGCAGGCAGAAGAATAAAGAATGAAAGCGGCAAATCTGGCTGAAAATAAGAAAATGTATTCCCATGTTCGTTTGCTCCTCTTGTTAGGAGAGCTGCCATATGTGGGGGAGGCTATACATAAATAAGATAAATAAAAATTAACATAGACAACATATTTGCGAGGGGCCGCGGGGTGTGCGTGAAAATCAGCGCCACATAAATATATAAGTGGGGAAGACAAAGCGAGAAGCCGGGCTGCCAAAGATATTGTCAAATCTTGCGACTCATATTCTCGTATTTTCCCTCTCAGAGTGTTTGCCTTCGAGTCATAAAAATACAAGACACGGCGGATTCTGCGGAGCTCCGGAGGTGACACCACACCATCCCTTGCCAAGACTGCCCCAGAAAATGAAAATAAAAACAAAATGGATTTATTTATTTTGACTGTAAAAACTTTATTGACTTGAGCAGCGGGGCCAGATTGGGAAAACCGATATGCATACGGGGTGGGGCGGAGGGAGAGGGGGCGAACAGGTGTGGGGCCCGGTCCCCCGAGGTCTGTTGTGGGACAAATTTTAATTACTTGTGAAATTGGAAATGTCTGCCGGGCCCCAGGGGTGAAGGAAATGAAATGTCGTCATCTTGAGAATTGTGCTTATTAATAATTCGTGTAGAGTGGCGTCTAAGTAGGGCACCCTGGCTAATCGCCACTTAAAACTGTTCGAAGAACCGATTTATGAGCCTCGTCCCACTCCACCTGGAATTACACTTTATTCCAATCTACAGTAAGTGAAATGGGGGACAGGAATTCAAGCGATGTAAGCCCTTGCAGGACTAATTGACTTGTTGGCCGGCCGTGACAAGACGAGGTGTGTGTGAGGCCCCAGGTGGACCACCATCACATATACACGAAAATATGCAAATCGAGAAGGGAACAGAGCGGAGGGAGAAGGACCTATTTGTAGAACACGCAGAGCTCGGGATGGCAGCCCAATCTTCCTTGGAATGCGAAGGCGCAAAGTTGAACTCTTAGGTCGCATGGAAATGAAAATCTGTCTTGTGCCCACTCGCCGCTGCTCTCCCGCCTGCGTGTGGAAATTTAATAAACATAATGATCAGGGCAAGTCCAGGGCCGGAGCGAGGGCGGCCCAGTGCCGAATCTGCGTCCGCTGCGTGACAAATTGACATTTGCTACCAGCAACCTGAGACGAGAGGCGGCCAGACATGACCCTCCCCTGGGCGGGGCTCCTCCCTCGACAGTTGACTCCGCCACCACCACCCACTGGCCGCCTCCTGCCGCATTCCTTCGGGCGAACAGGTAATGAAGCAACTGCCAAAGGGAGCTGAGCAGACACGAGGCCAGAGATGACGACGACCGAGCAGAAGAAGGTTGTTATTTTAAAATTTAAATTTCTGTATAAATACACGTGAATGTGCGTTGGTGCCCCGAAATGTGCATAAGCATGCCCCAGAGTCGTTGTTGCTGCTGTTGCTGTTGTCGCTGTCGCTGTCGACGTTGCCGGCGACGTCATTAAAATCCAAAAGACGGCAAAGTCGCCGGAGAAAAACTCACTTAAAATTTCAGCGCACGTGAGGTTGGCGAAAGGAAAGGGAGTCACGACGGCAAGGGTAATGGTAAGGGTACGGTAGTGTAGGGTAGGGTAGTGCCACGGGCGGCGACGGGGACGCGTGTGTTCTTATGTATTATTTTCCTTTGGCTCTTGGGGCTTTGGCTGTTGCTTCTGCTTTCGATAACGGTAAACATAAGCGAGTTGCCCGCCTTAGCTGGGGCGGGTGGGGGCTTGAAATTATATTTAAATGCGACTCAAAGTCGGGGAAAAGTTGAATGCCTCAGCCGCAAGGTGTCCTGGAATGAGGACTCTGTGCTTTTGGCTCATCTGCGCCTATAATTATGGATGTTCTCCAGGAATGTACGAAATACTCTTCGCGCCTCTTCGTTTTTAATGATTTTTTCTTTGTCTCCGGCCCTTCCGCTCCTGACCTTCACCAGAGGTGCCGGGGTGTCAGGATGTGCCGGGCGGAATCCCGGGCATGTCACGTACGAGCTTCTGCCTTTCTCCGCATTTAAATTCTTGAAGCTTCAAATGAATTCCTGGCACACCACTCCGTTTACGATTCGCTGCTAAAGAGCCTTTTAGCAGGGCTTTCCTCCCGCTACTCTCCGCAAACAATAAATCCATTGTGGCCAGAGCGAAATAAGGCTCAGCCCCATCTTGAAAGCCACTTCATCGCCATTCGCCCCCCCGTTGCAGGGAGCGGGCCGAAAACAAACACTTGAGACGTCGCTAGCTAATGCAGGGCGAATGCCGAGGCTGCACAGTAAAATGTTAATCAGCTGATTGAGTTGTCGAGGCCCACAGCTCCAGTCCTTCCCACTTTCACTCTCGGCAATGTCTAATTTTAGGCGCAAAAGCCTTTTCCCCTTGCCACACGCCCACTCGCTCCCCCCGCCCACAGGAAGCTGACAGTCGGACAGAAAGGGGCGATGGGACAGACGTTTATTAACATTCGCACTGAAGCATGAAAGCCAGTCCTGAGCAAAGGAAACGAAACGAAAGTAAGCGAAAGGTGGAAAAACAATAAAAATGCGTTAACTTCCCGTAGAGTCGAGGGATCGAAGGATGAATGGCTGGGAGGGGCGTGTTCAAAAGATGCAAATCCCCAAACAAACAGCTTGAGCCCAAGCAGGGGAGGGGCGGAAATGGGAAGGGCACCGGCAGGGATTCTGCGAATGCGTTGTCTTAAGTGGCATCCTGGCGCGGAAGGACCGGTCCGGGATACCGGGCCAAATTGAGATGAAAGGAACACTGGCACCCAAATGAATGCAAAAGCCATCAAACGACGGCTCGAGTCGAATCGAATACGGAGATTACGAGAAGTATCACTAGTTAGTGTTCATAAATATGTATTATTTTTACTCTAATGAGCATTCAGGGCCCAGAACATATCAAGTCTCTGTGACTCGTAGTCGCTCTTGCTGGCGCTCTGTCTGGCGGAATGTCCTGTCAGAACTCCACTGTTGCAGAAAGCTTCTCAGTAATGTCGCAGAAGAATAAAACTCCAACAAGTCTGCCATATTGATTTCAATATCAAGTTTCCCTCTTCCCAGCCCTCTCTTGTGCTAAAATGTTTGTTTCACGTTTTATATTAATTTCCTAAAATCGCACAGCCGTCGCACGCAATCTCGCGGTTTCCTCAAGGAGATTTCCTGCGCTGCTCCTTGAGGGATGTGTGGGGGAAAGTTTGCGCCCCCAGCAGGCCTTGGCAATGTGATTTTTTCGGGGTTGCTCGGCCTGACTAAACGCACCATTAGTCTTTAGAAATAGCTTAGAGCGAAATTTACATTATTAAGCTTTCGGCGTGGCTGAGTGGTCCTGCGTCCTTACGCTTCCCTCCTGCCTGCTGGCGCTGTTGTTGCTGTTAATGCTACGATATTACAACGCAATGTCAATATTTGTTCTACTTCTTTTTTGGTTCGAAATTTACGTGCAAATGTTCGTGGGCGGAAGGGCCTGCTGGGACCGGAGTGAAAATTCCACTGAAAATTAAATAAAAATGGCAACCCTAAATGAGCTGTGAGGGCTTAATTGGAGCGCGTTAATGGAGGGTCTGGCGCGCAAAGCCTCCAACGAGGGCTGTTCTGACTAGATCCAAGGCTTCGGCGTCTCCCAGGTCTTTTTTCGGATGTTCCTCATACCCCGCTGTGTGTGTCATAGTTCCACCGAAGATCTGCTTTCACTTTTTATTCGGACCTCCAGTAATCAGTCCACAATAGACTATGCATTTACAAAGTGCCTCGGAGTAGTGGGTAAAAACATCTCGTTTTAATTGTTGAAAGTATCGTCTGAGGAAAGAGCTCAACAAAAGACAAGCAATTAGGGACTGCGGCTTCCACACCCGCTTTGTACCGGCTTGAAGCAGAATGTGATTTGGCTTGCTCCTAAATACATCTTTTGGGGTCATCAGCGAACTCTTGGCACAATAGACAATTTTGTCTTATTATTAAACAATCAGGGAGAATCTGCAACCGCACGGGCCCCAGACGGGAAGGGAGACTGTCTAATTAATCATGGTGGAGCCAGCCCAGACACTACTGATGGAATGCCCGACATGGTGGTAGCTTTTCCTTTAAATGGATATTAAATTACCATGGAAACTAGCGAGCTGCTCCTCTCGGCCGGCCGGGAGTGGGAACAGAGGCTCGAGCCCATGGCTGGGCGAATTTATGCTCACTCGAGTCATTAATACTCATAAACGAGACCCCGACACTCTCTAATCGAATCTAATGGAAGTGGGCCAGCGCATAGATAACTCGATTAGCGCCATCATCGAAGCAGTCTCCCATCAACTTTTGAGCTAGTCCCACCACTAAACTCCCCTTTGACGTCCAGCCACTTCAAATGGCTTAATTAATCTGCGCCAGGCACTCGAATATGAAATAAAACAGCCAAACAAAATATAAACATTCGACTATTAAGCCATTTATGGCAAATGTCCTAAATTCTGTTTGTTTTCTGTTTATTTTGCTCGGCTCTTGTGGAACAAATCGCTGCGGCTTTGGAAATAATTCATCAAAGAGCCAAAAATGTGTGAGATATTAATCAGCGAGCAGAGAGCTGCGATGAGGAGGCGGCGGGCCGGGCAGGAGGGCCAGCGGTACACACATGTGGCAACTGTCCATGCCAAGAGAAATAATTTGATGGCGGCTCATTTCAAAGGCGCGGGCCTCGGGCCCCATGCCTCCGACCCGCCTTCTCGATACCCTCCCTCTGGGCATTATAATTTTGGCCACAAGTCTTCGAGAAACTTGGGAAACATGGAATTTATTTATTTGTTTTCCAATCCAAGTCTTCTGAATTAATCATAATGTAGGATTTTCTGAAAGGGTATTCCCCTCCGTCTCGGCAAGAATTACTTCTTCAGGTTCACAAATTAAATAAATCAGCGAGCGCCCACGCCGATAAGTGGTGGGGCACTGAGGTGGCGGCGAAGGGGCACGAGTGGGCGGAGCATCCGAGGAGAAACCATTTGGAAGGAATTAAAGACGCTTGACATTATTTGGTTAATGGCTTTCTCGATATGTTGACAAGAATTTGGCCGGTGGAAGTTGGCCGCGGTCATTAACCATATTTAGGGGCAATAAAGATGTCAATTCGCCGACACTCTTGGCCCGGACAGGTAGAGGCTTGGACATGCGCTTGACGGTTTCCTCCGCGACTGCGGTGATGATGATGGCCACGACAAGTGCCCGGGCGAGGGCCATGAAAGCTGAGACGGGAAAGTGATCAAGATGGGCATGGAAATGGACATCGAATGGGTTGGATATGAAGTTGTCATTTGCGTTATCGCTGTCCAGGCATCATTTCGGGCTAGACGGCGTTGGAGTTGAAGAACCTCTAAGGGGAGCGTGTAAACTGTCTGCCCGGGGCACCATTTCAATGTCCGTAACCGCACCCGCCCGCCCCAGGGCTGGCAATTCCATTTCTATTTCTGAAATCCAATTCCCCGCCGCCCACACCCACAGCTCAAAAATCAATTTGCGGCATACGAACCCATTTTCCCGAAGCCACCAGCGAAATGTAAGTAAAAAGCTAAAAATGAAATCATAACAATCGATTGCATAAAAATCCAGTGGAGCCAGCCGGCCCGCGGCCTGTGAAAGTAAAATAGTTTGCACAAAACCGAAGCCGAAACCGAGAGTGAGGTGGGCCCACTCTTTATGGGATCTGTGCGGGAATCAATTAAGAATTCCGACTGTCGTGGGGAAGGAGTTCAAGGTCTCGCCTCTGGAAGACAAAACGCGGAGAAATCAACTCAATGGCAATCAAATTGACAAAACGTCACTGTAATGCCGCGTTGATAAGCCGCCATTGATGGGGTCGGGGACGGGGACGGGGATCGATGAAATCAAAGAATTGACTAACCAATTCCAGGGACGAGGGAACGGAGCTGGAGCCCCAGGGCTTCGGCCCGCGGAAAGACGACAATCAGCGAAACCACAAAAAGCAAGGCGACCACGCGCATGCGCAGCAAAAGTGGTCGGGACAGCCTCGACTGGAGTCGTCGTCGGGCTGGCCCAGGAAATTACATACACTGGCGATAGAGAGCGAGGGAACCGGTTCAATAATATGTGGCATTCAGACACGTTTTCTGCTGCAGCGCAGCCCAACCAATTTACAATTTAATAGCGCGCCACAAAATCGAACGATCGACGAAGAAGACGCCTGAGAGCGTCGGGCATCCAAGAAGACGCGGCACAACACGAGGAAGCTGCAACGCGGTGGAAGAGAGTCGAAGAGTCAAATCCCAGATCAGATCGATTTGGAAATGCTGCAGGTAGACCAGTGCACTGGTCTCCAAAAAACATCGTCGGAGAACAATTGATTGAAACTTGTTCAAGACTTTTAAACCAAGTGACATTCTTCCTTCAGAGAGAAATGCATGGTACCCATCGGCAGATCAGTTCTGTGAAGCTTAGTCGCTGTAATTAACACATAGTTAATAGTTTCCAGGTGCGATACTGACTATAATACAAGTCTTTCGAGAATGGCCCTCTCCTTATTTATATAAAGTTCTTTCCAGTCCTAAAGAGAAATGAAAAAAATAAATTAAACGATAATTCCAGGGTATTAGCATTTCACCTCTTGACCAACGCTAGATTTGCCCACTCTCTTCTAATCTGAAGCCCGGAGTAATTTTCGTTTAACCACCAATAAGCCCCCAATCGAGCCGAGCAGAAGACCCGGCCACTGCGGTCAGATAATGTCAGCCCCCTCCTCCCCGCCACAGAGCGTGCAACGACTGCGACTGAGCTCCGGCTTCGAACTCGACTCTGTGGTCGCTCGACTCTTGGCTCGGCTATTGTGTGCCCTATGTTGACTTTTCATTTCCTTTTCCCATCAGTTGATTGCTGAAATAGTTGGGGGCACGAGATGCAAGCTGCCGGTACTGTATCTGCTGCTGGCCCGCCTCCGATGGCCCCACCCCACCTCGCCTCTCTACGGAGTTGCCTGACGATGCCCAAGCCCAGACCAGACGAAGACTCAGCCTCTCAGGTCCAAGCCGAGGCCGAGCCAAGACATGGTTGCAACTGCAATACGTTATGCCGCGCTTATTTATGTGCGCAACCTTATAAGGAGAAATAGCCAAGAAGAAGGAGCAAATGCAGTCGCCTTCCACTCCGCAGACCAGCCCACGCCTCTGGTGGGATATTTGTGTGCCGCTTTTGGCCATATTCAATTTTAGCCAGGCTCCATCTTTATGGGTATAAACAATTCGCATTGAACGCCTGTGCGTCTTCGAGCCAAAACATTGCTTTTTATTGCTCCACGTTTTGGAAAAGTGTTGCCTCGTAATTCTTGCTTTGCTATTTAGGCGTTCTGGGTTCTCTGAACCCAGGTTTGGGCTCGTCGAGACAACAGCTTTCATGGGGGCCGAAGGCAAGCCACCCTATCAAGTTTCGGTCCAAAATGCCAAGTCCGAAGCGATGTGCACCACTGCATCCGAAGGCAGTCGCCGGTGGAATTAGAGTCAAATGTTCTAATTAACTGTATGCTCCATCATTAACTGCCAGCCACCAACAGCCGAAACGAAAATTGCGAATCATCCTTCATGCTGTCAAAACGTCTGACAGCTAATCAGCAATAACTGTCATTTAGCAAATAGTGGCTCATACTTGCACTTAAGCATACAACCGGGCCCTGCGAGGCGGACGCACACTCCTATCAAGGTGGCAGACACTGACATGGCCATGGATCTGAGCTAATGGGATGGCCGGTATCCGGATGGGATAAGCGGGAGTGGCAGGGGCCCCAAACAGGCGGGACGGACGTGGCCTGGCTCCCGGGTCCTGCTCATCTTGCAATGTCTCATTGTAACACTTCCGTTAAAATCGCACAACGTACGTCACACAGCTCCGTCCGTCTCCGTCGTCCAACTGTGACTCATGTCCATAATGGTCAATAAACATAAACAGGCTCCGTAGCTCCGTACATCGAAGCCAAATGAATGATGGACATCGAAAGGCTCTGCCTCGGGTTCTCGATGTTGGCAAGAGCATCATTAGCCAGAAACAGCAATCCCACTGGATGGACACGGGGCGGCGGAGGACACTGACTGGAGCTGGCTCTAAGGCGAACCTGAAGCTCTCTGCTATGTGCTGGGGCTGTGCCCATTTCGCTGGTTTCCTAGGAAATGAGAAGCTTAAATGTTTAGCCAAACGGTAAAGAAGATCACATTTCCCAACCAAAACCCGGTCAGGGCAAGGCGGTGGACGGAGGTGGAGGGAGGGCATAACTCCATGTCAGCCCGGCCGAGTGCTATTTCCAGCCATTAACCTTTATGTTGTGCCAGCTAGCACAAAAACTGCACGGAGGGATTCAAGGCATCCTCCTCGACATGTGCCTCCCCGACTTCTGCATTCCCCCCAACGGGCCAGGAGGAAAATTGGGAGTCTGGTAGTTAGAGCTTGTGATATATACTCGCATTCCAGCAGCTGACGTTAAGGTGAACAAAAAGTTACAAATGGTGCTGGAAAAGAATGAGGAAAGCTAAAAAGGAAGCCAGGGCCGAGGAGACTGATGTGTTGTGGCATCATTCGATGGTCCCGTTCTAAGCGTCGTCCCTCGCGAGTGGAACGCCTTTCTTTGGCTAATCTTGGCATCCTGCTGCACATTTTTCGGCAGTCTTGCTCCGATGGAGGAGAAGCCCTGATATATGACCTTGCGTCGTGGCTGCACCTCAGCATAGAGGTCCATTGATGGCACACGATGCGCTTTCGGGTTCCCCTGCAATGATTAAGTTTCCCCGCATGTAATTACCCGGGGTTACTCCACGTAGTGGCAGGCAAGCACCGAGCATGATTCTCCATCCATATTTGATGACCGACCTCGGAGCTCAGACCTCCTCTCGGCGTCAGAGAGTTAACTGCTCACAAAACATCCCAGCAACCTGCAATTTCTGCGGAAAGCTCTCGCGTGGGGTTACACTCGCTTTCTTCTTTGCTGCGGCTTAATTCGCTTATAATTTTCCGAGCTGGCGGTCTGCCTGCTATCTGCCCCACTAAGCCCGTCCCAACTGCATCGTCGCTCACACATCCATTACTGCGCTCATATTTCACTTGATTACTGGCCCGAGACCGCAATTGCACTGGCTGCTTCGGGCTGCGAGCTTGGAGCTGCAAGCAAAAACAGGATTAGCATGCCCCCTTGCCGGGGCAGAGACAATATTTTCATTGCGTGTGAACGCGGCTAGAAGAGCTCCGCGGAGGCTGTAGAAAGTGACCAACCAGACGAGGCCTTAAAGTGACACAGTTTCTGGAAGAGTGCTCATCTGCCGATTGCGGTCATCGCAGTCGCCATTTCCGAACACGGAAAGAGATTGCCCAAGGAAGATCGCGCGGAACCCTCATAGAACTCCATCCCCATCCATCTTCGGATAATTAATCGTCGGGCCGAGGTTGAGCAGCCAACAGCCCTCACCCAACATAAATATATGCTTAATCGAGTTAAGCGTTCTCATTATTATTTGCCATCAGTTATTCAAAATGTCAGACGTGTCCCACGCTAAAAAAACAAACAAATGAAGAGCGAAGCTTGTAGAATTTGTTTAATTGATCGCTGGTCGGTCCACATAGAGGGTTAACTGTAGCACATGTGTGGGCAGGGTGTGCGACTCTTCTTCAGAGCTGGCAGGGCTTTTCGGGGCACATGTTGTTGGGGTGCCCTCCCTGGAAGCTGCCCGTGATCGATGACGGCACCGAAGTGAGATTGCACATTTCGAAAATGCGAGGGGGAGGGCAGCTCTTGAAGTCAGGGAATGCCTGCACTTTTGCGCTTGACTTGAGATTGGCTTAATAAAAAACATCATCGCGAGAAGCATTGCCGGGCAGGAATTGTGAAAGAAACGTCGCATAATTTTTGATTTATGCCTTCGAGCAAAGTTAATTTACACCCCGATCCGAATGCATCATTCCGTGTCTGGCCAGGCCAATTGTGTCGAACACATTGTAAGCTGTCAGAAGATGACAGATCGTTTTGTGAGTCAGTTCCAGTGCCAATCCCAAGTCGGGTGTCAACGCGAGTCCCTGCCCCAGCTGGAATTGGCGGAGAACTGCTTGGCAGCAGCATGGGCCTCGTCGTCGAACGCCAAAAAGTTTCCAAGACTCTCCCGTTCCAGGTCCACTGTTCCCGGGCAAGTCCTTCCGGCCGCGTCGAGTGCGTTTGTGTGTGAAATTTAATTAAAAATTCCTTGCTGTGCATAAATTTCCCTTTGTTTTATGCTGGGCGGCGGCAGCAGAGCTGTGACGGCAATAAAAATGTCATCATGGCCAGAGGCCCGATCCCCTTGGTCTTCGTCCTTCGTCCTTACGCTCGCCTACCAGCCAGCACTATTTGGAGCGCATTATTCTATAATAACGCTGGAACGGAACAAAGCGAAACGGAACGGAGCACAACCTACGGGGCTAACCGAGCACAATTCAAAGAAAGCACAAGATGCCCATACAAATATAAATTAAAACGCTGCCCCTACCCGTCTCCTTTCTCCACTTTCCTCTCATTTCCATTCTCATTGCTTTCGCCTTATGCCTTGTCATGCTTAATTGCTTTGTTAATTAAATGTGTTAGGGCCGAGAAAAAGGATATTAAGGCCCATGAGTCTGAAAGGGACATTAAGTTGACAACGACAACGGCGGAGGATACTAATATGAAATACATTTCGCCCCTGGATGGGCCCGACTCCCCTTTCCCCTGGCTGCGGCTCCGTAAATTATCCCATAATGGCTGGTGAGACGTCAGTCCTGCGAGGGGCTGCGGGGTCCTCGGCGCAAAACCCAACTGGAATTGGGTGTTAAGTCCATGCAAATGAGCAAATGATTGGGCAGATGAATGGAGCTGTTGAGCAGATGTTGCCCGCCCAGAAGCACACGCAATTAGCAATTAGAACCTGCAGTCGCCGGCCGTCCAGTGTTTTCCTCAGTGTAGTCCCAATCATGAATCGGACTGCTGCGAAAATAAGCCCAGCTGGCAGCGCGTGTCGCCCAAGAGCCCGCAACAAAGGTACAAATTTAGCCGCGACAGGGTTATGTGACAGGGCAACTGCAACTGCAACTTCCACTGCCGAATGCTACTGAATGTGCAACATCAAGACGTAATTACGTATTTAGTTGGGCCCTTGCCACGTCCCGGGCGCCACACTCGCACCCGTCGAAACTTCTGTTTGAAGAGTTGGGCAAAATGTTTAGCCTGGTGATTAGTGGCTCCGCCGAAACACATGTCCGGGTGGGGGAAGCGCAAAAATTATACAGATAGATCTGCAATCTGCGAGCCATTTCTGGGTAATGGAGGCAGGGGCCTCCTCTAGGGGCAGCCGAGCGGAAAGGCGGACCATACATGCAAAGTCGGGGCGGATGATGAATTGGCAAAGTGGAGGGGAATCTGCCAGTGGGCGGACGGAGTTCATAATACAGCAGGGCTACCGACTCAAGCTGCCTCGCAATATGTTAATACCAGGAGGGTTGGAATATTCGCATCGCCATCTAAAACAAGGCAGCTGCCTCGCCCACCAGCGGGAGAGGGGACCCAGTCGCAACATGTTGCAAGTTCTCAAACGTCAGCAGCACAACTCATTATTTAATGTCAAATCTGGTCGATAGTTGGATGGGAGCGAACGAATAGTCGTCGTTAAATATCAAAAGTTTGCAAGTCGAAGACAGCAAATCGATGCGCCAAGCTGCCTCACTCCTTGTGGCACACACACACTACTCGCTCCTTAAGTCGCCCAGCCCACCCCCGCCAAGAAGCGGCTCACCCTCTTAATGACATTTACACGCATGCAAACACACATAAATCATTTGCGTTTGTCAGTTCTGACAGCCACGAAAAAAGCAGACAGAACGGAGGAAATATGTGAAATATTCCCCCGTTTTTTCCTCGTTTTTTGGCCTGGCCGTAGGAATTTACGTTACAAAGAACGTGGCTCGGGACGGGATGGGAGGCGAGTGCGAGTACGAGTGAGCGTGGAACGGACAAGGATAATCGGAGGCAGCCTTGTCGCAATCGTAGATTGAGTGAAGACAATCGATTCGCAGTGGTTCATCAGTCAAACTCATATGCATTTCGGTGCGCTGCGCCGCAATTGTTCTTTTCGGACTACGACGCCTCCAAGAATCCGATCCGAGGCAGCTGAGAAGGGTTCAGAACTCATTCGCCACGGAGAGCTTGGAGTGCTTAAGTGAGTCTGGATCTGGACCCGGTTCCTATTAGATCGCTTCACACGCCATGCAAACAAAGCTTGCGTCATAACCATAGAGCACTAACAGGTTCCAGCTGCTGTCGCCTCCGCGCAAATGGGTCATGTGCCGAATCACTATTCGGGGCCCTAATAAATGGAGTTCGTGTCTTGTCTGCCGACTCACATATATCATTGTGCGAGGACTAATTTATGGAATGTCATGCATTCCAAATGGGGTTACAAGAGCGCAGACCAGACCTTGTACCTGCTGAACACTTTTGGATTGTCCCACCCCCCGGGCGAAGGGGTTGCAGCAGACTCTAAATCCTCGCCGCAAATTCAGGGATTAGAGCCATCCGCTCGCCGATCTTCGGGCGAGACATAATGCCATTAGCCACAACTGTCGACACCACATGTCCCAATAATTAAGCAAACTCGCTTGCCATTGACGATAATGTCTAACAAATTTAGCTGATTGCCCGCCAGGGGGAGGATGCGTGTATCTACCCGCCAGCGGAGGACTCCATCGAGGCGAGGACTCAATAAAAAATAATTAATTTCTCTTTTTGGCACAAAAAAGATTTGCGGGTGAAGGACGATCGCATGCCATATGGTTGCAGCGTTCACACCCCAGCGTTGTGGCACCCACCCCCGGGGCATGTCGCGGACTCAAATGCCTTTGGCGTTGACAAATAATGGCGGTTTTATGAACGCCCTGCGGAGGGAGGAGTACATACATACATACATAGTTCGCTTAGCGAGTAGCTCGCTCGTGGCTCATGTACCGTTATTGGCGTTGATAATGCAATTGAAATGCTCGTGGGTCTAATGACCTGTGGATGCATAGAGGAAGCAGCTGAAGCCCGGCATGACAATTTAATATTGTTGTCGTCATCATCGTGCTGGCTTAATGACTTTTTGGCCACCCCGCACCCGATACTCCCCGACCCCCTCACGCGTCCCCTCATATGACTTTATACATTTCTTTTTGGCAGCTTTGCTTTGTTGTTGACCATTTAATGCCTCATAAACTTTTAATTTAACAAAAACGTCGTTACTTACTCTTCTTCATCGCCGTTCTCGCAGTGCCTGGCATTGTTGTTATTGCTGTTATTGTTGATTTTGTTATTGGCTCCTCTTCCGTTATTTTTTCGCCGTCCGCCATCCGCCATCCGCCCTCCACCAGCGCCATTCTATTTAGCCGACAGCTGAGCGAGCTGTCAAAATGACAGTTGCTGAGGTAATTTCGTCTTCTGCTGATTTCCGGCGATGAAAGTTTAATGGATTCCCTTCTGGAATCGTTGTTATAAAACATAATATGATGAATTCTGTACGCTGTCCCATGTCTGTGCGCTTATGCTAATCAAATTCAATGTGTTCTTCTCCTTTCAGGTATGTACCCGAGCCCCCGACCCTTCTCGAAGTGTTCACTCGTGAGTACCCCATACATCCCCGAGCCGTTAGTTTGGGTTTACAAAATCAAACGGCAATAAATTGTCAAAATATTTATATACACGCTCGAAGCGGGACTACGATACAACCCCAAGCTAATCCCCGCCAGTCGCACATCCTCCAAGGGCATTCAGAGTGCTGATAGTCATCGCTAGACAGGCGATTGAGGGACGTGCGAGTGAATTGACAAAGCCAACCAGAGTGGCGGCCACCAAAAATAGACAATAGGCGAGCGAGGGCATGGGGAATCTCCTGCCGCCGGCAGGGAGGGGGACTACCACAATATCACAATAGAGAAAATGAATTAGTCATTTATAGCACACACTCGGAGTCGCTGGCTAGACAGAACTCCTTCGGTGTGCGTGGGGTCCGGGTCCCCAGACGCGGCTGCACTTCCAAATTAATAAAAGATGGCAGCGCATGGGCATTACGATTAATAACCATTTATAAGTGCAACTTTTGCCGTTGTCGGTCGGGGCCAGACTAATCCCCGATGAGGTTGCCTGATGGATGAGACCGCTTGCCGGGCCACAGCTCTATTTCCACCAGAAAGGATTAGCACGGGATACAAATGTACGGGCACCCGGGATGGGGTGGAACAAATGGCCTAAAAATAACGTTCGAGGACGGAAGTCGCTGGGCAAGACAAACTATCGGCGATTAGACAAGCAAAGTAGTGGCATTAATATTGGGATGGCTGGCTTTTAAAGGGGCATCCGAGTCGTTCTCGATACTTTCTTTCTGCGGCTCTTTCCTCTCCCAGATAGAAGATTATCAGTCATCGCATATGTTTTACTCGTCTGCTTCTCCGACTCAGGAAAGTAACACAAATTATGGGTTAGCCTCCCCTCCGGCTCCCCCGGCTGCCTCTCTGCAGTCCCCGCCCCAGGCTGTGTAGATACACACAGCCCATCAGAGACACGAAAAATCTTTGAGGCGAAGACCCAGACCCAGACCCAGACCCGGACCAAAACCCAAACCCAAACCCGAAACAAAACAAAGACCGAGTAACTTCATGAATGAAACAATAGCCAAGACGAGGCCAAAGACAATGACGGAGCTGCCCGCCTCCCCCCACAGCTTCCTCCTCCCGCTTCCATGTAAATGGCTATTCCTTGGTTCATCCGCATTTCAAGTGCCCAGTTGGCTTTTGTTCCTTTTCGGCCGGCTCTCCGGTCGGTCCGTCCACTTGGAACTTCTTTCGCCGTCCGAGTTGTTTTTCCTTGTATACATTTTTCGGTAGCCGCAGGAAAAAGTGCATAACATGCCCCGCTGGCCCGCACTCTGGTCGAGAGAGGCAAGTGGGTTTCAGCAGGAGCTACTTTGCTTATGCACTTAAATTTTTTACTGCCCTCGGCAGCAGTGGCGGCAATGGCAGCAGAGGCAGCAGACAAAGCCAGAAAGAGGCAGTAGATACAAACTACTTTCAATTTGTAATTTGTAGCTGTGCCTGTGAGGTAGGACGAGAAAGAAAACCCCGGAAGGTGTGAAGGATTTATTATTTTTTGCTGGGTTTCGTTTGCGGCCTTTCCACTCCGAGATAACAATCCAAATACTCAGTATGCCTTGGCAGGCACTTGTTACCAAAAACAGTTAAAAGGCCGCTTCCCGCCTGGGAAAGCGTGAAGGATATAGTTAATCGATATAGTCCGCGGCAGACGGCACAGACACAGTGTCTGTGGCCGGGGAAGCTCAAATACTCATTGGCCGCCTAATGAAATATGCATGGGGCAAGCCCGAAAAGAGGCACGCCTCCGACTCGATAAATCAAAATACAATGCATATTAAGTGCGAACAATGAATCGGAGAGGAGGAAGCCTTGACCTATGACCAGCACTCTTCTGCTGGCTGACTGCGGGGTCGCGATACTCTATGGATTTTAATTAATTTGCGAAACCAATCCGCTACGCGGAGCTACTTCATCGAGCCTGGCTGCTTCCTTGGCTGGCATAATAAGAAATTCAATTTCCGCTGCCTCGTAATTATTTTCTTTCAATTTCAAAACAGACGCCGCATGAATTATGGCCTTGTCCGTGGAGGCGGAAGCCTGGACAAGTCAGTTCACCCACGCCGGAGAGTTGGCAACTGGGATTGGGATTGGGATTGGGCCTGGGCCTGCGCCTGGGCCCTCGGATTATGCAGCTGCATAATTAGTGCGAAAAGGGAAAAAACTATGGCCGCGACGGCGCTGCATAAATAGTTTTCGAAGCAAAAAAACTCTTCAGACACAGGGCTGCAGAAAAAATGCATTGAGGAGCTGGGAGCCTCGGAGCTGAGCCGGGGGGGCATGAAGAAGATCCAAGCTAAACGGCGGCGACTGTTGCGTGCATTGAATTTAAAATTAGCCAAGATGTGAGACAGGCCGGGTGAAGGATGGTCCCAGGGACGAGCAACGTCAGGTTGGGCTCTTGCTGATGAACTTCGCGGATCCAGACATGAACAGCCTCGTGGCGAGCCGGAGGTTGAGTTCCTTTGAGAAATCTCAGCCTGGTCTCTGGACAAGAAAGCGTTCCGAGCGAAGAAGTATGTGCTCTGAATGGATTTTCAGCGCAGACTGCCTTTAGAGAAGGACATTTTGCATATGACGTGGAGCTTTGACTAAAGTCTGCTATGGCTATACCCTTGGAGAGGGTATTCGCGTCTAGCATGGACCTATAGTTTTAAATAAGATCTGAAATTATTGTTGGGCGACCATTTGCAAGGGTGTCTGAGCTTCGACTCCAAGCCGGTTTCCGGGTCGGACAATTTGCGGTTGCTTGAAGCATTTGCTGAAATGTTTCCCCCAATCCCGAACCAAGTCCCCAACCCAATCCTCATCCCCTTCACCCCCAGGTCGTGCGCTCACGCACATGCCGAGATTTGAATGCGCTGCGATTTCTTGCGTGTGCTGCCAAAAGCACGCTAAAGAGTCGGTAGAGCCGCCGGATCCGAGGCGGGAGCTTGTGGGGATTCTTTGTGCCGGGCTCTTGCTAATGTCGCATGTCAACGTTGTCATGTTGACCACTTTTTCTGCAGTCAGCATCGACTTGGCGAGGGCGTGGGCGTTGTCGCTGATGAGCGAAAATTACTTGTTTAGCCTTTTCCTTTTGTGCGCCGGAAGACTGGGAGTAAGCCGCCACCCCTGCCGCAAGCCGAGGTCCGACCTCCATCCTTGCGGCATGCCACAGCATGTTTGCTTTAATTGCTACCTCCATGGATGGAGAGTGCGATTGGAGCGGCCGAGTCGCAGAGATTTTTGTAATTTACTTTTGGTTTGCGTAGGTGTCTGGGCTTGACTTTCAACCCGAATCGTGTGATCAGCATTTGCGCTTGCGTGTGCTGCTGCTCCCTGCCCCAAAGTTGGAAAACAGCGCACATGCTCGTACCACTCCGTTGCAGCATCTGCCTCCTTGCTGCAGCCAACAAGTTTTCATTTTGAGGTGCGGTGTGTGCATTGAATTGAGCAATCTTTTGCTCGGCTCTCTATTTGAAGCACTGCGTTAGTCAGAGGCTGAAGTTGCAATCACCCCACTACAATCGTTGTTTTCCTTACTCGTGGGATGTCCATACAACTGAAATTAGTTTCATATACTGACCACTAAAGACTACCTTCTTACCCCATTAGGTTTGCTCATAGGCTCGCTTATAAATGAATACGGTCTTACGCAGACCTCGTAGATGGTCCTGTTTGTCAAAAAATATTTCCACGTTAGTGTACTTTGCAAAGCTATTAATAATTTAAAATTCCCACAGCAGGGGCATGAAAGTGAAATAACACTTCATTAACGCAAACACGCATCGGGCTAAACGTGGGGATTACGGGGGCTACGTGGGGCTTATCAGAACGCAAAACAAAAAGATCCGGCGGAGTCTTAATGAGCTTCTGCAGACCTAGAAAGTAGCAGCCGGGGAGCGGGCCAGAACGATGGCGTGAGAGATGCCGAGGCAATCATAAGGCCTTTAGATCGCCTTGCTGATGCAGGCCAAGCTTTGGGCCCCGAAAGTCATTTGGCCAGCACACACAAAGCCCAAGCAGCAGCCGGGGCCGAAGCCGAAGCTAAAGCCCTTTTTGTTTGCTGCGAAACGTAATCAAGGAAGCATACCACAATCCTAGGCTGGGGAACGCAATTTTCCACAAAAAGAAAATGGCCAGAAATAAAGTCCTGCCCCTTCCGCCGCCCCGAACGAGTCCGAAGAAATTCAATGAAGCCTCGAATGGCTCACAGGCGTTCTGGCTCACAGGCGACCAAGCCAATAAGCCATCTAGCTGGCTCGGTCCATAGATGGAGGCCTTTATCCGCTTTCCGTTTTCGGAGGCGGCCAAACAGCAGAATGGCCGAAATGGTAAAATTGTCAGACCCCTTCCCCCTGCTTTGTCTCAGTCTCCCTCAACGACTCCAACTCCGACTCCGCTTTTTTCTGTCTCTGGAGAAAACTGGTTAGTTCCTTGGGTCTTGTAATTTAACAAGCAAACAGATTGTAATCGATTGCAGTCATCATTATTGTTGGGGCCGCTGGAGGAGAACCGTTAGGCAGCGGCCCACGCTCTCACATATTAGTCAGAAATTGAAATAGATTTCGCTTAATTTATTTTAAACAACGACCCCAGCAGCGGAATCCCAACGGATCGAGGAGTTTCGCACATGAGCCGGGCCCGCGCACTTCCTCGGTCCAACAGCTCTTCGCCGAGCAATTTTCCCATTAGGCTGTCGTGCCATAATTCCCGGCCGTATCTTTTTCCTTTCTTTCGACGGGCCCACCTCGTCCTCCCACATGACGCCTTCGAGGAGACGCTAATTGTTTCCACCGCACAAATCATTTCACTCGCTCCAGCTGTCCGGGCCAGCGGTTTTCCAGTTTCCCGCGAGTGCGCGGCACATTCATTTAAATGCCGAAGCCCCTGAAAGCCAAATTAAATTTTTCCGGCGCACCAGTGTCGTTCAACTTTGTCGCGCCGGCCCTATGTTTTTTTTCTGGCTCGGTACGTGTCTGAAGAGATTTCGGCGATGTGAGCACACTGATTATCCACGCATCGACTTTGTCGTCGGGGTCGACATGGTTTTTATAGGCCCCGACACGGCCGCGTACATTGGCCATTAAATGACCCGAGGTTTCAATTTTAATGACAAGTCACTTACACAGCCCTGCCCCGAGAAGTGCACATTAGGTCTAATTGGTCGGGAAGCAAGCGAAACGAAAACATCTTGAGCGAACCATGGGCTCTCCGGGAATCTGGCTAATAGATTCACCCCGAGCCCCAACATCTCAGCCATTCTGTTCAATTTATCGACCCCTGCTGAAGGCAGAGCCAAGGAATCCGGCACCCACTCCACCTCGAATGCGTGTCCCTCCATTACTCGAGAAACGAGCCCATCCACCTGGCGTGTGGGTGTTGCTAGGAACCCGGAACAACGTCACCGGCGTGTGCGTGTGTTAGTCGTAATGTACCTTGCGGTTCGCCGTTTCCCGTTTGTCGATACTCGAATTGCTGATACGAAAACAACGCAACATATTCGCATTGTGTTGTTTCTCCATGGAACAAGGAAACAGAGTGAGGAAGTTGGGAAAAAATCCAGCACAAGCGTGTGTGTGTACCTTCGACAAAACTATGAAAATGAAAACCCATATAATGGCCCCGGGCCCGGAAAGTAGGAGCCCGATGTCGGCCCGGCGACAGTAGGTGCCAAGCACCTAACCCAATCCCAGCTGCTCCAGGAGCGACCGCCCCCGACTCAGGCTCATTAAGAAGTCCGGCCAAAATTGCGTGTCTGCCTGCAGGAACCGAACGCGCTCGGTTGGTTGGCAAACTACTTTTATTATCATTGTATCCGCCACACTATCTCGGAGCATTATCTATCCATGTACGAGGCGTGGGCGCAGCCCGAGTAATGAAGTTGACTTCAGCTCCACTCGACTGCATGTCGGCTGCTCCACTCTCCACTCAGCCTCTAATGGCGTTTTAATGTGCTTGTGTGGACTTGCAATTTGATGCAAGTTTCTCGGCCTGCAATTGCCACAATGGCGGTTGCCGGACAAAATAATTGGCACCATTTTGAGCAATTGGCCGTCCCAGTGGGTGCGTAACGGTTGATACTGGCTGGCGTATTTGGTAAGACGTCAGTATTATGGAAAGCTAGCCAGGAACTCTTCTAATTGTTTCTGCCACAAGACGATGTGCCCCTCACACCGCGTCGAAGAAATGTGATATTAAGTTAAGTGATTATCTGGAGAGCTCCTCTCCACGGGGGAGAGGGTTCCGTTTCCCAAATGAATTCGCGGGCTGTCTCCATCCCGAGAAGATATGAAATCACTCTGAAAAGGAGCGATTCCACCTGGATTCCCGACACAACTCCAAATCCGCTCCCGTCCTTCCGGGGCATGTAATCAATGTAACTACATCTTGTTTGACAGCTCTTAGCATAAATACTTGACAACAGCAACGGGTTCTGAGGCTAGTCCTGTTCTCGGCGACTTTGACAGTCGGAAAGTGTACGGCGGGACAGGCGAGCGACATAAAACACAAAAGGCAGGAGTGCCGAGGAGCTAGGCAGATGCTGGGGAGACAGAATACCGCTTCCTTTCTCCGCACTCCCATTTATTCCAGCCGAGCGTGAAATCAATACAAGGAGAAACATTTCTTACTTTGGCACATTTAACGAGTGTTTTGCGCACACTTGAAAGATACTCGACAGATGCGGTAGACATAAAGATGCGCGGATGCGAAAGTATCTGTGTGCGTGGTCCTCCCAACGTCATCATCGACGTCGACGTTATGATTATCATGGCCATTATTCCGCGGCATCACTTGACTTGACGATGGGCAACCTCGCCAATCCGGACGCACACGCAGACAAATGCCTCAGTGCGGACCAGAAAGTCAGACTCAGGCCTCCAGATCTGTCCACATCCTTTGATCTTTTGTCTCTGCCAATTGCAATTATTACTATTGGCTCTACTTGACGCAGGAGAGCTTACCTTCTGGCTGGGCCCTCGTTTGAAAATCAATTACCAATGGTGGTCATAACTGGGCAGCCTTCCTCCTTATGTCAATAATTTATTTGGTATTGCGGACGGCTGCCCTTCCAGGGACTCTCATTGAGTGTGCGATGCACGTTCCCCGATCCGGACACATGTTTTAGCAGGAATCCTTCACTGGCCATGACATCAATTCTCCAGCGGCTCTCGCAGGCGCATTCTAGTGCATTTTCAGATACTTAGGCGTAGTTTTAAATTTCAAATCCATTTTCCACTGGTCTTCTACAGGGCAAGAACGGGTGTCTGCAACTTGAGGATGATGTATTTATTATACAGGGTATTCAAATGCCAGCCAAAGGTAGTTCTTTGTGTCTGGGTTACATAAGATTCATAAAGAGCCTTACGATATTTTCCATACAGCAATAAAACAGCTCGCACATAGTGCTTGGAGAACTGCTGTGCGTTAACCAGGTCAATAAATTCCTGAAGTCTTGCCTTTCTCAATGCGTTGTGTGGAATACTGTGGTATCGAACCCAATCTACTTTCCTCAGTTGAGCCATTTTTCTTGCGCTCACTTTTCTTTTGCATTTCTGTGTTGCACTTCTTGTTGCAACAATTGTTGACATTTTA
This sequence comes from Drosophila monieri, assembly GCA_035047585.1. Lineage (NCBI taxonomy): Eukaryota > Metazoa > Arthropoda > Insecta > Diptera > Drosophilidae > Drosophila > Drosophila monieri. The sequence continues at coordinate 11,502,649 of JAWNPJ010000027.1, forward strand.
TTGCGAAAGAATCGCTTGCCATTTGTGCAGGGCATTCGTATTGCAGCTCCTTGTATGGTCACAACGTTAGGGCCATTTGAAGAATAATACCTGTGGGCTGGCTGGGAAAGAACAGTGCCACAAGCTGGGACCTCCGAGTGGCTCTTGCGCCACGAAAAAATATTTAATTAAACAAAGGAATTCCCTCATATATAAAATTCAAATTGCTTCGGTCATGTGACCCCTTGACCAAATCGCATTTTCATCTCCGTATCTTCTTCTGGCTTCAATTTTCTAAAAGAAAATGGTTTTTTCCTGCTTTCCACAGGCCACAGAGAAAAATGAATAGGGGCGGAGAGGCGAACTGGCCAGGAATAAAAATCCGGTTTTCTGTCTACCAAAACGTGTCTCCCCGCTTCGCCCCGCTTGCGACTGTCCATAAGCTTCAATATCCATAAATGTCGAATGTGTTGCCATTGCTGTTATTCCTCCTTTGACTGAGGATGGGGCTGGCGTGAGAGGGGAGCTGGGACTGAGCCTGGTCATGACATTGGCTCTTTTGGGTCGGCTTTGTCCGGTTGTTGCCGCTCTGCCTCTCAGAGTCTTCTGCCTCTGGCCGCTCTTCCCGTCTTCTGGTTTTGGTTCTGGGCCCTGTTCACTTCTTGAAGATTTTTATCGGTTTCCACTTAAGTGATTGTCAGTCAGTCATTGGCCATCCTCAGGTTGCCTCTGGATGGACAGCCGTTTGTCGATTGTCCGATGGCTGTGCATCATTTTTATAAAGACCCTTATCGTCTGCAGGCTTTCAGGGAATCTCGGTATCATTACCGGGAAGACATGAACCTATGTGCCTAGCCGCAGAGATCGAAATGGCTCGGTTCTAATAAACCTAATGCAAAGACTGTGCTGCCAACTGGGCGCTGCGGTTTGACTTTTCCATGCAGAACGTCGAGTGGAGTTGTGCTTGTGTCTTGAAGAATTTAATTAGGTTCACTAACTGGAAGCGGAGAGGCTCTTACAGCAAAAGCAGTAAGGAAAAGCGTATGAAATAATGTTGCTCACAAAACTGTGCAAATTTGTCAAGTGGCAACCTATCCAAACATGCCACCACATACATATGCAGGCGCATAACCCTTGCAAAATGTGTATTTCATACAGAGAGGGACCCAGATCCACTTGGAGCTCCTCTCAACCGTCACCCCCAATCCTTAGCCCCCCGCCCCCCTATGGAGCCTGCACTATTTATGCGCATTTTTCATGTGGAACCTTTCGTTAGCAAGCTTTTCCCTTCTTCGGGTTCCTTTTCTGGCTCGTGTGTTTTTTCTCGTATAATTTTATTTAATTTTCCTTCGCTCTCTGGCTGTCCTTTCATCCGCACACACACACACGCACGCTCACATATAATATTTATATGTATATGCTGTGTGTTTGTGTTAATTCTATTGAAATGCTGTCAAGCTCGCAAACCAAAACCAACGCATGAAACACCCGCTGAAGTGCCGTTAGTCGGCTAGTGGGTGTGCGAGGCTGTGGGCACCTCTCGTGTGTTTACATGCCTGTAAATAAAATGGCACAAAAAGGTTCCAGCGCTAAAAATGAGCAAGCTCCGGCTCACTCACAGCCACACACAAAAACAAACACACGCGTGGTAGATTTTTGCAAATTAGTTTTAGTTTTGTGCGGAGCTCCAAAAAAACCACGAAAGGCAAAGAGCACATATGCATCATATAAATAGCAAAAAGGCACCAGCTCAGCTCATCCTCATCCTGCCTCCACCTCCGAGTGGAGAGTCGACTTGAAATTCTTTTCCCACATTTGGTAAATTAGAATCTCGATGCTGCCATGGTAGATTGCTGGTCGGGAGCGGGGGCTGGGGCGGGAGCTCTTCAATTTGTTTCAAAAGCTTGTAAAATATGCAAATGTATTTGGATTAATTTAATTCAATTTTGGTCTGTGGACCCGCTCTCCGAGCCCAGTTTGCGGGCGATCCCCACGGCTCCGAATGGTCCGGGCTGTAAGTCATCTTGCCGCAACTGGAGTGCAACTTCTGAAATGTTGGCCACACTCGAGCCAAACTTTCTCGCATGTAAGAAGCTTTTAGCTCCAGGCAAGTTTTCCGCAAGCAAAAAATGTAAAAAACACAAAAACTAAATTAGTAAATTATAAGCCGCTCAAAATTAATTGCAAAAAAATATTTGCACAGTCTCCCCCACTCTCCTACTTGGAGCACCCGAAACTTCGGGTCTACGTCGACAGTCGAAAATAAAGTTTTAAAATTCTTCCACACACACACACCCACACACTGGCAGAACCTGCCAAGGGTTGCAGGGAGGGGACGGACCAGAAATGTGCATCAAGCTGTGGGGCAAGCAGCAAAGAGTGGGCCAAGGGAACGTGATAGTCTGTTGTATTTACAGCGCAAACCACTTGAAAAAATATTTTTAATTAAATTACAAAATTGCTAAAGAGTTGCCCGATGTCGGTTACTCCTCCCAGAGCCCGACCTGCCGCAACGCCCTGCTGGAGATATTACAGCGAATGCAAAAAGCCACCGAAGAGTGAAGTAAGCAATGGGTAAGCAAAGCCGCAAAGCGCCGGGAAAATATGGGCTCGGGACTCGAGTGGAGTCTGGAAAAGTTGTGTGAGATGCCGAGTTTTCCTTTGAGTGGGGAGCAAAGTTTAAATTAAATGCATTCGAATGCGAGCGCAGGAAGCGGAAAAACGCGCGCCCAAGATCGATACGCTAGAATTCCGCTCCCGTGCTGCTACCCATATTTTGAGGACCCTTTCCGGTTCCCTCCGGGTCAGTCCAAGTCAAGTCGGAGGAGGTGGCAACACTGTGGGTAAATATTTTACGTGCTAAGTAACTGTAAACAGCAACTGATCCGGCGGCCGCTAAATGGCGCCACCTCCGGCGTTGACTAACTCACTGCCGGACACTTTCGGCGCTGGAGTGTTGAAGTCTTTGACTTTTGTTGTCTCTGGCGCTTCCCACCAATGTGGCGCCCTCTCCCCTCCGCCGTTAGCCATGTTTCGCAGACTCTTTTGTGACGCCATTTTGTTTTGTGTTGCAGCTAACGGGGGAAAATGGCGTCCGAAATGTAGGTGAATGCACCGCGGGCCTGCTCCTTGTCGCCCGCAGGCACCGACTTCCGACCCTGCTTGTGGTTACTTTTCAGCCAGGGCGATGACTCGCTTTTGGCCAAAGGGACCCGGCCCGCGGCATCCGTGGGATAGATTCGCGGCTAAGAGGCTTATCACTTCGCCGGCCTAATCGCTCGCCCCGGGCGAAAACTGGCCAATTAATATTGACACATGCGGTTGGGCAATTTAGTTATTTATGAGGACAATTTGCATTTAAAATCGCCTCAGTGACACTGAACTGACAACCCTGAATGGATCGTTCGTTGATGGCAGCCAAGCCAAATTAAAGGTAATTTGCCTCGTTCTTGTACACTGAGACTGGGAACGGAGGGTGGGTATGGAGGAGTTGGGAGTTGTGAGTGGTGAGGGGCGTGGAGCCTCCTGGCCAGCTCCAAAACAACAACAAAAGCTGCACTTGCTTCCGTATTTTTTCACAAACAGCTCTGTGCCTGTGAGTGTGACTGTGAATAACTTAAAATGTGTGCCACATGCGTTTGTTGCCATTTCGTTTTGTTTCGCCACGCTTTTTGTTTTTAAAAATATCGCAACAATGCAGAACTTCCGCATACCCTGAACTCACCGCCCTACCGCCGAGGAGCTGGAGCTTTCTGCGGGCTAGAGACTTTGAGAATAACTCCGGTGGTGGTCCCGTCCTCCGACTCCGCGACTCCCAGATCCCCTCGAAAGCCCATATCCATCTGCATCTCGGTCACCAACCAACGTCTATTTATTCATTGTGGCTGACATCAAGTGGATGCCTCGGAAGGAAGCGGGGTGGCTGCCAGCCAGGCAGGCAGCCAGGGTGCACTTTAAAAAGCAGAAGCTAGCAGATACAAGATTTTGTAATTTTCCATCTGCTGACATATGTAGTTCATTAGTGCCCCGCTCCGACCGCTCCAAGCGCTCCTTTCTCCACATGTAAATCGTACACAAGATTCGAATTAGAGCTGTCAAATCTTTGTCATACATCAGCGGGGGAAGAGGTCGCGGAGAGGTCGTGCCACTCAATCAGAGCTGCCAGGAATAACATTTTAAGCCATTGTACAATCCACACAGCGAGCGACTATGTGGAGGCGACTACGAATGTGCCACACTCAGTCGGTGGTTTTGCAAAGACACGCAGAACTGTCCGAACAATTGCGAGTGTCGAAAAAATTGATTGATTAGCACATGGGTTGCCAGGCCATGCAATATTCATAAGGGCTGCCGGGTTGCCAGGTTGCCGGCGTGCGTGCTCCGAGCTGGCTCATTAATATTTTCTGGCCCAGCTCCGACATAATTAAAACTGACTTTTTCCGACCAATCCCGGCTCCCGCTTGCATCTGTGTTCGCGCCGGACTAGAACAGAGTTGGGTAATGTGTTAAGTTTTTCATCAACGTCTAATGCCTGACAGTAGCTCGAAATGATGATGACAGTTTAGATGAATTAGTTTGCACAAGTAATGCGTTTAATTAATCCCCTGCCCGCCACTCCGAGACCATGCCGGTGTGTGTGTGTGTAGCTTGGCCTGGTTCGGGTCAATCTCAGTCAAAATGTGACCCACTTTCGGAGCAGCGCTTTTATTGACACTTTGAAACAGAGTGACATAAAAATGATATTAGTTTGAGCAGCAGGAATCGTAAAACGGCACTCACTATGAAAAATAGAGGCGAGAGCGGGGAGCCCTTACAAGTTCTTCAGTCGCTCCGGAGTGATGTTTGTTTCCTAATAAGAACTGTCATAAAACGCGAAAAATATTTTAGAGCGACGCGGGAATTTCCGAACAGAATAAGTTATGAAATGTCCTCCATTTTGTCAGCATACATACTTCATGTATGCCTGATAGTTGTGCTTGGCAGCTAATTTGAAATATTGAAATTAATCTTGGGAAACCTTTTATTTTGAAAGCCTGCTCCATGGAAGATCTGAAATTTACATGGAACATCCATTAGAGGGGACCGAGTGCCAGTCCCCTGCCCCACTCCTTTCTAAATTTCTTTATGGCCACTTCCCGTTCTGATCCAGATGCATTTCCCTGGCCACCTTCACACTCCCCCCAGCTTCTTGCCACCGCCAGGCTGCAGCCATAAAAATTAATATTAATTTCGTTATTAGACTCATTAGCATGACTCAAGTGCCATCGTTAAAAGCCTCAGCTAACTGTGGGCAGGGTGGTGGGAGTGCCATCTGCGAGTCTAAAAATAGGGGTTCGCTCTCAATCAGAGTACATACTTCCAGAACTATTAACATAATCGGGAGTGTTATCCCTCTCCTGGATTCACAAATGCAAATATATTTTAAAAGACTCCGACTGCCAGCAGTTCAAGTGCTTGAAATAGACTTTCTCCGCAATCTGAATGACTGCGCCGTGCTCGGCACTCCAATGGATGGGCTTGGACACAAAGTGCAACAGAACTCGTAAAGAATTCGAACGCTTCACGACGCTTTAGTATCCAAGCGGAATAAACAAACTGGAAACAAAGTAAAATAATAAGGCAAGAGGCTGAGCCAAGGGGGCTTATCAAACGGAAGTTCAGCGGCGTTATGTAAAACTGATAGGGTTTTCTCTAGGAAGCTGAAATCTAAACATTTTTGATTGAAAAATAATTCATTCATAAGATATTTCATATAAAATTATGTTTTTTTTACATTTTAGAAACTAAGATGAGAAGATACTTTTATTTCAGAAAAAATAACTAAACTCGCAATGGAAACTCTAAAACTCCACAATTCATTTTCCTTACAACTTTTATTAGGAAATACTTTTTAATATACACTAATGCCATTTTCCTTTTTCTTACAGGTATGTTTATTTCAAAGACCCCACTTGGAATCGAAACCGGTGAGCTTTAATGGCGAACTCTAGTAGGATCTTCAAAGAAGCAGGTTTGAAATTGAGGGGGATTCCTTCAAAGTAAATAAAAATAAATGGTCGGAGGAAGGACCTGAGCTGAGGAAAACTCTGTGAAGGTCGTCTGAAGGAGGAGAAAAATAGCGGTGGGGCGTGAATTCATCCTTCAGCCAAGGATCCAAATAAACGTAACGTGTGGCATTTATATTTGTGGAAACAAATTTATTTATCACGCGAGAGGGAAGCTCCTGCACCGAAGTTGTTCGCTTTCGTAGCGCGTATAAAAAATTCGTAGCACCTGAGGGAGCTGGAAGCTGGTGCATACAAAAATTGATTTACATCCAATGATATCCACACCTTTGCGAGCTAGTATTTTTGCTTCTGTTGCTTCGGTGCAAACATGTATTAATATTTGCACAAAATTTGCGTTTTAATTAGTTGGCCAACTAGGGGGCAAGCGGGCAAGTAGTTGGCCAACTCAAATATTTCGATTACATCTGTTCTCTCGGATGGGTCCGATTGTTTTCGTTTTTTAATTGACTCATATCCGTTCTTTATTCGAAAATCAGCATCCGTTTGCGGTGATTAGAGTGTGGGAGAGTCCCCTAATCAGCTTCCCAAAAATGTCCGGTTCCTCTGGGGTTATCAGCTGCTGTTCTGACTCGAACTCACTCGTTGTGGGGGAACCACATTTAGAATAATTTTTGAGTGAGGTCCCGAAACTCACACAGAATATGGAAACTGGCCAGATCAGGCTGCCAATGTCAGTGAATTGGGTCACTGTGGCGCTTATTGTTAATTCAGTTCATTTGAAGTATGCGAGAGATCCATTGGGAAAAGTAATTAAAACTATCAGTGGGCGGATAGGAGCAGTACGGACTGGCATAATGAAGCAAAACATTTGGTGAAATTATGGATGCAATGTTCCTCCGCGCTATGACGCTTCAAAAAGACTCCCCCAGCGTGGAACGATGACGAGAGAGATTGTATAATCGGTCGCGACGACGAGGCCACTTAATAGAGGCAACTAAAACTGCAAGAGAAACAAAACAATGACTAAAACATGCCATTTCCAGGCAAGAATTACACGTCAAACCAATCCCCTGTCATGAATCGCATTTAAAGTCGCTTAAAGAATTTCCTTAAAAGCCGTGACTCTGCAGAAAGATTGTCCGAGGAGGGAGCCGTGGCGGGAGAAACCGCATGTAGGTGTAGTGGCCGTCGTGTTGAAAGCAGGAGATTTACAAGATTTACACACGCACTCACGTTAAACAACAAACAGCCAGGGAAAGCCGGGGAGAGGAGCTCTGACAAATAGAAACAGCTCATACATATGAAAAATTACGGCCGCAAGTCGGAGCGTGACAAGGCACATATACATAGTAGACAATTCGAGTAGTTTGGGGGCCGAATGGGAGTCCATTCCCCCTACTTTGGACCAAATAATTGGTTATGCCAAGCCCCCAATTAAGTCCTTAAAACTGCGGTGCTGAAGAACCAAATCAGCAGCTAAGATAAACCCTGCCACGTCAGACCGAAACGGAACCAGTTGGTGGTTAGTTCTGGGGAAGACCATGAAACTATTCCAGTTTCGGTGATTCGCCCATTTCATAGTCCAGTAGGTCAAAGGGCGCAGGCGCCGCCGTCACAGCTCAGTGGTTAGTGCAACCGAACGCTGACAAATGACCCAGACGGGCAATAAAACGAATCGGGAAGACGCTCCGGAGACGCGGCTGAACAGGTATACCGGGCCGGGTCAAGGGAAGCCGGCCGACGTAAAAGGTTTTCCGGTTACTTACGAAAATTATAGGTTACATAAAACCCAGCATAGCCGGGGACGCCCCCAAGAAAACATTTTAAAGGGGAGGAAAGCGATGAGCGAGCGCGGAGCGGAGACAGTTCGTCAACTACTCTTCAGTGTATGTATATGGGGTATACCCATTTATTGTATACCCATTTTATATTTATTCATACAGTTTGCTGGCTCTTTGTTGTGCTTCTTTATTGGTTTTACTTATTTTATTAGCCGTAAAGTAGTAATAATGGTTTAGGTGCGAGACGCTCCCGTTGTCGCTGTCGTTGTCGGTGACGTTGACGTTTCTTGGGGTCAAGAGTTAAGTGAAACCCAACGGAGCGTGCCAAAACAGCCAAGACACAATGGATACAATAGCGTGCACTGCGACTGAGCTACTTAGCCCAGTTCTTGCCATTAGGGGCTTAGATTTAGCCGAAGGCTGAATTAGAGCGACTGCTCCACTTTTTGGCATGCAACCATCGATTGTCTGTGCAGACTTTGGGCGATAGGACTAAGTATTCGGTTAATGAAATGCGACAAGCGGGTAAGAGATCAGCGGCGTACAGGATAGTCATCACTACGAGTACAGTTCCAAAGCGGGAGTTTAATCTAGGCGCCGCAAATAGCGCCAGGGGAGCCGGCATCCGCCATTGCGAGGCTGTCAACGCAATTACAAACGCATGCGAAATGTCCTGCCCCGTATGATTTGCGATAAACCATATAATACGCGGCTGTGCGGCGCACAATGCATAATGGGATACTAATAAACCGGTAATACGATAGGGTCAGCGATGTGTATCGGTCTCCGCATGTCGTCGACTCCGAGAAGGAATTATTTATGCCCAACTAAGCGCCGCGGGGTGGTTGGGTGGGTGGTGCGTGTAATTAGTCGCAGTAGTCATAGGAGCCCGCCACATAACGGCTAGCAGATATGTCATGCCGTGGCCCCTTTGAGTTGGAGTCGGAGTTTGAACTTCAGTTAGGGTTTGTGTGGGGGGCTGTAATTGAATATCTCGCTTGCCTCATCGGCGGCAACGTCGTCAGAGCTGGCTGCCACACATCAGTGCACCTTCCCGCAGGAGCCCCTGGAAATCGGTCAAGCTGTCAATCAGATAGGGAGTCTCACTCCCGGTCTCACTGCGGTCGGCCCGCCTCGCACGTGTGGGTGTTTGAGTTTTGAATTTCCTTGTCATGCATTTTTCATGCGCTTCGATTGCTCGCCGCCCGGAGAGTCCCTGTCCGGAGGTGCGGGTACCGGGCACTCACTGTTAACAAATTATTGCGTGTATCTGCTTTATTCAATTTAATTGGTAATGACAACAACGGGACTGCTAACGCGAACTATAATCAGTGGAAGAAGGGTTGACAGCGTGTGTCCGCGACTTTCAAATGACTTTTCACAGATGGGAATGGGGGACGTGTTGTGACATTTGACGTTGCCTGGTAATGCCCTTTTAATCGCTGTCGCCATTCCTGGCTGCCCCAGACATTCTCCTCCAGACCGCGTTCTCCCGTAATCCGGGGAAAGCTTTTGGGAATTTCTTTCAATTTATTTGCGTTAATGACACTTAATGTGTCCTCCGCAGCATCGCGGCTGTGTTGTCCCATTGACAGCGACATAAATTAGACAAGAGCCAAAGCAAATGGAAAAACAATTGTTCACCGGAGAAAACAGAAAGAATGGAGCAATATGTCGTTAGCACGCACAGAACCCCATGTTGTAAGATCAACAGATGAAGCGACATTTATTGTTGATCCCTCCGGGATCAGTCACCCAAATTTTCCATCCAATGTTTTTTTTAATGCCTTTCAGGCGGCATGGAGGTGGCGATTGTTTTTACAGTTGCATTCGACGTTTCACTTCATCACATATGATGGAAACTTGCTCCTCACAGCTCCTAATTTTCCCATCACGGCTCACAAAGTTTCCCCTCGAATTTTCAATTGCCAACCGCTCCCAGAAATTTCCACGTACTGAGACCGAGGGCTTTAAATCCGACAAACTTTTTCCGATTAGGTGACCATTAGCACAGAGCTTCCTCCTCCAACCACATGGTAAAAACTTGAGACATTAATCATGGTGCACTTTTTTGGGGATTGGATTGCCATTGCAGAGCTCCGCTGCCGAACGTAGTTCGACTTTCGATAGCCAAAAGTTGCCGGGCCACATTTGCATATCGCTCTGCAAAGTTGTCGGCCCGAGCTCGCCCCCAGTTGGTCAGAGCTCCCTGCCAGGACGACCGAAAGTCACAATGGATTAAAAAACTAAATTATCCGACTTGTTTTCATTCTCGCCCAGCCCTGTCCCTGTCCCTGTATCTGTTCCTGCTTCGGTTTGAAAAAAGTTGGAAAATCAATTTAAACTTTACTGCATAAATTTGCACCGCACTTTTTGCAGTCAACACGGGTCTGGGGACTGGTTTTATGTTTGGCTAGATGGCAGAGTTTGGCTAAGATCTAGGCATCCGCACAATTAAATTCGAGCTTGCCACATGGAAGCGCTTTGCAATCTACAGTGTGTCCTAAATTATGTCTCCTGGGGATGGGCGTTGCGAATTATTGATTAGCCCAACAATCCCCAGCCTGCTGTTGTTTTTCGGGGCACTTTGGTGCACAGCCACCATGAAACGGCTACAAACAGGGACAAATATTTTTAATTAAACCTCAAGCAATTACAAGTCAAAAGGCGAGTCACAAAGGGATCGGGGTTTCCGGGGAATTCGGGCTGGGCGAGGAGGCAAGGTGAGGATGCGTTGGGGCTGAGAAAGATGACACCTCTCTCAGTTTACACTCGAAATGACAGACAAAGAGGGCAATTTTTGGAAGGCAGAGAGGCAGAGAGACGAGCTGCGTGCCACATGCCTCTGTGGCTTTGTGCGGCACTAATTGATGTGCCAGGCCGAGCTCTCTATCCGCCCACCCTCCCGAGAGGCGGCAGAAGACGAGGCTCGAACAGTCTATGAACTGGAACAAGAAGCACGAGGTGCAACAACAGAGCCGGAGAACAGAGGACAGAGGAGCCTGCCGCAATTTTCTAATTACACGCAAAACTGTACGGCAACAAAAGCACACAGATGCAGATGCAGATACAAATACAAGTGGCTGAGGCTGATGCAAATACAAACACAGATACAGATGCAGATGCAGCTACAGACTTTCGGGCGCTCCAACAGCTGGCTGCAATGCGTTAGGGACGTATGGGGCGGTACGGGTGTTAGGGGCATGGTGCCCCATAAAATAGTGGACAGGGGAGCGCCAACTTTTATGCAACATTTCTCGGCTGCTGCCATATAAGCAGAAAGCAGAGAGAACGTAGCAGCTGTTGCAATGGCAACAATAACAAGAATCCCAACCATTTTTGCAGCTGTGCAGTGGGCTGCCCCAACTTTCCCTTGCCCCGGCCTCAACTGGTCCAGTCCCGGCCCCTGGTCCGTGCTTTTTTGTGTGCGCTCTAAATTTTACATTAGTTCGATTTTCGTTCGATTTGCTGCCAAAAGACTTTTGGCATACATATATCAGAGCGAGGAAAACAAAATTTAAGCTTCATCCCCGGCACCCTCGTCTGCCTCGGTTGCGACCTTTTTGCTTTTGCTGCCTCAGCTGTGGTCCCTCGATTAGCTTCACATAATATTTTATAGAAATGTCAAAAATTCATTCATAAATATGCACACAAGGCCCCGGGAGGACAGCAATCGGCCAAAAAATCTGACAAATGACAATTAATTGCTGGCCTAATGAAGGCCGGATTCGTCGAATCTCGTGTAGAAAGAAAACAAACGGGTTACAAAGCGCGATGGAGCGTCACGCAGAGGCAGAAGAATTGAAAAGCCGAGAGCCCCAAGAACTGGGGGACTCGAAGTCAGACTTGGCAGCGAACTGGGCGTGCCAAGACAAAAGACTAGACAAAACCGAAGCCCAAATTGATTTCGATGAGAAAAACAAAGAGAACCCACAGATAGAAGTTACGCTTCATTAGGTTTTAAAATAGTTCGCGCTTGAGATGCCACGGCCCGACGGAATCTGAGTCTCCGTCTAATGCGTATCCGTACTTTGAGAAACACTTCAATCACTCCAGAGACCCAGCAATCTAGCAACCCAGCAATCCGGCAATCCAATCCTCTACGCCGAACATCAAATTGAGCGTTGAACAGAAGCGGTCGGATCGGACGGACGGACAGTTTCCAAGTTAATTATACGTTAGCATCTGCGTTTAGTGGCATGTTGCAAACAGTCCGCGGGGCGCGGCAGTGCTGCTGCAACAGTGATGTTTTAATTGAGTTTCCTCCGGCGGCAGCTGAGCTCCTCCCAAGTCGCTCCACCCGCCGTCTTTAAGGAAAGTTCGCCAAGTTAAATAATTGCATTACACTAAATGCCCTAACTCGCCCAACGAGAATGTGTGAACTGGGCCTGAAGAGGGCAGAGTCTGCGATTTCTGGCAACAGCCATGGAGCTGAGTCCTTCCTTCGGTCCTCGTGTGCTATCGCCATGTGCAGTGAACAATAAAAATTAACTGGAGCATCAATAACTATGCAAAAGCCATAAAATTGGTGCTAACAATGTGGAGCATCGGTCTGGCGCCCCCCAATTCTATTTCGAAAAATATATTGCAATTTTGTAACTGGTATTGGTAGCTGGTTACTGGTGAGGAGGAAGTGGGGGCGATCCGCTATCCTCTGCTGTGGATCCTTGTGCATTCAAAACGCGGATGTTGGTTTTTAGATTCGAGTTTTTATTTTCGCTGGGGTGTCATAAAAATTGATGAATGCCCCGGCAGCGACTCCGGCCCTCTCCAGCAGCGACTGGCCTCCTGCCACACTACTTTCACACAATGGAAATTGATGAGTGCAAAAATTTGCGATAATAAAATTGATATTTTACTGGATGCGTTTTATTGTTCGCTGCCACCTAACTAGAACAATCCGAACACACAATAAATAAGGACCCGAATGACAAGTATTTATAGAGCAATCGAAACAGTTTTTTTCCTGATTAAAAATCTGAAAAATTGGTGTATCCTCGGACGTACAGTATATTTCTATAGAGCCACAGAGCTTTTGTGTCCGACTGGAAAATAGAGATAGGAATGACCGAATAAAAGACATCAAGGACATCAAGGACATCAAATCGCAGCAATTGAACTGTAAGGAAGCATTGCCAACAAAATGACGATTGCAGTTTCTCCGGGCATTCTTTATTTTCTTCGATTTAATTTCTTTGTGTACTTCATTCCCATGAAATATCTCTTGGCATTTCTGCTTGCTTTTTTCGGTCACTTCACTTGCCATAACATCAATGTCAGAGATTGCTGCGAAGTGAGATGGGGAAGGGTACTACCGCTTTTGCCCTGTCGAGGGTCGAGTTCTTCTATCTGTTCTCGAGCTCAGTTGCAGCGAGATTCCAGGGGTTCGCTGAACTGCCACGGCTGCATATGACTTCATTTTCATTCAATATCCCCATAAGTTCTCTGTAATTATGGGGTCTAACTCTATGGACTTTATGGACTGCGCATGCAAAGCAAATGCAGTGGAAAACAGCAAAAGCACTCTCCACTGCAAGTGCTTATAATTTTAGTTTGTTTTGGCTCTTTGGCTTTGGCCAGGACTTGGCAGTCGCATCCGACTAGGCATCATTGGATGCGCCTAAAATGCGACACTCCAAGGAGTCAAAGGGAGGAGCACAACCGTGTCGCAAACATGATTTTTAAAAGTGCTTTGCCGCATTTCCTCGACACAATTGGCAACTGGTCAAGACGCCGAAGGTCCATAGATGACCCGCCTTCGTGCTGGGCATTATAATTGCAGGTTTGTTTGATGCGGATCCCGAAACCTAAGCTGCACCACAGCTGGTCGCTAAATGACCTCTTGAACGGGCGAACATTGCTCCAGGGCTCATGGTCTCAATGGTATTAAGCTGCTATGCCAATTAGTCTTCAGCGTGAGCTCGCTGCCCAGCTACCGATTGTCTGGCGAGAAGCGTCTAATAACAGATTTTGGGTGTCAATGGGCGGAGGTTGGGCGCCTGGACAGCTCCCCTAACTAACCGAAGATCTTATGAGCCAAAGAAAGCCGCAGGTCAGCCGAGCAGACTAGAGCGAGTGATGAGTTAACACGTACCCGCCGGAACAAAGCAGGAACAATGCCGATCCGGGCCAAGACCGAGGCACGTCGCATGTCTCATCATAATCAAGTGATGCCGGCCAACGGCATAAATGTCAACGATTCGATAATGGAACGGAAGGACTTTGAGGCAAGATGGCCAAGGAAGTGGAGAGCGTGGAAAATTCCTTGCTGGTCCTTGAGTGTCATTCTTTGGCCCAAACCATCCACCATCTAGCATTCACCATTATTTGCCATTTGTTTTGGTTGGCATGGACCAGAAGAGCCAGTGAACAAAGAAAAAACTCGAAGACAAATATTTGAGAAATTGCACAAGAAAATAAAAGCTGTTAATATCGGGTGGGGGCGGTCTGAGTCTGGCCCTCTAGATGGACCATCATCCACCACTTTCGGCTATCGATTTTCGAACCATAAAGCGGCTGAGAAGGCGTTTGGAGGGGGGCCTTACCGGATCTCTATCCACCCCATAATGTTCTGAATAACGTTTATTTAGCAACTTTTTGCCCTCATATTTACTTAATACATTTTGTTGAAATTATACCAGTCCGCCGTCCTCAGTCCGCAGTCTCCAGTCCGTAGCCCCCACGTCGCGCCCTCTCATAAGTAACACATTCGGATTGGGATTTCATTTTCAATCAGTTGGCCCGAATGCGTGTGTGTGTGTTTGCATTTATTACCCGCTTTCATTGGCATTTATTTTGGCCTCCACCCAGTCGCTTAAGTTCTCGGGGCGTTGCTAGCAGCGGCAAGGGGGCGACGTCCTTAAGGAGGTCCTTGAGCGAGCGTGGAAGGATAAGAGAACTTCGCGGAGGAAACTCAAAATTAAAGGACGTAGCTAGTGCTCTGACATCCTTTGAGGCGAGTCCTTCCACTCGCAAGCTGGCCCAGCTGTTGGCCCTAACTCAATCTGCGCCTCCCTCTACCCCACCCAGCATCACCTCACTGATTACGACTTTCTTCCTTTCTCCAGCTTCGCCTCAGCCTCCTTCTGCAGGTCCCTTTCTCCTTTAATTTCCTTTCAGCCGCTCCTTATTTGGCCAACTAAATCGACTTTGCCTTTGTCCCTCGCACACAATATCACAGTATGGAATTTTATAAGCACAGATAAGTACATACATGTATGTACACCGTGCTGTGTACAGTGCGCTCCGAACCAATATACACACGCAGGCCACATGGGACCTGGGACCTGGCCCCGCACCCACTCGGCTACGTTTTCAATTTGTTCGCTTTAATAATTCACAATTCAATAAATACTAACAAATTGACATTGTCCAACCGCCCAAAGAAAGGACGAAAAACGCTCTATGGATTTGTGTGTGTTCCGTTTATGGCAGCCAACAACAATTCCGTAATCATGTGAAGGGCGGACTGCCCGGGGGTGGCTCCGTTTTCAGGATGAGACTGGGCCGGAGAACCCACCAATTACGTAGCCGAGGAATTAACTTGAGCGACTTTTATGTCAATTCAATACATTTCATTTACTCCAAGAAGTTCCCAAAGCCGAGAATATAATAAAAGGCAATGGGATTGGAATTGGCCGGGAAGGGGGTCTGGCGGAGGGGGCGCAGGAACTGGGCGGTGGAGGGGGAGGCCAAGGAGAAAAAGTTGGTATTTGCAAGGATTTGCCTTCATCCTAATCGCATCCCCGCATATTTTCAACGTAGTTTCTCGGCAAAATTAATTTGTAATTTTAGTGACTTGGGAACCTGTTCCGTCGCTCGTGCTCTGAGCCTCCCACAGCCCTCCAACCACTCGGCAGTGTTCCTCCATCTTTTCGCATATCCTGCGGCTGTGCTGACAAATTATGTGCAAATAAATTGCTTTTTGTTAAGTGGCTTTGCATAAGAAGTTAGAACTTGTGGTTACTCCATCCCTGAGACTTTCTTGTGAACTCCCGCCGGTTGTCTGTCGTCCGTAGTCTGTATTCTGTAGTCTGTTGTTGTCCACGTTGTCGATGTCGATGTTGATGTCGATGGCTTGGCATTATTTGATCGCACATGAATATTTAACTTGGCAAATATTGCTTGCTGTGACACAGGACCCACAAACACAAACACTAACACAAACGCAAGCACAAGGATACTCGCACCCACTTAAGGCACACTCAATTTATTGCTATTAATAGCCTGGAATATGCATTTCGTATACTTTTTATCGGGTGTTTCACTAAAATATTAACCAAAGCCAAGCACTTACCCTGCGGCTCTTCATCGATTGGCGATTCGGGCCGGGAGCCGAGGCGGAAAACTTTCGATCGAAGCTAATTAAAGTTGATTGTGGTGGGGCGGCTGGAGCCTCATTCAGGTGAGGTAATGGCTGCAAATGTTTTGGAAATTTTAATGGGAATCGACAGCTCGGCAGGACAGCACTAGCAGGTGCCTTGTCGATTGGCTCTCCTGCAGCTCGGATGGCTTGCCAAGCACCTGTAATCTGTCAAAGTTTTGCTAAATGTCCCAAATTGCAATCGTTTTCCACAGAAACATCTGTAGTGTGGCCTTGTTGGGCTCTGTGTTATTTAATACCAACGTTTTCTATTTTTCGCCCATTAAATCTTTCGGGAATCTGACAGGGTAAGCGTTAACGATTATTTCGCAAAGCAAATATTGTTACTCCCACCGAAAGACTGTCATAAGTGGACAAAGCGAACCCGGCGAACGACCGTCCGAAATTGTTAAAGTTTAAACAATAAAGAGGGGAAAGGGGCTCCGTCCCGAGAATTCTGCGAAGACGGCGAAGAACCAGAACAAGAGCGTTGCGGCTGGAGTTCTATATAATTAATTATTATAGCCGAGCATTACAGCCTCTCCAGAGGCGGGGGGCATTGAACGGTTTCCAAGACAGCCGCTACCTGCGGACCTATGGACCGAGCCCAAGCAAGCCCCCCGCTAGAAAAGAGTCATTTATATTAATTTTAATAACATTGTTAAGCCCGAACACGCTTACGACTTGGCTAGGTTAATTTGGTGCCGAAACTCCCAGTTCCAAGCTCCAAACTCCAGTCGAGTGTTTCAAAAACAAAAAACAAAACACTTTTCGGTCTATGAGGTTTTGAGCAGCTAATCAACTGAACAAATCGAAAACCCGAAATGTTAATGCCATCAATTAAAAACAAATTAGCGTTTCGAGCCCTTTGGCTAAACTAGTGGGAAAATTCCAATGCAATTTTGATTGAACTTGATTTTGAACTTGATATTAAAATATGAGTAGTTAACATTTGCTGGGTCCATATGGCTTGCCTCATATCCTATTCGGACTGTTTTGAACTGCTTTTGGCAACCATTTGACTTTGAAGTAACCTTCTCTTATTTGGCCAACAAACAGGCTGGGACGAATCGAAGTGCTTCCTCGCTGACAGTAACAGAAATCGAAAGTTCGGCATATTAATTATTTTCTTGTTGCTCAGTCAGAACGTAGCACGATAATGACCCGGCCGGCCAGTTTCAGTGAAAGGTAGGGCCCCAACCCCGGGATCCAGAGATGGCCCACAGCTTCCAGGGCACTGAACGGGACACTCGTGCTTAGCCAAATGCCCCTGGTCGGCCGCCCCCCGGCCACAACTCCATGCGGCATACTTAGTGCGTTTCCACCAAACCGGGGGAAACCTCAACCAGCACACTGTTACGAGGGCGAAACCCGGGCGGTAATTAATCATCATTAGATTTTCGTAAACAGAGCGGATTTTAAGTGGGATTTGCAGCTCAGACAGAGACAGGCGGGCGTCGGTATCTCGAAAGGACTCTATCATGCATCGCCCTCCCCGAACACGTTCATTTAGTAATGATTTCGCTCTCGCTTGGCGTCCGTGCGTCCTGGTGTCTTGGTGTCCTGGTGCCCTGGGAGCACCATTTATTCTGGATGCTTGTGCATTGACAGCTTGGGTCTGCTTATCTGTCCTGCATTTGACATTTAGCATTAAAAACGTTTTAATAATAACGCAATAATAATAAGGACGCCTCTATCTGACTGGCTGTAACAACTTTTGGATTCCCGGAAGGGGCTCTCAACTAGATACTTATCATTTCATCAATCAAACGGCGGACAGATGGGTGGCAGACTGCCTGGCCTGACTGGCCGCCTGGCAATGGCCACGACTTGCGAAAACTTTTCATCGTTTATTCTGTTCGACTACAATTATCCGAAAAAGCTCAAGTTCAAGCGTAGTGGCTGCTCTTGAGAGTCCTTCAAAGCATCATCAATCTCCCGGAGCTCGGCCTGAGCCGGGTAAGCAAAAATGGCGGACAGGAAACAAAACTTATCAATTACAATGGACACGGCCCCGCAGCACACACGGCTCCAGCTCATGTCGTCATATTTAAAAAGCCAATGTCAGTGGCCAGTGGCCAGGGCGAGTGCCCTTGCTTGGCTCATAGATTCCCGCCCAGAGTCCCGGACCAGTTCTCTTTGTGGCTGCAGTTGAGTTATGACTTAAGCTGACATTTCATTAGTGAGCATTAAGTGTTCTGCGAATGGGTTCACAACTGCCACGCTGTCATCGCAGTCGTTGTCTTCTGGGTGAGCGCGGTCTTAGCCCACTTCTGGCCTTGGCTTAATTAGACTTTGGCCTGGCCGGCTGGCCGTAATGAGGCTTTTAACCGAGCGCTGACCCAGATGCTCGCCTCTCTCCAGTCTCCGAAGACCAACTCGTAATGGGACTGTGGAGAGCCTGGAGCCTTGAAAAGTTGAATTGAGCAAACGTTAAATATTTGTCCTCGGCTTCCGGCTGGCTTACTTGCGAGCACTTTAATAACAAATATTCACGAATGGACCGTCGCTAATGAAAATACGAAATACTTCCTTCCAATTATTTATTTGATTTTGATCAAAACGATAAGGCACACAGCAACCTCTTCCTGTTTCGTCCTGCTTCTTCCTACTCGGCGGCACAGGGAATAATAAAATTGAATTTGAAAGGAAGCCAGCTCTGGCTAGGTCCTGCTCAAGTAGGCCACTCGAATGGTTGGCACCGCCACTTGGCACTGAGTGGAGTTGACCACGAACCGACTGGTTGACTGACTGACAGAATGAGTTAACGGGGGAGTGGACGAATGAGCGAATAAACGAATGAACCATTTGCATGCACACAAAACATTTGCTCGAGCCGGGATGGAAAAAATGTGCAAGGAGGAAGCAAGGACTCTGCCCGGTGCAGGTCAATTAATTAGGAGTAAATTAAGTGCAGCTGGGGAGTGCTCGAGTCAAGGATCTCCGGCTCCGGCTCCAGCTCGACTCCGGCCCAGCTGCTGCTGAGCTGCGAGCGATTCGAGTGGCAAGATTATAGCCCATTTCCAAGGCAGTCCACCACATGGAGCATAAATCGTTGCCGGACTCCCGCTCGGAAGGGGTTTAGTTCATTGACCGGAAGTCGGACAACGAAAGTACGCGGCAAGTGGTAAACAGAGCCAAGTTTGCAGATAAGCCCACCGTCCATTTGTATGCGTCCTCTTGGCTCCGGCCCTCAGCCGGAGGCGGCCAACGGAACTGTTTGGCATACAAATGAACTCACAATTTGACAGAGAAACATGGCCGGGCAGTGCAATCTAGGGCGCCGATTCGATAAGAGCTTGGTGGAGCCCCGGGCTGGGCCGCCGAATAGAGAGCCAGCTTAGCCTGGACGTGGGTGGACAATGGCTCCGGCCGGTGGTGCTGCGTCGAGCTTAACGTTTTAATGATAACCCACACCATTGGCATCAAGATCCCAGATCCGCGATAAAGACAAACGCAGCTAAGTGCAATAAGCAAATAATGATGCGCGTCATATTTGCATGCATTCTCAAGAAGAAGTGCTGCAGCAATTTACGATGTCGGGGAACTGGACAATTGACTTGCCCCGTGGCATTCTGGCATTGTGGCAGTCTGGCATTGTAGGTGTAGCAGTGTGGAGGATGCCTGTAAAATGTTTTCAACCATAAATTAAATCCCACTAACGAACAAGGACGGTACTGCGGAGGAGAGCGCCTGCAACAAGATAATGGCAAATGAAGCCGTAGGAGTGGGTCGAAGGCGGTCACGTTGCCCGTTCGAGGGGAGCTGTTGCACGCTACATGCAACGAGTGCCACATGTGAGCACGTGACACGGCGAAGCGGGATCTGGGGGATGACCAATTCGGCGCATGCACGATCGCCTCACGCTCGCATCTCGGGGAACGGACAGGGATCTGGAAGACGGGGGACGGGGGACGGAACCCACACGGCGGCACGTTCATGCAAATTGCAGCTCCTGCCGGCGAGCTCTGGCCATTGTCCGAAATGTCTGAAAAGGCCTTTGCGCCTGCGCAGCAATTTATTTCATTTATGCTTTCCACTCCTGCTTTGCCTCTCCCCGCTGCGTTTTATTATCATTGCATATGATTCGCATTGTCGGACTTCCAACAGGCTTCCAACAGATAACTAACTGAGTCTCGACTCTGGCTCTGAAAGCAATTTTCTGGAGAGCATCCACCCGGCTACCCCGTGTTCTTGTCTGCCGCTGCCAGTTTCCCGTCTAACATGTGCTCGCGGCTACTGTGGACCAAAAATCTGGGCGGTGTGGGATGGGAGGGGGCCAGCGATTGTGCTTCCTACGCAGGGCGGGGCTGGAGAATCGCCGATTTCCTGGGGCTACCACAAGGCTAAGCTTCGTGTGTTTGGTGTTCTTCTGACGGGCCCTGATATAGAAGTTTGGCCAGAGCAGCTTTTGATTGGATTCCTGGGAGACCGCAACGTCAAGTTTATGCAACTTGCGAAGCCGAACAGGTTGTGGAGGGGGCTGGGGCACCTGCTGTGAAGAATGCATTTTTATCAAATAGGTCTGTCAAATTTCTCCCCGGCGATACGATACCATTTGCATATCAATCCGAAATCCATTTCACAGTTTCACGCTGCGCGGCCCACAGGTTCGGGCATAAATAAGCGATAATTTCCCGGGGAGGACGGCATGGAAAGTGTCAGGAAACATGACAGTTGACATCGCTCACATATCTCACTCACATCCGACACCGGGCTGCAGCTAATTTCTTCTCGCTTCTTATTCATGAGCGTTATGTAACAAGTCAGCTGGCATTTCCATCGTTAGCATCACAAAGGCAGAAAACGAGTTATGAAAGCCGGAGCACTCATCAAGAAGCCATTTAAATTAATTTTAAAGCTGGGCTGGACGCCGAAATAGGGAAACCGATTGTGTCCAACGATTTCCCTTTAAACTGCAAGCCAACAAATAAGCGCTGGCTTTAGAATTCGGTGCCAGAAACAGGCCGCACGCTGAATAAAATTCATCAAAATATCCGCACGGCGCGGCCAAAATGAATTGTAATGCATTATGCGATGCAGCGCGATGTCTGCGTTTGACAAACCAAAAAACAGGCGAGATATAAAATAAATCCAGTGCGGTTGGCCGCAGGTTTATAAATTTAATTGCGGCCTTCGGGCCAACTCTTTAAGGAGAAAATACATTTAAAATATGTTAGAACTTACCCTTGTGAGGAAACCCTTTCTAACGACTTTCTCTCTTCTGTGTTTCAGGTATGCTTGATGTGGACTTTATTGTTGACTTTCCAGTCCGCAGATGTGGGATTGAGCTTTTGGCAACCCCTTCCCATGTACATGATCCAAATAATTAATGAAGTGGGGCAAAAACTGCTCCACCCAGCTCGCTTTCGGTTTAAAGCTGCCGGGCGAAGCCAATAAGCCAAAGTAACTGGGTAAACACATGTCCCAGCACCAGCACCACCCCCGACACCGACACCGACACCACCCAGCGCCCAAATGGCCAACAATTTTTAAACAAGATAGAAAACACCCGGGAACACATGTACACAATGATACACCTGTACTAACCACCCACACCTCTCCTGCACACGGCACACACAAACGAGCTTAAGCCCTGTGAAAATAGTTTCAATAAAGGCAGCTTGCAGGTTGCTACACTTGTTGGTGGCTGGCCACGCCCACTAACCCAATGCAAGCCTGGGCCGAATAGCCCGCTACCCTGCCCTCTCCCATTTCCCATCTCCCACCCACCGCTTGCTGCTATTGTTATTATTTATGCGAGTCAAACAGCAGCTTCCGTTTGTGCCACATGCGGCTGGCAGAGGCATGCAGCTACCGGCAACGCGGTGGCAGTGGCAGGGTCTGGAGAACACGGAAAGGAAGCGGCGAGCACTTAAAAAATGCACGCAGGGAGGAAGGCCTTGACTGCAATATGTTGCCCAGCAGCGGGCTGCATTTTTATAGATTTTTTTACCAGGTCAGCGGAGCAGCGAATGGCGGGCGACGGCGGGAATGAGTGTGTTGCCTCTTCGCTGGCTTGTTTAACATTTTTCAACAATTTCCTTAATCATGGGTTAGGAACCGGCCCACCTCCACCCTTCTTTCCGCCTCGTTTGGGCGGTAAAACAGCTGCTGTGGCCCCCTTCGTCCTGCCCGTCCGACATGCCATTAAAAGTCAACTGTTTGTTTGGGGGTGTATGGGTGCATGGGTATTCGGGGGTGTGAGCGCCCCAAGTTATGCTACATTTGGTGGCTGTTTCTGTTGCTTGTGCTGCTGCCTCTGCAACATTTTAATTGCTTTACATAATGCAGCAGAGCAGGCTGCAACTCCGGCCCGGCCGTGGTGCCTCCTTAATGTACGCTGCACTGCAGTTTTTCATTATTTTTAATTGTTTGCGCAGTCGTGTGTGTCGCCACTAAAAATGTTGCGAAATACCACCGCAACAACCTCGGCCCAGTCCCAATTACGTCTCCATAATTGCTAAATTAATGTGAAAAAGATGTGTACCGAAGCAGTGGCAGCTCCTGAATGGAGTTCGGCAATGGGAATAGCAAGTTAGAGGCGCCACATTAACGTGGCCGCACTGTACTGTTCGTCATTTGTGTTCGCTCTTCCGGCCAAGTTTCCCGCTTGTACGCAGCATAATTACCAGGAGCTAACTTTTCTCTGGCCCTCTTGGCAACAACAGGATCAGCAAGAAAAACAAAGACGGACGCTGGACTGAGAGCACTGGGAGGCAGGAAAAGTTCTCCGAGACGTTACGAGCTCAGAATCGGGGGCAGAACATTAATAAAACCGCATGTTTCCACCACCCCAGGCGGACGAAACGAAACGGAAAGAAACGGAAAGTTCCTCCACTTTCAAATTTTGGAGCTTCCAGGTCCCACGACCAGTCCGGGTCAGTGCAGGTGGGCGGCGGACGGCAAAGGGCCAAGAAATGGGACCGAAAAAGGACTTCAAATTTAACGACTCTCCAAAGTCCACTGAAAAGTTGAAAAGAATGCACCCGCAAAAAAGGCAGCGTAGGAAATTTAAATTATATTAAGCCAAATGAACGGCCAGACTTTTTCCATTACTACGAATAATAAATAAACAAAACGAGCAAGCTCAAAGGAAAAAATCCACACAAAGAACCACTTGACTGGGGCAGTCGCAATTGAGAGTGGAAAGACGAGTGGAAATAGAATGGAAACTTCGCTTTCAAAGTCGTTCCAATTAAAGTTGCCCGGAGATGACGATGGAGGCAGGGCATTAGATCCCATCTCTCCTCCCTTGACAATCCCTCACCAGTCCCTCCATCCTCTCCAGATTTTCCCACATTGGTAACAGGAAACTTGTAATGTATACATGGCAGACATTCCATCAAAAAAATAACCCCGCCCCCGAACACCGACCAAAGTTTTCTATGTACTCGCATTATGCCCTTCCCTTCTCTGATTCTCCCACGTGACGAAAAGTTTTCCACTCGGTGGTGCCACCGATGCCTCCGCCGCTTCTGCTTTTGTTGGCCTTCAATAATGATTTGATGTTCATGTTTCGCGTTTGCATAGCAACTTTTGTCAGCTGGTAAATTGAATGAGATCGCTGCCAAAGATGAAATCCAATTAGAATTTAAATCAGAGCAGAAACACGGAAAGCGAAATACGGAACACGGAGAAAGGACCTTCCTTTGAGCAGAAGGAGCAGCCAAAGCGCGCGTCCACGGACGAAAAATCGTTATAATTGCTGCAACCAGGAGTTGCAAGGGCCCTTGCTCGCCGAGCTCCATTGTTGGGACCGAAACAATGGAGGGAGGAGCAGGACCAGGAGAAGGCCACAGCTGGCCACTAAGTAAACCCTCCAGTGGCGGAGCTACTCCCCGGGAAACAAAGCCAAGTAGCAGGGTTGGGCTAGGTCATGTTGTCAGCTTGTTGCACTTGGCCTGAGGCTCATTAATGGAACGATTATTTTTTCCGCCACACGTACACACCCTCGTAGAAGTGTGTATGTGTGTGTGTGTGTGTGCCACACTTCACTTGCGTCGCGTCACCTCCTCGGGTGGCTTGTTGACACTCATTGAGACAAAAGTGCTTAACTGCCTGCACTTTTTAGAGAGCTGCAACAAAGGCGGCCAAAGAAACTATTTGGCTTACACTGGAAAAGATTCAGGGCACTTCCAAAGGGAAGTTCTTAAATAATTTGTGGTGCTTCAGCAGTAGGTGTTGTCGGAGGACTGTCCGCTGACAAGAAAGGACGAACATGAATATTTTATTAAACATTTAACCCAAGCCCGTTGCGGACAGTGCTCTCGTCTGCCTTGCGTTCTCCCTGCTTTATCACTTTCTTTTGGCTTTCCTTCTCGAACACACGTACAGATAAAGCTTTTATTTTCTGCTTAATTTGTTTGCAGGCGTTTGGTTGGGGATGCCACAGAGTGTCGCCCTGCCCGGTCCCACCCGCACTCTGCCACCCAGGCAGAAATGTGTTGCATAACTAAAGGCGTTCGCGAAAAATGTCAAGCACCTCAGCTGGCATTACGACATGTACGACGAAGAAGGTTAAGCACGCCTGACACGCTGTGAATTATGGTGGCTGGAGGCGAATGAGCAGGGAGGGGCGAGAGGAGGGTGGCAGTGCGGAAGGCCTGAAAACTGTGTGTTTTGGCCTCTTGGCTGCCACTTTGAAATGCTAATGAGTCGCAAGCAAATGCCAGTTATCTATAGCCTACTTTCTGACGGCAGTCAGTGCAAACTTTTTGCTGCATTTCCGCCCTCCCCCTCACCCACCTCACCCATCACAAACAAAGACCCACTTGGCTCCAAGACCTTGCCAAGGGCCGCCGCACTTATAATTTCGGTGTAATTTCCAGCGAATCAAATGGCGAGGAAATGGCCCGACCCGGCCCGGCCCCACTAGCAACTTGCATTTGGAAATGTGTCAAGTAAAGCGTTAAATTAGATTTAAATTTCGCAGCCTTTTCCGCCATTCCGGCATTCATTTGGCCAAAACTTTCGACTTCTGCCTCCAGCCGAGCGGAGGCAGAACGGCCGGGCGGCCTGCTTCGGCTGCGTCGAAGCAAATAAATCCCCAAAACTTGAGATTTCTAGACCCAGCCACTGTCGCTAGACGTTTATTACGTTCTCGGCTGACAATGAGCCAGAAGTTACGCCACGGCCCAATTGTAGCGGCTCTTTAAGTCTTAAAGAGGCGAGGCTCCGGGTGCCAAGCTAGACACAGACATGGCAGAGTAGAAACCGCAAAATGTGCAACACACAGAGCGATGAGCCGTCGCCTAATAGGATTAGGGGCAAGTGCCCTCAGCCCTGCAGCTGGGGCAGGGGAAAAAGTGGTAGTGTGTAAAGATGTGAACCAGAGGCCCGGGTGAAAAATGAACCAAAATCGGCTGGCTTGCGGTTTTGGGGTCATTGTCTCCCCGACTCTCCTTGCCCGAAATCAATTAGGTGGCGTTGCGTCTCCCGGCGGAGAAACTATTAAATACCTTCGGACTTCATTTGGGCCGAGGAGGTCAGTGCCGGATTTTGAAAACCTGGTGAATGGGATTTGGCTCTGGTTAGGACTAAGCGTCCTGGGTACAACTTTGAGGAGAGCGGCTTTCCAGCCTTGCGGATGGTTTAGCCGAATCAAAGTTAGATCCTCGCCAAGAGCAGGACAACGGCTGAGGCTAACCACCGTACAAAATTGAAACTAAAGCAAACAGCGTTAACTTTTTGTTTTCCTTAGCCACCTTTTTCTTTTGGCCCGTTAAAATATTCGCATCGCGTGCCCCTGGCTTTTTACCTTTATGTCGTGTTTAGCATTAGCCCCCCTCCCTGCCCCGCCCTGCCCTCCAGGCTCAGGCCACCAGGATCCGTCGACACATGGAACGTGACTAAGCTGACAATTGTGTCGAAGTAAATCCAAGTTTTGCCAGCCCCGACTAAATAAATCTCCTAGGCGAGCGCAAAACTTTGACAAACAAAGATTGTGGATGCGAAGGGCTTTGCAAATGACGCACAATGGGCGTGTCTTCCTCTTTGCGTGTGTGTGTGTAATGGGTGTGTGGGTGGAGAGGGCGGTACATGACAGGCAACATAAATAGTTGGGCAGGTTCGGTGCAGGCGCCCGGGCTTTGGCTTCATCTACAGTTCGGGCCGGTCTCAAATTTAATAAACTGTACACACTCACCTATGCAAAGGATTACTTGACCGGGCGAACGGGCCACTCTCCCGTGACATCTCCCTGAAACGGTGACATCTTTATGTGCGTGTGGGTGTGCTGCTTGGCTCTATTTATATGTCAAGCGCAGGCGGCGTACACACACTTACCCACAGACGACACAAAGCAGCGACCCTGTGATGGTAAATGTACAAACAGGACAACGCGTACACGCATACAGATGGCCCGCATTATGCCTCCGCCTCGGGGGACGGATTGCGGGGGCTCCGATTTGGGAATGCAGTTTCCCAGGGCACAGAGGACTTTAATACATAGACACGCTCCAAGCAAAGCATTCAATAGTCAGTTTAGGTGCCTTTTGTCCGTCCCTCAGCCTCCTCTCCTCCTAACGGAGAAAAATACACTTTTGACCCCACATTGCGTATACGCAGTGGTGCACACATGCCCGTGCATTAATTCATAGCCATTTCGTCTTTGTGTTGAGTAGTTAATAGACGTAGGACCAGGGCCTTCCATCGATTAACCAGTTTCCTGTCAGGGCCCTGGCAGAAAAGGATTTTAATGGAATTGTCCGTTCTGCATTCCTCTCCCCTCATCTCCAGTCTCAACTGGACAATTGTGGAGGGGAGCTGTAGTTAAGAAATACTTCTGCAGCTGTCTGCACCTGCTTCCGACTCCGGTTGCCTCATTTTCATTACGCCCGCCCTCCGTCCTGCGCACACCATCCCGGGCCCGCCCGTCGCTATTCCCGGCTTGCAGCAATTCATGCTTAACTGACATTTCAGCTGTCATACCAAAAGTGTTTTACATTTCTCTCTCGTCAGGAGCAAGGAGCAGCTAGCGAAGGTGTTGGCATGCCCCTTTCGCCCATTGCTGGCATGCCACAAGCGGCTGGTGTCGCTTTTCGATCCTGCCTCCTGCTTGCTATTTACTGCTTACTTTTAATTAAATTAACATATTTCTTGCGCAACGCTTCCATTCCGACACATTCCGCAATTCCACAATTCCGCAATTGAAGTCGCATGAGTCATTTCCCCAAATTGTCTTAAAGTCTGGGATCTTGCGGGAGACTTTTCGGCATGTTGGCTGACTTCCCATTTTTGGTCTGCGCTCTTGCCTCATGGCTGCCTCATGGCTGGGGAGTGCATTATAACGGCATTAAAATGCAAGCCAAAAAAGCATCCCCAAAAAGGGGGAGTCCAGGGAGTCCGGCACTGGAGGTGGAGGTGGGCAAGGACACAAAGCAAGCCCAGCAGGGAGCATTCGCTTTGTCACACACAAGCACACATTGCGGGAAGCATTTGGCCTCGCAGCATCAAATGTACAATCTCCGAGCGAGCGACCGACCGACAGACCCACCGACTGACTCCCTCCCCTGGCCTCTGACCCCCACTGCTCGCTTATCGCTAAAGCTCGCCTCGCTTTTTCATGCTCCGTCTGACGAAATGCCATTACACATTTTGCGTTCCCCTAAAAACAGCAATGTTGCCGCAACAACAACAACGACAACACCAGCGCTACCCCATTCAAAACGACAACGGCAATGGCAACGACAACGACAATGGCAACAGCAGCGACGGCAGTGCCGGCAGACAACAACGGCAACAGCAACAACACTAGTACAAGCAGAAGCAGCGGCAGAGCAAACAAACAACGCAAACACATCCACACACACACGCACAGACACAGATACAGATACAGACAGAGACAGAGGAAAAATAAACGCTGGGGGTTGTAGAAATGAAGATAAGCTGCTTATCAGCGCCATTCCCAGTAGTTGCCCGTTGTTCATTCGTTTGACTCTCCTTCTCTTCGTCCGCCCTGTGCCACCTCCTTGCTGCCACCCCTCACCAGCCTCCTCTGCGGCTCCTTTTTCTTCTATTCTTCTTCTTCTGCAGCACTTTGCCTCCGAATGCGCTTTAAGCTTCCCGGCCGGCCCTTCCACCGCTACAAGCCTGGCGCACCCCTCCTGGCTGCATATGGAGGCGAATGCGGATGTGGATGTATACGCCAACTTGCTGGCAACCACGGCCAGTGGCTCTCGGAAAGTGGCTTCGTTGGCCCAAACATGGCCATTGTCATCGTAGCTGCATTTTTTCCGCTGCCAAGTCCTTACTCCGTCAGGCGAGAATAAGCTGGACTATACGATGCGCAGTAGTCCCTCCCGAAGGACACAAGCCTGTCCGAAATTAGTCCGTTCTGATCAGTTTCGATTTCCAATGACCCACTGCGTGTCCTTTGTAGGTTGTTACCACGATTCTTTATATGTCTTACAACTTTTATTGTATTTTAAGTACAAAAGCCAAATCCTTTTTTTCGAAAAACTAATATGCCCTTCAAGAAGCAAGCTTCAAACTGAAAATTGCGATTTTCCTTGCTTAATATTACACTAATGCATGCAGCATGGCACACCACCCACTTCCACCGCTTTAAGTGTATTTAAGTGACATCATAGCTTTTGCAAATGAGAGTTGATAAGCTCCTTTAGCTCCTAACCCTGCGCCTGATGGGGATCTAATTGGAGGAGGATGTTCCTTAGTTTCCGCATAAAAAATAGAATACGTCGGAAGGTCGTGCCGTGTCCGCGTGACGCATACGCACCGTGTACCCCGGTTCCTTCCGTTTGCGATTCCCATTTGAGCGCTCCAACTGTAAGCGCCTTAAATCTGGAATCTAATTACGGGCGGGCCAAAGACAAAAGTCCAAAATATTTTCCACCCAGTTTTAATCACAGCTGACGGCCATCCTCGCCATGCAAAATGTGAATGAACATTTTTGAGCGACTTTCGTTGCTTTTGTTGCTGTGTTTAACCGCGTGAAATAATCTTTGCTGGCAGGCAGTCGTTGGAAGTCCGGCAGCAGTTCCCCTTCTCGTTTTTGTTGTCGTTTCCGCAGCCAGTCCCCTGCCCCTGGTCCATTTGTCCAGTGCTTGATGCGGCAAGAGGCGCGTTTCATTATGACGATAATTCGCAGGACCTGCGGCGAGGCGGGCGCCTGGCAGAAGGCAGCAGACGAGCAGGCAAAGTTGGTGTCATATTTTCCGCAGCTTAAATTTTCCGCAGCCCAGCGAGGAGGCCGACGGCCACTTGTGAGCCCAGATTCTTGTGCCCCTCTGGTCCGGCTTAGAGCTCCACACCAAAAGAAACACTCGTAGCTGAGGCAGCTGAGGCAGCTGCGGCGGAAGGGCCAGAATGCGATTACGGCACAGAGGGCCCTCTTGAAGCAGCGCGCCCTAGACTAACTATTACAACTAAGCCGCCAGCAGCTCTCACACGCACACTGGATCCTTCGAGGAGGATTAGGAGGAGGACATGAAACAGGGAAAGGAGCAAGAGATGGGGACGGATATGATTTTCGCGCCCGACAAATCTCAACAAATTTGAAATTTTGTTTCTTGGCCGTTGGCGCTTCCGTTTGTTGCTTTTTATTAGGCTTTTTCCTGTGCTCCGTCTTTGGCTCCCGGCGCTTGAATCTGAGGAGTATCCTGTTTGCCGTGCGCCTTCCCGTCCACTCCTCCACCGCAGGACCTCGGAATGCTTTTTAAGCCTATAAATGAGCTTAAAATTTTCTATGCGAGTGAATGCGAATGCTTTTGAAATTTATTAGGGCCCAAGGACTAAACAGGATAAGTGTGGAGACAAACACACACACAATCAGAGGCTAACACCCTCGACTTGTGTGTGCGCCGGCATTCGGTGTCCTCCACCAGAGTCCCATCGCCATAGAAATTTTCAAGCGCGCCAAATTGAATTTCATTTGTATGTTTTCCTCTTATTTTTATTTATATCGCGCCGCTTCTCGTTTTGGAAATTGCCTTTTGCCTGGTAATTTTCAGTATTTTAGAGTTTTGAATCTATAGCTTTGCCCATCTCTGTCTGTGTCCCTGTTTCTCTCCCGTTCTGGCTCTTTCCCCGAATCTGTATCTGTGTATCTGTATCTGTCCTTTTTATATTCGTATTTGAGTTCGCCGTGCATGTTTGTTTAGAAGTGCCCGAAAAAGGAAGCAACGCAAAAGAATACAAATTGAATTTTCTGCGCTGTTAAATAATTTCATTTTGATTTCGTTGCTTTCGCCTGATTTTTGTGCCTCGCCTTCAATGCGAACTGATTGCAGCCCCTCCCCGCTTCACTCACCCCTGCCCCATCCGTGGCGCCACTAAATCCATTTGCAGCTGTTTCCAAATTCACGAAATACTTTTAGTGTCAAATGTGCAATGATTTTTGCCATTTACAGAGCGCCCGAAAATAAAAGAGTGCACTGGCACAGAGTGGGATTTATCGTCATTTATTTTTCAGGAACTTCCAACCTTTCAAAATTCAATTAAAAACGAAGTCCTCGACTTTACGCTAATTTTCGTTCCATTGCAGGCTTCCTCCTGGAAGGAGTCACACCCACGGCCCCACCGGATGTTCCGCCGCGTAATCCCACAATGAGTCGCATGCAAAATGGCCGCTTAACCGTTAACAATCCCAATGACGTCGACTTCGAGCCTTCCTGCTTGGTGCGAACGCCGTCCGGCAACGTTTACATTCCTAGTGGAAATCTAAGTGAGTACCCCAAAGCACCTCCGTCCTGGATACAGCCCATATGGCTGTGCCCTATTCATCTACATGTATTTCCCATTTAAAAAGAGAGCCACCATGTTACCGACAAGGCAATTTTCCTAGTCATATGCAAATCCAACCCGCATTGAATCCCGGCCCAGGACCACTCCAAAAAGCCACTTGAGTCATTTAAATGTTTAGCGCTCGCATCGGGCACAAAAATTCCATTTGCCATATTGCCATAAAAATGAAAAATGAAAAAATCGAACCGAACCAGTGGCAGCCAGGGAGGGGGTCTGGGCGAAAAAGCAAAAGGCCGCAGCATTTTGCAAATTTTCAGCTCTTTTGTTTCCTATGCGCCATGCGCCTAAAATGCCGCCATACATTTGCCATTTATTGTTTTTCCAACAATGTTCTTTGCCTTTTTTCTCTGGACTGGAGCTGGGGCTGGGCCAGAGTTGAGTTTTGTTTGTGTTTTCGCTATATGCATATCCGCAAGCGGGCTTTAGGGATAAAAACATTCGAAAGTAGAGTGAAAATAGTTGGCAACAGCGGCCGGGACAGCCGCCCAACAAACCGAAAAAAGCCAAACGACCGCAGGGGCCTAAACAAAAAATCAGGCAAAAAATACAAAATAAACTGGCCAACCCAGCCGGGTTGGCTGGTAAATAGCGCGAATGGCTGTCGGATGGCGATGATGGAAAGCGGTTCGACGCGGGAGAATGGCATTTATAGGTCTATTAATTGATAGGCTTTCATTAGAAAAGGGGAAAGAACTCATTTATGCATCGACTTCTCGTGCGAAGCACTCGCCCCGAAAGCGCTGGGAAAGAGTTTACTTTTCCTTTTCTCAAATAACCTGAGGTCCTTCCCAGTCCACATACCTTTTTAAACAGAGAGTCTCGTGTGAATACATGTGTGCCGCACAAAGTGGACAAAAATCGCATACATTTTTCTCAAACAATACTGCATGTTTCCCAAGAAAACTCTTTAGCTTTATGAGTAAAATCTTTGCAAAGTGGGAGGTGTTATATATTGTTCAACTCAGGCATGTAAGCTAGCTTTTCTCACAGTGTATTCCTGTGGCTGGCTCTGTATTTGCGATACACTGCCTTTTGTTTTTCTCTGCCATTGTTAAAAAATACACGCACACGTACGAGCGGAGCGGAGCTGCCACTGATGGTATCGTATGTGTGCCACGCTTTGTCTTGATTTTGCTGCATGCCACATAATTTTCTTCAGCGTCACTGTGTGTGTAATTTTCCCATTTTTTAGCCAGGTTGTGGCGCAGCTGGGCTTGTGGCACAGTTTTTGCAGCAAAGCTTAGAGCCCGGAGTTGGGGCCTGAGTTTCCGAATTCGACGCACTTTAATCTGACAGATCGATTTCCATGCCATTTTGCCAAAGTGTTGGTTGTGCTCGGCAATTTGCATTTTGCATATCGTTTATGGACCTCTGGCCCAAAGTGCAATTAAATGACTATTTATGAAATTCTATTTGCATTTTTGCATAAATTGATAAACATCCTAAACCTTCTACCGCAAAGTACGCAGGACTCCGGGGTGGGGCTGCTAGGGATGCTTAGTAGGCCCGTTGTCATCGTAACACAAATATTGATTAAATTCTGCGTCGCATTGAGATTCAGTTGCCCCGCACACATGTCTGTATATGAATAAACATATAGACTCACAAATGTGTGACATTTGCAAGCGGGTGTTCGGGTTCGGGGTCGGGTTTGGAGTCCTCTGGGCTCCCATGAGCCGAAACATTTCCATTTCAATTTTTGCGCCAATGCCAATTTTTATGGAAAATATTATTTGTTGACTTCTGGCACCCACAAAACAAGCAAAAAAGGCAGCGGGAGAAGAAAACTTGAAAATGTATGAATCGGGCAACGGATTGCGGCAACAGCCTACGTTATTTTTCTGTCAAACTTTGTCCGTAATACACACTCGAATGTGGCTGAAAATATCTGAAAATTCTCTCGATGGGGCATGAAAAAATGCTTATGCACCGTATGCAAATACATATAAAAATTGGCATTCTGCACAATTGCATACCCGCTCGCACACACTCTCCGAAGACAGCCACCCACCACCCGGTAGCACCCATCGGGTGCTTCCCTCGCGGAGTTCTTTGAGAGCGGGAGGAGCGAAACAAAAGTTAGCCCAGAGAACTGTGTGTGCATATCCCAGCAGAAAAATTCCATAAATTGCCGCAGCGTAAAAAACGAGCGGGTGGTAGTGGGGTGGTGGTCTCTCAAAACAAAAGCTCCAGTGGTACTCTGGCGGTTCCGGTGCCGCCAAGCGACAGCTGTTTCCGATTCCGGTCCCCGTAATTTGGCGCGTCTCTTAAACCTTTAATGGATCGGTGGCCAGCTCGGCGCCCGGCACCGGACCCGGACCCGATTGGGGTGCACTTTGCACCGAAAATTGTTAATGACCCGCGATGGGGCCGTCACAGTGAGTTCTAGTCCTCTGCAATCGAAAAGGCCGCCTGGGCAATGCAAGCGCCAGGGCTTCCGGCCCTTGAAACTTTTCAGTTCCCCAGCCGTTTCAATGCCACCTTTTTATATTATCAGCCCATTGCGGTAGTTTGATGCACTAAGGCAGGCCGGCCACCCCACTCACCTGGGCTTTAATTTTTTATCGCTTTGGAGGCTAGTTTGCAGAAAAACTTTCCGCTGTCATTGACCGCGTCAACTTCCCCAGATGGCCAGACAAAGTTCGTCTAGCGGTGCGCCTAGACTATGTCTGCCGTCTGGTGTCCGGTGTCTGGTGTCCGTTGTCCGCCCGTGTGTCCTTCAACCAAAGGCATAGTGGCCCGGCCAGTCAAGAGTCGAGTGTCCAAAGTCGAGACTCCAGTTCTGTGTCTATTGGCCAGTCGTTATAGCTCTGGTCTGGTTCTGGTTTATCGAAGCTGCCAGCCATGGCAATACTCGTAAATTTGCGAGCATTTTGCAAAACCTCAACTGACCTCCCATCCGAGGCGGGGTTATGGAGATCCAGAAAGGGCTTTAAATTCGTAGGGGTCAGAAGGAGAGCCAGTCGAAGGAAGTGGGGGAGCAGGCAGCTCGTTTTGGTTTTTGCCGTTGCTACTAAATTCATTCATAATGGGTTTTTGGCTCCACTCAGTGTAGCTGCAACACCGCCGTCGCACCCCCGCCGTACCCCCTTGCCCCGCATAGTGTGTATAAATTTAACGATTTTACGCAAACTGAAATTTATTATGGCGCAGCATAGTAATTTATATTTTATGCCTGCTAAGTACGAGCCCTGTGGTGGTCTGTGGGGCATATCCTTTATTCTGCACTCTTGACGCACAATTTTAATTTTATCTACTGCACCGTGTGGCGCTAAAAAAGAAAGTGGAGCGAAAGCTCTGCCACTTCCATTCGATCTATGTACGTTACGATTCGGCTGCCATTTTTTGTGGCGCAACAAATTGCCTTCGTGTTCCGCTTGCCACTTTACTTGCCATTTATAAATGTATATACGGATGTGTAGCAGAGTGTATCTGTGTGTATCTGCAATGCATATATCAGGGCATGGACATGGGCATGGGCATGGGCAAGGGCATGTGGCTTTGGGCATGACTTTGGCTGTAGGTGAGAGCTGTGGCCATTTCGAATGGTCCTTGTACGTGGGTTTAAGTCCAGTTGCCGGCGTAGTTGTTGTCGCTGCATTTATAGACCAGGCAATAACCATTTGGCCACTAGAAATTGGCATTTTATGTTCGGCTGTCTGGCCCGTCTGCCGCCCGTCCCCCTCTGTGCAGAGTGTGTGTATCCTTTGATTTTTGAATGCAGATTGTTGCGGGATTTATTGATATTAAGTGCTATCGAACCGACTGACCCGAGTGCCTCTGGCCCCAGCTCGTCTTTCCGGTTGAGAGGCCCAGACTACGTGGCAGTTTACTTCCTATGCCACTTAATTAGGAGCTGGGTGCTGGGATAAGGTATCCCAACTTTGGCTTCCGAATTTCTTAAAGCATACTTTCAGGTGCGCACACGAAATAACTTGCTTCCTTTGAACCCTTTTCTCAGGTTTTCTCAGCCGCTTCCTCCAGAAATGTTCGGTGAAGCCATGCAGAACATTAACAAAACAATGTTTGCCCACCCACCAGCCTCGTCCTTGCCAACGCAGCTCTCCCTCCTCTGGGACTCAGAGGCTGCATAATTATGAGGCCTTTGCTGCAAGGATGCGGCGGAGGTGTGGTGGTTAGAGTGCCTGCATAATTTATATGTTTTTAATGATTTCGTCTTTCGCAAACAATTTTTAATGATTTTCAGATGGAAACATTGCGACACTGTTGTGGCAATGCGCCTGTTGCGGCATCTATGTGTGTAATTATAATTGCAACTCACCCAAGCCATGTGAGGGGCGACTCGGCTCGGTCTTTGTTGCAGCTTATCTCCCTCCCCACGATACATACACAAACATACACACACACTCACACATACACTACATGCATATGTAGGAATAAATATGTTAATTAAAATAATGTTACCCCAGCGCACAAAAAAACCAGAAAATGGCTTAGAATAGCAGCGCTCTTTCACGGAGACGAGAGGACCAAAGAGACCGTTCCCTGCAGGCTCGCTTTGTCGCCATTTTGCATTTACATGCCACGCTCAACGCCTTTCAATAGGCGGCTCCATCCCCTGAAAGGCGCACATTCCTTGGCATTAAGTATACGCAGGGTTGGCTAGGCAGCTCAGCAACTCGGCAGCTCGGCAGCTGGGGCAGATGAGGCAAGCGATGCGATGGGGCAGCTGCATAGAATGTAAACAAGCAGGAGCTGCAGCAGCAACCGCAGTGAAGAGTGACTTCCGTTGTGGGAAATGCCTGCAGTGTCTGGCCTCCGTCTTTTGTGTCTTATTGCTTATTCAAAATAAATTAAAAATGGAAGAGGAAATGCAGAAACGGAGGGTCCGGACAAGCAGTCAGCCATCGCGTAATTATAAACTTGAAAATTCCTGCATGCGGAGGCTAAATTCTCGGAGCCGGGACGGGGGACCCTGCATAATTTCTTTAAAAAGACTCCTCATATTCCCTGGCCATTTACTTTCTCCGCCAGCATCTTGAGACATGTCGAGGGCCCGAATCCTTTCAGGGATTTGTTGCTTCGTTGCGCTCAGCAATACTCATATGCATTTTTAATTAGAATATTTTAGGCTGTGAGTCAGTGGTACAAAAAGGGAACATTCCCTTCGACATTTCAAGGTCTTGTGGAGGAGTTCCTTTACTCCATCCGAATGATAGGTTGCAGCAGGGCGATGTGTGACGTTGCACGCCTTTTCCAGTCCCTTCTCTTGCAACGCTCTTACGGTTGCCCGAGGTCATTGCAATTTGGCTGGGACACGAAAGTGTTTGATACTCGCACGAGGACACACAACTGCATGTGGGGTCTCCCGCTTGCCACAGCAACGTCACAACCGCTACTGCAACTCCTCGTTCTCTTGTATGAAACTTCATTTCAATTAGTGAAATGGTTTTGGGATTTGTATGGAAAACCACCATCGCGCTTTCGCTGAGACAGGCGCTGCGAGGCAGGGGGAAGCGTACGTCACTTCACAGGCATGCAACGTTGGGCATGGCCAGAACCAGACCAGAACCAGCCCTTCTTGCAACTCTATTTACCTTTACGTGGGGCATGAATGGTAAATAGAGACACAAGCGCGCGAGGTTTCATATGTGTGCAATTTTGCGGGATGGGATTTGCGGCGGGATTATGAGGCACGCAAGAAACTTATGACGAATTTTTCCGCCCCTCTCCTGCTCTCCTCGCCACCCCGACGGCTCCTTGCGGCGGACATTGAACTGCAGGCCCTTGATTAAAGGGAGAAAAACGGTGCAAAGGGTTCTGGTGAGCAAAGTATGCCAAGGAAGCCAAGCCGGGCAAATATTTAAATTTTAATGCAGAGCGAGGGAAAGCAACTTTGCGCTACGTAAATGTGTATTTAAAACTTTTTTGCTTGCAACTTGCCACTTGTTTCTGGTGCCAGCCCGCAGCTTGTTTGGGCAACGGAACAAACTCGTTTTCCTATCTGGGAGCATGTCTCTCCGGGTCGGAGACATGCCGGCACTCCGCCATTCCGGGTCTACGCGGCACAGTTCTGCTCAAGTTGCTCCCTCGACGACACTTTTTTGACGCCATTTTATCAGCGGACCAGCGCAATGAAATTTATGCAACTAACAAAATGTTTATTTCTGCACTTTTATCGTCCTAAGAGTTTGCCAAAAAAAAAGGACCTCAAAAAGGAACAATCCGAGTAAGCTGTACTTTTGTTTTCGGCAAGCTCCGGAGGGAGTTCCTGCTTCAATGAGAACTTGCAATCTGACGGCGATTAAGGACAGAGATCTTAATCGGCAGGAGAAAGGCAAGGACTCGAAGCAAAAGCCTTGACTTGTAACTGTTTTGACCCCCAAAAGTGACCAAAAGTGGACCACACACGCTATACTGGCAGCTGTAGTTGCCAGAGAAAGCTCACTTTCTCGAACGGCAGAGTAAAAGTTTCCAGTGGGGCAGACAGGGGGCAACATATTGTCGCACTCTATAAATTATGCGCATAACCAGAGAAACCCAATCCCCTCTGGAAGGAGCTGGAACAGTAAGACAAGGGACAAGCCAGGCAGCCACCCCCGAATCCTGGGCACAATCGTTCGGGTTATGCGAGTCGGTTTTCTTTGGCCTGGCTTGGTTCGATTCGGTTTCAGTCTCGAAAGAAAGAGAAACCAACCAAGCAGAACTATTACTGTGGCAAAAGTTTAACCAGTCATCTGGAGTCCCATCCACTCCCACTGCCTATGCCACAACCACTTCAACTCCCTCTCCCAGATATTACAATTTTCTTTCCGCCCAGTTGGACGGGTTTAAATTTACTATTATTGCCCTTTCTCGTACATGTGTAATGTGCCTAGGCTGACAGGAGCAAACCACAGCCTTTGGTCGAAGGACTTTTCACCGGCATTGCTTACTTAAGGTGGGCTAGCGGAGCGGGAGCTTTCCAGGCTTGGTTATGGGCCTCACAACTTGTCATACTTGTCAGCAAAAAGTTTTGCTTTTGGGGCGGCAATTAGCTAACCTAATCAGCAACGCAATTCGCAACGAACTCGGATTATTAGGAACCTCTTTGGTACCCCGTTTCGTTCAATGTGGGACGTTGGGCGGCTGGGAGCACGTGATTGATAAATGAGATTTTGCTTTTGGCCCTGTAATTATGTGCAACGTGTGCAGGCCGGCCAGGTTCCTCTCGGGCGACAAAGACGCTGAGACATGCTCAGATAATCACAAACGACATAATCACAGCAATTAGGAGCATTAGTTAATGATCAAGTAGCAGTCGGACAGAAGGAGCCTGCAAAGTAACGGACAGACGGACAGAAGGCGAGAAGGGCAGACAGACTGCCAATTGCTTTGCCTGGTTACGTCAGTTACCCGGTCAGTAAGTTTGTCAGCTAGATGGATTGGCCACGCCCCAATTATTTGGTCTCCTGAATGCAGAATACTGCCTGCAGGCTTACCAACAATTGACAGCTGAGTGACGTTTGGGACTTATGCCGGGCTTATATTTTTCCCCGTAAGACGACCATCGAGTTGATTTTCATTATTCAAATGTCGCACCCGCATGACAGACATTCCGTAATCCCAGCTTAGTCTTTCATCAGACAAACTGATTAGGCCCAGGACCCAACACTGATGACCACAATTGCCGTTTAATTAGAGCCCAAGCAGTCGGGAAAACTGACAGCGTGGAAATCTGTGCGAATCTCAGGAGTTGGCCAGGATAGCCCGGGTTTGCTGAGGAGCTGTCATAATCATTGCGCAGCCAGGCAGGCATTTCCGGCAAGCAACCTCCCCAGCATGGGTCTGGAGGCAGAGACAAAGGCGATGTATTATTCAGTCCGCCCTCATTAAATATTAATCCAAGTGCTTTTACGGAAGGTGATTAAGGGAGGGCAACTCACCTCGGTCTGATCAAAACAATATCAAAACCCTCGGCTCGGTTTCAACTTCTAACTTTGTTTGATGTTTAGTCGACTGTGAATGGTTTGGAATGGAGATCCGATTCCAGTCTAGTCTCTATTCTGGCCTGGCAAGAACTCATAGTTGGCAAACTATAAATGCACGTGACAAACACATAGAGAGAGAGAGCTATAATTAATAATTAAAGCACACAGTGGTTCCCTGACAATCACAACGTAATTCAAATGGCTTTAAACATGACTGCATTGGCTGTTTTTTGTGCTTTGAGGTTTTTTATTCGCCGCACGAAACATTAGCAAATTTCATTTTTCCATAATTTATGTGAAATGTATTAGTGGCTGATTGGTTTGTAATTAGCCGCCATCCACCGGCCAGCACCGAGGTTTAAAAACCTGTTCCAGCTCAAATTTGGTTACCGGCATTAAAGCTGCGATGAATGCGAAAATGAAACCCTTCCGCCCCCATTCGTTAGCCAATAAACTTTTGACCTCATTTCCTCGGAAAAAAGCAACCCACCCACATAAACCAAATGCAGTCCACTGGGGGCGGAGTCGGAGAAGGATCGCATAGAAAAGAGCCAACGTAACATTGGTAGTGGCAACCTGGGAGGACTAACTGGGCTGGAGAGATTCCGCCTGGGCAGGTTTCGAATAAATAAAATAAAACATAAACAAAAACAAAAACGAAATAGGATGCCGAATCGCAGAGCAAGAGGAGACTAAGTGAAAATATTTACTCTCCCCGTGGCAGTGGAATGTTATTTTTGCTTTTGTGGCTGTTGCTGCGCTGCCCACAGCAAGGATTATAAATTATAACAGCCTCACACGGTTATTTATGTCGTGTCAATGGCAGGGGAGCGGGGGTGTCAAACGGAGCGGGATATATCATCAATGCATGCGCTTAGTTGAGTGGAAAAATCTGCAAAATGAAAACTATGGGGACTGACGCCGGGCACCAGGCGCCGCTTTAAAGCCGAGCCAAGCTGGGTGAGATCGAGGGCGAGGGCCTTAAATCCGAGCCAGTCAACCAGAGAGTCCCAATCCCATTCCCATTCCCATGCCACTGCGCTAAGCCAGAGATCTGCTTTGAAGCTTTTGATTTATTTGCGTCATGGCAAATCATTAATTTGTTTTCAGAGCAAACCGTT
This sequence comes from Drosophila monieri, assembly GCA_035047585.1. Classification (NCBI taxonomy): domain Eukaryota; kingdom Metazoa; phylum Arthropoda; class Insecta; order Diptera; family Drosophilidae; genus Drosophila; species Drosophila monieri. The sequence continues at coordinate 11,542,597 of JAWNPJ010000027.1, forward strand.
TCGGAACTGAACTAAACTGAACCTAAAGGAAGCACAAAAAGCTTAGCATGCTTTTCGGCTGCTGTCAGCTTTTGGGCGACAAACAACCACCGCCCTGTGAAGCCCAAAGGAAAAAATTTAAATAAAACCCAAGCCAACAAAATAATCCGACACATTCGCTGCCAAATGATTGCCCAAACCCCCAGCCCCCTTCCCCCTAATCCCATCTGCAGTGCCTTCCTTTCAGTCCCGCCCCCTTGTCTCTATATCTTCCAAAAGCTTGCCACAAAAACTGGAAATCACTTCTCTTTATTGTGCCCGCAGAGAAAGCCGAAAGCTGACAGTTGGCAGGCAGAAAGGGACGATATTATTACCCCAAATTGAGGAAGTGAAAATGCATGAGCTGCTGCTTTGTCAAACATCTCCTCCCAACCAAAAGACCTAGAAACTGTTTAAGAAGCTATTCCCGTCGGCCCCTCCTCGCTGCCTTCTTGATCTGCAGCCGATTCTTCTGGCTCACTGTCCTGGATCGGCTTAATCAGATTCAGCGGGTTGTCGCCACCGAGTTGTATAGCGATGTTTTCCTCGAACACGCGACACTTGACCTCCTTGTTGAACTTCACACTTCCCTTGCTGGCGCTCCTAGGGCGCTCGTCTCCCCTCAAGTTGGTCACGGAAGCGGGCATCCAGTGAGCCTCCACGTAGTCGTTGATCGACTTGGGTTGCGGCTTGGCGTTACTGCCCGGCTCGAGCCCTACTGCACGCTTCTTGGCCAGAATCGGATCGGGTATGTCCCTCCGTACCCAAATGCCCAGCTTATACTGGGAGCCGTACTTGGTCTTTATTCGGTGCTCCAGCTCCTTGAGTCTTTCGGACGGCTTAGCTGCGGGCTTCTAAAGGAACTCACCGAGGGCTTTAGTTATGACTAAAAGGGGGAGGTATTTAGGCCCACTCACCGGCTTTTTCAGGCGCATGAACACAACTAGCCCCGCAGATGTGAAAAGCAGAACGAAGACCAGGACGACACCCATGAAAACATTGCTCAGCTCCGGATTGCTGACCTCGTGGGTGATATTGAGCGCTTCCTGGGCGAATGGAGGGTACAGGAATCGGATAACCTTGTAGGTGGCGTTGGCCACCGTCTGGTTCGGAAAGGGCTTCAAAATGTCCACGAATCGAAGCGACCAGTGTGCGTCCTCTGGGGGAATAATAACCGCCATACTTTCTCGTACAAAAGGTAAAAACGTATAGTTTTTGTATTTTTACAAATTTAAAGAAAAAGTGAAGTGCCTATGTAATGAGTGAAACGAAAAATTTGAAAACTTTTAGTAATGACTGATCTATCAAGAGCGACTGTTCTTCTCGAAATTCTTGCAATCCGTATAGCAGGCATATAAACATTGCCTACTTGGGTATCTCGGAACGGAGAATGATTTATTAGCAGGACCAGCTGAGGCGGCAATGGAGCAGGCTCGAATCCAGCCACCATCAGTCACCAGGCAAACAAACACGCCGAATACCCACAGCGCAACGGCGTCATATACAAAAAGGACTTGCATGCATTAGTCCGGACTCAGCAACCAGAGAACCGAGGAGCGCCGAGACGAGGACGTGTGTTTTCAAGTAGAAACACGTACAAGAAATCATGAAATGTTGCCGCCATCATACCGAAAATTGTACGGGTAACGTGCAAGCAATCAAAGCGTACGGAGGCAGTCTCGACTCGACTACGGCGCCATTTCTCCGGCTCCATCCCACCCTGCCCTCGACGAGCTCCGGAGGCGCTGCTCTTCACGTCTGATTTTTACTGCACACGTGTGCTGATGTGACGTCGACAGGATTGCGACTGCCTACTGACAACACCAGCCGGCCGGGCTTAGGCCGGGAGCGGAGTCGGCCCAGACGTGCCAGGCCGACGTCGCAGAGGTTCCTTTTTACTGTTTAAGCAAGCATGCAAATGTCACATGCATTGGAGGAGCGGCCTAGACGGACTGACTGCCGCCACGGCCTCGGTGGGGGCGGGTGAGGAAAGAGGGCGTGATAAGCACTCTCGGTTATCAACGTGGGCCTGCATACTTTTTGGGACTGCCGCCCTGACCCGCTCTACACCCACCACTCCGCATCCAGGGCTCTCCATAAATGATGAGGCACGGCACTCTTGCCTTGGGCTGAATTTAGTGATTTCCCCGAGCATGTGGCATACTTTCTGTACGAGCACACACCACGTGAGCATAAGGTATTTCTGTTTATGGTTACTGATTCTGCCGGGCGGAGGTGGGGATAGTTTGAGTTATGGCCGTGGGCTGATTTGTGTCAGCAGGAGTTTTAAAGAAATTGTTGCACACTTTTGGCCCTGTTACCATTATTGAATTGAGGTGGGTTGTGGGGGCAGCCCCCGTCGAGCCCAATTGGATTGGCCCGGATCGGACGGGACTTCCGATTCCGCATTCCAGCTACTGCGCCGTGCACCTACGGGTCCGGATCAAAAATTCATGCCGCACTCTCACGCCGGATAGGTGTCAATAACTTGGCTAGTTTACCGACACTTACCACCCGCCCACCCAGGTCTCGCCCAGAGGTTTCCCGTGCGTAATTTACAATTACCGCACGCACAGACAATTTATTTTCCAGCGCCAACAAATAAGCTGAACATCCTCGGGACGGGGGTGTTACCGACTCGCTCCCAGGTGTATTGCAAATCAAAAAATCAGGCAGGACTGGGCACGAACCCAAGCCCAGGCAATCAGTTAAATGTTTGTTGAACTCGCCAGCGCCGAGGTCCTTAAGTTCTCGAGAACCCAGGACTCGAGCACTCGAGGAGTCCCATGAGCTTAGCGTCTCTGCAACGAGAGTTGCTGCCGAAAATTGTGTTTTTTCTGGCACCCCACAGCAAAGCGAAACCACAGGACCGAAGGAATAAAAAAAGGAGCTGGAACAGGAGCAGCAGCTTTGCTGTATGGTAGAGAACAGAACGATGAAGCGCCAACTTGAAAAATCGCCTGTCGGGGTGACAGCAGCAGAGGGGGTTCGACTCACGCGCAGACGTAGTGATTTGGCTTTAAAAAAGCAAAGAAATACCAGAGCAGCCGGAGCAGGAGGAGCGGGCGGAACAGGAAGCCGGGGGCTCGGGGAAAGCTGCCACGTAATGAAACTGACAATTTAACTCACAGTCAGTCAGTTGTTTTGGGTTTCGGCCCGGGCCGGGTGGTTGCGTGCGTGCTGAAAAATCGTGTTATCGATTTAATGTGTGCGAAGGGTTTTTGCTTCGAAAAGGGTCGGGAGTGCTGCTGCCACTTTCCTTTGCCTTTACTATTGCCTTTTCTTTTGGCTTTTATCGTTCGGCTCTGTCATTGCGACTGTCTGACGGTTCCGTGTTTGTTTGCCAGCCCTGCCTTTTGACGGCTTTCTCCTGCTATCCCAATCCCATCCCGCCCTCCATGGCTCCCAGTTGGAAGAGCTGCAAAGGCATTTGATTAATTTGCAGCAGTTTTCAATTTGAAATTGCTTTAGTTTCCTGCAGTTTTTACCATTTGCCAGTGAGCAGGAATTGACAGCACTTTGGGGCGACTCGCAATCAGTCTCCTTTCTCATAGCCATCTCGCTCTAAGCCGTTGCCCGAAAACTTGGTTAAATGTGTGTTCAGACGAGTGTGGGCTACGAGCAGAGCGCCGAGGGCTGAGTATGTGAATCGTTGAAAGCTTCTTATGGAATGTTAAGTGATTTTTTATTGAATTTTTAAGCCCCACTTAGGCGTTGTCACTGAGAGCATCCAGCTGGAGCCCGACGAACCTTTTACCTCAGCTCTATCCGGTTCGGGGTGCAGATCTCCTGGCAAATTAACAACCTTTTCGTGTCTCTTTTAACGTAATTTTACGTATACGCAATTTTATGACTTTGGGGACTCAGGAAGACTGATTGAAAAGCCGGCCAAATATTGCCATTTTACGGCGGAGGAAAGCTGATTACGGGGAGCCCTTGTCAAGCGCCGAGTCCAGTCCTTCGGTATGCAAGGAAATGTTCTGCTTTTGCAATAACCGCTCAAATGAAAAGGCAAACAAAGCCACCGGCCACAATGATCAAATTTAACGCCCTTTTTAAACAAAACAAAAGCCGGTCTCCATTGCTGACAGAGCCCAGTGCAGACGCTGCACAAATACGCACCCTCGCAATGTTGCAAATGGAAACAACCGATGCACACATGCATACTAATTATGGGAATGCACCGCACATTTAAGCAAATATAAACAAAATGTTAATGACAATAAACAGCAACGTCAAAGTCGAACTGTGCGGCGGCTGGGGCAGAGACGGGGGCGAACAGGGCAGTGCACGGCAGGGCAGGGCAGGGAGCAAGGATGTAAATGATGCTGATGCATCTGTCTGGAAGGATATGGAACGTGCCTGTGCGAGCACTGCCAACTTGATGAACTGCTGCTCCGACAGCTTATCGCATTGCCTCCCGATAACTGGTGGGGCATGCAACGATTTTATGTGCTTATTGTTATCGTCGTGACTGCTGCATTGTGATTACTATTATTAAATTGCAAATGAGACATGCACTCCCGTCGAGCCTGGCGTTCATTTATTGCCACAAAGTGGAGTCGAATCAAATGAAGATGCACTGCCGCCGCCAGAGGACGCACCCATTTATTTTCCTCGCCGGACTTTTTGCAGGACGACAGACCTCCCGTCAATTGTTGGTTGGCTGTCCATTAACATAATTTCAATTTGCATAAAATGGCGTTGAATATTACATTTTGGACAGCAGCTGCAGGCAGCGGCTGTCAGGTGATGGGTCAGGGCAGGAGAGCCGGTTCCGTGTGTCCGTCCGCGAAACGGGTTCATTGAGTTAATTGCAGGTGCGAATGTGTCGCAATGAGCATTGCACGCCCTGTCAGGCATGCAATTCGCAGAGGGACGTGGCACAAGGGGGCACGAGGGGCGTGGAAGCCATTTGCTTTTGTTTGATGTTTAATTTAGATTGAATTTCTGCATAAATTATGGGGCGCAGAAATGATTTCGAAATTATTGCTGGTTTGTTTTGCGGTCAATTTCCACTGCAACTATTGCATAATTTGGGGCTTCAGGCCAATTTAAGGGGGCCAGCACACAGGCATTAGAAGGATTCAGGGCGTAGGAGCCTGCATTCAGTGTTCTGCATTCGGCATTCAGCATTCAGCATTTATGAAACTGAATTTTTTATTATGGCCGAGAACGAACTCGCTCCTTCCTCCGGCTCCTTGCTAACTCCTTCCAGGCAATTTAGCCGAAACGAGGACTGCCATGGCTGCTGTCTAATGTGCATTTCGCTTTTGCCTATCTGCCATCCGCCTCAGCTCCTGCGTCCGTGCCTGCTCCCCCTTCTGGCTCACACCAACTGACACTTCACACGCTCAACGATTTTTGATTTGGCAGCTCGTTTGGCAAAATGCAGCAACAGCCACAGCGAAAGCCACACCACCAGGAACCACCGCACGAAGCAAACCAAAGCGATTCACCCGCCACGTCGTTCGCTTAGCGCATTTGCCAGTGATTTTATGCATATTTCATAGCATACTTTTGCGCGCTATTAGCACTCTCGGCTCTGGGCCTGAGCTCTCAAGGCGCGTCTATTCATTAGCATTCCCCAGAAGTGAGCAGTCCTCGACAGTCGCTGCTCGACAAGGACATCATCATTACTATCGAAACTTTGAAGTATTTCCAACTCGATTACCATAACCGAACTAAGAATCGTAATCAAATTTACCCATTTGACACTAAACTTTCATGAAAATTGAAGGCAACGGGCTTGGAATTGGAAGCAGGAGTGGGAGTGGAGTGGGGTTGTTTACGCAGACTGCTATTTGCTGGTTGCCCAAATTGAGTTAGTCAATTAGAAATTGTATGCCTGCATTCAAAACGCCATCTTTCATTCCATTTGGCCCCTCCGGCAAGCCACTAACTTTGGCCTATTTCGGATTCTCTCTCGACTTATCTCAATGCAGAGGGTTATGGGACGCTCTTACAATCGGGGTCCCTGGGACCCAGTCTTCATTTAAAACGCTCTGGCCACAGAGCCAACTACGAAAATGTTCATAGTCATAACCCAGTTAAGACCACAAGTGCTGGCTTTGGCTTTTCTGTCTTTGCATCGTTTTCAGCTACTAATGCTTTCTACGGGGACCGGAGCGGATAATATAGAATTTTTAAGTATTTTTCCGTTTCTAAGCAAGTCAGCTAGTTTGTGATAACCCATTGTTAGGGGATGGGCGGAAGCTCATTAAACCCAAGTCTTCAAAATATTACGGTCAGCTCCTTCTCCGTAGTACAATGCCAAGCACATAGGCCATAAACTCATATTTTAATGCTCAGCATCTTGTCCGGACCAGGTCACTCGCTGCACAAACTATCAGAGCTCTGGCCAAACACTCGGAAGCTGCGCACACATTCTGGGGGATTGACTCGGTCAATGGGTCGGGTGCGACGGAAATGGCTTTTGACAATAATCTTTTGGCATTATAAGCAGGTGCCTGTGGAAAGTGCAATACATGCTGCAGAGAGAATTTCGACAAGGCAAAAGTTGAGTCCCCAAATTCCTTTAAATCCGTATTTCTCCTACCAGGGATACTAGAGCATTCACTTATTCAGATGCCAGTTGTTTGGGGCTAGAATTAAAGCCCTGCTTTTACTGGGCCCCTGCTTTCCTGCCCAGTTGACACACAATTAGTGATTAGTTTTTGAAACTTTTGTGTGCATATTTGCACAGATTTCGCATCTAATTACCAAATGTCCATAGGCGTGCCGGAACTATATGTGAGCGCAGATACAAAACAAATATAAATTGGCCTTTATCTTTAATGGTCGCCTGGGATTTCGAACAAGCTGCACAATAGGCTTTAAAATGGATATTTGACTTTAATAAACAGGACGGCACAAAAACCCGCTTGCCGCAGATAATGCAATTTGATTATTTTTTCACTATCAACTAATTAAAATTATGCAAAATATAATAATCATTATAATTACTGCCACCAGCTCCACTTTTCGGGCCTTTCCCTATAATCGGCTCAATAAATTAGAGCGATAAAAACAGGCAGGAAATGAGGCGAAAAATTGTAAAGCACCCTTTTGGACACTTTGCCCCAATTACGTCGGTTATCCACAAAGAATCCCAACCGAATAAAGCTTTTTTAGTTTCTGTCATTTTGCATTTTACATTTTGCATTTTGCATCCAGGCGGAATGAAAATTCCAGTGTTTATAATCAATTAAATATTGACTTTTTGCCATTGCCGCATTGAATTTGTACACACCAGCAAATTATTTCTCTCACCTAGAGATTCTCCTTCTCTCTCTCTCTCTCTTTCTGTCTCTATCTTTCCCTTTCTCTGGCTCCGCTTGCATCTCTTTGTTGCCCCAGCTGTCTCTGTCGCTGTGGCAGCATACAGAGCACTTAATGCAATTTGCATTCCGATGTTTTTGTGTTTGCATTTTGCATAAAAGCCAAAAAATTTTGTGCGTCGTCTCCTGTATAAATTTCAATTTGGCTTGGGAAATTCTGCATTTTGCAGCTGTCAAGAAAATTATTGTCTGTCAGGACAAGGCCCTGATGTGTTGTTGCTTTAATTAAACAACGACCAAAAAGAATGCGACTTCTCGGGCTGGATTTCCAGTTTTGTAAAATATGTGTGTTTCTTGTGTATCCTGTCTCTCGTTAAAGTGTTAATTTTATTGACATGTGACAGCCAAACAAACAATTTGTTTGCCTCCCGGCCGCATTGGTCCTCGTCGCTCAATGTTGTTTGTGGTCGCAGTGGACATTTTAAATGAATTTAATAAACGAGGGAGGGCAACGGAGGGGCAGTTGGCAGTTGGGCAGTTGGGCAGTCAGGGCGGAAAGCTGGCCCACCGAAAAAATAGTCTTTCCCTGACAGGTAGCAGCCCCGGCCGGGGCAGGAGCTGGGGCGAAATCGGAAAAGGAAAGCAAACTGGAAAAAAGAAAACATTAATCAGCGTTAAAAGTCGCATTAGCAGTAAACAAAATGAGGAGCGCCCGGGCAGGAACAGGAAGGGGCAGTCGACAGGATGGGGGAGCTAGCAAATTACCGAACCGAGCTGAAATGAACCGATCCCAGAAAGCAATCGGAGGCGGAGAGCTCTGTCGAACTCGCAAAACGCAAAAGTCAGGAAAGGACGAGTCGGAGGCGGAGACGGGGGCTAGGAAATCGAACGCAGGGCACGCGATGGTGGCGAAATGAGTGACTGGCAGTGAAAATCATTAAAAAGTCGTAAAAAGTGAGGAAAATGGTAAACAACCAACACAAAAAGCAACCCGAAAATGGGCAGCCATCGAGGGTTAAGGAAAAATAGAAAATAGAAAATGGGTAGTAGAAAAGGGGAAATGGGAAAGCACCAGAGCTCCGAAAATACGCACTCTTTATAATTAGAATTTAATCAAGCGCAAATCGCAAACGTTAACAATTTTCCACAGAGCGGGACAGCCAGAGAGGTTGCCCCTGGAGAAGGCTTCTATGATGGGGCAAGGGGCAAAGGATGTGGGTCTGGGACTCGCGGGCAGGAGCCGGAGCTATTGTTTAAAGTGTAATTAAAAGCGTCGTGGAAACCTTTTAGTGTGCAACGACCGCCGGACCCAGTGCGATGATATTAAATTTCCTGCTAAAACGCACAGGCAGCAAAGGCAGCAGGGCCAACCAAGGTTTTACAGCTGCTCTCAGGCATGGCTTAAAAATAAAACTCCATTAGGCCCAAACCGACTAACCTTTGCTGACCTTTGCCAATTGATGGAGAGGACTGGGAAGGGTCCGAGCGGAGAAAGGTCGGGCTTTTGCATGAGTCATCTAACAAATGATGGGACGGGTCGGCTCTGGGTCATTCAATCTTTGCCAATCACAGCACTGGACACAGAGCGATGGGAGGAAGACGGCTCAAATGAAATTCTGATGATGCTGGCCAGGAACCGCAACCGACCACCGGCCATCTATCAACAAGCTTAGCTCTTTCCACTCCTACGGCTTTTATTTCGGGCCACATTAATTTGGCGCACGAAGGCACACTCACCTTGTAGCACTAAGTGGTCCAAAAATAGCATTCAACTAGCCAACTTTCCTGACATTCTAATTACTGCACAACAACACCATGGGACACGACTCGTTGCATAAACTTTGGCCATAAACAAATTTTAATGGAGCAATTATAGGCAGCGTCTGAACGCCACGCAATGGCGGGACTGGCATGAAAAACTGCGCCATTTCATAACTAAAAGCGAAACTATACTGTTCCATTGTTGGTTTTGGGTTGCGAGGCAGAGGAATGTGGGGACGGGGCCTGCAAATCCCGACAAATGCAAATGTGTAACACTGGGAGACACGCATGGGGCGCGGAGAAGGTTGCCCCGATGACGCATGCAAGTGTAAAAACGCTGTTAAACGTCTTTAAACTGGTTGGGTGCAAAAAAGGGTGCACGGTGCCTCCTGCCAGCATCAGGCTGCCCCACACGCTTTCCTCATTGCTATGCAGCCCTGCCGCACTTATCGGTGTACGAAATCAGCAAACAGGCAACGCAGAAATATCTTTATAAATGCCAAACACACCCCACAGAAGCAAGGCACAACAAGTTATTCACTGGGTGACTCACCGACAAGTTAAGGGGTTAACTCGACTCGTTGACCAACAAAAAATGGATCTTGTGCCATCGAGGGGGCTTGTGCCTTTTGTCCGTACCAGGAATTTTTCAATGCGCCCTCTGTTTGCTTTTTCTATGCCTAGATCCAGACAGGTCCTCCCTCCCCCACTGCCACTCAAACTCCCATTGCCCTGCGCTTAAACAATCTATTAAATGTTGTCATTGTGTTTGCTCTTTAGACAGCAGACAATGAACAAAAGAAACAGCACAACAGGGACAAAAAACGAAACTGCTGAAATGATTAAAAACAGTAGTTTCCAGCCCGCACCTATCGCTCCGGGCCTTCAATCTCCAACCATTCAGTTTTTGTGGCTCGCTTTTTTGTGAGGGCCTGCCACCTATGTAGGTCCTAGGACCTGTGGCGGGGGAGCTCTGGAGCTCGTCGATAAAGTCTGCCGAGCGTTAATGGATTTCTGAACTAGACAAGAGTTTATTGAACCGAGTCAGCGAAGGACGCGGATTAAATTTGTCTGCGCCGCAAAAACGCTTCCCCTGACAATGCTGGGAACCCATCTCAAGCCAACAGCTCTGTCCCCATCAAAGTCAAATCTTCGACTAATCGTTTTCTGATTTCTTACCTAACCTCAGAGACCCCTCGGGGGATCTGGGAGAGCCCAACTCTTTTCAGGGCCTCCATCTCGATAGCCCGCTCGCGCAGACTAATAAACGCCTATTTGGCCAACACTCAGCCCACAAACCAAACAAGGACCTCATCCGCGGCCGGATCGACCCTTTTCGCCTTGGTTACTTTGAATAATGTCATTTTAATTACCGCAGCACTCGAATCGCAAGGAAACGTGCAAAGAAATAAATAACACGCCCTAAAAAATTCATTTTAATTAAGCTCACTCGAAAAAACGGGCATTACGTATAATGTGGAAAAATGCCCTAATTACCTTTGTTTTTGGTTGCGGAAGCCGGACTTGAATTGGAGCCGAAACTGAAACTGAAAATGAAATTGAAATTACTTCAACTGGAGCGCGGAAAAGATTTATTACCACAGAATCCTGGGTTTCTCGGCTAATTTGGCAGCATCTTTTTACCCTTTCAGAGGGTACTACAGTTTTCCTTCATGCTTTGTATGTACACAACCTCGATAAATCCTTGGAGGCCCTAACTTTGCTTGACATCATACATATAATGGCCTTGACTGCTGTTTAAAATTCAAGGGAAGTGTATGCAGACGTCGCCTCCAACCCAATTAGGCCGTTTCTTCACGTTTCCTCTCAAGTTCTATCCTTCGTCTCAGCTGTCGTCGGTTTGATTTTCCGGTCGCCCTGGCTCCGCTTTAATTATACAGAGATAACAAAAAGCATTCTTGTCTTCGTGCCACCTCGCACCCAGCCCATCCCGCAATCCAATCAGCCGCTAATCCGACATTGCGGGCTCTGATTAAAAGCCAATTTTTTCCTTCCCGTGCGGGCCCACAAAAATATGCTGCATAAAATGTATACTCGGCTTAGACGGGCGACTAATTGGCCGCCCCAAGAGGGTGCGGAGTGAGCGGAGCGTTTTGTAATTGATTTCAATTGATTTAGTGGATTTTCGTGAGCGACGGGTGGGTGGAGGCCCTCAGGAGCAACTTCTCGTGGACAGATGCTAATGGATTCCACTCCCGAGCCGCAGGCCGGGCAGGTTGCGCTGGAAAGCTTACATGGTGCAGTTCACAAGCAATTACATTTCAACATTTGCCATCATAATTTTCGAATAACTTCCGGCTTTCCAAGGGCTTTTCTCTCTTTCCTTGTTCGAACCAGGGATCCCAATTCAAATTCCGAATTTTACATTAATGAAATGTCCGTGGGACGGGTCATTCGTTATTTTTTCGGCGTCAGTATACCAGTTTGGATGAGCGATGAACAGTGATTGAGTAGCACAGTTTGTAGCCCCACATGATTTTTATTGCATAACGAAAATTGCCAAAATTGTCAGCCGGTTATAAGCCAACCCCCACACTCTGAAAGCATTCATTGATGTATGCGGTCGACCCCTCACTCCTGCCGTCCGGCTTCCGTGGCTATCATTGCGAAATTTCATTTCCGGCGGGACCCACTCCGCGAGTCTCACACCCGCACCTGCACCTGCCCCGTCTAGTGGCATCCCTGTTTTTGACAATTTTCATGTTTCAATTTTTCATATTATGCACCGGCTAGGTCTTTGTCCGCTGGTCCGGCGCGGGCTCGGCGGCATCAAAATTATTTATGCATTATGCAGGTGGGTCTGACAGCATACGCCCACGCCCCATCACCTAGGGGGCCTGGACCCGCAGAAACTGAGCCGCAAATGCGAAATTCCGATCGGTTTTCGGAATGGAATAGTCTATGCCGTTTATGGCTTTGTAATCGGTAAAATTTTGATCGATTATGTGGGTCCAGCGAGGTGGCCACGCACGCTTCCCGTCCACCAACTCGCCCGTCGTTGCCAATACTCGTCTCCGCTGGGGAGCGACAAGGGGAGGCGGTGCGGCAGCAACCTCTACTCGCCTTGACCGAGTTTCACGACGAGTTTCCGCAAACAAGGGACGAGGGTGCCCGTTGCCACGTTGCCACCAGGCCAAGAACAACACAAATACAAAGCACAGTCCGATGAGAGGGTTTGGGCATCCAGTGGGAGCAGTGTGGCAAGCGAGGCAAGAGGGCGAGGCAACTGTGCGTTAATGACAGAATAAAACGAAATCCAAACATAAATTACCCGCTTATCAATTTCATTTATCTTTTGGATTTCGCTCTGCTCTGTGCGAGAGTTTCGTTTCATTTCCTTTTCATTTTGATGGTTTTGTAATTGAGTAATAAACTTTGGTATCGTTTCGTTAAATATTCTCCCTCCACCGGTCCGCTCCGACTTTGGCCAATTTTCCCAATAAATTTTCGCAACTCTGCTTTGCCGCTCCTTCTGCTCCTAAAACTGATTTTCCCTCTGGCCACTGGGGGTCCTTCTCCTTCTCTGATAAGCGTTCAAAAAAGTTTTATTTCCACCAGAAGACTGTTATCCCGTCCGTTTATTATCGCCGACGCCTCCGATAAACGACCATTGAAGCGGCCATTGTTAGACGGCAACTGCTCCATTTCGATTTCCTAATTAATTTTCAAGGCTTTTAAAACCCTCTCCTGCCGCTCGACCCAAGCCCATCAAGGTGACATGGTGCAACCGCCGTTGAGTCGCTTTTGAGGCACATCTCCATAAGCAGGACCATTTATTTCAATCAAATTTGAAATGAACAGATAAATCTTAAAAGCACACTCGAAGTTTCCACCCTGATAGCCGGAAATGGCCGGCCATCAGACGAACAAACACAGAAATTGTCGGTCATTGTCAGTCGATTGCGATGGATGGGGACTGTCGTTGGCGCTGCCATTGTCGCTGTCGCAATGCGCCTAAAATTACATATAATAAATTTTTATTTGCCGCTTTATTAAATTTTATTTGACTTGCTGGCGGTGGGTGGCAGCATCGAACTATGCCGTCATCTATCCCGCCTCCTGTCTGCCAATCGTCTGGCATCCGCAGGCCTCGCAGTCCTCGACTGAGTTAGGCGGCGGGAAGAGCAAGCGAGAGCGGGGGATTTCGCGAAAAAGCAAATTCATCAATTACTTAATATAATTACTTTTGGCTTTCGGATTATGCATACCCACACAGGCTCCCACATCACAGACACGGGGCAAAGCCCATTTGAAAGTACACTGCGTCTGGCGAGGACGAACATTAATACTTAATATAATAAATTGTTGCCAGTCGGTGGGCAGTGGCATCCGCCGGACCACCGGCCCAACTACGGCCAGAGCAACCCTTGTGGCACGCCGAGAAGCCCCCACTCGTGTCTGCCGCATTTTTGGTCCCCAAAACAGGACCCTCTCCGAATGCGCTGCAACTCCATACATGCAATTACCAGTAGCTCTGATGAAATTAACAGGGCTGGCTGACTGGGCTGCGGAGGGCAGTCATTCCGTGGTGTCCTTGTCTTCGGTCCAGGGCAGACGGTTCGCCATTTAATGGCTTTTAAAGTGCAGCAGCAACAGAAGGACTAGCCCGAAACGAACATACCATGTTTGTAATAAATAAGTTTCGAAAAAATATACATTCATTTTTGGATGAGGGCAGGAAAGTCGAGTGTTTGCCTTTGAAAAGCACTTGGATGAAGCATCAAAACAGGTCTAGACAGCCACTGGTATCAGGGAAACTTTTCAATTCTCATGTTTTAAGACTTTAAGGACTTGAATCCCATTAAAATCGGAATTGCTAATCAAAATTAGTGTCGCAGATATTAATATTAATATATGCCAACACTTTGGACGAAGCCCTTAGTTATCGGCCAATAAAAGCGACACTTTATGGGCCGCATAAATTGCCATAATTTTAATGTTTCCAGTTAATAATTTTACATTAATTTATTGGGGCTCATAACCCTGCGGTTGCCGGCTCAGCGGTAATTCGAATACCCATCAACTTTGCTTCTGACCACAATTAAGGGAGTTCACAGGTTAGATCGCTGAACGTTTTCATTGGTGCCAATGGGTCTAAAAAAGTCACATTATAGTATAATTAATTCGCCTGACAATTAGAGCTGCAAATAGAAAAATTATTAATTTAATAAATTCCATAATGTCAAAACCATTTCGGCCGTGCCTGCTCCTTTGGCTGTTTTTACTGCTCTCATCTAATGGTAATTTTTGCATACAATTAAAACAATTAAATGCCATGAAATGGCAAACAACGACCACTCATAAATAATGGCAGTTTTTGTGTAAAATCGAACAAAAAAACAGAAATTATGACGATTATTGGGAATAATATTAAAGCAATATTAATTGACACGCCAAAGCCCAGGGAAATGATATTGACATTTTTAATCGCATAATCTATTTATTTTTGTCTGGGGAATGGGGTGGCCCAAGCGGGGAGTGGTCCACCTTAGTCAGCGCCACCTGTGGTCGCAAATTAGAACAAATTCCGGTGGACGAGCGCGTTTCTTTTGAAGGAGTGCAATTTCCGTTTCGCGGCTCACCCAACTGAAATTGACTTCATCTCACTCGCCACTAGGCAGCCAATTGGCAATTTCACACACACTTTGACACCGGGCCACCGTGCCACACACCCACCGCCAACACTCATGTGCCAGAGGTGATTTGCCAAGTTTTTCATTCCGCTTTTCGCAGGTCGCCACTCGATACTCGCCCGCGGACCCCGATGGTTTAACTTTATTAAATATAATGGCAAACCAATTTTTTTGGTACGTCTTTTATTAGAGCGCCGTTTATGGGTGCGGACGGAAAAAGCGCAGTGCTCCGCCGCCGCTGTTATTTTTATGCAGGTGTATTTCAGTCACAAGCCGGAGAGCAAATAAAATATGCAGCGGAACAGGCCATGGTTCATTAAGTATGCGCCATGTGGCCGTCCAAACAAACGAGTGCGCTCGAAAGTATGCAATTGAATTTAAATATTGCAAGTGCATGTCCGGGACTCTGGGGCCAGGACGGGGAGTGCAGCAACAGCGCAACAACTGGCGGGATACGTTTTTTGCAGCTGTGAGCGTTAATTAACACAAACTTTATTACAAAATGTCTGCCGCTGCAAACTTTAATGGCCGCATTTCGCGTCCCCCATTTGGCCCATACACCCCAGACCCCACTGCCGACCCCTCCCCAGGGTATATCAACATAATGAAATTATAAGCGGTTTGATTTTAATATAAATTACTTTTTATGAGACAATAATTGATGTTCGCCCAGGCAGCTGACGTTTAACGATTAAATGCCAGCCATGGACGCGGGTCCCAATCCTGCTATTGTGCCCCTAAGGAGCTTACGCACCTTTTGGAGCCGGGGAACGTGGGATCCTGCGATTAGCGCTGAACTAGAATTTGGGGAAGCGGCCATCACTTAAATTAAAACAACTTAATTGTGCCGTGCGGGCGGGGATGACCTGACAGCGTTTATTAACTACAAGTCGAACTCCAACCATTGCAACAAAAACAATGCAATAAAAACGATGATAAAACAGAGTTCACAGTAATTTAAATTAAAAGCATTAAAATGATAAAGGTGAAAACAAAAAGAACGCAAAAACACAGAAACCAAAAAAACCAAATCCAAACGTGCAAATAAACAACAAGGAAAAAAGTTGGCAATAAATATGGCTACGCTTTACAGTTCATTAAATCGAAAATAAAAGGCAGCCCCACCATTTATTTTTTACCTTCCTCCACCGAGCCCACTCAACCCACCGAACCACTGAACCACTGAGCCACCAATAACCAAAAACAAACAAACAAATATAAATGCGTAATTAAAATATACATTTTTTTCGCGCTCGTTTATTGCACTTAATGCTGGCTTTATCGCAATTATTGTTATTAGTTTGCCAAAAGCAGGCTTCACGCCGCCCCCGACCTCCGCCCCTCATTAAAATTATGCAAGCATATCGGGCTAATTAAGTTTAAACCCGGAAATGCCAAGCAGCAGCCGGCAAGGCGAGTTTTCCCGCGTATTAAGCGGAAATTTGCACGCGTAGCAATTACAAGCGGGGAGCCCGAGAGGAACTACCAGGAGAAAAGGCAGAACCAGGGTGGGCGATCCCTTTCCCGCAACACACCTGCAGGTCTGTCCAACGTTTAATTGGTCTAAAAATTGCACGTCAACGTAGATAAATTTTTATTTGAAAAAGTTTATTAAACATTTGCATTGCTCAGGCACCTCACGTTCCCGCTCCCTACTCCCTGCTCCCCACTGCCCACTCCCTCCAACAAGAAGTCTTCTGTGTGCAATTGTGTGACGTCGTTCTGACCATTGGCGTTTTTATTGCAAACTTTTTCACAGTTGCCTTTTGGCATTGCCATTTGTGTCGTTCTCTATTGCTATGCCCCTGCCCTTCTTGCTCCTCCTCCCATCCCCCACTTTGGACCCGTTTTTCTTTTTGTTTGTGCAAATTTTTGTTATTGAAAAAGTTTTACGTTTTTGCAGAAATTATATGTGAAACTTTTGCTTTGTAATTACATGCAGACAGTCGTAAAAAAAGAACTCAGTTCGTACGGCCTGGTCAGGGCCGAAGGGCCAGTCCCTGCGCCCACAGCGATGGGATGTCCTTACGTGTCCAATTACATATGCAAACGCTGATTGGCCCACAAAATACCAGCCACATAAAAAAGGGGGCGCGGTGACGAAAGGACCTCAAACGCTCCAGCAAAATTTAATCTCTGCCAATATTTGGCCAAGCCAAACAGCTGGAGCAGACACAACTTAAGCTACCTTACACTATTAAGCAGGGCATTAAACGACTAACGGTAAACAAGGCAACCCGTCCTCACGCCCCCACGTCCTCAAGACCAAACCCCCAAAGCCGAAGCCTCCCTCGCCCCGTTGGACAAACAAAGCGAATGCTTCTGAAATCTTATTTATGCTGGGAAAACTGAAACTGTTATCAAATAATTTATTCGTCTCACCTGCAACAACAAATTAAGTTTTGTTTTTCCGCAACTCCTCCATGCCACCCTCCTCCGTCCGCTCCACCTGCAACTCAGGCGAGGCAGAAGAAAGGACAAGAAAGCAACGGAAGAGGCGGGGGAAAGCGGTAAGATGGCTAAAAGTCCGAGGGCGAACAAAGACGCATAATCCACGTGCCTCGCCACTTTCAACTCATTAACTGCCCGCCCGGGCCATTAAGAGACTTATTTTCACACTTGCATAAACTCATTTAGAAGGAGAGCCCAGTCGGACTGTTAGCGGCAGCCACCCACCACCCACCAACCACCACGACCTCGGAGATGCTGGGGAAGTCGCCACCTTATCACACGGCACGTTGGCTGCTCCAGCGCATCGTGACATAAAATTAATGCCCAACCGACAATTTTAATCGGCAACAGTTCTCGTCCTGAGTTATAGCACCGGGAGCGCCGGGAGCACCGCGAGCACCGGGACGAATCCCGCCCAGCACAACCTGTAGTCGTCATCCCCTGCCTTCCCCGTTCGGTAAACTTTGCTACCAAGATTTCGCCAACTTTTCGGAGTTCAGACAATGGGAGTCTGAGCCGGCGAGAGTCAGCCGGATGCGTATATTTAAAACTTATTAAATTGCTATAATTTATACGACTTATCTTGGCCCGAGGGTTGCTTAAGCGGGAAAAAATCCTGCGCTGCACGGGCTCAGGCTCAGGCCAAGGACAAGGCTGAGGGACACACGGCAGGGCAATTAATTTACATGCAAATCGTGCCGAAAGTTCAGTCCTCCGCCCCGCCTGCAGCCCGGTCCCCGCGAATGACACTCGTTTCCAGACGACTTTAAGGCGCTGTAAAAAAGGGGGCTACGGAATGCGGATCCGGATGCGGACTCGCTCACCCATCATCTATCCGTACACACACTTGATTAGAACCCGGGGCGGTGCTCAGGTCGCCTGCTGTGCGCCGCCCGCTTGAAACAATATGGCGCCAAGGAATACAGGGATACGACCCTTTTGGGGCTCTTCAGGAACGTCGACAGGTTGCTGGATCGTTAGAGTCCTTTTCCCGTCCCGGCCCCGAACCAGGACTTTTTTTGTCTCGGCCGTTGTGCCTTCGCTTTGTCTTTGCGCGCCTAACAAATTGCAGAATTTTTGTGTTGATTTATCGTACAACAAAGCATCGGCGGCACAATAAAAAAGGAACAACGGCAGGGCAAGCGTAAAACGAGGGTACATTAAACATTTAGTAATGAGTTTAAAGTTTTAAATGGAATTTTTGATTACAAGTACCCGAACGGCAAGTGGCACGGCGGACGAGCAAAAGGGGAAACAATCCAGGATATCGCAATTTGCTGCCCACTTACGGCTGTAATTACGGGCGTAGCGATTGGAGCGGCTGCCTACAACTAGCTGGTTGGTCCTTCTCCGTTCCTCTGCCTCTCCTGCATTATGTCTGGCATAATAACCTGGCCATGAATGCGGGATTAGATGTGTAGTTGATATGACAGTTTACACTTTCAGCAGTTCTCGATGGGAGAGGGAGTGTCAGTCCTTATCGCGCTTCCGTCTGCTCCACTTTCGTTCATCCCCCACAGAAGGCAGGCCTCCCATTGTCAATATATCACGGGCCTCCTACAGGGCCCCAGAAACAACCCTTCGAATTCCGAAGAATCCGTGGAAATCCTAACACTTTGTTCAAACATATAAAATAAAATCCTTTCCCAACTGCCGAATCTCAATCTTTCGCCGCCCTTTCCGTCCTTTGTGGGGCTTCTTTTCAATTTAGACAAGAAGAGCCGGGCGGCGAGACCATTAAACGCTTTAAAATCAACATCAACACCGATGACGACGACAGGGGCAATAAAGTCGACCCAAAAATTGCTTCCTCCGCACATAAAACCCAGGCGAGCGGAGCTCCAAATACCTTTACACACATATAAAGGCGCAACTGCTGAGCCCGGCAAACAAACGCGGTAAAAGTAAACGAAACACTTTGCCACCCTTCACCCCTCCCCCCATACGTCCTTCCCGCCCCACAGACCTGCCCTGCCTACCCAGCCCACTTAATACTTAAATACAAACGTGTAAATTATGCGATTTTTCCCCGGCGGCCATGTTTGTTTGCAAACTCCATTACCAACATTTGCGGGAGCTTCCTCGCCTCCTACCAATTTCCAAGCTTTTCCCAGCTTTCCCCGTTTTCCCAGTTCGCAACTCCCAGGTCGCCCACCCCTTTGTTTGGAGCAATCGTCGCACTTTACCATTAAAACAAAATAAAAAACAGGAGAGGAGCCAAGCTGGGTACCCCTTTATATGCCTTTATGTGTTTTTCATGTACTTTTATTTGATTGTCGCACGCTTTGGCGCCCCGGCCAGGGACGTGGCACCTTTCCTTTAATGGCGTTGTTTTTTAGTGCTCAAAATATTAGCAAATGTTTATTAACGACTACGCAAATTGGCGGTAATCAGGACTCCGCTGGCCTCTGGTGGACTTTAAAAACGCTATTACTCAAAAAGTACTCAACACACAATTGTTGCGTGTGCCTGTGGAAAGAGGTCAGATGTCCATAGCCCTCAAATACCTAAGTATTAAAAGTAGTAAGAGTTTTGGAAAAGCGCACTTTGTACCTGAAATGTTGGTAAACAGCTTTTGTCACAATTAAGTCTAAATGAAATCAAAGTAGGATGACAACATCTTGCCATATTCGTAATTTTATTAAAAATGTTAAATTGTACGGCATAAATCACATTTTACTGCACTGGCAAGGGTGGCGACGCCAGCTTGTGGGACCTTGGCCCGAAGGGTGGCACTGAGCCGCACTTGACGCGCCTGCCATTACCGACAGCTGCGTTCGCCACACTATTTGTGTTTTTATTGTTCAGCCACAGCTAATTCCCGCCCATCTCACCACCACATTTCCCAGCGGCTGTGTATTATTTTAATTCGAGCGATTTATTCCCGGGAGCTGGGTTAATTTCCATGTTGCATAGAATGCAATAAAGTGACATTAAATTTAATTCATAAACTGCTGGCTTTACTAGACAAGCTTGGCATGGGCTCTGCCTTATCCAGGATGGGGTCCATTCGACGGAGAAATCAGGGAGATGCGATTGAGTCGTTAACTGAAAGATATGGGTAAAGGCATATTTGTGATCTATTTCACCGATAAATTGACCCTGTGTGGGCGGCAAGGCGGGATGCCATTTATCGTGGCATACTTTGTCGTGTCTGCCATTAAGTTTAATGACCTCGCAGCACTTTCATCTCGTCAGCCTGCGAACACTTCCGAGGGGACCGGAGCCTCCCGATTTTTAAAAGCATCCAACTCCCATTAACTTGTGTGAATTTATATCAGTCATTGGCCCTGCTCCGGCTACTGACTGCTATTATGCGTTCGTTAATTATTCACACACAAATACAACCCGGCTACCAACCTTCCACCCAACAGCCATCCGCCCGGTTGCCGTCTCGGCTACACGTTTCGGTCATAAAAACTGGCCATACTTGGTCGCCACGCCCCCTTAACGAGGCCACTAACTCTGGGACTCTCGGTTTAGCCCTTGCTAGTTCTGTCGGAATGTGGTGCACATGTATGTATGTATATAGACTGGGGGATCTCCGCTCTCCGGCACATATGGAGGGATCTTGACATTAAATAAATCTAACATCCCGTATACGCTTAGTGGGCATCTTTAATACTCATCCACACATCCCAGAAATGTGTGCATATACCATATAAAAAAAATGACGCAGACATTATTCACGCTATCATTGCGCACACACGAAGAAGCCGTGTCAAAGGAGGGCTCGAGGGGTTCCAACGGGGACTCGTCCAAAAGGGAAAAAGGCAAACAGGGGCCAAACTATGCTCTCATGGCTCGGGGATTCCCGACTGTGGCCGCTCGATGTGCCAAAAATTACGACTTTTCCTAAAAGGGAACGTTCGCACAGACCAGAGGACACAGGACATAGGGCACAGAGCAAACGTATGATTTCTACACGCATACTCACGCATTTATGCCACATGTCGCAACCGAGCTGCCTGTCTGCCACAAACGGTGGAACTGAGTCTGACATTGATAGCAACATGCGTCCCCGATGCGCGCCTAAACTTTATTGCCTGAAAGTGAGCGGGTCAAGAGCCGTGAGCTGCTGATTCCTGTGGCACAGAAACCGCACCCGGCCCAATCGAAGCTCGGCAGCAAGTGCCATGCAGTTGATTTGCATTGGGGTGCGCATCGAGGACTTCCAGGGACCGACCCCGGGACCCCATTTAAGGCAACCCCAAGCGGCCGCTCCATGTCACATAATCGAATTATCATCATGGCATCAACAAATGATTTCAGCTTTCGCTTGCCCTTCTGCTCGTCATCGTCATCCAGCAACCCGGTTTTCCCGGCTATCCAGCTTTCCGGCTATCCGACTGTCCGTTTGCCCATCTGTCCGTTTTTACGTCTGTCCGGTTGCTCCTGGCGCTGTCACCGCTTTGGCAGTCCCGCGGCGTTGCCTTTTTTCACTTCACTTCATTGAAGCCCTCTCCCCTCCACCACACTGGGAACTGGGCACTGGGACCACATCCGCAGGCGAACCCTTCGCAGGAACGCTATTCTCCTCGTTTTTTTAACACTTCCCCCGTTGGCTCCTGTTTGCCAACGTCATTGTCGCTGGTCATTTTCCCTGCTTACTTCATCCATTCATTCGGAGTCCGACCGTTTGGTTGGGTACATTTCGTTTCGTATCATTCGTTTGGCTCCTTTTTCCAGCTTTGTTCCGTCTGTCGTCTCGTTTGTTTCAGGTTATGTTGGATGTCAGTTTGTTATCCTTGTGCAAATCCTTTTATACAAATGAAATTTGCGCCAAATGGCGATAAGCAAAATTCAATAGTGTGCGGATTGTCCAATGTCCATTGCTTGGCTTGCGGTTTCCGAGGGAACGGATTCAAGGTTTGAGGGTGACCAGCCAAGTCCAGACATGGTTTTAATGCAATTCCCGTCGGTCACTCTGTCTCTGCACTTCGCACGCGTAACTGCCCTAATTGATTACTAACTTTCCCCTTCTCCCTCTCCGTTTCAGACATTAGCAAGGGCTCACCCATCGACTTCAAAAGCGGATCGGCCTGCTCTACGCCCACTAAGGAGACGCTTAAGGGCGGCTACGACCGCGGCACACAGGGCTGCATGGGACCCGTGCTGCCACCGCGCAGCGTCATGAACGGACTCCCATCTCATCACTACTCGGCGCCCATGAACTTCCGCAAGGACCTGGCCGCGCGGTGCTCCTCGCCTTGGGTGAGCGTCGCCGCAATCTCGGCCTTGTTCCTGGGCGTGCTCATGTTGATTCTGCTGACCACCTTCGGAGGCCTGCACTGGACCCAGTCGGCGCCCTGCACTGTCCTTGTAGGTAACGAGGCCTCCGAGGTAACGGCCGCCAAGAGCACGAACACGGACCTCTCCAAGCTGCACAACTCCGCGACCAGATCGAAGAACGGACAGGCTATCGGACCCGTTCCAGGACAATACGGATCTGGAGGCGGGCTAGGATCCTCAACGGCCACGGTCACGGCGGCCACCTCGAACAGCGGCACCGCACAAGGCCTGCAGTCGACGTCCGCATCGGCGGAGGCCTCGTCCTCGGCCGCCACCACCTCGTCGCAATCCTCGCTGACGCCTTCGACGTCGCTGTCCTCGTCCCTGGCGAATGCCAATAATGGAGGTAATTATGCACAACTTTTAATTATTTTTAAATGAGTTTTCGAAAGTTGCGCAAGGCAGCTGCAAGACGGGCGGGTGTAGGCCAGTGGGAGTTGCCTACAGAGAGAGCCAAAGCCAAGACGTCGGACTATTTAGAGCTTAGCGCCCTCCGGCGGAGACAAAAGTTTGTTGTTTTCGTTGGTTTTTTCATCTCGAAGTTTGCGCCTGACAGACAGAGAAACGCCCACGCTGGATAGGGATTATGTGAATGCCGCTTTCATTATATTCCGGAACGCCTTCCCATTTCTTTCAATTAAAGTTCAGCTTGGGATTCGTCGGACTAAAATATTGCATTAATTACTTTTTTAATTGACAGTCGGGCGTACGAGTAGAAAACAAACACAAGACAGAAACTTTTAACTGAGAATTTGGAACAATCAGATCAGTTATTTCCAAATCACTGGTGTCAGGCTGGGTTTGTCCCCAATTTCGGCAATTCGGTATTTAATTAACTTAAGGTACCAGGATTCCCTCTTCATATTTGAAGCGTATAGTAGTATACTTTAGTCGCCGACGAGGTGACCAAAAAAATGGATGTACTTGAAAAGTAAGCTAACTTTGTTACCTGTAGGAAGAGACATTTTAACGCGGCTGCCGGACTATGGGGCAGACAAGAAAAGACGACGAAATCGACGAAGTATGGACGATGCGGAGAATGGTGGCGATGTAGCCACCGATGAAACTTTCAGCAACTTCATTACTATGGAAAGCCTAAACAGGGAACTGACTGGCGAGTATTTTGCCACGACTCCGGCAAGGAAGCTGCAAGAAGTCGAACGGAGAAGTAGTTCCGATAAAACTTCCTTCGGACTAAACGGTGTACTGAGTCTACAGGGGGATGAGGAAGTCGAGGATATAACCAGCGACTATGTCTATGAAGACGAGCCCGTGCCAGACACGTCTCCAGCCACGCAAAGACCCAGGACCAGGCAACAATTTGGCAAATCATTAAACAGCAATTTACGTAGAGCAGCTAAAACATTGGTCAACAAAAAGACAAAATATGAAGGAGAGGCGGGGAAGCACATTAAGCTGGAGCAAAGGCAGGAGCTGGAGGCTTTCATTGAGGCTGGGATGACATTGGAGTCGACTACGACGACGGAGCCGGGGACCAGCACATTTGTTGCTGTTATTGATGACGATAATCAAAGTGACAGCAGCAGCTCAGGCGCAGTGCCGCCGGTTCTGACGGTTCTGAGGAGTGACACCGATGACATTGGTGAAATCAACACCGCCCTGCCAGAGCCAACAGAAGGCTCTATTCTCGCCCCCTCCCAACGGTCTAGCATGGCAAATGATTTTCAAATCAAAGGAAAAGCGGTTTCGGAGTCAGGGCAGGACAAACCTGCCACTGATGATAACAATAATGAGCGTGATTTAGCTGACAACTATGAGTTAAAGCCCGAGGAGCCGGCTGCATCTACCACCCCCCTTCAAGGTATAAATCAAGTCCACTCCATCTTCTTGGCCGGTGGTATAGAACAGTGACCAAAGGTTCAGGCTCAAGAAATGTCCTTCAAAGAAATTATTATAAATCTGAAATTGTTCCAATTGAATATAAACCTTAAAAGTTTAAACGAATCATTGTGATCCAATGAATAACAGTTTCTCTTAAAATTATTAAATATTCATACATTGAGAGAAGTTTGGTTGCTCTCTCAGCAACCAAAAATCGTAATATCTAGGACCTACTAGTTCTGGTTGGGAGTTTCTTGAGCCTAAACTTTGAGTTCTATTCCCCATACATGTTAGAGTAAAAATTTTCAATTTGGTATGTAAGGTAAAGAAATTCCAAAGGACGTGACAGCCTCCACGCCATTAACCGTGGAAATAAATAAGTCAGAATCAGATTTCATGGTGAACGACATGGCATCCCAGTTTGAGGACATTGATATTGTGAACCTCGGCGAAGCACCAAGCTCACATGAAGAGGCTGTGTACAAGACATCTAGTTCAAAGGACAAGGCAGTGCCCTTGGCACCAGCTCAGCCCGAAGCTATCGAGAACGAAGTCTTCAAAGACCAGGATGAGGCGCACCAGGTGCCCCTTCACCTGAGGCCCCTTAAGCCCTATGTGAGTGAGACCATCGATCAGCCGGGCAGGCGCATATTAGTGAACCTAACTATTGCCACCGACGATGGCCCCGACAACGTATACACCCTGCACGTGGAGGTGCCTACGGGCGGTGGCCCCCACACCATCAAAGAGGTGCTGACACACGAGAAGCCACCAGAGCAAGCAGATCACCAGGCAGAGAATTGCGTGCCGGAACCACCCCCCCGCATGCCCGACTGCCCGTGCAGCTGCCTACCCCCCCCGGCACCTATATACCTCGATGACCAAGGCGGCAGTGGGGAAGGTGGCACTGCTGCATCAGTAGACACTGACTCTGCGCCATTGGCATCAACCATAAACGGTGCTTCGACATCGCCGCCTTTGGAGACGGCAACCATTTCAGGTGACCGCCACAGCGAAAAGGACGACCGTAGGGTTGAAAATGGGGACGCGCCGACAGCCGAGGGGGAATCCGCAGCCTCAAGCTTCGCCACTAACACCCCGAGCACAGAGATCGATAACCACATTGATGCCTCCCATACTGAACCCCCTGTTGGTGGTGGTGAACCCTTTGCATGTCCCGATGTGATGCCAGTGCTCATACTGGAAGGTGAATTGTGCAATTTGCATTTGTCGCTAATCTCGCTTGACTTCCTAACTTAACTAAGCGCTGTACAGCCCACTAACCTAATTCTATGTTTTGTGTAACTAAACTTTCTCACCCCCTCATTCCCGCATTTGTACAAATCACCTCCACGCCCGGCAGCCTGGCATCGCATTAGCATCAGCCCCATCATCTGGTACTCCCATTCGTAGAACCATTATCTAATCAGGGGGCAACCATTCAAAGGGGTAAACGTATCCAAAGTCTATTATTTTAGGCCGTATTTTAGGATAAGATGTACAAAGACATACAATATTCAATAAAAAACATATTTATTCGGAAACATGTTCGACTAACAATCTAATCCTCTTTGTGTCTCTATCAACCCTACATTGCACCCTCGAATACATTGCGATCGCTTGCTAAACTAGGAGCCCGAACTTTCCCGGCGCGCAGTTTCCCACCCGATGGCACCACCTTCGGCCAGATCTCCCTCGGCCAGAAGCTGACCAAGGAGATCCAGCCGTACAGTTATTGGAACATGCAATTCTACCAGTCAGAGCCGGCCTACGTTAAGTTCGACTACACGATTCCGCGAGGCGCCTCGATCGGCGTCTACGGCCGCCGCAACGCTTTGCCCACCCACACGCAGTACCACTTTAAGGAAGTGCTCAGCGGATTCAGTGCCAGTACCCGCACGGCCCGGGCCGCACACGTAAGTATCCCGCACCAGTGGCCATGCCTGCAAAACAACTAACATCAACCTAATCTTTTTCATGCACCACCACACTCCATCGCCACACCACACATCATCGGCACATTCCATTGCTTGAAACGGCGCAGCTGTCCATAACAAGGGAGGTGACGCGCTACATGGAGCCGGGACACTGGTTCATGTCGTTGTACAACGACGACGGGGACGTGCAGGAATTGACCTTCTACGCGGCCGTGGCCGAGGACATGACACAGAACTGCCCCAATGGGTGCTCCGGTAACGGGCAGTGTCTCCTAGGCCACTGCCAGTGCAACCCTGGGTTCGGCGGCGACGACTGCAGTGAAAGTGTCTGCCCGGTGCTCTGCTCCCAGCACGGTGAATACACTAACGGCGAGTGCATCTGTAACCCGGGCTGGAAGGGCAAGGAGTGTTCCCTGCGGCACGACGAGTGCGAGGTGGCCGACTGCAATGGGCACGGCCACTGTGTCAGCGGCAAGTGCCAGTGCATGCGCGGCTACAAGGGGAAATTCTGTGAAGAAGGTACACCAGGGATCTGCGATATTTGCCACCCCTACTTACAATCTCTTTGCCCCTTGAGTTCTAATGCTCTATTCTGTTCTCCTCCACAGTCGACTGCCCGCATCCTAACTGCTCTGGTCATGGATTCTGCGCCGATGGCACCTGCATCTGCAAGAAGGGCTGGAAAGGACCGGACTGCGCCACAATGGACCAAGACGCTCTGCAATGTCTGCCCGACTGCTCCGGTCACGGCACATTTGACCTGGACACCCAAACTTGCACCTGCGAGGCGAAGTGGAGTGGGGACGACTGCTCCAAGGAGCTGTGCGACCTAGACTGCGGCCAGCACGGCCGCTGCGAAGGAGATGCCTGTGCCTGCGACCCAGAGTGGGGCGGCGAGTACTGCAACACGCGCCTGTGCGACACCCGTTGCAACGAGCACGGCCAGTGCAAGAACGGCACTTGCCTGTGCGTCACGGGGTGGAACGGCAAGCACTGCACCATTGAAGGTTGTCCTAACAGCTGCGCCGGGCACGGCCAGTGCCGCGTGAGCGGTGAGGGCCAGTGGGAGTGCCGCTGCTACGAAGGCTGGGACGGACCAGACTGCGGTATTGCTCTGGAGCTAAACTGTGGCGACAGCAAGGACAATGATAAGGGTGAGTAATAAACAGGGAGACAGGGAGACAAATCTTTACTGACTAATCCAAATCGCATTCCCTAGATGGACTGGTTGACTGCGAGGATCCCGAGTGCTGTGCCAGCCACGTCTGCAAGAACTCCCAGCTCTGTGTTTCCGCACCGAAGCCCATCGACGTTCTGTTACGAAAGCAGCCTCCTGCCATAACAGCCTCCTTCTTCGAGCGAATGAAATTCCTGATCGACGAGAGTAGCCTGCAGAACTACGCCAAGGTTGAGACCTTTAATGAGAGGTAAGTGATTCCTGGTAGCCAGTTGTTTATGCTCAAACTAATAATAAATCAAAATCAAGGCCTCAACGGCCGTACAAACCTTCCACTATTGGCAAACAAACTGTATTTCTGTACAGTAATGTTAAGAAGTCTAGAGGGTTACTCTACAGTAACCATATATATGTACAACAAAAATTATAACCGACTAGTTGCATAATTAATAATTTTCTATGTTTATATTTTTACGTTTTTCGTTTTCGTGCCCTCGTCTAAACCGTTTCCCTAAAATGATAACACCATCAAACCACACCACATTCCGAAAATCCCATTAAAATCTTGTAAATACAAACCCCTAAATGTCCTTTGTTGGAAACAAATCCAGACAAAATTACCCTAAGTTAGTATAAGCGACTATGTTGTCCTAGACTCATAAGTATAAGGCTAAGGTAGCATTACGAACCTGTTATACATCGCCACACACTGGAACTAGCTGTTGCGATGGTAAACATAATTTAATGTTTGACCGTCATTTGAATCCTAAGCTTAGGGGGAAAGCGTATGTCCTGATGGTGAATCCGAGAGCAATACTGAACAACGAGTTGGGTCTATCCAGTGTGCGCTTTCAAAATAAATAGTTAAGGCGATTTCGGCGCGATCGAAACGGAGCCATGCACTAGGGTCCATGAAGAAACTGGTCGAGGGATTAACACAACACTTTCCCTTCTAGCTAACAAGGCCATAGACAACCATGCTAATACAATTATTTTCTCTTTGCTCTCTTTTCTTCTCCACACGCGCTCCCTAACCGTGTTAATACCATACCTGCCACCCACCTAATTAATCCTGCTTCACTCGATACTACCACCCTCTACTAACTAACCACGCACAATGACACTCGCTACCGACCACCCCACGCGTAACGAACTTCCAAATGCTTTGCATTAACTAACGAATGCTAACGCACTCGTTAATCGGTAAACGATATCTTACTCGTTACTCGTTCCCCGGTACTCGCTGTAACGAAATCTAAATCATATACTAACAGCATTTTTTGGAATTATTTCAATGCAAGGTAAGCAAGCGCAACGGTACTGAAATAAAAGAAAACTACCACTACTCTACTCTACTTATACTTACCTCTAATTATCATTGGTTATTTGGTAAAATTTATTTTTAATTTTGGTTTATTTTGGCTTATACGTATATTATTCCGAGACTGTACCGTTATTATTGTCATTTAGTTTATAGTGTAGCTAACCTTGTTTCATATGGAAAAATCTCAGTTGATAGCTTAAGTTTTTATTACCAACCTTATTGTCCAGACCAGACGAAGTACTTTGAGTTATTTATTTACCATAAATATTATATATCTAAGCTATGAAAACTCATACTACTCATATTTAGGTCAATACTAGGTCACAATCATGAGCCACAAAGATAAACCATAAATACCATACTGAACATGTATTGTAAACTTGTAATACCTTTATGTGTGGAAAAGATTCTTATGTTTTGTGCGTGTGAACTATTTTTGTTTTAATTATTATTGCTCAAGTAGATGCCAATTCTTATTTGAACTGCTTGCTAGCCTGCCGGTTTAGACTGCCAAGTCTTCAAGACCCCATCCTTGCAAGACCCGACTAATCCTCATTCTCTGTCCTCCCTACAGCCGATCGGCAGTTATTAGAGGCCGCGTGGTCACCTCCCTCGGCATGGGTTTGGTAGGTGTTCGAGTGTCCACAACCACCCTGCTGGAGGGCTTCACCCTCACCCGCGACGACGGATGGTTTGACCTCATGGTTAACGGCGGTGGAGCCGTCACCCTTCAGTTTGGACGTGCCCCCTTCCGACCCCAGTCTCGCATCGTTCAAGTGCCCTGGAATGAGGTGGTCATCATTGATGGCGTGGTTATGAGCATGTCCGAGGAAAAGGGCCTGGCCACAACCACGACGCACACCTGTTTCGCACATGACTACGACCTGATGAAGCCCGTTGTATTGGCGTCCTGGAAGCACGGCTTTCAGGGCGCATGCCCCGATCGCAGTGCCATCCTCGCCGAGTCGCAGGTTATCCAGGAGTCGCTCCAGATCCCTGGCACTGGCCTTAACCTCGTCTACCACTCGTCACGTGCTGCCGGCTACTTGTCTACAATCAAGCTGCAGCTGACGCCAGAAAACATTCCGCCCACGCTGCACCTTATTCACCTGCGCATCACCATTGAGGGAATCCTGTTTGAGCGCGTCTTCGAGGCGGATCCGGGTATCAAGTTCACATACGCCTGGAACAGGCTGAACATCTACCGCCAGCGCGTCTATGGCGTTACTACCGCTGTGGTGAAGGTAGGCTACCAGTATACTGATTGCACGGACATCGTGTGGGACATCCAGACCACCAAGTTAAGTGGCCACGACATGTCCATCTCGGAGGTGGGAGGCTGGAATCTGGACATCCACCACCGCTACAACTTCCACGAAGGCATTCTGCAGAAGGGAGACGGCTCCAATATCTACCTACGCAACAAGCCCCGCATCATCTTGACAACCATGGGCGATGGCCACCAGCGACCGCTCGAATGCCCCGACTGCGATGGCCTGGCTACGAAGCAGCGCCTCCTCGCCCCGGTGGCTCTGGCCGCCGCTCCCGACGGCAGCCTCTTTGTGGGCGACTTCAACTATATTCGCCGCATCATGAGCGACGGCAGCATTCGCACTGTCGTGAAACTGAACGCCACTCGCGTATCCTACCGCTACCACATGGCACTCAGTCCCCTCGATGGCACCCTTTACGTATCAGACCCCGAGTCCCACCAAATCATTCGGGTACGCGATACCAATAACTACTCGCAGCCGGAACTTAACTGGGAGGCGGTGGTGGGTTCAGGAGAGCGGTGCCTGCCCGGCGACGAGGCGCACTGCGGAGACGGGGCGCTGGCCAAGGACGCAAAGCTGGCCTACCCGAAGGGTATTGCCATATCAAGCGACAATATCCTCTACTTTGCGGACGGAACCAACATCCGGATGGTGGACAGGGACGGCATCGTAAGCACCCTCATCGGCAACCACATGCACAAATCGCACTGGAAGCCCATACCCTGTGAGGGCACTCTCAAGCTAGAGGAGATGCACCTACGCTGGCCCACTGAATTGGCCGTCTCGCCCATGGACAATACTTTGCATATTATCGACGACCACATGATTCTGCGCATGACTCCCGATGGTCGCGTGCGCGTCATCTCCGGCCGGCCTTTGCACTGCGCCACCGCCTCCACAGCATACGACACTGACCTGGCCACGCACGCCACTCTGGTGATGCCCCAGTCGATTGCCTTCGGACCATTGGGTGAGCTCTATGTGGCGGAGAGTGATTCGCAGAGAATCAACCGAGTGCGTGTGATCGGAACGAACGGGCGAATCGCACCTTTTGCCGGCGCCGAGTCAAAATGTAACTGCCTGGAGCGCGGCTGCGACTGCTTCGAGGCGGAGCATTATCTGGCCACCAGCGCCAAGTTCAATACGATCGCCGCTTTGTCTGTGACTCCCGACGGTCACGTGCACATTGCGGATCAGGCCAACTACCGCATTCGATCAGTGATGTCCAGCATCCCAGAGGCTAGTCCCTCGCGAGAGTACGAAATCTACGCCCCCGACATGCAGGAGATCTATATTTTCAATCGCTTCGGCCAGCACGTGTCGACGCGCAACATTTTGACCGGCGAAACGACCTACGTATTCACCTACAACGTGAATACATCCAACGGTAAGCTAAGCACCGTCACCGACGCCGCTGGCAACAAGGTCTTCCTGCTACGCGACTACACCTCCCAGGTGAACTCCATCGAGAACACCAAGGGTCAGAAGTGTCGACTACGTATGACTCGCATGAAGATGCTTCACGAATTAAGCACCCCTGACAACTACAATGTCACTTACGAGTACCACGGACCCACAGGCCTGCTAAAGACAAAGCTGGACTCCACCGGTCGCTCCTATGTGTACAACTATGACGAGTTCGGACGTCTTACCTCCGCAGTCACGCCTACCGGCCGCGTTATTGAGCTGAGCTTCGACTTAAGCGTTAAGGGCGCCCAAGTGAAAGTTTCTGAGAACGCACAGAAGGAGCAGTCACTCCTAATCCAGGGCACCACAGTGACCGTCCGGAACGGAGCCACTGAGTCCCGCACATCCGTCGACATGGACGGATCCACTACCAGCATCACGCCATGGGGCCACAACGTACAAATGGAGGTGGCTCCCTACACGATTTTGGCGGAGCAGAGCCCCTTGTTGGGCGAGAGCTACCCTGTACCAGCTAAGCAACGCACCGAAATCGCCGGCGACCTGGCTAACAGATTTGAGTGGCGATACTTCGTGCGTCGCCAGCAGCCACTACAAGCAGGCAAGCAGAGCAAGGGTGCACCTCGGCCTGTGACCGAAGTGGGTCGCAAGCTACGCGTCAACGGGGACAACGTTCTGACCTTGGAGTACGACCGCGAGACCCAGTCGGTGGTGGTGTTAGTTGATGACAAACAGGAGCTACTTAATGTGACATATGACCGCACATCGCGTCCGATCAGCTTCCGTCCGCAATCGGGCGACTATGCAGATGTGGACCTTGAGTACGATCGCTTTGGCCGTCTGGTCAGCTGGAAGTGGGGTGTATTGCAGGAGGCCTACTCCTTCGACCGCAACGGACGCCTCAACGAGATCAAATACGGCGACGGATCGACGATGGTGTACGCCTTTAAGGACATGTTTGGATCGTTGCCGCTAAAAGTAACCACACCCAGGCGATCCGACTACCTGTTACAGTATGATGATGCTGGAGCATTGCAAAGTCTGACCACCCCCCGAGGCCACATTCACGCATTTTCTCTGCAAACCTCTCTGGGCTTCTTCAAGTACCAGTACTATTCGCCAATTAATCGCCACCCATTCGAAATCCTGTACAACGATGAGGGCCAGATCCTGGCCAAGATCCACCCACACCAATCGGGCAAGGTAAGTAGAAAGGTATAAAAGTAGGGAAAAATTAGAAACTAAACAATGGTTATTATTATTACAGGTGGCTTTTGTTTACGACGCGGCTGGGCGCCTGGAGACAATTTTGGCGGGGCTGTCAAGCACCCACTACACGTACCAGGACACTACAAGTCTAGTCAAGACCGTAGAAGTTCAGGAACCAGGTTTCGAGCTGCGCCGCGAGTTCAAGTACCACGCTGGCATCCTGAAGGACGAAAAGCTACGCTTCGGCTCAAAGAACTCGCTTGCCTCTGCCCACTATAAGTACGCCTATGACGGAAACGCACGCCTTAGCGGAATCGAAATGGCCATCGACGACAAGGAGCTTCCCACCACTCGCTACAAATACAGCCAGAACCTAGGACAGCTAGAAGTTGTGCAGGATCTGAAGATCACGCGCAACGCGTTCAACCGGACGGTCATCCAGGACTCGGCGAAACAATTCTTCGCCATCGTTGACTACGATCAGCACGGTCGGGTGAAGAGTGTGCTGATGAATGTAAAGAACATTGATGTGTTCCGGCTGGAGCTGGACTACGACCTACGCAACCGCATCAAATCACAGAAAACAACCTTCGGCAGGTCGACAGCCTTTGACAAGATCAACTACAACGCCGACGGTCATGTGGTCGAGGTCCTCGGCACCAACAACTGGAAGTACTTGTACGATGAAAACGGTAATACGGTAGGCGTTGTGGACCAGGGCGAGAAGTTCAACCTCGGCTACGACATTGGCGACCGAGTGATCAAAGTCGGCGACGTGGAGTTCAACAACTACGACGCCCGAGGCTTCGTAGTGAGGCGCGGTGAACAGAAGTACCGATACAACAACCGCGGACAACTCATCCACGCGTTTGAGAGAGAACGCTTCCAGAGCTGGTATTACTATGACGACCGCAGCCGCCTTGTGGCATGGCACGACAATCAGGGCAATACCACCCAGTACTACTACGCTAACCCACGCACTCCAAACCTAGTCACCCACGCCCACTTCCCGAAACTGGCACGTACTATGAAGTTCTTCTACGACGACCGCGACATGCTGATTGCGATGGAGCACGCCGATCAGCGGTACTATGTTGCCACAGATCAAAACGGCTCTCCGCTTGCCTTCTTCGACCTGAACGGCGGCATTGCCAAAGAGCTGAAGCGAACGCCTTTTGGCCGGATCATTAAGGATACGAAACCAGACTTCTTCGTGCCCATCGACTTCCACGGCGGACTAATCGATCCCCACACCAAGCTGATCTATACGGAGCAGCGCCAATACGACCCGCATGTGGGTCAGTGGATGACCCCGCAGTGGGAGACCCTGGCCACCGAGATGTCGCACCCAACGGATGTGTTTATCTACCGCTACCACAACAACGACCCGATCAACCCCAACCAACCCCAAAACTACATGATTGACCTCGACGCCTGGCTCCAACTATTCGGCTATGACCTCGACAACATGCAGAGCAGACGCTATACTAAGTTGGCCCAGTACACTCCACAGGCCTCTATCAAGTCAAACATGCTGGCCCCCGACTTTGGAGTGATCTCCGGTCTGGAGTGCATTGTGGAGAAGACGAGCGAGAAGTTTAGCGACTTTGACTTTGTGCCCAAGCCGCTGCTCCAGATGGAACCAAAAATGCGCAACCTGTTGCCGCGAATTAGTTACAGGCGTGGAGTATTCGGCGAGGGAGTATTGCTCTCGCGGATTGGTGGACGAGCGCTGGTCAGTGTAGTCGATGGATCAAACAGCGTCGTACAGGACGTTGTGAGCAGCGTTTTCAACAACTCGTACTTCCTTGACCTGCACTTTAGCATCCACGATCAGGACGTTTTCTACTTTGTGAAGGACAACGTACTGAAACTACGCGACGACAACGAGGAGCTGCGTCGCCTAGGTGGCATGTTTAACATATCAACACACGAGGTAAGCGACCATGGTGGCAGTGCCGCAAAGGAATTACGCCTCCATGGACCCGATGCCGTCGTCATAGTCAAGTATGGCGTAGATCCCGAGCAGGAGCGCCATCGTATCCTGAAACACGCCCACAAGCGTGCCGTCGAGAGAGCATGGGAGCTTGAGAAGCAGTTGGTAGCCGCAGGCTTCCAGGGACGTGGCGACTGGACCGAGGAGGAGAAGGAAGAGCTTGTCCAGCACGGGGATGTTGATGGCTGGATAGGCATAGACATTCACAGCATACACAAGTACCCCCAGTTGGCCGACGATCCAGGCAACGTTGCCTTCCAGCGCGACGCCAAACGCAAGCGCCGCAAGACCGGCAGCAGCCACCGCAACGCCTCCAGCCGCCGACAGATGAAGTTCGGAGAGCTGAGTGCGTGAGTGGAGGCGGTTGGAGCGGATTCGAAGCAATCGGAGTGGGAGGCAGGGGTGCAAGCTAATCCACAGCCGGACGAGAGTGAAGTGGCGGTCGAGGACGACGGCGAACAGCCCGACTACCTAATTTCCGTGGGTCGGAAGGAGCCAAAGGACAGCAGCGAGACTCAGGAGGAGCAGATTTTGTAATTAGGTGAAAAGCGCATCAGCAGCAACCACAACAACAGCACAACACGACGACACACAAAAAATTAAAAAAAAGGCATTCAACACACAATTAATATAAACTTTAATCGTGAAGTTTATTATTAGTCACAGTTCAGCCCTTGAATAACCGAAGAAACTTCTTATATGTACCAGGAAAAGGAATATGTATGTTGGTGTTGAGTTAGGCATGTAGGCATATGTGTAGTCCATGTGTGTAATTTGTAACGTCTGTTTATGTTTTTTTTTTAACCTTGAACAACCGGCTCTCACCTCGAGGTGTTGGCCGGGCCGACAGAGTTAGTTTTGTATAGAGTCAGCGAACTAAACCGAACCCAGCGATATTGTCTGTTTGGGGCATGGGGTTTGGTCCATGATGGATAGTCCAAATGCCCTTGGCATCACGATGTCGAACGATGAGTATTACACAGCAAAATATGCATACGATAAGTCAGATGTTAATCTACAAGTTGAATAAATGTAAAAAGATCAAAGTTCTCTGTAGTTGCCCCTAGTCCCTAGTCCTAGACCCAGCCTTGTCCGACCTAGCACCTCTCGGAAGGCGACGGCAAAGTAACACGCTGCTTCCCCCGAAATTGCTTTGTGTATATAAGAAAACTACTTTACTATGCTTTAACGAAAGAATCAGCAAGCGTTTATCCTTTTATCGAAGTCCTTTTTCGAAACAGGTGTCCGAACCGAGTGCTCGAATATAAATTACTCCCACTCATGCATTATTTGGATAGCCAAGAATCAAAATGAATCTTCCGAAAGTCCCCTTTCAACGCAATAAAAATACTCTACCAACACTTTCCACTCATTTTACAATGTTAATCTGTTGAATCTGAATTTATTCAAAGGCAAAATGCATTAAAAACTTTTTACAAATTGTGATATATATTTCTAAACATTTCATTTGACAACTTGAAGTGTGATGAACAAAAATCGAATCAACTCAAATCGAAAGGAAATGAAAAATGAAAAGCAAATAATGTACTTTACTCTTTTTTTAGTTAGTCTGTAACAATTAGTTTTTACATCGCAATATTTAGGTCGTACCATTTGCCATGTTAATTTGTAAAATCGATACACCTTAAAGTACTCAGAGCTTAATGGATTTTAATTTTTTATTTTGTTCGACATCGAATTGCAAGATTATGTCCGCGTAACTCTATTCCGTTTCTTGTTGCCGACACTTGGATCGGCCCTTTGTGTTTGCAATTATTATTGAACTATTTATAAAGCTAACCTATTGACTATTGAGATATTAACTAGCATAAAATTAGAGCGCAATATGTATGTAAGTCGTGCAGAGAACGTAGACACACCCCTTATAACCATATGAAACGAACCTTGTATTATAAACACCCCACTACACATAGGCTTAAGGATTAGGCTAAAGACAAATCCCGTAAATCAGAATGGATTAGCACCTAACTAATGTGAAATCGATTCGGTTCGAAATCGACAGCAGTGTGAAGGGAAGGGGATGAACCGAAATGGTAGTAATTAGCTAAAGTGTTAGTAATTTTATTAAATAAAATCATAAAGGATACAAATGAAGATAATTGAATAATAATGGACAAACTCTTAAACTGTACACTTAAGACTACTCACTCAAATCTGGATCTGGATACGTTTATTTCGAACTGTAAAGCTAATACTGTGTAAAGGTTTGAGAAATTCAATTTGTAGGTCGGTACACAGATTAGGTTTTACAAAAAAATTGTAAAAATTAGCAAACGTATATGAATGAATGTATATGTACTAAGATTAAGCAGCATTATATTAACCAAAAAGCATAAAACAAAACGAAATTATTAAATTCAGCAATGGAAGCGGTAAATGAGCCATAAGTGACTGAAACGAGACATTTTAAAGGCGAACGGTTGCAAATACTTAGTCTAAATCCAACGCGATTCTGCTGGTCTGAGAAGGCCACTACTTCTGTTCTTTATCTGTTTCAAACAATTCCACAAAGGGCAACGCTTAACTTAATCAATTAGTTGCCATTTTCACTAGGTTATTATGACTATGATTGTAATGAACAGCTTGTATTCAATGTGGAAAATAGTCTTGAAAATCAGATACCGCTGTGAAGGCGTAATGAGAAATACTAGATCACGAATTACGATTCGATTGCAAAAAACATTGTATACACACTACATACCTACAATTATGGCAACCCGATATGCATACATGATAATACATAAATATATATAACTTATAAAATTACGAGTAAAAAGCGATTTCAATAAAAATGGAAACATACAGCCCTTGTTTTTAATAATCGGACAATGGAAAGTAATTTAAAACCTTGCGGATCTTTACAGAAAATGGTGTAACTCATTGGATGAATTATTTCTAAAGGTAAGAAGTAGAGCAGTAACTAAAACCAGATAGTGCCCTTAATGCAGATTTTGTTGGTTAAATATTGT
This sequence comes from Drosophila monieri, assembly GCA_035047585.1. Taxonomy (NCBI): domain Eukaryota; kingdom Metazoa; phylum Arthropoda; class Insecta; order Diptera; family Drosophilidae; genus Drosophila; species Drosophila monieri. Next base: position 11,580,227 of record JAWNPJ010000027.1, read on the forward strand.
GCATTTAACAATAACGAAGATAGTTATGTCAAGGATATGGTCGGCATATGCCTAGTATTTATAGATATGCTATAATATAGCTATGCTATAATATAGCTATGCCAACTTTAAAGTCTAAGCTATAGACAAACTGTAATAATGGGATTAAAAATATACACAATGATATATGTAAATGATACAATCAAAAACCATTTACTGAGTAAACATTTCTTCATTGGCCTAATTTAAAATTTTTTAATTTAAATTTTAACACAATTTTAATTTAAATTAAAAATTAATTTGAAAATTAAAAATAATTTTTGTCCTCTCCATTGCAAGCCGTGTGCACCTGTGCAAGTCAATTTTATTTGTTGAGCAAAATTCACGGAAATTTCTACTTGCAAAGCTTCTACCTTGATCTGCGATGATTCGACTGGGGATTTCAAAGAATGAGCTTTAATGCAATTTTCCGAGTCTAGGCTAAGAGTGCGATACAAGTGAACAAACTTGGTGAATGCATCTACATATTTGCACGATAATATATTCCTTCAAGTCATTCTTTCCATTCTTTGCCAAGGTCTATCAATCTTGGGTATGGGTGCAATTCCATTTGAACTTTCCCTGAAGATGGTTTAGACAATTTGCAGGTTATATAATTCTCAACAAACCTTTTAACCTAAGAACGTAATCATTATGAGTTTTATTTAAAAATTTGTTTTTGAATTCATTTTAAAACTTAAAATTATTATTTTCTGACCGAAAAAAATAAAAATTACAAAATAATCATTATTCTGTGAGCGAAAAAATAAAAATCACAAAATAATCATTATTCTCTGAGCGAAAAAGTTTTGACATATGCTCAAACCAGAATTGTTCACAGGAACAGGAAACCCCAGGATGCAAAATCACGCCCTCCGTATACCCACGCGCACAAGGAACTGCGTTCCAAGTTGGTCTCTAGGTCCCAGGATAAACCGGAACATAAGTCCTCTCACTGGCCACGGAAGAAGGACTCTTGGCCTCAAAGCAAACATACTGACAGGCATCTAGGACTTCATCCTCGGACTAAATCCAACTATCCTCGTGTCCAGAGAGATAACCCTGCAGAGATACACCTGGCCCGCTATCAGGCGAAAGCTTCAAAGATCAGGATCGGCAGATGTTGGAACGATGTCAGCAGCTACTCCTTGATCTGGACGAGCAACAGAAGCAGCAACAATCAGGGGAAACCAACGATAATAACAAGATATTTAATAAAATTGATTGTCATTTAATAAATTACTTATTTCTCTAAATAAAATTGTTGCGGCCTTTGACATCACCGAACTCTCCTCTAACAATACCAAAATGCGTTGCGTCTGGAGCTCCTCTCAATCTTTTATGATGGCATCTGCGGACGAGCAGGATTCCCTCCAAGATTTTCTTAGTGCCAATGACTGTTTCTATGTCTAAGCCCAAGCAAGTAGCACACTGTATTCGCCAAAAGATGTTCAGAATCGCCTCATGGAATGCTGGGGGTATCGTGCGAAAACTCCCAGAGCTTGAGCTTGAGTCCTTCCTATATAAACATAAATTAGACATTATGCTCATCTGTGAATGCAAATCTAACACCTTCAGCATCAAGGGTTTCCACACTCCCTTGGCAGCAAATCCCAGTAACCTTCGTAAGGGGGGAGCAGCCATATTAGTCCAGCAGGGACTTCCATATTCTGTCCTCAGCAACATCGGTTTGGGTCACATCAAGTATGGTCGATCACGGTTCGCAATATTGTCATTGCATCCATTTAGGGCCCACCAGCGGTTAAATGGGATTGCGTGATATAAAATCCACGTGTGCCATTTGGCTACCCTTAATATATTCAACACTAAACTCAAATGCCTGTAAGTACGCCCACCAACGGTGTACTCTTCAACTCACTATATCTGGGTCAACTCACTATATAAGATCCGATATATATCTAATAATATAAGCCGCCACGTAACTGAAAGGGTATATCAACTTCAGCTCCGCCCGAAGTTAGCTTTCCTTATAAGAATTTCACTATCAAATAAATTTTCTAATAAAAATGTTGGAAACAGCCCAACCATCTTTAAAATAAGCAAAGTTTTTTCATTTCCGATCGTTCGGCGGCTATAGGATATAATCGGCCGATCCTTATTTATCTTATAATTTGGAAGATCGGATTAGTTTGCCCAAAGTGAAATCCATAGAAAGTCCCATCCTTCTAACTTATAAAAAACAAAGTTATGGCATTTCCCATCAATCATTTATATGGCAGCTATAAGACATAGTCGACCGATCCCTGCCATTCCGACTTATATACTGCCTGCAAAGGTAAAAAAGATGTGTGCAATTTTTGAAGTCGATAGTTTTAAAACTGAGAGACTAGTTTACGTAGAAAAAGAGTGACTAACAGACTCAGGAAGTAATCCTGATCAAGAATATATTTACCTTATGGGGTCGGAGATGTCTCCTTCACTGCGTTGCACACTTTTGACCAAAATTGTAATAGCCTCTGCAAGGGAATAAGTACGTCATGAAGATATGTATATAATTGGGCTTAATTAGGTCTCATTAAAGTCAAATAAACATCACTTGTAAGATGCAGCTAACCAATAAAAAAATACATGCAATTTTACAATCTCGATACCCCTCAATAGGCAAATAATGTTTAATTGGTTTACAACTTTTTTCAAAAGTTGATAACATTTATTTTTAGTTAATTCTCAATCAAATACCATAAATAGAAAGTCAATGATTCAATTTAATTTAAGGTTGTACCCTTTGGATTCTCAATAAAGACTGAGGTTCCTGACCCATGATTAACAAACATGGAGAAAGGTGATGGGGGTACGTCAAAAGACGCTTTACTTTTTAGTGCCTCTGCGCCCCGGGATAATACCAACAGTTTACCATTGAGGCTCTTATCGATAGAAGTCAGTTCCTTGGCATTACTTTTCTGGTCAACAACATAGATGTTAAAGTTGACTCCGTACAGACCAAACAAAATTTCTATTTCGCTGCGCAGCTGAGGCAAACTGATTATTTGTTTACTGGCATTGTGCTGCAGAAACAGTGACGCCTTGTCCCCGTTGCCGAATCGCGGCTTCAAATCGTCAGCCAAAGCAACATTCAAAAATGGAAGATTGGGCAATTGCAAATCCTCCGTAGAGCAGATGGTAAGCTTCAAAGGAATTCCTTTTAGATCGACAAGCTCACTGACAATGACTCGTTTTTTGGCCGACTTGTCAGCCGAATATGGCGCAAAGTCTGACTTAATAGCCGTTTTAATCATATCGGAGTAGCTGTTTAAAACCTTCTTCAGCTGAGCTTGAGTCTCCAAAGTCTCCTTTTTGGTGCTATTGGCCTCAAGCTCGTGGAAGATAAGAACAGGATCAGTCGGGATGAGTTGGGCCTTTTTCTTCAGCTTTTGCACACGATTGATGACCTCTCGGGCCAATCCCTCTTCCAGGAGTTCTTCGTTGGGCGTCATGTCTAGCAGCACCAAGACCTCATTATCACTGTGGGCCTCAAAGTGACCGCCAACCTGCTCAGATGTGCAGTAAATAATTCGGACTTCATCTAGTTCAATACGCTGATCTAAGATGTTAAAATAGCCCTGGGCAACTTGCTTTTGAATTTCATCATCCTTCAGAGCCTTAATAGCGGCCATAACCGCCTTGAAGTTACCCTTGAGTCGTTGGCCGAGAGTCTAAAACGAAATTGCATTTAACATTGTTTGTTTTTAAGTTACGAATACCTCCCTGAACATACCTTATGATCAGGCTCAGCCCTCAAAGTAACGCCATATTTCTCCTTATCAGAGCTCAAAGTCAGCTTGCGCACGTTAAGCTCGCTGAGAATGAAGTCCTGCAAGTTTTTGACAGCCTCCAGTACTTGAGTATCTTTGTGTATGACGATAATCTCCGAAACAGGATATTTTACAGGCAAAGTTCTACGATCGCGCATAACGCGACCCAACTCAACAACCGATTGCATCAAAGACACGGAGCGCTCGATATCGTTTCGGATGAACTTGCTTTGACTAACGGGCATCATTTGGTAGTGGACCGAGTCTGCATGTTCCAAAGAGCCAGGAGGCTGGAACAAAACCAGCCGTTGGAATATGTACTCGGTAAGGTAAGGCGTGAACGGAGCCATCATTTTGACCATTGTGTAAAGAATGTCATAGAGAGTGTCTAGCGACTGGATGCACTGTTCAGCGCCAAGCTCTCCCTTAATTCGACGACGGTTTAACCGAACGTACCTAATTGGAGAACAAATATTTGAGCATAAGTATTTCAACAAATGATTTTTAAAAAAGTTTTACCAATTGGTTAGTTGATCAATGAACTTCGTTAGCCGCGGTACGACTGTGTACAATCGGTACGTCTTCATTTCCTCGGCAAAGAACTGCAAGAGGGATTCCTTAAAAGACAGAATCCAAACATCAATAACAGAAGCCTGATCCATATTCTTCAAATGGCGCTCCCGTTCATAAATGTATTGTCCCTTTCCCCCGAGGTCCTCCTTCTCATACCGAGCAATGTTTTGCAGTAGGAACCGGTAGGCATTATACCAAGGCAGAAACACATCCTTGATGATGTCGCGAACGCCCTCCTCCTTGAAGCGCAGACTTTCTGCCCTCACTACAGGGGAGTTGATTAGGTACAAGCGCAGCGCATCTGCACCATATTTGTGGACCACCTCCATGGGGTCTGGATAGTTTTTCTTGCGTTTCGACATCTTCTGACCGTCCGCAGCCAGGACCAGGCCACTGGCAATGAGGTTCTTAAAAGGCGCCTTGTTGAACAAGGCCGTTGAAATCACAAGAAGCGTGTAGAACCAACCACGTGTCTGATCAATGCCCTCGGCGATGAAGTCGGCTGGGAAGTTGTTCATGAAATCCTTTTCGTTCTCGAAAGGGAAGTGTTGCTGGGCAAAAGGCATGGATCCGGACTCGAACCAACAATCAAAGACGGGAGCAATGCGACGGAGTGGTGGGTTTCCTGGGACCGCCGATGGTATCTCGATGTGATCGATGCTTTCCCGATGTAGGTCCTCTACCTGCACGCCAGATAGCTCTGCTAATTGCTTTATGCTGCCGATAACTATGGTCTCGTCGCCGTTTGGCGACCGCCAAATTGGAATTGGCGTTCCCCAGTATCTATTACGGGAGATCTGAAATATTCTTATGAGTGATAAAAATAGATAATTAAATTTTAATTACTCACAGCCCAATCCCTAGCTTCCCTGAGCCAGTTTCCAAATCGTTTTTCCTTAACAAAGTCGGGAACCCAGTAAGTCTGGGAGCTGCAGGCCAGCAGATTCTTTGACATGTGTTCGACACGCACAAACCACGACGGCACGGCTTTGTAGATCAATGGGGTGTCTGACCGCCAACAGAATGGGTAGCTATGCTTTACTTGACCGCTAGACACCAGGTTGCCACGCGTTTTTAAAACAGCCATGATCTGCTTGTCTGCGTCCTTTACATACTGGCCTTCAAAGTCGCTGGCCTCCTTAGTAAACCGCCCAGCTTCGTCCACTGGACAAAGCACCTCGCTGGACTTTGTGATGAGGCCCGCAGCCAGGCAGACGCGGAAATCGTCCTCTCCGAAGTATGGTGCATTGTGAACTATACCTGTACCCGAATCCTCAGTGACATATTCGTCAACAAGCACACGGTAGGCCTTCACCTCCGCACCACGCTTAGTAAAGTATGGGAACAACGGCTTGTAGTGAAGATCTTTGAGTGTTTTTCCAGCAAACTTATCCTTCACCTCGTACTCCGCTTCCGTCTTGTAGACATAGGAAAGCCGTGACTCAGCAAGTATGAAGAGGCGATCGCTCTTAACGTCGCGCACCTTTACGTAAGTCATAGTAGGGTGAACGCAGCACGCAAAGTTCGAGGGCAGTGTCCACGGCGTAGTTGTCCACACCAGGAAGAATGTGTTGGGCAGACTTACCGCCTCCAAGGCAATAACCACACAAGGATCAACCACCTCTTTATAGTTCTGGTTAGCCTCAAAGTTGGACAGTGATGTTGTGCAGGCAGTAGAATATGGCATCACCTTCACGCCCTGATAAACTAGACCTTTGTCGTAAAGCTGCTTGAAAATCCACCAAATGGACTCCATGTACCATGGGTACAAGGTCTTGTAGTCGTTCTTAAAGTCGATCCAGCGACCTACGCGAGTCACAATGTTCTCCCACTCGTCAGCGTACCGCATCACAATCTTTCGGCATTCGGCGTTGTAGGCAGTGATTCCCATCTTTGCGACGTCCTCAGGTCCTCGGATGTTCAAAAGCTTATCGATTTCGAACTCCACAGGCAGTCCGTGGCAATCCCAGCCGAAGCGCCGGTCCACGTGGTACCCCTGCTGGTAGGCATAGCGCGTTACAATGTCCTTGATGGTGCCGGCCAGAATATGCCCGTAATGAGGCAGGCCTGTAGCAAAGGGCGGCCCGTCGTAGAACGTATACCTGAATGAAAAATGGCAATGTGAGCAATGGGATCGCCGGCTGATGCAATATATTACTGCACTTACTTGGGCTTGCCCTTCGACAGCTGGCTGCACCTTTCGAAGACGTTTTCTTCACGCCACCTCCGCAAAACATTCTCCTCCTCGGCCGGGAAATTTATGTTTTCCGGCACGCGGCAGACGTCGCTCCGCTCCAGTTTTTTTCCCATGACTGATTTAATGCCCTTTTTATTTAGAGGCCAATATAAAAAACAAAATCTGAGGATCTAAATTTGTCCGGCGACTTTGCGTGGCAACGTGCGCTTCAGTGTTGTAAAACATCAGAACATCGATATACTTTTAATAAGAATTATATTATATATCATCTGTCGTAATTAAGCTTTTTTATATTTTGATATTTTGGGATTTTCTTCCTCAACATTTTGTGCTCTTTGTTGTAGGGACAGTTTACCATAATAGATTCATCGTAGTTTCCCATATTTTTAGCTTAAGATAGTACAAGAGACTTGGTTATTCAATTCAGGCGCTCTAAACAAAAGTGTTGGAAAGCGCACCACAGCTTAGAAACATATTTATGAAACAAGTAGGAAGACGGTGTGTGCAGTGTTTTGTATTATAATTATATATTTTATTTTTATGGCTTTTAAGAAAAATCACTCAATTTCATATAAAGAAATTATTCTATTAACGATATGTGTTGCTAACAAGCGCCTATCGATAAATGAATGATATTATGAAGTTTTGCTTGGCGTATTCTCGTACTCCGTCACATTGTCCAGCAGCATGTTTACAAAGTCATCAAATCCCAAAAGGGTGCCCACCATCTCCATGTCATTCTTCATTGCAATATTTGCCGGAGGCGGGACAGAAGTCATCTTTGCAAAGCTAAATTTTGTTTCACTTTAATAAATTAAGATAATTCGTTCTAAAACCTGAGCTGCAGTAAACAATAGAGGTGGTAAAACATCGATGTGATCGATATTTTGAAAATATCGGTCATATCGGCCATTATTTAAATGTTAAAATTTAAGTATTACACAAAAAATACTATGTAAGACTTATTGTCGATGCATAGAATTTTTGAATTGAATGAGAATATTTTAAATATATTTTAGGTAGTTTGACTAACAATACATTTAAGAATGTATTGACTTAATAATACATTCAAAATACATTTTAGTATTTAAAACAAATAAAATGACTTCTATCATTAGAAGCAAGAAGATGAGCGCCGATCTAAATCCCAGTAGTTGCCTCCAACACTCTGGACTCCACCGAATCAAGAAATACCAGATCTTGAAGCGTAGCCAACACTAGAAACTCTATCAGTGTGGTAATAAGCGACCATTTGAGAGTTTTATTCTGTTGAGATATACAAACTTTTATTTAACCTCAACCTATTTTATTCTACATACTGCAGTATGTATCTCTTCTCTCTTTGGATCGCCGATACGAGTAACCATGGCGCCAAACTTAACTTAACCACTGACCATAAACAGTGTGGCCGATTACAAACTGACTGACAATCGATATTCTAGCCGATTAGACAATATTCCAAAAAAACATAACTCTCCCACGCTTTTAACTTTGGATGGAAAAGAGGAGAATGGATTTGGAGAAGGGTATGGCGACTGTTACGAGGCGTACAATGCAGCTGCGAAGTAACGGTCCAATTTGAATTTGTCGATTATTATGTCGGTGTTGTATAATTTAAGTTTCATGCAGTCTTGCCCAACACTAAAAAACAGGGAACTAGTGTAAGTAAAGTTTGAAAATGCCATTAGTAAATCTAAAGAGCAGAAGCAGGTGTGGAGCCAAACCCTCCACATCTAGCTCCTCATAAATATTTAAGGAACGTCCCAACAGCGACCATGGGGAGTAATTTAATCTTCGTTTTGGAAGCATTTTTCCTCGTATTCGACGAATTCCATCTGGAATATGTTAATGTAGGTACGACTTTTAATATAATTATAATATAATAAATATATATATTTTTCTGTTACAGAAAAATTGTTCATCTCTGATCTGATATCTCTGGTTATTCTGAAAATTAATGACATAATAAGATACAATGATTTTTTTCCCCACCACCATTGAGATAGAGTTGTAGGCGCGATTTTTTTTTAAATGGTATCCCCAGGAGGCCTAGTCCACTTTCTTAATCACCACCTCATATTTCGGCGCATCAATTAATTTTTGCTCTTTTTGAGGGCCCTGCTTCTGGGTCTTCCTCCTCTGTTGTCTGCGACAGTGAGATACGCCTGCAAGTAAATTTATTAATTATTTAATGCTTACATTCGCTTCAAACCCTGGTGCATTTGCTGCACGACGACGGTGGCCAATGTAGCCACAAATTGAATGGCCTGCTGCTTGTCGGCAAGGGTTTACAGCTTATTAAACCCCTCCTCCATTCCCAAATGTGTTTTAGTGGCCAGCATAGCACCCACTCTTTCGAAATGGTTTGAAGTGAACCATTTAAGGCTATAACTCCTCTCGGGGTATTTTCTTATCATGTTGCTTATTAAGTATTTCAAGCTGAGCAACTGAAAGGATAAAATTATTATTAATATGTATTTTACACAATTTAATTAAAACTTGCCTCGTCTTTGTACCGATCCTTAAGTTCCACTGGAACGTTGTCGTCGACAAATGTTGCATATTTATTTAGCATTTTATCAAAATTATTTTTTGAAAAAACTTCATTTAAATAAACATGCGTATTTATTTCGTCAATATGACCCAACCGCAGTATTGTTCCACAAAAATGGCTTAAGTCGTACAGTACTGGGACATCTTTGGCCTGCAAGAAGGCAATTGCTTCCTGATTGGAGGAGCACTTGTCCGCCACTGCGCCGGCCAACTTGGATCTCAATTGAGCCGTGTTTTCAATAAGATTAAAACATTTATAATGCTTTCCTTTATTGCGGTGGACTCCAATTTACCCATGCCACTCGACATCTTGAAAAAAAATGCATTATTTCCTACTAATACATACTAATACTAATATTAATGTTGTACTTACAGCTTTTAAATGCACAATTTGCAAATTTCCATTTAAATTTGATGCCGCAATGGCAAAAATTTTCCAACTGTGGAAACTTTCAGGAGCGTTCTGTGAATAAATATTAGTTATTATATTAATTAATTAATTTAATATTTAATTACTCACGTTCACATGTTTGAGGTGGAATTCGTCGAATAAGAGAACAAATGGATCATCGGCTTCCAAGACGAAATTGAGGTTGCTCCCCATGGTCGCCATACCCTTCTCCAGATCCGTCTTCCTTTTCTGCATCCAAACATCCATGGCGTGGGTGAAGATAATATTTTCGAAAACTTTCAAACTTTTAATAATTTCCATGGTGAATCCAAACAATGGTAAACAATTCAGTGAATTCTGTAATTGAAGAGGTTGCCTCTCTTGAAAGTTCTTACGTCCCTCTCTCATTTACATTACCCTCATTTACATACCCCCCTCTCCCTCTCAATAATGTTCCCAGGGCTTCAACAACTATTTTATCAAATAAAAATATTTGTATTTGAAATTAAATTTGTAAAAATAATTTTAATAAACCAAATCATAATTAAAATAAATGAATGTCTTATGAAATTTTTAAAATAATATTTATTAATTCGGTATCCCTGGTAGCGTTTGCTACTGGAGCTTTTTTAAGATCCCGTTAGAAAGCTCTCTGAAAGTGAAAAGGATCGGAACGGAATGGATGAAAATGAAATTACTGCATTGCAATTGCAACGTGCAAATTTATTTTGTGTAAAATGTTTAAGTTAACAGGAGATATAACAATAATGGTAAGTGAAAATAAATATTAATATTATTTTAATTTAATTTAATTTAATTAATATTATATTTTATTATTATTATTATTATATATTATTATTATTTTAGAGTATTTAATTTTATTATTTTATTTAAAATTTTTTTTCAGAAAATGATTGTGAAGAAAACGGTGGTCAACCCAGTGGCCAATCCGGCGGCAGCGGCAAAGTCGGCTTCACCTCGGCCGGTGCCACCGACCTTGCCGCTGCCGCAGACTTCCTTGTCTGCTGCGAAATCGGCGCTACAGAAAGCTGCAGAAGCTTTAGAGCCGGTGGCGATGGCGGAGGAGACGCCGGAGCCGGTGGCAACGGTGGAGGCGCCGGTGGCTGCGGTGGAGACGCCGGTGGCAGCGGTGGAGGCGATGGCGGAGGAGCCGGTGGCAGCGGTGGAGGCGACGGTGGCGAAGGCGGAGGAGACGCCGGAGCCGGTGGCAACGGTGGAGGCGACGGTGGCGATGGCAGCGGCAGCGAAGAGAGATTACCGAATAAATGTCTCATACAAATGGGAACAGAGAGCCCACGTTGACTCCGAAAACAGGACGGGGTGAATATGAAATTGCAGTGCCCCCAATGTTACAAAATTTGCGCATCCCATCGAAGGTGCACCATTGCCCCCACTGCCCCTACTCAAAAAAACTGCCCAATTTGCGCAGCATAAGAAATACCAATGCAGGGGCAGTGGGGAGCCTTATAAGCCGGTTGGGGAGATGCTCCGGATTCGGCAGCGGTGGCTTGCCATGAAGCAGCCGCCGATTCCCCAACCGGCTTCACCTGCGGCGGCACCTTCACCAGCAGCGTCAACTCCAGCCCCTACCAACTACCCATTTTCGGAGGAGATACTGGATGAGTTGTTAAGAGTCATATGGTTAGTAATAACCTTATATAAATAATTTAATTTTAATTTTATATTTTTTTTCTATTTTTGCAGACTTTAATTATTTATAATTGATTTTTTATTTAATTTTTAGATTTAATATTATTTTTAATTAGATTTAAATTTAATTATAAATCAAATAAATTTAATATTACTTCTTATTAGTTTTTGTTTTTATAAAAACAAAAAATAAATAAAATTCTTTTGAAGGAAAAAATTGTCATTATTTCAAATCATTTTTACAGAATTGTAGGCGATGTACTAAACGAGCAGACTAAAAAGTATAAAGAAAAGCTTCAAAATCACTGAAACGTACTAGTCAGGCATCTCCTAAGACAGCGCAGAATTGCAGGTGTCAGGGTACAGAGAAGACTGAAACGAGTACACCCTAAAGATCTCCCAAGCAGACAAATGTAAATAGAAATTAATTTTAGCAAGCCTTATATAGAAGTAATGTGTATATAGTAGTAGGAAAATCAATATCCGAATAATTTAAGTTGTTTTATAATAACAGAATAAATAATAAAAAAAAAAATGTAAAATGTAAGGGGCGCAGTGTGGTGCGTTATGAGCTGGTTGGATGCTGCGGATTCGGCAGCGGTGGCTTGCCATAAAGGAGCCGCCGATTCCCCAACCGGCTCCACCAGCCTCCACCACCTTCGCCCCATTGTCGGAGGAAATGATTGATGAGTAAGGACATATGAGTAAGTATAACCATTATATAATTAATTCAATTTTTATTTCATCTTTTCTTTCTATTTTTTCATAATGTAATTTTTATATTTAATATTATTTTTATATAGTTTTTAATTTATCTATAAAAAATAAATTTAATATTACTTTTACAATATTACAACAACTAATTGTTTTAATAAAATCATAAACAAAAATAATAAAATTCTTTTGAAAGAACACTTTCATAATCACCACCTCATATTTCGGCGCATCAATTAATTTTTACTCTTTTTGAGGGCCCTGCTTCTGGGTCTTCCTCCTCTGTTGTCTGCGACAGTGACATACGCCTGCAAGTAAATTAATTCATTATTTAAATTTTCAATAATATATTTAATGCTCACATTCGCTTCAAACCCTGGTGCATTTGCTGCACGACGACGGTGGCCAATGTAGCCACAAATTGAATGGCCTGCTGCTTGTCGGCAAGGGTTTGCAGCTTATTAAACCCCTCCTCCATTCCCAAATGGGTTTTAGTGGCCAGCATGGCACCCACTCTGTCGAAATGGTTTGAAGTGAACCATTTAAGGCTGAAACTCCTCTCGGGGTATTTTCTTATCATGTTGCTTATTAAGTATTTCAAGCTGAGCAACTGAAAGGATAAAATTATTATAAATATGTATTTTACACAATTTAATTAAAACTTGCCTCGTCTTTGTACCGATTAAGTTCCACTGGAACGTTGTCGTCGTGTAACGTGTAACGGTAGTAGCGATCCAGCCGGGATTCTATACTTGCTGGGCACGCTTTAATTTTCCGGCTCTATCTCGTCGGCTTTGGGGGTGGTGGTCTTGCTCCGTGTAGAATCCAACACTAACTACCCATTATTATTAATAAGAATTAGAATTTAGCGTGCTGCGACAAAAAAATAATCATACAGAAAAACTGCGGAAATTTTTAGAGAGCTAAACGATAACCGGAAGAACAGAAGGACGATTTCAGAGAAATTAGAAGAAGGGAAAGAGAAAGATGTGAGAAATGAAAAGGTTGCGATACACAGATGGAGTGGTGTTCGCTTTATGCCCTACCCAACCTATGATCCTCTCCGCTCGAGCATGGCTCTGAGGATCCCTTCATACCCTAGGACCGGAGAAACAACAGCATAGTTCGGTTACAGATTTAGTTGTTCATTATATTATTTTTTTTCTTTTTTTAAACGTTATAAAAGTGCATAATTAAAAGATACATTTTGTTTCTGTGCGATAAAAAATTTGTATAACCAAAGGTTGATATCCAATATTCAAAATGGTATGCGGAATAATAGTATATATAAAAATAGTATATATAAAAATGAATTAAAATTAAATATAATTATATTAAAAGGCATTAACATATTAAAGTAATAATGGCATAATTAATTTCAAAAAAAAATTTAAACAAAAATTCAAATTCCTATGCTAAACGTGGCAAATAGTGGCAATAAACCTAGCAGGCAATATTCGAAAATAAATTTAAACTTTATTGTTAATTGGTATTGTTTATTTCGTATTCTTTTTTTTTGTATTCAAAATTATCTTTTAGCTATGCTATTTTTATGCTTTCATTCCCATCTGATTATTTCTCATTATTTTTAACCAAAATTCATTTGTAAATTTTTCTCAGTGTAGCAAAAGCTTTTTGACAAATTCAAAGCAAAACAACAAAAGATAAGCTCGCCGTGATCATAACCGTTCTTTAATCTTTATCATCTTTTAATCCGCAAAATTGGGTTTTGTGAGGGATTTAAATTACAACAACAGAAATCATAATTGCATGCAGTTGTTTTGTTGTAAAAATTGAATTGAATTGAAAATTTAGAAAATCAAACTCACGTGCATATCCCTCGACGAAAGATCGATCTCCCGGCGCTGGTGTGCTGGAAACAGACTTTAGGGGCTTTTCCCATAATTTTGGGATATATCTGAGACGGCAAATGATTTTTTTTTTTTTTTTTTTTTAAAACACCAGAGCTTTTCTTTAAGTGATTCTTTGCTCCATCAAATTGAACTCACACTAACGCACTCTTCTGTGCATTCTTGCACTTCTGTTCTTATCACGGCGATCTCTACCTGGTTCTTTTTTTTTTCCATGCAAAACCAAAACAAAACAAAAGGGATAAAAAAACCAAAAAATATAAAAAAACAATTTAAATTTCGAAGAGCCTTTCCATTTTTTTTTTTTTTTTTTCTCTTTATCTATATTTTAGTACTGTTCTCGCCACATTATTTTTTTTTAAACGATTATTTATTTAAAAGTTCACTTCATTTTTTGTAGTGTATATCACTCGCAAAATTTTTTTTTATATAACCAAAAAAATGTATTTTTCGTTTTCATGCACATTTTTCTTTATATTTTTATGTTCTTTAGTTCACTAGCATTGATCTTTGTTATTATTTATAATTTCCATAATATTTTCTGTCTTAGATTTTTTTTCCAGTGTGCACATGGTTTAGGGGGAGGTTAGTACTTTAGGTTATTTTTATAACCTAAATAACTTTAGGTTATTTTTCACATTCCTTCACTGGGCTTTTTGGCCACTTTTCACATCCCAAAAAAACCTTGCTGGCCCGCGAAGTTGCCGATCCCTCGAGGGGATTGATTAGGCGCTCCGCGGGACACTGGCGGTTCGCTGGGCCGGCTTAGGGCTTGCTCTGCCTGGATGCCGGGCCGATAGATGACCCACGTGGAGGTGGGTTCTCCTATATAAGGCCGATGTCTCCAATGGGTTCCTATTTTTCTTCCTTCCTTCTTATAATTCCGCGGGAATGGGTTGGCGGAATACGCTCTAGTTGGCAGGTTAATCTGGGTAAATCTAAAGAAATAACCCCAACAAAAAAAATTTTAACCTATGTGACCAATGACACCCACATACCAAGGCAAGAAACTTACTTGGACAGGTCTTCCTGCTCTGAAGGTTCGATCGAAAAGAACTTAATATTCCAGAGCGGAAATCTAGGTAGGTCAAAAATAACGCCATGATAGGTAAATGCAGCTTTCCAGTGCATACCTGTTACAGCTGATAAGAGGCTGCATCTCAGATGGCAACTCTTAGTTTACCTAATTTTTTTTTTTCCTTTTTAATTTTTTTTTGGTGGCTTCAGTCGCCAGTACAGTCGACAAATGTTGCATATTTATTTAGAATTTTATCAAAATTATTTTTTGAAAAAACTTCATTTAAATAAATATGCGTATTTATTTCGTCAATATGACCCAACCGCAGTATTGTTCCACAAAAATGGCTTAAGTCGTACAGTACTGGGACACCTTTGGCCTGCAAGAAGGCAATTGCTTCCTGATTGGAGGAGCACTTGTCCGCCACTGCGCCGGCCAACTTGGATCTCAATTGAGCCGTGTTTTTAATAAGGCTTAAAACATTTATAATGCTTTCCTTTATTGCGGTGGACCCCAATTTACCCATGCCACTCGACATCTTGAAAAAAATGCATTATTTCCTACTAATACATACTAATACTAATATTAATGTTGTACTTACAGCTTTTAAATGCACAATTTGCAAATTTCCATTTAAATTTGATGCCGCAATGGCAAAAATTTTCCAACTGTGCGAACTTTCAGGAGCGTTCTGTGATTAAATATTAGTTATTAAATTAATTAATTAATTTAATATTTAATTACTCACGTTCACATGTTTGAGGTGGAATTCGTCGAATAATATAACAAAGGGATCATCGGCTTCCAAGACGAAATTGAGGTTGCTCCCCATGGTCGCCATACCCTTCTCCAAATCCGTCTTCCTTTTTTGCATCCAAACATCCATGGCGTGGGTGAAATTAATATTTTCAAAAACTTTTAAATTTTTGATAATTTCCATGGTGAATCAAAACAATGCTAAACAATTCAGTGACTTCTGTAATTGATGAGGTTGCCACTCTTGAAAGTTCTTACGTCCCTCTCTCATTTACATACCCTCTCTCCCTCACAATAATGTTCCCAGGGCTTCAACAACTATTTTATCAAATAAAAATATTTGTATTTGAAATTAAATTTGTAAAAATAATTTTAATAAACCATATCATGATTAAAATAAATGAATGTCTTATGAAATTTTGAAAATAATATTTATTAATTCGGTATCCCTGGTAGCGTTTGCTACTGGAGCTTTTTTAAGATCCCGTTAGAAAGCTCTCTCGAAATGCAAAAGGATCGGAACGGAACGGATGAAAATGAAATTACTGCATTGCATTGCAGATTTTAAAACGTGGAAATTTATTTTCTTTAAATAAAATGATTAAGTTTACGGGAGACATAAAACAAATGGTAAGTGAAAATAACTTTGCACACATCCTTCTTTCCTTTGCAGGCAGTATATAAGTCGGAACGGCCGGGATCGGTCAACTATATCCTAAAGCTGCCATATAACTGATATGATGAAATGCCATATCTCTGTTGTTTTTTAAGTTAGAAGACTGGGACTTTGTATGGATTCTACTTTCGGCAAACTAATTTGATCTGCCGAGTTTAATAAGGATCGGCCGACTATATAAGATCCGAAATATATCTAATAATATAAGCTGCCAAATATCTGCAAGGGTATATCTTTCTTAAAGTTAGCTTTCCATTCTTGTTATTATTATTATTATTATTATTATTATTATTATATATTATTATTATTTTAGAGTATTTCATTTTATTATTTTATTAAAAATTTTTTTCAGAAAATGATTGTTAAAAAAAAAACCGTGGTCAACCAAGTGGCCAATCCGCCGTCAGCGGCAAAGTCGGCTTCACCTCGGCCGGTGCCACCGACTTTGCCGCTGCCGCACACTTCATTGTCTGCTGCGAAATCGGCGCTTCAAAAAGCCGTAGAAATCCTAGAGCCGTTGGAGGAGACGCCGGAGCCGGTGGCAGCGGTGAAGGCGACGGTGGCTGCGGTGGAGACGCCGGTGGAGGCGCCGGTGGCAGCGGTGGAGGAGACGCCGGAGCCGGTGGCAGCGGTGAAGGCGACGGTGGCTGCGGTGGAGACGCCGGTGGAGGCGCCGGTGGCAGCGGTGGAGGAGACGCCGGAGCCGGTGGCAGCGGTGAAGGCGACGGTGGCTGCGGTGGAGACGCCGGTGGCAGCGGTGGAGGTGATGGCGTGGAGGCGATGGCGGCTGCGGTGGAGACGCCGGTGGCTGCGGTGGAGACGCCAGTGGCAGCGGTGGAGGCGCCGGTGGCTGCGGTGGAGACGCCGGTGGCAGCGGTGGAGGCGATGGCGGAGGAGACGCCGGAGCCGGTGGAGGCGAAGGTGGCGAAGGCGGAGGAGACGCCGGAGCCGGTGGCAACGGTGGCGATGGCAGCGGCAGCGAAGAGAGATTACCAAATAAATGTCTCATACAAATGGGAACAGAGAGCCCACACTGACTCGGAAAACAGGACGTGGGTGAATATAAAATTGCAGTGCCCCCACTGTTACAAAATTTGCGCATCCCATCGAAACTTTTGGAAGCACGTCACCCACTGCCTAGAAGAACCGAAGGTGCACCATTGCCCCTACTCAAAAAAACTGCCCAATTTTGCGCAGCATAAGAAATACCAATGCAGGGGCAGTGGGGAGCCTTATAAGCCGGTTGGGGAGATGCTCCGGATTCGGCAGCGGTGGCTTGCCATGAAGCAGCCGCCGATTCCCCAACCGGCTTCACCTTCGGCGGCACCTTCACCAATTTAATTTTATATTTTTTTTCTATTTTTGCAGACTTTAATTATTTATAATTGATTTTTTATTTAATTTTTAGATTTAATATTATTTTTAATTAGATTTAAATTTAATTATAAATCAAATAAATTTAATATTACTTCTTATTAGTTTTTGTTTTTATAAAAACATAAAAAATAAATAAAATTCTTTTGAAGGAAAAAATTGTCATTATTTCAAATCATTTCATTTTTTTTTTTAGCTTTTTGTCAAATTGTAGCCTCCAGAAAATCGTAACGATTTTAATTGTAGCTCTAGAAAATCGTAATACCGTGCGCTTCAGTGTTGTAAAACATCAAAACATCCATATACTTCTCATAAGAATTATATTATATATCGTCATCTGTCGTAATTAGGCTTTTTTATTTTTTGATATTTTGGGACCTTTTTTTTGATTTCGTGTCTTTTTTATGTTTCTTCATTGAAACGCGTCATTAAAGAAATTTCAGTTACGATTTCACACTTTTCACTTTACACGTTACACTTGCATTTTACAGAGTATATTTACATTTTACAAACGGTTCTGTGTGTAACAAAGGCGACACCTACCGGTACTTTTTGTAACCAAGTATGGCTGGAATTATTTTGTCGATAGTTTTAACCAGGGCTTGAATTTTGGTTTTTATCATCGACCACCACTAGTGCTAAAGAAGAAGAGTGTGTGTACATTTTTATGCCGTATTTGCTATTTTATAAATAATACTTAAAGTGTAAGGAAAGGCCCCATTCGATTGCACTGTTGCTTGAAAGAGTTGGCCACGCACGTGTGAGGTCTGTGCATTACCGGAACCTCGATTTCAGCCCATCGCTGTCCCCAATTTATCATCGGACATGGCACGCCCAATTTTTCCCAACCAGCAGAAAATTTCTGAAAAACTAATCATCTTGAACGACCGCGGTCTAGGTATATTAACGCGAATATACAACATCAAAAAAGCATGCGGGGACACTAAATCAAAGCCAGGATTCCTCTCCGAAAAGAGCCTGGAATCTAGCATAAAGTTTATCGTGAAGAGATTCCCCAACATCGACGTCAAGGGACTGAACGCTATTGTGAACATAAAGGCTGAGATAATCAAGTCGCTTTCCCTCTATTACCACACATTCGTTGACTTATTGGACTTTAAGGACAATGTGTGCGAGCTACTCACCACGATGGACGCTTGTCAGATCCACCTTGACATCACGCTCAATTTCGAGCTGACCAAGAATTACCTGGACCTGGTGGTCACCTACGTCTCTCTGATGATCGTCTTGTCTAGGGTGGAGGACCGAAAGGCTGTGCTCGGGCTGTACAATGCCGCGTATGAGCTTCAAAACAACCAGGCCGACACGGGTTTTCCTCGATTAGGGCAGATGATACTCGATTATGAGGTTCCACTAAAAAAGCTCGCCGAAGAATTCATTCCCCACCAACGGCTGCTCGCTAATGCGCTCCGATCGCTCACTTCCATCTATGCCCTGCGAAACCTGCCCGCCGACAAATGGAGGGAGATGCAGAAGCTGAGCCTCGTGGGAAATCCTGCTATTTTGCTAAAGGCTGTTCGCACGGAGACCATGTCCTGCGAGTATATCTCCTTGGAGGCCATGGATCGATGGATCATTTTCGGCCTGCTTCTGAACCATCAAATGCTAGGCCAGTATCCAGAGGTGAACAAGATATGGATCTCCGCCCTAGAGTCCAGCTGGGTGGTTGCCCTATTTCGGGACGAGGTCTTGCAAATCCACCAGTATATCCAGTCCACGTTCGACGGTATCAAGGGATACAGCAAGCGGATCAGCGAGGTTAAGGATGCTTACAACACAGCTGTTCAAAAGGCAGCTCATATGCACCGCGAGCGACGAAAGTTTCTTCGTACGGCTTTGAAGGAATTGGCTTTGATTATGACGGATCAGCCTGGTCTGCTCGGACCCAAGGCAATATTTATTTTCATTGGCCTGTGCCTAGCTCGGGATGAAATTCTCTGGCTGCTTAGGCACAACGACAATCCTCCTCCAGTCAAGAACAAGGGTGAGTTTGTCCCAGTTTACCCAAGCTATTAGGTTTATTTATTCATCTTATTTCCATTCGCAGGTAAGAGCAACGAGGATCTGGTGGATCGCCAATTGCCCGAGCTGCTATTTCACATGGAGGAACTGCGAGCTTTAGTGCGCAAATACAGCCAAGTGATGCAGCGGTACTACGTGCAATATTTGTCCGGGTTCGATGCAACTGATTTGAACATACGGATGCAGAGCCTGCAGATGTGCCCGGAAGACGAGAGCATTATCTTTAGCTCACTATACAATATTGCTGCCAGCCTGACCGTAAAGCAAGTGGAGGACAACGAGCTCTTCTATTTTCGACCATTCCGTCTGGACTGGTTCCGCCTTCAGACCTATATGAGTGTGGGAAAAGCAGCCTTGAGGATCACGGAGCACATTGAACTGGCGCGACTCTTGGATTCCATGGTTTTTCACACCCGCGTGGTGGATAACTTGGACGAGATTCTGGTAGAAACCTCAGATCTGAGCATTTTCTGCTTTTACAACAAAATGTTTGACGACCAATTCCACATGTGCTTAGAGTTTCCCGCCCAGAATCGCTACATCATAGCCTTCCCACTGATCTGTAGCCACTTCCAAAATTGCACGCACGAAATGTGCCCAGAGGAACGCCACCATATACGTGAGAGGTCTCTGAGCGTAGTGAACATTTTCCTGGAGGAAATGGCCAAGGAGGCCAAGAACATCATCACAACCATATGTGATGAACAGTGCACCATGGCAGACGCTCTCTTGCCAAAACACTGTGCCAAAATCTTGTCCGTTCAGTCTGCGCGCAAGAAGAAGGACAAGGCAAAGTCGAAACACTTTGATGATATCCGCAAACCGGGCGACGAGTCGTACCGGAAAACACGGGAGGACTTGACCACAATGGACAAGCTGCATATGGCGCTTACAGAGCTCTGCTTCGCCATAAACTATTGCCCCACGGTGAACGTGTGGGAGTTTGCATTCGCCCCTCGTGAGTATCTGTGCCAAAACCTGGAGCACCGCTTTTCGAGGGATCTGGTGGGTATGGTGATGTTCAACCAAGAAACGATGGAGATAGCAAAGCCCTCCGAGTTGCTGGCCAGTGTACGAGCCTATATGAACGTGCTTCAGACCGTGGAGAACTATGTACACATTGACATTACGAGGGTCTTCAACAACTGCCTGCTTCAGCAAACGCAAGCACTGGACTCGCATGGCGAGAAGACAATCGCTGCCCTGTACAACACCTGGTACAGCGAAGTCCTCCTGAGAAGAGTTTCAGCCGGCAACATAGTGTTTTCTATTAACCAGAAGGCCTTTGTACCCATCTCACCCGAAGGTTGGGTGCCGTTTAACCCCCAAGAGTTCTCCGACCTCAACGAGCTACGTGCCTTGGCGGAACTGGTTGGGCCCTACGGAATCAAGACTCTTAACGAAACTTTGATGTGGCACATTGCCAATCAGGTGCAGGAACTTAAGTCGCTGGTCGTCACCAACAAAGAAGTTCTAATCACACTGCGAACTAGCTTCGACAAGCCGGAGGTAATGAAGGAGCAATTTAAGCGGCTACAGGACGTTGACCGCGTTTTACAGCGCATGACGATTATTGGTGTAATCATCTGCTTCCGCAACTTGGTACATGAGGCTCTCGTAGATGTATTGGACAAACGCATTCCCTTTCTGCTTAGCTCGGTGAAGGACTTTCAAGAGCACTTGCCCGGCGGAGACCAGATTCGTGTGGCTTCAGAAATGGCTTCGGCAGCAGGTCTGCTATGCAAAGTTGATCCCACGCTGGCAACCACCCTGAAGTCCAAAAAGCCTGAGTTTGATGAGGGCGAGCATCTCACTGCCTGTTTGCTGATGGTTTTCGTAGCCGTCTCTATACCAAAGCTGGCCCGTAATGAGAATTCGTTCTACAGGGCCACCATTGACGGTCATTCAAACAACACTCATTGCATGGCGGCGGCGATAAACAATATTTTTGGAGCACTCTTCACTATTTGCGGACAGAACGACATGGAGGACCGGATGAAGGAGTTTCTGGCCTTGGCCAGCTCTTCGCTGCTTCGACTAGGCCAGGAAAGCGACAAGGAAGCGACGCGCAACCGGGAGTCGATCTATTTACTGCTCGACGAGATCGTCAAACAGTCGCCCTTCCTCACAATGGACCTGCTTGAGTCCTGCTTCCCATATGTGCTGATTCGGAACGCTTACCATGGCGTCTACAAGCAAGAACAGATCCTCGGACTCGTCCTTTAAGCTTGTCATCTGTTGCAATAGCGACAGCTATCGTCGCTAGATTCCAAATTTCTTTCACACAATAGTTTATCCAACGGCCGACTGTCGACCATTATGCTAATCTTATTTACTGTAATCTGTTAAACATACCCTAATATATTCTAGACACTGCATTTTTTTACTCGTAAAATGTCGAATAAAGTGCTTACGTAATCTAAAATGACAATTGGAAGTACTATAGTGTTGAAACAGTTTGCGGAGCCGGTTGGGGAGACGATGGACTTTAACTTATTCTCCGCAATTCGTTCAAAAGGCTCGTTCAAGCATTGGGCAAAGTGCTCTGAATACTTCCTGTTGCCCAACAGAAAATCAGTGGTTTCCTATAATCTGCCACTGTTGTGATATGTATGTATGTTCTTTTTCTCAACTCCGCCGCCGGCTTTAGGTATATCATATCCAAATCCACCGGCACCAGATGCGCCGACTGCTGCAGTCCCGCCGTCGCTGGCTCTGCCGCTGCCCCCACCTACTGCAATGCTACCACCGGCTCCAGATCCACCGCAGGCTTTGCCGCTGCCACCGACTATTGCACCTTCGGCTGACATCACACTTTTTCACAATCATTTTCGGTGTATAACATCATTGAATTGTTTTTTTTTTCCCAAATGTACAAAAAAATTCTTATCATTTGTTTATTTCTCCAAATATATTTATCATTTTATATTATTTTAAAAATATTGTTAAGGAGAAAATATATGAACAATTTGAATCTCAACGCAAAATTAAATTTCCTTTCCCTCCGTTCCGATCCTTGTTTTTTGAGAAAGCTTTCTAAGGGGATCTCAGAACAAAAGCTCCTTCATTTAGGCATTATTTCATTTATTTATTTATTTAATGAATATTGTTTTCAAAATAGGGATTTCTTAAAAGTATCTGAATTAAAAATAATTTTTACAAAGTATATTTCAATAAAATTGTTGAGTTCCTGGGAGAAATTTCATTGAAAGAGGAATGATTGGAATGACTATTAATTACTCAAAAGTGAATAATAGTGGCAACTCCAATAGATTATTATTGTTTGCATTAATTTGAAAAGGACGTTTGAAAAGGACACTTTTTCCCATAAATTCAAAATTTGGATGGAGAAAAAGATAGATAAAACCCAGCAGAACCTGGTGTTCGACGAGTTCCACCAAACGAGTTAACGTAAACACAATCTATAATAAAATAAATATATAAATTATATTTTTACAGAATGCTCCCGAAGGTTTCCACAACTGGAAAATGTTTGCCAATTTTAAACGAAATTTTTAAGATGTCGAGTGAAATAAGAATAATAGGATCCACCGCCAATAATGAAGGTATGAAAATGGTCCTCGATATGATTCAAAAGACGGCAGCATTGAACACCAAATTTGCCGGCACGGTGGCGGATAAGTGTTGCGCCAATCGGGAGGCAAAACCATTCCTGTAGACGAACGGAGTCTTTACGGGAACATTTTCCCACAATATTAACTTATTTGGTCACTCTCAAAACTACTTCTTAGACTTATGTTCAAATACTTGTTGGGAAGTAGTAAAATATGTTTGTTCGTATTTCTCCTAATGGGTTTTATCCTAGAATCATTGGTACATCGGTCGTTTGAAGTACCTAGACTTTGATACTGTGTTTCAATTCCGCAACAAAGACCTTAATTCGGTTTTCATTGATGTTATACTGGGTAGAAAATGTAAAGTGAATATGAAATATTAGTGTTCTTGTCTATGCAGAATCCGGTTAAGTTTAGTGGATTGGGAAAGCATAGTATGGGTGTCGTACGGATCGGCTCCTGCTCAATGGGGAGAGGCCTCCAATAATGGGTTTGGTTAGATATTCCATAATCTCTACACGCTTCTAGAAAGCATTCAATATGAGTTTCGTCTGTATTTGCAGCCAATTCAGTTGAATATTTCTGATATCTACATTTAAAGTTTATTAATTATACACATACCGAGTTATTTTTATTATTATTATTATTACTAGTTATGTGCATTCGAATATTTAGCTAGATCATATAATTTATTTAGCATGTTCCGTTTGATTGGTAATTTGGTTTTCTTGAAAATGTTTTCCCTTCAGTCAGTCAGTTTAGGCATCTGTTGACTATAAAATTGTCGTCATTGTCTTTTGTTGTTCATTTGTTTTTCCCTTGATAAAAAATATATATGTATGTATATACTTGTATGCACATAGTCGACGTAAGAACTTTTAAAACACTTGCGACATTTTCGAGTTCGTTTCCGACGTTAAAAATAAAATCGCTCCTTTAGCAATTACATTTTAAAGCTCTCAAGTACAAAAATCGTGTATTCAAATCAAAAAGCTTTAAAAAATCCACGCGAAGCCTCCTTGTCTCATACTGAATGCAATATGATGCAGGAGTGTACATCTAGGGAGTCCTTTAACGCTAATCTCGTTTGCGACCCTCATTCCATCTCCATGTTAACGTACATATATTAATCCTCTTTTGTGACAAACTGTTCGCATATAAAAGTTAAGCCTACAAATACAATACGAGTACGAAATATGTAAATTAAGTATGCATTAGTTGTCCCTCCTCCTAGACAAACTCCTCTTGCTCCAGCCAGGGGTGTTGCAGGCACTCCGCCGCCGAGGCACGTATGACTGGGTTGTACTCCAGCATTGGCAGCAGAAAATCTGAGAACTTCTTGGCCTCCACCGGGTCCCAGTCGTACTTCTCCACGAGTACGTTCATGAGGCTCCAAGGCTTAAGTTTCGTGATGTTCCTGAGGCTGCCTGCAAGCAAAAATCGTGGGGAGGGGTCAGTGTTAGACATCGGGCTGACTGTTTCATCAACTTACCATAGCTGGTGAAGTACTTGAGGCCGTGTTTGCCCCGCAGAATGACTGACTGGGGTATGGATCCCAGCAGCTCCACGATGTGCGCCAGGTGATCCTCGTCCCGGCTGTATGATTCCCCCGCATGCGGATCGAACAGGTAGTCACCGGTCGCCAGCTCGAAGGCCAAGCAGGCGGTGCTCCAAATGTCAGCTGTATAGTTGTACGGCGCTCCCAGGAGCACTTCGATCGACCGGTATTGGCGCGTCTGAATGTCCTCGGTGAAGTGATGGTACTGGGGGTGTGGGTGGAAAAACGGATGTCAGTTAAACCTTTTAAACTCAGACTCTTCCAGGTACTTACGTCGTAGCAAGCGTTGCCCAGGTCGGCGATCTTCACCCGCACGTTGCTGTTGTTGATAAGCGACTGTATCGTGTAGGTGTTGTTCTGGCTACTCTGACTCTGATTCTGCGAAGGAATGGCATTGGCATGGACATTTAGTTTAGCGTTTGTGGTTGTACAGGTCGATATTGGTTTGGTCGTTGTCGCGTTGTTGGTTGTTGATGTTGATGTGCTATTTGTTGTATGGTCGCCATTATACAGCAGAGTGCTTGCGTCTGTTGTTGTACTGGTTGTTGTTGTTGTTGGCGCTAGATGCATTAACGTGTGAGTGCACGTGCTAGGGGGCGTGGCTGTGTCGGAGGCAGAGGCAGTTTCGGGTATTTCGCTTAAGGGGACGGAGGAGGTTGTGTCACTAGAGGGGCAGTTGTTGCCGCTGATCGTGATGTTGTTCGTGTTGATGTTGGTGGTGGTGTTTGTGTGGTTGCAATCCTTCGGCAAGGACGTGCACGTGCCTTGATTGTTTGAGTCGGTCTTTGTGTTGGCAATCAGAGTGGTGGTGTGGGTAAAGGAGGAGTTGTTGGTGGAGTTCGGATTGGGCAGCTGCATAGTATATATATATATTGTATATAAAGTGATTATCACAAAGAAAGAAAGAAAGAAAGGAAGAAAAAGAACACACAATATTGATTTGCATTTTTATTTACTTTGCTGCTAGGCTGTGCATGAAACAAAACACACAAATTGGTTATAGTTAGTTTTAATGATCGAAAAGAAACAAATGAAAATTTAGTTATTCACTAGTGCAATCCACAAATAAGTAACCCGCTAAATTAAGAACATAAAATCCTAAACTAAGCTAAATACTTACATCTTCTGTAAATTTAACTTAAACCTCTGATTTATATCCTCTTATTTTTACTATTTTTTGCATTGTTAAAATTCAATAATGAAAAAATACTAATATATAAACATCCTTGGGTCAAGTTCCAGAGAAATTGTAAACAAAATGTTTCTTACTTTTTGCTAATATGATTATCAGAAGAGCCAGAACCGCTTTAAATCTATACAAATAGACTTTATAATATATGGATTATACTGATAGAGTGAGTAACTCAGTGTGTACTAGCAGATATTTCCATTGAACTTTAATAGAATGAACAAACCGAAGCTTTTCAAATCAGATTATAAAAGGTTCCTAAAAACTAAAGATCGCTAGAGAAGCCAATGTTTTAGCTTTTTACCCATAATAATTGTACTAATTTGCACTTAATTTACTCGAACTTTTTACTAACATTGTAAGTTATTTAATAAAGCTTTAGAAAGTATAAAAGCATTCCAACATAGAAAATGCAAGGCGGTACGATAGCAGGAGGCCAGGGGAAAGTTAAGCAGTGGGGAAGTCCATTTACAAGTCCAAAGCAGGCAGCACTCACAAACAATTAAGCATTTGGCGAGGCGTTTTTGAGTCAGTGCGTGTGTGTGTTTGGTGGGATTTACAAATTTAATATCTAGGGCGACAATCAGCAACAGTAACCAAACAGGCTGAAGCCGGGGCAGGGATCACTGGCCGGTAAGCGACAGCATCAGTGTGGTTTTGGGGTAAAGAATGCGAACTCAGGAGTAAATAACAATAACAGCGCAGAAGCGAGGAGTGACCCGGAATCGAGGATCAGTCAAGGGATACTTTTGTAAGCCATCTCCAAACAAAAAGCTACTTTTGGCTATAGCCAACGCTTATAATTTTTGCAACTTCCAAATAGGCACTTGAGAATTGGTAACATTTTGATCAATAATACATTTGAGATCCAATTCAAAGAACAGAGGTATAAGTGAGGGGTATTTGAATTGATTTTTGTTTTCAGAAAATTTGTATTAAAGAATTGACAAGCTTAAAAATACCACACATATACAGAAAATATGCATACATATATTTCCAACAAGGGGAAATACACAGACAGGCGGACATGTCTATATTGGATCAATCAAAAAATATAATCAAGAACAGTTTCATATGTAGTTAGGGGGTCGGTTGCCTCCGACCTACAAAGTGGTGCACTATATGGAGCAAAACAGGACACTCTGCAGGATTTTTCAAACAAACATTCAAGGCAAAATACAAATTATATTGCGAGCTATAGCGATCATCGCCATGAGGCCTTGAACTAGCATCCTCCGCAATGGAATCCATTTTACCTTCTGTGGCCGGTCGGGAGGACTGCTCTCGGGATCGGTGGGCGAGTTGCTGGGCTCAGTTTGCTGCTCGCTTAGCATGTCAGACTCGGCTTCATCTTCGCGGTCGACAGAAGACTGCGTAGAATGTCACGCCAAAGAAAAATATGCAAAAAGGACGAAAATGATAAAAACTCTAATTTGGTGGCTTTGTGGAGTGCAGGGTTTTGCGGGAGATTCACTATTTTGAGGTGCACATGCTACGCCATAGACGTAGACGAGAGGACTGTCCTTGCCAGCGCTGTCAACTGGGGCCGCTTATTGCCATACGGGGTAGACTCACCTTGGCAGTGATTTTCTTCTCGGTCCGGTAGCGATTCAGACTCGCAGATCCGCCCAAGATGGGACTCTCGACGCCCCCTACGCCGATACCGCCGTTGCACTCGCTGTCGCCCAACAGGCTGGAGTACTTGGAGGTCAGCGAAGAAGTGGTGTTGGAATTGAGAGTAGACGAGTTTGTGGTGGTATCTTCTTTGTCCAGCGACGACATGACCACCGCAGCTAGCGGCGTCGATGAGGTGGAGTTGTTCGCCGTGCTGTTGCTAGTGTTCGTATTCGTGTTGGACCCGTTTGGCTCGATCAACGGCCACTTGGCCCTCGTCTTGGTTTGCTTTTCGATGGAACTGACTGCAATGGAGTATGTTAGAGGGCCGAGATGCAATTGTTGCACTCTGTGCTACTTACTGTAAGAGTCGGGGAAGTCCGCGCCCTTTACTCGCAAGCTTGCGATCTCATCATCTATTTGCTGGTTCATCGCAGCGGCATTATCGATCACCAGCAATATATTTTCCGGCTTGATGTCCGTGTGGATGATGCTGCACTTGCTGTGGAGGTAGTCGAGTCCCTCCAGCACCTGACGGATTATGTTACGCACCTGGACAATGGACAGTCCCTGATAGTTGTTCTTCACTATCAGCTTATAGAGACTGCACCCGAGAGCTTCGAACACCAAGCATGTGTGCATTCCATTGACACCGCGCACGGTGAAGTGGTTCATCAGGCGGACGATCCTTTCCCGCTTGACGTCGAGAGGATCTGCGTCGCGGATCGCCTCCAGCAGGCGAATCTCATCTGCTGCAGTCTCTATGTAGTGCGGGGCACTCTTCACAACCTTCAAAGCCACGTACTTCTCTTCTCTGTGTAATTTGGAGATATAGTGGGGGGGCGGCAATGTAAAATTATTTACTCACTTGAGGTCCCGGCATAGCCATACGGTTGAGAAGTGGCCCCAGCCCAGTTTGCGGACCACGCGAAACCGATTGTCGAAAATGTCGCCTATGACCACCGGGTGGTAGCCACCGCGACAGTATTGGGAGGCATCCTCCTGTTCCTCGTCCGACACGTAGAGACTACTGTCGGAGGAATCCGGATAGATTTCGTCAGTCGTACTGAGGGTTCCACGAGGCTCGGATCTGAAAAGAGAAAGAGCATGGAGTGATTGAATTAGCTGCGAATTTTGGCTGGGGTATCCCCTAACACGAAGTGAATTTCGCCCAGCCTCAAACCCAACGCACATAAACTCATGGCTTTCTGGTTCCTCCCGCTCGACTGGCTTGGACACTGCTTCCACCTGAGGCAATCTAATGGTTAAAGGTTGCTTTCGCGGTGGTAGGTATGTGTCCAATATCACTTCCCCGGGGGTGACCGGCTCGAAGAGCAGGGGCAGCTGACGATGAGGCTTGGGCCTCTTGGACTGACGGCGCAACGCAATAAGAATGGGTCCCGCCGAGACACAGTTGCGCTTCTTTGTGAACCGCTTCCGTCGTTTCTTCTCCTCGACTTCAAGCAGTGCTTCAGTTTCGGCTTCTTGGGCGGCTCGCTTCTCTTGTTCGGACACAAAGTTGAAGTCACAACTTAACTCTTTGGCCACATTTTGGGTGGCGGTGGGCTGTCTTTCAGGCGCGCAGCCACAAGTCCACAGCCGGAGCATGTACATCAAGAACAGAAAGAGCAACAGCAGGCTGCCCTGCAGAACGCCCATGAAGATCGGGTCCTGGGCGAGGGTTCCCAGAATTTTCCGGCTCTGTATGTGCACCTGGCTGGCCCATGTCGCAAGCAACTGCATCATGACCACTAATCTAGGGTAAAGGTCAATAAGGGCTTCCTGCCAGTAATAGCTGGTCGTTACATTGGCTTCCCGGGGGCAGGTGCCCCCCTCACCCTGGCTGCTCCCGATGTGGGCCACCCAGTCGTCCATTTTCGATTTGCTTGAATGCTCGATACAATTGGATTTCTGCTTGGGCTGTCGCGTCTACATGGCCATGGGTTACAGTAACGGGGTGGCAGTGGGTGCTACTACAGCTGCATGTGTGGAGAACGACCTTGACTTTATGCGCCCCCTTGCATTGCGGCCGACTGCCGGAGAAATGGCGGTGAAACACACAAAATGGGCTCGCACACACTCCCCTTATATAACCCGTTCTGGGTGCTGGGTAAATAAATAAAATATCTCGCGAGAAATTTGAATTATGAAAAGTATCTATAGATACTGGGCTGCGCGAGTATCTTTCCGCGTCTGTCCGATTCGTTCAGTGGTGGCCGCGAGAATGCCGAAATAGCTTTCGGTTTTCGCTTTTGTTTTCGCCGCCTCTTCCTGAGCGACCTGAGCGACCAAGGCGCAGTCGTTTCCAACTCGAGCACGAGTATTTCTGTTATGGTATTTCTATTTTGTTTTTATTCTGGCCCAACTAAGTTCCCCGCATCCTCCGTCCGTTTGCGGATCGCCGGAGCTCTCGGGTATGTGGTGGATGTGTGCTCGGGGGTATATTTCGTTTGGCGTCATTATCCAATGCTCTTCATCAACTTGTCACTCACTGCGAGCTACAAGGCGCCTTTGCCGGTCATGGACTGCACCACACCAGGAAAGAATCCACAACAAGAACACATTCATACGTACATACACTTGTACATATGTATGCATCGTCATCATCGAGTTCATCAAGATTTCTTGGGCATCGGGCCAAGTTTGTCTTTGCCTATTTACGATTTCGCTTTTACGAAAGGGGTACTCGCATTGCAGGATTTCGAATACTTTGAATTTTAGAATATTTAAAATCCCATCGAATGCTTTAAAATTCGGGTGGGTTTCCCATTTACCCTGCAACGTAGTTTGGACCCCCCACCCACATTGTATGTTAATTTTGAAGTTCGTGAAATGACTAAGCGGACCATATTGATTTTTTACCCCCTTTATTTAAGTTGGGCGATTTCGGCTCCTTTCAGAGTTGCAGCACCACTCTCAATGAATAATCTTGGCCATGAGTCACCCTAATCTTAGGGCACTCAAAAACACGCACCTACTCTCGCTTTTTCTGTCGCAGCTTTTTCGAAATTATTCATTATAGATGCCACAAGAAGAGTGAGACAAATCCGTAACACAGGACATGAATCAGAGCCGCCATTGCTTCACCCGGTTGTAGCCCGAGTGAGTGGGAGAGACTTTAGGGTGGTTGGATGGGACGCGTCACGTGGCACCTAATGCGGTTACGGCAAATTAAAAACGTAAACAAACTCAGGCGCAGAAGGTTAAGGTATTTGGCCGCCTTCTATGCCTTGAATGCCACGATACTCATTTAATTTTGGTATCACCTTTTAAGAAGGATTCCCTTTTTTGCCCAGGAGTATGTTTTTGCCCCTTAAACTACAAAAGTCCTTCATATGGAGCGTAAAATATCTGGAATGAGACTCCTATCAACATCAAGAAACGGAACCATTACCTTGAACCGCACGGGTGTCTGAGACAGAATTTTATTAAAACGTGATTGACGCAAAATATTTGAAAAATGTTAGACTTAAGATGGGAAAGCTAAGGTTCAGCATAACAAGTTTGTATACCCTTGCGTTCAAAAGGCAAGTTAGTTTTGATGGAAATAGTCTGTCGATCATAATGGTTCTTGTTGGAACACATTAAAAAGATGTTAAAGAAAGTCCAGCCTTATATCTCTAGAAACATGAAACACAGGACCTTGTCACATTTCCGATTATTCAGTTATATGAAAGCTATAGGATCCCCAACACGGCCACAGTCATGTACATACTGGGTGGGAAGAAAGTCGGCAGATTTAATCCTGAGGGACTAGTTTGCGTAGAAACAGACTGCCCAACAGAGACGGACATGCCAATATCGTATCGACTCAGGAGGTGATTCTCTCTTTGTGTAGTTTCTTTGTGGATACTCTACGGTTGCGGTTCGTCACCTACGAGGATAGTCGACCACTGTGATGTGCAAGCTTTTACTCAATTGTGATGTAAGTTAGTAGCGCCTTAGAGACGAAACTAATCCAGCCAGATTCCGGTGAAACCAAAGCGCAAATTCCTGAGTATCGTCTTGACTCTCGTCTGGAAGACGAAACATAGGGCCCCCTAAATTCTCAAGCTTATGGAGTTTTTATATATATTAAACCACCTGACTTCCCCTTGATTTATCATTTCTTTCAAAACGCTCTGACTAAAGATATGATAGACTGCTGACTAAAATCTCTACGACAATGATCCTATTTGGGATTCTATTTTGGGATCCTATCTTGCAAAGCTCAAAGCTATGGGAGCGTATCATGCAAAGCTATAAGGCTATTGTTCCTAATCCTGGCAGGATTTCCTTACAGATCCTAAAAAAAAACATAATTGTATTTAAAATGGAGATGTTGAAACGTTGCATAGTTCTATACACAGAATTAATACCCTCTACGAGTTACATTCTGAAAGACAAGGATAAACAGGCGGATAAGCAAAAGATACTTGTCTTTAAAAATTCTTGACCAACTAGAATACTTGTAAAGTGTTCCACCAAGAGCAACAAACGCAACTACTTTTCGTATACTCACAAACTGACAAATGGTCCGCGCAGAGACGGCATGTCCCGTCGCCGGTTTAGGGGCGGCGAGAGCGACAGCGACAGAAAGTCCTGCTGCGCCTTGTCCTCGTCGACGATGCTGGTTGGGGTGCTATAGATGCGCGTCGTTGGCAGGTAGCCAATCTGCTGCAGAAAGTCGTCGCGGTAGGAGAGCTTTGTGGTCGACTGCGACGACGTCAGAGGCACCGCCAGTGGGGAGCCTGATCCGTAAAGAGGAGCAATTGGCAGTGCCGCGGTCACAGTCGACAAAGACAGTGAAGGCTGATGCGCAGGAGAGTAAAGACCGCCTCCTCCTCCGCCAACTCCCACTCCACCGGCACCCGATCCCGACTCAGTACCATTTCCGGCGGCGTGGTGGTGCAGGTGTAGGTGGTGAGGTGTAGTCGCCGCGGGCAGTGGCCCGTGGAAGTGGGGGTAAGGAATGACGTGGGTAGGGGCTCGCGACACGTACGGTGGTGTGATGATCTTGTCGTCGAAGCTGCGCCGGAAACCGAATCCTTTCAACGAATTGCTGTAATTTCGGTGAGAGAGCGGCGAGCTGCCCAGATCTATGCTCGCCGCCGGGCCCAACATTCCAGCGGTGAGACCTCCCCCGCCGTGAACGATTTTGCCACTGGCTGTCGCCGTGGCACTGCCCAGCATGCTCAGGGCTGGCGATGTCCGCAACTGAGGACTCCCTCCGCCGGCGCCCCCTCCGCTTCCGACTCCAGTGGGTGGCACAGCAGGCGTCGAGGTGGAGAGTGGAGGCGAAATAGCGCTTAGGGTGGAGATGCCACTGTCACTGCTGCAAATGCCGGCCGGCAGAGATGGTAGCGAGGTCAGTGGGGTGTTGGTGGGCGAAATGAGGTGGTGCTTGCCGTTGGCGGCGCCCACGAGGCCGGCCAAGCCGCTGCTGGGCAGTACAGGAGCCAGGATGTCGCCTTGTCGCTCCGCTTGGGCCTTGCCTAATGTGAACTGGGGCCAAACCGGGTCCTTGTTCTCGTCCTCGTCCACGTCCGCGTCCCCTTTCCCCTTCCAGCCCTTGGCTTGGGGGAAACTGTCGATCCGAGTGGTGCTTGGACTACAGGGCAGCCGAAGGGGAGCAGCTACTTCGCGTCTTTGTCCTCATCGCAGGCCTGCTGCTTCCTTTGTTCTGGGACTGGGCCCGCTCCGCGAAGCATACTTTTGTGCGTAGGAAAATCGATGAGCTCCCGAGCCTAAGTAATTTTTTAATGCATTTTTAGAAACGTTTTTCTCGCATTGTAACCTAAATTGCGCATGAAAAAATAAAACGAAAACCGACACACACATATGTACAGTCCGATACACGCTCAGCTCTCACACCGAAACGGATACTTGAGCACACACACAGAGAACCACCGTGTGGGAATGGAAATTTTTTCACGACTGATTCTGCTTTTAATTTGGCTTTCTTGCCCTGATGCACCGACCTGGCCTGCGTCCGGAATTAAGTTAGCAACATTTATTTGATTAAATCCCGATAATTGCATCGAACACACAGCTCCTTCACGTTTATTTCGTCGCAGGAGTAGCATTAGGCCAGGAGCAGAAGCCAGCAAGTCTTCTTTTTGGCGCAACCCCACACAAGCTCCGCGCGGCGAACTCTCCCTCGGACTGCCGTTCGGCTTCTGAGCCACCAGACGGATGTAGCGGTGGCGGTGGCGGCGAAGTTTCTAGCGCCTGTGAGAGAACAGGCGAGAGATGTGACAAGTGTCCGTGGAGCGCATGTGCCGGCCTGCGCGGTTACTACTCGGAAGCAAAACAAAGCCAGGGAGGAGTCAGGGCAGTCAGCTGTCGCCAACAAGGATGGGCGGCGAGCAGGCAGCATGCAGCCAGTTTGTTTACCATGCGGAGAGCTGCTGATTCCGCTGCACAGTGCTGCGCCACGAATGGGCCATACCCTGGAGTTGCCGCTTAAACCCAATGGAGAGAAACGAGAGAGAGCGACTCACCGGCGAATTCGTATGGTCAATTTATTGATCTCGAGTTCTTCGTTTTTTACCAGAGTACAATCGCAATTTGAAAACAATTTTAAATTTTTTTATGTAGATTACTTAGTAGTTTTACTCTTGACTTGTATGAACAATAAATATACACGCAATCCGGAAATTGTAAATACTATTAATTGAATTTGTATTTTCAAGATTATTCAGTAGATCGAAACGGGCGACTAAACTGAGCCCTGGCCAAGACCTCCACGGCCCTGCCAGGCAATAATGGATAATTATGAATAAAATGGGCGGTAGTAGGAATATAAAATTTAATACAGCTGGACTATTCGCATTCATTTACATTTAAAAGCGGGCTAACCGTTTAACAAATCAAAGAAAATTTAATTTAGAAACAATATTTGGAATATACATATGTACGTGTACGTGCTATATTAGGGGTTACAATTGAACTTTGAATACTCGTATTTAAGATTTATATATATATACTTTTGAATACATAAATGGGGGAATACTATAATAAGTTTAATTGTTTTCAAGTTAGTTATTCCTTTATCGTATCCACTTTTGGGAGTCCTTTTTTAGATTATAATGCTTAATTGTTTAACTTGACTTATTTACATCTGCATTAGGATCGGATCGGAACAATCAGCTTGAAGCGCCGCTTAAGACTTCTTTACATGACAGGGCCCTTGCTGTAACAATTAATCGCAAACTAACAGAAACAATGGATGAAATGTAGACTTTGCAAATGATTTAGCTACACTAGACAGACGATGACACAAATGCGAGCTAGGTACAGACATCATATACATAAGATAATTAACAGTGCTTCTTGTAATAGTCGATTCCACAGGATATACTCCATCCTATCCACGTCACCCCCAGTGATCGTTTCCCAAGCAAATGTCTGAAACAGCCCATGATTAACAATTAAAAAAGCCAGAATTGTGTATTTAGTACAGTTGATCGGTGTTGGTGATATATGGTGAGCCACACTTCGGCTCACGATTTTAGGCTGAGAGTTTTGCTGAGTAGCACTCAGCCTCTAACCCTGGGATAGTAGAAACGATTTTGAGGGGTGGACCAAGATCAACCTGACTACCGTCTGGATCAGTTGCCGCAAGTGCCGTGGTAAGACTTTTAAAATTAAAGCTAATAGCTATCGCTTACTATAAATACATTGGTTTATATGTTATCTCGCTTCAACATATCGCTCATCCTTAAAACAAATCTAATTATAAATAATCTGGTTTTCCATTTAGTTTCAACTCAAATCTTTTTGTTTATATCTGTGTCAGTATCAGTATCGTTACATACGCATGCACTTGGGACTTGAATCGATCGCTGCACTTGGCTAATATTTCTGATTGACCATGTCTAGAGGTGAGAAGAGAGGAAAGAGAGAATAGTAGAGCATGATAAGTGTGAATAAAACAAATTTAAGCATTGCATAATGAGGATAAATAAATGAGGAGCGAACCAAACTTAGAACAAATCAAATTTACAATCATGGCAGTGTTTCTTCATGTTTTGATGACGCAGTCAAATGGAAATAACTTTATGGTCCAGTTCAACCGAGCTTGCAACTAAACCTAGGGGGCACTTCGCTATTCATTTTCAGATGGCCCTCAATAGAGCGGATTGAAAAACGGCTGCTGCAGACCTATGGAACAGAAGGTATAATCAATAGATCTAGGCATATGGCAACACGCCAGTGTGGAGAAATGTGTGAGTCATCTTGGACATTTGAGTTTTTGGATCTCATGTTCGCCTGGACCAGTTGTGGCTGCGGCTGCCGGTGTGTTTAAGTTTGCGTACACGGATAATGTCTAAAAATATACTTTGTGGCTCAATATAAGCACACTTTGAATACAGGGGCTTATATTCTAAGGATAAGCCATACTGTAGTGCTGGCCATGTGTTATGAAGAGTTCGCTGAAAGGCGATGTGTCGATTTCAGTGATAGAAAGTTACAATATTTGTTTGAGTTGGTTTGAGTTATGCACAATAACATTTTCGATGGTCAAAGACGCTTTGTTGGGTTGATAAGCTGGCCACTCTCCCTAAGGAGGCCGGATGAGGGGCTGACTTCCAGACTACGCGTTTATATACCTGGTGTGTAGGTGGTCTGCTCCGTGGTGTTTAGCGATGTGTTCTCGTTGGCCGCCACAGGGGCGCCGGTAAAGGGGTTGACACCCACGGCTGCTCCACTTGGGGGCGGCATGGCAAAGACAGGCTGTCCACCGGCCTGCTCCCGCGGCTGTGATGTAGCAGGGGCTCCTCCCGATCCAAGATTCACGTCGTCCAGGTCAACGTCCTCCTGCGGGTCACGTAATAAACGAGTTATACTAGCAGTTTCAAATTCAATTTTCGTAGAGAATAATTGGCAATTATAGCAGAGTTCTATTAGCGGTTATTAGGCAAAGGGATAGTTATCAGTATAAGCTTTATCTACAATAACTAGCCTACTCTCGAACTACGATTGCCTCATTATGCGCAGTTATGAGATTACGAGAAAGCTTCATGCCAAATGCTACGAAATTATAGTCAGCCAGAGAAGAGCGCATGAATGAAAATCATAAAACATTTACCCAAGCATATACAGCAATAGTATCAGGAGGTGCACCCTCTCCCACAAACTCAAAATCAAACATATTCGCCATTTCCGTCATCTTTCATCTGTGCCATCGAACGACTTAATTTTTCGACTGAATGTTAGTGAGACTTGTTCTCTTGGAACGAATAAATTTCGACTGGTTACCGGTTAATTTCAGTGTATTCGAATTGGGTTATTGGTTTAGTGTTAGTTAGTTAGTTAGTGGGTTAGTGGGCAGGCAGGTGGCGGGCGACGTTTTTCCGGGTTCATGCCGTACTCGTACTGGTGTCATTTTCGAAACGCATACTTACAAGACGTGGCTTTTGTCCCAGGGGTGGTGGCAGATCGCTGGCCTCTCGATGGCCATCGGGGCGCTGTCGTGCGCGGGGCGAGAGCGAGTGTGTAGGTGGTGGGTGGTAGTAGGTGGTGGAATGATGATTCGATCGCAAAGATTGAGAAAAAAATTAAACAAAACAGAAACGTAAGTCGTCGGCTTCTCGTGATTGGCTTGCGACTGGCTGCCGCAATCAAACAAACAAATAAAGGAGAAATTCTATCAGAGGT
Organism: Drosophila monieri; assembly: GCA_035047585.1. NCBI lineage: Eukaryota > Metazoa > Arthropoda > Insecta > Diptera > Drosophilidae > Drosophila > Drosophila monieri. The sequence goes on from JAWNPJ010000027.1 coordinate 11,617,433, forward strand.
GCCGGTGCGAACAAAAACTGAATGTGGAATGAGACACTTAAAAAACAAGAAAAGCAATCGTGGATTAAAAATAAAATCCCAAAGTCTCCGTCTGGTTTGTGGATTTGCCAGCCTCAGTCACGGGAAATTTGAACTATTAATACGAATTAGGGAAAAGTGGGATATTGAAAGCATTTGATGATTTTCATGAAATCGAACTACATCATGATGACTTTTGGACAGAACTTGGTTGAAATGGTTGAAACAGTTTGTGGGTGGGTTAATTATGATTACCTTTAGCACCAGACCCTAGTCTCTGGATGTCTCTCGTAATCTTTCGAGCACTAAGAAGTGCGTACAAAGTACCGAACACCGAACCAAAATCAAATTCAATACTTACCCCAACGTAAACTTAGAAAATAGCCGTGCAAACTGAGACTGAAGGATTCGTAAAAAGTAAAGCTAAATCAAACAAAGACGGCAGAGTGCCAAGAAGCTATATAGCCATGTGAATTATGCTACATAATGGTGTTGCGTTTATTGATATGTTAGGCTAGCTAGGAAGCATGGTAAGCGTCCAAATCAGTGCCCTGCGCTTCCCACATGCCTCTACCTTACGGACACCCTCACAAAAATCATCAAAATGGAATTTTGTTCGGTTTATGATAGCTCAGAATGGGTGTGGATGAAAGCATGCGTTAGTATAGCTTTAAGATAGGCTTTGCATCAGATTGGTTTTCTTGTTTTCTCTTTACTAAACTAAATCATAATGGAACCAGTTAGTAGCGGGTGGGTCGGGGCTAGGCAGGACTGAGCCAATTCATACATCACTCACATTCAGATGTGCATACTGGTCATGCGACTCGTTTACCGGCGGCTTGAACTTGCCACAACAGAAGTTGCAGCAGCAGCAGCAACAACAACAACAGCAGCATCCAGTAACTATGGCACAGCAGAAGAACAATGCCTGCAATATAAATTCAAAGTTATTCCACCTATATATTAAAGCCTATATGTTAAAGCCTGATAGCTGACCTTCACTGCCGGCGACGTTACCACGAAGTACGCGTTGACGTTCTCCTCGCCAAACTGCTCAGCTATGTACAGGCCAAGGGATCCATAGTTGTCGTAAATGTTACGCTTAGTCTGATCGCTCAATATCGAATGCGCTCGGTTCACCTCCTTGAACTGCGGAAAATATTAAAGCACTGGGCTTAGAAATGCTCAACAGATCACAAATTCGAACTACTTACCTTTTCGGCAGCATCAACATTGTCGGGGTTCTTGTCAGGGTGGTATTTAAGTGCGAGTTTTCGGTACGTCTTTTTGATGTCCTCTCCGGTGGCTGTTTTAGGAAGTCCCAGGATTTCGTAAAGTGAATCGCCAGATGTACTGAACGGGAAAGAAAACCATCATTATTCGGTTCTTACACTATATGTTTAGTCAACGTATTCACGTGACTTAAATCTTTGTTTACGGGGAAACCAATTTTTATTAAGATTTAACGAATCAAATTGTAATTTTAATCTTATATTAAGGATAAGGACATGTTTTCTATATAAGTGTACAATATTACTTTCAATTATTATTGTAATATTGCTGGTCTCGTTTATACGCTAAAGCCTAGTGTTGAAGTGCGTCAACCGAGAGCGGTACACATAAGCTAGACAATTGAATATAAACCTATGGGTATATATATTCGCCCATATGTTTGTATACGGATAGCGATGAGTCAGTACCGGCGACTTGAGACTTCAGCAACAGTTAGTTGCGCCGTGACACGCAACGGTAACTCGTTAACTAACACCTTCTCCCTCTAGACCAGCCCTGTCGACTCCAGTTTGGGAGGAGTTAAAAGGGCGTCAAAAGTTGCAAGAGTCGCGTGCAATTGCAACCTTCCGCTTGCACATCGTATGGATTTTCTTAGGCAGGTGGGCTTGCAGGAAGAGGGGTCTATTTATAAGCCAAGAACATGGAAGACAAAAGTGGGGAAAGCTCGACCACGGCAGTGTGACTGCCGCCTGGCGCACCCACCATGACAGGGAATCTTTGAGCTGATAAGACAAGAAACGCTTAACTTGGAGTGAGCCACAAACGTTCTACACAATGTGTGTGGACCATGACGATTAGTGACTTGAGAGGATAAGGGCACTTACAATTGGGGGGCGGATGGGTGGCTGGCCAGGGCCAAGGACGACGGCAGTCGTCACGAAGACGCAGCCAGCGCCAAATCGCGTTGCCTTGAACAGGCCTCAGAACTGGGCCAACTGAATATGGTTACTGTAGGCCATTACTCATGGTGAGGGGAATGGGAGACAAGGCAGATAAGGAATATGGACTGGTATGCGGATAATGTATCGCGACTGGGGCTATCGCGGATTTGAATAAAATTGTGTACGATTCTCAGAGAGAAAATTAAGGACTTGAGGAATTCGCCTTGTAATGATGACTGATGCAGCAGATCGACCTTGGCCTTGCCCAGGACGAAGTCGCTTAGGCTTTGTTTTTCTGCAGCTGGCTCCATCAGCAGCTGCCCGTCTCCCTATCACGCAACCTCCCCGTCCCAGGCCAAGTTCCTGGCTCTCTGAGGAGACGGGTCGTATCCACACATCCATACCAAAGAATGCCCGAATCGTACAACTTCTGCCGCGAAAAATCAATTCGACGCCGACTGCGCCGCCACCGCCTGCGCGCAGCTGCTTGTGTATGTACTTTGCTGACTGGTCGGTAGTGGCGTGTGGATGTGTGCGAGCAGTTGAAAAAAAAATGTACGGGGCAAGGGTGCAGTGCGAATTTTACTTACGAGAGTTTCCTCTTATCCATGCCAGGTGCGCTCATTGTGATTCTATTTCTCGGTGTCTTTGCGGCTGTCAATGAATTTATCACTTGCACTCGCTGTCACACGCCCTGGACCGTCAGCCAAGCACCACTCTCTCCGACGTGTTTTATATTTTTATTTTTTCTATTGCAAATTGCTTTTGCTGCCGCCGTTGCCTTCTTAGTTTTTTGTAGAGTGACCGTCTTTAAGTTCTGGGCAGAGGTGCCAGCTTAGCCGTTTTCGGGTAATATGTTGGCTATTTTTACATGTCACAAATTAGAAATGTTATTCTGGCTATTTTACAAATTTTTAGCTGTTTTTAAGTCAAGCCATATGCAAGCTAGGGTCTTTTATTTTATTAAATCGTAAAATTTCCAGTTTGGTTTTTTCGGGTACAATAAACAGAAATGAAAAGGGCACATGAGATTCAAGTCAACCAAAAATTAGTTAAATACTACATATTATAAGAAATGTTTGTTGTGCAACACAAGTGGATTAAAAATTTCAGCACACAAATGGTCGAACTTTAATAAATTTTAAATAAATCATTCCTTATTTGTTATTTTAATATTTGATTAAAATACGTTTCCTGTTATAGCATGGCCATCCTTTCTTTTCTTGTTTTGAAATACTTTTGGTAGTACGAATATTAGTTAAACATCTTTTTTTACATTGCCTCCCACAATTTTTTGTTTTATAATTTGCATCAACATTTCTATCTATCCCACAAATCATAAATCGCTGAATGAATTTTTAATAATTTGATTAGATGTATGATTTCCAGCTCCTTTAAAAATTTAAATTTTTTAATGTTTTGCTGGGGGCTTGTAAACTTATTTTTTTTTTGTAACCGGTACTCGTAGAGTACAAATATATATTGTATTCGTCTGAATGTATGTAACAGGGAGAACAAACCATCTTCGACCTCATAAAGTATAAATATTCTTGATCAGCATTAACAGCCGTGTCGATATAGCCATGTCCGCCTTTCCTACGACGAACTCTCAATTTCAAAGTTTTAGAGCTTAAATTATATAGAGCTATCAGACTTTGAACATAGACTCGTCTAGTAGCCACGCATATGAATTTGGCGTCAAAATTTTTCCCCAAAAAAAGTTTTGTGATGTAGCGCCAGCTCTCAAAAGATTTTTTTTTATGTTTTTATGCTTAATTTATACCTACAAAACATAAGTCAGACCATTTTAGAGGAGCTACAGAGTTTTCATTCTGCTTCCGAACTGTAATGTTTGAGTAGTTTTTGTTCAATACATTCAAAAGTATGGCCGTCTATCTGTCTGTTTCTAAGCGAACTCGCAGTTTTAAAACTATCAACATCAAACTTTGCACACAACCTTCTTTAATATATACGTATAAGGCAGTATAAAAGTCAGAACAAATTGGGCAATTTAATCCGATCTACTAAATAAGGATCGGCCGACTATATCCTATAGCTGCCGTATAAGTAAACGATCGCAAATGAAAATGCCTCGTCTTAACTAAAACAAGAATGGAAAGCTAACTTCGGGCGGAGCCGAAGTTGATATACCCTTGCAGACATGTGGCAGCGTATATTATTAGATATATATCGGATCTTATATAGACGGCCGATCCTTATAAAACTCGGAAGATCAAATTAGTTTGCCGAAAATAGAATCCATACAAAGTCCCAGTCTTCTAACTTAAAAAACAACAGAGATATGGCATTTCTGATCAATCAGTTATATGGCAGCTATAGGATATAGTCGGCCGATCCTTATGAAATTTGGCAGATCAAATAAGTCTGCCAAAAGAGGAGTCCACAGCAGAGTCCGGCCGTTCCGAATTATATACTGCCTGCAAAGATAAGAAGGATGTGTGCAAAGTTTGAAGATAATAGCTTTAAAACTGAGAGACTAGTTTGGGAAATAAGACATGCTTATTTCGACTCAGGAGATGATCCTGATCAATAATGTATATACTCTATGGAGTCTGAGATGTCTCCTTCACACTTTTGACCAAAATCATAATACCTATCTGCAAGGGTAAAAATATATAATATAAAATGTACTTCTTGTAATATCCTTGCTTACATGGGTATGTTTCGAATTTATGGATTTGGAATTCAAATTTAGCTAAAACTTTTTGGTGATCTTATTATCAAATATGCCAAGTTACAACTCTGTAGGATTGGATTTTATGCAAAAAAATCGACCATTCCGGCCACTGTGCAATACACCTAACTTCACATGCTTTATTTTGTTAGAAAGGTTTATTAAACATCTTTTTCGCTTTCTTTAAGATCAAATATCTAAATCGTAAGAAAATAAATACACTGAAAAAGATTTTTTTTAAAGAAAAATATGTATTTTTTTTTTAAATTGGCTCTAACGATCCGATTTATATTGCATGTAGACCAAATTATACATTAAAAATATTCCCATTCGGCACGTGGAACAATAACAATAAACAATATAGACACGAGCCGAGTAAAAATATTTTTAATGTAAAATTTGTTATAAATATATTGCATTTATTCGTAGTATAATTGTAGTATAATTAATTTAAAAAGTCATATATGTATAAAATTTTTTATTAATTATTAATAAGTGGAAAGTGTAAGTTTTGACCCTAATAAGGAACTAGGTTGGGGTTTCAAACACGGAAGAACGGTTATGAACGTTAAGCGTTTGGATAAATTCAATGTCAGACAAGAAGCTGCACAAACAATTCAGAGAAAACCCAATCGCTAGTACATTTCGTAATCGAGTTGTAGGTTTTGGATCATAATTTCGTAAAAAAAAGAACAGCTCTCAGACATGGCATATCACAATGCGCTTCTTGATCGCCCAAAGCTTCATGGTGCTCGGGTGCGCCTACCTGGCGGGAGCTTCTACCTCCACGAATTCGACTACATCCACCACAAACTCCACGACCACCATCCTGGTTTTCCTCTGAATTGATTGTACAGCTTCTCGATTGATATTGAATTTATGTACTCGCTAGGTTTTTCTCAACAGAAATAATATATTAAAATACGTTTTGGATGCATGATTTTTTCTTCTCACGACAAAGCTTATTTTTTTGTAAGTCCTTCTGCATTATCTAAACAGCAGACATACATATAAAAAAAACTGGTATATATCATTATATTAAAATAGAAATTATTGACCATATCTGTTTACCAAAAGCCATTTAGATACCCTTCGTGGGGATAGTATAATCAAACGACGCGACCTCCGACCCGACCCTATGAAGTATATGTATATATTCTTGATCAGCGTCACCACCTTCACAGCGATGCACATTCTTGACCAAAATTATAATACTCTCAGCAAGGATATAACCGATATAAAATATGTATGTAGTTTGAAAACCGAGTAATAAAACAAGCTGACAAAATGCAATTTTTGTTTTTTTATTGTTTTTAATATCCTATAGCTGCCATATAACAGATTGATCGGAAAAGCCATAACTTAGCTTTTTTTTAAGTTAGAAAGATAGAAATTGCTATGGATTCCATTTTTGGCAAACTTATCCGATCTGCCAAATTTCATAAGGATCGCCCGACTATATTATATCCGATATACATACATATCTAATAATATAAGCTGCCACATAACTGCAAGGGTATATCAGATTATTTTATCACATTATTTATCATTTGAAAATTTCAAGAAATCGGTTAATTCTGGTTAAAATAATTTAGCTATTCGGCTTAAATAATAACTTCATATGTATGTCCTTGTACCATGTAAGTTACGCTTACTCACGTAATGTGGTAAATAAGTCGTTGATATACATATTTGCTTTTAATTTGGTCTACTGTAAAAATAATATTTAAACAGACTGAAAGGTAATCCGTTAAATATGTGGGAAATTTCCGCGGAATGACGATGGTTTTTAGTTTGGAGTATAAAAGCGCCCAAGATCCATTGAAGTTATAAGAAACAATTGTAATGCGATTCTCGTTGGTGCTTCTCTTGGGCGTACTTGCCTGCCTCCTGCTTGGCCCGCAGGGAAACGGAGCTACCTCGGATAGTTCCACGGAAAGCTCCACCGCTAGCTCCGATAGCTCCACGGATAGCGCCACAGCTTCTTCCACAGCCGCTTCCTCCTCTTCTGATACGACGACTGTTTCCTCCGATACGGACTCCGCGTCGACTACAACCACCTCATCGTCCTCATCCTCCAGCGCCGCTGCCAGACGAAGGGCCGCCGCCCGTCGACGCCGGCGTTTGGCCCGTGAGCGTCGCAGGCGTCGGCAGCGCCAAAGACGTCGCCGCGAGCAGCAGCGCAGGAGGCGCCAGCAGAGACAGCGCAGGAACCGGGGTTAAGGATCGGCGCCATAGAAGGACTTTCAGAATCACATAATATTGATACTATTGAATTGGAAAATCAATAGATATTGGAAAAATCTTCGCCATGCTTACCTTTTATTAGGCAAATAATAGAATAGTTCATACATTTTTTTCTTACATACAATAAAAAAAAAAGTTTTCACGAGGTAAAATAACGGTAGCGAACCCGCATGCCACTCCCAAAATATCTGATATCCTTTATTCGTGACAAATAAATGCAATATATGTATAAAAAGTTATACATTAAAAATATTCTTACCCGAAATGGGTTAATATCGTTAGTCGTAATTGTTCTACGTGCCGAATGAGTGCCGAAGGCGTGGCATGAACGTTTGCCACCGGTATTTTACATCGTCAAGAGGTTTTTTATTTGATACAATTTTGTCCTTGGCGTTCCCAGGGTTGGCCACCAACTCCTTCGCATCCGCATAGGCACTCCCTGGAACTCGTGTTGATTGAAAAGCGCTTCTAGCAGTGAAAAAAAGAATTTGCAGCGTCTTTGTTAGGGATACTTTTTTCGGAGTGCGGTCGCGGCCAGTAAATAAGAATTTTGTAACATATAACTTTTTATTTAAGTAAAATAATTTAAATGCATTTATTCTATTATTTTTTATGTGTGCAAGCTACAAAAAGCAAATCGAATCGAATATGTTTATGTAAAACTATGAATACGTACCATGGCTTCAAAGCCAGCACCAGCGGTAGCTCTACTTATCGGACTATCTCTTGAGTAAGCGACTTTTCAGAGATATGAACGATATAAAAAAAGTTTCGTTATCTCAAGGGCTATCTCAACATTAAATATAAAAGAAAAGTTAGGCCAATTTCGAAAAAAAAAATCTTAAACGGGTTTTTATAGTCAAAAGTATTTTTCATTTACAAAAATTTCTCCCAAGCCAAACTACTTTTGGCGAATGTTTTTATAACAATACCTTTTATTTGGTATATCACGTATTCAGATTGAACGCACACAGAAAATTTTTAATTCTTCGGCTATATACATATCATATAAAAAAAACCTCTTGACGAGGTAAAATAACGGTGGCGAACACGCATGCTACTTCCAAAATATCTGATATCAATTTTGGTAACGAATAAATGCAATATATGTATAAAAAACGTGTTTATATGGTATATTGGTATTGTTCCACGTGCCGAATAAGAATATTTTTCATATGTAATTTTTTTTACATATATTGCATATATTCGTCACCAAAATTGATATCGGATATTTTGGGAGTAGCATGCGTGTTCGCCACCGTTATTTTACCTCGTCAAGAGGTTTTTATACCCTTGCAGAGGGTATTATAATTTTGGTCAAAAGTGTGCAACGCAGTGAAGGAGACATCTCCGACCCTATAAAGTATATATATTCATGATCAGGATCACCTCCTGAGTCGATATAAGCATGTCCGTCAGTCCGTCTGTCTGTCTGTTTCTACGCAAACTAGTCTCTCAGTTTTAAAGCTATCGACTTCAAACTTTGCACACATCCTTCTTTCCATTGCAGGCAGTATATAAGTCGGAACGGCCGGGATTGGTCAACTATATCCTATAGCTGCCATATAACTGATTGATCGGAAATGCCATATCTCTGTTGTTTTTTAAGTTAGAAGACTGGGACTTTGTATGGATTCTACTTTCGGCAAACTAATTTGATCTGCCGAGTTTTATAAGGATCGGCCGACTATATAAGATCCGATATATATCTAATAATATAAGCTGCCACATATCTGCAAGGGTATATCAACTTCGGCTCCGCCCTTGGCTGTGCCTACAGCGATTATACGTCCCTTTGGCCAAAGGTTCCTGGGAAGGCATCCACGAGTACGACAACATCTCCGATTGCTAATGGTGGCCGCTTTGGGAACCACTTGGAGCGACGAGTTATTATGGGAATATACTCCTTGACCCAGCGTTTCCAGAAGAGATCTGCAACCTCATTGGCCTGGTGCCACAGTTGCCTGGCATCCGAGTCCTTGGTGACGACTGGCTTATATCCGTCTGCAGACCCTAACAATAAATGATTTGGAGTGAGGGCATCATCATCTTTTGCGTTGATCACGTACTCAGCATTCGTCAGGGCGTTTTTTAGGTTTTCATCGTTAAAGCTGTAATTAGGAGAGATGCTTTTCAATACAACTTTAATTGATCGTATTAAGCGCTCCCAAGCTCCTCCCATGTGTGGAGCGCCTGGAGGATTGAAGTTCCATTTAATCTCGTCGTACTTGACGGTTAGGTTATGGAAGTCTACATTCTTCAGCTCTTCCTTAACAACTTTCTCAGTTGCTTTGAAATTAGTTCCATTATCCGAATATATTTCTCTTGGTGTTCCTCGTCGGGCCATAAAGTTTGAGAGGCACATTACACATGAGCTTGTATCGAGGCTATCTCTACATGTACGGCGCGTATAGTAAGGCATGTAAATATCACGCCCCACCTTTTCTCCTTGTGTCGGCCTACGTTGACAGCAATAGGACCAAAGAAGTCCACTCCAGTATAAGTGAAGGGTCTTTGAAAGCTGGCGATCCTGGCTGCAGGCAATGGGGCCATTTGCGGCGCTATTGGGGCTGCTGCATCGTTTTTACATTTCTGGCACTCTTTTCGAACAGACTTGTATACCACGCGTAACTGGGGTATAAAGAACTGACTCCTGATTATGTTTATAGTTCCCTCATGCAGCAAATGGTGGTTGCTCTCGTGAAAGTGCTTGACGAGGAGATGCGTAACCGAGTGGCGTTTTGGTAGTACTATTTGGTCGTCGTTGGGGTTTATAGTTTGTGACCTTCCTTGGGTGCGAATTATGCCCCAATCGTCTAGGTAGATGTTTAACCCAATAAGCGGGCTCGTCCTTTGGATGTTGTTATTTTTTTGGAGAGAATCTAATTCATCCTTGAATGCTTCGCTTTGCGCTTCTTTATAAAGTAGGTTCTTTCCTTGGATAACTATTTCATCGGACAACGTTTTGATGATGATTTCTCCTCGACGTTTCTCTTTCAGGTTTTTTACATACATGATTCCAGTTTTCATGACGTTTCCAGTTTGAAAACGGTTCAATGTTTAGTTTTAGAAGCACTGGACTGTGTCCACTGCTCCAGGTTAGGCTTGGCGATAACTTTCGAAGCCATATCGGCGACGTTTTCGTGTGTAGGAATCCAGCGCCACTGTGCGGCACTTCACTTGATCACACGCAGGTAGCACGCAGCTGCATAGCCATATTCGCTCGCATCGACGAAGGTATGTAGTTCGATGCTATCGGCGGTATGTAACAATGGTGAGTAATGGCGTGGACTATGCACGGACTTAGCCTGTGACAGGATTTTCAGCCATTTTGTCCAACATCTCTGTGAAGGTTCTGGTAATTCGTCATCCCATCCAATCCCTGATCGCCATGTTTCTTGTAAAAGAATTTTAAGTCCGATAGTGTAACAGGACAAAAATCCTAGGGGGTCATAAATTGACATCAAAACCTGCAGAGCTTCCCTTTTAGTGGGGCGAGCCGTCTCACTTAGTACGTTCCGTTTTAGTTTTGCGAATCTGAAAACATATTTAAATGAATCACTCGTCGGATCCCAAAACATACCCAACTTTCTCAGCGTTTCCTAGGTCCTTTGTGGGATGTGTTGTGGTTGACTCTTCATTTAATGCGTTTAAGACTTCGGGGGAGTTGGAGGCCCAGTGCCTGATGTGGAAACCCCCAGCTGAATGTATTTGTTTGACTCGCTTCGACACTTTAATAGCTTCCTCCTCGTCGTTTAGACTGTCTATATAATCGTCGACGTAATGTGCTTGGGTGATGGCTTCATAGGCTCTTGGATACTGCATCTTGTAGTCCTCCGCATTTTTATCCCGGACGTAATGAGCTATACAAGGGGCGCATGATATTCCGAACGTCATTGCTCGCCTTGCGTAAACCTTTGGGCTTTGCGTTCGCTCGTCGATCCACAGGAAACGCTGTGCATGGATGTCACTTTCCTTTATCCTTATCTAATGGAACATTTCTGCTATATCTCCGCAGACCGCTATCTTGCCAACTCTGAATGCCATCAAAACGTCGGACAGTGGATGTAAAAGATCCGGGCCGGTAAGCATGAAGTCGTTTAAGGAGAGGCCATGAGATTTAGCTGCGGCATCCCAAACCAGTCCAATCTTACTGGGTTTTTTGGGGTTATGAGCTATGAAAATTGGAAGGTACCAAATATGATTGTGGTAAACTTCCTCATTTTTTAGCTCGATGGCATAGCCTTTTTCTAGCAGATTGTTGACTTGCTCCTGAATTTTTACTCGTAGATATGGTTCTTTTTCAATTTTAGCTTTCAAACAATTTAGGCGTTTTAGTTCATTTGAGTAGCTTTCAGGAAGTACGGTATCTTTACGACGCCAAAGCAAGCCGATTTCATACCGTCCGTCGGTTTTTTACGCACGTTTCCTGCATGATTTTGAAAGCTTCTTCATCGTCTTTAGAGCGAAGTGTTCTTGGAATTACGGGTTCTACGTTGAAGCTTTCTTTAACGGCCTTATCAATTTCAGTCCAGTTGCATTGACAGCGGTGCATAGAAAAATGTTTGTTGTCTTTTCCTGATCCTTGGACACCCCAGCCTAGCATGCACTTGGATGCAATGGGGTCATTCCACCTTCCTTCTTTTATTTTCCGGGGAACGGCAAATTTCCAATTGTCTGTTGCAATCAGCAACATTGGTTCAGCATCAGTATATGATACAATCGGTAATCGTTGCAGGTGAGTGTATTTATTGGTTAACTCCTTAATGTCCAGCGTTTGCTTTGGTAATCCTAAATTTTTCACTATGTGTATGTTGTTTAGCCAATATGTTCTGTTGGTGTCTGTGCTAGAGACTCTTATGTTGAAGCAAACGGATTCGTTCTCCCTCCTTGTCGTTTGATTCGTCCACTGCATGCAGATCGGGTCCGGAGTACCTTGGATGTTTAATCTTTTGAATAGATTTTCGTCTATAAGTGTGACCGTTGAGCCTTCATCTAGAAATGCAAATGTGTCAATATAGGAGTTGGCAGTGTACATTTTAATCGGGACGATACGAAAATATTGTTCTCCTCCGGGTGGATTAGTTCGGTGTGAAGAAACGATGTTAAGATTCGCACGGCCTTTGTGCAGCAAAGGGTGATGCCTTGATTCGCATCCTCCGATCTCACACAGCTTAGTTGAAAAGCACCTGCGTCCATGGCTCTTCAAGCATTTGAATCAAAGCTTGTATTCCCTTACCATTTCCTGTTTCTTTTCGTAAGGGTGCTTTTGGAATACCTCGATAGCGATAGGATGGAGTGTGCTGTTGCAGGCGATGCAATGGGTGACTTCCTTTTGCGAAGCGATGTAAGTTGGTGGATTGTACTCCGAGCTATCTTGGGCATTCATGCTATACTGAACGTGGGTGTGTACGTTGCTGGACCTGGAGTAAATTGATGGTGTCACTGTGGATGCTGCTTCGGCGATTGTATAAAGCCAGTCGCTGAAGTACTTGATCAATGCAGCGCTTGGGTCTTTTGGGTGCATAGCCCAAGTCAGTTTGTAATGGCTGGGCAATTTATCTATTAACTCTCTCAACAGCAAAGTATTGTTTAGGTGGTCATTTAGCTGACAAGCTTCCATGGTGGCACAAATATTCCGTACTGCTAGGGCGTAATCTATGAGAGTGTCAAGTCGTTCCTTATTGATAGAGATTTTTCTCGCCTTTTCTATTAATCTGTCTAGTATCTGATCGGGACGTCCGAAAAATGTCTTGAGCGTGTTTATGACGTCGGGGACCATAACTGGAAGCAGAAGATTATCTCTCACTAGTTCGAGTGCCTTTCCTTTGAGACATTTTTGGAGTCGTAGCATATTTTCAACATTTGAAAACCCAGCGACACTGGTGCTATTTTCATATGCACTGAGAAACGCAGGCCAGTCATCCGGATTGCCGTTGAATGTCGGTAGATCGGGTGACAGTATTTGACGCTCTGACAGCTGGGTATTTGTAGGCCCAAAGCATGATGTTTGATGTCCACTTTGTTGAGCTAGTATATTGTACTTTTGTTCGATGTAACTTTGATCAGCCTGTCGCTTTTCCTCCAGCATTTGAAGCATTAAAGTATTATTTTGAATCAAAATAGTTTCATTGGCACGTTCAGCATGGAAAGAAATCGGTAGTGGCTTGTTCTGTTTTTCACAGCACCGGTTGAGCGTCCGGTTGTCGGAGCGATGTTGGTTGGGTCCTGCGAAACGGATCCTTTCGCAGCGACTCCGTGGACAGTGGCTGTGTCGACGTCAGTCAGCGAGGTTGTTTACTGCAGGAGACGCATTTCCATCCTTTTGTGTTCTGGGTGTTCTCATCTCGAACGCAGCCAAAGTGGTACCACTTCTTGCAAATTTCACAATGCACCCATATAACGTCTTTGCCGGCACTGCTCTTTTTGCATGCACTGCATTCTGTTTGGTTGTATTCACGGGATATCATGGTGTTTGATAGTTAACTTCTTGTCTTCTTGCAGAAAATATATTTGTTGTAGCTAGTAATGCCTGTTTTCAACCTTATTAGACGAAGAACTGAGCTGGATTTACGCAGCAAGTTTGATATGTCTTGTATGTATACTTTGTTTTTTTTAGCCGTGACTACTCGCTGATATTCAATTTCCTGTATGTATGTGGTCTTGCGATACTGCAGCGGAACTTCTTCATTCATGTATGAATAGATACGTACGCGGCGAAAAACCGAAGATCACAACATTGACGGTTTAAGTAAGATTTTTTAAAGGATGTTGCAGCCCAGGATGTGGTAAAGTTAAACAAGGGTTAATAGCACGCTTTTTTGCATATTTTTAATGTTTATTAGATCAAAATGTTTCGAGCTTTAAAAAATCTTGTTCGTCGCTTTCGGCTTCTTCTGTGACTGTGACGATTAGAGATGGCATGCAAATAGTATTCTCGAATTCGGTGTTTAGCTACCGCCCGCAAATCGTTCGTTAGCTTCTGTTGGTCTTGTTGGCGCTAACAACCACCTTCACAGCGCTGCACATTCTTGACCAAAATTATAATACTCTCAGCAAGGATATAACCGATATAAAATATGTATGTAGTTTGAAAACCGAGTAATAAAACAAGCTGACAAAATGCCATTTATGTTTTTTTATTGTTTTAAAAAAAAAAATAGCTGCCATATAACAGTTTGTCGGAAATGCCATAACTTTGTTGTTTTTTAAGTTAGAAAGATAGAAATTGCTATGGATTCTATTTTGTGCAAACTTATCCGATCTGCCAAATTTCATAAGGATCGCCCGACTATATAATATCCGATATATATCTATAATATAAGCTTCCACATAACTGCAAGGGTATATCAGATTATTTTATCAAATTATTTATCATTTGAAAATTTCAAGAAATCGGTTAATTCTGGTTAAAATAATTTAGCTATTCGGCTTAAATAATAACTGCATATGTCCTTGTACCATGTAAGTTACGCTTACTCACGTAATGTGGTAAATAAGTCGTTGATATACATATTTGCTTTTAATTTGGTCTACTGTAAAAATAATATTTAAACAGACTGAAAGGTAATCCGTTAAATATGTGGGAAATTCCCGCGGAATGACGATGGTTTTTAGTTTGGAGTATAAAAGCGCCCAAGATCCATTGAAGTTATAAGAAGCAATTGTAATGCGATTCTCGTTGGTGCTTCTCTTGGGCGTACTTGCCTGCCTCCTGCTTGGCCCGCAGGGAAACGGAGCTACCTCGGATAGTTCCACGGAAAGCTCCACCGCTAGCTCCGATAGCTCCACGGATAGCGCCACAGCTTCTTCCACAGCCGCTTCCTCCTCTTCTGATACGACGACTGTTTCCTCCGATACGGACTCCGCGTCGACTACAACCACCTCATCGTCCTCATCCTCCAGCGCCGCTGCCAGACGAAGGGCCGCCGCCCGTCGACGCCGGCGTTTGGCCCGTGAGCGTCGCAGGCGTCGGCAGCGCCAAAGACGTCGCCGCGAGCAGCAGCGCAGGAGGCGCCAGCAGAGACAGCGCAGGAACCGGGGTTAAGGATCGGCGCCATAGAAGGACTTTCAGAATCACATAATATTAATACTATTGAATTGGAAAATCAATAGATATTGGAAAAATCTTCGCCATGCTTACCTTTTATTAGGCAAATAATAGAATAGTTCATACATTTTTTTCTTACATACAATAAAAAAAAAAGTTTTCACGAGGTAAAATAACGGTAGCGAACCCGCATGCCACTCCCGAAATATCCGATATCCTTTATTCATGACTAATAAATGCAATATATGTATAAAAAGTTATACATTAAAAATATTCTTACCCGAAATGGGTTAATATCGTTAGTCGTAATTGTTCTACGTGCCGAATGAGTGCCGAAGGCGTGGCATGAACGTTTGCCACCGGTATTTTACATCGTCAAGAGGTTTTTTATTTGATACCAATTTTGTCCTTGGCGTTCCCAGGGTTGGCCACCAACTCCTTCGCATCCGCATAAGCGCTCCCTGGAACTCGTGTTGATTGAAAAGCGCTTCTAGCAGTGAAAAAAAGAATTTGCAGCGTCTTTGTTAGGGATACTTTTTTCGGAGTGCGGTCGCGGCCGATTCGATTCGAATCGAATATGTTTATGTATGTAAAACTATGAATACGTACCATGGCTTTAAAGCCAGCACCAGCGGTAGCTCTACTTATCGGACTATATCTTGAGTAAGCGACTTTTCAGAGATATGAACGATATATAAAAAGTGGCGTTATCTCAAGGGCTATCTCAACATTAAATATAAAAAGAAAAGTAAGGCCAATTTCGAAAAAAAAAATATTAAACGGGTTTTTAAAGTCAAAAGTATTTTTCATTTACAAAAATTTCTCCCAAGCCAAACTAATTTTGGCAAATGTTTTTATAACAATACCTTTTATTTGGTATATCACGTATTCAGATTGAACGCACACAGAAAATTTTTAATTCTTCGGCTATATACATATCATATAAAAAAAACATCTTGACGAGGTAAAATAACGGTGGCGAACACGCATGCTACTTCCAAAATATCTGATATCAATTTTGGTAACGAATAAATGCAATATATGTATAAAAAACGTGTTTATATGGTATATTGGTATTGTTCCACGTGCCGAATAAGAATATTTTTCATATGTAATTTTTTTACATATATTGCATTTATATGGGAGTAGCATGCGTGTTCGCCACCGTTATTTTACCTCGTCAAGATGTTTAGCAGACTTATTCGATCTGCCGAATTTCATAAGGATCGGCCGACTATATCCTATAGCTGCCATATAACTGATTGATCGGAAATGCCATATCTCTGTTGTTTTTTAAGTTAGAAGACTGGGAATTTGTATGGATTCTACTTTCGGCAAACAAATTTGATCTGCCGAGTTTTATAAGGATCGGCCGACTATATAAGATCCGATATATATCTAATAATATAAACTGCCACATATCTGCAAGGGTATATCAACTTCGGCTCCGCCCGAAGTTAGCTTTCCATTCTTGTTTTTATATGATATCAGATATTTTGGGCGTTGCATGAACGTTTGTCCCCGCACTCAGAAACCATCAAGAATTTCGTTTTTCGAATATCAAATTACCCTTGGTGTTTCGTAAATACCAGGTTTTTACAAAAAAAAACCTAATAAACACAAAAATTAATGAGTAAAAAAAACAAAATAACAAAAATAGTTGCATTCTCGAACTCGGCTCGAACCCTGTACCCCTTACAAAGATCATTTCCCCGTTTCGCGAGAAAATTTTCTAAAGATCATTTGTTGCTCTGTGCTACTCTAAAAATTTTCCAAACACACGAGCGCTCTCTGGTGGTGAAAACAAGAAACTGCAAGCTGTTTGGGATATTTTTTTCGGAGTGCGCCATCAGCTGTTTGTGAATTGTTGGGAAGAGTGCGGTCGCCGCCAGGCAAAGCGCCATCAGCTGTTTGTGAATTGTTTGGGAGAGTGCTGTAGCGGCCAATGACCAGTTTTTAATAAACAACTTTTTATTTAAATTATATGTATTATTTCTACATATTTTTTAATTTTTTTTGTTCGCAAACTTCAAAAAGCCAATCGGCAATCGAAAAATTTATGTATTGGTTTGAATATGCACCTTAGCTTCACAGCCAGCACCATGGGTAGCTTAACTTATCGAACTATATCTTGAGTAAGCAACTTTTCCCAGATATGAAAGATATATCAAAATTTGCGTTGTCTCAAGGGCTATCTCTACATGCAATATGAATCGGATCGTTAGAGCCAATTTTGAAAAAAAAATTATTTTCTGAAAAAAAGATTTTCTTTTCAGTGTATTTTTTTTTTCTTACGATTCAGACATTTGAACTTAAAGAAAGCAAAAAAGATATTAAAAAAACCTTTCTAACTAAATATAGCATGTGAAGTTGGGTTTATTGGTTTAAAAGTTACGCGTTTCTTACATTTAAGAGTCTTTTTAATTTTTTAAGGTAACCATGAGTAATTAAAAAAAATTGTAGATAAAAAAAAAAAATTGGAATAGTTGAGGTACCAATCGACGCGTATTTTGGAGCAGAATCTGCGTATATAAAAACATTTGTCTGGTGAAACCAATGTCCCCACTATCTTCAATTTAGTGAATCGAAAGCGTTTTACATTTACGCAAATTTCTCCCAAGCCAATCTACTTTTGGCCAATTTTTGGATTAAATCTCTCTAATGAAAACAATACCTTTCATTTGGTATACCACTCATTCAGATTGAACGCACACAGAAAATTGTTAATTCTTCGGCTCTATATAGTGTCTTCACGCGCCTGCTACACGCAGGGCATGCATGTCGCCACCTAGCAGACGGCCGTCCGCTGTGATAGTGTCTTCACGCGATAGCTGCAAGCTAAGGCATACGTATCGGCACCTAGAGGACTGCCGTCCGCTCTGATAACAAAGAGAAGACGCTTTTGACATAAATTTTATGGGTTATTATATATATGGGTTATTGTCCTCATAAAACATTCCGTTCAAAACAAATGATTAATGTTTGATTGAAAGTGAAAACATTTTGGTTAACTAAATTTGAGCTAGTTGAGTACTGGAATTAACAGACAAAATATTTTTTAACACTCTTGAATACGCATCGATTAGTATGAAACATGTTTTACGAATTGCCCAAATGAAAATATTTGTCTGTTTGTCTAACTGTTTATGCCTTTGTTTTTAGTTTATTTTGTTGGGGATATTTGTTACCAAAAATGTTTTGATCTACGTTTGTTTTTGTTCTATTTCCTTTTTTTGAATTCCATAAAGTTCTGTTATAAAATATTTAGTAAATTAACAAACTTATAAATTTAAATAACTAATGATATAATAAGGTTTTCACATATTATACATTTAACATGTAAGGGAAAGCTTTTCGGGCAGAGCCGAAAACATTTCAGACCTGAAAGGGAATAACAATGAAGTACGGCTATAATAACAGTTCATATATTGGAATCAATTGTTCGTGTTCTTCATGACATTTTTGGGAACAAAAGATTAAAATACATTTTATATTATTATTAAATATTTTCAGTTGCAAGAACATATTTTTCGGCGGACATATGACACTGTGGTCCAAATCGTTTTTCGTGTATCCGTGCTGTTAATGAACCAATCTAGCTATTTATAGCCCGTTTAGTTTTAAGTTATAACTTATAATATTGCCAACACTGCATGTGCAAGCTGCAACTTTGTTCAATTTGGCGTTTTATTTTTCCATCAGTCAGCCACACTTAATCTTTGGCGAACCGGTAGAAAATATACGAACCGGTAAGGATAAATTTACCTTCTTTAGATTTTGATGTTTTTGAATATAGATCGGGGTTTTTTTTATTACCCCTTCCACTATTTTAAAGAAAGAAATGTAAACGTATTTATTCAAATATTACTTTTGAATATTATAAAGCAGGAGTACGTAAGAGGCGTTCTCGGCTCCCAGAGCTCCCAAAAAATTTAAAAATTTGTTTGACAACTGGAAACTGGAAAACAAATAATTCTTCGTATTTCCCTTTGCAATGCAAATGTTGATTTTGAAAATATATGGCTGATCAATTTTTTGTAAGTCGATCATGTAAAATCTTTTTAAAAACTTTGTTAATTAATTTTTTTGTTAATATTTTTTTCTTTTCGTTGGATTTGCATTGATTGTTTCGAGTAATATCCCTGATATTACTATATATACTATATCCCATTGTTACTATCCTCAAACGTATATGTTGCCCGTACATTTTATTCATGTTTGCGCGGGCATCAATTCAAAATTTCTATGGGTGGTTGCGTGCCCCAGGAAAATATTCGATGTATCGATAATACTATCAACAGTTTTCCAGCTCTAGTAAAACAGTCTTGGCGCTTCGCAATCGAATCGAATCGAGTGACACGAGTGGACGTGTTTTGAGACGCGCGTTAAGCTTGTGGGCTTCTGGAAGTGGAGCAAAATGAAAAGTAAATAAAACGGCGCGTGTCGAGTGTTTATAATAAAATAGATTTCATTACCGCGGCGGAGAAGCACAGGCGTCTTTTTTGCATGCCCATCATCCGTACCGCGGATGCCGTCCGCTTGTGAATTTTGGCGCGTTTCAAGCAACAGGTGTCTAGCGGGGCCCATCCGTCGATGCCTTGCAAACGGATCGTGTCGAAAGGCGGGATTTGGCGAAATTTGTGTTTATAGAGTGACATAGGCCCGTTATTAAGGCTGCACCCCAGCCGTCCGGCCGAAAGGGGTCAGCCAGTGTGCGCGTGAAGAAATTGAATTGACTTGGCCACCGTCGGCGCGAACCGAAATCTGTGTCGCAAATGAGCCCCTAATAAATTATCGCACATTCGCAGGCCGCAATTGAGAGTGCTTCATTAATGTAGAAATCGCAAATAAAAGAGAATATCTAGTTTTGCAGCGGCTGCGTTTGTTTAACTTTGCTTCGAACGTGACCAAACTTTGTAAGCGCCAGTGCCGATTGGAGCTGACGGATAGCTTCGGAGTCTTCTTCCAAGAAGCACTGCGCGAATAGTGGACCTCCCCCTACCAAGCCCTTATGCAGTCCAATTAGCATCGCCCCGATTATGAGGACCGCGGATGAATGAGTGAGTAAGCTCTTCTGCGGCCTACAGTGCGTATGACAGTTCTTACGCAATGGCCGACACATCACACATTGCTGTAAAATTTGCATCCAAACAGTTCACGCCGACCGGAAAATAATTGATAGGCCCCATAAAAACAGCCGCAAATACACACTCGGTAGGTAGTGTGCGCAAACATGCTTTTTCAGTGGCAGCAGCTTTAAAAGCAGAATGCCAGGCCAGTAAGCCAAGCAGCCAGCCAACAGCCAGCCAGCCAGCCAGAGAGCGCGACAATCAAAAAGCAATGCCATTTTCCATAATTTATTTAAAGTTCTTGTTGTTTTTGGCGCGGCAGTGCGAGCCCCGAAGTGAGTCAGTCGCGTGGCGTCGCGCCGCGCTCGTTGCAGTCGCCGCCGACTGCATGCCAGCGCGTAAGGCACTCTGCAAGAGAGGCAGCGCTGTCATAAGCACGCCGTCATAAACTGCCAAATTGCGATCGTCGGGCGGGGGGTGGCTGCACATAGTGCGGGGGTCGTCACTGTGCCCCTCCTGCTGCCACTGCCCTGCTGTCACTGACCATATACAACGGATGCGAGTGCCACACCTGCGGTCATGAAGGTAGCACTTGCCACTTGCTGGCTATTGGGCTATCATGTTTTTTGAAAATAAATTGAATTTCAAGTAAAAACAATAATTTTTCCTCTGAATTACTAATTTTCTATTAATATCAGGCTTTGCGGCTTGAGTTGATTTTTTCCAGATTCTTGAATGGTTTGCGTGCGGCTTAGTGGCACTGCGATTGGAAAAGGGGAAGCTACAAATGATTGATGCTCGGGGCCAGAATTCGCACGCCATTCTGGGCTGGCCAGGCGAGCAGCAGGTGGCCTCTGAGCAGGCACCTGATCTTTATGGCCCGGAGAATTTGGCCAGCCTTATCATCCACGCACACGAATTTTAGTTTAAATAGTTGATACCCACAATATATAAAACTAATAGTGCTGATTACCCGCAAAACGGGGTCGGGAGATTATGCGTCGCGTCGAGGATGTCCCTCGGCGAAACGCAAATTACCCGCAAAATTACACCCCTGCCGCCCACCCACCCACTCCCCGGCACCAGCACCAGCATGTCACTCACTCTTGCGGCCGTCTGTCGGGGGCAGGGTGTCGCGAATTCAATTAAACCTGCATGCAGATAGCTTTTCAATCGGCCCAAACTGTGCCCGTTGGACACCGCGCTTATCATTTGAAACAATTCGAAATGTAAAGCACTTGCCAGGGGGCGGGGGGTGCGCGACATATGTTACATTCTGTGTGGCGCTTATCAAGGCTTGCAGCAACTACCCAAGCGGCAGTAACAGCGGGCCGGGCCGGGCCGGCAGGTTGACTTGGCGACAAAGAGCCTCGCCCACAGTTGGCACACTTATTTCGGGGGCTTGGTTCCGACTGTGGCGGAAACTCGGGGAATGGGGGACGGGGCGGGCAGGGCCTGGGTGATTCGCCCAAATGGCATCCCATTAAACGTTCTACAAAAATTAACATAGCCATAAACGCAAATACGCTAGGGGGGAGGCCAGAGGCTCGCATGGGGTGGTGGGGGGACGGAGCCCACCTTGGCTACGTGCGTGTGAGGCCCGAAGTAACTTTAATTGATGTTGAAGGAGCCATGGAGCCATTAACGAACAGCCAGGATTTCAGCCTCCGACTTTGGTGAGATTCCGCAAGAAATTAACATTAGAAAGGGCCAATCGAAGGGCGAGAAAGAGAGAACAGGCCGCCGAGCAGAGCCAAGAGGAATGAAAATGGAATTTTGCGACTTAATTTCAGTTACACATCCTGTAATGGCAACCTTTTATGCTTACAATGGCTACGAAAGCCACAGAAACCGACACAAAAAGGGCCAATGTCCTGTTGTTTACTGCGTGGAATATTTTGTACCTAGGAAGTAAGGACTTTACACTTAATTGTTAATTAAAAATTATAACAATAAGAATTAACAAATAAGTATTAGTAGAGGAAGCCAGGCAAGTATTCTTATTTTAATTTTTTATAATTTTATTTATTCCTTGTTTCAATAAGAATAAAATGATTTATTTACTTTACATAATAAATTTATTTATTTACTTTACATAATAAATTTATTTATTTACTTTACATAATAAATTTATTTATTTACCAATAAATAATATAAACACCACCTAACTTGAACTAAAAAATCATGTAAAGCCGTGAAACTATATGCCCTCCTCTTGGCCGAGTACCCATTCAACACAGTGGCATAAGGACGAGGCCTCCGGTGGTGGGGTCTACTGGGTGGGTGCTTATATTTTATGACCAGAAATTTAATGACCACAAACTGAATCTGAGACCAAGGTTCTGGAAGGTGGCATAGGCCAAGTACATGAAATTGACGCTAAAGCCACTTGATTTTCTGGCCGACAAATGTTTCAGGAGAGTCCAGAGGAGGTGCACTGGCTTACTCTGCCAGAGCCTGGCAGCTATGGCAACATGTATTTATTCTATGGTGTATCTAGCAAGGCTTCAATTGTTAAGGATTCTCCTTTGCCCTTGGAAACATGTTCTAAATCACATTATTTTTGGCCAAACAAACCATCTGTTGACTTGAAAACTAAACCTTATTAGAAGTCTGTGGGCTGCGCCAATGAAAAGGACACGTAAGCGCACACTTTAAGGTGATTGGAATCGCAGAGAATTGGTTTTGGCTAGAAGTTTGGATGTGGAGCAAGCTGGGGCGTGGGGGACATCCGTTAACACAATCCTCCTGAAGATTACCCCAAGTATAGCGCATTTAAATGCAATTTGCGACAGTTTTCCTTTCGCGCGACTTTCAAGTGACACGCACCCAGCGGGAGCTGCAAGGGGTGGCTGGTTAATCCTGAGTGGAACTTTGCAGGGAGCGTCAAGGCATGGCCCTGCAAAGGAATTTCCGATAGCTCGCCAGTATGTGCAATAGCAAAAATTCTGAAAAATGAATTCCAGATGTTTGCAGCGAACTGGTATCAGTTAAATTGCTATAACTTTGTCTTCTTTTGCGTCCCAATAGTGTCGAAAAAGAAGTGTCATAAAATGGGTAGATAAAAAACACAACCTTTTGCAGTCACACTTCGAGCCTGAAATATTTGCCAAGAAAATAAGGAGTGAAGCGTGCGGAAGGGCTCTGAAGGAGGGCTTTAAAATTGATTTCGATATAATGAATGAGCCGCACGCTTGACGCGCATCAATTTTCAAAGTTGTCACCCATCGAACGGATCTTCCCCTGGACCTCCTGTCATGCTGGCCCAGGCCTGGCCCTCCCCAAGCTCAACCTGTAATGACTAATGACAAAGTTGCTCCTTTGTTTCGCTCCTCCGCTTGGCTCTTTATTAGCTCAACTTTTCACAAAAAGCTGATGTGGTAGGCTCCTCGGGCAAAGGGGGAGGACTGCCGCGTCTCCAAGAAGTAGATGCCAGGGCTGGGTCGGTCCCCTCCCCTCTGACCCATTTTGAGGCCGGACCACCTGCAGTTCTGGGCGCTCATCGTCTCCACGGAGCCGCAAACGGCACTGACGAAGTCGTTTCCGGGCGACCACATCTCCGCCAGCAGCTCGAAGGAGCGCTCGTGCGAGCAAGCGGCATCAGAGCAGCCAGGCTGAGCCGTTCCTCCGTTGGGGTAGTAGTCCACGTGGCCCAACGCCTCCCAGGTGCCTTCCCCTCCAGAATTGGTGTGCACAACCTCCACGAAGTCTGCATCCGACGGAGACAGAGCGTGCTGAAGCGTTTCTCCCGAGGTGGGATCGAGGGCGGTGAGGCGCAATGGCTTTTGGCCCAAGTCCACGTGCACCTTGGCAGCCACTCCCCCTGCGAGGTGAGCGCCCTCCGCAAAGCCCACAAGAAGGATGTCGTCTAGTGGGACGTCAAAGTTCTTGTTCAGCAGGACTACCAGCCTGGACACTTTCTCCAAAACCTCCGCCTCGTCACTGGTCTCCGCCAAGTCGACGCTGATCACGTTGCTAGCCTGCTGGTCTAGCTGGGCGGCCACCACAGCTAGAAGCTCCGGCGACGAACTGTTGCCCTGCCAGCGGGGAAGCGAAACCCTGTTGGCAATAGAACTTATCAGAGGGCAACGGATTGACAAGCGGGGGCATTGACTCACACTGTGGGATCGGCTGCGTAAAAAGAGCTGCGCAGCAGCGACTCGACCTCCGGATCCACCTGCTGGGGACTGTCGCGGCTGCGTCGGGTGTGGAGCAGGAACTCCGTATCGCATCGAACTGCAATCGGAATAAACTTGAGATGTTATAGATCCTTCTTGGGGTAGTCTGTATAGCGTACCTGTTGCGCCTGAAAAGACGAAAATAAAAATTAGAACTAGTACCGCCTGCATTCTGAAAACAACTGAGCTGACTGGAAAACCTTGCGTCGCGGCCATTCCTCAAAGGCTCGATAAGATTGCGGTTTTCGGTTTATTCGATTCGATAAGAGATCGGTTATCGTCGGTCATCTATGATCGCGGTTGTATTTTTTGTTACAGAAAACGCTTAGTCGCTTTCCCTGCATGAATAAAGGGTTGATGTCATCGTAAGCCTCGATGTCGCCACTCAGAAGGAGCTTCGAACCATTGTAGCCGGTGCATCTTCAAAATTCTGAGTTCAAGTGCACACAGAATAAGAAACTATAAGATATAGTATTCAATTTAAAACAAACTGGCATATTTACTTTGAATACAAAATACGCTACTTGGTAGAAATAAATTATAATAGTAGCACCATTCATGTACTCAGTTTAGCACTCTTCGTGATTCAAACTTGATGGCAGCTATTATTAGACAATCCCTTGTATTATTAATCTTTTATAACTAAATCACAAATTATCAGAAATTAGAGATCAAAAAGGCAAAGCAATTCTCGTTGATCTCTAAGATTTCTACACCTTGATAAACTATCAAGTGTTAGCTGAAAGCATAAGTGATACCCGTCACCTTCAAACGTACTCTAATACTAAAGTCAGGATGGTGAGAATGAGGCTAAAATACAATTAAACACCAAAGAGTCTTAAAAAACAATGATTACATAGTTGAACCGAAACATCCTAAAGGGCACTTGCAAAAATTTGAAACAAGGAATCTATACAAAAGAGTGTTACAGGCTATATGGAATAAAAATTCGGGGATTCAACTAGAGTTTTCGAAGAAACGTTAAAGATTGATCTTAGACTGCTTCCCCTCTGACTCAAAGCCTCAAAACTATCGTTTGTAAAACCAAATACTTGAACATGTTAACTTTAAATTTTAAATTGCATTTCTCACCAACTTACCTGTCACTTGTCACAATGGCGTGCACATAGTTACTGCCACAAAAGACAATAAAAATGAAACAAATTGTTGTTTTTTGGAATGGCGCAGAGTGTGAACGACTATGTATTGGAAATAGAAACTATGTAGCAAGCACATTTTGAGAGTTTATTCATGTAGGGCCCTATTTTAAATCTATTCATCTGCTGCTTGTGTAAAGCTTCTCCTATTTAGTAGCAGAAATATGCCATGGTCCGAAATTGTTTATGGTAGACTTTCGAATTAATCAGCAGCAGCAGCAGCGGCGTTGCATAACAAGTAGCCTCGGCTCCTCCACCATCAGCCAGTCGGCTTGATTGCAGCTGCATTGGCTGGCAGACAAATTGCACTTAATTGCCTGACATCCCCAACAGGCGAATGCCGACAAACGTCTTTAACAAAGTTGGACGGAGCTAGAAAAATATGTGGGTCAAACTTTAAGTCGCTCCCATCCGTCCGAGTTGCTATTGTACGAACCCTAAAGATGGCAGCGAATATTAAAGGGTTTATCTATGGTAGCTGCAGTCGCCCCGGACCTTGGAAGATAATTTTAGGAAATGTAACTGACCGGCTAAAGCCGATAAGATAGACACTTCTGCCACAGATAAGTTTTCGCATAGGTTGAACCTCAATAGCTTTCAACTAAAAAGTTGTTCTGTTGGTTCTGGCTAAGATCTGGTGTCTTAGCTAGATTCAATGAGGATTCTATCGCAACACTACAATCTTCAGAGTCAAAGAATACTTCCGTAAGAGTAAAAGTTCCCCGCTCCTTTTGGTTCCCAGTTCTAATCTGATGTACGGCTGCTGCTGCGTGTGGCCTCGCATGTACGGTAATGGGACAAAGTAGCCTCGACCGGCTTTGCTTTCCGGAGACACTGGAGCGGAAACATTGGAAGATGGCTCGCATCCCCCTTCTGCACGCGACTAAATCGCATGCGAAATTGTTGTGTCAACTGCAGCCGGAATATCTAACTCCGCGCCCTTTCGCCAATGATTCCGCAAGGTCTAACAATTATTGGCGGATCCCAAGGCTCTTCTTGCCGGCTCAGTGGGCCCGCTGTATTTATGGCTAAGTACGCTTTATTAAACGATGTCGGCGCAAGCGGCGGTCATTTATCACATTCCTGTAGCATGATGGAGCAGCTCTTGAGTAGGAGGAGTACTAGGCTTCCGGTATTACCATATAGATCGCGTCCTAAACAGAGGACTCCAAGGTTACCGAGGCAGGCGCATTCAATCCCACAGCAGCTTCAGGCTGATTGGAAAGTCAATATGCCAGGCAGTCTCACAAGCGGTTGCAGAACCAGGGGAGGAGGCGGTGGACGCTCGGTCTAATGTAATAAATTACTTTGATAGCTGCAAAAGTTGCAAAGGTTCTGCCAACACTGGTATCGACAGAAGCAGTGGCAGCTCCTCGCCACTTCCTTCCCTGATTTCTCACTGGCCTTTGGGGCGGGCAATCTAGAGGGCGTGTGAATCAAGCTATTTGCAGTACGGGGTGAGAATGGGCGGAATGAATTGAAGGGCACATTCGCATTAAAGCCAAACAAAGATATTCCAGGGACGGGGTGGGGCTATTTTGTGGGGGATATTGCCCCGCATGCCGCACAGCATCAGAGCGAGAATCGCATACATATAATGCGACGCCATTTCTCATAAAAATTTCATTACATTCCCCGAAATGACGGAAACTTCAATATCAGGGAATTTTTACACACTCGTTCTATTCAGTAGGTGTGGCATATGTAACAAGTTAAAGTAAAGGCGGCTATTGAGGACCCTTTGGAGACTTTTTTAGACGGGAAGAATGCAATGTTGCCTTACAATATGGGTTTGTAAACTTCCTTTTTGTTGGACGTCAAAGCCCACTGGCATTCATGTACTGAACTCTCTCTGATAATGGACGAATAAGTGGACACATAAGTGTGAGGCTCACCCTGGCATATGTGGCATCGTAAGGGAAATCTTTGATTATGCTGCTGCTTAAGAATCAGGCATTAGTTTATATGTTTTTCTTCCGTGTGGCAGGGTTGGGGTGGTGTTGGACATGTGTGGTTGCGCATAAATCAGGGGGAGTCCATGGCCGTGTCCTCCTTATTTCCAAAACAAATGTTCCTTTACTCAGCCGTCTTTGCTTTCAGATTCCAGAGTACAAGGAACAGCCGAAGGAACCCGGAGAAACTGAAAGTTACCCAAGTCGAGAACGTAATTAACCGCCCAAAACCCATAAAACCGGAAGCAAAGGGAGCATCGGGGGGTGCAGGAAGGAGAGCAGGAGCAATGCAAAATCAACAAAAATGTTGCATCTCCCCGAAGGATCAACATTTGCTGCCAAGGACACTGCCAACGAAAAGGGAGCTTTCATCCTTCATGCGAACCAATCCCGTTTAAATTAAATGCAACTTAAAGAAGCAGCCTCGCAGCTTGGCCCCCGTAATGTTGGCGTCCCCCAGCCCTGCCCCCACTCGAATCCGCGTTGCACAGCTTGCCCCCCGCCTGGTAACCCTGGTGTTGGTTGCTCTCAGCCAGTTCTGCCCTGCTCGCGCGGAGGTCTTCACATTGGGCTACCTAACGGGCTCGCAGAGGCGTTCGGGTAACCTGGACTACCACCGACCCGGCCTCACTATTTCCGGCGCCATATCTCTGGCCGTGGAACAGGTGAATATGGGCGCCCTGCGGGACCGCGGCCACACGTTGGAGTTTGTCGTGGCCGAGACCTTTGGCGAAGAGGTCACCAGCATCCGGCAGACAGCAGCGCTTTGGACCCAGCAGGTGGCTGCTTACATCGGACCCCAGGAGACGTGTGTCCACGAGGGTCGCATGGCCGCTGCTTTCAACCTGCCCATGATATCATATGTGAGTTTAGGCTGCACTACCAAGACTCGATCTAACAAGTTTTTTCCAGTACTGCACCCATAGAGATCCCTCAAACAAGGCCGACTTTCCAACTTTTGCCCGAACGCGACCTCCCGACACCCAGATCTCCAAGTCGGTTGTGGCTCTGCTTCTGGCCTTTAACTGGACACAGGTGACATTTCTCTACTTGGACGACGCCATTGGTCAGTACCAGCCCGTAGCTGAGACCATTATGAACACCCTGGCTGGATCCGGCGTAAGCATCCGAGACGTTCGCACCTGGAACACCATATATCACCACGGCTTCATGGCTAATCCCTTCGAGGCCTTGGTGGAACAGACATATGTTAACACAAGGAGTGAGTCTCAATATTAGATATCCGTTGTAATATGTGTTTACCTTTTCTTACAATATTTTAGTCTACCTGATCCTGGGTCACTACTATGAACACGTCGGACTTATGGTCAGCCTCCAGAAGCGAGGCCTGCTGTCTAGAGGTGACTACTTCGTGGTGGGCATAGACATCGAGCAATATGAGCCAGCCAAGCCAGAAAAATACTTGCGCGGGCTGTTGCTGGAGGATGTGGATCCGATTGCCGCACAGGCCTTCCAGTCCTATTTGGGCATTGTGCCGACGGCGCCCGTCGCCTTTGCCACGTTCGCCAACGAGGTTTGTGGTCTGACAGGCCTGACAGTGATATGATTGATGCAGTGCATCCACCGTAATCCAGGCTCATAATTGTCAGGCCTTTCGCTACATTGATCACACATTCTGGCCCTCATTTTGCCAAATTTCTTTTAGGTCAACAAATACATGGAACGACCGCCATTCAATTTTCCCAACCCCCTGGGCGTGTTTGGCGCCGCTAAGCAGGTTCGAGCATCCCTTTGAACTGAAACTGAAACCATTCGAGACTCCAACTCCCTCCCTTTTCCAGATAAGCGCCGAGGCTGCCTATCTCTACGACGCCGTCCATCTGTATGCCAAGGCACTGATGGAAGTGATGGACACGGGAGGCAGGCCCAGGAACGGAAGCGCCATTGTGGCGGCCATTAAAGGCTCCCGATACCGCAGCGCCATGGGGTGAGGGTCATCCACTCGGCAAGAAATACTCGTAAACTCAGTGCGCCTCTTTCTGCCAATTTCAGTTATCACGTGTACATCGATGAGAACGGAGACGCGGCGGGCAACTACACAGTATTAGCCAGGGGAAAGGTGCGGAACGGGCGCAACCAGACGGTCCTCGGACTACGGCCTGTGGGCACTTTCAGTCACAGGAACAGCAGTCTCAGCAGCACAAGTGAGACATTGCCGGTGAGTTATCTATTTGAGAGTAGCTATTTGACCTTCGCCTTGTAATTTGCTCTCTGCCACCTTTTAATCCGCTTGGCCTCCAGCTGCAGGTAAGCGCTTTTTCATGGCTAAACCCACACTCGTTCTGTTGCCACTGGTCTTTGCCTTTAATCCTGTTCCCATGTGCTATTCCGCAGGATCTCAATTTGTTTGTCCCCATTGACTGGGTTGGTGGTTCGCGTCCTGCGGCTGCTCCGCGCTGCGGCTTTGGAGGCGAAAAGTGTGTTAGTGAGTATGTGATTCCCTTACCATTTCCGCATCTAACCAGCTTCCCCTTCGACGCAGATTATACAGGAGAAATATCGGCAGCGATTGCGGGAGGAGCCCTGCTACTGTTGGGATTGGTTTCGCTGGTTTTCTACAGGAACTGGCGCTACGAGCAGGAGTTGGACAGCCTGCTCTGGAAGATTGATTTCCGCGAGGTGCAGATGCATGAGAACGAGCGGGATCAACAGAGCCAAAAGCAGACTCGCGTACGTACAGTTCTCCGAAATCCGGCGGTGTAGGAATTTTTCTAATCAGCAATCTGCATAAAAACTCCATAAGAAATAACCAACTAAGATCTTTAATATAAAACAAGTTGGAAAAATTATATAAGCCCATACACCAAAAGTGTAGGTCATGTTGAACAAATGTATCTTTTCCCATAGACGGGTATGATACGCATTCTTGTTATTTCCTAATACATTCTATTGTCCTTTTAAAAAATAGGATCAAATTGGAACTATTTGAAATTGGCAACAACATGGAAGAATTTTTTTTTCATTTCGATTATTTTAGGTGTAAGAACCTAACAAGATTTATGACATTTAATTATACATTATGCAAGAAATCGCTGCAACTTAAAAACAGAGAAACCAGAGCCATAACGAATTAAACTTCATTGAACAACATTCTCGTATGAGCACCTGCTGCCAAAAACAGCGACGCAGAGCATGTTGCCACCTGGGACCTATTTTCGTTTGTATAAAGTTTAAGAAAATAAATATAGGGCTCGACGAAACCTATTATTAATATTATGATAAACGAATCTTAAAGTCTCTAATATCCATGAGTACTCAGAAAAAAGACTAATGTATATTTAAACATTTTATGATGCTAATCAGAAATATGCAATATTTATATACTTTGAAGAATTCTTTACAGAGTTTTAACAAAGCTCCAAGACGTTTTTCTTCAAGTATATTTAATGTTGTTTGTTTCTCATTGTGGAATCTCAATAAAATATTTTCTGGAAGATTTTCAAGCTCTAGGACACGGGTGTCTAAAATATTAACTCAAAATCCCAACTAAAGTTGGAATATAGATTTCGTTGAACTGTGGATAGAACTAAAATTATAATAAATTTAGAAGACCAGCCTAAATAAAGTTCTCAAGAACCTCATACACTTTCCCTGCAAAACTATTTGTTAAAATTCCTAAAATGTGTCTTTTTTCGTAGTCTACGCATCCGCTGATCCGCACTAGTCAAGTGAGCCTGAGCTCCAATCCCGATGCAGACTTCCGCTACACGACCATCTTTACACCCATCGGCCTCTACAAGGGACAGCTATACGCCATCAAGAAGCTCCGGAAGAAGGGCGTCGAGATAACACGCGAGATGAAAAAGGAGTTGAAGCTGGTAAGTTGGTACGTCTTGCTTCCTTAATTACGTTAAATCTTTAAACAAAAATTCATAGCTACGCGACACCCGGCACGATAATATTTGCGCCTTTATAGGCGCCTGCACGGACCCGCCCAACATTTGCATCATCAGTGAATACTGCACTCGCGGCAGTCTTAAGGTCAGTCGGTCAGTTGGCTTTATCGAGGAAGGCTCCCATGACCCCCTGCTTCTTTCTTATTGCAGGATATTCTGGAGAACGAGGACGTCAAGCTGGACAACATGTTCGTTGCCTCCATGGTGGCTGACATTATACGCGTGAGTGCTGAAACATTATACTAATGGCCTGCCCTGACCCCCTTTCCATTTCTCTTCTTCCGTCCAGGGCGTCATCTATTTGCACGAATCGCCCGTTCGTTTCCATGGCGCTCTGTGCACTTCCAACTGCCTGGTGGACTCTCGGTGGGTGGTCAAGCTGACGGACTTCGGTTTGTTCGCCTTTAAGCAGGGAATTGAGGACAACTCCACAGACATGCAGCACATGTCGGCAAAGTGTCTAAGTATGCGTCGAGTCTTAGTCGTAGTCCTATCTCACCACCGTCTTTTCAGAGTTACTATATCGCGCCCCGGAGCTTCTCAGACAGGGGCCATCTTCTTTGGTCATGGGAACTCAGCGCGGGGATGCGTACTCCTTTGGGATTTTGCTATACGAGATGCACGTGCGTCGCGGTCCATTCGGAGAAACTGGTCTCACGCCCATGCAGTGCTTGCAGAAGGTGCTCCATCCACAGGACAAGATGCATCCCTACCGACCCTCTCTTCAGCCTCTAGAGACAGCCTTTGACTGTGTCAGCGAATGTCTGCGCGAATGCTGGGCGGAGCGGCCGGAGGAGCGGCCCGACTTCAAGACCATTCGAGCCAAGCTGCGACCGCTGCGCAAGGGCATGCGACCCAATATTTTTGACAACATGATGGCCATGATGGAGAAATACGCCAATAATCTGGAGGCCCTCGTCGACGATCGCACGGATCAGCTTCAAGAGGAAAAGAAAAAGACCGACGCCCTGCTGCACGAGATGTTGCCGCGCTGTGTGGCTGATCAGCTCAAGAAGGGCCACAAGGTCGATCCTGAGCACTACGAGCAGGTGAGCATCTACTTCAGCGACATTGTCGGCTTCACGGCCATGTCTGCTGAGTGCACGCCACTGCAGGTAGTGGACTTCCTCAACGACCTCTACACCTGCTTCGACTCGATTATCGGCCACTATGACGTCTACAAGGTGGAAACCATAGGCGATGCATACATGGTCGTCTCTGGACTGCCGCTGCGCAACGGCGACCTCCACGCTGCTGAGATAGCAACGATGTCGCTTCATCTATTGAGTGCAGTTTCCGAGTTCAAGATTCGCCACCGACCCACCAACCGCCTGCTCCTGCGAATTGGCATTCACTCGGGACCAGTCTGCGCCGGAGTCGTTGGCCTAAAGATGCCGCGCTACTGCCTCTTCGGCGACACCGTCAACACGGCATCGCGAATGGAGTCCAGCGGTGTGCCCCTCAAGATCCACTGCAGCTGGCAGTGCAAACAACTCCTGGAGCGTCTGGGGGGCTACTATTTTCAAGAGCGAGGTATCATTTCCATGAAGGGTAAGGGTGACCAGCGCACCTATTGGCTGCAAGGAGAAGACGAAGATGCTCGCACTCGTCGCACCTACGAAAGATCCCAGAGACGGGGGTCAAGGGCTCTAAACAAATTTATCCAGGGCACAATTAAGCAGGCTCAGGAGCATGCCAATGATTACGGCATTCGTTCCTCACTAAAGCAAAAGAACTTGCCGCGAAACTCGCTGGCGCGTTCCTCCAGTCTGGAATCACCAAAGAAGCTACGCTTTGCGGCCGGAAGCCTCCTTGAGCATCACCGATATCACAGGTTCGATATATGTTTCAAAGAAAACTTTTAAACATCTTTATTTTCCTGTCCCTCGTCAAATATAGTTTCAGTAGGTGCTTGAACCAAACGCTGGTACTACTCTACTAGAAGTAGAGAAGTTCCTGATGAAATGCATTTGAAAAAGTCCGAACCAACTTTTTATTTTGATAACAGGCATAGGTGGATAGGCTTGCATGAAGCATTGAACTAATTTGAAGCATTAAAGTTTTAACACTTCTAATTGTATATCTTTCTGCCGATATTTTAGTGACGAGGCCCTCCTGGAAGTGGACTCATACACGGGGCTGCGCCGCTCCTCAGGAGGATCCGTGCACTCGCGCTACGAAGAGACGACCCTCTCGCAAACTGTGTCCTGCCAAAGTATTGATGTGCTGAGCGTTCAGCATAGCCAGCGGCGCCCTTCATCATATCCCACTGCAAACACGCCGCTCTTGATGAACCACATTGAGGTGTGAAGTGGAGGCGGAGTACTTATCCAACCCAAATACAGGAAACCTTGTGGAATTTGTGTTCAGTGTAATTAGCCATGTGTTTGTGTCGCTTCGTCGTCACTGGGGACACCCGGCACCGTAGCATCAGCATATTGTGAGAGTGATTATAAATCTAGTCATTGTTATACAGATCCATGCAAATCAAAATAGTCAAAATTGTAAACGGAACAAATTAAAGGAAAACCAAATGACGGCAACGTGATATTTTCTAGGAGTGACCTAGGACATGTTTATTATGTACTTTGTCAAAGTTTGATTTATTGTGTCTTGAAGACGCTTGCATCCTTTTAATGTATATTTATGGTATTCATTTGACAAACTTAACGATTTATTTATACAACTTTAGTTTAAAACCTATTTGTGCATTTCACTAGGCGTTATAAATACATTATTTGATTGCAATCATTCGATCATTGCAATATATGTTTGTGTTTCTCTGAGCCTATCTGGCCAAGCCTCTTTGGAAAACGATCTCAAATGTCCATTAGATTGTTTCAAAATCCTAAGAAAGGTGTAAATAATTTACATATATGTTTGATTATCATTTAAATTGTGTTTTTTTTTATGATAAGCCACAAGCTTTAAAGCACACTTCAATGGGTTGAGTATTAATTTTGTTTGCGTTTTAATTTAGAAAGTATTGCTTGTTTGTTTTTCAATTTATATTTTTGAGTGTGTAAGGAAATTCGTGTGTTAGGGTGGGGTGGGCGGGTTAGGTTGGGGTGACAGGGGCGAGCTAATAAAATATGTTTACATTTTCAACGCTACATAATGCAACAACTCTAAATAACAATCCCGAATCTGGTATTTTTGTAATATATGTATCAACTAGGTATGAATGTATATAACAATTCTGGGGCCGACCCACTCGGTTTGCCTTTCTATCAAAATATCTTCGACAACAATGGATATAATCAACAATATGCAATTGCACAATTTTGGGTTATTGTTCGAATGCATTCGCGATCACTCGGCTGCTCCCCCCATCTTCTCGTACAAAACTTCGCTGGGCAAGAGGACCGACAACAATTGGCTTATATAAATAGTAACACTATTTAATATACAGTATATATAGTATATATGCGTGTATATGTATATGTCGGTATTTTTTTAAATGCGCCTCTGAAAAATAATCTCAACATTTGATTTTGATTCAGGCTGCAAGGCGACTGCCGAATGCCTTTTAAAAATCGATTAACCACTTTTAGTGATAAAGCCAGCAGAGAAGGATGCTGCAGCCTTAGCGTTTAGTAGTACAATAGTAAGCTAATATAGAGACGGCGATTTTCCGGTTCACCTTTACTCTCTTCAAAATAGTCTGCAAAAGGTTCAAGCTTCCCCCGGGGTCACGCAACGCTTGCTTCTAAAAATTCTAGCCTTCATCTCGGCTTTTTCGCCATGCTGGTGGATCTGTTAATGGGAGGACTTGGATTATTTGCGCACCAGAACCATTTAGGCACTAAGTTCTTACCTCTTTATTCCATGTCGTGGGCTGGAAGGAGGTGTGTGGCAAGGAGAGGGCGGAGCGGAGCCGCCCGATGAGCCCCTCGACGACGATATAGACAGTGTAGACGCCCTCGGCGCCGAGCAGCCCAAGTAGATGGCCGATCCCTTGTCGGCATCCCGTAGATCCACCCGTGACCCGTGGACGGAGGAGGGAACCGAGCCTGTAAAGTTAAAAATAGAATTTCAGTTAAATGGCGACTTCATTTGCAATTTATATTTTTATGTGTGCAAAGTTTGTGGTCAATAGCTTTAAAAATGGACAGACAGACATCCTTATATCGACTCAGGAGTTGATCCTAAAGAATATTTATTTAAAGCGACCAGTTATATGTGAAAATTCCACAACAGCAAAATTTAAAGGTTGAAAGGCGGACCCTAGGCAATGGAATTTAGTGAACTAAATATTTTGCAGCCTACTTTAAGGCTTTATTAACGCATCGCACATAAATAGCCGATTAAAAATAGATAATGAGCATTAGAGCTGTGAAGCATGGAACGCGGATAAACTTATTTCGTATCCTAGAGTCCCTTGTGAACAAAAGTGGTCACTGAAATTATATTTTCCGACAATAAAAACGGCTTATACTCTTGAAGTGCCGGGTATTAATACCAATAAAAATTAGAATCACTCACCCGTATAAGCGTGCAGACCGGCCGGACTGCTCCACGGACGCACCCCAAAACCGCTTACTGTGCTGGCACTCCTCTGAAGCTGAGCGGAGCCGTTGCCTTCCTTGGTCTTGGACTCTCTTCGACTGCCGGCGCTGCTTACCCGTGGTGTGGCGCTCGCAGAGGCGCCAGGTCGAGGCGAGCGCTGACCCTTCCCTAACTGCTGCTGGCGTTGCTCCTGCTCCCGGCGGGCGTCCTCGACGGCGGCGGCATACTCAGCAGCCTCACTCGAAGTGGTCGGGCCGGGTTCAACCGCTGTCTCATCCTCGGGGATGCGCTCGTTCCCCACAGATCGTCGGGGCAGGGGCAGCGGCGAGTGCTTTGGCGATGTAGGGCAGGACTGGGCAGCAGCATCGCCCACAGTTAGAGAACTGGATGAGGCGTTGGTGCTCGAGGACTGGGCACGGAGCCGCGAGTGGGTAGAGGCGCTGGAAGGGCGGCGTCGGAACAAACCCTTGCTGGGGTCCATATTACAAACGCCTGAAAAACACACACACACACAAAAATAAGGCTAAGGCTTGTGGATTGAATGGATATTTATTATCGGGAGCTAAAACTTATTGGTCTCGACTTGAGACTTTTATTTTTGGGTTTCCGGGATGGCCGCTTGTCCTCTGGGTAGGCACTGAACCGGACTTCCTCCTCTTCCGCGTCCAGAGTGTTGACGAATCGGCCTTTGTTTCCGTTCGCATCGAAGTACCGCACGTTGGGTATCAATTCTTTGGCAGAGCTTATACTGAAGTCAGGAGTGTCTTCCTTTGAGGGAGAATCAACATTCTCCGTCAAGATTTCATTTCTCCATTTTTCCATTGCGAAGCTTAGCGTGTATGCAACGTTTTGCTTTAAAGGACCCTCGTTCTCAATGTCAATCTCTTTCTCATTCCCTATTCCCTCTAAATCATTACTCGCACCTGTAGGACACTTTTCGCCGCGGGAGCAGTTTCCCTCACATATGTCTTTGTTTTGAAGCAGCTCCTGGTAATTGTCCAGCGCCGTCACCACCTTCATGCGGTCCAGCTGCTCCAGGGCGGAGGACGGGAAGCGCTCACGCAACCGCCGTCGCTCCTCGGTAAGCTTGAACTGCTCGAACTCCTGTAGCTGGTTTTGGAAACCCGTGTTTGGATTGGCCACGGAGCGACCGGCACGAACCACCTTAAGAGCCTCCTTCCAGTTGAGGTGCGTGGCCGTCATAATGTAGGCGACGGCAACGGTCACCGAGCGCGACATCCCCGCCAGGCAGTGGATCAGCACGTTGCCCTCCCGCAGGCGGGCGGCATGGATGAAGTCGTTGCAGACGGAGAAGTACTGGGAGAGGTTCTGGTCTGGCGTGTCCGAGGCCATCACGCAGAGGTAGTGCTTATCCTGCGAGGATCAAACTTGAATGGTGTGGTGTGGGGAGAGAGTTGGAGTCACTTACCGGGAGCAGACGGCGCGGACTGTCATGTATAGCGATAATGTGCGAGATCTTGAACCTTTCCAACTGCGTGTGATCTTTGGAGTCGCGGTAGTTGCCTACGTATAGACCAGGCAGGACCTGCAAGTGGTTCCATGTAATAAACATACAAAGGAGTGTGTTCAAAAAAGTACCATGCTCATATGCCAGTTCATTAATGCAGTAATCATGTTTGAATTATTGTGTATGGTATTTACGACGTGTAAGTGTTTTCGAATGGGGATTTCATAATTTTGTTTAGTTTCCGTTGCTATTGACAAGTTGCCGTGACAACTATCGTAAATCAGAACATAAAAGTTTGTGCGCCAAAGTACCACATCCACCGTATTTCAAATTTCAAAATACACTACCAAATAAAATCAATAGGTTCAGTCTTTAAAAGCTTCGAAAAGTTATAGTGTTTCTATTATCAACTGAAAAAAAGTCCATTATTTAATAAAGGCTATCACATGAAAAGTAACCCCATTGAGCGTTATTTAATTTTGGCTAAACTTATTCGTTTAATTTTATTCTGTGAAAGAGTGAAAAGGCAAGCTTTGAAGGAAAGCAAAGCTTTCTAGGAGGACTTTTATAAATATTTGTTCCTTTTAAATACTGAACATCCTGTTTTGCGATATGTCCCCGTGTTCTGTGCTGACCTTGCGGCGTCGTACTGCGGCTTGTTTTGTTTATTTTGAACTATAAACAACGGTCTTACCTTGTTCATGCCATTTCCCATATTTCTTCATTTAAAATTGCAGCTCACTTTCTCAATTGTCAAACGAATTGGCCCAAAGCAGTGCTGGAAGAACACAGAGAAGAGAATTCGTGGTATTACAAGTTCAGGGTGGAAAATTCACCGCGAAGGTCAGGAGGAAATTTAAGCAGCAGGGCCAACATAGGCAAAGCATTTAGCCCCATGCCACTGATGGAAGTGCAAGTGGCAAGTGGCAAGTTGCAAGCTGTTGCCACTGCCACTGC
The DNA here is from genome assembly GCA_035047585.1 of Drosophila monieri. Classification (NCBI taxonomy): domain Eukaryota; kingdom Metazoa; phylum Arthropoda; class Insecta; order Diptera; family Drosophilidae; genus Drosophila; species Drosophila monieri. The sequence goes on from JAWNPJ010000027.1 coordinate 11,655,824, forward strand.
CACGGCCGCAACTGAGACATAATGGATGTCTTTGTCGCCGCCTACATCGCGGAAGTAAACAGGCCTTGGCGTTGACTCTTCCGCTGGCATTGTTGCATCTTATTAGTGAGGGAGGCAGACAGACAGACGGACAGATAGACCGACAGGCGGGAAGCGGGTGGGCCTGGCAGAGCTGGAGGCCACCATCTGGTATCTCAGTTGGCCCCCAAAGGTAGGCAAGGCCGAGTGATTCGGGCAAATCGGACCCGGCATGGCCTGAATTTATGTCCGTTACTCTACCGCTTGTTTTCCAGGACAACAGTAAGCCTCATCACAAAGTCAAAACGTTTGGGGCTTGCTCGGCATGCAGGCCAGAGTCATATGCTATCTCAGCGCCACACCATCCTTGAGCCCACTTCGAAGCCGCCCGATTTGCATAAGTGCCTCGAGTTGAGGCAATAGGGAAAGTGTCGCTTTGTTATTATTTCATTCCCGGCACGTCGACGGGCCACGGACAGCAAATTGACTGCCACACTCGACAAGCGGAAGATAAGGCACGTGTGCCGCGCCAGTACAAGTGTCTGTCATTTGCCAGTCATCTTGGTTGCGCCACGAGGACCAAGAGGAACCCCACCCGCCACTGCGAATTTATGAAATTAGGGCAGTCAATCCTGACGACTCTCCAAGCGGCATCGGAGGTAATTGATCAGCGAAAATTCCAGCTTAGCAGCATTGGGTCAGCTCAAGTGCATCCAATCAGCATCACTGCGCTATAAATAGACTCCGGCCACCCTCAGCCAGACCCGATTGCATTACCAAATGGCCATGTCGTGGCAGGAGGGAGGCCGAGGCACCCAGCCATCATTCTATTCAATTGATGTGACACTTCACTCGCCCCGGTCCCGTGTTCCGCTCTGGGATTCCGCTTAGTCAGAATCAGTGTCTCGGCGTGTCCTTTGCATGCTGGAATTAGAGGAGCTTTTCCGGGGAAAACGCAAACTGGAACCTCCTCGCTTGTGTGGCCTTGTGGAGTCCGTGTGGCCGTGGTTGTCCAGCCAGTGCCCAAATATTTTAGCGGCCATGATTGAAAAACATTTCCTCTTTGAATTCACTGAAAAACTCCTAATGAAATCCCATCGTGGATGGCCCGCAACCCCTCCATTCTAGCCTCGCGGTTCTGGGCCGTTTGCCAAAAAGATTTTTTCTCGGCTCGGGCGGTAAAAAAGTGTTGAGAGCCCGAGGCCTAGACATTGAGGAAGCAAACTTTGATCGAATGAAACAGTTCTCGACTTTTTCAGTTCCTTTTCCTTGTTGGGATTTGCATGTGCTGCCAAGTTTTTTCACTCAAATACTGGGCCGAAGGCAAAAGTCGCTCCTAGTATTGTTTTTTAACAATTTATAATCAATCAGATCCTAATTTTATTTTTTATTTTTAATTGGCCCAATGTCATATAAATTAGCCAGATTCGTCCTTGGACGGTCTCGTGCGCCCCCTACAGTTTGGAGTCAATTATTGTGCTTCGACATTCCACGTGCAGGCAACACCTAAAGCCGCACCTACAAGAGCGGGACTATGGGGCGATGGCGCCGCTTAGGGAACCTAGAGTAAGAGGCAGGAAGGCCCCCTTTGCTCACTTAACATGAAAAATGTTTTTGTCTGTTGAGTTCAGTTTGTAATAAATGTGCCAGAAATGAAAAGGGCACAGCAGGATAATCACGCTCCACAGGATAATGCGACAATGCAAGACATATTCGAAACGTATTCTGACCCCATAATTTATTCATGTTATTGATAAGCCCAGCCAACTACAGGAGAAAGTGGATAGAATTTTGCTAACGTAATTTAAAAATCAAGTGTTTTCATCCACATAAATCCACAGTGGCTCCAACACCCTTCCACACGGATCTTTGGCCTTCTTGTTGCCACATTCAACATGATAAGGGCAGACAAGTCGGCATCCAAGTAGCGCCGCTTTGTCTGCGGAGATGTCAGAGGCCTACAGCCCTCCTTAGAAAGCGGCCACAAGTCAGAAGCCGACTAAGCAAAACTTTCCTCTGGAGACACGTGCTGCCATAAAAAGCTCTATTAACATACAGCCTCATGTAAGATGATGGAGGGGCAGGCTGGGTAGGTTGTTGACTCCACCGGCTTCGATGATTTTATTGCTTGGAACAAATATTTAACAAGCTCCTAAACAAACATCCGCCCAATAAATATCAGCGCCAGCAAAATCCAACTCCCTCCCTTGTTTTGACTTCTGGTACTCATTTTCCCTCCGTCCCCATTTATTGACAAAGACAAAGTGTTTCTATCGCCATAAACGTGAAATGCGATCCCATGAATGGCCTTGATTTTTAAATGCATCCCCACCGCCACCCACAACCCACTACCTGCCCCAATTAGCTGCATTCATGACCGAAATCCTGGGCCCGTCCCTGCCTAATGAACCGCACTCCACCCGTAAAACTTCCGCCGCTGTCAGAACCCAATTTAAATAAATAATCAGGGCGGTGAGGTGCATGACTCAAAATATTAATTTCGCTTTACATATGCAATGGCCGACCCAAAGAGTTGGTCCTTGTTTTTAATACGCAACAAGGGAAATTAAGCAGAATAAAGCCCTCTAATTTAGCGCTGCGAGGAGTTGGACTGGGGGATATTTGAATAAAAAGTATGAGATATGTAACTACACAGCTCATTTGGGCGTGAAATTAAGTTTAGGTTAGTCAAGCAGCTCCCGAGATCTAGGGACCCTGGCTGAATCGCTTTGTGAGTGGTGGCCACAGTCACGTTTTGGGCCGCTTTAACACCAATTTGACTATGTCGGCCGGCTGACAGGCCACGACCTGCTGCAACCGAGCATTACCCATACGACCTGTAAGCCATGGGCTCTGCAGGTTTTCAGGGGAAAAACCCAAGCCCTGGAAGCCTGCGAAGGGAATGGGTGTAGTCTGCTCGCTAATTCCCCAGTTGCGTGCCATCGCATGAGGAAAGCGTATATTAGAACGAGTGCGGCGCAAATAGCGCCATATAGGATTGTAATTTGCGAGACATTTGCGTTTACGGGGAATAGAGCGTGGGTCAGTCACCTGCCCTCCATGGCCGGTTGCTCATTACCGCTCATAACCGAAGCATTATAAAGCCGCTAAGGAAATCGCTCAACTTACGGTAACTTCGGCGCTCCTGCGCTCCGGCTTGTTGGCTCCTTCGTCTGCCCTACGGTGGTCAATGGCGCTATGACATGAGAGCTTTGACTTTGACTCCGACTCCGGCCCACTTCGTCGTCGTATCCGCAGCTGCTTCTTCTCCTGCTGCTGCTGATGATGTGGACGATGACAGAGGCAGGGGGCGACGGCGAGGGCGGCGGTGACTGAGAGGAAGAGAGACGCCAAGGAGGCAGAGCTAGGTGGGCGCAACTCCTGTTATATCACAGTGCAAGAGCCTTGCCAGCGGCGGCCGCAAACGCAGAAATTTTGATTCGGTTCAGCTCGCTTTACTTTCGTTCCCGTTCCCTTTTCCTTTCCATATGAACAAAAAACATAAATGTGACAGTTGAACTGGTCGCTGACTGCTGCCTGCCCATTTTCCGTGTCCGTGGCGGGCACCTGGTAGAAGGGCGGGGGCGTGGGAGGGGGAACGTAGCGGTAGCCGTAACAATAGTAGACGCGAGGACGGAAGCAATGACAGCCAAACCGCAAGAGTCGCAGCCGCAGAAAGTGTGAAAGGTAGAAAGTTGGAAACGAGCCGCAGCCGCCGCGAGACTTCTGTGAGCTTGAAAGGACGCCAAACAAATAGGGTCGAGCGTTGGTCACAGACTGAGCGCTTCTGCAGCTCCTGCAGAGCACGGACATGTAAACACTCAGCAGTGGAGTGATAGTTGCCACGGCCGGGCATGCGCGTTGGCGTCCTTCAAATCGCGCCAAAATGCAAACTCACTCAAACCGAACCACAGTGGGTGTTCAAGATTTGAAAAAAATGAATGGAAATTTCAAAGTTTGGACGAATTATAAAAGATAACAAATGTTATAGTCTTTGCCCATCCCACATTTAAAAAAATGCGTAAAAGGACGACAATTTTCGCAATCAGAGGGTCCCACATTTCAAGAGCCCAGTGAGCAATCTGTGGATCCTTTTGATAGGAAGATTTTGCATTCTTAACATTAAACATTTTTTAAACATTAAACAGTTTCAAAAATATATTAGAGAATTATCATTAACAGCGCCATTAATTTTGGGGATTCTTGAACTCTATAGAGAGTTGAGTTTATCAACCCTTAATGTTTATGTATATATAATATTATTTATATATGTATGTGTTTAAATAAATATTTAGGTTACCGCTTAATTAAAATTGTGTCATCCTTTATCCACCTTGTCATCCATTAAATCCCAATAGAGTACTCAAAACAAAAAAATTCGATTTTATATGTAATTGCCCCACTGTGCCAAGCTTAGTTGGAGAGAACGAAAAAAGGAGAACGAGTGCCTCAGCTTGACAGAGTGCGTAAAAACCTTTGAATCAGTTATATAATAGGAGGGGGCGAGTAAATTTGTTTTACGTTTTATTACGTAGTTTGATTACCCTTGCGTTACGTTTTATGCGTTTTATAGTACCTGTAGCAGCAATAATAATTCGATTTTTGCGGTAGTTTTTTCAAAGTATGTGTCCAGTAAAATAAATATTTGGTTTTTTGAAATAATCTGGCATTTAGAAAGACTACTTAGCTTTTTGAAGATTGTATTTTTTTTTGTTCCATAGGTAGTATGTTTTTCAAGTTTTCAAATTATTTTTATAATATTACTGATTTTTAATTTAAATCAGTTTTTATCAACAGCAAGCGTGTAATAACCTATTTGGTTCTTTTTGATGTCATTGTATATCAGAGGATGTACTGAATTTTTTATCCAACAACACATTTAGATAGATCATTATAAAAGGAACAGTGTTGGTTTCTTTAAAATATAAAGGATATTTCGTTTAAATCGGTTTAGGGCTTAAAAGTTTATTGCAGAGAAGGCAAAGCTTTTTTGTCCCTTAGACTTACTAAAAATATTCGGGCCTTTGCTATAAGTTTAAATCCTATTAGACATTAGACATAATAAGATTATGCAATAACAAAAAGATTAAAAATTATGATAACTTCATATAAATCAGATATTAAACAGATTCTTAGCAGCAAGTGTAGTGTACCTTATATACTATCCCAATAAATATCCTAAATTTATTTACATTACTATTATACATTAAATATAAATAAAAGCTACATTTTTTTCAAAAACAAATGTTGACCCTATAAATTAGACATAAATTTTTATTTATTATAATAATTAAAATGATCTTATTGTTATTTGAAAGTCTCAGTAGGGTATACCAATGTTTTTTGAAAATTTAATAAATAAATATCATTAATACCAAATTTGTATACCCTTGCAGAGGGTTTTTTGGTCAAATGTGTGCAACGCAGTGAAGGAGACATCTCCAACCCAATGAAGTATATATGTATACTCTTGATCAGGATCGCCTCCTGAGTCGATATAAGCATGTCCGTCTGTCTGTCTGTCTGTAGGTTTCAACGCAAACTAGTCTTCTCTCAGTTTTAAGGCTATCGACTTTAAACTTTGCACACATCCTTCTTTCCTTTGCAGGCAGTATATAAGTCGGAACGGCCGGGATCGGTCAATTATATGCTATGGCTGCCATATAACTGATTAATTGGAAGTGCCATAACTTTGTTTTTTTTAAGTTAGAAGGATGGGACTTTATATGCGTCCCATTTTGGGCAAACTAATTCGATCTGCCAAATTTCATAAGGATCGGCTGACTATATAAGATCCGAGATATAAGATATGGCAGCTATAGGATATAGACGGTCGATTCTTATGAAATTTGGTAGAACGGGTTATTTTGACCAAAATGGAATCCGTAGAGTGTCCCATTCCAGTAACTTAAAAAAACACCAAAGTTATAGCATTTCCGATCAATCAATTATATTAGGATAGCAGCTATAGGATAAAGTAAAGTAATTAGTATCAAGTATTCGTTCTATAACTTCCTAGGAGGAAGGACCTTTCTTCTGTCGCCCATTTGTCAATCCGTCAAAGTGGATCAAGCAAGAAAATACATCGAATTGTCTAAGTTTGCGGTTTTATTAACCATGATAGAATTAACAAAAAATGCGAATTTTTCTAACTTAAATTGTAGTTTAACTATCCTAGAATACAGTAAAAGAAAAATGTTAGCTGAAAAGTTGTTTGACCCTCATTTCGAATTCCCGAGAGCGCCCGACGGGCCCTTTGAACGCATTTTGATCAAACCACTGTGTTTTAAATTTTCACGCAGCATAACTCGAAAAATGTTCAATATTTTGGCTTCAAATTTTTACCAACAGCAGCAAAGTATATGAACAAAAGTATAGAATTGTGGGTAAAAACGACATTAAATATTGAAGTGTTTTCAATAAAGCCAAACTCCTATTCGAAACAGCTAAAAAAAACACATTTTCTGAAATCTTAACATTCAAGTTATCACAAAACAATCGCCCCTAATAGATATAATGCAAACCCATATACTCATCCTGGTGAAAATGCCTCTACTGCGTGACGCATAATGTTTACAAGGTGGGTTGATCAGCTGGTTTCACGCTGAACAGCTGATAACTTGGCCATATCGGCTAAAATAGAGCTATAACGACCCCCACGACAATGGATATGTGCGGGGGCGCGGGGTGGAAATAAAACTGTTAGTCACCAAGCAATGGATATACCATGTCGATGTCGTTCCGATTTGTTGCTGGTTCCCTGTGGCATCAGTGACGCAGTGAATCGGTTCGCTGTTGGGGACTTGAGGGTGAGCAAGTAAGCAAGGGCTTACGGTAACAGATTCTAGAAGCCATGCGACTGCCTAGGAATGCGTATTCGAGAGCCGCTCTCGACCAGCTTTCTAGCCAAACGCCTCGCCGTCTATTAATAAATCTGATGTGTGTGTATCTCGACAGAGATCGGTGTCCAAAGAGAGCGGGGATCGCGTGAGCGCAGTGTGGAGCCACGGGGCACCTCTGAATATTTACCAATTTAGGCCTTATTCGCTGGCAGAGAGGCAGTAGGAGTGGGGAACCGGGGCCAGAACGAGTATGCCCAAGCACAGAGAAGCCAAGCAAAGCTTACACAATGCCACGGTGCCGAGAGCGGCGGCGAGTGCACACGGCGGAGAGAGCCCATCGTGGGAGCACGTCATGGGGCTGGACTGGCGTTGGGGCTAATAGCGAACGGCTGGCAGCAACGGCTCTCAATCGTCGAGAAACTTTGGCAGCGTGAGGACTCCGTAGACGCCGTGGTGGCCAACAAACAACACAAGTCTGAGTGTGTGCGCCTGTGTGTGTGGGTCAGCGGCAATGTGCAAAAATAAAAAAGCTATATATATTTTAAATTCAATATAGAAATCCGAAAACATACATACGTACACGTACGGAGCGGACCGAGCCGAAAGCCAAAAGCCAAAAGCTTGCAGCGGAAATACTCAAAGGCAAAGTGGAAGTAAAAAGTATCTGTGCGTTTGTGTGAGCGGCTGCATTGGTGTGCGGTTGCTAGAAAGTGTGGCCAAAAGTGACATCACACTCCGGCAGAGTCGCCTTTTGGGGAAGCATCGTCGCAGTTCCCATTTCGCATTTATCAGGAGCACGGGTAGGAGCTCGAATACACGTACGTGTGAAGAAACAGAGCCAGCGCAGCCAGCCGTTTCGCGGAACGTACTAGAAGCCGCACGCGTCGTCGCTCAAGGTGAGCCGCGAAATCTCCCCGTCACCTTGCCTCTGCCACCACCCCTCGTGCCCACCGTCATCCGACGCGTTCCGTTCAAAAACTAATCTGTACAACTCGTGCGACAAGTAGCCGACGTCGAGAAGTCAGAGCCAAATATCAACAAAAGGAAAATTTGAAATTAACGCTACGCAGCGAAACGCGCGGCATAGAGACTCGATAGCGGTTAGGCCCACGATATGAAGCCAACTGTGGCTGCCAACCAGGCCCATGAGAACGCCGGTCCTGGCGGAAATGGAGCCCCCGGCGGAGGTGCTGGCTCCGTCAACATACCCATCAGCCGGGATTACGTGAGCGGCGGCTATGGATCGCCACAGAAGCACCAGCCGGCGCCGCAACAGCCACAATTCCACGGCTCCCAGCCGGCCTACGGATCGCCAAGGCAGCAGTTCCAGCCGCACCAGCAGATCCCCCCCAATCAGCACTTTCAGGTGAGTGGCCTCTCCCCAGTGGTTGGGGAGCAGAAGAGAGGAAATGGCGGGAGGGGGCGATTGCCAAACGAACTGAAAGCCCCAAGGTTGGCGCCTGGCAAGATCAGCCAGTCCAGGCCCGTCGGTCCGACCCTGATCGGTCGTATGCTCGGGCATACTATGTACATATTCGTATGCGTATCATTGTTTTTGTTGTGAGCTGTCAGTGTGGAAATTCAATAACAGTGGAGCTTCTCTAAAGCGAACACTCGTCTCACATCCATAAATATTTCAGGGGTAGTCTTTCTCCCATTACTTATTAGTAATAGTTTTACCGGAAGTAGCGAAGTAAGTCGATTTTTCTAGCTCCTCCCCAAAGTCCCCCATCGGATAGATCCATTTGTGGAATTTTTTTTCGAGAGGAGGATGTAAAAAACCTTCAGATAATTAGAAGGTAGAAAAGGCAAAAGTTGGAACAATAAAGCCAACCAGAACCCCGTTTCGTACCAAAAGCGCAGTATGTCAAGCCTGTAGGCATGCACGCTTGACCTACTAAGCCTGGGGCACTCACGGGTTCCACGGAGAGGAGGTGCCGTGAGTCTCTGCCCCTACAGCCATCACTGCTTATGATTAATGTCACAACGCGCGAGGAATTTTACCAAAAAATAAATATACAGCTGTTTTTTGGTGGCCTAATCTAAGGCCAGCAGTCCAAATCTATCAAGCATGAGTCCCAGAAATATTTAAAAATTTCTAGAAGAAAACAAGCAATCGCGCATATCTCTGCCCCTCCGCCTCCTCGCACACCGATTCTTTCGGCCAATATCGCTGCTCTTGGCTTTTTGGCTGTAGGTGGCAGCCGAACAGTAATACGTACTGGTATGCGTCCACATCTGTGTAATCAAGTGAGTTGCGGAAAAGGAAGTGTGGGCGGATTTTTTGGTTGCTCAACGACTTGGCCAACTAGGGGGTAATTCGAGGTGACGTTGACTATCCCAACGTCATCGAACTGATATTGGAGAGTAGGTAAATTTACGCTATTCCACATCAACTAGAATTTTCATTTGTTTTCTCAAACTCGCCATTTCATTAAATCAAAACAAATTCCTTGGAAATAAAATTTGAAAAGCTCCCACCTCCCAATTATTTGAGACTCACAGTATAGATATGTATAGCTGTGGCTGTGGATTTTCTAGAACAAATTTTATTAATAGTACCAAATGTTTAAAAAAATGTAATATAACATTAAATAGAAATATCTATTTATGCTTTAAATTTATGTTTCTCGGAATTGCACAACTATTATTCACAAAAAAACCTGCCTAGATTTCGCTAAAAAGTTCAATAATGCTCAAATTCAATATATATTTAAATTTTAAAATAAACAAAAAAGTTTATCCTCTCAATTAAATGAAATATTTATTCAATTTTTATTTATAAAAGGTATTTTTTATTAATTTTACAATGTTAAAATATTCAAAAGAATAAAACCATTTTTTGAGCATTTTTATATGAAATAGATAAGAAAATATTATTTCATAGAGTGTATTACTTAAATATTCCTGAGCGAATTTACAGTACTTCCTCAAGCCTATTTCCATTGAGCCTATTGAGTAGGAAGAGTGTTGCCGTAAGAGAGACTCTGCTCTGACAGGCAGTGTTGCTAATTTAGCTATTTTCTCACTATATCTATCGAGTTTCTATTGTCAAATGCGGGATACATATTTAAAAATAGCGCCTAGCTATTTTCTTTTTTAGTTTCTTTATCATTGAAAGGCAAGAAATATCGAGAGGCCAAACAAGAATTAATTTTTATCGTTTTTAAAACACAATATAACGCATTGAATGTAAAATAAGACACACTCCTTCGTTAATTATTTATTTTCCATCTGGACGTATATAAACAAAAGCTGCACCATGCTTGTATGCAAGGCACTGCATTTAAGGATTGGTTGGCCTTCAAAAATCGTCAACATCGAGATTTCGTAATATATGCAGAATCCTTTTTTGGTTTTTTTTCTCGCCTCCATAACATTTTGGCTATTTTTTTGAAAATCGCTAGTTTAGCTTTTTTATGTCCCGAAGAGGCGGCAACACTGGGGAGAGCCCTGCAGAAGCTACGAGAAGAAGCCAGAACAAGCTGGTCAGCCCGAGTGTGGGCGACATCCACTTTAAAATGGCTTCAACGCAGGTTGCTCGGCTCATTCGCCACCAAGCAGCTAAACAATTGATACCAGAAAACCACAGTGCCACAAAAGCTCACTAACATAAAAGTGAGAATATTTCAAATTTATTTTCAATTCCACTTGGATCCGGAAAACAAAGCAACTGCAAGCACTGAAGCTAACCGTTTTTAGTGGTTAGTGGTCATATTTGGCTAACAAGTGCTCATTGATAAAGTAAACAAATTGAGTCGTCTCCGAGTGTGAGTGAGAAGTAGAAGCGAGAGTGGCAGATCCGCTCCCACGTCCCAACACCTGTTTATTCAGTTCGAATTGACATCACTCGTCGCAAGTTGTTTGCGCGCAAATACAAGTACATATCGACAACACAAGAGTGGGGCTTACTCACGCTGTTATTTATAAACAATTCGCCCATAGCGTCAAACAATTTGTACTTCAGCCGCCCACCATAGTGCCTGTGCTCACGAATCTCTCTCTGTTCTTACAGTCAACCTTTGGATTCGAACCGGACATGGACATGGATATGGATAATATGTTTCCGCGCTCTCGCCTGGGAAGGATGCACGACCCTTTCGCTGGCTTTGGGGACTCACGTAAGCAAGATAATTTTCGTGATTTTCCTGAAACGCATTCTGATAGTTTTTGGTTTACTTCGGCCACTTAGACTTTGGGTTCCCCCAGTTTTCGACAATGGGACGACGAGGCCGCATGCAAGGTGGTGCCAATAACCATATGGAACATGAAGACGACTTCTTCAACCGGCTGCCCTCGGAGTTTCGCCAATATATTCCCGACGGATTCGGAGCAAGGCGCGGTCCAGCCGGAGCAGCGACAAACGTTTCCGGGCAAACTCCCCCGCAGCAGCAACCGCATCCTCAGCAGTATCCACCGCAGCAATACCAATACGTACCGCCGCAACAGCAGCAGCCGAATCCGCAGCATCAATACCAATATGCACCGGCACAACAACATCAACCAGTCTATGCAGCAGGACCGCAGCAGCAAGTGCCGCAGTCGCCCTCCAAACACCTTTGTGATGCTGCAATCCAGACCGAGGATCCAGCCGGCCGCTCTGAGGTGGACTGCGCCCCACCGTCTACCTTAAACCAACACGGTCTTCGTAATACTGTGGACATGGGAGTGAAAAGTGTCGCTGAGCAGGACCAGGGTGCGCGCAGCCACTCCGCTCCTCCTCCAGAACAGCTTCATCAGAATCTTTTGCACCAACAGCAACAGCAGCGCAACACTGCTCCGTCCGGAGGACAGCAGCAACAGTTTGGCACTCAGACCTCTCCGCCTGTCCAGGGACAGTACCATGGCCAGCAGCAACCGCAGTTCAAAACCTACTACGCGCCCCAACAGCAATCGAACCCACAGCAGAGGCAGCAGAGTCCGGCGCCTGCCCCGCAGACGCCCGGCGGCAGTTACATACGGACTATTCCTATCTTTGTGGAAGGTCGAACAGAGCCCATAATCAATGCCCACAAGGAGATCCCCAACCAGAGTGCTCCGTCCAGTGGTCAGACCCAAGCGCAGGCAGAAACGCAGCCGACTTTCGCGCCCCAGCAGCATAGACCCACGCCACTCAATACTCAGACCCAGCAGCCACAGCCAGATCATCAGGGGCCAGTGGAGGGATCCGCAGCTGCTGGTCTACCCCCACAGACGCCGCACACACTCGACTCGATCAACAAAATTCAGGACATCCAGCGCGATGTGCTCGAGCTGATGGCCAAGGTCGAACAGTTCAAGGGCACGCGCCAGGAGAAGGAGTATGTCTACCTCGACGAGATGCTAACCCGGAACCTTCTCAAGCTAGACACTATCGACACAAACGGCAAGGATAGCATTCGCCTAGCTCGAAAAGAAGCAATAAAGTAAGACCATCCTTCGTCTAGACATTGCATAGATTAACTAACATCTTTATTTTTTAGATGCATTCAGGCTTCAATTAATGTGCTAGAGGCAAAAGCCGAAGAAAACGCTAGGGCAGCGTCAGGAGCAGCAGCTGCAGAAGCCAACGCAGATGAGGCGGTGTCTTCGGATGCAGCTGCTGCCCCGGAGGCTGCCGAACAGACCTTGGACCCGGTCCCGCCACAGGATGCTACCAAAATCAATGAGCCCATCCCATTGCCAGCGCCACCCAACGCCGGACCAGCAGAGGGAACTGCTGCTCCAGACGCCACCGGGGAACCTCTCGCATCTCCGTCTGCTGCTGTCGAGGTGTCGAACGACACCACTGAGCAAACTAAAACGGCCACTTCGACATCCGAATGATGAACATATCGCCACTATAGGGCGACAGTTTCAAAGCAGCTACATAAATTAACCAAATTTAAGTGATTAGAAAAGGAAGGAACAGTCAAGAAACGAATGGGAAGGCGGCCACTTGAGGCCTTAATAACAGCGGGAGACATGACTACATTGAATTCAATGTGAACGTGAATTGGAGGTGCATGTGATGTGAATATAGAACTTGCGACATAACTTTGTCAGTGGAAGTGAAACCCACGACTACATAGCATGAAAATCTCTTGTGGCAGCACACCTTACATTAAACACACAACATACACCCACCATTTAGTTTAGGCTAGTAAAGAAAATTGAAACTGATATTGAAGAGTGCCTGCATCGAATTATGAAGTTAACAGTCAAAATATTTTGCAACGAGGTACGGTGTTATCTCAGTTGCGTCAAACTTGAAAGAGCTGATAATATTTAAGAAAGGAGCACCATGGTTAATAGCTGCGATTTGGCGGCCGACAGTCGAGGTCGAAAGGCATTAGGTAACAAGCCGTTGTATGATCTCATGCAAATCTACAGAAAATACGCTTGCTGGTCACTGACACTTCGACCCAATCAGCACCTCCATTCACCCTGAGAACACCGCTCACGGCTTTGCTGCAGCAAATTGTTAAACAAAGGAAAACACGTATAAAAAAAATAATTATAACTATTTATGCTACTAATTAATGCAAAAATAAATGTAGATATTGTTGACCATACACATGGATCCTGTTGCACAATTATTAAAATTTATTATCGAAAAGGGTTCACACTTCCATCAATAATACAAAATACAAAAGAATCGTAATCCGGGAATAGAGTCGCCGTAAATACTGACTAAAGGCTTACAGTCTATATCCAAGATAATTATAAAAGGACGCAACACGGCTTCGAAGCCAAACACTGATATATGTAAACACAGATGGGAACAACGGGTGAATATGTCGCATGTGTGGCTAGAATACATAATATATAGTATATGCGAAGGTAAGAAAACAGACGTTTAATGTTGGGTTAAGGGTTATGGACATCGTGTGTCCTCGACGATCCTCTTTTAGGTGTATCTAGTTATTGTTCAAGTGTTTAGTATGGGCAAAGTATAGACGCTATTATATTCCAATTGCTTGGCAAGTGGAACATCACCTAGTTAATGATTTCGACATAGTTTGCCGGAAAAAGTCCATAGGTTCCATCAGGGCCCAAACCCTGCCACCATCCTTCATCAATTTGATCGATATGCGTTATAACATCTCCAGGGTCAAACGTGATTTCAGACTCGTCAGCTGCCTGGTAGTCATATAGGGCTCGAGCTCGGAGGCCCAGATCTCCCAAGCTCTCTTGACAAATAAAGTCATCCTCGTTCACCAAGTTAGTTACTGCAAAGAATATAATCTGATAAAATAACAGAACGATTATAGTGGATAAGTTGCACATACACGTATTCCTTTCAAGCGTGCTGAGACCGCTTGCCTTCGACGACTGGGACTGCTGTACGGTGACTGATACCTTGGTTCTAACTTCCTCTTCTTCGGGCTCCTGGAACACAGCTGTATCCGTTTCGTTGGATGATGTGGTCTCGTCAGGAGACTGGGACTGCAGCGAATTAGTTTTACTGTGTGGCGACCGTTTAATGGTCGAGAACTGCTCACTCTCGTGCGCCAGTGGTAATTCGTCCACTGGTTGAGTTTCTTCGATATCGGTTATGGCAGATACGACCTCGGCAGCTACTGGTGCCATGGCCGGAACTGGCTCCGGTGTTGACAGTTTAACTGGCGATGATGAAGGCACAGATCCGACTTGAGGCTCGTTTTGGTTAAAGGCGTTGATACGCTGTGCTATTGAATTGCGTGCCGGTTTTGCCGGCGGGTTAGTGTTAAGCCTGGAAAATGCAGATGCTATTAGTTGGAGGGTAGATTTTGGGAAAATTGTTTTTATACTTAGATTGTATCTGACTCTCGCTAGTGTGTTGGGTAAAAATGGCCTTGGCTGCTCCTACACGCGATCCAATCAACTCACGAGCCTCCTGGCTTCTTGCTTGCCGCAATCGCTCCGCATCAGTCATATTGTTTGCAAATCCCGGGGCAGTTTTTTCTGGACTTAGTGGTTGCGGGGAGCTACAAAATATACATTTGACGCTAAACGATCAGTTACGCGACAGATTTTATACAATAATTACGTTTTAATAGGAACGTGAGCTGGTTGGAGTTTTGTTGTGCTCACAACAACTTTCTCTCGTTCCTTGTGCTCCTTTTCCTCGCGACTGCGCTGTTCCTGCTCCAGCTTCTGCAACTCCAACCGCTTTGCCTCTTTTTCCGCTTCCAAGCGAAGCTTTTCCTCAGCTTCCTCCTTCTTCCAAAAGTCCTGCATGACGCTGGCATTCAGCTCCTTGGTTGGAATGACTCGAGTGTAGTTAGTGCCTACTGGGGCCTTTTGCTCCTCCGTGGTGGTGCGCGGCTCCTTAAAGCTGTAAGCAGAGCTCACAGTGCTTAGTTTCTTGAGCAGCCGGTCCAAGTCAATATCGTCCTCATTGCGGGCACTAATAGTTAGGTGGGCGCCGGACAGTAGGTTTCCAACGTCACGGATGTGGTTGGCGCAAGTCCCCTTGCGAAGCACAGGTGCGCCTTCCCCCTTTAACAGAATAGTTTCAACAGTAAATACGGTCCGATTGTGCGTACGCCGATAAGATTAAGCCACTTGACTCACCTGCCAGTTGATGAGTAAGTATTTGTTGAGGCCAGTTTTTGGGTCCTCAATGCGCACGAATGCATACATGATCTTCCCACTGTTGAGGTCCTCGTTCAGTTCCTCCACGCCGCCATCTCCAGATCCCACGACCTTTAACTCGTTTGTCTGACCCTCGTAGCCGAACAGTGACCAGTTCGTACTGCTTTTGTCGTCCAGCACATCCTTCCAGGCGGCCACGATTTGCGACCGATTCTTCTCGAAGCTGATGGACATGATGCAGACTGCCTATAGCCTTTAATAAAGCTTTCCCTGGTTCTCCTTATCCGGCGGCCCGTCTTCGAGTGAAAGCGAATGACTGCGATGACTTTAACTCCTACTGGCTTGCGTTGAAACTATTTTCGTACGTATACGGCTTAGTTGAAGCAGGCGATTGATTTTCCAAGAGTGGTGCACTTACTTATCATTAAACTTTAGGTATTTACGTTTTCAGCCAGTTTTCCATTTTCTTTGGGAAAAATTAAAGATAAAAGAATTCTCGTCTTACCAAAATGCGTCCACACTTTCTCCCCAAGGTACCCCCCGACCCCATCGTTATCTTTTGCCTGACTCGCCCTGTGTTTGTTGGATTACCCTGTTCATTCGTCCTCCACAATTAATTATGTCCCTGGAATTATACACAAGAATTAACAATTGTAACAATATTTTATTTAATATCTAATAAAAATAATGTTTATATTATAAGTAATATACAAAAATATGTGTTGGATTTCAAAATGCGACCGGCGGAGCACCGGCATTTATGTTTCCTTACATTTTTTATTTTGGATAATCCAATCTGCTAAAAAGGATTTTTGTGCAACATATACAAAAGTATTTATGGATGATCGGTACACTGTCTTAAAGTAGTATCCTAGTTACAAGTAGCTTCCAATTGAATAATAACTAATTTTAATAAAAAGTTGTATGTATATAACCAGCGATATTTATAATATAAATTATTTATAAATAAAGTCACTGGAACAACCGTGCTTGTTCATAAATTTAACTGGATAAAAATAAGAACTTTTCAAAAATTTATAGAAAAGGAGATTTCACAACACTAAAATTATCGATAACAATTTCAATATATATCGATAACGATTTTGTACACATCTCTAAGCAGCTGCCAATTTTCCAAAATTTCCAAAACCTAAAACAACGGCATTGCCAGTCCAAATTGTAACCCAAAACAAAGCATTGCCATCAACTTGGAGGAGATACCCACGGATGGCGCTACTGCATTAGTGGAATTGTGGTGTTTATCGGTAGCTACCACACGGATGCATGTCCGTAAAACTTCGCTCAAGTGTGCTCCCAGGGAAACCCGGACCATCAGAATTCATCACAAGCTCAAACAGCTGCGATCGTGATACAAAAACAATTCGGAGGCGTCCCAAGGCAAAAGGTAAAAGTGTTGATGCTTGTTGGCCGAGTGGACACTCGGCAGATGCAGATGCTGGCCTGCTTGGCAACAATATGGCATTTGTCAGAGATTTCGTTGTTGGCTGCTGTATGCTGTACTTGGTCATTGCCAAAATTTGTGCGCCTCTCCGCCCGCGACGTCGCTGGTTTTGAAACCTGTCCCAACTGCATCGTGCTTGCATGGTTCGTCCCCATCACCAAACCGCCCCCCGCCTACCAGTGGTTGGCAACGGTTGGCAGCAGGATTGCGCCTTTCTTGTTTTCAAGTCAGTCAGAGAGTCGCAGCGGCGGAGTGGCGAGCGGGTCTTTGTTCACCTCACCTCAGCCAACGATCCATTTACATATATGCCAATGCAGCACGGCCCCCGATACATCCAGTTTGGAGCCTCGGCCCCTCTGTTCCGTGCTGAGATCTCGGGCCTCCATGTGTCTCGTGCTTGTGTGCATGCTCACGGTCAATTTCTTTTGCATTTTCAGTGTGAAACTCATGCGGTGCAGATCAGGTCGGATCAGCAGCAGACCAAGCCCACGTTCGTAGGAATTAACATGGAATCGGCACTGGATGTGCTCTCTCGAGCGGCCACCATGGTGCAAAATAACGCGAGCGGTGAGTGAACTGGTGGCAAGGCGTCCAGGTGGACGGAGGGATGAACTCGGTCATTAACCAATTCCATTTAAAAAGAGTCGGCCAATTATAAGATGTTAGTCCAACTTACATACAAGTTGTGTGGACCCGGAGGGCGGTGGGCGGAAGCGGGGTCATCTAACCTACGGACTAGTTACGTCTGCTTTATGACTTTCACCTTTGTACCTCTGACGAGGCAGAAAACTGGAAGACACCAAGCAGCGATCCCGTTGCTACTCGCCGGTTTGTGTCTTTTCGGAATGTAGTGGGTCACTTCAAGTACACATACGTAGTCAGAACTGCCCTTTGCCAGAGAAATGCGAGCACACTTGTGCATTGACGGATTGAAGGCCCAGCCTGGGTCGCAGGACAGTGTGCAATCCAATATGGTGACCACTGTTCGGACCATAAACTTTCAACGTATCTGAGAAATGTTTATTTTTGAAAGAAACAAAAAACAAAAAACAAAAACAACCAAACCGACAACAAAACATTCCAACAAAATGAGTTGCGGCGCATTCCGATTCCGATTTTCATAAATGTGTCAAACGCGGCATTTTCGACGGCAACCGAGCGACACAGAAATGCGAGCGTTCAACGTACAGGCGTATGTATGTATATGCATTCGTACATATTTACGGCATGAATTTTACGTCTGATTCTCTCGCCCGTAGTAGGATCACGGGTCGCGGGCGCGGACCCCTTATCAATAGACAGTCGCGGCGCTGTATCTGCCACTACGGCTGACGAGCACGAATTCTCGACTCGACTCGACTCTCGCCCGCAAAACCAAGCAGACATGTGTCTGTGTGCGAGTGTTGCATATTTTTGCTCAGCGACATATCTTTTACATTTCCAATTTGCATTCCCCGCGCCCCGACGGCCTCAGTCGGCATGCATACGGGAACAGTTCCATCACCCGCCGCCCAGCAGCAAACAATAGTACAGAGACCCTTGCTCGGCGGCGCGAATGCTAAACAACTTTATTTTGTTTGTTTTCTGCCCCGAAATGCCTTTGAATTTTATAAATTATGGATAAGCCTGCGAGTATCGCTGGGCTTTGATTCCGCCCCAGTTTCTACGCATTTGCAGGGGCCACTGATAATCACGGCTCCTCTGCCCCCACTCCCCCACCAGTTGCCCGGCTCACGAATGCGCATGGCAGTGGTGTGGCGCGGAATGGAATTCCGATAATAGCCCCCATTTAAGTTTGTTTCTGTTTATTTACCCATCGGGAAATGGCTTTATCAGCAATAATTCTGAATATTTGACAAATTCCTTTGCCCACATACATATATGCGCGCAGCTGTCAACACAGAGCACAATTTATGCGGCAGCCCCCACCCTCGGACACTGAAAGAGAAATGGCTTTGATGCCCGAAAAGCATTTAAAAAATGCGAGCGTTTCGCTAGCGGTTTGCGTGCTGTTTTTATCATTAGCGGAAAGGGGAGCTATTAAATTAGGCAAACCGTGATTGCCGTGTTGCCGTGATTGAAGAAATATTACTTTTGTCTGCTTTTGGGCCAATACTTCCTCAATTACAATGCAGCTTGCAATATTCGCACAAGCCACAAGACTCTAAGCTTTGGAAGACGGAGGGCCGCCCAGCGCTTCCACCCTAGCGTATAAAACTACCTAAGATTTGTTAAAGCATCTCGTTTGATTTTCATTGTTTGGAACATAAAACATTGATATTTATCTATTACCTTAGAGCCACAGCCATAAACTGGTAACTTAGCAGAGGCTACTTCTTCCTTAAGACTGATATGAATTGTAATTCTTGCGTTGATCTACAGCGTACAGGCATAGTTGCATCGGAATTGAAATTCTATTGTTAGATATAAGTTGTATTGAAGATATCACTAAACCCTTATCGACTGTGGCTATTCAAGAATGCAATCATTAATGTTTAAAATCAGGTCGTTCCCAAAATAGAACCTTCTATAGAGTCTCCAATGCGGTTGCAGTGTCATGTTTTCTTGACAAGCGAAATTTTACAAAATTATATATTTAAACACTAGGAGACTAGTCCAGGAGAATGAAATTGCCATTGGCAAGCCCAGCTTAGAAGCTTTGTGTTTTCCATATGCCCTAACCTTTTAGTCACTCCAAGTTCTTGTGAGTTGTAACAGAGGCAGCGCTTTGCCAATGAGATTGATTGGCGACAAACAAAAAACAGAATTCGACATAAAAACGGCATTAACCACCGCATGATTAATGAAACGGTCATCTCCAAGGAGGAGGAAGAATTACAAGTCTGTGTTGTCCATAAATCATGCGTGCACCATGCTCAGACCGGGCTGCTAACTTGGCCACCCTTCCATTGTTTGCCGAGGAGGCATCGCTAAGTGGCGCACCATCCATAATTAATAAGCAAATACAATAGTTGCACGATGTGTGGCTGGCGGAGTGTGCGTTAGAGCCAAGCTGATCATTAGAGAAAAATTGCGGCAATTTCGAGCTCGGCCAGGCCCAGCAGGAGACCAACGCGAGCGCTCGATAGATTCTGACTGGTACGGGGCTGTGGGACCATGGGTGAGTCGACGGCGGCTCATCAGTTCATTTACATGGACTTTCAATTCTCCGTTTTAGTCAGTGCCAACTCTGGGGCCCAGACACTCTCTTCCTTTTACTGGCGATAGCCTAACGGTGCGCATAATTGCCACAAATCTCGACCAGAGTAAAATCGAATAGGCAGAAAGCACCGCAAACCTGTTTGGTTGGGAGCTGGTGCTAACTGGAACTGGGATATGATAGGATTGGATTTGATCGGGACGGAGTTGCGGCTGCGGAAGGGCACGAAGATGGGGACTGCGACTGGGACTGGTACTGGGACTGAGATTGGAACAGAGCTTCGCCTTTCCTTTTACTGCAGCAGCTACTGCTAGCCACGCTGCGCGGCCTGCCATTAATTTATTGAAAATAAAATGTATCTATTTGGCGTAAAGTTTCGCTGTGGGACATTTTGGCGGCTCAGCGGAGGCAGAGTGCAGGTTCCCAGCGACTCGAAGTGCACATCTGTGCCTCCTGTTGCGGCCGATATCTTGAGGAAAGTAGCGTCGGCCAGGCCAACAGACAGGAAGCGATGGGTTCAGATCGGAAAACCAGCATAGGGCAGGCCACCCAGTATCGGCTATCGGCTGATAGTTTGATTAAAATTTCGACAAAACGTATTTATATTTTTTCTCACGCTTGATTTAGCACCGGATGATATGTTATAATGACAACTGTGTTTATGTTGTTAGTTTTATTTTTGCTATCGTTGCTGCTGATGGTGTTGTTCAGTTGTTGTTCTCGGCAATCGAAAACCAGTTTCTCTTCGAATCCCGCGCTCGCTCGAGTTTTATTTAAATTTTGAACTGGTTTGCCGCTGATTTGTGTTGCCTCCGCCGCGTATATATTATGTACCCACTAGATATATACATATATTAGATTGTTAGATTTCACAAACAGCCAGTCCCCCGTACCGGCTGGGATCGGGGCTGCGGCTAAGATATAACATAATTTGTCTTGTTGAATCGACAAGTTCTGGAAACGGCCGGCCATCTCTCCCCGTCTGTGTGTCATCATTTCAGCGATCTATTGTATAAAGTAGCCGATCTCCCATAAAGAAGAAAGATCTTGCTGACTTCCGCACTGCCATTACTACGACCCAGATAATCCGGTGAGGGATCTCATGTTTCTGTGCCGATTTCCAAACCAAACAAATTTCAATTAGCAAAGCATTTTCCGGATTTCTGTTTCTATTCTCTTTTCTTCCGAGCTGACTCCGAGCCAAATCCGTGAAGCAATATGGAATTGCTGTTAAATTTGTCATCAATCAAGGGGATTGCCATCAAGGGAAAGAATCTTGTCCAATTCTTATGAGGAGGAACTGCATCTGCTATTTAACGCTTTATTCTCATTGTTGTTTTATTTTTAATCGCAAATCTGTCTAGTTTTGGGGTTCTAATCCATCAGATAATGTAAGTATCTCCTAGTAGCCTTCAAAATGTCAGCAATCTCAAAGGATGTTTGTCCAAAAAACTGCTTGCAATGTGTCTGTTTGGAATAATTGTGTCTTGCAATTGATTATCCAAAAAAAGCCCTAGGGTACAAATAATTCGTCTCCCTTCAAAGCCAATTTACGTACTCGTTTCTTTCGTTTAGTGTTTTTTGCCATTCGATTGACCTCGTTGCGCATGCGTGCCCATGTTTCACGCTACACTAAAAATTTTCGCGCACAACAATGGCAACGGCTTGGACCCGAGTCGGCCAGGCCGGGCAGATGAGTAAGCGCCTCTGCCGTGGAGCCGATGTGCCTGCGCCCGTCCACTTCCCAGTTCGAAACCGTTTTCGGTTCGATTTCAATACTCTTCCCAAGTGTACCCTCATCTTGGGCAAAATGTACCAGTTTCAAGGGGAAAGGTGGCTGAGCCTCAAACTCAATTAAAAGCCTTAAATCCCAATGCACTGCCAAGCAATAATAAGAAAATAAGTGCCAAGACAGTACTGAAGAGGGTCTGGAAAGTGTACAGAGACTTCACCTTCCGGAGACGGTGCCGTTTCTAACTTGCTTGCTTTGTGTTTGGCTTTTACATGGCGGTGAGCTGTGCAACAAAAATTGCACACATTTGACATGGATTAGCAAACGACGATGGGGAAAGATGGAAAAATAAAACACAAAAAGCATGCCAATATCGAGCGAGATCAACAGCTGAGCCCGCGCACGTCATGCCAGCCAATCCTAGGCGGCCATATGATCGTTGTCGACATGCCCCGGGCTGGAATCGACTCTATTCAGCCGCGAACTCTCCTCCTTAAGTTGCTTGTTGCTGCTGTTGCTGTTGCAGTTGCAGTTGCAGTAGCCGTTTACGCGATCGCGCAACAACAGTAGTTGTTGTACTCCAAATCGGACGTAAAGTTTCATGGGCCTGCTATTGAATTGAAAACAGGTTACCAGCATGTTGCTTTTCTGCCACTGCTACTGCTATTGGTTTCTGTTTTTCATACCCGGCACTCGTAGGGTCCGAGGGTATATTGTGTTGGCAGTAGGAGATGGGGACAAGGTATACCCTTCAAAGATTGTATATTGAAATCTAAGAGTTATGCATTTTATTTAAGAATACTTCTATGCTTTATAATTCATCCCCATGGAAATTCTTATATGCTTTAAAAATATGTTTCATATTAAACTTTAACCTAATTGTAAGTACGTCTAAGTATATTTTTGATCTTCACAACTTACTATACCCATAAACCCTTATTATAAGCTTAGGCCATGCTTGGAGTACTTGGCCAAACTGGTCCGGAAGAATCTGGGCTTCAGCTTTGTGACTTAAAATGAGCCATCAAAAACAATCTCCTCCTTCTCATGTATAGGTCATAAGTGAAGTGCAATTACACAGTTTTCTAAACATATTAAGTGCGAAGGAACAGAACGAAACACTTCCCAGAAAACAATTAGAAATGCTTTCGTGCCCCACTCGCTTTCAGCTTAGCAAACTGATCTCAGGTCTGGTCAGGATAGCTGGTATGGGATCCATAGGGTCGTCTCGTAGAATAGGTCAATGCATTCCCATGGTGGCTTTCGGATCGGTCATATTGATGTCATTTCTGCAAGCCCGCCGTTGCCCTCACACTTACGTACTAACGTGAATGGGCAGGTCGTGTTGCAACGGCCTGAGTAAACATTATAATGAGCCCCGATGCAGTGACCGGGCCCATACAAAAAGAGCGGAAAACAAACATAAAAGTGCGCCCACACTATGTGGTGACTTGGCCCAACCTATCCAGTCCCAGTTCCCAATTCGCAGTTTCCGTACCAAGCGTACCCGAGTTCAAGCCCGCACGCCCGGACTGTGGCCAATTCGAAATGCTGCCATTTCGTTACCCTTTTGCCCAATTTTCCAAGCATCAATGGGCGCGCCGGGAAGGAGGGCGTGGCCGCCACATCCTACGAAACAGGCCTGGACCGACCAGCCCCCACCCCTCCTCGTGCTCTTCGGCCAGCTTTCAGTTGGACTTTTTCAATTACCAAATCAGAAGGCGAGCGTAGATCTGAGACCCGACGAGAACTACCGGAGAGAGGGCCACAGAGCCAAAACGGAAATTGGTAAGAAAAGAGCCAAAACAAAAACATCTTGAAGCGCACTGTCTTGTGGGCCTGCTGGGACCCCAGGTCTCCACATCCACTGGAGACTTGCACCTCGGGCTCGGGTTCGGGTTCGCTAAGCTCTGACGACGGCGACTTCGGCCAGAGTCGGGATCCGAAGACCAAGCTTCGCCACTCGAAAGCCGAAAGCCGAAAGACGATCGCCCCAAGCCCCAAGCGAGCCCCAATCGCAATCTTCCAGTCGCCGTTCGCCGTCGATCAGTTCGAGTTTGTCCGTGGAAGCCATCAGTCCGCCGAAGAACGTCGTGGTCGCTGCAGTTAGAGTCGTAGTTGCGCCGCCGTCGCTGCCAGCAGAACGTGCCCCAAGTCCAGTGCGCGAGTTCGCCAATCCGTCAGTACGTCGCACCGCCAGTACGTGTGTGTGCCAGTGTGTGTGAGCTGTGCCTTGCGGCAAACGGCAACCCTGTCACAGTCGCAGTCGTCGGTCTCCGAAAGCGAAAACTGTCGCTCAAATTGAGCCAGCGACTTGTCGTTTTCTATGCAAATCATTACTCACATTGCGCGAAAAAGAGCGTAGTATTTTTTTTATTTCGCTAAATGTCGACACGAGGCTCACGTTGCCGTTGCCCGAGCTGAGCAGAAACAGAAACCGAATCAGCGGCACCAGCACCAGCTACAATAACAATAATAATAGGAGCAGCAGCAACAATAGGAGCAACAGAAACAGAGACTTGCGAGAGTCTGTAACCCGAGTCGCCTTGCACGGCAGAGGAGGAGCAAAAGGCAGAAAAGCGCAGAAAAACAGAGAAACAGCCAGCAGATTGTATCTGTATCTGTATCTGTATCTGTATGTATAGTCGCGGCTTGCGGCTCGTTTTGTGTTTTGTGTGCGCACATTCGTGTCTGTGTATCTCGGGCCGCGACTGCGACAAAGCGAAAAAGTAATCACCATCTAAAGGGAGAGAAAACAAATAGAAAAACTCTGCAACTCCCCCGCACCGCACCACACCGCACCGTCCCATCCCGATCAATCAGAGCTCTGATAATAAGCTCCCGGAAAGTGGAGAGGTAGGAAGGTAGTGGCAGTGCCTTTCCGGCGAGGTTCGACCACAAACAGCTGAGTTGGCTTCGACGGGAGCGATGTGAAAGGATCTCCGCCTGACCGCTGATCGAGAGTCTGCAATCGCTCTGCCAATTAGGAATCGGGCAGCCATGGAATACCTTTGCATACTAAACGCCTTCGAGCAGAACTACTACAACCGCATCAAGGAAATCGAGCGCCTGGCGGCGGCAGCAGCATCCGCCTCCTCCTCGTCCGCCTCGTCTGCCTCCTCCACCGGGTCTGCCTCGGCCGCATCCTGCTCCAGTGGTCCATCCACATCGTCAGCCGCCTCGTCCACGGCCAGTTCGCCCACCTCAACGGCGAGGGAAATGGCCCAGGCCGCAGCTGCCCTGGCGGCCACTCATAGGTTCGCTGCTTACCAGGGGCATGGACAAGCGCCGCCGGGCATGTTCTTCCACGAGCAGCCGCATCACCAACGCCAGCAGCTGCAGCCGGCCTTTCCGCTCCACTCAGGGTCCCTTCACCAGGCGCAGCATCTGCAGCCGACCGCCGATCCCAACTCCTCCAACAGCCTGCTCTGGCAGCCCTGGCGCGATCTCCAGCAGGCGGCTGCAATGCATCACCAGCTCTACAGGCAGCAACAACAGCAGCAGTCGCACAAAGGTTGGTTCACCGGGGCATTCAAAGGGATCTTTGCGTCAAAGTCCGCATCCTGGCTATGAATATAATGGTTAGCGGGCTGTGACTTCCCCATGCACTACTATAATCCATTAAGGATTAGGGACTATGAGGGAAAGCTCTATGATATACAAATTTCTTCTCGCAATCGCTCTTTCAAACTTGGAATGAATTCTATTTTTTAATGTTATTTTTTTTTTAATTCTAAATTAAATGGACAGAAAGTTTCTGAAAAGCAATACTTTTTTTTTTACGATTAATTATAAGAACATGAT
Source organism: Drosophila monieri (assembly GCA_035047585.1). Lineage (NCBI taxonomy): Eukaryota > Metazoa > Arthropoda > Insecta > Diptera > Drosophilidae > Drosophila > Drosophila monieri. The sequence continues at coordinate 11,681,380 of JAWNPJ010000027.1, forward strand.
GGCCGATCCTTACTCCTTAGGAAGGATTTCCTTTCCATCTTTTGTTCGAAAGATGTGATTCGAAAGATGTGAGCAAACTGTTTTATTTGAAGGCATCTCACTTATTTTGATTCCCAAACAAGATGTGCTTGGATTAGTCGAGAACATCTAAAATATATCCTATTGGAGGACCTAAAGGAGTTATATAATGTGCTTCTTTGCTTAAATGAGTCTTTAGATTAGAAATCTAAAGATGTGAAATTCTGTCACTACTGAGGTTTTGCTCAAGCACCAAGCTTAGTAGGTACCTTGGTGAGTACCTGGGAACCTTAATTTGGTAAGTTGTGAAAAGATGACAGGCAAAGATCAGCTTAGGTCAACTAGGGCGGCCGGACTGCGCACTGGAGCACCTGTCGTTCACGTGAAATAGGTGGCTCGTTTTCAGCTCAAACTCACCCAGTTTGGTGAATCGGAGAACGTGTCGTTCCTACTCGACCGTCCATGGCACCCACTCCCTCAATGAATGGGTTCGTGTATCGGCAGAAACCTGCTACGATTGGGACTGTGTTATCTTGGTTAGCTAGGACGTGACAGTGCCGATCATTGGATGGCTTCGCCGCTGGGTGGAAGCGGCAGGGGCGCCTCGACAATCAAATCTTCGACTCCAACCGGGTAGTGCCAGCTGGAAAATTGGTAATGAAACCGTCAATAGTTGTGAAACTCCACACCGGTTACGACGCGATCGATTGGCTTCGATTGGCACACACGCCCGCCGCAGGTTCTCGCCCCTCCCCACCCTCCCCACCTGTGTTAATTGGCGACATTGCACAAATCACACAAATGCTTTCAATTACATGGCGACGCCAGCCAAACACAAAACCCAGGGAAAGAGCAAAAAATAAGCGCCTGTTTAAACATTAAACCTCCATAAAAACTGGATGATGAGGTGCATCAGGCGGGCACGGGGCACAAGCCCTGGCAGTGGGAAGTGAGAAGTGGGCAGGGTGGGCAGGGGCTGCTGTGCTGTGCTTGACTCGGCTCAGTTTTATTTTGCTTTTGTTAATTTGTTGACATATTAAAACCAGATTTGCAATCAACTCGGGCAGCGGGTAATGCGGTGTTCGGCAGTGACTGGCTAGCGGAAAGCACACCGGAGCGGGGGGATCGGTCGTGGAGTCGGGAGTGGGTTGGGGGGAGATCCGTGGCTACGGGCATGACTCATGAGCCGGCGCGAAAAGTAATATAAATAATGAAAAAGGCCTGCGAAGACGGCGGCGACGACTATGGAAAAATAAATATGTATTCAAAGCTACAGAAGCAGCAACAAGCAGACTGCCAGACAAGCGCAACATGAACTACAACGACAACACAAATCAGAGCAGCAACTTGTTTGCATAGGCACTGTGGCACCAATTGCGCCTTGTTATACCCGGCACTTGGGGAGTACGATTTAGCATTTCATTTGGGGAAACTCATTTCCCTCATTTCCTCATCTTAGAGCCAAATGCTTCCTTCTTTTCCTCCATTTCTCATCATAATTTGGCTGTGCTCCTTTGGGACTACGATGCAACACTTTCAAATGGCCGAGATAGATGACTACCAGGGAGCTACACAATAATCTTCCCAAGCACAGAGCAAAATGTTTAGTATACAATACTACTCAAATACTAACTACTTAAAGTATCTTTGAGGGGAAAAAATATAGGATTGCTTATATAAGAAAAAAATTTTAACTCAACAACTCGCCATTTGATTCCTAAGGCTGTGCTATGAAAGCCGTATTTAGGATTATCTAATTTCTGCGGTTTCAATAATCAACTATTTGGGGACTATTTTAGGACTAATATTTTATTCATCTAATTAATGCTAAACAAAATTTATTAATTACGGAGTTATTAAAAACGGAGCTAGAATTGATTGTAACTTTTTAAGACTGATTGGTTCTGATTTCTGATTGAACTGATTGAAATACGATCCGACCACCTTCCTCTTCCAAAGGAAAGGCATGTTCAGGCTTTGCTTCTGTTGTCGAACGATCTTAGATACATTTTATCCTAAAAGATCGATTTTGTCGCCAATTAGCTGAGGAAAAAGTAACTAAAGCGCTGCAAGCCAGCTGCGGCACAGGAAGATGTTACGAACAAGGCCAAGGGGATGCTGCGGCGGAAGGTGCGAAAGGGAGGAGGCAGAGAACCAAAGCGCAAGAAAGAGTGGGAGCCTTAAAAAGAAAGCTCCACCGTGGCTGTCGATGGACAGATTGTTGTTGTTGTTTGGGTTGCCGATCGCCGATCCCCCAACCGACACCGACACCGACGGCCTATGGCCGATGGCCAACGACCGGAAATGTGCAATAAAATTTGAATGTTTCTTTATTATTATCATCATCCCCATCATCATCCGCCGCTGCAGCAGAAGCAGCAGCCCAGCAGCTTGAGTCCAAGCCCCACTGGCTGCCACCGAGTTCTGCCGTTGTTAGTATTATGCTAAGGCCCGCCACTCTTCCCCACTCCCTGCCCCATAGACCAGTGTCGCTTTTCTGCCCATTCTCCTCCTCGGTATCTCCTTTCTTCTTTTTTTTTGGCGTCACTGCGGACCCCTCTCGTGACGCAGGCGCAGAAATAATAAATTGCAGCCTCGCAGTGACGTTGCCAAAAACAGGACAACGCCCTCCGCCTCCTCGCACGTCTTCCGCCTTCATCTTCCATCCAGTCATCCTTCTTCGTGGGCTCCTTCTGCTCCACCAACGCCTGGAGAGCATCTCCATTTCCGTTGCATCCGCCACCGCCACCGCCTCCATCCTTTTATCCACTTCATTCGTTCATTCATATGTTGCTCGTTGGACCAGGCTCTGCCTAAAATGTGAAGAAGTCGTCCGACTGGTTTTCCCCTTCGATTTTGGCCAATGCGGAGTAGAAACCGGGAACTGCGTTCTGGGGCCTGGCTTGCTCCACTGTACCTTCTCCCCCCGGCCGCGGTTCCTCTAGTTCGTTTCCTCTCTGTCGATCTACACTGAACTACTCGGTCCTCAGCTCCTGCCCCGGCTCTCATGGGAGGAATATTCCCGACCCGACTGCGAACGAGTCCCACGCAGCCGGCCAACGCCAGTCGGTTGGTGCTTCCCACGCCGGTTAGGCACTGCCATGCGGTTTCGCTCAGTGTACGCCAGTAGACTGGGCCAGGCCCAGGCACACTCACCAAACGAGTTTTCTTAACCAACTTTGTGATTTTGAGTTTTGATTGTGTGCTTTCTGTTGTTGTTATTGTATTTCTTTGCTCGAGTCTCTGGCCGTGTGTGTGTGTGGTGATTTTTGCTGGTGACGGCGACGTCTTCTCGTGCATAATTTCTGTGCTGGCTGTGCACCTCTTAGCTGCTCCGCCCCCTTTCCCGTCGGCCAGCTTCGGAGCTTTTATAAGAAGTTCATTCAAAAAACCGAAAGACTTAGGAAACAAACTCGAGTGGGGGCCTCGGCGGAGCTTGGCCGGTGGGCAAGAAGCAAGGGGCCCGGGGCCAGGGGCCAGGCATGGAGACAGGCTGCTTCCGGCGAGAGGATAAGGGGAAGGTACGTTTTGTAGAGTTCGCCTCGCCTTAGTTCGCCTCGCCATGTGATTCATTACGCCCACACGTCGACGGCGACCGCATAATCAAAACCCCAAGACGACGACACGTAAACCCAGCGAGTAGTGCTCGGTGCCAGCTTGGGACTGGGACCTGAGAGCACAGACCAGAGACCAGAGACCAAACCCCGGCCGACCACAAAAGCCAAACCTAATTTATTGTCTTTAATTGAAATGCGATTTCAGCATTATATCATATTGTCTCTTGGTGGCTGGCCAAAAAGATGGTCAAACGAGTTCTATAGATATCGTCTTCTGACTCCCCACCCCCGTCTTCTTTTCCTATTTCCAGAGATGCGCGTTACGTCCAAGGAGCTGCCAACCACCAAGTGGCGTCGAGAGCGTCGCCAGCGAGCTGCCGAGTACCAGGTCCATGATGGCGGCAGCGGCGATCGGGAACGGGAACGGGAAAGAGAGAGGGATCGCGACATGGACAGCCCCATTGACATGTCTGTGTCGTCGGGATCTCTGAAGCTCCAGCAGCAGCAGCTGCGGGCTTCGCCCCCGCCGCCATACCGCGAGCCCCTACCTGGCACTCTATACACGGCAAACAGCCGGCCAAGCGTCATCACCCAGGCGCCCCCCAAGCGGGAGCCGGGTTTGGAAGCAGCTCACTCCTCTGGTAAGAATTAAAGAACGAATCCCAATTCATAATCGACTCATTTATGTCATCTTTCCTTGCAGACGTGGCGATATGCGATATTGACGAGCACTTCCGGCGCTCGCTGGGCGAGAACTACGCCGCGCTCTTTTCCAAGAAGTCGCCGACGCCTACGCCCACACCCACGCCGTCTCCCAGTGGCAGCTCCAAACAGCAGGTTTCGCCCCTAGGGTACGGAACCGTACTGATGGCCAGCCCAACATCAACAGTAGTAGCAGCGGCAACTACCTCGCATCCCTTCCACCAGCTAGCCCCCACGCTGCCTAAGGCGGTTCTGCCTATGATGAACTCGCCGCCCTTACAGCGCTCAACCCCGGAGTCCCCGCAGCCGGAGCTTCCGCCTCCCCAGGAGGAGCCGCTACCGCTTTCATTGACCTTGAATCGCTCCCAGACACCACCGTCGCCCCCACCTTCGGCCACGGGAATCGGAGTTGTGATGGGAGTGGGGCCGGGGCCCGCAGGACCTGGAACAGCAGCCGGTCAGGTATTGGAAACAGTAGTGGGCTTAAAGCGTATTCTGGACACACCGCATCACACGCCACCGAGATACAGTACTCCGCCGCCGCCAGCATACGGGGCTCACAACGGGACAGGTGGTTCTGTTGTAACGCCAACTCCAATTCCGACCCCCACTCCCACACCAACGCCGAACCAGACTGGCACCCCCAGCGTCACGCCCACAATGCCGGCGATCATTCGCGTAAAGGCTGAAACGGGACTAGCAGCAGCCGCCGCTTCCTCGGCCCAGACGCCACCTGCCTCGCCCACCTCGTCCTCGAACATCTCGATATTCACCAAGACTGAAGCCTCGGTTGACGACCATTTCGCCAAGGCGCTGGGTGACACCTGGAAGAAGCTGCAGAGCGGGCACAAAGAGTAATATCACCGGTAGCAGGAAACCCATCCCACACTGATCCAGATCCTCATCCTGGTCCCGTACCCCGTGGAGGTGCTGATCACGATTCAACTCAAGAGCTGTTCTTATTATAAATATTTCGAACTATACAATTAACGTTTAAAGATCTCATGCTGATGTGAACGGAAGTTCTTTAACTGCGAGTGTATTACAAGTTTCATATATAATGATTTTACTGATTATTAACGGATGATACGGATATATGATGTATGGATATATGTTTATGGCAATGTGTATACGTACAAGTGACATTTTTATATTCTTAATTACTAGTTTATAGAGATTAATCCTTAAAAACATACCTATTAAAAATAAGGGAAAAATTTTAAAATAATGTGTTTTTTTAATCATTATTCTTTACAAGATGTTAGTTTGTTTATATCTTGATTGTGATGTCTATATCTATGATTAGTAAATCAGTTCGAAATCCTATTCATAAAAATTACAGATTTTTCAAATATTCCGTTGGTGCAGGCTTTCTTAACAGAGGGTTAACAGTAGCCTCTGCGCCTAACAGCACACCGAGTGCATGGCCAGTGTGCCCACACCTTAGGTCAGAGTTGGCATTCACGGCGAACGATAACGATTGTTGTCATTCGCACGGCACGAATCGTACAGTACATTTACATTGCAAAAAGCCTGAAACAAAGTTTTAAACCAAACTGACCTAAAACAAACCATTGCCAGTCCAAGAGTTACCTTAAAACAAGCATTGCTATCCTGCATGTGGACTGTGTGAACTTGTGGAGTTTCTATTTCTAACAACGCCAGAACCAGAAATAGTCAACGGCAGAGGGGCAGGGGAAAATGTCACTCAGAGCAGCGGAGGCAGTGTAAAAAGAGTGAGGAACACACTTTCGTCGGGCGCTCCGAAGACGCAACCACAGCCAGGGCCACAAGCGCCTCCACCGATCCTGCTGGGAGGTGCTCCTCTGGAATGGAGCACGGTCAGGTGAGTGTTGACGGGTCGCGGACGGGCGCGGACAGCGAGCGAAAGTAAGATACGACTGTGGTTCTGCGTCTGCAGTTGTAATTCACAGGGCAGACACCTGCGAGCGCAATGCAAACCAAGCCGATCCTGGTAGGGCCTGCGAACAAACTCAGTCTTCGGCGCTGGCTTGGATGTCGTCGGTAATTGGGTGCACCTCATTTGGGACCCCCCTCGCATTTCTTTGCCACAATGCAAAGCCTGGACTCCTCATGCCAAGAAGCCGACGTAAGATACTATTTTCACCTGCAAATCTAATTCACTATTTATAATGGCCTTTTCACCTTGTAGTTTATCATAAATGACACGCTCAAAAAGCTAAAGGGTTCCAGCAGCGCGGACCATGCCTCGGGACTAGCGCATGCTGTGGTACACACTCACAGCGTGAGTGTCCACCAACCGTCATTCGTCCAGTACCAGGCGACGTCCTCCCCATCCAGTCACCAGCTGCAGGCGCAGCAGACGCAGTCCTATCACCAGATCCACTCGACGCTTCAGCACCAGCAGCAGCAGCAGTCGTCCCCGGTTACGGTCAGCTTCCCAACAAGCAGCAAGTCATACCTGGAGAGTAGCCTGCTGCAGGCTATACCCCAGATACCCGCCCAGCCACCCATCTGCATCTTCGATGACGAAGAATCCCCCACCGAGGGGCCAGGAGGCTCACTCAGCGGCTCGCTGGCCATACTCACGGAACCCACGTCAGCCACGCCCACTGGCCTTCCGACTGCGATCGCCCCGTCGCCCTCGTCGTGCTCGTCAACAACTACGACGCTATCGAATTTTAATTCGATCACGTCGCCATCCCCGGTGGTGCCCGACCTCCTTCTATCCACTCCGCCGGGCGTAAATTCTAGCCTCAGCAACAACACGGTGGTTCTGGCGACGTCGGCGGCTTCAGTGTCCAGTAAAAAACCGGAGAAGCGTCCTTCGTCCTCTAATTCAACCTCCAGTGGTGTGAGTCATCACTTGCACCACCATCATCACCACCAATCCCAGAACCACCATGTTCTGGCCTCGCCAACTTCGTCGCCAAACAAGCGCCAGAAGTCGAGTAGCAGCAGCAAGGACAGCTCTTCTAGTCGTAGCTCAGCTTTGCCCTCCTCCGCCTCAGCAGCTCTGGCCACCTCGTCGACGCAATCAGTACGCGCAGGCGCCGCCACCTCAAATATTCATTCTTTGGCGAAGAACCAAGGTTCGTCGAGCAACACCAAATTCTTTAATTTGAACGAGAAGATTCGAGACCTGTACCTACAGCTTATGAGCAATGACCTAAACAACTTCGCCGAGACAGGGGTAAGTTGTAACCGAAACCAAACATTTTTTGCATGTCTTAATGTGTTTGTCTTATTTTAAATTAGTTGAAGCAGCGCACACGATCGTTTACCCTGGAACGGCTAGTCGAACGTGAGAAGCTCAATACGATCGTGGTGAACCTTTACCCCGGCAACAAAGGATACTCACTAGCCATGCATTACGATGAGCACTTGGTGCTGAACCCTGTAACAAACGAATGGACTGCTACTCCAAGGGACGAATCCTTCTTCGAAGGTACCGCACCTGGGGCAATCGGATCAGCTGGGGGCCATCGAAGTCGCGCGAAGCTGGCGGCCGTCGACGAGAGCCTGTCCAAAGTGGAACCCGCGCAAGCAAAGCATGATTTTGGTCTTGTGGAAGTCCTCCGATGGCCCTATGAAAATGATCTGCTTCTGCAGTGCATCGATCGCGAAATGCTGCCGGAGTTTTTAATGGACCTTCTCTGCGCAGAGACTGTCAGTCTGTCGGACGGGAATGAAGGGACGCGGGTGTATGCAAAACCGAATGTTTTCTACGCAGGCTGCGTCATTGTTCAGATCCGGGATTTCCGTCAGACATTTGCCACCTCTACGAATATCTGTGATATGAAGCACATCCTGCTGAGGCCCACGAACGCCACCCTCTTCGCGGAAGTGCAGCAAATGGGTAGCCAGCTACAGGCGGACGAAAAGCTGGCTTTAGAGAGCCAGCTGGTGTTGGCCACGGCTGAGCCGCTTTGCCTAGAGCCGGATCCTAGTATTGGGAGGCAGGCTATCAACGCTCAGCATCAGAAGCAGCTGTTCAACTCGCATGAGCTGCGTCGCCGAATGAAAAAGTTCACCCAGACTGCTATTAACCGGAAACGCAAGCTGGATCAGTTTACGCACCACCACGGCTTGGAACTGTGCGACTACTTGGCGCGTCTGCGGCAAAGGCCGCGGACAGGTAGCAGCAGTGGTGGGGGCAATGTAACCCCGGCCACGGCACCCACCAACAATCCGCTGGTGGGAGCTATGCTCTCCTCGTTCACCTCAAAGGTTCCCCGGCGCCCACATGAAGTTATTCGGCCCATACTTCCGCCCAGTCTGGAGTATCCTGCGAATTTGAAAGTCCCAGAGCACGTGATCAGCGTGGAAAAATACGCCAAGACCTTTGAGCCCCTCAATGAGTTCGGCGAAGGCAGCAAGGACGGGTGCCAGCCCAGCAGTCGCCACAACTTCCAACCGCAGCTGGTCGAGGAGTACGTTTTGGAGACAGAACGCGAGGCCAGCGAAGGTCGACGGGCGCTGTACCACATTAAACTGTCTATATTCCAGCGTCCGTCCGATGCAGAGTACCTTGGCGAGCTTTACGTGGACCGGGACTTCAAAGAGGGGGAGCGAAACGGCGAATCATGCCGCTTTGCGTTGGGCACACGGGTGCATGCCAATAGGTACATTCAACAGTTCCGCGAGATCTTCACGGAGGAGGGGCGCAAGGCTGTTAAGATCACGCATTTAATACCCGGACATGTGCCAATCGTTACCCACACGGGCTTAACAAGTGAGCAGCGAATTCTCTTGCAGCAACAACAGCAGCAGCAACAGCAGCAACAACAGCAGCAACAACAACAACAACAGCAGATACAGTTGCAGCAACAACAACAGCCACAAGCCCAGTCGCAGCTGTCCGCAACCGTGCACCATGTAGCAATGCCTCGTCAACAAACCACGCAAAAGACTCTTAACTTGGCGGACGGGAATGTTATTGGCGTTTCGCAGAGCTTTCGGCCACAACAGCCACTCCACGCTAACAGCATGCTGCCACCACAGTCGCCTGCCCCTCAAGACACCGTTGCAATCAGGTAATTATTCTATGAACATCAATCTAGAGCTTGCCAAAAACTTTTGGCCATTTTCATGAAGGGAACAAAACGGTCTGAACAAAACCTTTACAAAAGTTTTTGCTCGAAAACCTTTTCGCCCTTTTTTGTGTGTTTTCTGTTCAATTTGATCTTTTATAGACTACTTCATTGCGTCTAAGTGTAGAGTAGAGAGTTTTAAGAAAGCGCATATGCTATTTTATAGATGCCAACCAAATGGACATTTTCCATTAAATGACAATATATTATATTTTTCGCGCAACTGCAAGTTTGAAGTCAGAGAAAGCATCTTTAAAAGCCAAAAATATAAATTGTAATACCCGGTACTCAAAGAGTACAAGGGTGTATTGAATTCGTGCGAATGTATCTAACAGCGAGAGGGATCATCTCCGACCCCAGAAATATTTTCTTGATATAACCCCCAAAAATGGCATATTTGTTCAGCGGCTGGCAGGACAGTTTTTTGAACAAGTTAGTTCCTCTTCCAAACGGTTATATTTGAAATGTTATATTAACAAAACAAAATGCGGACAATTTTTACAGAAGCTATAGACTTTTTATTTTGCTTCGCTACTGGATTGTTTCAGTTTTTTCAGAGTTGGACTGAAACAGATAAACAATCTAAAAAGTGTTCCGGCAGATATTTATTGCAATATCATTAGGTATTCACAAAACAAATGATATTTTTTCACCCATACAACAGTTTTTAAGATTTAATATTTTTTTCCCCCAATTACCCAATGTTCCAGCGTTGTGTTTTCTCCAATAAAGGATCCAAACAAAATCCATTTGTAATTTAAAATATTAATAAAATCCACTTTAATCTTCAGAAAACAAACTCAGCACCAAGCGCCAAATTATACGGTGGAGGCTCCGCAGCAACCAACAACTCATATAGTGCAACAGCAGCATCCTCAGCAGCATATACAACTGCAACAATTGGCAACGGGGGAGCCGGTGACCCTGAGCAATGGCTCTTTGGTTCTGGTACAGCAACAGCAGACCCAGCAACAGTCGCAGCAGTTGGCCCAAGCACTACAGAATTCTGGTATAACCATTCAACCCGCCACTATACAGCAGCAGCAGGTGAAGGGCACTTCGGTGATGGGGTCCAATTCCGCATTACGTGCCCAGCTGAACTCCAATGTGCCAATCCTGGTAAGGTTGAGATCTTCAGAGTGCAGGTCATATGTTATGGTTGTGCTTTTTTTTGTCACAGCAATCGCACCTTAAAGTTCAACAGCAGCAACTTATACAGAAGCAACACCAGCATCAACAGCAACAGACAACTGCCACTAACAACAATAACAACACCCTGAACAACCATACGGCCATGCACCCGAATCCTGCAATCAATGCCATAGTCAACAGCATTATGAACTCTGCCAACCAATACCAACAACAGCAGCAGCAACAACAGCAGCAGCATCAAGATCTTTGTAAGTATTATTGTAAGACACGCACTCGAAGCTGGGAATGGCTTGCTAATTAAATCGATTTCCTACCCAGCTGGTAATATGGTGAATAGCAACTCGGTGGTGGCAGCCGGTGGCATCAGCAATAACAACGGAAGCTCCAACACAACGACCCTGAAGAACTCCAACAACGCATCTATTCTAAACCTGCTTAACAGCGCACCGGCTGCCATGACGAGTACCCCTGTAGCCAGTGGAACGTTTACCACATCCACAGGCCAGCAACAACCACAGACGTTGACTTTGGTGCAACATCAGCAGCAGACTACGCCCGCGACCGCCGACGCTGCCACAGCCACATATCTCCAAACCACCCGTGGCACCCCCACGCTACGAAAGCAGCAGTCTAGCGAGGTGCTGCAGAACCTGCTAAACGCTAACCGTAAAATTGTCGGGGGAGGCGGTACGACCACAACTTTTCGGACAAATTCCTCTGGGAATCTTATCGCCGTTAACCTCAACCAGGCACCTCAAGGACACCACCAGTCATCGTCGGACGGGGGCCAAACTGTTCGAGTGTCCATGTCGGCACTGGCTTCGCAGCTAGCTTCACCGCCAGCAGTGATGACCAACCCCACTACCAGCTACACAGTGATCTCTTCAGGAAACAGCGCAGCGGCGGCTGCCGCCTGGATCCAAAGTCCCACGGGGCCGGTGCAGCAGCGTATCTTGAGCTCACTGAGGCGGGATAGCACAACGGCGCCACCCAACGCCATTGTGGTGGGCATGGCAGCACCCTCGCCGGGCAGCGACTCCAACGCTTCGAACGCCAGTGGTTTTGCGGTACCCAACAATTTGGCGTCCACTTCATCTAGTGGTGGGGGTGGGGCCTTGTCCGCATTACTTACCAACGCAGCCACCCCATCGCCCTCCGGATCTGATCACTCTCAATCGTCGCAGACGCACCAAAACCAAGCGCTGCTAGAGCGGCTCAGTAACGTTACCTCTAATGTATCCGCCGTAGCTATGCCACACATGTCGCCGCAGCAGCCGCAGGCACAGCAACAGTTCATCACTAAGACAATTGTCCACTCTCCCGCCACCTCTTCCATACACTCGCCAATGTCTAGTCCGCATCCACAACCGTCTGCTTCACCTCAGCAGCATCAGCAGCAACAACAGCAGCCACAGACCACCGCCACTCTAAACCTGCAAGGCATAAACCTCTCGCAGCTGCAGGGCGCCATTACAAACTTTGCTGGTCTACAAAATGTCCAAGTGCAGATCCCAGGTTTCAACCAGCCTATTTCACTGCAATTCTCCGGAAACAGTCTGCAGCAACAGACTGCTGGTAATACGACATCCGGAGCCGGCTCTGTACAGGGGCAGCAGCGAAGTGTCCTGGTGTCCGTGCCAGTTTCCAGCCAGCAGCAACAACTACCACATACAATAACGCTGCAAACGCAGTCGGGGACCCACCAGCAGCAGCACCAACATCAGCATCAGCAGGTCCAGCAGCAACACGCGCCAGCAACGGGCACAATAGTTAGCTTGCCCTCGTCTGTGGCGGGCACCCAGACGGTTGTCATAACAAATAATGCAGCCGGAGGAGCAGTCAGTGGTGGAGGCAGCACCGGGGGCAACGCGAGTAGCGGTGCTGGTGGAGGAGGAGCCGGAAATACGACAGCCATGCTGACCCTACCCATTGGTAAGTGCATCAAGACTAAACTACTTCCTAGGCAGTGGGCATCGGTGAGGATGGGTCGGCCCTGCAAACCGCCCCGGCCGCAGACTATATATTTTATTCTGACTGTGGACGCGGTTACTCGTTGCAATTTATTTACACTTGTTAATATTATTTATACGTAACTCTTTTCCTTTGATTGAACATGCTTAATTTTGTTCTCTTCTGTTTCTGTTTCGTTTCTCGTTTACAACAAAAACATACAACACAAACCCTTTAACAACTCGTTTCGATCCCTCATGCAACTAAACCAATCCAAACCAAACCAAACCAAACCGTTATATGTGTCTTTTGTGATCTAATCCATAATGCCACCAGTTTGAGATTTGAGAGTCCATTAGCTGTAACCACAACCATATTATTCGTACATATATCAATTCGTTCAAGTTGGCGGCTTCCCTGACCTCCGACATGTTTCATTGCAACCTAAACAATCCAAAATCTCCCCGCACACCCACGTTCTGCTCTCTTTCTGCTTGCAGCTCAAATTGTCGGTGCCGGTGTACAGAAACTAAATCCCCAAACAATACGTGCCTCAAGTGTTGGTGGTGGTGTAGGTGTGGGCCAGCAGGCGCTGCAGCAACAGCAGTCAGTCCAGGTCCAGGCTCAAGCTGGCGGCGGCAGCACGGCGGCCATCCAGTTGGTCGGCACCATCCAGCCCAGGGCCCGCAACGTCCAGGTGGTGGGTGCTAAACAATTGGCCACCAGTAGGCAACTCATCACTGCTCAGCGACAAATTGGAGGTTCCACGTTGAAAATAGCCACAACTCCTGTGAATGGTGAGCTGCTCCGCCTCCACATCTACTGCTTGTATATCAACATAATCTATTCCTCTTTTTAGCCGCCAATGTGGTCACCAGCAGTGCAACCGCGCCCATTGTGATGTCTACTCAAAAGCTTCAACTAAAGACTGTTAAAGCGCCTGTCCAGCCGCAGCAGTTGCAGCAACAACACCGAATACTCAACCAGCAGAGCACAGCCACGGTTTCGTCACAGACACTGCCGAGTACGAGTTCCAGCGCGGTTCAGGTGCAGGTGCCGCAGCAGCCACAGCTGCAGCATATTCAGATCGCAGGACGGGCCACTACCGCGTCGGGGACCATTAGCCAGCGGACCCTGACGGCTTTGGCGGCGGCCAAGCAGCAGCAGCAGCAGGCTGCAGTCAATCGAAGGCGCTCCACCACTGACATGACAAAGTAAAGAAGTCTAAGGATATAAACAATATGTATTGTGAGGACGTACAGACGAAGCGCAATCGAAAAGAAAGCTTCACGTTGTGGTTTTGCTGATATTATAGTTTATGGCTACTTCCTAACTGTCATACTGTCGTAAATAGTATATATCCGTATACCTAAACTTGTTTTGATGTGTATTCGTAAGTGTAGTTGCACGGGCAACCAAGCTAGGATCTGGAGTTGGCCCAGCTGCAAACCTGCCGACTGCGCTCTAGACAAAAACGAACTAGGTGTAGAACTCTTAAAAATATTTATTTAGTTGTATATACACACAAAAATATATATATAATTATATATATCATAGCCATTCAAACTACATAAAATTATACCTAACAACTTGGCTCCCAACTCCGATTCGTTAATCCCTAAGACTAGTTCGATAAGTGTGCTAATTTTAAGCTGTACTGAAGGAGAGTCACAGAAAACAAAAACAAAGCAATAAGATGATGAAAACAAATTATATTTAAATTAATTCGGAGTATGATTACGTTTAGAAAATTTGAACCGTTATATGGGTTAATTTTAGTAATTAAAATTATGCATATTGTACTATTTATATTATTATTGCTAAATATTTAATCGATTGCTTAGCCTAAGTTCACAAACGAAAGCAAAACTTTAGTTTTTAATGTACAATCGTAGCCTCAACCAATTTAGTACTTCCAATTGCAAAAATATTAAAACGGAAAGCAAAAGAAAGAATACAAAAGTCAACATCTATTTAATCAATTTATTTGTAATAGCGCAATGTACAATAAAAGTAGAGTCAAGAGCAGTCGAAGTTGCGGAGGCGTTGACAGGAAGGGCTGAGAAATGTGTACAAAATAACGCTTTGACTAAACGATTTGTTTTTATACTACGCCAGTTTTTTTAAATGAAATTATTTAAGAAACGAGTTTTATTATGTTACATCTTGCTGTAACTGTTTAGCATGGATTTGTTCTTCGTAAAACAAAAATAAAAAGAAACGCAAAGTAACCTCACCAATACCCGTATCCCTACCGTTCACTGCTGATTCAGGCATAATTTACTCAATGTTAATATTAAATAATTGTGATTTAAGGAGAATAAACGAATAGAAAACATGGTACTACATCGGAATGAATGAATGAATGAAAGCTCCAGAAGTTGCACTAGTTGTGGCATTACCTTACTCCAGCAAAGGATCTGCCAAAATCGGGGTACGAAGTTATATGCAAGACGATAGATGTGTACGTGTGGTCTGATCAAATGGTTATTGAAACGTAATTCGAAAATTTATTAACGTAATGCGGAGCAATCTAAGCAGCAGTGTAAGCTATTTATATCTGTAACAAAAAACAAACTATTAATATATATGTGTAATTTCAATTCAATAACTGCTTATCAAAATACCTGACTGTAGAAACTTTCATTAAACTGATTGCAAAGTGAACTCTTGAAATATTAAAGAAAACAATTAAGGAAAAAAGAAAATAATTAAGCGCCGACAAAGTCACAGCAAAAGCTCCGTTAATCAATAAAGTGTGAAAAGAATAAGACCGAAAAGTTTCGTCATTATACGATATTCCGGGGAGAAAATCTAATCAAAATCATTGAAAACACATTTGTTTATTTAATTCGTCTAGAAACAGCTTATATGCAACTTATCACTCCTGCTTCAGGAGTAGATTAGGATAGAAGCGGAGACCCTCCACGGATTCGTCCCGACACAATTTTCCAAGGCGTTCGGCTACCAAGAGGCGCTCCTTTGCCAGCAAAAGAGAAATGCCAAGCTGCTTCGCCAACTCCTCTACTGCCATAGATTCAGCTGTTTCAACTTTTTCCAGAGTGTCCAAAGCGACCACGTCATCGTCGTGGGATTCCAGCTGAAGGACTCGTGCACCACTGGGGAAGCTTCGTAGGCGAATTGGACCACTAAGAAGCTCGCAGGCGTGTAGAAGGTCCTCAGGCGAAAGCAGTTCCAGTCCCCTAGCACGATTTACGCGGCAGTAGACATCTGCTAAGGACATCATACCTCCGTGTTCCTAGAAATAAGCTTCAAATGAGTCTAATAATAAGGGAAAATTAAATTAAATCGTACCTCAATGGGATCCAGCAGCATCTCGCAAATCTGTTGCCCCAAGCTGTTAAAGTATGCCGTGTTGCTGGTAAAGTTATCTCTCGTTACAGGTCCATCGATTCCCAAGCTCATAAGATAAGATTTGAACTGCACCGTCTCGTCGTCCGATATTTCACCCTTTTGCTCTCGTATTTTGCTGCTGATGGTTTTAGACAAACCTACCATGTCCTTGGCCATGGCCATCAGAACACTAAGATCCTGGAAGGCCAATGCAATGTTTTCATCCGTTTCTTTGGCCTTTGCCTCTAAATTCCGCTCAATGCCTCCGATTCCAGTTCGCTTTTGAATGCGAGCCAGCCTATCATTGCTCGAGCTGGAGCCCTGGAAACTGTTGGTAGCAGGTTTGTTTATTATGGTGTCGCTTACCAGGGCGATCTCCCACACGCGTGCATTGAGCGTCTCCTTGAGGGCACTGTGAAATTCTATGCTCAAGCCGTTTTTTCCGGATAGCTTTATGTGCGTGGCCCGGCTGTAGTCTAGAGGACCTGGTCCCTTGTCTGGCGCCGGCGGCCGGAGGTGCATAATAATGCGAGTCTTCCGGCCAAAAAAATTTGAGGCAGTAGTCTCCTCGCTTAAGGATATCACATAGCTTAGTGGTAAGCAAAGAGCTACAGCGGCTCTTGCTATTTCTCCTGGACGGCCCCAAAAAAGTCGGTGCGTTGTGAGTACGACCTCGCCCTCCTCAAACTCTGTCTGGAAGATGGTCTTAATAGGATGCGATTGATTCAATGAACAAATTAACGTACCTTTTGGTCACCATCGTATATTTTCACCTTGTTGTCGCGGCTAACAAAGGATTCGTCAGAATTTAGGCGGGCCTCCACATAGGCAAACCGATTCATCTCCCTTATTAATTTCAGTTATTATTAATACGAGTTTTGTTTTGGTAAAATTTAGTAGTGATGGTCATTCTTGTACCGATACTGCTTATGTTTTCTCAGACCAAAGTTTCGTTGATTCCCCACTGATGGCGCTGATGTGTACCTTTAATGCGTTTATCGGCGTTTCTATCGAATTTGTTCCACCTTTAACCTTTTGTTTCGGATTTAACAATTTTTTTCGGAATTAATTTAAAACAACGAGAAATACGAGCAAAATGACGTTCCTTTTCTAATCAGTTCATATAGCGATGTTCTGTAGCTACTCATCTCGCACCCAGCACTAGCAAAGTCACCGACTCATGGCTACAGTGACGGAGGGCAGCAAAATGCTCGAGGCAGCTTTGCAGCGAATGGATGGTCTCATTTCGAGCACAGCAACCCAGGCGGGGCCAGATACGGGGGCGGGAGCTTCGCTGACGCTGAACGAACGCAACCTTATTTCGGCCACCAATGTCTTGTCCACGGCCAAGACTTTGGCGCTTGCCCTGCAACAGGTGAGTCACAGACGGAGATAAGGCTGGTCTCACATGATTGTGTCTTGTGTTTAGGTGGGTCTGGCAGCCCCGGCCCCTGATCCTGTCACTGCGGCGATCATAAGCGACTGGCTGGAGACACACATACCTCGCCAGGACTCCGACGAGCGCATGCGGCGTTTGCAAAGGGACAAGGAGGGGCTGGCTTTGCAGTACCAAATGCTAGCGGAGCGTGTATCTGAGCAAGCAGATAGAATCATTGAACTGGAGGGCCTGATCACGGAGAAGTCTCAGCAGCTATGCAGTAAGGAGGAGCAATTGCAAAGACAGATGATTTCACGGTCTGCTCTGGAGACGCAGAAGCTGGAACTAATGAGTGCCTTGAGTGAGTTGAAGCTGCATCGCACTGCTCTGGAGCAGGCCACTGAACCCGGCGGAACCGGTGGCGGCGTTTCTTATGGAAGCTTGAGCAACATTAATCAGAAGGCTTACGTGGGATCCCCGAAGACGCCACCCTCCATGCTGCGACATCAGATCAAACCGCAGTTTCACAGCTTGCCTCGGTCCCACGGCAAGTTGGCCAATAATAATAACAACAACCGTGCCTTGGACGTTAATGCAAACAGCAGCGGTAAACAAAGGAACGTGGTTTTTGCTTCCAACGAACAAATATTGATAGAAGATAATGTTCCTCAAGTGGACGATGCCATGACATCCAGTTTCCTTTCGCAGTTCACGCCGTCACCGAAGCTCCGGGAGCGTTCTGCTCGCGGATTGCGCAGCATTCTTGGCAAGTTGCGACGTAGCAACAGCAGCAACTGTGAGCTCACCGCTTTGGAGCAAGCTGAACCCGAGTTCCGTCGCGGAGGTTCAAGAGCCACAGCAGGCGGACGCATCGAGTGGAGCGCCCAGACTTCATTGTTCGGGGAAAACGAAAAGCATTGGACTACCTGGGGCGCTCAGGAGGTGTGCAACTGGCTTGTTAACATGGGATTAGGGTGCTATGAGGACAATTATCGGTGCGTTCGGAATCTTTAAGAAGTATTTGTTTTAATCCTGGAATATCTATTTGCAGGAAATGGATGAAGTGCAGCCCTTCTGAATCAATTTTTACCGCGTCACCCGTTGACATTGAGCGGGAGCTAAATCTTAAGCTTGCTCTTCATCGTAAAAAGATTCTTTTGGCCATTGACGATATTACTGGAAAGGAATTTGACGATCTGACTCTAAAAGCGGCAAACTTGGATGTCTCCTGGGTGTTGCGATGGCTGGACGATATTGGACTTCCCCAGTATAAGGATTATTTTATGCAAGCCAAGGTGGACGGGCGGATGTTACACCGTCTGACGTTGGAGGATCTGGCCCAGTTGCATGTCAGCTCCTGCTTACACATAGCCTCGTTACGGGCCGGTATTCTGTGCATGCGCCGTATGTCCTGGAACCCCGAAGGACTCATTAGGCGGTCTATTAAAATAAGCAGTGAAGACGAGGATTCAGGCAGTCCACAAAAGGACAGAGTGGATTTGTGGACGGCTCACCGCATAATGGGTTGGCTACAAACGATAGACTTGTCTGAATACACGCCAAATCTACGTGGTGCCGGAGTTCACGGAGCATTGATGCTTTACGAGCCACGCTTCAATGCTGAGTTGTTAGCCGACCTACTTTCAATACCACCGAGCAAATCGTTGCTGCGCCGCCATTTGGCCATGCACTTTAAGGAACTTGTTGGTCGCCCCGTCATCTTTAGCAAGCGCGATGCTGAATCTGCACCCGGGTACCAGCCATTAAGCATCACTGCCAAGCTTAAGCCAGTGAGACGCACACAGTTCTCGCTAAAGCGGCGCAAAAGCTCGAAAAGTCAAAGCGATGTTGACTGGACAGAGTATGTGTGCCCCATGAACGCCAAAGTTCCGGAGCCTCCCGAGTGTGAGCCGGATAAGGACCACGATATTTCAGTGAGCATACACTCACGTTGATTTTTTAAGTAAGCTGCAATTATATTTATTTTATAAACAGTGCAACGACCATGGATCCCCATTCAAATGCACTGCCTACTGAGACACCAAATCTAAGAAATCAGGCGACAATATTAGGAAGGCTATACTTGTTCAGCACCGGAATGGGCAGCACCATTTAAAAAACTTTATTTCTTCTGTTACTAACATTAAGCTAATCTGCATCCAAACGAGGATGACATCGGAATTAGGATAATATTGATAACGATAAGTATTCGCCGTGGCATTGAAGCGACCTTAAGTGCGAGACTAATTTAATAGACTTACAAAATTTACATATTACCCACTTTGGAGTTTATTTTTTGTACTAACACGTGTATTGACAGATTCTTTGTAAAAAATATTAAACAAATATGTTTTTTGAATAGGAAAAATCTTTTTATCAGAGTTTTAAAAGTTTCATTTAAAGAATTCTGGGGACGACTGTTTTATAAACATAAATATTTATCAATGGTTAAGCAGACCTTGAAATAAGTTTTTAAATGAAATTAAATTCATTTCAAAATGTCCTATTATTTTTTGTCCTCCATTTCGTTATATTCGTAGATGATAAAAGACAAATTATCTTTTACTTTTAGGAAGCCAAACTGAAAATTTTAAATTTGGTAACTTGCATATTGTTTGTACAACTAAATTTAACTTTTTTAGGTTTTATAACTGATTTTATTTGTTTAAAATAACTCTACACTAAGCACTAGATAAGCGGATGAGCGACTAGGAAGATCGTGGATGGCGTTGGGGGGCAGACCGCATGGACGGAATTGGCATGGGTTGCAAAAATTCGCAATCCGCTTGGGCAACCTTTCGGTGGCGGTACAGCAATCGTTGGTCTTAAACTAAATCTTTGGCAGTGCTTTGTGTGGCTGGGCAAGAAGGGGAGCATTATATGTTTCTGTTGGGCTGAGTATCCAGGCTCACTGAGGCTTGCCCTTGATCTCCGTCCGAATTCCGCTCTGGTGCTTGGCCAGATCGCTCTCGGGTATGTGGTCCTTCCAGTTGCGGAACAGGTAACGCGTGAATTTTTTTAATTGTCGAAACTTGCAATAGGTTGCTCCTTCAGCGGATTGCAACTGCTGGGTCTGTATGAGGAATCCCTTTTCCTTGAACGTCTTTTCCAGCTTCTCGCGTTGCTTGGTCCGGCGCGATGACCTCCGCTTTTGCTCGCTTTCGCCAGACGGCTTTGTGGCTGCCATCACGCTCGGCATTGGACTTTGGGAACTAGAGCACTGCGAGGCGGGACTGTGCGGCTGCACGGCGTGCTCCAAGCCATTGCTGGGGTGCAGGAGGAGAGACGACGTTGGCGACTCTGGCGGCATGTGCAGCAACTCCAGGCTAAGATCCGTAGAAGGCGGCGGCACGTCAACGTACAGTTTATCAAGGCCCTGATGCTGATGCTGCAACTGTTGCTGCTGCTGCTGCTCCCGGGAAATGAACTCGTAGCCGCGCATTGTTTTGTCACCAGTGCCGTTGTAGTATCTGTAATTGCCCTCAGCATCCACGGAGAGCATCTTTTTCTCCTGCAGCGTGGGTTTGGCACCACCTGTGAACTTGAACTTGCAGATGCTGACTTCGGTGGACGGACTCGAAGAGCTGTCGGTGGGCATGGGCGGGATGAAAATAGCTGAGCGCTTGCGCTTTCGCAACCCGAGCGCTGTAGCATCGTTGGAAAAGAAGCCACTTGGTATGGGGATCTTCAGAGACAGCTGATTGTCCTTCTCGATGGTCTCAACAGGCACAGGCATTTCGCCCAAGCTACAAGACTCGACCAGTTGCTGGTAGTAGAGTCCCACGGGTTGCAGCAGTAGCTTGGCGGCTGTCAGTGGTTGCTCTTTGCTGAGAGCCAGGTCCAGGGACAATGGCCCGGATGGACTATGTGGTGAGGTTCTATGGGAGCAGCTCCCGCATTCGGTGGCCTTCTCGCTCTCCTCGCTGGATATGGAGTAGCGCTCCTCGCTTTGATCACGCAGGCAGAGGTTAAGCGGTTCCTCGGCCGGCAACATGGTCGAGACGACTGCGGTGGCATTAGAACCGGCTACTGATGCCGGATGAGCACTTCTGACTGAGGTCGCTGATGGAACAATGGTTCCATAGTTTTTGTAAATCAGGTGACAGATATCCGCTTTCTTGGGTTTACGTCCGCGCCGCGGTTTGTAGTTGTCCAATGTAATCTCTCCCATGTACGGCAGGTCGCTGAATTTCAGGGAGCTGCGTTTTGAGGTTGCAGCAACTTCGGGACTGGAAACGCGAAGTGGTACTGTTGCTAAGGACGGTAGCACACGTTCCGCTGCCATCGTTATTCCTATGGCCGGTGATGATTTGGGTCCGGGAGGTACCGAATCCCGCGAATCGTGCAGTGGCTTTTTCTGTTGGCCATCGGGGCCGCGCTGGATCTCGGCGATCTTTCGAAGCCAGCTGCGTACGTTTTCGTGGCTCTGGCTAGGTGGCGGCGGATGATTCGGTTGCGGGGGTCGGATGGATTGCCTACCCTGGGTGGCCTCGTAGTGGGCCGCATATTCGGCAGGCAAAGCCTGGTGGTGGAATCGCAGTTTCATGGCCCCTGCCACGGAGTTGCGTTTCCGGGAACGGGTCGACGTTTGATTTTGTCCCGCTTTGGACGTCTTTTGAGCAGCCGGAGCCTCCACGTGGGCCGGTTGCAGTGGCTTCTTCGCTTTGCGACTACTCATCAACAGGTTGGCCTTCAGCTGCTGCTTTGTAAGGGGGCTGCAGGTGCCGTTGTGTGGCTGCTCGTGACCGACAGTTTTCCGAGCTAATAAGGTCCGGAAGGGATGGTCGTCATCGTGGGCACCCGTGGCGGCACCGTGAGAGATAAGCGGATCGTCGGAGCCTTGCAAGAGCAGGCGGGTCGTGTTGAGATCCAGCCGCAGACCTGGATGCTCTGGGGTGGGCAACCAGCCCTCCAGGTCACGATCGTGTTCCAGTTTGATGTTAGGCAGCATCTGCTCCAGGTTGACCACGGGGGCCACCGGTGCGAACTCTTCCTTGCTGCTGCTCCCATTCAATTCGGCGACTGTCGTTAGTTCCTGCATGCTAGTCCTGGCTGAAAAAATCGGAAAATGCAGTGACTTGTAGGCTAATACGAAAAGTAAATATGCTTGGAAATCAGGTCGTAATAAAAAATATAAACTATATGTACATATAATATACATATATGCGATATGGGAGACACACGTTTTTCCCTCTGCAGATGTTTATTTTGTTGTTTTGCTGATCGTGCTCACCGGCGGACGAAGATCCGGCGGTGGTGCTGATCGAGCCGAAGGTGGAGGGGGAGACGTGCTCACTCTCTCGTTTGGTGTTCAGCACGGGAATTCTATTTAAATGTCTAATAGGGACTGGCAAGTGGTGCTCTCTCCGAGGTGAAAACACACACACGCACGGAAAGTCTCGCACCGAAACAGAAATGTTGTTTTTGTGCATGAAATTCGACTCCTTGGGCGAAAAG
Organism: Drosophila monieri; assembly: GCA_035047585.1. Taxonomy (NCBI): domain Eukaryota; kingdom Metazoa; phylum Arthropoda; class Insecta; order Diptera; family Drosophilidae; genus Drosophila; species Drosophila monieri. Next base: position 11,704,023 of record JAWNPJ010000027.1, read on the forward strand.
CATGCCCATAAATGGCTTAAAAGCTTGCCCGGAGAGGCTGCAGGCGGAACTCTGTCCCAGTGAGATGGCCGAAATGGGGACTTGACCTTACCTCAATGTGTTGGATTTTGTACAAAATGGTGTCCAAAAACTACTGACTATTAGTGGTCCGGTTTAAATTCAGTCTTTGTGCAGGCTGTATGGTGGTGTCCTGGGATTGTGTCGGCAGTGGTACTCCCGATGTCAGTTCAAGCTCCCACTTTCAGTCGGTTCAGCAGCATAGCCACTGGGCGCGTGTACATCGTGTTGACATCCAAAACGCAACTAGCTGCGGGAAAGCTGAGTCGAGGAAAGCATCGCTTCTGTGGAATATGCTCCTTAGATGGCCAGCAGTGGAGAGCACGCCCCACACACAATAGAGGTTTTCGCGCACGAAGAGCGACCCAGAAGAAAATCAAATGAAAATCAAATTCCTTCGTTCGGTGGCAGAGATGCGTTGTCGCTGCTGCTCGACACCGACGTCGTTGTCTGTATTTAACGCCAAAGACGAAGCTATTTCGTGTGTGTTCATTTTTAGAAAAATCCAACTTGTTGCCGGCTATAGACTCCCTCCCGACCAAAAACACCCAATCCACCATCCGTCCGCGCAAAGGCACCGAAAAGCGGAATACGTCAGCCAAAAAGAACAAATTCGAAATCTGTTTTGGTTGTTTTTCATTCATGAGCACTTTCGAGAGCCCAGCCCTCTCGGCGTTACGACGCGTATTTGTGGCACCAACAAATATGAGTGCGGTTTTCAGGGGCTACAAGTGGGTCCGCCCCGAAACAGATCTGAGTGGACTCAAAGGTATCTCCCGGTCAATCACGGTTTCTCACACGTACACCTCTGAGCTAGCTATGGAGCGGCACTCTCCCGCCGATTATACGTGCATATGCGATCACGCGAATGGCTTTATTTATAGCAGCTTGCCACTTCGGGTTAGGGCCACCAGGAATCGGTTGCGCTTCTTGCGGCGGATTGTGTGTTTTGGATAAGGAGGAGCGGGTACCCCTCCCAAAATAGACTGCTAATCGGGGCTGTGTTCTATTTCGGCCCACGCACAGCCGAATATGGGTCACCTACGACCTGGAGAGGTGTCAACGGTGTCTCCCCAAATCACTTTCGCTGATGTAGGAAACTTTTCGAAGACTGTGCTACTACAAATGACGAGTTACCCTTACTGATTGGTCGAGGCTACCCGTTTCCAGCTGGATAAACGATATTTGCCGTCGATCGCCGTTCGACTGCTTGGCATCGCGTGCAAGTTCCAACTTCGTAGAACTCGACGTGCAGCGATGACGCTAGGCCTTTGGCAGCGGGTAGTGGGTGGGCGAGTTTTGCGCGACCTGCAGACTCTTTGCATTCTACGAGCAGACGGCGGTTAGACAGCCGGTCAGGCGGTACGCGGTAAGCTGTGAGCTATGAGCGGCAAGTGGCAAGCTAGAACCGGAGCTTACATCACCGGCCAGGGGTGTCCAACCTACGGCTCTGGCCGCTCTCGTATAAATTGCACATCTACTCGTCGGCAGCGTCTGTACGACTGCTGCTGCTTTTTGCGATCAAACTCATTGAACGGCATTCGGCAGTCGTCAGTCGGCAGCAGTTCTAGCCAATACCTGCTTGCTGGAACGTACATATTTGTATTTATGGCCATAACTGCCACTTCGACGCCCACGCGTGGTTGGCTGGCTCTAAGAGAACAGCTCACACAAACGAGATGGTGATGAATTCTGAGTGTGTTCTGGCCTTGTCGCAAGTTCACAGGTTTTCAACGAAGCCCCAAGCCTCGACCCTTTTGGTGAAAGAGGAAAAGCCTATGGAGCCTAAAAGGGAGAAAACCTCTTTTGGGAGAAAAAGATGTAAATAAAACGATCTGAGGGTTTGATATTTTTATGGTAAAAGTTTATTATTTGCAACTTTATTTTTTAGTTTCTCCTTTGTATTTTGTTTTCATGTTTAAATGTCTATAAAGTATATATAATATATATTTCTGTTTTTGTGGGTTGTTTTTTTTAGTTTTTAAATTTTTAATAATTTTTTTTCTGCCTTGTTCGCATTGTTTTGTTTAACTTGCCAGTTTTTCTTGGTTTATATACCTATTACACTTTTGCATAAGTTTTGTGTATAATAATTATTTATCAATAATAATATAATTGTTGTATTTATAACTTGGTTTATACTCTCCTCTGTCTCAATACTCAATTTCCGCTCATCGTCTACCTTCTCCCCCATCCCTATATATGTATTTCATATGCTTATGTTACGCATTAGCGACGCCCAGTTTGGCAAATGAAACAAAATTTACAATGTCTGGTCTTTTTTGAAACAGACCGCAAGTAATGTTAGGGATTTCTGATATTTCTGGTACCATAGCATGGCCTAGTGTGTCTCATGACCTTATTGTTAGTTATTCGCCCCCTGGTTGGCTTTCCTATATGATGGATTTGCTACACTTCCTTGCTGTGTCAAGTGTTCCAAGTGGTCAAGAATTACGGTGATCTTCAGAAACGATTTTTCAAAAAGTTCATCTGAGTGGGACATCGTTACTATTTCTGTGGGTGTGTATAAGGTGGTGGCGTCTCCTTGCATCGATCCTAAGTTTCTTTATGTAGTTCATACTCATCTATTATTATTCTGGGTTTAGTTATATTGTATCCTGCAGTAGGTCGCATAAATAATGTTAAAATATATTTTATGGCAATAATGCATTAAGTATTAAAAGTATTTATAAGTTTGTCCATAATTAATTAATAGTTTCTGATTTGATAGCATTTACTTCTGTTGTGGGCTTCTAGCAGCTTACCACGAGGTGGGCAGCACGGAAAGAGCCGATTGAGAATATATTTGTAAGTTTTTCGGTGTTTACTTTCATCCTTTTGTTTTGTTTTCATGAACGAATGCACATTTTTACACACTTCGCCATTTTGTTTTTCATTATTCATAAATTGTATTTCATGTACATATATGTATAGTATATAGTATATTTATATATATGTATGTATATATTTATATAAAGACTTTGTTTTGCTATTTTAAAGTTTCTTTTTAATTGTTTTTCACTTCTGCTTCTGCGTCTGCGTCTGCGTCTACTTCTCTTCTCGGTCCGGCTCAACTATTTTGACTATTTTATGTTTCTCGACTTATTAGGCAATTTATATGTGTAAATATAAATCTTGTTTTTATATATCAATAGTTTTGTATGTTATGCTTATCTGTGTGCATGTTTCATCCCTTAGATTCTCTCAATTTTCGATGGATTAAAAAAATGCAGTGTCAAGTGGGAAACGTGTGGTTAGTGTAAGGTTTTTAGTGTGCGAATTTAAATCAAGGACTGGGACATAATCTGAATAGTCGGTTCCGGGTCAACAGGATTACGGATTATTTACCTTTAGTTGTATTTGATTCTGTTTTGATTTTGAAACCATTTTACATTTAATATTTAATTAATGCGTTATTTACTTGATTTTATTTCGCTTGCATTTATTTTCGATTTCGAGTTTCTTGAAGTGTAAAAACATTTAACCACTTTTTTCGTGGGCTTGTGTTTGCTTTTTGAAATTTCATTTTTATTAAATGTATTCGATTTTGTCTCTGCCTTGTCTTCCTGTTTCTTACATTTGTGCTACAATTATTAAGTGCAAGTTTGCTTATTTTAAATGGTATATTCTGAATTTAAATGATTTTATATTCGTGCCTATTTGTATTTCTCGTTCGCTGCTAATTTCTTATTGTTTTCTTTTAAGGTGCTCCTCAAAGTTCTCAAATAATGATCTTTCGCAATTCTTGCTAAGTAAATTATGTACATACATGTTGCGGCCTTCACCCTTGCAGAGTATGTAAGATTGCAGTTAGTTCTGAAACTGAATTGCCAAATCTTAAAAACATGTATTTCCAGAATTCATGTCTTAGGGCATCAGATCATTTCCCAAACAGTTACAGGAATTATTCAATTGAAAATATCCGTTATATCACGATGCAGTCAGATTGTGCTGCACGACTAGCTCCCAACAATCAACACAAAGTGTCTGCAAGGGCACGCCACATTTATTCCACCCGGAGTACATATTCCCTCATTTGTTTGGTTTTGGTTTGGATAGCCGAATGAAAGTATCTGGAAACATATTGCTGGCAATTAGAAAATGCAACTCAGGAAAAAGTGAGGTGGGATGTGAGCTTCTCAAGAGTCTATTTTCGAGTATTGGTGAATAGTGTTCGTATGAGTGTGTTGTGTTTCATAATGCTATATACGGACGGATTTCTAAACGGAAACTATATAGAGTGTACAAAGAAGCTTTCGTCACTGCATCTGAGAAATAGTTTCTTAAACGCATCTCAAGCTGCACTCAAAAAAACATTATGTGTAAAAGTGTTTATTTGATGTGTCGATGCTAAAATCTATACTAGCAACTAGTTATTTGTTACCTCAATAATATGCAATAATTAAACCCTCTGGTCTTTAGGTTTTGAGGGTCTCTCTATATACAATATAAATTCGCTTTGACCATATGGTTTCTATTTAGCCTGCTGTCAACTTTATTTGTTATATCTCTGTATACCGTACCTCGATCTAACATTTGGCTAAGTTCCAAAAGATAACAGTTTTATCTACAAAAAATAACTTTGGGACTTTTAAACGCCAATGTGTTCAACCGCACTCCTAATTTCTATATCCTGCCATCCAATTTACTTTGTATAATTTCCAAATGGCTTGGATGACCTCGGCTTTCTAGTAAATAGTAATAATTGTCATTATAATATATTATGCAGATCATTGTGGCTATATTTTATATATGCGTGTACATATTTAAATATTTATATAGCTTTATATACATACACACATATACAAAGGTATATACACACGTGGGGGTCTGCTTTTAAAAATGTTTAAATTTTATTTATTTTCGATTTATTTTTTGTTGTTTAAATGCACTTTCTGAGCTTTCTTACAAGCGCCGCCAATTATTGTTGCTGTTTTTTGCTATATGTCTATGGGTGTATATATATATATATATATGTTTATATATATGTATATCTTATCTATATACCTGCCTCTTCGTTCGTTCCTTGTCCCTACTTTTCTCTTGGTTGATGATACTTTAATGGTCTATCCCAAAGCCTACCCAAGCGGAATCTATTCGGTAAGCAAGGTTCAAAAAAGGCTCCGCAAAAAATATCCTATCGAAAATTAATTTCAGGTGCAAAAGCTTGGGGAAATAGAACCAATAATCGAGATGCCCTAATACGCACTAGAAATCATCAAATCAATTTGATAAATTCCATTTCCTATTTAGATTTACCTATATTTGTTACCCTGTATCCAATGTGTCATTCTTGTGTTAATATTTAAAATGAAAATGCTATATATTAAAGGCAAAATGTTTTGGGCCTAGCCAACCCCTCTACCCTTCTACCAGCTACCCACTATCCACTACCCTTCCCCGGCTACCCGACTTAACCTACATACATATATACCCCCCATATTCCTCCCCGATACCTCCTTTGGGCCCTGTGTGTGTGGCTGTGTGTATGTGATGTCCTTCGTGGGTGTCATGCAGGTGTCGTTAGAAAACTAGTGTTGCGATTTGGGAAAGTCCATGGTTATGGTGGGGTTAAGTGCTTGTCTCTATAGTTATTTATCGTTAGATTAGGCTTTAGTTAGTTTACTTTAAATACCTGCAGAAAAGTATACCTAAATATATTTTTGATTAGTAAGTTCTAAACTTGGACTCCAGTGTTAAAGGTTGTTCATCATGTTCATGTGTTTGTAAGCTTCATTTACTACTTGTTCTTAACTGGCTATTAACTAGTATATAAGTATATGGTAATAAATAAATACGCTAGTAGCTTTTAGTATATTATGCATACAGTGGGGATCATTCTATAAGAATGTCTCCATACACTTCTTGTATATTGAAAATGCATTATGGGTAGGACAAAATCTAGGCGCGTATCTATATACACTATACATATATATGTACCTATAGATATGTGTTTATATATACATATATATGTATATTCATGTATACGTAATACATATATGCTCGTGTATACGGCTTACAGATTAAGTTTAAGGAACGTTCATCGATAAGAGACTTTAATTTCAGTTAGTAATGTCTTATCATACTTTGGTTATTCCTAGGCGCCTACCGAACGGATTTCTGCAAGAACTAAACGGCCAATAAAGAGGAAATGCAGTGCCAACGGGGTGCGTCCTGGGTCCCTTTGATTTCGTAGCTCCCACAGCTTGAGCGTCGCCGAGTGACATACTAGTGACCTATAAAACGCTTATTGATATGATGGGTGTGTTGGAATCTGGATGTTGCATGTGACATTTTGGATGTTTGTGATGAGTACGTTGAGTGGGTGCGCTTGATTGAGACACAGGCGGAACACAGAGTGCGAGTATGGCGATGGCCATGTTTAAGTTAAAACGAATCGTCGGCGCTTAACTGTATTTTGGCAAAATTTGCAAAAAATGCGCCAGTACCCTCTTATGCGATTTGGGCGAAACCTGTCCGTTTTGATAATGTGGTAGTTCAACTATGGCGTTACATCTAGGAATATTATTTTTCAAGTTTCAATTTTTACACTTTATTATCAAGGTACAATTGTTTTTGTTCTATTCAATAATGTTGAACACGAATTCCTCTTACTTTTGTTTATATGTTATTTATATTTCTCATTTCCAGTGTTTACTTCTTCAATCACATATTATTTCGAATTTGAAATAAGCGACTTTATATTGTATTTCGTTATCGATTTAATTTTGATTTGGCTTTAGTGGTTGCTAGTTATCACCGCTCTTTGAAATCATAAGTTCAAACAAAATAACATGGAACCAAAAGCTAAAAGGTAATTTGATTTTGTTCACACTTTTTGTTAAACGTTCATGTCACAGCCCTTTCATGTTTTAGTATTTTTAGTTTATCAAAAGATATTTAAGGGTGAACATTAGTAACGCTATGTAAATAAAAAGGGGAGGGAAATTGCCGAATTTCTGTCCAATTTTGGGAGTAGGAGTACTGTCCGTCGTTGTATCTGGCAACTGAAATAATCACTTGTCCGATGCCACAGTCATAGAAAATTAAAACAAAATAAAACAAGTGGTTTCTTTGTATTTTATCATTTTGTTTTCGCTTTTATTAATTCGGCTTCTCATTGGTTTGTTTAATTCATTGTGGGTTACGCATTAGAAATAATAGGTATGATAATTGGGGTTGTGGTATCCTTCCCGTTGGTATATAATTTGCAAAATTTTGCCAAAATCAGTTTTGCTCTAAGTTAATTATATTTCTTGATTCCGTTTAATAGTAGAGTGTATATAATCTAGGTTTTTGTATAATAGCATATAATAATTTTGTATATATTCATTTAAATACTTGCGTTTGTATTTTCAATACAGAAATAAATCATAATTCGTTAATCATAATCATGGTACATAATAATAGTAAATTATTATTATCTTAATAGTTTGACTTGGTTTAAATTTTATTATTCATAAAACGTTTCTTCGTTATGAAATAATTAACTTCAATTTGACTAGATCGATTCATACAAGATCGTAAATACATATAGTGTGTTCGCGTGTATTTGCGTGAGTGTTCCAAGATAAAATTTTAGTTTAGCGTTTTAATTTAAAGTTCTCAAAATACTTGGGCGCCATGCTGACCTACTGGATAGGCGCTAAAATCAGTTTCATAATTTTGCATATATGTATATGTACTTGTATATGTATATGTATGTTTGTATGTTTGTATGCAAGTGTCGCTATAACTACGATTTTCATTCCGATCTTATCTGTGTGGGACTTTCATCCGCCGCTAAGTATTACTTTCTTTATTTACAGAAGTACTCCCGCCAGGGACTAACATTGTGTGTAAAAATCAATTGTTGGGAAAATCAACTTGAGTAGGAGGACTACTCCATTACCCTTAACTTGGACTGGGCCCGGGTCCCAGAGTTCTGAAATCTAATACTGTTTTATTGATCCACTGTCAATACTTAAATCATAAAAGAAACCCTAACCGAATAAAACTGGACTAAACATTGGGTGTGGGTATTTCTTGTCGGTTAGATTAGAGTACCCAATAGAATAGGTCTGCACCAAGGAAAGCATTGCACTGGTAACAAAATTTAACGTTTAATTTGATAACAATTTTCATTCACATTTCATATTTGTATGCATTTAAATAAAGGTGAATAAATGTATTAAGGTATGTGTATGATTTAATAATAATTAGATTTTAGTTTTTCTCCATAGGATGCACAGACTAGCTGTCACGTCTCATTTTCACTATACAAAATCTAAATAATTGTTTACTGTTCTTATTCAACTTTCCCTCTACTACCCATAACTTTTAATTTTTGGCATATTTAGCTGTAGATTCGACTCTCCTCCCTACATTCCTTCTTTGTACAGTTTTCGCTGCTAAATAGTTAAATATTCGACTTACCACGCGGAGCTATAGTGGTTTGATTTATAGAGATATATTTTTACACAATTTACGCAAGTGTCCTGTGTACGAAATCAACAAATGAAAGGTGAGTGGCAACGATCTTGTTTTGACAAATGATTTCTGGAATTTAACATTAGTTTAGTTTGCAAATAATTGTGAATGCTGTGTCTGCGAGCTGGCTATGAAAATAAATGGCCATTTGAAGATGTATATCTATTGTGTATATATAGGTGTTAAATTGCATGTATATATACATTCATAGCAAAAGTATGAGTGGCCAATTTGCTCGTGTCCTTTTTCTTATAGTATCTGTTATTTTGATGTAGCTTTTTGGATTATTCGACTTGCTCTTGTAATATAACTATACATACACATGTTTGTATATATATATCTATATATATATATATAATCATGTATATCTGAAAGTACCTGTAATTGTTTTGTTGCAAGCAGCTAAGTTTAAGTGTAAAGTTGTTTTTTAATTTTATTCAAAAATTGTTATTCTATAACGATTTTGCGAACTTCTTGATACAATTTTAAACCACTTAAAATAACGAACGTAGGCGTAATACAAACAAGTAAAGGACGTGTCTCCAACAGTGAATGTAGGCCAATAGAAATAATCGCTGTTGATTACACGTGTAAGTCCTTTCTAGGCTTAATTTTGTGTAGCTGGCGCCACTTTGATTTTCTTCAATAGCTCTCTAACCAATACGCTTCCGCTTTCTTAAATTATCTCTGTTATATTCTGTTATAAAAATGATATTTTCTTGTGGTCACGTAAGACTGAACCCAGTGCAGCAAATATACATATACATATCTATTCGCGCCTCCGCCCTTTATAAACGTAGCCTTCAAAGCGTTGCGTATAATAAAAGGCCTCTCAGCCCATATAGTTCTAACTTTTATGTCCGATTTGTTTTGTTTTACTTAAAATTAATTAAATTCGAATTTTTGTGTTAATTTTGTATTCGCACATTTATATATATACATATATACGTATGAGTGTATATACTCTCTTTATGCATCTATGAATCGGTTCAAATTTTCTTAAAACTACTTGCTAAAAATTTCAGACATACCCTGCCTCTTTCTCAACTAACTTATTTTTATTTTTATCTATTTTTAGGCCTTTCCCTCGACTGCTGTTCGTTAGTTCCTCGAGTTACTACGAACCACTTCGGGTCCGTCTTCCGATTAACAAATTCAGTTTTAATAGTTATCCCTTAGCAGCTTTGTTGGTTTCTAATCCCATCACCTCATTACTCATATAAAATGGTATCCGAACTTATCATTCTTAATTGGTTTTTTATTTATTATTTTTTATTTTATTCATTTGAAAACCCAGATAATTTTGGTCTCTAGCCAGTCAGTTTTTGTCTCAAGTTTGTGTCTCTGTGGTTGTGACTGTGGGTGTGGGTGTGTATAGGTGTGCAATGTTGTTAACAAAACTATCAATATCAATTTTCTCCTTGCTTCTATAAATATATATGAATATATTTATGTATCTATGTATATTTATTTTTTAATTAAATGGATATTTTGGCAAAAAGTCGTTTCCCTTTCTTCTCAGCTTTACAATTTTGTTTGTTGTTTGTCGTCTTTCTTGTTTTTGTGGATTTTATCTACTTTTTGTATTCGTTCCTGTTCTGAATTCAATTAAGTGTATAATTGGATAAATATATATAAATATATATAATTAAATATCCATATATATATTTACTTGAGGGAACATATAAATATATATGCAGATATTCATAGTAGAATATATGTTCTGCCATTTTGTATATATATATAAATCTATTCAATTTTCAGCTCTAATGTGTTTTCTTTATCATTTACATATCGCTCCTTGTTTTGTTTTGTTTTTGTTTGGTTTTCATTTGCACCGAATGTGCCTAATTCCCTTAATATGCTTCGCTCCGGATGTATGAAGGCCATCTGAAAGGGAGAAAGGACATTATAGTAGCTGTTCCTCCCGACACCGCCGCCTTGAAGGACGACCTCTCGACGGGGTGGAGCTCCAGAGCCCGAGTTTTTCTCACCCCTCTCAATAGTTGCTCCTTAATATTTATGTGTCCTGTGGCGGCCTTAGGTCTTCCGCTTTTGCTGCTGCCACATGAACAGTTTCTCGACTAGCTCCACTTTGGAGCAGTTGGTGTTGTTGGGTGGATCATTGGCTTGCGATTCTGGATCGCTCAGGTTGTTGCGGTTGTTCTGGTTGTTTATGTTGTTCATGTTGTGGTGGTTGTCGCCGCAGCCCTCATTGTTGTGACTGCTGATGTTGCTACTGCTGTTGCCATTGCCTGTGCTGCTGGTGTTGGTATTGGAATTACTGCTGTAGCGGTAGCAATAGGTGCCGTTACGCCAGCTGGCAAATGTGTAGGGAATTGCATGGCTCGTAGTGCTGCAAGTGGTTATCGGTGGCATGAAGCCGGTTGGGTTGTTAAAGCGCGGCGTTGCTGGTGTTGCAGGCATTGAGCGAGATGCATGGGCTGCTGGCGCTGCAGCTGAAGTTGCGGGGGCGGCTGATATTGAAGTTGCAACGGAAAAGGTTGGAGGGTTTGGCAAAGCTGTTGATTCTGAGTAGCCGGATGCTGATGTTGGTGCCCCAGTTGGATGTTGTAGTTGTTGTGAATTGCGTTTGAGGAACTCCGATTGTTAATAGGGTCGGCTGGCATCCTTTGGCCGCTTCAATTGAACTTTCAGTCTTTTCATGCCAATCTGGAAGCCATTCATGGCTTGAATGGCCGCTTGAGCGCTGGCGGGATTATCAAATGAAACAAAACCTGCAAAAAAGAGGGCAATATTAATCAGACAGTCAGGAGGCAGCTGGCAGTTGGCATGTACCGAAACATTTGCTCTGGTTTGTAGCACGATCAATGAAGACCTTGGAGCTGATCACATTGCCAAAAGGCAGGAACATTTGCATTAACTCGGCGTCGCCAAACTCTTGGGGCAAATGGTAGATGAATAGGTTGCAGCCCTCGGGTCCGGATATCGAACATCCTGGGAACATCAGAAAATCTTAAGGAAGACATTCCAAGAAAAGAAAAAAGTAGAGAACAAATTAAATTTAAGGATGAGGAAAATCATAATTTTTAACTTTATGAGTTATGTCTGCATCTTGTTCTTGTATTGTTTGTACTGACTCTCAGTCAGAGTTGGACTGATTTTGATTTGACTTTGATATAAGTGATCGATTTTTTTCTCTGTGATCTGTGAGCTGTGTTCTGTGGCTGATATTGTTTCTGGACGAATCAACCAAAACAAAAGCGCAACATAAAGGAAACCAAACTATAAACAAACGTACAATATGTATATTTTCTAATATTTTTATATCCTGTGAAATGTTTTTCCCTGAATACGGCTATTACTTCGGCTTAGGTGTCGAAAACAATTCGAAGGCCCCGATTTCCATGTGATATATGCTCTATATGTTGTGTATGTGTATGCACGCGCATGGGTTCTCGACTAGGGCTACGACTAATAGACTTATCATGCAAGATAAGTTCTAGAGGATACATTTAGATACACAGACTACGTTGAACAGACATAGAAACAGAACTAAAGGTACGTTATATTCAAGTTATATTACAGTTAGCATAAAACATAGGTAGTATACACACACAACACAAACGAAACAGCACACACTCGAATATGCATCTACACATCCGCCCAGATTTGTATTTTGTATGCTGGGTGGACAATGGAGGCTCGTGCTGCGGCCTCAAAGGAATGGAGTGGGCACAGGATGGGGTGAGGATGAGCAGGACCAACCGAAAAGCAACATAAAATTTTATGAGCAAATGTCTTCGAAATACGCCGACGGTCTTTATATGATTTTAAGCAGTTTATATGTAATTTTTACGATCACATAAAACGCCGTTGAATGCAGCCATTAAAAACGATTTACGCTTTCCTCGCCAACCCTATGCAAAAGGGTTGGTAGCCAGCCGAACCCTCCAACCATTCTTTCCGGCTGATTGTGAGCATCGCGCGAGAATAAAATGTTGAACAAATAAAAAATAGGACAAGGAATCGCAGAATGCCAAGTAATTAATTTTTATGAGCCTTTGTTTTAAATTAAAATTTTCGCCGGGCCGAACGTCAAATTCATTACTGCCCGATCGGCAGATATCTCTTCGTTAGTGTAATGTAAATTTTATTGTAAATTTAATAATATTTGTGTTCGATTTGGGCACCCGTAAACAAGCAAACTTTCTATACTTAACATTATATGGGTATGTTTTATTTACAATTGAAAGATTAATTGAAAGAAACGGAACAGAGTCGGACCAATATCATACAGTCTTGTGAGTGGGGAGGTCTGCGACGTCGCATGAGAGTGTGTCGGAAAATAGAGTACAGGAAGTGATTACCAAATAATAAAGAAAAGCTTACCTTCACGCTGAGTGGGTGCAACCGCCGCTAGGGGAGGTGGTAAAGCTTGTGGAAACTGTCCATAGACGGCGGGAAAGGCTGCATTATATATAAATAATTTTTGTTTTTGGTTTTTACACAGAATCCGAAACATTTATAAAGACAACACAACAGTAAGTATCTGCACATATGAGTATAAATACGTAGCACTCGCACGTATGTATATGCATATGCGGCTGTTTATTAGAGTACATGGTATGTAGTTATCACAGTTTAGTAATAAACAAACAATTATACAAAGTCTAAAAACAAACAGAATATTAATTCCAGTCAGTAGATGGGACTGGATGCGGTATTAGAGCGACGGGTTGATTAGTGGCTCGTATTCAAAAAGTCATTGCACCGCAAATTGCACGATAATTTAAAAATTTCACATAGATTTTCGGGCCACAATTAGACTGGGCTACAGTGAAACTCAACTTATGGAGACCCAGTTGGGATTGTTGACCTTTTTTCGGGGAGTTCAATCAAACATATTGTTCTAAACTACTTTGCAGCCAACAGTTCCCAAATGGGTATCCAGAAGAAGGTTAAAAAATGTTTGTTTCTGAACTACTGCTCTTTGAAAGTTAAACTTAAAATGAAATACTTTGTAATTAAATTAAAAGCCATCGAATGGGACCAGCACATATTGTTAATAAGGAGTATTATTTTCGCATCCTTTTACAATATTTACTGCTTCCTTGGGAGAACGAACGGAATGTGTTTTCGTTGAGATTTTAAGTAATATAACACTTTACCAACAATAAATATTTATGGCATGACACAACAATTATTATAAATCGATAAAAAACATTATGAATGACTGGGTTGGTTCTGTTGTGGGCGTTCTCTGGGAGATATTCTGAGGCTATTATTCAAAGTAATGGAGGTCGAGGCAGATCGAGGGGCTAATTGTATGAAGGACGAGTCTCAAATGATATTGTTACATGACTTTATGGAGAATGACTCAACAATGCTTCGAAATCAAACAAATTGAAATTGAATCTATCTGGCGTTTCTGCTCTGGCTTGACACCTTCGACGCTAAGCATATCAGTATTTCTAAGGCCGGGATAATAAAACTTAATCTCGTCCAGCTAGTCCAAACTTACCAACTCCTGGAAACGGTGGCAGGCCAGGGAAGGCATGTTGCAGGGCAGCAGCATCGCCATTTGGTAAACCTTGTGGCGGTATAGTCAGATGGAGTGGGTCTAAAAGGGATGAAATGCAGTTACCAAATGAAGTAAAAAATCTGTTCATTTCGGAACCGAAATGAAGTCTTCTCTTCTCATAAAGTATTTCTTTAAGGTCTCTTCTATCCGAATTATATATACTTTACATCTTATTAAAAACATCTTACATGAAATACATCTTATTTTAAAAACATAGCGCTTAGGTATATTGTGAGTGGATTCGTCACCTAGTTCCTTCTGGCAAGACACCTCTAATAGGCTAGCTACTAAGGACTAGGCGGGCAGACGGACAGGACTGTCTGTATTTATATTCATTTTTTTGAAATGAAATTTTTGAAAATCTTCAAAACTCACGTCCTGGGAATGCCGTTTGTGGAATGCCGTTCGTGAAAACGCCGTCCGCCGCGGCGGCCGCGGCAGCAGCGGCGGCAGCGCCACCGGGCTGGCCGTTGGGCGTGTTGGCGCCCATGTTGAAGTTGGGCATGGTGGGCGAGGGCAGGGAGGGTGGCTGCCCGGTGCCGTTGAGGCCATGAGGTATTTGCGTTGCCAACGCCGCCATGGGGTTCATGTAGGCGGCTGCCGATCCGGGCGCTGTGGCAGCGGCGGCCATCAGAGCGGCCTGTTGTTGTTGCTGCAAGGGAGGAGGCTTAGGGGCATTCGTGATGAGGGAGGGGAGTGGTAGACTTACCTGAGCGTAGGCCCCGTACGGACTGAACTGATTAAAGACAAATGGATTCAGCAGGTTCATGTGACCGGCCATTTGCTGCATGCGCCTTATTTGTCGCTCCTTCTCTGTGTCGGCGTATTTGACGACCAGGCTGGAGGATGCTCCCTGGAATGGAAAGAAGCGGAAACGTGAGAAACGCACAGACATTGCCTATTGACGGCTTTTCCGATTTCCCCTTCCCTACGCGACAGGAAATCTTATTACAGGGCATTACTTTGTGATGACAGCCTCGGGTGCCTGGTATCGTGGGGAAGGACTTCTGTGCACCTGCCGGTAAGCAGGCAGGCTTGAGTCCTTTGTTCGACGAATGCTTATTATTATCTTATTCTAATTGTGTACCTGTGCAAAAATATAGGAAAATAATTGGCATGCGAGGACTTGAATTTGCATTTCTATTCAAAGCGGCTTATAGGCTCCCCTTTCCTGAGTCCTCTCCGCTTCCTCCTGCTCACTGCCGCTGCCACTGCCCCCTGCTGCGCTCCCTGGTATCTTTTGTCATCTGTCATTGATTTCGAAATAAATACTTTCGACAAGGTCCCGTAACTTGGCCAGGGCACTTCCATTTTCTTTGCTTTTGATGTCAATTAATTAGCATAATAATGGCAGGCTTCACATTTCGCACTCCCGCCACCGAAGAGGTATCAGGTTACGTATGACAACGCGAATTCAATAGGAAGTTCCATCCATTATTTGGATACATTTTGTTTTCTTATTAATTAGGAATGCGTTTGTAATGGAAAACCTTTTGCTTGCCGCCCTTTTCGAGATGATGATGATGACGGATGGGCTGGGGATTGGGGTTGATTGGCAAAAAGAGGGAAGCGCTTCTGTGGAGCTTTATTATTTTGCAAATCATTAATCAAAGTAACAATGATATTGTGTTGCATAATTCTAGGCGTTCCTCGCCTCCTTTCCGCCATATTGCGAATACATATTGAGGGTAAGCCCCTAATGAGACTGCAACCTAGCAGGTGCTTCATAATTTTAATTAATGAAATACGAAACTCTGCTTGTGCAAGAGGCCATAATCAGAGGGTTTCTGTCAGAAAATTATGTATTTCTATAACTTGACTACACAGTCTTGTAACAAACTCCATTAGAGGGCTTCTGATTCGTTTATTTGGGGTTACAGTTCATCAAAGGACCCGTACTTTCAGGCGTTCCTGTAAAAGCTGCTTGTTGCCCAATTTCGGCGATAAACTTCCATTAGCCACAACTAATCTGCGGTCGCAATTGTCCCTGCCCCTGCTCCTGCAACTGTGCAACAGGCAACCCGAAGCAAGCCAGGCTGCAAAGCTCATAAATTAATTCATTAACGTCAATTTAATTGTCTAATAATCCCCGGCTCATGTCAGTCCGATGCTCATGGCCTCTGATGTCCGATGCCTGCTTTGTGCTGCTTTCTGGCTGATGGCCAAAAGTTGACTGAAAAAATATCCTGATATTTGTGTGGCTCGCCAGGGGAATAATGCTGCCAGGCAAATGCAGAGAGTTCGGTTCCATCTGGCAGTCATTCAGTCAATTTGAACGTTTATTATGTGCTCTATATGTGCAGTTGTTTGGTCTGTTCACTTCCGCTTCCGCTTGAAGGAGACGACAACGACTGCGCCGACGACACGAAATTCCCATTCAAGTGAATTGCTGCCGCCAAATGAAATGAAAAATTCAGGACGGCACACAGTCGCAAACACATCCTTCGGCTCGAAGCCGCCTCAGACCCAAAACCAGATCGAGTAGAGGAAGGACTAAGGCTGAAGGACGGAGGAGCGAGTTGGCAGCACGCCGAGCCAAGAGGAATGAATCGTCATGGAGCACTCTGTGCCTCTGTACTTCTGGGGCAAATGCAACAGGCGGAAGGCAGGCTGCCGTTTTTGGCTGCCAACTAACAAGCTAACTAACCGAAGAGGCTCTGGCCGGGTCCTTAGTCCTTGCTGCTTTGCGCTTGGTCCTGGACGCGTGCCAGGCGGCACTTTTGGCAGCAATCGCATGTTGCATGCCACTTTTCAGGGCGGCGTAAACGTGACGCCATTAGATGGGCCTCGTCCTTTTTACTGAGCTCTCTCTCTGTTGCCTTCGCACTCCGGCCAAATATTTTTTATTGTTTTTTAATGCCAAGTTCTATCACTCTCTTCGATTTCGCAGCCCGAGTTTTTGTTGGCAACGTTTCAGACCACTTGCGGAAAATTACAATTGAAGGGCTCACAGTGCATTTAAAAAGTAATTTGTCTGCCGCCCCGAAAGCCGCACACGTACCCGTATTTATATATATTCCAATGCAAATACGAGCCCAGCCAAGACTCACCCAGGGCGAACCTATCCAAATCGGGGCACGAGGGAATGGGTCGGGGTCAGGGGTCGTGCCGCGGTAATCACAGCTACCCGTGTTCACTAATGGTTCTACAAGCCGCAAGGGCAGCCAGTAAGCTCGGGGTCCCGGACAGGGGCGATGAAATGCAGCCAGGACTCGCTCACCCCGAACACCCTGGCATTATAAACTCGCACCGGGAAGTATGCAACGTTTTCCAATCCGAATGGGTGGAGGAGAGCGCGCTACGTGTCTGGGGACATGTTAACATGGCAGTCGTGCCAAAAATTATTATTCCCGCCTCGCCACGTTCGCTCTGGCACTGCCTTTAGCCCGGGCTTTGCATCCGTGTGGCTGCTGACGCCGCTTTTTGCTTGCTTGTTGCATGCTTTTAGGCACGAGGCATGGGGATAACGGGACACGAGGGCGAGTGTCGATTTGCCAACGCCTAAAAGGACAACAAATTCCTTCTCGGCAACATAAAAAATGGCCAGCAAATGGCCGGCAAATGGTTTTAACAAATGAATTATTGTATATATATTTTTATGCAAAACTGATTTGCATTTTATAGTTTCAGTTTCTGTACGAGGTCGCATTTTTTATGTCCGCCCCGCTTGGTGTTCGTTTTGGCCACAGCTTGTTTTAATTGCTAAATGAATTGGCCTGACCTGGTCAGCATTTGTTTAATGGTGAGCAATTTTTATCTATCAATTAAAGCAGTGGCGGCTAATGGCTTCGAACGTGCATAAATCTTGGGCTAATGGTAATGCACATACATTTTATTATACCCGCGCAGGACTCCTTGGAATGCTGCCCCTTGAAATAAATTTCGCTTGGAATCGCAGTAAAAAGGCAGTTGCAAGCCGCTTAATAGTTTATTCTCTTGATCAGAGCCCAAGCCAACTCAGGAGTAAGTTTCTAGTGAAATACTATAGAAAACTACTATAGATCATAGGAAATCCGTAAAGAAAGCGGTGAAAAATAAAGTCCAGTCTATGCAAACTAAATGAAAGTTACGGCAAAGGTGCGTGTGAGTTATATTTATTGTATACGTATTCTACTGGCACTGCTGATTAGATGAGTTTATATTGAAGGGAACTAAACGGATATCTTTTGGCGGATATTTAGGGATAAAAAAAACCAAACATTAGGTTTCTTCTTATTGTGTTTTAAGTATTTTTAGTG
Organism: Drosophila monieri; assembly: GCA_035047585.1. Lineage (NCBI taxonomy): Eukaryota > Metazoa > Arthropoda > Insecta > Diptera > Drosophilidae > Drosophila > Drosophila monieri. Next base: position 11,722,332 of record JAWNPJ010000027.1, read on the forward strand.
TAATTTTCGGACAACTTGACGAGAGATTTAGCAACAACGGCACCAGACACGGCTGAGCTGTGAGACCACGATGAAAACGCCTAACGTCGTTTACACGGCCAACATAATTACAGTAATAATGCGGCAGAGACTCGCACCTAACCGCCGTCCAGGTTGCTGGCAGAGGGGCGGAGCTGCCACGATGATGATGACATTAGCGAGGTGTCAGGCGACCATTTAACGAGCGACAACGTTGCATACACGTATGCGCAGAATGGCATGCCACCTCGCGGGGAGTGGGTCCGCCTTTGTGTGATACATGCAACACCAGCACCGGTGGCAGCAACAAGGCCCACTCGTCACGAAATGGAGAAGCGGCAACGACATCAGCAACAGCTCCTCCTCGTGCGTGCGTTGGCCAACATTTTGTATGCTTTTAAATTAGCCCAAGTGTGAAAGTGTCATGTTTCCAAATATGAAATTACCAGCTGCAAAGGAGGGTGATTGGAGGGGCTGGGAGGGGGGCCTCTGCAACTCCTGCAATAATACGGTGGGAATTATTCGGCCTCAGCAATTAAGGTTTGCCCTTGTGGCTGTTCCCGAGGTATGTTGGGCATACAAAGCACTTCGATGCAATAACTCGCAAGCGAAAAGTGACGAAAACGTGGCTTCACTCTCGCATTTGCAGTGCGAGCTCGTCACTCACTCCCCGTGCCAATGACAGTTGCCAGTGAGTTTTTCAATTAATTTTCATTTAAAGGCAAACCTTGGCGTAACCCAGAAACTCGACGACTCAGTCGACTGAGAAGCAGTAGAACTAGCAGCAAAACTAATTACAAATTCGTTTTCAGATTTCAATTCCTCTGTCAGCAGCAGACTGGAGCTGAATGGAGTCATGTCAAAATGGTGGTTCAAAGGCTTCCCAATCCCCAGTCCCCAAACCTCGATCCCCTAGCTCCGCAGACCCCACCGCCTGGAAGCCGCAAGCCGAGTAAGTAATCTTTTCCGGCAAATAAATCACACCATTGCCAGAGGAGTCGCCACGACTGCTGCAGTCGAAATTAGTATAAATGCCACTAAGCTACCTAAAAGTATGCTCAGCATTAACGGAGCCCGCAAAAAATTCGGAAATTTACGTAGTGCTGTGCGAAAAGTTACTTTGTCCCACCCAAACCAGACCGAAAAGTTGCGACGCGCTGTTAACCACAACCCTGGCCTCGATGGGCGGATGGGCGGAAAGCAATGCATACATTAAACAACTTTTGGCTCATTGCATTCTGGCCGTCCTCCGCCCTTCCGCCTTTGCGCCCCTCCTCCCCTTTCTCCACTCACTTTGCTAGCCCAACAAAGGGCCGCCGGCGAAGCGTAAAATGCGGGCAAGCAAAAAGCACGAGCCAGGCTAAAAGCACAGGACGCAGGAGGCAGGAGCCGGTATCTGGCAGTGGCGATGACGGCGTTGACAATGCAACTTGGCTGAGCCCAAAATGAAAAACTTATTTAATTTACTTTGCTTTTTGCCACAGCGCCAGCCATTTAATTCAATTACCCGCCGAGAGTACTTTCCCCCAGAAGAGCCTAATAAGGCAATAAACGGGATTCAAATTTGTCAAAGAGCCCGCGAGATCACCGTGGGAGAACCCTTTGAACGCGGCGCAGTCCCAAATAGGTTTTCCAAAGGGTCTATGGATCGATCCCCGCACCCGGCGCGGGCCGAGCCAAATAGCAGAGACCCTGCTAAATAGGCAATCAACAGGCTGGAAATTGGCCCCAGGCAACTTTGGCGAAGATATGCCGGGAATGTGACAGAAAAGTTCAGGGTAATTTCGACCTAAGAACTCCAAATAGGTAGAAATAGGCGGCTTCCTTTCTCCCGTTTGACTCTTGCCTGCAGAATTTCTTCGACATAGTTACAAGGGACGGAGAAACGACTCTGAGCCCCGACAGAGTTCAACTATCCAACTATCTGTGAGCCTGGACCTCCGTCTCCAGCAAAGTATTCGTGAATGCCTCTGTGTCAACATTGTTGTTATTGTGGGCACAAGTGTCTCCAGAACAGGCTCAAGGAGCTGTCCAAAGGAGAGCAGGAAATGAGGGGCGGGGCGCTCAAAAAGGACACTCAAACAAATGGGCTGCTCCCAAGCAGGGAAGGCGGACATATGGCTCCGGAGGAGATGGCAGGATATTACATGCAAGCATGATTGAGTTTTGAGAGAACATGACCGAAAAAGAGGAAGCGCACAATTTCATAAATTTAATGCGAAATGCTATATAAGACCTCTGGCTCCAGGACCCATGGCCCAGCAACCCGGATCCGGGATCCAGGATCCAGGAACCAGGATCTGGGCCGTCTGATTTCAGCTTTTTAGCATAGCATTGCAACAAATTGAATCCAGCACTAAGGACTGGTCCTCTAATGCAGTTAAAATCACAGCCCTCTCACACACAGACTCCTAGCGCAAAAACTAAACCACTGGCTGGATGGCAAGGATAAAGCAGCACTTCCTTCCCCGCCACACCCTCTAGCCGCCAATTGGTCCGGCAGAGTCTGTCTGCAGCGTTTTTTGTGCTTGATTGAACAGAATGTTGGTGAAGCTAAATTTAATTTACGAGTCCGAGCCAAAGGGGTTTGGGAATTGGGAATAAAGCGGAGAGACAGTCGGAACATGAATATTTCATCTGCTCTGGGGCAGCATAAAAAGTGCATCAGGCCGGCAGACGCCTAAAAAGCGCCTTCTCCTGGCTTGGATTGCCCCGCCTCCGCCCCTGCTTAGTCGTAAACCATTTAGACCCGAAATTGTTAATAAAATTATCAAATATTGTATTTATGGCCAGTGTAATGGTCAAGAGGAAGCGGAAGGAGGGCCTGTTTTTATGTCGGTAGTTTAATTTTCTGCTTTGGTTTTACGAGCTGTTGAGGCGATAGTTGCTCCGTGACAGGGATTGATGATAAGCCGTCCAGCCACTCCGACAGTAACTCCGGTTTCGTTTTACGGCCGGTGAAGTGACCGGTTATTCAGGACTTTACTATGGAGCCCTTTCAACTGTTACACTGCCAATCTCAGCCCTAATAGCCAAAACATAATATTCAGAATTTCAATACGAGTCTAAATCACAATTAACCGCACAGCACGCGAATCGAATTAGCTCCGGAGTGGACATTTGGGGCATCCCCCAGCTCCTGCAAGCTCCCTTGGCAATTTGCAGCCGCAGAACGCACAAAACATTTCAGGATTTCAGGGAGGACATGTCAGGAACAGTTTTGCGAACAGCACTGGTTGCCATTGCATCGAAAATGGAACGAAAAATACTTTTCCAACTAAAAACAGAGCTAAAATCCAAATGAAAATATTATTAAATTCAATTGGGCAAATATTACAGAAACATGGACCCGGGCCCCAACCGGGCTTGGACACGCACACTGCCCATTTCCCAGCTTCCAAGGCCCAGTGACCATGGCCCAAGGAGGGAGGGGCCACCGAGAGTGCAGACATATGTGGATGCAATGTGGCGTCCAGTTGGCAACGGCCGCCGCAACAAACGACCAAAAATTGCATTGCCATTTTTACGCGCAATTTGTTTTGCGGAAATATTGCGAAAGTTTTCGAAAGGAGGACAGACAGCCACGTTGGCGACATTTGGCCAAATTGCTCACTAATATACGTACACACGGAGCCATGTGGATGTGCGGCATGCAGCATTTGGTGGCTGTGTCGTGGTGCGAGTCAAATGGCTAACGTTAACACAGCTTCATGTTTTTATTTGGTTGCGTTATGCGTTGATTTCTGATTGTTTCACATTTTATTTAATTCCCGCATTCACCGAAAACACACATGGGAGCTGCCCTTCAGCAGACAGAGATGTCGGCGAAATGAAATGAAATCTCCGAGAGCGCCATCCGTTTCCGCTCAAACAATGAAGCCATCAATGTCTGGCAGACGCAACCTCAACCGCCTCAACTTAATCATTCCCGGGCAATCCCAGCGACCCACCCAAATGCAGTAAGCACAAATCGCTGGCATGCCTCAGCAGGCAAATTTTCCTGTCCCGACAATTGAAAGGCAGCCGCAAGTTGGCTGGGCCAGGAATGCACTGCCATTGCCATTCCCATTCCGAATGACGGGAACGGAGTGCCGCCCGAAATCATGCCAAATCTTTTCTAACTATTTGCAATTCAAGCGTAAGTCTCTCCAACTCCGACTCCGACTCCCACACATTCTGCGGAGGAAACCTGCCTTATATGCAAACGTTTCTTGAGAGTCGGGAGCCACTCCCACTGGAAACAAATCTTGCAATGAATATATTTGGCAGAGGGAGGACATGGATCCGAGGAAACCCCAAAAATGTTGCACACTTCTAGGCGTTGGCGGCGTGAAACGTTTCCCTTTGGCATAAAAAATAGGGAGCTGGGAAAAGCAGGACGGCAAGTCGTTGGGACGGCAGGACGACAGGACGGCTTCCCGGTTGATAAACGAGACTATTCCGGGTTACCTTGCCTGGGCGGCTTAGGGAGCTCCGGCTGCCACATATCAGTAGTTTTCTTTGCCACTCCGCCTGGCGGTTTATATTTTGACAATTTTTCCAGCAGTAGGTAAAGTTTTTGTCGCTGTTTCAAATTGGGAAAGGAAATTATAGATGGCAGTCGGTAGTGGATAGTCGGTAGTAGGTTGTCGGTTTTCGGTTGACGGTTGTTTTCTAGGCGATTTATGCACTCGCAGGCAGGTCCTTTGTTGTCTGGGACAGGATGTAGCTAAGCCTAGGAAGCTATTTATCTGCAAGTGCGAGCTTAAAGTCCTCATCCAGTGGCAGAACCCACTTAAAGAGGACCCCTTTTGTGGCGGAGACTGGCCGGGGGCTTCTCAGTAGCTCTGCCACTCCGTAACTTTATTTAAACATAAACAGATATGCAGTTGCATCTGCATTCCACCTCCACTTCCCTGGGCCTCAACTTCGAATAAACATGCCGTTTCTACTTGACTTGCTTATCATAACAAAAGTTGTCTAATCTCGAGAGCCTGGAGGGGAGCGGAGAGAGCTAGGTCTCTGAAAGGAGCGGCGGAGTCCTGGAGTGGGAAAAGTCAAAATAATATGCCAAAGCATTTTTCAGTGATTCTGGCTACGCGTTTTTGCACTTCAAAGTACTTGAAATCAATTTTCCCGACTTATTTTCATAAACCCGGCGCAGTCCCTTTTCCCAAACCCATCCTCCGCTTCCTGCCATCTTCCTTTGGCCGTCGTCCTCGTCATTGGAGAAAAAATTTGCCAGAAAAGTTCAATTTTTGAAAAATATTTGCAAATTTCATTCACTGCGTTCGTCCATTCAAATTTCCTGCATTTATGTTGTTGTCCCTTTTGGGGACTGGAAGTGGATTTTTGGATGGGGCGAAATATGAGCGGGCAAGGATGGCGAAAAATGGAAATAAAGGACAACACGGCGTCGGACGGGGGCCAGCTGAACTGAACTGAACTGCCTTTGCCTTTGCCTTCGCCTTCGTTTGCCTTCCCTGGCACCGCCCCCCATTTTCGGCACATTTGCCTGAGCGCAAGGACCTTTTGTTATATTGAGAAGGCAGCAAGAAATTGCGCTAAGATGCTTATCCTTTTTTTTGCTACTCCCTTTCGAAGGGCAAAAAATGGTAAAAATGCTCCATTATTATTTTTATTACTTATTTGCTTTTAATACTCCACGGTGACGCTGGCTTGACGAGACCAAGGAGGAAGGACGATGGCTATGGCTATGGCGATGGCGAGGACGAACGTCATCCAATCTCAAAGCGGATGTCGTCTACTTTGCATTTTGAGCCGTTTCTACTTATATGCTTCCTGCTCCTAGTCCGGAGCCCGCTCTTGGGCCTTGGGTCCTGGGCAGAGTCCTGCCCCGCCCAGACATATTTTAAACGATATTCATCCTGTCCCCGCCCCAAATACGGATGGGTTTCCTTGGTCCCCGGGTCCCTGGGTCCCTGAGTCCCTTGGTGGCCTGCCGTCTCCGGCGGTTGCACTTATTGAAAAATTCGCATCTCACATCAGGAATTGAGGAAATTCCTTCTTCTTGGTCATCTCTTGGCTATCGGCTTCGATTTGGCGTCCTTCAGCCGTTTAGCCCCATGGTCCTCGACTCCCCCCACCCCACCTACTCTCATTTCCGCCCCTCCATTCGCCACTTTCGTCCCTTGTTTTAAGTGCAGTCAGTAGTTGGCTTTGTCGTCTGTGTTTATGCAAAAAATTTGTCTGCAGAGTGCCCCGTCCGCGTTCCCCTTCGCACTCAGCCCTCGGCTGAACTGGTCTGGCCTGGTTCGGTCAGGGCTTTTGTTATTTCTTGTGCTTAAGTAGTTTTTGCTGTTTTCATACTTTTAGCTTGTAATCACTGTCAATGTCGACCACGACGACAGCCAAGACGGAGCTGCCGCTTTCCCCATCGTTTTGTTTCTGACATGCTGCTTAAATGCTTCCCAGGATTTGGCCACTTCCCGGGGCCTTCATCCTTACAATGTTATTAATAATAAGCTATACAAATTTTTCAGTGTCTCCGAAGGATTTGGCGGCTTGTCCGGCCCGGACAGGTCGCCGCCAGACAAAGGCACTTGAACTTACGGAAAACTTGACCGATTGGTTATAATTGTGTTATGCTAATTTTTAAACATACCTGAAAAGAGAGAAAGAGAAAATTACATTTAGATTAACTTTGTGCAATTTTGATGAAACGATTAGTTAGAGAATTATTAGTTAGAGAAACATTTTATATTATGAAATAGATTGGTTCAAACTTCATTGGAAGATCAAATCTGTTTTTTGTTTTTATAAGTTTATCAAGAGACCTGCAAGGTGCTCTGACTATGAAATAAAGAAGCATCTCCTATGGAAATTGAAAGGATAAACCATAGAGGAAACAGACCCAAGCATCAAGGGACTCAATAACCATATAAACACAGTAAAATATGAAAAAGTCAAAATTAAAGTGCTTTTAATGTCTCCCATCTACTTTAAGTCTGAGGTCTGATGTGAGGACTCTTTAACTGGTTGCTGTCGCCTAATATTAAGTAGAATAAAGATCAACTGGCATTTCAATATTATCTTTGACCTTAGCCTTTCATCGAAAAATCCAACCCTGACGGAGCCCTATTGTAGGGGCGGCTGCTCGGGCTGGGGCTCGGGCAGGAAGAAAAGGGATGTTATTATGAGTATAGCTGGCATTTCAACGATTTTCAGTTTTCTTATTAAATATTCCAGAAATGTTTCGGAATCCAATGATTGTGCAATGGCATGTACGCGTCTCGCCCCTCCCCATCCACCGTGTGCTGGAAAAGCATTTTCGCTTCTTGGGGCTTCTCGGGCGGCGACGACTCCAATGTTGTTTGTCATTTTAAGTCAGAGCCTTGGGTAGCTAGTGAGGTGGAACTATGGCCAAAAGGCACCCGGCGCAAATGGCATTGTATAACTCTGCATCGTCTCCGCTCCCCCAGGCCCCTCCTCCTCCGCCGCTTCATCTCCTTCCCCGACTCCATCTGCGAGTGTGCCAACAACAAAGTGAAAATGAAATGACTCGGAACGAATGGCAAAGCAAGCGTTTACAAGATTGGAGGAGGGGCTGGGAGGGCCTGGGGTAGCTGCGGGAGGGGCTGGGACAAGGTCTGGTGTGCGAGGTGTCGGCTGGCGGGTGCACTGGTAGCTGGGAGGGTGGTCACACGCACACAGAGACGCACTCACGTAGCTCATGTACCTTTTGGAAAGTAATGAACCATATCCTAATTGTAGCTACAACTTTAAGATGAAGTTTTTGAATTTTAAAACAAGATCAAGCATCTAAGCCACAAGAAGCTCTAATAGTTGGATGTTGGTTCTTATTTCAGGTCACTTCATTTGCATGAGCTTGACTGATATACAAGGTTCTGAATAAATTACCCCAAAACCAGTCTATTTATTGGTTTTAACAAGTTGTCAACCCTAAAGTCTCATTTGTAATAATTATTATTTACTTTTTTAGTCTCATTATGCTCCTTATAAGAGTACAAACTGACTCCGCTCTAACCAATGTAGTGATAAGGAGCCTCTAATTGGACAATAAATGAACAGAAGATTGTTAGAATGATTCCCCAAAATCGTCAATTCCGCCGGAGCCCTGCAACCACAATAGAATCACTTATCCCTATGTGCACATGTGGTCTAGCACCGAGTGCATTGTAAATATCCAGAGGTTTTTAATTTATTAATTTTTGTCATAAAGTCCTTTTTGCCAGGCTTCTGGGCTGCGCCTGGCAGTCGCTGATAATAAATTTCATGCTGCGGTGGATGAAATGAAATCACAAGTGAGAAGAGAAAGCCTATATTCGTAGTATAATGTTATGAGCATCTATTGATACCCAGTACTTGCACCAAGTATTTAATCCCACAAATTAGCGATTTGGATAGAAAAGTATTGCTAGCTTATACCAGAAACGGTTTTACAATAGCTACTATAAGAATTTTGAGGTTTAGGCTTTTGAAACGTAACTTTCGGTAAACAAATTTCAATTGTTTGCCCGGCTCTGTGACATTGACTATTTTCCGGAATTCCCTCCTGCGCTGGGAGCCAAATGTTTGCACTGCCTGTGCGGAGCTATTTACTTGATTAAAAATTAATAAATGCACACAAAGCACATCGTACCACTAGAAACGTGTTTGAACTGGCCGAAAAGAATTCCCTCCGAATTTTTGCACACGGATGCAATTTAATATTTTAAATATGTCAATTAAACGGCCGCGTCCGCCACCAAGAGGCAGGGGCAGGGTCGGGTAGAGGGTGCATAGGTGGCATGGTCGGACAATCGCTGACAGACAGTGGCTGCTTATAATAAATTATAAACTCGCTGCCACATGAATTAAATAAAACGTAGTCGAACATTTATTTAATAGCTGATAAATGTTCTACAGCGGATGACAGGGGAGAGGGCGGCTAGATAGACATGGCTTCGGAAATGAAAGTGGAAAGGACCACGATTGCCGGCTGGCTTTTAGGCGAAAGCCAACTGCGAGCTATAAAAATATTGAACTTTACGACTATGCACTTGGCCATAATTCCATCTAGACGAGTACAATCTTTAAATCAACCAAATGCATTCCCGACCCGGAGCCTCGACTCCGGGCCAAGTCAAGTGCTTAAAGCAGCTCAAGAGGAAAGAAACGAAGTCGTCGGCGAGGGCGAGGACCAGGACGAGGTCGAGGACATGAAAGGAGACTCGAGCCATAAAAAGCGGGAAGCGAGCCCCGCCCGCGTCTCCAGCAAGACACACAAAAAGGCACTCGTCAAGTCCATGACGATGGCGATGACGATGTCGACGTCCAACTACAAGTCGCTCTCGAAGCAGGGCCGCAGTTTAAACGACTTAAGCGCCAAAGAAATCATCATTAAAGTCTTGCCGTGGCCCACGCCCCCTCTCCTCCAGTTGCCGCCCCTATTCCTGAGGGCGGTGCAACTCCACGAGGCGTGGCCCTGCAATCGACAATGCTGGTTAAGTCAAGTGTAGGTCGTTGGTCGGGTCGGGTCCTGTTCTTCCTGCTGGGTTTTGTACAGTCGGGTTGGGCCATGTCCTGGGATAGGGACAGGGATGTTCTGGGCGTTGTTCCGGGCCGCAGTTCGTCTTCTGGTGCTTTCGGCGAACACTTAAGTAAATAGAGTTCAATATGAAATGCAACCAGCCGCGAGTGAAGTGCAGGGGCCGTCGGCGCTGCCTGTCATCGATCTGGTCCATGTGAGCTGGGGCATGCCACCCCCCAACGAACCGCCCCTTCTCCGTGCTCGGTCATCTGTGCAGTAGGATTCCGGGTTCAAAGTGGGTCGGCTTTAATGCCTTGTCTGCATTTGTTTTCAACTGTCCGTGCGTGCGCCATTTTAATTAACATGCAAATCCAGTTGAAAATGCCAATTTATGCTTGACATAATATACCGAGAAAAAAGGAATCAACAAACAGCAATCAGGAACAAAACGCAGCCACACACGCACAGTGGGAGCCACAAAAATATGAACAACTGGGAAATAAAGTTGGCCAAGCCCCCCGCTTGCTGGTTTTTTGGGCCATAAATAGTCGGAGTCTAGTCAGATGGACGGTCATAGTGGCCAATCCTTTCTAGGAGCGACCTACGAGTATTATGTGATTATATAATAATTACATTTTTTTCAATTCAGGAATATCCGAAATCAGTGCGTGGACTGCAATACGCATGGTCAGATAATTGTTATTATTATTGAGTATTTTTTATATAATTAATTTTTTGTCGCTTGTTTTTTGATTTTACATTGAACGGACAGGTCCATTGTCTCTCATCTTCGGCCATTGTCAGAAAGTAAATATTAAAAATGATGCTCCTCGCAGTGGAATAAAAATTAAAACAATTTTAATGATTGCTTTTTGTCACAAAAATACAAATGCGCACACACGTCGGCTGGCTCAGTTCATTGCCATTGCATAAATAAGTTTTAATTTGGTTTTTTAATCAGAAGGCAATGCATAATAATCGTTTTAATGGGACGACCTGACAAGGACGACAGGGACCGGCGAGAAGTCCAAGACCGATTCCTCAAAGTCGGGCTCCGACGCCAAGTCAGAGATAAGTTGCGGACGTGGCCGAGAGGGCTGCAGTGTTGGGAGTACAAAGGCAGTCAATTTGGTAAAAATTGAAACACCTGCTTGATTTCACGCCTGATTTAACTTTGGCCATTGTCCTGTCGTCCTGCTCCTTTGGCAGGTCCTGGCAGCAGCATGTGTTTGCAATTTAGCAAACAACGGGGCAAACTCGATAAGTTCGCTTCATTCTCCTCGGCAAACACTTCACGCCGGCTCGAGTCGAGCTGACTTGAGTTGAGTTGAGGGCAGGCTAGGACTGCCAGGACTCGCAGATGGCCAACGCCTGATAGGAAGCGGTGAAAAACTCCTGGCCCGCGGCAATTTGTCTTTTGTTTGAAGTGAAATTTGCTGTTTGTCATGGCTTGAAAATTTAATGTGTCTGCCCGGAGGACCGTAAGGGCCAGTAAAGGGGTGGCAATGGTTGAATGTTTGATTTTAAATGGCTCCTGGCTGGACATAATTACGACTGTCAAGCAGCTACAAGTGAGCAACAATTGGTCGAATGCAGAATACACTTCCCCGGCGGCGATTGGTGGCGCAGCAACTGCCCCTTCCTAATGGAGTTTATGGCTTTGCAGCAACAACAGTTAGTGTCAATGCCATAAGCCATTCCAGAGCTAAAGACATGGTAATTAGTGGCTCACTCACACGCACTGACACACTGACGCACGGACGCACCCACACCGCCACACAGCCACATACACGCTCGCGGTCACACAGTCACACACCAATGCAGGCCCAGAGGCAGGAGCTGTAAGGCTGAATTTATGCATTTGCTGTTGCCGTTGTTGTTGCCGTTGCTGTTGTTGGTTTGGCTGGTTTTGGCCTGGCCCGGAGCAGGCTTCGAGTGCGCCATGCTTTATTTTAAATGCTTTTAATTGTTGTGTCAACACACACAGGCACAGACTGCACACTGAGGCAGAAACAGAAGCAGAAACAGAGACAGATGCGGCTGCAGGCGGGCGGCTGTCAAACCGCAACGCGCCTAAATGCATGCTTTAAAACTTGTACGCCTGCAAAGCTAATGAGCTTTGCCATTACACAACCGGCTCAGCTCCCCCCGCCACCGCTTATGCCAGTGAGTGCGTGTGTGCTTCGCACTTTGTTTGCGGTTGTGTCATTAACAGCAGGCGCCACAGCCCCGGGCCAAGACGGGCGAGGCGTCTAAGCCAAGCCAAGGAAAGGCACACAAGGCAAGGCTGAAGTTATTACCAAGGTCTAAACAGAGAAGTAAGTGATATTTGGCCAGGGCCGGAGGCAGCGGCCAAATATTAACTCATTTTGAGGCAGGAGGCAAGGGCGTTGGGAAAAACTTCGACACCCGAACTTGGCTTGGGCTGTGGTCAGTGTGTGGGACGGTCTGATGAATTAATTCAATTAAATCTGATTAGAGACCATGGAGAACAGGAACTCACGGCAGTAAGACTCCCGAGTTGCACTCGACTGTGGCAATAGATTCCATAAACGCGCCTAATTGAATTAAATCTGTGAGGCAAAAAATGATCATAGGCGCACACATGTATGCGGATTTATTTACCTTTCATTGTTCGGCGTGTCTGTCTGAAATCGTATTATTGGCAATGTTTTATGAATTCATTTCTATAAGTTTCGACCCGAATGCTTTTTCTGCCATAATACCTTTCGCTTTAGTTATTTTTCATGTTAATTAATTTTGTAATTAAATATGCATTAATGGTCTGGGACGAAAATAACTCATCCGCCCCGGTCGCCAGTAGTTGGTTGGCACGTGTGTGGCTGTATGTGCAGACCCATATATTCGATACATGCTTATGCCATTTTCAATATATTTATCTTTGCTCCCATTTATATTTGCATATATTTTTAGCCAGCGGCCATGTTGACACATGTTTGAAACGCAAATAAATAATGCAGCAAGCAAACAGGAGAGTGCCAGTCCCGTCGAGAAGGGGCGGCGGTATATTTCAAATAAATATTAATGGCTGCAACCAGACGCAAATTATTTTCATGTAATTATACAAATAGCTAATTATTTTCGATTTTTAATTAAAATAAAATGGCCGTCGGCTAGGCGGAGAAAGCCCATCAAGGAAAGCCGCCAATTACAAGATTACCTCTCTCACAAAAGCGTTGAGAGGCGTTGTTGTCCACCGCGTGTGATTTCCGAACTCGTAGTCCGAGCAAATGAGCAATTTTCAGGGCTCATCAAATGCACAGCCTATCAATCAAAACAATTTTATTATTCGCAGGCAACGCCATTTGTCTGTCATCGCAATTATAACTATAATACTGTTATTGTGATTCGCTGGTGTCTATTTGTTTTAATGAGAGTGCATAAATAAATGCCAAATTACATTAAGAGTGTTTGCTCGCTGCCCAGTCGCCGTCCAGTCGAGAAATCCAGGTCCGTAATTCGGTAATTGTTTTTCCAAGGGCCAGAGATTGTTGCGGTTAATTCGGAATGTGTTTTAATGGATTGTTTGCCGAGGATTAGCCGTCACTGTGCGACTGCAGCCACTGGACAAGGACTCGCTCTCAATATTTTATAGGAATATTACAGAAGATTCCCACATCTGTCACCCGGGCTCAGAATTCAGGGATCAGGGCTCAGGGCTCAGGCCTGCTCTCTTTTGCAAACATTAATCAATCCGAAACAATAAAAATGCTGCATACAGAATGTGTACATTTAATCTACCAGAAAACACTTGCCGCCTATCTGCCGCCTTGCCGCCTTGCCCCTTGTTGCCTCCAAAAACTAAAAGGAAATTTGAGTAATTGTTTTCGGGGTCGTGTCAGATCCAATCATAAATCATAGACGCTGTTGCATAGTTTTAGCCTCCGTGCATAAGTCCCTATTAGAATGTAAAATTAAACAAAGCTCGTGGCAGAGGACAGGGCACATTGCAGCGGGCAATGGATAAAAAAAGGATCAAGGAACAAATTCCAGGTGGCCGGGTCGGAGCCAGCCCCACTCCGCTCACGCCGCCCACACTAGGATGTGTGACAAAATAGCAACAATCACCATTAGTGTCACATGCCATCATCAATCATCGACAGGACCGGCCAAGGTGGACACTTGGCTGTTCTGTCGACCAGGACCTTGTAGCCGAGTTTAAAACGCTTTTAGGTAGATGAGCGATACGACAGCCTTGAGCCCCATTGTTTCTGCAGGGTCTTGTCATCGTCAGCTGTTGTTTGCTCTAATATTTTCGTGTTTGGTTTTGTCCAAGGAGCTCGGATGACGGGAGACGCAGTCCTGGCAGTCCAGGCAGTTGTGGCAGTCCTAGCAGGTGCTAATAAAGTACTCAGCCCTGACGCAGCTGATTTTCGGTCTATTTGTAATTGTTTTTACTGTGCCACAGGACTCGACTCGAATCATCATTTATCACAAAATAATTAAAGGTCTAGCAACCTTCAAAAAGTTGCTCGCAAAGTGCAGTCCAAGTTTCGGCGAAGTAAACGAGCGGGATAACTTTTTCAGGTGCGCTTCAAAGTTGCAAAAAATGTTTACAGATATGCAACTTGGGGCGGGAGCGGGCTGAGTGCCGAGGAGACGACAAAACACTTGGTAATAACTGCCAAAAAGTTTCCAGCCTCTTCGGGGCTGTTTGGTTGTCTTTGTTGTTGGCCCTCTTGTCTTTGGTTGCGGCTTCAAAAATATAATTTATGGCCCCATAGCCGCGGGTTCAGCCCGAGCATCGATAAGGTGGCTAAAGTGGAGTGGCAAGATATTTGTGCTTTCCCTGGATCCCCGAAGCCCAGGATCCCCGGACCCGAAACACTTATGGGCAAACTTTTCCCCCACATGTCTGTCTGGCAAAACATTGTTGCATAGTTTCGGGCACCTGCCGGGAAGAGTTGCACTTTTTTGAAGGACAGCGGGGGGTCGACCGAGGCATCGCTAATAGAAATAGGAAATGTTTACAAAGTATTTTCATAACTGCAGGCACTGACATCTGACACAGACACAAACACAAGCAGCTGTCGAAGGAGGTGTGTGTGTGTGTTTGTACGCCTTGGGGGTATGCAATAAATAAGGCAGACAAATATTTCAAGTCGCAGGGGGCGAGGTGAGGGGCACTACTTAAGCAAGAGCAAGACGGCTAGCTGGCATTCTGACACTTTGGCTAAATAATTTTGCACACGCATCTTAACCCTTCCGAGCCCTCAGTCCTGCCGTCTACCTGGTATGTCTGCCCGACTCCTTGGGCCAGGATAAATATGAAAAACATGCTGAAAACTTTCAGGGCAACGTCTTCACGGCGAGAGCACCTCATCCTCCGCCTTGCTCCTTGCTCCTTGCCTATCCTGCTTGACAGCGTCTGCTGTCTCAGCAGCATTTTTTAAGGTGCAACACTGCAGGTTGCAAGCCTCGCTTGCAAGTCCCTTTGCCCCGCCCACTCCGCCTTCTCGCTCATATTTTACATAACAAGAGTGCAAACTCATTTCTTGGCCGCCTGTACAAAAAGCGCGTGGGCGTGGCAGATACCGTTACCGTTGCCGTTGCCGTTCGTCCTGCCAGCCTTTTTTGCATTTTTTTATACCAGTTGCATGCATGAAATTTAATGGCTTCCACTTTGTTGTCGCCGTTGCCGTTGTTGCAGCCGTCTCGGGGCGGGGATACCTGGAACGCCGGTCCACGCCCATATCGCTTCTGAACAAAACATTTCGTGCTGCTTTGGTATGTGAATTATGCATCAGGAGGCCGACTCCCCCTCGGCGACATTGCCGGTAAGAAATCGTTGTTTTTGCGTAATTTAATGTTGAGTGAGATGAAAAATGAGTTTCCGCCGGCAAACAAGAAATCTGGCTAATAAACACGCATCCATTCGGGACCCTTTCCGATGACCATCCCCCGTCCTCCCGCTTCACGCCCATCTCCAACTCCAATAACAGCGAAGGGCATGTGTAGATTAAATGTTTAAAAATTAATCGACCCGGGTCCTGGCCGCCATCGTCCTTGCCGCTCTCTGTCGAGTGATTTATGTGACAGTGGTGTCGGCGTCATAGTCGTCGATTTCGTCAGGCTTTTTACTTTAAATGCCCGGCGGGAGGGTGTCTGGGAGCCTGCGAAGCACAACACTTTCAAATTGCCAGCTTAAATTCTGTGAAAGGCGGCGACATTTTTGGCAAATTTATGTATTTGTCACATTGCTGTTGCGCCGGCATAAAAAACGAAGGGTCCTGGAGGACGAGTGGGCGACTGGGCGACTAGGCGAGGGAGGGCAACAAACTTTTTGCCACAACATTGTTTTTGCCCTGCCTCGCTTTCGTGCCCCCCGTTCTTATTGTTGCTGTCTCTCTGCATATGATTTATTGCAGAGGAAATGCATGTGCCTGAATGGGGAATGGAGGGAAGGGGGGCAGTGTGGCAAGGGGCGAAGGGTGCGGCAACAGTGGCAGGGACCTGCCAGTTTCAGGGCATTTGGCTGCAACAAAACGCAAATTTGTCTATTTCGTCAAAATGGTCGACAGGCGTTTGGGGTTTCAGGCCCCTCGCCCTTCGTCCTCGATCGTCGGAGCCTGTGAGCCTGAATCCGAGCATCGTCTGTTGTTGACATTTGCCAAGCAAACCAAATATAGGAGAACGCCCGTCTCACTTCTGGTGTGTATCTCTTTTTTGCAGATTCTTGGATGCATGGCAAAGTTCAGCGCAGCACCAAGACAAATCACATGCTCTTACACAGGGCAAATTGTCTGTTGTGTTTTTTGCCGGACTCGATTTTTGGGTTCACAGGAGTGCTGGAGCGCCGGAGTGCCGGAGTGCCGGGGGTAGTACGGCTATAAATTATGCTGGGAAATTTTTCCCCGACGAGCAGGGACTGTGCATGTGCAACATTTGCATACTTCTGGGTTTCTAGCTCGGCGAGGACCCGGCCACTCCCACAAGGTCATGACTCAAGGGCAAAGTGCGGCAACCGCTGCCGCTGCGGAGCGGAAAGGAATGTATCTGGCAGCCTATTTGCGACTCACTCTCGTTTTAGGGCCTTGCTAAATAAACTTAATTTTTAATATCGGCTCGAAGGGGAAGAGGACGAAAACGAAAATATGAAAAGTGAAAGCAAAGAAAAATGCGTCAAGTTCCTTTTCTTGCCACCCCAGGTCCTTCCACTTTCCGATGGAACCCTTTCGGCCCCGGGGGAGGAAGAAAAGGGTTTTGTTTTTTTGGGAGGAAGTGCAAAGTTTTGTTTGCCCAAAATCAACAAACACAAAAATGTTGGTAAAAATTACGCTCGTCGTCCTGCCGCCGCTGTTGTTGTAGTTGTACGTTGTATGTTGTATGTACATTATATTATAAGCAAACACATATACATATACATAAATACATATAAATATTTGCAGTAAGAAAAGATATG
The DNA here is from genome assembly GCA_035047585.1 of Drosophila monieri. Classification (NCBI taxonomy): domain Eukaryota; kingdom Metazoa; phylum Arthropoda; class Insecta; order Diptera; family Drosophilidae; genus Drosophila; species Drosophila monieri. The sequence continues at coordinate 11,739,245 of JAWNPJ010000027.1, forward strand.
GCGACGTCGTCGCGTTCGTTCAGTCTTGGGGCGAGTGTGCCCACCTCCTGCCGTGCCTTCCTGTAGGCGCCCGATCCTGATCCTGTCCTGTCCTGCGAGTGTTTGTTTGTGCCTTAGTGCGCAAAAAGTAAATTATTTATCTAAGAGTGGAGCACGAGCCGGAGTAGGAACAGGAACCGGAAAAAATAGGAAGTGTGTGTGCTGCGTATAAATGTTAAGACAAACACAAGACAGGCAAAGCACACATTGCTTCCGCCCACAGAGCCACCCCCACCCACCACCTTCCAGCGCCACCCACTCCCACACCCAATCCGCCCTCTTCAAGTACACACAACGCGGCTTTCAATTAGAACAAGCGAAACGCGCAAAATTAAAAACACGCAGTGCAAGACAAACAACCGACGCGAAAGGAGCAGACTGAAGCGGGACTCGCTGTCCCTACCCTCTCCCAATCCAGGGACTCTGTTTTTCTCTATTTCCCAGCTCCCAGCTCCCAGTTCCGGCATCAAATGAAAAACTCAAATAGAAAGTCCAACCGTTTTGATGGAAAAGCTTTTTTCAGCCTCGGGGCATAGATTTTTTCGGGATTTTCCGACGCGGGAATGAAGATAAAGTGGCTTGCAGTAGGACTATCCGTACATGGATGGGCGGTCCGTGCTCTCACATCCTGGCCACGTTCGGGCCAGGGAGTGCAGCAGATCCAACCTAATTGTAGGACAATTGCCCGAGTTGGCATCTCGAGCGACCAGCGAAGCGGTTTAAGTTGTAGCAATTAAAACGGATAGAGATAGGAGGCACATGCAATGTGGCAGGACTTGGAAGGACCACCCGAGTGAGTCCGGGTGGAGCACTTTAAGGCCCTGCGGCGGGCTCAGCCAAGTGCTGTGATATGGCCAAGTGACCCGGGCTGAGCGGTCTGCATTCCACTTGCAACAACGGCTACAAGATGGCCAAAAGATACAGAACAGAAAAACCAAACACTCGGCCCTTCTTTTTCTTGCCTTAAATAAGGCGGCTAATGAAAAAATAAGGCAAGGACACCGCCGAACGGAAAGGGAAGCAAAAGGAAAATATTAAGTCTGGGTCTAGGGACTGTCCCTCGTCCCAACCCTATCCCTGTGCCTTTTTCAATTTTCATTTTCGCAGCTAAACTGTGAAACAATTTTTAATTAACACTTTCAAGTTGAGCAGCAGCAGCGGAAAAAAGGAAAATATAGCCCAAACACACGCAGATACAGATACAGATACGGACACGGAGATACAGATACGTAATATAATGAAAGGAAAGAGCAAAGATAAAAAGGGAGGAGCGGAATGACGGAAACCTCATTGTGTGCCTTAAGTTTTCTTCTCGGGTTCCTTGGGTCTGGCCTTCTCTTTACTTTGCGCTGTATTTTTTAATTAATTTGGCATTTATTGGAAAAGGGTTCCCCGAAGCTGCCCCCCAAAATGTTTCATTAATCTAATGCACTGCACTACAGCGCTACTGCCACCGCCACTGCTACTGCTGCAGAGACACTGGACACACCTGAGGTTTAACTTTTGAAGAGCGACCACAGCCCGACAGCGCTGCTTAGCCACTTAGCCATTTAGCCACTTAGCCGTTTAGCCACTTGGCCACTATCTGGCCATTTGTCTTGGCCGAGACTGGCTGTGTGTCACGGCGACTGCAATGCAATATTCATAAAATGCAATTAGTCAGTAGATACTTGGAGCTCGGCCCTTTATGATACGCACTGCAGCCAGACAGACCTCAATTGGCGAGCAGCACAAAGTCGGAGGAGAGTGCCACAAGCAACATTTGCAATTCTTTTAATTAAATTCCGCGAACGCAAAGCACTGGAGCACTCCCTGCTTATCCTGCGCCGAGCCCCCTTCCCCTTCCTGTCTGGGGGTGTAATTTGGAATTCCAGCTTAATTTTTAGAGGGCGCGGGACGGGACCCAGCTCCCAACACGCTTAAGCTTTTAAAAACCGCGATAAACGCTGCTGCAACTGCAATGGAGTCGCGTGGGAGGCAAAAACTGAGACACAAAGCATTTATTAATGGTTATTTATTGCGAGGATACCAGGTATTTGCAGCACTTGCATAAAAACTGCACAAAATCCAGCCAGGCTTTGGGAATTTGTGCTACATGTGTTCTGCGTCACTCTCCTTTTTGTTGCAACAGTATTTCTATTAACTGGTTTATGAAAACAATTACTGCCATCACAACTTCATGACATTGGCAGTTGAGTTTTTCTTTTATTTTTAATTTGAATAAAAACTTTCTCTCCATAATGTAATTATTTAAGCTTACATTCCGATAAAGTTCATGGGATTTATCATTAAGGTATGCTCTGGTATCTTTTTAAATCGAATCCCAGATATCCTCAGCCCAGCCTCAGCTACTCCCAATCCGTCTGTTTCCATTGTTTTCAGATGCTGCTACTTGAGTCGCATCTGTAATTGCACTTCACTTTAATCCAGTTGGTCCTGCCGCGAAGGGCTTCTGCGGAGCCACGGCTACCCACCTTACAGGACGATATAAGCGGAGAGACAAATTGATGGCATGCTTCATTGCTTCCACTCGGTTCCTTCCCCTACTCCCACCGCGACTCCCGAACCGCCGGTTCCGCCGAAATAGCCAGCAAAAACCCAACCCGCTCCCAAAAATACCCACAACTGCAACTGATGTCTGCAATTAATTATCGAAAGTGGGCGCAGCCGTCAAGTGGGCGAAAGTAAGTGACTGCAAGGACTAAGGACCATGGAGTCCACGGGGTAATCAATGTAAAGAGCGGATATATATTTTGTTTGGCTTGCTAAGAAGTGCAGCTCCAATGAGGCCAGACACAGACACAGAAGCAAAGGCAGACATTGGACCAGGAGCGGTTTTTGTTGCAGGTGTAAATAATTGAAAGATAGTTGCTTCTGTAATTAAATACAAAAGCGTGCGGCAGGCAACTCCACCACCCCTCTAAGTCCCCGCAGAACTATCTGCCCGGGGTTTTGTTCTTCATTAGGCGAATGGACTTACGCTCTTCCCAGGACATGGCTTGGCGTCACTTACCTGAAACGAGAGAGAGGAGAAGCGGGGCCTGAGTAAATGTTTTAATTAAATATTTTGTATGAAACTGAAAAACCCACAGTCGCTGCAGCCCCATGACTTCAATTAATCATCGGAACAAAAAGCAAATGAAATATATGGGTGTAAATAGGAAAAAATATGGGATAGAGAGCGGAAAATATTCATAGCATGCCGCGTTTCCTCATATCGTGTGTCATGAATGCAAACACAGTGGGGATCGCCGTCGTGGATCGGAGGGCGCAGAGGAACGCAACGGAACGCGGTGGGCCAGGAAGCGGCCACACATAAACAAGTGGCACAGCCGAACAATCAAACAGAGCCTGTGGCAGGGCAATAAAAAGAAGCGACACCGAGTCGGCGGATAGGAGAACAAATTAAAACATTCCTACACACACTGTCCCGCTGGGAAGGAAAGAAGCAACGGAACAAGCTCCGCGCCGGCAAACTTGTAGGCGGTTGGCTAAAAGAATGCGGGTCTGGCCAAAACAAAAGAGCCCAATGGAGCCGCAGGAGCTCGAGTTCCAAACCGGAGCCGTAGCAGGCACAGGGACAGGGCCAGAGCCAGGGCCAGGGACAAGGACCGGGGTCCGCTGAATTGAGTCACTCGCTAGGCTCGTTGAACAAAATCAAAAGGACATTCATTTATAGAGTTGCCTGGCTGCAGGCAGGCTGGCTGGCTGGCTGCAGACTGGCAGAAGGACCTGCCGCAACAGTTGCGAATAAATTCTTGTGCCATTTGTTTGCCTCCCTCAGCCCACTGCAAATATGAAAGGAGCGTGCCCAGAGATACACACACAAAAACTGTTGCATACCGCACGGCGTACCGTTGCTCATTTTATGGCTGGCTGGACTGGCTTGGTCCTGGCAGGACTTCTGCCTGCCTGCGCATTGTTCGTATTCCGAGGAGTTGGGGGAACGGGAAACGAGGCAAAAGCGGGTTAAAAAAACAGCCAAAACGAACCGAGCACGGCTCGACTGCAAGTCGAGCAAATATTTGTTTAAAAACTTTACGTTGAAATGCATTTGCGGTTGAGTGCCAAACGTTGCCTGGCGATGATAGAGCGACCCGAAAAAAGCGAAGGCAGCGCAGGAACATAAAGCCCCAAGCCCAAAGCCCAGATGCCGAAAAAAACAGCCGGAGCTGCCAGAGCAATGCGGGCAAATAGCTTCAGAGTGTTTTGTCCCTAGACGGCTCAGAGTCGGGATATCGCAGAACCTACTCCGAAACATGAGTGCGAAGGATGAAGTGTGATTGGAAGCTGGAGAGCCCATGGTTGATGGATAATCCAGACCGGGAAACTCACGGTACGGCTGGTTAATACATTCCTTTTCGAAGGCCGCTGGGACGACAAAGCAAACACTGCCCACTTTTAAGCCTTGACCAAGTAATCCCGCCCGGGAGAATCCTGGCATGCATAATAAACCGAGCTTTACATCGTTAAGCTGTCACTCAACTAAAAAGACGCCCCTCCTGCCACCCGCCTCCCACAACAGCCCGCACTACTCCCAGCTGGATCAATATTTGCACGAAATTTAATGTATCAATTAAAAATTATGAAGTTTACTAATATGTAAGAGCACGTTCCGGAGATTTCGCAAGGCGGCTGGGTGGGCTGGGGCGGCAGAGGTCTGGCGCTGGCATTAGGGCGCCACTTGGAATGCCTCCCCTTTGTTATTGTATAATAAAATGGCAAGGCAGGAGCCGCAGCCAGAGCCCAGAACCCAGAACCCAGAGCCCAGGATCTGTGTTTACCCAAGGATATTGCTGTGCATATTGAAAAGCAACGAAGGCAGCCCTGCTCTGGACGGGTCGAGCTTAACATTCGCCTTGGTCAGGCATACTTTGTGCCCAGGACCTGCCTCCCTTTAAGCAATTATGCGCCTCCCTCCCTTGTCCATGTGTGTGTGTCTGTGTGTGTGGAATTATCGTCAGCGGCAGGACTTGCATCTTAATGGAAATGGATTCAACGGCAATTAACATAAGCAAATATATATACAACGGGTTCGCTTTGGTCCGCTTCTGGATCGGAGCCGTATCCGGTTGTACGTGAGAGGCGTGCTGCGGTTCAAGTTCAGGCCATACGTGGCCTCTCTTCGGTAGACGCCGTAATGGTCTTATCATAAGGTGGGCGGACTTTTGTGGCCGTTACACCACCACTCTGACCCACCTACCCTTGGCCCCACTCTAATCGTGGCCGTGCCGAAGAAAAATGGCTCTTTTAATTTAAATGCAAACACGTTTGACTCTGGGCTGGCTCCGGCCCGAGTGTGTGCGTGTGTTCTGTGTGGGATTTATGTGATAATCGTTTAAGTGAAAATTTAATTGCATACTTTATGGATGGGTTTTTAAAAGATTGCCTGGGCCTAAGGCCGGGCCGGTGGCCGGAGGCGCACAAAGCAAAATTTATGTAAGGCCGCAATGGCTTTCGGCGCAGGACGACGGGAATGACGTTGCGTTGGCTTAATTCCGATTCTAATGACAGTGCGCCTAAATGTGTGCCATAAATTTCTAGGAAAAGGTGTCGCTGTCTTCGGCAGGCTGGAAGGGGGTGGAGCCGCTTTCTTTCCTTTAATGGAGCTTTGGAGGCTGGCAGTGAAAAGGTATTTGTAATTGCCTAATGCCTCTATAAGCCCTACCGCCTTAGAGCCCAGAGTCCATAGCCCAGCGCCCCAGAGCCCCAGAGAGACGAAATTTGCACTGGCGTCTGGTGGTCGTAATTATGCAATACGGGAATTACGTGCAAATAGCCGAAAGGGCAGCGCCGGCCGTTATTAATATGTATTATTAATATTTACTTAGGTCAGCCAGGCAACTGCTTGGCAAGGGCGGGCCAAAGCGGGAGAAGATGAAAGCTTAGCTTGTAATACATTTCGGTTTAATAATGTGCCAACAAGGGTCCTGGTCCTGGCCCTCTTTCTTTCGGGGGTCCTGGACTCGGTGTTTATTTTAATGTGCCCCGGTAATTGCTTGACCAAAGGATTTTTTAATTAAAAACATTGTATGTACATGCAAAGGAAGGGGGGAGTCGTGGCGGGTATTCGCCCTCTGTTTGTTGAAATAATGAAATTTTTATTATTAAAAAAGTGGCTGAGCGAAAGCGCGGCTTACATGGCGGATGGTTAATATTTGCTTAGGCAAGCGCGGCTAATGCGAGCAGAAGTCTTACATTGTGTTTGGCGTCCTGCCGCCAGCCGCCTGCCGCCTGCGCCCCGAGTCCTGCCCCTGCCCTCCACATTTCTTAATTAGCGAAAGTTGGCCGGGCATCAATGAAGATTTCTATCGGCGGCGCAGTGTGGGGAATATTAATTTTCGCCCCCTCCCAGCCCTGTCGAGGCCAATCAATTTGTTAAGCTCCCACGCGGGCACAGCTGGGCAAATAGATACTATTCAGTTGACCAGTTGAGTTGACTGGCCAATAAATTATGCTCCGACGCTTTAAACAGAAGCGGAAAAACAGCAAACATAATTTCTGCTACTAATCCCGCGGCAGTCGCATTAATATTTATACAAAACTAATTTATGGCAATATAATTGGGGGCGCCGGCAGGGCTCGAGGGCGTCAGGACACCGGGGTGCCATGGTGCATCTGTTGTGACACATTAATGCAGAGCAGAGCGAGAAAAAGTCAGTTGGGCGATGGTGTGAGCGGACAAACGTCGCACAAATTAAAATCAAACGCTAAGCCAGGGCTTAATTTAATTGTACAAAAATAAAATGTCAGTAACTCAATTAAATTTTAATACAATGCGGGGGAAAGAGCAAGCTCTTTTGCCCGCAGGCGGTCCAGTCCGGTCCACTCCTCCGTCCCTCCTGCTCTCCCCCGTCCTGCTCCACTTCAGCCCCCTGGCCACTAGCTAAGCTAAATTAACATTGAGCGTTCTGGGGATCGGCCGTGGTCGGCTCTGGCCTCGACTCGGGCGCAGTAAAAATAAATTTTCATTTGCAATTTCAATCAGCGCTAATCCCTGGCAAAGCGCATGCGGCAGCCTCGTCCTGCCGCTGCCACACCGCTGCCCCGCTGGTGGCTGGTGGGAACCCCTGCTATTGCGTGATTTTTGCAGGCCAACTGCAGGCGCTCTACTCCGGAGCCAAAGCTGAGGCTGGCTTAAAAGTGCAAACAAAATTAAGCACGTACGCACTCAGTCCGCAGCTTGGTCCGAGATTAAAGCTGTCCAAACTGCGTGAGAGACAATATATCCTTATCTGGGGTCGGGAGGCGTTCCGATCTCAGACAGTCCAACTGCCGGTTGCGACAATAATTCTCAATTTAGAGTGTGCACGATGTCCGATGGAAGCCGGGCAAAGGACAAGTGCGGGGCCGGCAACGTGGGTGGTTCTTGGCCAGTTGGCCAGACCTAATCCCTTGTCGATTAAGTAAATGCCTGCAACGTTTGTTTTTCAGCCAGCAGACACGGACTTGGCCCAGAATGGATCTCCGCAGTTCATTGGGATTAAGAGATTCCATTGTAAAATTTTGTTATTTGTTGCGCACAAGCCGGCTTCGGCTCCGGCCCGGGCCCAGGAATGGGACTGGGGCCGGGACCGGGATCGGGACCAACTTTTGACAGTCGTCAAGGAGCTGAAACTGCGAGCCTAGTTTCATAAAAATTGAGAAACGAATTCAGAATCCCGAAGGCCGCCTGCCGCACGCCGAACGCCGAATCCAGAGTCCTGGGGAGGGGCAGAAAATGTATGCAATGTAAATTTAAAATAGACACACTGACAACCGAGGGAACGCTCCGGAAAGAGGGTGGCGTGGCAAGTTTTGACAGCTGTCAAGTTTTTTGCGGCAACAGCCGCGAGACTCATGAAATATTTATGCCGTGGCGAATGCGTAGAGTGAAATTTTAATTTCCATCTATTGCATAACTCTTCGCGCCGCTCGCCCTTGGTGGGGAGTAATTTATATGCTTTTACTAATTTTGGTAATTTCCTTAATGTCCTTTCGGCTGTTCTATCAGCCGGATCGTCCGGGTTCCCCCGAAAAGGAAGCGAGACAAGCTGGAATAACAAGAGTCCGGCCCCAAGGCGCTAATAGTTGCCAGATCCGCACGAGGAGGAGGGGATGCTATATCCTGCGAGTCCTCTGCATGTCTCGGCCTGCTCCTGGGCCGCTCCGTTCCGATTCGACTCTGGATTGGCTCGGCGTGTGTTTGATAAAAGTTTAGAACCACGAACTTTGCTCATGTTTAAACAACGCAAAAGCAAAAATGCTGCTGGCTATTTTAGTTGCAGGTTCCTCCACAGTGCACACCCTTTCCTTGCCGTATCCTTGCTCCCTGCCGGCGTCCTCTGCGCTGCAGGAACTGTTGTTGTTTGGAGAACTTTCCATGTATGTGCCCCTGTATGTGTACTTGGGCACGGTCGCCGTAAATGTTTCGTTACAGTTTCGTTGGAAGGCAGACACAGCGCTGGCAAGGCTCAAGGGCTGGCAAGGACCGAAAAATTTAATCTCTTAAAAAGTGTCTAGGCTATGCCTTCGTTTTAGTTTTATTGCCTGATACGGAAATATTGTTTGTGACGCACTTTTGGCACTAATGTCTGCTGACTTCCGTCTTTAGTTTTTCCGACCCCATCCCCATCCCCGAGCGCACTTCCATGCCGCCCAAGTTGGCTTCTTTGGCCTGGAGGCGCAGTGCCCTAATGCTTTTAGCAGCTTTTGGTTTCGCCTTTGCTCCTGTTGGCCAAGTTGATTACAGTTGATAGTTTTTGGCTGGGCTTGTTTGGGATTTAGCTTGAAATTTGCTCTTTTGTTGAATGCCTTAAGTATCCAGGATATACTTTGGATTCAAAGTAAAAGTTTTGAGAAAAATCTTATACACTCCTTGTTTTCAGAGCTGCGATTGCGATTCGGGCACTTGCATTACCAACAAAGTGATTTATACAGCACTTGTAAGTTTAATCATAAATTCTACTGGCTGCCGCGGCTTTGCATACTCACTATTGCACCCATAAATAATACTTCCCCTCTGGTCTATTATCCCATCCGGTTTGGACTGTCTAATAATAGTATCGTTCGAAGACAAATTTCTTACCAAACGCTAATGACATGCCCAAACATTTCCGTAAGTCGTTACCAGAAAAGCAAAGTCATTATTATAATGCTACGCCCCCAGCTCAAAATTTGTTGAGGTCGGGCCACTAGGGAAGCGCTAAGCACATCATCTATTCAAAAAAAGTTGACATAAATACAATTATAGATTTTGCGCTGTGAAAATGAAGATGAAAATAATAAAATTGAACAAAAATTGATGTCAACTTTTGGGCGGCAAAAAAAGGATCTGGAGCGGGAAGGGCACGGGATGGAAGGCGAGGGAAAACAAACTCAACGACGGCGATGGCGATGGCGACGGCGACGGCGACGTCGGGCACGGGGCGGAAACGTCGCCATTAGAAGTAAAGAAAACTGCTGCGCCATTGAGAATTGAACTGCGGGCTTTCAACTTGGCCCAGCCGTCAGGGGAGAACCAGTGGAGAAGGGGCAGAGGGCATGGGACGGGGGTGGCGTAAATGACAAACAAACAAGCCAAGTCCTTGGCATCGTCCTGGGCGCAGATAAAAAGAATTGTCAAAGCGCCTTAAAAGTATATGCAATGCCAGCAAAGTAAGCTGCAAAATCGACAAGTACAATGCTGACAGGCAATTGCTACAGTCGCTAGCCCAGTCCCAGTTCCAGTTCCAGTTCCAGTCCCAGTCCCAGCTTGCCGTTGTTATTGTAATAATAATATCGATTCGGGCCGAGCGTGGAGGTATAAAAGAGTCCGCAGTCTGTGCAATCTGGTATGCCAGGGTATGGCTTCCTCCACCCGTCCTTACCTAGCCTTTCCTTGGCTGGCGTTGCCTTGTCATCGCCGATTCCGCCGACCATTCGCCGGAATTCGTTAATAAAATTTTATTGAAATTGTAGACAAGCGGCGAAAAACTGACGACGACGTGCAAAACAAAAACACCGAAAAGGAAACGAAACGAAACGAAAGAAATTGCAAGGCAAAATCGAAGCCGCGACCGGAAAAAGAAAGAAAACCAATTGTCATCATTGGCACGTAGAGCGGAAGAAGGCTGGCTTCCCTATGGCCCCAAGTGTTTGGTTTTGGTGGCAGCTGCCACCACCCCTGACGATGTGTGATAGAAATCTAAAGCAGCCGTCCCCTTGCCCGGGGAAAGGGTTTCCTCCGCCTGCTCGCTCGCTCAGATGAAAGGCAAATGCAAAGGCCAAATGGTTGACAGCGCCCCAAGGTATGCAACAAACAAAGACAACCAAAACGAGCCGAGGAGGGCCAGGGACGGGCAGGAATTCTCGCTCGTTTCCTTGAACTTTTCCTGTTTCTTGGAGTAAGCAAGGATTCCACGCCAAGTGCCGAAAATCACGTCAGCATTCAATTTCTCCTGGCCAGTTCGTGTGCCTCATTAAAGTTTATGCGGCAGACGACTTGGATAGTGGCAAGGAGCCGGAGAGCCAGTTGATGCTGAAGTTTGCTCATCATTCGCCGGCTCCGAACGTGCCCATACATTGATGGAGCCCGCTGCTCCAGGAATGCTGCAAGCTGCTCAGCTCTTGCACTTCTGTCGATTCAATAAGGTTTGGGTTTATGCAAACAGACGTGCATTAAATTAAGTAGCCGTCGTTTCGGACGAAGGACCCCGACGGAGTCCAACTGAAAATGCAGTTGCGGCACGTGGCCGAAACAGAGGAATGAATGCAAAAGACAATGGGGGTCCATCAGAGATGATGGAGCAGCAGCAGCTGCCAATTTACAATGTTTCGCAGGAGGACTTCGTTCGGTAGAGCCTCGAAGTGGGGGCAGGGTCACCTGCAAATGTTTGCCCTTAAGCAAGTCTATTAAAATTGTTTATAACACGCCGGGAAGATGACAGGCGCAGCTGCAGCATTTTTTATGTTGCACTTAGTTTCGGGCGCAACACGTTCCGGTGTCGTTTTTAATGATGCACGCGCATTCGGACACAAAAAAGCCGGAAGTTTTGCGCTTTTAGCAGTCATGACTTCGTTTTATTAGCGGAAAACCCCCAAAGAAAGCCATTACCCGTGATTCTTTTATGTGGCAAGGAAATGTGAAACTCCTTGCTCTTGTGGCTCCCAGTTTCTTAAAGAAGTTGGATTGCCCAGACTTTTCGCTTCAATTTCCGGCGACTAAAACCAAAAATTTATGTCCATTTCGCCCAGACTTTGGATAGAAGCCGCCTGTGCCGTGGAACGTGATGTCAATAGCAAAACAGGTGCCTAAGCTGGCGAAATCATGCTCTCCTCAGGGCGGAACTTCTGCCGCACTTCTTCTGTACCCCCGTGCGCGGGATTTGATTGGCAACACTGCCGCGTGCCAATTTCACTGTCAAGATATTGAGCAAGAAAATTAGTTTACCGAAAAACGCCGATGCCTAGGCAGGGGTTGAGGCGATGGGGGTTCGGTTGAGAACGAAAAGGTGAATGCGATGGGGAAGCCCTGTCTGAGGGCTGTGCCAGAAATTGTATGTGGCAGGCGTTGTTTGGATTTGCTGCTGGAGTGAAATTGAAATTGATGGAGCCTGAAAGCTGAGAGGGTAAATTTAGCGGCTGGGCGAGTGGATATCAGATTGGCTGCAAATCAATATGAAGATGGTGATGGAAACGAAAGGGACAGGCCGTCTTGCGCATGTGTCTAATATGCTAAGCTTCGAGCTTGATTTAGAGGCTTTTTCACCCACATCATACCCCCGTCTTTAGATACATATGTATGTTGGGATAATATGGAATTCCAATTAGGTATTTTTCAAAATTTATTCCCACAAACACTCTGATGCAAATTTAAGGATGTGTTTTCAAAGCTGAGTAAGGTCCACGACTTTAATCACTAACAAGAATTGATGTTCGCTACATTCCACAAAATTCTCTTTTAATATCGAGCTGAGATTCGCATAAAAACGGCATTTCCCACCCAATTACTTACCATGTTTCAGGTGGTGGCGCTTGTTTTTCGACCATTTTCACTCAAACAGCGACAGTGATTTAAAAATTGCTTTAACGTACACATAAGTATACTTCAGAAAGAGGAACACAATGCACACGTAGCACTAATACACGCATCCGCCCACCCAGAGACTAGCAACAAGAACGAGAAACCCAAACACAATCAGAGTTCTCCTCCCGCATGGCACACCTGCCACAGGGCCTCCCACCACCGTATCGCCCGTTAGTCCCCCAACACTTTTATTGTTAGCAGCTGCTGCACATTAGAAATTCAACTTCGCCTCGTCTTCTTTTAGGCGCTGAGCAACAATGGCGTGTGAATTAAAATAGAAAGCCAGGCCAGCTCTCCTGGTCGTCAGCTTGACACGCCAAGGTGCCATCCGAGTGTGCGTCGGCGTCGCTCAAGCGCGAATAAGAAAACTCCCTACTGCCCCGCGCCATCTTGGAATAACGGTACAGCAGCCGCAGCATTTGCCCCACGTTTGGGCGCCATTTTTGTCAAGTCGCATTAAGGCAGCGCTCGTTCGTTCGGCTTGTTCGTTTTGCGCGTCGACTGCTAACGAAAATTGAACGGCCAGCAGAACGAAAATTGTTGTATAAATAAAAGCATAATTGATGCGAGGCACACACACAGCGAGCACAGCAGAAGGAAGGAAAACAAAGGTGGGGAGGAACAACAAAAACAGAAGAAGCACAAGCAGAAGCAGGGCCAGGAGCAGGAGCAGCAATCGCACAACATTCGGAGCCGGCACTGGTACAGGCACTGGCATATGGCATATGTTGCGTCAATCCAGCCATGAGCAACGCAAACAAAACGACCAAGAAGCCGACAATGTAAAAGGAGAAAAATTGAGCGAGCTGCGCGCAAAAATGTATTTTTTGTTGAATTTTTTTTTTCTCGTTTTTTGCATATTTTACGGGGCCCGTTCTGCGAAATGACTGTGAAAACAGGTTTGATGGGATGGAAGGAAGAAGACGGCGTCTCACTCCGCATATCATTTTTTGGGACAGTCCGGACTCCACTCGTATTTATCTGTCACTCTCCGCTTGTCAGCTTGCAGATTTCTTATTTCCCTCAATCTTTATGTTTTTACTTGGAGTGGCGAGAAATTAATTTGAAATTTAAATGTCTGTAGATCCAGCTGAACCAGCAGCAGCTTTGCTGATGACTATTTTTCCGCTTTCCGGGACATGTGTATGTTGTACCTTAGTAACGTGTGACATGTTGGTTGTTATTTGTGCTTCTTGTGACGGAATATGTCCGCTCAGCTGATCAAATAGAAGGGCAAAATGCTAATTGACAAATTCATTCAGAGCAGATTCCTTAAGCTGACAACGATGATAGACTGTCGCCTCCGAAATTTATTGTGACTGCTTCCATTTAAAATTGTATTTCTTTAACTTTCGCTCGGACATGTTTCGATGCATGCTGCGAGGCTTTTCACGCTTCGGCAATCAAAAGCATTTGAAGCCAAAGGGAGCTTTAATGCATGCGCGCGCTTTCATTAACAAGTGCTCGTGGCACGCCCCCTTCTAAGCCGAGCCCACGGCACGGACGCAAAAAATCGCATCAGCGGCTTATGCAAATGCCGGCGTGTGTGTATGTGGGTGTTGAGTGAATACGAAATTATTGTTTACAACTGTAAACTGTAAACTTTTTGCGCTCTGCCTCCCCAACACAGAGGGTGTTTTTTCATTTTATTCTTTTTTGCATTTAGAAAACGTTTGCAAACCGCACTAAAAGCGACTTATAACATGTTGAGTGCCAAGAGATTAACAACAGAGCGAACGTGTGAGGCCGGGCGGATGGATGCGGTGAGAAGCGGACATCTTGTCGGCCGCCAGGGTCTGACCATCCATTTTGCCCTGTAAATTCCTTTTTAATGAGCGCTCCGTCCATTCCAGGACTTGGTGGCCTGGGACTGGCTCTCGGAATGGGAATGGGGGCGTTCATAAGCTGCTTAAGGTTTGGCGTAATCAAAAAATGTTCTTCGTCTGCATCTCGTTTTTTAAAAGCTTTCTGTGGTACATCAACATGAAAGCCACCCGGGGTCGGAAGCAGGAGTGTTGAAAGTGGACTTTGTTAAGCTTAAAATTAACTTGCGGTTTTGTCTGGCGCAACTTTGACGCCTGCAGGTAGGCAATCAATTCGGAGCCCCATAAGGTCGCACTTCCTCCAGCACCAGCACCAGACCACCCACCACGCCCATCTTGGTCGTTGCACTTGCACTTGGACATGTAATTAATGTATTCGCCTGGCGGTGGAAAGCAGCGCGGCGCAGCGCACTTTGGCGCGGGAGCAACAATTTTTTATATAACGCAGCAGCTGGCGTCGTTTTGCGCTAATTACCTCGCCCCCTTCCCCAGTGCCCCCTAGAAAACTACAAGATCCAAGCGTAGTCGTAATGCCAAATTGCAATTACAGCCGGGAATGCGTCCGGGTTGTGTGGGGATGTGTGGGAGTGTGGCGGAGTCGGGAGCGAGAGCCAACTGACATTAAAATGCTTAATGCAGGCAGGTATAAAAAAATTACGCGCTCTTACTCTTAACATCACAAAAAAATTAACAACTTGCTTTGAGGCCCTTACACACTTTTCTGCAGAGCTCCAGTGCTCCGGATCCCTTTCCCCAAGCTCTTTTTTCCAGGACGGCAATTTGCCAGCTTCGTCTTTCAGGGCCCCGAACGTTTCTGCTCATCTTAAAAACTGACCAGGTGAAAAATTGCAGCTGTCGTTGTTAGGAGCTCTTTTTCCTGGCCATGTCTTGCTTCCGGCCAGGGGTGTAATGCTCAGTAGGGGCAGGGAGTCCGGGGCAATTTAAGCAAAGTGCAGTTGGTTGTAGGCCTCGAGCGAAGCTCCTTCTAATGACACGCACGCCGGACGGGCAGTTCGAGCACAGTTTTTAAATTCTAAACCAAAATATGGAAACATTGGAGCTGTACAAAGTTCATCTTGGGCGGCGAAGCCCCATCCCCATCGCATTCGGTTGAAGGGCTTCAATAGAGCCCCGGGCTGTGCTTTGATTTGCTGCGCATCGACGGCAATCAGCTATAAAATGTGACGGTTTGGTCCGGGATCCGAATTGATTTAAGCCACACTGTTTGCCGTTGACTCGAATTGGGAGCGGAAACGTTTTCACTTCCTTGCTGTTTGTGGCTGCGTTCCACCTGCGGCCATATTTTTGAAATTTTCGCCAGGGTGTACGAGGGTATATATTTGTTATTAGTCAGTCGGATGGCAGTCCGTTATGGAACTTAGGATGAACCCTTGCCCAGCGGCTAACGCTATCGATTTGGTCTCTCCACGCAGGAAGCCCTGTAATTGCGGGACCGCGGGACAGTTGTCCTTCGGCTCCCGAGCACTTGGCACTTCTGCACTTCGGAACCGGAACCCATTCGGAGTCCTCTCCGCCAAGCTCCGCCTAAGTAAACACATGATTTCTGTGGAGCGGCGTGGCGTTTGCTTAAAAACGCATCTAAATTGTAAATTAAGCAACAAATTTCATCAACAATATTTGAATTTGAATCTAAGCGCGCCAACGAGTTGTCGGCTTGGAGCCAGAGCGTGGGAAGCGTGGGAAGAAGACGGAAGGAATCAGCAACCCGCAAATACAAAACCCGAAATGTAAAATTCGTTTGCCGAAGGAGTGGAGAGTGAAGAGGATGAAGGAGACGAAAAGAGACTTGGGACTGCACTGGCTTCTGCCTGTAAACACCGAAAATACAACAATGGCAGCATTTGAGCCACTCCCCCGTCGCCGCCTGCGCCCCTTTGGCCCGTTGTGGCCCACCAGTTGGCTTGTGTATTTGCCTGTTTGTTTGTCAAAAGAAGCAATTTACGTGCAAAATAACTCAAGTGTCATGCAAATTTCATTTATTTTTCGCAAGCAGCAAGCAGTCGGCAACAAAGGGAGAAAAACGAAATAATTCCCGGGCAACGTTGTCATACAGCTAACGGCTCTTTTATACAGCTTCTCAGCTCTCCAGCCGCAGCCTTCGGTCTTCAGTCGCAGTCGCAGTCGCAGTCTCGGCTATGTATGGAGATTCCTTACAAAATTTTGGCATAATGAAGTCACTTGGCGGGAAACCTGCCTGTCTACGTCCTCCGTTCTGCCCGTCTCTCATATCAAAAGCCATTTTTATTTATTTTTCTGTGTTTTGTGTTTTCGTTTTTAGAAAATTAGGGCTTCTTGATTTACCATTGAAGTGCGGCATGTCAAAGAAAATAATAATACGTTCTCTGCTCGGCATTTAATTTAATTCTAATTTTATTTATAAATCGTGCAGGCTTGGAAGGAGGGACCGGCACGGGCACTGGCACTTGTAGCTTAAATGAAGTTTGCTAAGTACTTTTCAACGATGAGAATCGGCAACAGCACCCCAGCACCACCGACGAGAACAACAACATCTTGAGTACGCATACTTCAGGTTTGAAATTTCATTATTTTCGTATTATTTTCGTATTATTCGCACACAAGTGCCATCATGTGCTTGAAGAAGCAGGGAAGTGAGCGGACCGGAGCATAATGGCCGTCTCCTGGCCGGCTCCAGGGTGGGAGGTCGAAAAATACAATTTTCTAATTTTACAAAGCGGCGTGGGAAATAGCAGTCGTTTATCCCAAATTTGTTCTCTGACTTACCGGCATAGTTTGGCTTCCGTGTAGATTGGTTATGGCCGACTGGGCCTCCTGCTGCGAACCAAATTTGACGAAAGCACAGCCTGCAACGAAATAAATCAACTTGATTAGTGCTCTGATGACCAATAACCGGAGACTGGAAGCACATATTCGTACTCTATCTGATTAATTTTTCAAATTTCAGAAATTTTTGCCAAATTCAATTAGGGCCCACTTAAAACTGCAAATATGCATTTATTCCAGGAGAAGCCATAGCTCTCCACTTTGAATCAATTACTACGTTCGAGCACTTGTTCCGTCGATAAGTTAAAGTTTTATAAAATCCCCAAAAACATTCCAAAGTCTACAGTAAAAATGTTTTCAAATTAACTGCATTCCATAAACACTACAAAGTTCTTCATGTCGAAATACCAAATTGTGAATATTCATTTAAACATCAGTGAGCATTGTTTGGGGAGTGGTCAGATGTGGTTGCAGCTGCGCGGCACCGGCATGTGTGTGGGGCATTTAAATAAAATTTGAAGTGCAATTTAAAAACATTTGCAAGAATCTCTCCGGTCACTCTTGCATGAAAATTAACATTGGCATCCACAACGGCGGTCGCCGCCCACGCGCACCGCGGCAAGGACTCGGAATCAAAGCCCATCAACGCCCATTATATAAAAATAATAGTCGGCCCGCACCGGCTCTGGCGGGCACTGGGCGGAATGTAAAATTCAAACCGAACCAAAAAATATACAAAAAATTCCCGCTGCACCTGCTCGCTCATTATATTGTAATTTGTGTGGCAGCTGCTATGTGGAGGGGCGGCGAGCTGCGAGTCGGACGGGGAGGGGCAGCTGGAGAGCTTCGAGTAGGACTCGGCTATAATGGCATAATTATTAAAAATCATTTATGCTAATTTAATATACAGTAATAACCACAAAAATTAAGGACTTTCCAGAGGCGCACTCGGCCGGAGGAATGGATGCGGCTTATACGGCGTGTAAGCCGGTGCATGAAACGATTTAAAACGCGGTGAGGCCATTGAGCTCAGGTTTACAATGGTAAGTAAAAAAAAGTGCTATCGAATGACTATAGTCGAGAGTCTCACAGTCGAGTTACTAAATATGCCCAAAAAAATATACCACTTTTCCCCATAAATTGTTATCCTATTACAAAAAGCACAGCAATTGATGAGTTTCACATATCTCTGCTATAAAACACTATGAAAATGTGAGTGTTAAGGACCAGATTAAATTTCAATTAATTTATTTAGTATCAGTACTTTATTTTTCCAGAAAAAAGGGTTCGTTGGGAGACTTTCTTAATTAACATTTTGAGACAGGAATATGGCGAGTCTCATAACTTTTGATAGACCCCATTTCATCTCTTTTTGCCGCTCCTCTTAATTCGGCAACATCAACAACGCTGAAAATTAAGATCCTTCAGAGAGGACCAAGCTGAAAAAAACCTCAAAAACCCTTCCAATTGTCTAATTCCCCAGCCGGCAGAGGGGTTTAGGACAGGCTGGGTGTCGACAGTGCGGCTTGGGCTGTTGCGCTCTGGTCGCAGTTGTTGCTTTCGTAGTTGACGCTCCTCCAGGACACCAGCGGGCAGTGCCCGGGGACGGGGGCGGTGGCACAACAAAACAAATCCCGCCTAAAACCATGCAACATGCGAGCTGACATGCCGAAAGGCAGACAAGCACAAATTTCGCGTGCAAACAGTGCGAAGAACGACAGGCAGAGGGGGGCAGCAGGACAAGGGAGCTGGGAGCAAATTCCTTTTTTTACTTTTTGCTGAAAATGTACAAAAAATAAAGTGTAAAAAATTCAAGTGGATTTTTGTTTGGCTCGGCTCGACTCGACTCGACGCGGCTCTTGTGTATTTTATGTTTTGTGTGTTGAAGTGACAACAAAATCCAGAATTTCCCTGTCCCGGCCAGCGGCAAGGGGCGGGTGATTGCAGAGAGGGACACAAGAGCGCAAATCAGCGCCGCTAAGCAATAAAAAATAAAATATTCCATTGCCAGTTAATCCACACAGCTAAAAAATGAAAGGGAACAACGGCAAAAAGCACGGGAAAACACACAAAAAGTTCAAAAGCGAAGCAATTGCTAAGCATTTCTGTAAACTTAAATCAAAGTTGATTTTGTTTTCCATTTTCCCATTTTTCCATTTCGTGTTGTGTCCTTTTTCTTTGTCCTTTTTTGGTGTTTATTTTTTGTATTCTGCGTTTCGGGAAGACTTTTTCTGTGTTCTGTGTTCTGTTTATGTGAAATTTATTTTTCTTCGCATAACTTTTATGAAAAGCAAAGTTTGTGCTCGGGGAGGAAGAGAGTGGCCCTGTTCCAGGACCAGGTCTTAAAATATTCGAACACCTCTCGAGTGGCGGGCAGGAAGGGATGATTCCGAAAAACTGTATAAATGTTTTCCTTCTATTCACTTAGCCGCCCACAATTGCGTAAACCCCCCATCCCATTTGGTATTTATGGAAAGTTTCAATGTCCTTAGCCCCAATCTCGGAATTGGACATTCATTAGCGACTTGAGCAAACACTGAAACTGGAACTGAAGCTCTTTCCCGCTCCTCGCTCCTCGGCCCAGTTGACTTTCTTGGATCTACTTGATTACTTGCCTCGTTCGTCATTTCTGGGCAGCATTAAGAAACTTGTAGTCATTATATTAATTAAAAGCAAATTAGTCAGCGAACGAGGTGACTCAGACTGATAATGGAGTCCTAGTGCGCAGGAAGTCCAATCCGACTCCGAGCCCGGCTCAGGGCAGTGGCGCAACTTTCGCTTCGCTTTGAAGTCCGAGTGGAACGGGCCAAATTCAATTTACATACAAATCAAGTCAAGGTAATGGACAACTCTTTTAATAATTAGCGTAGCAAGGCAGGATGCAGGACTTCGGAGCGCCACTCATAACAAAGTGCAGTGTCTTAATTACTTACCGGCGCAGGCCCTTGCACGGCGGGGGGTGCAGGCTGGCAGGAGGAGTGATCCCTCATCCCCGGCAATTAGTTGAAATTAAAATGTGAGCAAGTGCACCAAGTTCGTAGCGTCTTGGCAACTTCCGGCGAAGCGTGAAATAACGCTGCCAGCTGCAGGACGCTGCACGCCTGCGACTGCGAGGAGGCGTAGGCAGACTAATGACACTTTTTAATCAAATATGCTAATGCTAGCATAATGTGTCTTTCTTTCGCCGGAGTGGGTCATCTGTCTCCGCCCCAAATGTAACAGCGAATCACGAGCCACCTACGATTAAATTTGAAGGGAGATACGGGGAGGGTGCCGACCGGGAGGAAGACGTATTCCTGGTTGGCCACAACTTGCACATTTGCAATACAAATTTGCGATGCCATTAATGTATGGGAGCCCCGATTGTGCCACACCCCAAAAAAATGCCCTGCCATGAAAAATCGCCGCCGGTCAAACACGTAACCAAATTGTGCACAGCCAGGCCAGGAACTGCTGCAGCAGGAAACAAGGATAACGAGCGTGTTGAGGCCCCCGAAATCCCGAATACCCGAGTTCCGAGTTCCTGAACCCCCCAAGTCCCCAAAACCGTCTTGAAACTGTGAACGGGGTTTTGGTTGATATGTTGGCCTTGTCGTTAGCTGGCAGGGCTCTGGAGCGACTGGCAGGCTCATGTTATTGCCCGGCCAGGGCCAGGCAATGTCCTGTATCCTTCTGGCTCCCTCGCACCAGACTGCCAGGCTGCCAGCCTGTGATGCCTGATGTGGCCTGACTGCCGCTGCTGCATGGGACAAGTATTTTAAAATCCAATTAAAAACGCCATAGTGGGATTTTTCAATCGCTGCTGCTGATGCTGCCGTTGTCGGCTCTGGAAGGGAAGGAGGCAGCCGGACAGACATCAGAATCAGCAACAAAGTTGCATTAAGCGCGCGACATTCGCTGGCCACCGTTCGGGCGCACTCATTTGTTGGACAGAGAGAGGTGGTTGCGGGAGTGCTAGCCGTGGACGTGGCAGTGGCAGTGGAAGGAGTGGATGGTGTAGCAACTGGACCTCGTTGATGGCCATTGCATGTTTGCCTCTTGGGCGCAATAGCGTAGCCGGCTGAATCTTGTTAGCCAACGTTTACGCTTATTATGCGGTGGCAAGGCTATCGAATTTGTTTGGTCCAGGTGGACGAGGACGAGGACCTCTGCTCTCGTCGCTGCCATAACCACCTATAGGAAAACAGGGATATGTAGACAGGCAGCTCTGTGCCAGCAAATTGCATTTGCAGCATGACACTCGCAGTTGAATGCACCTCATAAGATAGCACAAGAAATCAAATAAAGTCATTCGCATGCGAAGCTAATGCTTTTTGCAACTATTTGTGCAGAATCGAAGAGCACATCTGCGTTTCGGAAACTTTGACCCGTATGTCAAAACAAATCTGTGGCAGGCAGAACTTATCAACATGAACTACGAGCTGGCAAACACAAACACAGGCACCGGCAAGCTCTGACCCCTCGGAGCCACTGAAATCGAGCCAGGCCAGACAGTGGCCCGGCACTTTGCATACAAATCATATAGTCTCCATAGTGTATCACAGAACAGAAAACACTTCGTACACATACAGGCACTGACACGTATGTGGAATGACCAATGGGATCATTATTCTCGATTTTGGACGAAAAAATGTATAGCTTGCTGGAAACTAGAAACTTTCAACTACCTTTTGCCAGTTGATAAACAACAAAACTTTGGCCGCCAGGCCAGAGGCATTTTGAGGATTTGCAACGTCAGTAAACAACATTTGAGTTGGGGTCCACTTTATATGCGAGTTCTTGGCCAGGACCCTGGAATCCCAGTCCCTGCGTTGCCTATGCAAAGCAGTTCCTCCGTCCAGTTATGTCCCCGTACGTGTAATGCGGTCTATTTTTACCAGTTTCCTGGCTTAATACTGGCCAGATGGCCACTGCCGGCAAAATTAAATAAAAATCAGTGCTCTGAGTGAGCCAAAATGGCAATTTTATAAGCAATTTGCCACTGGAAAGATACGGTTGGCCACGTTGTCGACTGCTCGTCTGGCAAATTCGACAGAGATGAAGAGCGAACGATTTCTGGACTTTGCCGAAAACAAAAACGGACGATAATGTAAGCAAAAAGGTCAACTGAAAATTACATTTCCAGCAGACCACCCTCTGCGCCTTTTGAATAGACGAGGCCCTATCCAGATATCCAGGCATTTTAATGGCGCCCTCGAGGTGGGGCTTTAAAGTATGGCCCCTCGGGAGCCGAGAGTCCCTTGCTGTTGTGTGTGCGTGCATCTGACACGCAATAAACACCAATTAAGAAAATAATATTTTGTGTACACACACAAACAGGCGTCTCTGGGAAATTGAAAAGCCAACGCCATTGCCAGCGCCAAGCGAATGCCTTCGTCTCTAGTTTTGTACAAGTGCTGTGCAAATAATGCACAAAAGTATGCTACAAAATACAAACAACAAACAAGCACCACAAACAGCAGTTACGAACCGAAAGCGAGAGCCAAACCTATAACAAAGGCTAAAATCGTATTGCTTTTGGCCCGAAACTTCTCCGCCACCCGCCCCCACTTCACACCCTTCCGCTTTACAGTCTGGTTGTGAAGTCCGAGCCAGCTTGTTATAAGGCATGTTGACAAGCCTCTTTAACAAATGACACCAACAGACGAAGAAGCAGTCTGAGCAGGACAAGCCAAATAGTCACTGTTCACCCTTCTGTCTTTTTCTGGCCCTGTGTAACATTTGTCCAGCCCAAACGAAAAATGTTGCCTCTTGTTTATCGAACTTCCTCCTGCAGTTTTAGTGTTCCTTCGTCCCGCCGTCCTTTTCTTGTTTTGTTGTTATTAACTGGGTATTTCTGATCCTTTGCGAGGGATATGCTGTGGCTCTTGCTGCTCCTGAGACATTCTATAGCGATTCGACCCACATCAAAGCTGAACTTCAACGGTCTTGGAATTCCACTCTAGAGCTTACATTCATAAATTTTATCCTGCTTCATAGTTATCCCTAGAGTAACCACTTTAGGGAAACCTTCTATCGAGCTCCTAGATATCGAGCTGCATGGAAATTGTATCTTTTCTGTATGATAAAGGTATGCCTTAGGTCATATAAGTCCAGAGATACATTTCAAAATGGACCGTGAGGCATCTAGTGTTTCAGAAGATATATGTATATAACGTCACAGGGGAAGCTACAAACCCTTTTAAAGATGTAAGCAGATTAAATATAAGCAAGAAGTGAACCTGGAAGTGATTAAAGCTCCCAACAAATTGTCGCTGTGTTCCACAACAAGGCATCCCCCGTTCACCCATCAACCTCTGAACGCTTTCGGGAAAGTAATTTCAGATTTTTAGGCGGGGTCTTGAAAAACTGTTGCCGGCGCTCAGCGAACCACAAACAAGGTTCGTGCTTTTGTTGCAGCGGCAACATGAGACTGCTGGTCTCCATCCCGAGTTGCACGGATGGGGCGGACGGCGCTGGGGATGCGGGGCACACTAACCGCAGCATAATAATTATGCAACAGAAACCGCAATGCATGCGGGCCACGCCAACAACACAAACAACGGCGACAGCACCCTCTCCCGCCCCCGTCAGGCCCCTAGCCGCCTCTTGGCCAGATTCGGGAGGAAAATTGTTTTGCCAGGCGAAAGTGTGAACAAAAATCTGTTGCGTGTGCGGCAAAAAGAAGCGGGCGGGGCAAAAAAAGCATAAAAACAACCAGCAAACGCAACGTCAAACCGCAAAGTCAAATGCAACTAAAACCACAGCACAGTTTGGGGCGCTGAGGTTTCCCAGCCTTCGTCGGTATGGAGGGTGGCGGTGGGGTATGAAAAGAAGCACTAAATGAACTTTAATCTCCACCTGGACCTGGACCTGGTCCTTGGCCCTGGTGTTTTCCATAGCAGCAGTAACTATTATGCACTCAAAGAGGACTCGTCCTGACTAGCCAACCGTTATTGTTTCACTTTATTCCGGAGCATTTCATTCCGTTTCCTTTGGCGATTAATGCGCCCACTTATCCTGCAAAGGAACACGAAACAAATTCGAGAAGGGGCGTACTGGAGCTAAAGCCACATAACTTAATGGCGACTCGCTTCATTTGAACTTTATTGCTGACTACGCTGACTGCCCAGGAGAATAAACATAAGCTGGGGGTACTGACGGCCCGGAGTCCTGGGGTCCTGGCTTCGTGGGCTCGTGAGCCACAGGACTTCTGGACTCCCTCCCTCCAGGGTCGTGGCAGGTACAAAAATCAATTTGGCCGGGCTTAGTCGAAACAGCAAAGCGTAAGCAAAGGAAGTGCCCCGGCCGGACATGTCCTGGCTCAGAGACAGGTAGGCTAAGTCTAATAAACTGCGCGTCCAAAAGCGGGCAATGAATTTATTTTTGTGTTCCTCGGAGGGACAGGGCTAAGCTAATTGTATTGCGGCAGCATTTTGATTGCGGGGATTTGTACATGATTGAAAAGGACCAGCTCCAGCTCTAGCGCCGGTCGGAAAACATCTGCCAGGCAGAGTCCGCCCGGCAGAGTGCATAAATTGTGCGCCCAGGTTGCGCGCATTATTCATTTTAATGCGTCCCAGACGTGGATGGCGCCGAGCCACGGCGACCACAACAATTTGGCCACATGTAAGCGCGGCGAGCTGGCCGTAATTGCCTCAAAGTGGCGGCCCACCAGCGCCGACAAAGCCGGCGGAAGACGACACCGAGCCAGCCAAGCCACTGCACTTAGGGCCGGGCCAGGTAGCTGCATCATTAAAATGAGTTAGCGTCCTAGACAGCGGTGAAGATGGCACTGGAGAAGGACCTCTGAGACGGTGCCCGTTTGGGCGCAATTTCTCGAGGCTGTGGCTGTGGCTGTGCCAGTGGCAGCGGCAGCAATTAAGCCATAAGGTAGATTAACTTAAAGCCCGCGCCGCCTTTGACGGAGCAGATGCGCCCGATGCCGTGCCGGAGGGGCTTTTGTGGCTCGAAATTTATTTAATTAACCGAAAATTTGTATCTGAAAGTGAGGTGTGCCTTTGGAGGACGCTGAGAAAAATGGGATTTGCCCTGCATCCTTGAGGCCATAGGCAGCTTCAATGCCAGCTGCACAACTGCACAATGGCGCTCGTCCGTACAAAAGAAAAGGGGGGAAAATTCCGTAAAATAATATTGCAAATTGCTCAAATTTAACAAGATTTCAATTGTATTACGCAAAAATCCGAGAAGCATTGCATTTCAATTGTTGTAGCTGGCAGGCTGCAGAGCTCTTGTTCACAACACATAGTCATATTGAGTATCTATCTGAATGCGGATGAATTGGGGAAGCCTGGCTCTGGCTCTGGCTCTGGCACTGGCTCTCTCCTATGTGGCAAACAAAACGTGCCGCTTGCAGAATTGTACAACAACCAATTAAAATGCATAACTCGATTTAAAGTTTATATAACATTTTACTAAATAACAGGTTCGTCCCAGGCATTCAGCTTATATAAGTGGCCTGTATCCTCCAACCATGTGCTGCTGGCTCCCTTCATCCGCTCGACAGTTCGGTTTGCAAGGGGCTTACAATGTCTGCCGCATGTTGCTGTTGCTGCTGCTGCTGCTGCTATTCCGTTGCCGAGGCAACACGCAATTAAAAGCGATATTGAATTTTGTTACGCTCTGCGCTTGAGTGTGCTATTTGCAGTTGTTGCTGTTGCTGGCGGTGGCGGTGGCGGTGGCAGTGGCAGAGGGAGTGGAGTGCCAGTGGCTTTGAGTCGGGCAAAAATACATATTTTGTTATGTGATTGGCATAACTTATATAATTCCAGGCCAACAACAGCTTAAAGCCTTGCCATGCACAGAGTGCAATGTGCCGCAAGAGTCCTTTGAGTTTTAAGGTTTTAACGCAGAGACCAGATGCCAATTACAGGCTGAAAGGGGTCTTTATATCTGAATATTTATACCCGGTACTGACAGAGTATCTATCACTCCTCTCTTGATGACAACAGAAACTTAAGTACTAGCTAAACACTGGCACTAACTAAACTAGAGCCTTTCTCCCAGGAAGCGTATTATAGCTGGGTACGCCACTTCATTATTGCCGCCTCTCCAATTCTGGGATGGCTTTTTTCCAAGTGCACAATCCGGCTTTTAATTTTTATCTAACGACCAGTAGTCGGCCTCTTCAATTGTTGGTCGTTGCTAGCAAATCGCCGCTGAACCCTAATATATGGCCATAACGGCATGCAGAACTGTTGACCGGAGCACTTGCCTGGCAACGGACGTGGCGGCGTGATGGGAGGAGGGTTTATGCCAGAGGCCAGAAGGGCATTATAAATCTTCATTGTTTGGGGCAGCTCTGTAAAGTAGCACAGACAACAACCGAAAATTTCCGATGCCCCCGCACACCCATGCCCATGCCCATGCCCATGCCCCAGTGCCATGCCGCATGTGTGAGTGTGTGCTAAAAGCAACATCAATTTGCATGAATTCCGTCCGTGTGCGGGTGTGCGAGAGTGTACATGTAATTACAAAAACAGACGAAGCGAAGCTGAGTACGTGCAAATCTGACCAAAAATTTAAATTGATGCTAAAATTTTGGGCAAACGCAGTGCTGCCTACAACCATGCGGAGTATGATGTATGCATCTCCTTGGTCCTCGGACGCCCGCCCTTCGGCTAGATTGCCACACCTCAGGCAATAGAGTCGGTGGTGCACCGAGGCCTACCAGCACTTTATCCCCGATCTCTCGGCAGACCGTGTTGCCGAGTTCGAAAAACAAGTATATCGAATTTTAATTACAGTTGCTTCATCTGTGCGGGCTTATGTGATATTTGCTTTTTTTGCACCCGGCGGTGGACACAGAAATGTACTTTCTGATTGAGTGCTGACCGTGCTGACCGACCGAATCGAGGACCGGCGGCCGAGGGACAGGATTCAAGAACGAAACGACTAATCAAACGATACTTATTGTGGTGTGGTGAGGGGTCTATTATGGATGATGCACTTTCCAGTTAATTAATATATAGCGGCTATAGCTTGCCATTCCAAACCAAATTTACGATTATTCCTGCCATTTGGCAGTTGATTTACGGCCCTCCAGGGGAAACTACTCCAGCACTTTAAAGATTGGAAACTTGAAGTTTCAATTAAATGAGAAATTATGTTCCTAGGCTTGTTCTCTATTTTTGTACAATTACAGTCGCAAGGGCAGAATAAAAACCAATGAGCTTTGTTGGTATATGGTTTATGAACAAGTGGCAGATGTACTCCAAACACTTTAGGCTAGTATTTCGTTCCTGAAACAATGAAAAGAGTAATTCGCCAAGGGCTCTCTGGGCAAACCGAAAGTTCAAGCTTCCACGTTTGGGCCTTAAATTTCAAGTGTTTTCAGAACTGTGTTCTTCGAAACGAAGACAGGACTCAAGTGCATAAATTCGTATTTTCTTTAAGCGAAATCCACTGCCCTGCCCAGGCCAAAGCATCCTTGGAATCTGGAGCCCGTCGACGTCGACACTCGACGTAGCTAAGCAGCGCCCAAGAAAAACAGGCCCACCATCAGTGTCAGTTTTATATTATTTTGCTTTATTTTATTTTGTTTTCCTCGTGCCCTGCGACTTTGAAAAAGGATACCATACCCGCTTCCGAGGCTGCCTCGGTGTCTGGTTCTGCCTTAAGACGTTTTCATTTTCATTAAATGCCTTCGCGGCTTATATCAAGCTGCCAGGCTGTGTATCCCGTGTATCCCGCGTATCTTGTGTATCCTGCGGGGCGGCAGGGTCTGAAAGGATATTGTCTAACAACAAAAGTGGAATAAATTAGTTTAGCTCATGTCTTGGTCCCGGCAATGAACTAGAAAATGAGCTGCAGAATATGTACGTGGCATAAGGCTGGAGGCCCCCAACCCCGCTCCCTGATAATAACGAAATATGTGCATCTGACAGGTGGCAGCCCAAGCAGCGGAGCAGGAAGGAGGGTTCCATTAGAAGGTTCCATGTCTGAAATTCAATAAGTTTGGTCTTCGATGCGACGCTTATTAATACATTAATATTAAAGTCGACGGCAGCTGGGAAATAGGACTCTTACATGTGCTCTTCCAATAAAACCAACCAGCGGAGTCCGCCAGCGAGTCCTTAGCGTATCGGACATTAATTTTTCAATAATCCCGCACAACTAAAATAAATATCTAAAGTGGCATACTTCATGGCTCCGAAAACTAATCTTTTATTGATGCCCCAGCGATCGGGGAGGAAGGAAACGCGCTCAACTGAGTTAATTAAATTTTGTGCAGAGGGCCGTGCTTCTGGGACTCGTCTTAACTTTAATAAGCACATCTTCATCCTCTCCATCGCCCTCAGTCTTATGGCCCGGCATCCCATGTCCAAACACATCCCCAAAACCCAAGCCCCAAAGCCCACCAAATATATCCTCATCGGCGTCCTCATCCTCGTCCTGTAAGTATTCCTGGGCAACCCTTTTCACCGACCGCCTTCCTTTTTTCTCGGCCCGAACTTTCTGTTTAATGCTTAGCCGAAACTTTTTTGACATTTTTATTGACAAGAATCCAGGACCCAAAGCAGAAGGAGCTCGAGCCGGAGCCGGAGCAGGAGCAGGAGTAACCACGGACTTCTCTCCATGTGGCTTGTAGAACATTTTTTGCTCTCATGGGCTGCGGCAAAGTTTTGTCTGGGCCCCGGCGGTCTCCTGTGCCCGTGTGTTGCGGTCAAATCTAATTTCCGCAGCTTTTACTACTTTATTAAACTATTACAACTAAAGCCAGCCCGGCCAGCTTCTCCGGCTCCGGCTCCGGCGACGGCAATGGCGATAGGTATTAAAAAAGTTATGTTCTGGCGTATACGGCGGGGAAGGCGAGTGTGCGGGCGGGCCACGAAATGTGTTAATAAAGCACACTTGCCACCAACATGGCCACATAATGAAACGAAATTGCTGAAGGCAAGAATATGGCCAGGACTGGACGGGGCAGGGTGTCG
Source organism: Drosophila monieri (assembly GCA_035047585.1). Classification (NCBI taxonomy): domain Eukaryota; kingdom Metazoa; phylum Arthropoda; class Insecta; order Diptera; family Drosophilidae; genus Drosophila; species Drosophila monieri. The sequence continues at coordinate 11,767,849 of JAWNPJ010000027.1, forward strand.
TGTCCTTCCCAGAGGGTGGCATCCGGCCTGACGGACCGACGGACGGGATCTGCGTCCGATCAAGGAGTCCATCGATCCGGGTAGGGTACACAGTACACGGTATACAGTATCCGGACAGCAAGTGGCATTAGTTGCTGCCACTTTGTGGCTCTTTTATGGCCCGTTCGCTTGGCTTGACGGCGTCAAGTTCCCAGCCACTTTCTTCTCGGGCGGCTTCTGCCTGTGTACGTTTAATTGCCCCGACCTTTGCCCTTGTGTACGTGGTGTGTGTGTGTGTGTGGGGTGCATAGTTTCGGGAGTGTTGCATATTAATTAGCATTAAGCAGGGGGGTGCGAGGGCGCCCAGATACACACGAAACTTTGGCCATACTGCAATTAAATTTAAGCTGCATCAGGCTGCGACCTACACATATTCCCGGCAGCTCGGCAACCGGAGAGGCTCGGCAGCCGGATCAGGACTCACAAAAGCCTTGTGGCCATGGCGACTACTGCGAGGACGACAAAGTTTGTTGGGTTTCTGGTTTCGGTTTTTGGTCTACAGAAGCAAAAGTTCGCGTTTGTTTCTTTTCCCTTTTTGATATGTATTTTAATTCCTTGGCCTGTGAGCCATTTTGCAGCCGGGAGCCGGGAGCCGGCAGTCCAAGTCCTTTGGCTTTTGAGCAGCCGAAACAGGCAGCAACAGCCAGGATGACTGCGGCTTAAACGGCACTTATGAGCTTATGCCACAACTTACATTATTATTATTACTCCGATTTTTCCTATGCGAGTGCAAGTGCTTCTTGCTTCTTGGCAATAAATAGTTATAGACTGCAGAGGGCACTTAACGCGGTCGCAGGCGGAGAGTTTGTTTTAATTAAGGCACATTAAGCGCAATGGTTTATGGGTCCTGTGGGGGTCCATCAGGACTCGCGGAATATGCAAACTCGTGATCCGAGACCATCCGGCCGCATCCCCATCAACCGGGCCGAAATCTCATCACACTTTTAAACATATTATAGGGAATCGAATAAAGCAAAGCTCTCGCATGTCATAAGCGTTAAATTCAATTTGAGTTTACAACGCTTTCATGTGCGAATGGGAGGACGAACTGCTGGGGCTTTGTCCTGGCCGGGGGAGGAGGAGGGGCTTGTTTGACAGTTTTTGCAGCGCACTCAATCAGCACTTGTTAGAACTTTTTAGTGTGCTGTAAAATAAACATGAGTAAAGAGCCGAAATGAAATGAAATTTAATAAATGCAGTGCGGCAGAGTCGAGTGCCGGTGGCAGGGACGGAGGACGGAGGAAACAGGAGTAGAGCAAAGCGACAGGCAGCATGACATGCACTTCATAAAACTTTGCTCATAAAAATTGAAATTGAAATGAAATGATGATTCCAGGGCCGCTGCGGTGATATGGGATACGAGGACACGGCATGAGGGAGGCGGGTGTGTCCACATGTGTGTGTACATACATACATACATATATGCCACGAACCAGTGAGAGTTGACAACCGTCGGAAGCCCTGTCCCTATCTCTTTCGCCATCTCTGACTCTGTTTCTGTCTCTGGCCCCTCCCCGATCCCCGCACAATTGTTGGCTGTAAAAATTTGTTGGCCAAACAACAAGTGGAGCAACCAAAGCAGCAGCAACAGCCTGAAAAACAACTTAAACTGTCATTGCAAAGTTTGAGGCAAAGCCTGGGGCGGGGGGACCTGCGACAGGGGACAAGAACCCGTTAGGGGGCGGGACAGGAGGAGCGGCAAGAACGAAGGTATTAAAAACTTTTCTCCGAGCAATTATGTGAAGGCTACTTAACTTTTTTTGCAGGCAATAAATTTTGAGTTTAAATCGAGGCACCTGGGCTGCAGCACAATTTTGTTGCATCCCCGTTCCTGGCAGGGAGTTCCTGAATTTTTCGGGGCCCGCCCACTCGTAGAATTCGTAGAGCTATGTGCCGAAATTCAATTAGCCAGCGAAGCGGAGCCAACTGCTCCGGGTGAGGAGCGGAGGGGACTGTGGCAGAATCAGTTTGCCACTTGGCATACCACGCAGTTTTGGGGAATCCTTTGAAATACACGCGTGCTCATGGTTATGGATCCTCCCCGCCTGCACAGATACACTCCGTCCTCCCTCCTCATTTGTGTGCTTGTGGTTGTGACAGGCTGCTTGCCGCCGCTCTGATGCATATTTGCCCGATTACTCCGAAAATGTCACATTAATTATTGGCATTTATGGGGCTTGCGCCGCTTTTGATATGATAGACGACAATGCCGAAATTTGGAGTCTGCTTTACGGCGCGCCATTGTAGTGTCCTCAAGAGCGTTGTGTTTGTGTCTGTGTCTGTGTGTGGCAGCTCAACGGATATTTACGTGTGTTTGCTAGTGTGCGGTTGTATTAATTGAAATTTGTTTTTGTGTGTCAGCTGCAAGACGTCGTCGGGTGGCTCATTGTTGGGTTTTGCGGCAATTAAAAGTTAATTTGACAAAGCGAGACATTTCTAATTAATTTCGAGTCTAAACGACATTTTAATTCAATTTATGTTTTTGGCAGCACTTGACAACACAATGAATTGAGAGGCCCGATTGACTGGGGTCCGAAGTGGCACAGAACAGATAGAAGGCTCGGAATATGGCTCAAAAGCCAGAGTTGGCTAGAGAGACGCGGAATTCGATTTGCGAAGCACTGATAACTGAAACAAGCCATCTATGACGGCCGGTAGTTGAGTTATCCGAAAGTCCATCGCCTGTCCAATTCATATTCCAGCTCCCACTTTCAATTACTTAGTGACAGGTTGCAGTTGCAGTGATTAGTCTGAAAGCGATTTAGGCCGGGTGGGATAGATGGGCCCTGGCAGCCATGGGACATCATTGTCACTGCCAACTTGGCGCATTCAACGCCAACTTACGCCAACTGTCTGTCAGCACTGGTGGAGCCTCCTGGACCAACCCCCCCTCATGCGGCTACTTATGCAAAATACTCCACTCCTGCCAACGGCTGACACCCTGGCTGCTCATATGCGGGGAGCCTTGATTACCGACGGCCGGGGCAGGACGGGCAGAGACGCACAATTGTGTTGATTGCACAGATGACAAGACGTAGGACGAGATGACAACTTTGCTGCCTGCCAGCCCTGATGACAATGAAGTGCATGCATGAATATTCTAATCAAATGAGCCGCCAGCCTGCCTGGCTAGGATCCTCCTGGCTTCTGGCTCCCTGCTCCAGGCTCCTGCTCCGGGCTTCTGGCTGCTGTCTGCAGTCCGGCTATTGTTGAGCTGCAAATTTTCAGCCTGTGGCACATGTGTACACCCAAAAAAATGGAAAGGAAAAAGCCAAACTTTAAATATTTCCTATACCTTTGTAGCTTCTTGATGATACCAACTATGATTAAATAATTACAAGTATTATACGTGAGAGATGTCTTGGACTGAAAAGCCTTTCAAAATTATCTAGTATTTATAGTCCGAATCCCATGTACTCTTAATTATATTTATAGGCCTGGATATTAACCAGAAGTTCAATGAAAGTCTCCAGCAAATTTCTTCCAGTTATGAGGCATATGCTTTTTGTTTTGTGCTCTGGAAAAGTTTCAAAGTCAGCCCGAGTCCCCGGCCCAGAAAAACCTTTCCTTTACCTCGTTTCATTTCATTCACTCACTGAAATCGAATTTGCATAATTTAACATGATGGTTGCGCTTATTCCTCTAGCCTGTCAGACAAACAGACAGACAGGCTCGAGGAGTGGATGGTTGGATTGGATTGGGCTGGGCTGGGCTGGGTTATTATTGTGGCTGCGCGGCTAGAGCCCCGCCCCGTCAGCCCGATGTCCCGAGATCGGCGTCACCGCATTTCGCTGCCACATGCATCATCATTTGCATACATTTGCAGAGCGCCCAGTCAGTCACTGTTCACTCCTCATTACTCCCGGCTCCCGACTCCTGGCGCCCGTTCCCCGTCTCCCATCTCCTGGCGCCCGGCTGCGTCTAAGCCGGGTCGATTTTCTTTGAAAATAATTCGAAGCGCGGCAGGAAAGTGAAGAAAAGTGGAAGAAAGCATTGACGTTGATGGATTTTGGCACTTACACAGGCCAGCGCCTGTCACTTTCGTGCGCCAACTGCGACTCCGAAAAAAGGCTGCGGTTGAGCTGACTTTGAAGCGCATTTTAATGAAGAATGATATGTTGGCATCGCAGCCGCAATCGTCCTGCCCCACCTCCACGTCCCACTCCCATTCATCTTCAACGCCGCCCCTGCCTAACGAATCTACTGACAGTTTTCGCGGCTTTCGTGTGCAGCCACTGTCGAAGTTGAAGGGCGAGGACATCAACAACAAGTCCTTCTGTTCGACACCCGATGCCGCCAAACGGGGAGAACGAGAATTTGCATCAAATAATGTCGCTGCCTTATCTGATATTCTTTTGACACTTGGAAGGAAGTTATATTTTTGACTGTTTTTCTTATTTTTCGGGCTTCACCCTGAAGACGACTATGTTCGATTCAAGAAGTGGGCATTCAGGTTATCAAGCTTGTATGAACTGAAAGGTTCGATGATCAGTTGGAGCATGGAGCAGTTCCTGGAATTTGAACGTTACATTGGACTATGGTTCAGACGACCACTTTTGTTGGCCAAAATTAAATTTTTAAAAGTTAAAACAACGAAGGTATTTTGACCGCATTGTATTCGGGGAAGACCGACTATCAATGTTGCATGCCAACAATTTTCATAGATGGCGCCACATTCGCGAAATCTGAAGCGAAACCCAGCTGGTCATACTCAAAAAGTGTGAAGTGTTAAAGTGAAAAAAAAGAGTCATTTTCAACATCATATTACATAAAAAGGACAATAATCTGACCAATCTTTAGTCATGAATTATAATAAGTTGGGCTTGTACTACGTATTGTGTGCATTGAAATGTTACATGTTGTTGTGGTGTCTTTCGCAGTTAAACGTTAAAGTAAATCTTCTGAACTGTGAAAATTTGCATAGAAATCTCGTTTTTAAAATGCTGAAGAAAGAGAGTCCAGCCCAGTCCAACCTTGATATCTATTGTACGTCGTAGAGTAATTATTTCTTTTTTGATTGTATATAGTCAGAATTGCCACTTCAACCACTTTTTTTTGGAATTTGCGTTTGTAGTTCATAACCTAAAATTCAACAACTCGATCTGTGAAGGCCCAAGAATTGAAGGGGAAAGCAATTCTTTCAAAACTAAGACCAGAGGAAATATATCAGAGAAAAATATTCAAACTTTTGAGGATGCTAGTAAGAAAATATTCTATCATTTAACGGCAAAATGGAAGAAAGGCAGATCGAATGCAAAGCTATTTCAAAGCAGACAACCCTTATTTCAAACTCTAAATTTCTTTGTTTTTTATTAAAATTTACATAAAATTTTATAATTTAGAAAATTTTTATAAAATAAACAAAATATATAAAAAAAAAGGCCCACTCACTTTTTTAAATTTCTACTGCCTATGGATTATATTAACCCAACAAAAAAAACTAAATCGAAATAAATAAATCTATTAATTTATGCCAACAAAAGTGGTCGGCTGGACCATAGTGCATTGTTGTTCAGACATGATCGGTCGGAGGTTATTCTACATTCCCAGACGCCAAGGACCACCTCGGGTAATCTCAGCCCCGAACGCAAAGCGGGAAACTTAAAATACACAAACGCAGAATAAATAGCCCGCCGCATTGATTTTCTATGGAAAGTGACACATGGCAGCAGTTCCACGCCCCTCCTGCCGGTGTCGGCGGCGCTGCCTTTTCATGCATATCAAAATAACTACAATAAATGCCAACAAAGGCGAAGAACAACAAACATTAATGGGGAAATACACACGCACACAAAGCCAACAAAGGCAGCAGTCAAAAATGTTGCAAATGTAAGTAAAATAAAAATATACAACAAAGACACAGTTTCATTCAGGGAATGAGTGTTTGTTGTGTTTGTTTGTTGGTATTTGAGTGTATTTGTAAAACCAAAACTTTTGACATAATAAAATGGAATGTTATTGTCAAAAAAGTTACTTGCATATTAAAACAAACGAAACTTTCGCACCGACTGCCCTATCTCTCGCTTGCTGGTTTTTTATTTTTTGCTTCTGTTATTTTTATACAGCAACCCCGCCCCCGTGCCATCTCCATCAGAATATTTATTTTGCCCGTTCAGACGTGTGTGTGTGCGTGTGTATTTTGGCTCATAAATGCCGCACACAAATGCAAATGGCGAATGGTGAATGGCGAGTGGCAAGAGGCAGCCTGTGAAACGAACAACGAGTTCTGTGAAAAGCAAACAACTTTAATTGAACTGTTTACCCGATTTTTATTTTATGCCACCTCAAGGCCCTCCAGATGCTGCGAGCTATGTATGTAATTGTTATGGTTATGTTTGTGATGATTATTTGGCTCGTTGCACAGCTGCCAACTTTTGCAGGCACGACCAGTTCCCCCCGGAAGGGACATTATCATTCGCCCCTCCCCGGGAGCCTGGCTGCAAGCAGTGGCTTATCAGGCCCCCGAAGATGGCCAGCAAGCACTCGCCCGGGACTTAGTCTAGGGCTCTCAGCACAGTCTACACATCGAAATAATGCCAAAACTGAACAGGCAACATAACTTTAATTGCAGTGGCAGAACTGGAAAGTACAACAAAGAACGAGCCGATACGAATACGCAATATGAACAACCAAGAATTTTTAGTATAGTAGGTATAGCAGTAGATAGGTACATGGTACACTGAGAACAAAATCGGGCACTTACCTTTGCTAGCTCCGTCCGGGCCGCGCAGAATGGTGCACTCCTCTATTGTGCCGAACGGATGGAAGATTTGTCTAACATCGTCTTCGGTTTGTTGTTTGCTCAACATGCCAACGAACAGCTTGCGATCTAGATGCTCTGTTTGAGGTTCGGTTTCGGTTTCGGTATCGGTATTGGTTCAGGTTCGAGTTCGAGTTGGAGTTTGAGTTCGGTTCATGTTCATGTTATGTAATGCGGCTCGATCGATCCAATTGGTTTGATTGATTAAGATTTTGATTTGATTCGATTTTGTTGCACCAAAGAGACGGCAAAATGGACAAGTGGCAATGTTTGTTTGTGGGATGTCGGTTGTGGATTGTGGATGGTGGATGGTGGATGGCGGGTTTGGGGTTCGATCGTGTTCATGTGAAAATGAAAAGATTCAATCAAGAAGCCATAGCCGAAAATATTTCAAACCAAATCAAATGAATACGGAAAGGAAGATTTTTGATCATCATACATATGCGTGTCATAAGAGAGGATATGAGAATGTAACAAGGTTACACATTACGCAAAATTATTTTATTTTATTTTTATTGTTTTTTTTTTTTTGGTTTTGGTTTTTGGTTTTAACGAGTAATGAACGCAGCAGGCACATTTACGTAATTGGTATTTGTTGTAAATTTAAAAATTCAACAGGCGCAATATACTCAAAGAAAAGTAAAAGCAACAACATTTATTTAACAAGAGATTTTGGTGATTGTTGGATAGATTGAGCACCAATAGAGCAAATACAGGTACAACATTTATTAATGTGGTTAGATTTGGGGTGGGAAGAGGAGTACGAATTTTGATTTTGTAAGAAGAGTTACAAAAAGAATTTATTTTCGAAATTGTTGCATTAAAAACAGTTGGTAATTCACAACGTAAATAAAAGGAAGGGGAAACAAATACAAAATCAAATCCAAATCAAATCGAATGTAATCACAAAAGAGTTTAATTCATTTTTATCGGAAACAATAAGAGAAGAATTGTCAGTTTTCCAATTTTGCCAATTTTGATGTAGTTTTCGTTTCAATCATATATATATATATATATTTGATATAGAGCACGAACAAGTGTTACATAAAAAGGAAAGAAAAGAAGATAAAATTGGGTGATATTTAGTTAAATTTGTTCTCAATTATTTTTCGACTTACATTTACGAAAATGGAAATTAGCTATTGGATACGTATTACGTACGAGTATAATGGAAGTATATATGTATTTAAGTATAACGGTATAACGGTATAACGAACACACACAGACACGCACACAAGCATACCGTCCACACACAGTTACAAGCTGGCCACGCACAAGCTACTTAGTTAAGAATAGACATTGAAAGGTAATGGAACACGCTAGTCACTACTTGAAAAAACGGTCAAAGGATTACGGATACGGATACGGATTACGGGATCATGAGAGTATATGGCTTACTAATACTTAATCTAAATTAGAGGCTAGGAGGTGAGCAATGACCGCGATTGGGATACGTGTTCGCTAAAATGTAATCTAATGCATAATGTGCGAATGATGGGGTCGCATAAAGGACACGTTGTGCAGCTGGTCCTCGCCCGCCGCTCGGGTTCCGGAGTCCATGTTCCGAGCCGCAGTTTTCGGTATCATATCGAAAATTGAGCATCACATAATTGGCAAAACAATTGCCGGAGACCGAGAGCCGGCAGCCCAGCTGCTGTCGCGTTAAAGTGGCAAAAGCAATCGAAGTAGAAAATAACTAATACGACACGTTGGACCGTGCCCCTAGCCTGCAGGCAATTGTCTTGTGTCCGGGTTAAGCCTAATGGCATTTGGGCCCAGCTCCTCTGCCCGATCCCGCCCCAGTGGCACCCGTCCTTCTAGACCCCACAGCCTAGTCATCCCAAGCACGTGCAATAAGCCAAACAACGCCCATGGCATGCTAAACAACAACGGCAACAACCACAGCGTCGGCAACCGGAGGAGGGATCAAGGAAGTGCCAGCAGTGGAAGGGTTGGCTTAATAAAAATGTAAAGCACGTTGGATTTCAGGGGGAGGCGGGGGAGTGGAAAGGGGAAGGGTCAGGGAAAGGTAAAAATAGTGCAGCATACTTTGCGGCGCCTGCTGTTGTACATATGAAATGGCATAGTTCAACTGGCTGTTAACAGTTGCGGCCAAAACGGAAAAAAGGGCCAAGACCAGAGTGCAAGGAGGACATAAGAACAAGGCGGACAGGGGGAAGGGTTGGGGTTGGAAGGTTGAGGGTTGAGTGTTGGGCGAGGGGTGCCAAGTAGACGGGCGGGGGTCAGGACAAAAGGATTTGCACAATGTTTAGCCTGGCGTTGCAGCAATTTTCTACAATTACCTGAGGCACAACGACACAGACACAAACACAGACCTGCGAGGATAAAATGCACACCGGGCTTTCAGTGATTCGCTTTTGGCTGTTCTCTCTGCCACTCTGCCTTTCTGCCCCTTTGCCTTTATTCCTTTTTTATATTTTTTTCCGGTCTCGCAGCTAAAGGAAAGACCAGTGAAAATAATATTAAAGGCCATTAGGCTCATATAGACAAGTTAAGTGGCTCCTGGTCCGGGTCTTCTGTCCTCGTACTCGTACTCGTACTCGTCCTTGTGCTGTTCGTGATTCCCTTGCTGGCCATGTGTGGCAGTTTTTAGACTCTATTTTGTGCCTGCCCCACGTCCTGTGCCATTTCGTCCTGTGCCCGCACCCCATGCCACTCAGCGTTGCCAAGGCAAAAGAAGTCATTAACGTGTCGTTGTCTTTGATGCTGGGTGGGAGCGGAGTGGGTGCGAAAAAGAAAGCCAAATTAAATTAGTTAACCACATGGCAACTTTTGTACATGTGCATCGCAGGCGGAGGACAACGACAGGTCACTAATTGTTGCACGTTATGTTTTCGCTAGTCTCTCCCTGAGGCGGCACCGACCGACCGACCGCCTTTTCTCATCCAACATTCAACATCTAACATCCTGAATCCTGGACCCTGAATCCGGCTGCATCTTCGCCACTTGCCCAACGCCAGGGACGGGTAATTGTATTCCGAGCCCTGACCAAAGGTGCCTGGGCAGCGTCTATGAATAATAAAAAAATGTAGCGATGGCGGTGCCAGAGGACACAAAAAACACAGAAAGTCGCTGACAAAGCGAAAGTCAAAGCCAAAGCTCATGTGCCGAGTTGTCCCCTGATCCCTCTGCCCCTGCCGCAAGGTCCCGTATTTTTTTAGTGCACCGGGCAGAGAAGTGACTTCCTTTGACTGCCCGGCCAGTCCCTGCTGCCAATTGACATGTAAATTGACGTTTAATGGCTGCTAATGAGCGTCTGAGGATTAGTTCTTTCTCCGAGCGGAGCGCACAAGGACGCCGCTTTAAACACAAAGGAGCAGCACTGGGAGAAGAATTCTGCTAAACCAGGTGTCCGCCTTAAGCTTTCCTAATGCTAAAGTGTGTTGCTTCTTTGGTCAGTCATCCCCGTGCGGCTAATAAATCATTAAAGGCATAAATAAATACCAAATTCATTTCCCCGCCTCCGAGTCCGGGCTCTGCAACAATGCCGCCCGGCCGTATCTGAAAATGCTTTAATCTGATTAGGGCTGGGAGCTCAAATGCAATGCAAACATGTCAAAACTATTAATTATTTTCCTCGGATCAGTGCTAATATTTGCAGTAATAACCTTTTCGAGTTTTAAGATACTTGATGAGTTGCCAACGTAAGCACAAATGTGTAAATGGGAATTTAATATTATTTATGGGTGTGGAATTATTGTACATATATTTGCAAGAATAGTAAATATCAGATTTTATAGTTTCATATATTTTTAACTCATTGGATTTGTGTTCTTTTAATTATTTTTGTCCCTTCCCTCGAGTGTCGGTTTTGTTTCTGATTGATTGATGATGAGGCGGGTGAGTGGAAAAAGGAAACTAATTAATTCGTAATTAGTGACCCTTATTTGGCATGTAACGAGGCTAATTCAAAGTGATTGCACATCTCGAAAAGCTTTTAAGTTTTTGGTCCCATTAGCTCTGTGTTTTTAGTGAGTTATTTAATAAAGACTGCAACTCGAACACCTATTTTAAGCTCAAAGCTCAAAGCCTTTCCAAGGAGAGACTCGTACGTGGTGTTTATGGCACTGAAGCATAGACCCATTCAGCATGGAGGCCCCGAACCGCCGTCTGAGGTGTCGGCGTTTATTCGACAAACAAGCTAATGTTCCCTTTATGAGTCCCCCAACGCGGTTGCCGGCAAGCAGTCGGCGGAGTTGTCGGCGGACAATTGTGCGGCAATTGTCAGAAGTCTCCCTGGTCCTGTGGGCTCTTGGCTTTCTGGAAACTGCCAAGTCGGCAGAGTGCCCGAATCCTTTGGGCCTTCTTTGGCGACTTGAGCTGCTGCTTATTTGTCAGCCTGAATTCCTTATTAATAAGCGTGAAGCCCGACTGTAGGATTGGGACGGGTGGTGCAAATTATGCGCCTGCTCCCGCCAGCCGGTCTTAGGCCAAAGTTGGGAGTAAATTAGTTATTAGCCTTGTAAGTAGTTAAAAGTTGCCAAGTTGATGACAGCTCGCTGGAGCGGTTTCATCGGCGTGGCAGTGGGATTGAAATGGGATTGGAAACGGAAAATGGGAAAGCACCGCTAAAACGCGCCTAATTGTCAATTAGTGCTGAGCTGAAGCCTAGGTGGCTTCAGCTGCATTGGAAAGTAATATTTTAGGCACAAAAGTTTGTTTGGGAAGGTCCAAAAGTCAGTGGCAGGCCAGACGGAATAGGAAGAGCCAGAAACTTTGTCTTCGTCGCTGTGGTATTGAAGTGTTAATTAATATTGAAAGGATAAACTTTTCTTTGGCTTTTAAGTGGCAGAAGAAAGGCGAATGTAAATTGCGAAGGGATTTGCAGGGATTCAAAGGTTTCCATTAGTTGGAAAAATTTATTTAGAGAAATGAATAAATCTGAAGCATTAGCGGGCGAAGTTCTACTTTAATGTATGCTTTCTTCCACTGCTTTAGGAGTTTAAATTTCAAGTAATCATCTGTTAACTAGGTATGAATTATTATTTTTTAAGGAGCAATCTCTTAAAGGCGAAATTTGCGTATCAGGTTTCGGGCGGTTCTGGTGTGTTCGGGCCATCCCCTCGAAGGACGCCCCCTGCGGGAAGGCAATCTTGACATGCCATTAACATTTCATGTGCACCTTCTCCGCCGGCTTCGCCCTGGCTCGACTATAACTCCAAGAGTCAATATAAAGTAAAAATTTTTTATGACCCGGGGATTATCATTTCGCCCTGGCTCTGCTCCTGCTCGGCGCAGACAGGACATGAAATTGGCTGCACACTGTGGGTAACCAGAAATTGGCTATAAAAGGCGAGCGACGACCAAAAGGTGCTCCGTTGTCGTTCCTTCTTTTATACAAATGCATAAAAAATAGAAATTTTTATTTTAAGTAGTGACGCGTCATGGATAATGTTAATGGCACATGGTATTTTCATTTTAAACGCATAAAAATGTCGCCAGCTCACGAGAAATACTTTCAAGAGGGACAAATCGCAGAGCTGCACTGCAGAGTGTCTGGACTATATATACCTGGTACTGGCCCTGGAGGAATATGGTAACGAGAACTAGTGCATAGATGAAGAATTATAGTAAGCTTACAAAGTATTCCTTTTATTAAACGTATTGTCTCAAGCAAGATATACCCCCATCATCGTGGCTACTGGGTATTGTTAAGAGCAGACAAAAGAAGAAGCCAAATGTCGCTTTCAGAAAACCATCTACGTGGCTGTCACATTGGGTTCTAGGATGCGGGATTTTATAATTTCCCCCAGAATGGCAATAAGCAATGGCCACGAAGCTTGTTGCAAAGAGGATATCTGGCAACCGATCGATACTAAGACATTCAAGAATTTCTTAAAGAAACAATACCTATTTACTACATTTATGGTTCCTTCTGAATTTCTTTTAAATTAAATGTTTACCTAATTTTTGTTTTAAAGTTTGATTTATGGCTGCATTTCGTCCTGCGGCTTTGGGTCGAAGGTCGTCTCGGGCAGGGCTCGAACTCGGTATTCGGCTTTTAAATAATTTTTATTTTTCTGCTTTAACGAGAAGAGCAGAGGAGAGAAAAAGAGATGGAAAGGAAGCGTAAATAACATGTTTTATAGTATCTGTTGTTGTTATTGTTTTCAGATTCAGCACAACACTGCGTTACAATATTGACTTTAATTTTTTGCATTTTGTTAATTAAGAAATTGAAACGCACAACCATGTACAGTGTTTACTTTACTATTTTTTTAACACGCAATAACAATTACTATATTTTGATATCCAGTGAAAACTTACGCACAATATTCAACAACAACAACATACAGATATAAAACATATTTTGAAACAATGAACTTTAAGATTTAATTGAAACATAAAACATAGTTAGTTCTATTCGATTGCATGAAGGCCTGGGATGAAAAATACTTGGGTTGTGTGCATTCTAGTTTACAAAGATACTTAAAGGTCTATACGTTTATGAGCCACAATATCCAGAGACATTATCAGATACACTTAGAGATATGTTATTCTACATGGTTCTGGGAGCGCCGACAATGGGTAGGAAGGCATATTGATTTCGTTGCCAGATCCGAAAAACAAAGTCGTCCATCATCTGTTTTCCTCCTCGCAGCACTAATAATTGGAAATATATGGCCTGACTTAACCCTTGGAAGGCCAGTGCTGCTCGGCACGGCACGCACACGTCCTGCAAACACATTTGGGCACTCGAGGCGGCAAATCAATGCAGAACTTCAGGCCGGAACACTCTTCAACACCTTGACAGTGGCTGATGCCACAAATCAACAAATAAAATCAACAAACAGCAACAACAAATAGTGAAGGGTTGCATAGTAGTGGGGCAGGGCGGTCGGAAATCGCAGCAACAACAGCCAGCTCCGTCAATCAAGTTGCTTCGGGAAGTTTTGAGAGAAAATGGTTCAATAAACATGTCTTACATATAACATTTTAATTAAATTATATTTTATCCCCCCCCAGGTCGGGTCGGGTGTGTGTGCGGAGTGTTGTGCAATATTTATCAATTTTCCGAGAGTCATCACAATAACCATACTTCTTCATCTGGCCGGAATACAAACACAAGCTCAAGCTCCACTCGCACAAGCAAACAAAACTGTTTTAGCGCTCTTCATGCACATCACTTACAATGAGGGATACGCAAGGATACCGAAGGATGCGAGGGGGCCAGACTCAACTTTAATTTAATTTTTGTGGTTGCCTTTCCTTGTCGGCGCAGTGGCTGTTGTTGCTTGTTTGTTTGTTCGTTGCGCGCAATTAATTGAACTTGCAGCAGACTCCGTCTATTGACAGCTGGTCGGCGGGGTGATGGGGCAGCTGGAGGGGCTTTCGCAACGAAGGAGAGTTTCTGCTGCGGTTGAGTCGATGAACACTTAAGCCGCACTCAGTCCTCCGACTCCGCCGGCTTGTCCGTTACGCCTTTCGGAATTTAACTAAGACAAACACCACTGCGAAAACAAGTGGAACAGACAGGGCAGCCCACAAGGATACACAAGGACATGCACTCGCCACGTCGTGTAGTTTGTTGCCTTTTCCGTTTCGGTATATGAAATGCTTTCGGGACTTATGTTGGCTTTGCAGCGAGCTTGTCTAAGCCTCCGTCCAAGACGGGCCAGACGGACAGGACGCAAAGGCCTTCGGGCGGGGACCGGCGGAGCCTCCGCAATTACAATTACGCTGGGAAGGAAGAAAGGCGGATGGCCAGACGAGGGCCGTTTGCTAATCGTAAATGGTCAACACTGTAGGTAAGGCGTTTAGCTTTCAAACCTTTCTCGAGGTGCCTTCAAAAGGCCAGCTTCCCGAGCGCCTGACTTCCTTCTAACTACTTAGCGGCCGCAAGCCACTCCCATCCAAGTCAGCCTCGCATCCCGGTCAAGGCAACACCCCCTGCCACTCCGGGCCAGCCCTTAAAACATATTGCACAATTACTTGGCACGAACACATATGCAGGAAATAGGGCCAAAATAAAATAGCTAACGAAATTTATGTTATTGTTTGTCTGACTGCCTGCCTGGCTGCCTGGCCCGGGAGCCAGCCAGGAGCAGAGCCGTACCTTTCCAAGGACTGCCCTTCCATATTATTTGCCCATAATTCTGCCGCTTTGTGAGAGAGTGTGTGTGTTAGTGTGTTTGTGCGGCGATGCGCCCGTGTTTGTTGCAACATTTTATTTATCGCACTGGCCATAAAATGCACGCTGGGGGCATTTGTAACAATTTCGCAGCCACACAAAGGAGGGGCCCCAGTCCTCCCTCCGCCAGTCCCCCGCCGCCTGCCCAGGTTTCCCTCCTTTCTTAGTCGAGTTAAAATATTACAACATCATGCTTAAAAGTCACGTTTAAGCGCTGACGACGACGGCGCTGAAAGATTATTGCATTTTTAGACTGCCCGCCCCCCGGATTCCACCCGCTCCACCTGCCTCACCTGCGCTCCAGCCGCACAATCACAAACAAACGTAGTTCATTTCAGTCAGACGTCGTCCTTGTCGTCTGCGCCTGGCTGTCTGTGAGCCCGGCGAAATAAGTAATAGTGTTGCAACGTGCCTGCCGCATTTTATTTCCTCTCCAGCCAGATGCGAGGCGGGCCAGGAGCTCGAAGCTCCTGCCGAGGACGGAGGGATGGGCGTTAGCTGGGGGATGAGCTCTGATCCGATCCGAATGGGGCGGAGGACGAGTGCTCCTCGCTAGGACGCCATTGATTGTATAATTCTTGTGTTGCGACTGAAAATTGTATATGCTTGATGTCTGATTGAATTGAATTGATGTGAGAAAGTGACTGCCCCGCCGCCCCCAGGATCCTTCACCCTCCTCCATCCTCCGATTCTCAGTTCGTTTGGCTTTTGCGGTTACGAAACCAATTTATTTGCCTTTCGGAGCGGGTGCAGGTGGGTGTGCAATGCTGTTATTTATTTTAAATAGCATTGCAAACCCTGGGCCGTTTTCGTACGTGGGTGTACATACACTTCTCTGCCGCCCCCAGAAATCCAGGAAAGCCAAAAATGATTTCATAAGATGAAAAGCGCTTTTCTCACAGTATCCTGTGTGTGCGGGGGTGTTGCCAAGCTGGAGGTTGGCCAGGAGCGGCAACAAAATTTTGGCATCCTTGTGTGTTGGCAAGGCAGATTGAAATGTTGCCTCTCGGATAATGGTAAATGGAAGATGAGAGCATAGGTGATTGCAATCAATAGTAATTGGAACACAGACCAACGAGGTTTCTTCTAGTTTTCATATTTGACTTGTTGCTTGAGCATTTCGAGGATTATTTTCGAGGAGCTGTTTGCCTTTGAAAGGGGCTTCTTTCGGGCCGTAACTGCAAGCCATTATGCCAGTGCCGCATTTAAGAGTTCATTTATAATTTACCAGACTAAGTTCGGGAAAAGGTTTCCTGAATGGCTCCAATTGCGGGCTTTTATGGTGAAAATTGTCGGACTGCGTAGGCGATGTTTAGCATACCAAGTCAGAAATCAAACAACGAATTTATATAAAAACCGGGTCCCTATTGAATTGAGAGCCAAATCTGCACCAAGGCGGTTTCAATTACATCTGTCCTGATCTTTTTCCGCTATCCGGGACCCAAGCTCCCCGAGGTATTTCGGGCCTTAAAAGCAAAAGTCACTTTTTCAATTTCCAAAATTAAAAAAAATTCAACGCACACACGAGTAAATCACTAAGTTACTGTGTCGCATTGATAAACCCTTATCAAGCAGGCTTTTTTAGGGACACACTCGTCCTCGTCCTCCTCCTCGCCAGCGTCCTGGAGCTCCCCGGCACGTTGACACTCTGTCAGAGGGCAGAAGTAGCGAAGGAAACGCGGAAGTCTGACAAGGGTGAGCGGAGCGAATAAAAAACCTGCCGGGGAGGAGGCTTTCTACTTTTCGGCGTGAGTTTAAAAGTCGACTGGCAGGAGTCAGGAGGCGAGGTTGTCAGGGGAGCAGGGGCAGGAGGTTTGTTATGTAGCGCGCATATTAAAATCTATAAAATATGCTTGTGACTGCTTTACGACTTGAAAGCCCTTAGCCCAGAGCGGGACCAGGAACAGTCAGCCAACAAAAAAGTTCAATATTTGTAAATCTTCAGCTTGCCAGCTCCGTTCCCTTGACTTCCTGGCTACGCAGGATACCCAGGACCTCGTTCTTTATGGGTTAATGGTGCGAAAACGTGACTTAATGTGCGTGTGTAGGAATTTTTTCTGCCCCTGCCCCACATGGAGTGGAGAGTTATGAGAGCTGCGAGATGAGGGACGGAGTGGAGAGAATCTCGTCGCATCTGGCGCTCAAAGGTCAAAGCAATTTGGGGCGACCATGGGCTGAGGGCCTTTAATAGAAACGTCTGCCAGAAGATTGAAGATTTTATTAACTCACTCGACTGGTCCGGGCACCATTTAATTATCCATCTGTTGCTGTTTTCCCTCCGACCGCATCGCTGTCTCCTACGGGATTTGGCGTAGATGACAAATCCTTATGCTAAATATGCATAATTGCAGCGCACACACTCGCTGCCACCCAGGCATGCAAATATGTTGCACATACGAGTACGCTGCACGGACAGGCATAAAGAGATGGGGCTTACAACGTGCTGTACATATGCTTAATGAAGCTTATAACTCTCGCCGTCTTCCTGCCGCCCACTGCCCCTGCCACCGACACTACTTTACCCCAACCCAGAGAGCCCCGCACGCCACTTGCAACGTGCAACACGTATATGTAGGTCCTGACAATCCAGGCAACAGGCAGCATATGCCATCAACTGGAGGCCCGCCAGGCGAAATAATTATAAAGCGCTCGCAGCAACGGAAGCTGCAACGGAAATGTTACCGTTATACCTGGCAAAAGCACGTGCACCGGGATGGCAAGGGGCGTGGCAGACAGGGCGAGGCGTGGTGGCAAGTGGCATGGTTGCGGGTGCAAATCCTAGCACTGCCTGGCTGCCGTTTAGTTTAGCATAATGACAGGCGCAGGAGCATGGCCCCGAAACGGAGGCAGGACGGCCGTGGCAAGGTGGAACGAAGCTGCAAGCAAGCGGCTGGGGCAAGGAGGCAGCCACTAAACCTGGCCACATTAGCTTGGCAGCAAATGTGGCAAAGCGTGTTAATAACTCACTGTGCTCCGGCAAGCACCGGCTCTCCTGCTCCTCGCCCGCTCGTCTGAAATTAAAGTTTTGGGATTTAATAATAAAGTTGCCCAGATATTTGAATGCAGGTCTCAGGTATAAAATGTGTACTCCCGCCTGGTACTGATGCTTTAAAAACTCCTCCACTTATTAAGCTAGTTTTTATTATTTTTCTTAAGCAAATCTAGTTGTAACTTCTGGCAGCTTCGCATCACTGTTGGGAATGCGGCAGCCTCGGTGGCACTGCAGTCGTGTAACCCCTGCATTATGCATAACTCGTTTCATCGTCTCGGGCTTCTGGGCTGCATGCCACATGCCCTGCGTCGTCTCGGGCCTAATTTGCCACATAATGAAGCGTGTAGATGTGCGGGCCCCGTTCCATCCTGCCTCCTACAACCAGCTACCATGTGGTGGCGCTTTTTCTCCTGGCTGCTTCGAATTAATTTTGGGTGCAAGTTGGGGTCTCATTTCGTGTTTGAATATTCTTGGGTGGAACAAGCTCCCCGGCCATGTGTCAGGAGTGGATTCGCTTATCCCGAATTATTGGACAACATCCATCATGCAGTCATCGTGACTTAATAGGAAACACATTCGGCGCATCCACTTCCGCCTCAGCGTCTGCTGTGGCATTTCATCTCACTGATTAAGCCCAGCCACCACCACACACCACTCCGCCCCACCAAGTCGATATCGTCATCCACCCTCCGGGTGGATGGAAGCCAACAAAAGTTCGGGGACTACTGATGAGCAGAAGGACTGCGAAGGAAGGGCTGCTGGCCGCCGCACACACCTTTAATGTGTGTAGGCGCTCCATTATTATCGTAGTTGTTTTCGTTCCTTATCCGCCATGTTGCCACTCCCCCTCTCCCCGCAGGGGGTGTCTAAGCACGTACGTGTACTATATATACCACACATCCATTCCACAGCCACTGCCACTGCCACATCCACCTGTCCTCGTCAGTATTATTTTTGTCGTATTGTTTGCTTCCCTATAGCAGCCATTGTTATTTTTCGTATTTTTGTCGGTGCCTCCTCCACGTCCTTCCGACTTGGCCATCATCTTGGCTGGGTTTTGATGAAGCACCCCACCCGCCGCGTCCGTGTGCCAGTTGGATGTTTTCGTTGTTAGTTTTAGGTCGCTTGTTCGATTTTCGTCACTAATGAGCAGCCGTAAAGGCAGCGCCGAACTCGACAGGGGCGGGACGTCAGTAATGTGGGGGTGGACAGGCGGACAGACGGACAGTGGCTGGACTGGGCGATGTTTAAGGGTAAACAATGCAATGGTGTTTACGTTTTTAACAGCACGACTGGCATGGTTAGTATCCCGCACTGAGCAGTCGCTCAAGTTTCCCCCGATAGGAGTTTATCGATAGGAGGTCAGGGGTCAGGCTTTCATTTGACTAATGAATTTAATTATTTATTTGCCGTGAGTTACTGTCTTGGCCCGCTTTCAATGACAGTCTCTGATTTTGATTCGCGTGCCGCGCCAGAAATAGAAGAGAAGAAAGCCAGGTCGCCGGACGTTTCTAATTAATTTTATACAAATTACACACATTGGCTTTGTTTAAGGACTCAGGACTAGTCGGACGGGCGACAAAAAACGAGTGAAAAGTTAATTAGTATAAGAGCATCGAACAACTGGAAATAAAGGACTAATTAAATTGCGATGGCGGAGGCCTCGCTGAAGGGGTACGGGAGTCCCAGTAAATGCAACTGGCATGGTTCAAGCACAAAATTAATTAACACTCTGCCACACACACACACACACACGAACACGCACAAGAACAGGCACAGACTGGCCCTCAAAAACACACAACGCGTTGTCGGAAGGGCCCGCAAAAATATGCAATTAAAATTTCAGTCGATCTAAAAACTGCCGTCGCTGAAATTATTAACAACAAATAAACAGTAATAATTAGAAATTAAACACAAACCAGCCACACGCACACAGCCACGCGAATAATAAACTAATTAAATCGACAGAGGTCCTCGCAGAATGCGCTTAATAATTTGAAAATCGCTTTATGGCCGAATCCATTGACGTGTCAACTGCACGAGTGGGTCTGGGCCCAGTTGGAAGGAGTCTGGTTGGAGCACAGAGGGGAGGAAGTTCTTAACTTTCTAGAGATAGTACGGATAGTGGCAGTCGCATTAATGTTAGTTATAGACTTACTGTGAGGTCGGTTCTAGAACTAGACGGCTAAGAGCGAGTGGGACTTACCTGAAAGGGAAAAGAGAACGTTATTGAGCAACTTTAAATATTTGTTGAAAATATAAGCATGTTGGGTTTAAGCCACCGCCAGCAGCAGCAACTGGTTCGCAACAAAAACACCCCGGCTGGCCAGAAAAATGTGTGCAGAGTGTAAATGCCACACGTTTATAGGTAACAAAATTTGCTTTATTTTATTATTTGCGTTTCCCCGCATGTGGCCCGTTGCGTTGCCTTTTATTTGGTGGCATATCTTCACAGCAATCCAATGCTAACAGAGTGCTCGTCGTGTCGAGCTGCCCTTTTTTCAGGCTTTTCAATTCCACATACAGCAAATATTTTCCATGTTTTTTTTCCCAACGCCCAAACGCCCCCTCATCCACGCCTCTGTCCTGCCCCTGCGATTCGAGTTCTCTCCGCTTGCCGATTCTCGTCTCCTTTTTTCCATATTTTACATGCAAATCGAATTTTCCTCAATTTTAATTGGATTTTTGATTGGTTATACTTGTGTTTATATACGCACATCTCGTTTGGCCGGATCAACCCTCCCGGACCGATCCCCCCCGGAGCCGGCCGCCCTCGCCCCACGCCGGCGAACAGAGTATTTATTTTAAAAAATATGTAAATGCTATATGCACACGAAATATCGTTAAAAATGTTGCCTATACTCCAATTATTGTGCTTCTAAATTTGATTTTGGGGCTCGTGTTTGTTAGTTTGTTGACTACAGAATGTAAGCCGAGAACTTACAACAAAATCTAGAGGAGGAGGAGCTGGAGGCTGCCCAATAATGCAGGCCGAACTCTTTGGAATGGTTGACATTTTTTCGAGTTGATGGCCCGGGCTGCTAAGAGCCACAATTAAGTTTAATGCCAGCCCGTGTTGGGCGGCACATGGAAATTGAAATACAAATAACGCCCCTCGTCGCAACTTCTCAACTTTGTCAGCATCACCTTGGGCCACCTTGGGCCACCCCCATCGCCTAATGATACCTTTGCAGCAGTTGGCCGGGGCAATTAACCGAGTCGCGCACAAATTGCTGGCAATTTGTACAAACTTTTAATTGAAGACGACATGAAGAGACTGGCCCCCATACGCGTCCCTGCACTCGGTCCTCCGAGCATCGAAAGCTCTGCCGGCGTGCGCGTTGTTGTATGCAAAGTGCGGAGTACTCGGCCCCGCGGGCATTCCGCTGGCTTAGTTTCCTACTTATAATTACAATTGAGACCGCGGCCGCAATGATTATAATTATGTCCTATATTGTCGGTTGTCAGGGGCGTGGCAGGGCCCGCGAGGCCCACCTTCCGTCGCAAGTAGCTACAGGTAAGCCAGCAATGGGGAAAAGATGAAATTTCGAAATAAATCACTTTTTTGTTCGTTCGGTTTCGGCCGGGCAGCAGTTGTGCGCCTGGCAAGGACTTATGCTGATTAGTAGCAAAGCGACACAGTAAATTTGAATGTCAGAAGCGAAGGGATAGGGAGAGGGGGAGCGGTGTGTCGAGAGGGCCAAGGATGCGAAGGACTCCCCCCCACCTTGCGAGGCATTCGAAATGATTTATGCAATGCTCAAAAAGATGAAAGTTGTACATTTTCATATTTTAATTGCTTTGCTCTCTTAATACTTTTGGGACCAGGCTCAGGTCTTGCTTGCTTTTTATGTATTTTTGTTCCCGCCTGGGCTGCTTTGGTTTGGTTTGGTTTGGTTTCTTCTCCGTATTCCTCGTTACGCTTCTATGGGTCTTTTGAAGTCCTGGCAGAGGCAGGAGCGGGGGCCGGGCAGGGTCTTCCAGCCCCCTGACTTGGGAATACGTCTTTGTTGCCGTGTTTGTGTGTGAGGGCCCGTAGTTAATGTAAATGTTTGCCGAGAAAATTTTACTAATTTTATAACAAGTTGCGGTTTACATTTCTGTTGCGTTTTCAGTTTCCCATTTCCTCGGACGCTCGCCTTGGCCTTCGTTTCAACCGCCGCTGTCAGATGATTTTTTTGCTGGCAAAGTAGATTACGTGTATAAGTAAGCACTTCGCATTTATAATTTATGGCTTTATATTTGTCAATGGCATTATTATTTCCCATTTTTATGTTTGGCCGCTCACCTTGGGCGGGGTGGGCGACGTGCTTTATGGGGCATTTAGCGTTTCAAGCCCTGAAAGTAGGTTTATGGAGTGACAGGCGGCGGTAGTGCATAGGAGTGGGGTGGAAGCCGCAACTGGCTGCTCTATAAAGAGGAACAAATTAGGCTTGGGTTGGCTACAGTTTGCCGGAACTAATCCAAAGCACAACAACCCGCCTTTAATCTTTGTCACTGTGCTTGTGTCCGGATACTTATTGGAGGAGACTACTTCTGGCTTTGGGGGCAATTCCAAAACACATTTTCCATATGCACATTTGCCACTAATTATGCGCAAAATTCGTAGCTCAAGGGCTCCGAGCAATTAGCAGAGCACACACATCCAGTCCTTCGTCCGGCCCCACTCGGCGCCCTCTCAAGCAATTTACATTGAAATTAAACAAAAACTACACGCGTGTGTGTGGGTCCAGGGCGTCCAGGGCGGGTGGGTCTAGAGTCTAGACCAGGAGCGGACCATTCTATATTTCCATGTGCATGTGGCCATCATTAATGCAACAAATTATGTTTAGAGCGCGCGGACGGCCAGAGGACGGCGGGAAACTCCAAATGAAAATAAACCGCAACATTTTTCATTTGTATAGAAAATGAAGAAGCCATCGCCGAGGGTCGAGGGATCGAGGGGTCGATGGGCGACTATCACACGGGAGCAATATAACCGGTTCGTATGCCACAAAAGCAATTTTATGATTATAAGAGCCGAGGCCGGGTCGAGACGGCACAACCCCACCTCGACCCACCCTGCCCGCGGTGTCCTGACCATCCTGTGTCTCTCTGAGGGAACGCTGTGCAATTAGGCGCCATAAAAATGGCTAACCGCCCCAGCTGGGCGTGGTTGTTTGTCTTCCCTGCCGTTGTTTTATTTGTTTCCCCTGGCAGCCCGCAACCCGCACAAACGCACAGTGTTTTTAATTTAAAATCCACAACGGAACGTGAGTAGGACGCGAAGAAATGGGGGCGCTATTGGGGTGAAGGGCAAAGTTCATTGGAACAAATCTGGGCATAACGCTGGAGTTGGCAATAAGGTCAGATCGGGCAGGTAGCCGGTCGGTCTATTGGAGATGGACGGAGCCGCAGTTCCCCAGCAGCCATAGAAGCAGTATCCTTCTGGTAACCACATTAGCAGACACTTTCCGAGCGAAAAGGTGGCAAATTATTGTTTATGGTATGTGCTGGGGGCAAAGGGCGGCTAGTCAAATGGCCCGAGCCGCATTTGCCACAAAGCAACTCCAGCACTCTAGCCCCGCCCCACGCCACCATTCTCCTCCAGGACACCCTCTCCCGCGTCCTGCCGGTATTTAGCGGAATAAAATGTTTACTCTGCATTTCGCCGAGCAGTCAAGTTTTATAGAAATTTATGAGGTTTATAGTGGCGTGCCATTGCGCGCCGGTTCGGGCGGTCGTTCGGTTCGGCTTGCTTAAAAGTCCCTCGAGATGTAATCAATTACTTAATGCTATGAAAGAAACTCGCTCCCCCAACGACGCGACGCCAAACAAAAGCCATTACGCGGAAACTTTTCAATGAAGCGTCGCTCGCTGGATCGTTCATTTCTGGCTCCGTTCGTCAGCCGGGGGGTGGCAGGGTCTGGGGCCGTCTATTAGCTGCTTGCTGGAGATGATGTCCTCGATGTCCTCTCTATTCCTCGCCACAACCCCTTGCGGGGGCATTGCCACAGCTGATGTATTATTATGGCCCTCTAGATTGGGCTCTGTGGGCTGGCTCTCTGTTATTAATATTGTTTTTCCTCTGTCGCTTTTGCTGTCGCTGTCGCTGTCCCCTTTCCCTTTCCCTTTCCCTTTCCCTGTCTCTGCGTCCTGGCCCGGCTAATACTGACGGCGAATCCCCAGCGCATTACGTGCCGAAGGTAAGCAGGCAGCATGTCATCAGAACACGCCCACTTGAATTTTGAATGGGGTTTGGCAGTCGTTGGCGTTTCTGGTCCTTTCTCCTTTGCTCCGGCATTCCCGCTCGGGTTTTAGGTTGAGTTTACAGTAAAATAAATATTTAAGTGGAGCCTGCGACTCTGCTGCCACTGCCACTGCCTCCGCCTCCGCCGCTCGGGGAGTCACTTGAGCGTTTGTTGGCACGTAAAAGACATCATAATTAGCATTGGGCGCTCGAAATTAGTGTGGCATGCTGGCGGGCCAAAGGTTAAAAAGTGCAAACGTGCACAGTCTCCCCGGCGGAGCAGACTACGGAATCGACAGCACGTGAGTCACTGAACTGCGTCCCCTGCCCCGCGCATAGGCCCGGCGTCCAAGAGCAGACACTATGCTGGCCTCGGAAGAAAGTGCAGGGCCAATTTCCGTGTCATAAAACTTGAGAGCTTTGCAGAAGACCAAAAACAATTTGCATGCGGAATTCAATTTGATAATGGCAGCCGGGAAACCAGGGAAGATTCAAAGCCTGGCGCAGTCTAGCCACCTTTCCCGGAGTGGGTGGCCGACAAGACATGTGCAAGTCCATGGGAAGCACCTGGCAGCGTCTAATTGGGTCAGGCCAGATGGGGGCGCATCGGGATGTCTTAGAACTGCACAGTCCGCCCGCCGAGTTCAATAATATTGGCTTCGGCAACAAAACAAAGAAAAGAGCAAAGTTTTAAATTACCGGGAGACGCTGAGCAAACAGTCCGTATGAAATTTACTTGGAAACTTAGATGATGTTGGCAAAGGGTTTGGCGATGGAGTGGGCCCGGGTCTCGGTCCGTGTCCGGGTTGGATCCGGACTCAGACGTCGCCGCTCAGCTCGATGTCGATGACGATGGCTTTGTCGCCGCAACACCCGTAGAATTTGTGTAATTTGACCCAAAGCAAATGTAAATAGAACTGCGACTGCTGAAAGGGCGTTAAATTGTATAACTTAATGAAACGGCGGTCGGACAGTAGCAGAACTGAGCATCAGCAGCTGGGCAACCAGTCAAAGCAAACCGAAACCGAAAGCCAAAACCAAGCCAAGCCAAACCAAACCAAACCGAACCGAACCCAACCCAACCGACCAGAGACCCCAAGGGCCGGAGCTCTGGAAGGGACCTGACCAGAAACCAGCACTACCAGCCAGCAAAGTCGGAAAGCAAGAGGAGCCCATGTGCGAGGGTGCGAGGGACATCCTGGCAAGTCCAGGCTTTGCTTTGTCCTGTGGACATGCTCTGTGTCTTGTCCTTCGCATTCTCCGTTCCTTCTCTGTGGATGTGGCTGCCCGTGTGCGGATTACGTTTGACTTAATGCAGTCGGGCTAAGGGCTGGGAGGTGGGGCATGTGGCATGGAGCTGCGGCTAGAGGAGGGCACACGAAGAGCGCAGAAACTGTTGCACGCCTGGCCACGCCCACATTAAATAAAAATTAAAATGCTAAATTTTTGCAGCTCGAACTGGGGGCGTCTGCTGGCCGCCCACTGCTCCCCTTCTCCTCCAAGAATTCAGAATGCAGAGCAAAATAGTTTTTAATTAAAAGGTCTGACAGTCACAGTCGGAATCACAGTCACAGGACCAGTGCCAGTACTCGAGTTCGGGTTCGAGGAACCAGTCACAGTGTAAGGCCATTCGAATGCCTTCGAATTGAAGACCCTTAGCCAAATTGGATCTCACCCTTCCGAGCAGCGCTCAATTAAGGCTGCACATATTTTTTCGGCCCCCCGGCCGCCGCAAGTCAACAAATAATTTCTATGCAAATATTTTACACTAATTATTTCAAATATTTTGCATGCGGCGGTGGCAGCTGCCTGGCAAGGAAGCAGGCGGCTCGGGCGAGGGAAGGTGTTGCGTCTATCTGTCTGCTGCCAAAAATAGTTATTTGCTCAAATTAAATATATACATTTGTGCCTCGTGTTTGCTGGGCAAATATGGCTGTGTGTTCCAGTCCTGTGCCTGTGCCTGTGTTTGTGCGAAACAAAATTATTTTATGGCGTTTGCGTTGCGCAAATAGACAGTTACAGTTAGAGCCCGGCTGGGCCAGACTACTCCGCCCGTCAAAGGAGCAGGGCGGCGGGCTGGGCTGGGCTGGTGGGTGTGGGTGTGGGTGTGGGTGGTGGTGAGTCACTGCCACCACACTACACCAAGCGCCGGAAAGCCCTCCAGTGGCGAAGTGCAGTGCCGAGCAATTTTCCGGCCTTTGGGCACGCCTTTTGTTTGGACACAGGCGCTGAAATTGATTAAGTTTGTTGCCTGCCAATGGAAAAGGCACTCAATCAAGCGCCGATCGGCGGCGAGTGCAAAAAAGTGTCATTGAAAGCGCACGAGGTGCACAAGTGTCTGCCCAAATAAATGAATCCCTGAATGAGCGCTGAGTGGGGAACCGGAGAACCGAGGCGCACGCAAGGCTTCCAGCGGAGCCAGTGCGATGCAGGAACGGGTCGTTCAATGCATTCAAAGCGAGTCAGACGTAAAAACGTTGGCTCCACCGACCTCGCCGGCAAGGAGGCTCCTCTATTGATCGCCCAGTTTTCAATTCGAGCCGGGAAAATGAAAAATGGGTTCCACCCGGGGGGGCGGACCGGCTCGGGCGACAAGTGCCATCGGGTGACACTGCTCAGACCCACTTAAAGCGCCCACTGTCGAGTGCTAAGCAGCCCGTCCCCGCCGAAGAGGGAGTGCCCCTCATAAATTCACATGTCGCACTCGGCACAGGATGCGTGGCGCTCTAGAATCTGAGATCCTTTTGGGAGCTGCACGGAGTAAACAAAACCGTTCTGTTATGCAATAGCGCCAAGTGGCAGATGCGGAAGGAGAGCTGCCTGCTCTCGGATAGACCGTTCTGACAGCCCGGAGAAAATCTTATCAAATTTTTACAGTCCCGAGTCGCAAGTCCGGAGTGGCTGGGTGGGAGGACATCCCCAAAGTGCCACCGTAAAATATTTTATTGAATATAATAAGCAGGGAAACTTTCTGGGAGCTCTTCCAAACGGAGACAAAGTTGTTGATGCCATTTAATATGAGATTGCAAACATTTTGGCTGCTTTGGCTGCTTTGGATGCCACCTCCTTGCAGCCCTCTAGCCTGGTCTTCTGGCCTTATTGCATTTGCTTTTGTGCTGCTTTGGCAATATAATACCTGCGTGTGAAATAACGCAAAGTTTATGCAGCGCGGAAAAACTTTGCACTTAAATGAAAACTACAAAACATTTAACTTTTGGCAAAAAGAAGACGCGGAATTTAAATGCCGCGTCCCCGGCGGCCCAGACTGCAGACTGAACTGAAGACTGAAGACTGTGGAAGCCCTTGGGCACGAAAATGAAATTTCTTTTTGAAAAGTTTACACTTTGTAGTCGCTGGCGTCCTGTCCCTGCTCGTCTTTATTGCTCGCAGCTCGCAGTGCGGGAGGAGCGGAGGGAAGTGTCAAATTAAATTTAAAAAGTGATTTGCCGAGCTTTCATTTATTTGCTTTGGTTTCTCTTGTGTCGCCGCCATTGTCGCTCCTTGGTGCTTATTGCGGTTCTCGCTAAGCTGCGAAATGCGAAAACAGACCATAATTCGCCAGCCAAAGGAGTGCCCGAACCGGAGCTGCCTCTGGCCTGCCTGGCCCTCTAATTGCCACCATATTTTACATAGCGCCACCCATGCCACGCAATCCGAGAAATACGATCTGGCCGGGCTATCTAGCTCGGAACACTCATTTAGGCGTCGCCCGAAACCAAATCGGCTGGCCAATGATGAGCTTTCGACTGTCAATGACCAGCAGGTGTGTTCCGCCCAGACACGGCTTAGTGTTATCACTCCCCGCCAACAGCGAGCCCCTCCTCCGCCAGCGTCCGTCTGGCTGCCATGATTGACGGTCATTTGTCATTTTCTGCCATTTTCCCATTTATTTGCCCAAAGCTTTTTTAGCCGCTGCCCGATGCCCGATGTCCGATGCCCGGCGCTAGCCAGCAGCCCGCCAGCCGGCAAACCAGAAACCGCACGCAAAAGTTTGGGCCATCTCTCGCTCCAAGCGCGAGCTCCGGGGGGCAGGGAGCCTGCTTATGGAACATTTGTCAGACGTTGACGTTATGCAAAGTGCCCGGGCAGGTGGGAGCGGAAGGAATTTTGTAGGTGTTGCCGACATGACGCCTTTAAGCGCGTATAAATTACAAAAAGCCAAAAGTCGGACGGGCACGGGACGAGCCAAAAGGGTTTTTATTTCGGTTATAAATGAAGTTGCATACTTTTTGGCCAAGTTAGGGCAGGGGCGGTTGAAAAGCCATGTCGGGAAAACCTGACATGTCACGCCGTTGCCATTGCCTCCATTGACTTCGACTCCGGGCTGCAGTTTCAGTTTCAGGCTCAGCTCCACTTCCAGCAAACGTGTTATCGTCCTGGCCCACGCCCTCAAACAACTCCAACCCGTCCACCCTCACCCCTTCACCTTCGCCTGGGGCATTCATTAAAAAACGGAAATTTGTGATTTTTGTGTTCGCTTCGTGCGGCTGGAGGTAAAAGAAAAATTGCTGCCCTGCCGCCTTTGGCGGGATCTGATTTTGTGTTTAATTAGCCACTCAGACCAGAACAGACAGCCCGAGGCGGCCTGTCATTAATAAGGGAACGAAATTCACTTAGAAGTCTGCCCAGGAAGACAATTAATAATGGATATGTGGGCCACGAATGAGCCCGGGACTGGGCTAATGGAAACCGCTTTCTCCGCGGGGCACTCCGGGCCACTTTAATGCTTACTAGAGCCCTTTAATGCATAATGACATCCAGCCGGGGAAAGTTGGGTTCCCTCTTTAAGCTCTCCCTTCGGCAGGACGCTTCTAGGCCATTTGGCAAACGAAAATTTAAATGCATCTGCGTTAACTGGAGTGCACACACACAATGGAGATGCTCTCACACGAGCACACGCATCGTGTACGCACACACACACGCACGGCAAAGTTTGCAGCTAAGCAACAAACAAGGTCCTGGCCAACTTCTGTGCACCCGACAGGAGGCATGCGTGGCAGGGGCAGGAGTCAGGCGGCATCCGAGCCGGCTGGCAGGCAGGCAGGCTGGCAAAAGCAATCCATCAAAATTGCACCTTCTTGCAGAAGCTCTGCTCTGCCGCCTCTGCCGCTCCTGCCCCTGGGTCCTGCCCCACCTGCCACCTCTGCTGCTGCCGACTAAATTGAATTTAATTTGTTTTGCGCGTCGCACACATGGAAGCAGAAAAGCAGCAGCGGCAGCAGCCGAACATTACGTTCCAGCCATCGCAGGGCCCAAGTTAAACACTCCCCAGAGGACCCACCTCGTCAGCGAGCAGCGGAGGAACGGAGGAGCTGTGGAAGACGGCTATTGTTTAACCCCTTGATCGCCCCGCAACCAGCTCAGAGCTGCGCCACTCGGAGCACTGCTTTTGTTAATTATTTGATGAATTTTTAATTGATTTTTCGCACACAGCATGGCGGCAAATAACAAAAGCTACAACATTCTTCGGCTTTGCATGTTGCAAGTACATGTGTGTGTGTACACTCGCATCATCTCCGCGCAGACGACACGAAATGTGGCACATTACACTCCTATGTGTGTGCCTCTATGTGCTGCTGCCCCAGAGTGAGTCTGTGTGTGAAGGGGGACTGGGAAAAATTGTGTAACGTTGCATACTCTTAGTGCTTTGTTGCATTTAAACAAAAGGGACCACCGCCAACCGACGCTGCTCCGATCCGATGCATTGTTGCAACATTTAAATTAAGATAAATCACCACAAAATTTATGGTTTTTAATATACGTACTGTGCCTGTGTGCCACGCCCCAACCCATCAACCATCACCCACCACCCACCAGCCGGGCAGCAGGGCGGCTTGTTGCCGCTGTTGTTATATTGTACGACATGGAAAACAATTTACTAAATTGCAATTAAGTGACATTTTATACCAGCTCAGTTCGCATCGCATCGGCTCGGGTTGGCTCGGTTCAGTGCAGCCCCGCTCCAGTGGAAAGCGAGATAATGGCCCAGTGACCACACCACCACGCCACTCAGCCTGCCCCACGCAACGCCACTTAGCTCGCTGCACCGGGTAATAAATTTGAAATTGCGGTTTGGCAGTTTTAAATATTCAATTAGTTGTGAAATTTTTGCGCCTCCGGCCAGTGCCAGCTCGCCCGCCCGGCCAGCCGACAACAGTGGCGGCAAAAATTGAAAATGAACGAAGGCGCGCGAGGGGCGGGCCGGGCCAGAAGGATTTATGGATAGCTGTCGATATTCGCCCTTTTCCAAGGACATTTGCGACCCATTACATGTGCCGCGGACGGCAGGACCACTCCTCGAATGTCCCGATTGCACTGTCCGGCTTAAAGCGCTTTTGCATTCTGCGAGTGCTCCCCGTTTTATTGATGTCCTTTAGCGGCGCACTCTGACCCGAGACTAGCAGCCCGGGACGAGGACTGAAAAGGACTCGCTGCCCGAGTGCTGTCCACAGTCTGTCTGGGAGTGCTCTCTCCCATCTGCTGGAGTCCTTGCTGCATCTGCTGTCAGAGTGAGAGATGACGGGGCAAGATCTCCAGCAGTAATTTATTTCGGGGAGTCCTCCCCACTGCCGACCGCTTTCTTTATTGTTGCCCCGCTTGCTGGCTCTCCGGGCCAGAAACTTATTAATTTAGACTTTTTGTTTCGCAAATTCGCGTCTGTCTCGGCTCCCTCCAACCTCCGGGTCGTTGGCCAGGCCAGCAGCAAAAACAACTGGCTGGGGAGGAGCGAAGTCGACAGCTATTTCGGGTTTTTGCTTTGGCAACATTTATGCAAATTAGTTTTGATTGTCTCTGTCCAGGACGGCTCCTGGCGGGCGGGGGCTAGGAAATTGAAAGTTAATTTGCATGCTGGGGGGCGGCGGGCGCCCGCATTTAAATACACAATAATAACTGTCAGGAGTTGGCCCGCCCAGATAGCAGCGTTTATTGTTGTTATTATTGCATTATCCGCTGCACTCTTTCGAGCGCTGTCGCTTTATTTAATTGCACGTGCATAATTCTTGAAAAATACAGCTGCAATTATTGCCGGCAGACGTAACTCTTGGCTGAAATTTATCGTCTGTTCGAGTGCAGCTCATTGCTTATGCAGACCCGGCTCAAGGGAGAGTGCGGCTGCGGCTTCCGAGCCGTCAGCGTCCATCGTCCACTTCCCTTTTCTGCGTAATTTTAATAATTTTTGTCATTTCGACTACTACCCAGCATTCGAGTTGAAAGTTCGCAGTTCGAGTTAAATGGGTTTATAACTTGCCCTTTTGTCCACCCGACTAAAGGTACTAACGCCCACAGATCTCCCGAAACGTACCGGGTATCGGGCAGTCGAATATTTGATTACTGCCTGGCTCGAAGGACCAAATGCGAGAAGCACTGGCACAGCAGGAGGCTTTTTAAGAAGCTTACTTGCATATTTATGTCACTTTCAGCCGCCCAACTTGCTCATCCCTCCAACGGGACGGGCCTCAGCTGCTCCATATGAGGACTCTTATAGGGAGCGGGATAAAATGTTAAAATGGATTTTGGCCCAAGTGGCAGTTTTGTTTTATACTGGAAGCAATCTGCGGCCGTAACAGCTGCCAGCCCAATCAAAACGGAAGTGAGAAGGGCGTCCAATTCCCGTCCTCGCTCTCCAGTCGCAGTCGCCATTAAGTCGGGATCCAATCTGGCCTCAGAAACTAAATATCAAATAATAATTAGCCGAGCGCTTGGCGGTTATAAAGCACAACTGTTGCCAGCAACTACTATTCTCCGTTTTATCA
This sequence comes from Drosophila monieri, assembly GCA_035047585.1. Taxonomy (NCBI): domain Eukaryota; kingdom Metazoa; phylum Arthropoda; class Insecta; order Diptera; family Drosophilidae; genus Drosophila; species Drosophila monieri. The sequence continues at coordinate 11,799,775 of JAWNPJ010000027.1, forward strand.
TTTCTGCTCGAGAGCTGGCAGCTCTATAAACTCATCAACGTAATGAAATTTGCCGTTTGGTTAGACGGAGCGACTCGGGGAGATGCACGCCAGTCCTGGTGGGTGCGAGATGGGAGGGAGACGGGAGAGTCTATCAAATAAACAAGAACGCGCATGTTTTTAATTACACAAGCTGGGAAGTGCCCTGAGATGAAGGATAACTGGCAGGACGAGAGAGACTCGGCGTGACAGTTTAGCATTCTCTCGGGTGATGGGAAGCTGATGGGAAATATGTAAGCAAATGAAAGTGAAGCTGGGCCAATAATAGGGAACTGATAAAAGGTGATGGAGCTTCTGAGGGAGGAATTCGAGATAAAAATGAAATTTAATTGGTATATGTGATCTAGTTTAATTGAAAATGGGCAGGAAGAAGACGCGTTTGACTTTGAAAGGACATTCAAAGCTCCCTCGCTACACAGCGGGGTAATAAAATTATGATGAAGCTTATGGCTCAGACCACACTCGCATTTGAGTGCCATTGTCTGCCTGTTAACATGCTCATTATGGCAAAAGGCAGAAACAGAGCAATGGGCCAGACCCAGAGCCAGACAGGAGGAGGACGAGGCAGGGGACCGAGAACCGAGTACCGAGTTCCGAGGGGCAGGACACTGAAACTCGTTCATGACTTCACTTCAATTATAATTACGTCAAACAGTGCAACAAGAAAATGTGCAACTTGAGGCAAACAAGATAGAACAGAAAGAGGACGAGGACGAGGACCAGGCCGAGGGCCAGAAGAGAGCAGGACGCAGGACTTTCCACGACAATTGTGTGCGCACCAGGACGCTGGCAGCAAGGAGGGGGAACCAGAGAGACAAACAACTTGAAAGTGAGCATTTCCTTTTAATGCCTTTTGCTCATTTTTTCCTCACAATTTTTTTGTTTTATATTGCATTACATTTGCTCTGCCAGAGAACATTAAAAACAATGCACACAGACTGAGACAGAGGCAGAGACAGAGACAGACTGAAAGGGAGATAGAGACAGGGAGAGCGAAGGGCGCAGTCAACTCGTTCTGGCAACATTATATCCTGCGGAGGATGGAAACTGTTTTGAAGAAAACTCATAATTGCTTGGCACAAATTGCAAGTTATAGCCAAAGTTATAATTCGAAGGGGGATGGGTGGGCGGTCGCAGAGTGGACGGCAGAAGCACCCCTGGACCTGAATGGGCGCATTCATCAGAAAACTTTCGCCCCGTGTGTGTGTGCGAGGTATCTGGTCAGGTGGGCCCGCTCCCATTGCCCGCAATCTGTGGCCGAAATGAGCTGATAAGACGAGCCACAGTTGTTGGACGACCATATGGCTGTCCGCTTGTTTGTTATTTAAAAATAGACTTAAAGCTCGGCAATCCACTGCCAACAAATCGCTGGTTTCGGTTCTATCTACTCGGGAGTCCGTACAATGTTTGCCCGGAGAAAATGTGGCTGGCTGGATAGCTGGCTGGATGGCTGGTTGGCTGGCAACAAAACATTGCCGTAGTCATACATTCATCTATAGCCCCCGCTCCGGAGGGGGAGTGGGAGGCGGCAAGTCATCCATTCAGCCGGCCATCCATCTATCCATCCATCCATCCATCTGTGCAATGCAGCAAGTCATGCAGCGGAGCTCGCTGACCCGCACGATGAAGCCTTTGTCTGTCCTACGTCATCCGCCCCTCACACACCCCTCTCCCTCCCCCGCCCACCGCCTCGTCCTGCAATGGCCTCCATCAAGCTGTCGACCTCTTGCATGCATTTGGCTTTACAAACAATATTTGCTGTTGTTGTCTTCACACAACAAACTACGCCAGGCTCTGGCCGAAACCGCTCTCTGGCTCCAGCTCTGTCTGCTGGCTATTTGGGAATCCTCTTTTTCACTTTTCAGCCTCCCCGCCCCCAACCCTTCCAGGCCATCTCTCCGATTTTCCCTCCCGCACTGAGCAAACTAATATGCTATGCTTAAAGCGTACATATTAGACCTAGAGTTGTTCTTGCTTGTTGTTATTTTTGATGTTGTTTGTCTGTTGGCGGGGAGGGGTGGTTGTGGCGGGGGAGGGATAGGGGCAGGGGAGGGGGACAAAGGCCTCCTGCTGCTGTCATATTTCGTGCTCGCCGCCCCCAACCAGCCGGAGCTGAAAGGAGTACCCCACTGAGACTCACAGGACACGGTCGGACTCGGGACCGTACCCGGACACGGACCGTACCCGTTGAGCTGTGCCCCCAGAGTTCACGTTGACGGACCCAGAAACGTTTGCCTGTCCTACGCTTATCATATAAATTCTTCTGGTTGCCTGTTTTTTCCGCCCCGCTATTGTTGATGTCCGTCGGTTTGGTTTGGTTTGGCTTGGCTTGGTTCGGCTCGGCTCGGCCAGGGCCATGCTCTCCTTATCCCGGCCATATAAAAAGGCTAAAAAGTTTTGCTGCTGCTCTGCCGGCTTCTGTTATTGAAGGCTTAAGCGTCCTGGCATCAGTCGAGTTAGTTAGAAGGAGCGCCGCCCGCTGCGCCCACTGTTCCAGTGTCCCTCCCGCCGGCACTCCGTCCTCCCCCCAGCTCGAGTATCCTGTAAACAAAGCCAACACACACATTCAGCGCAAAATCAACGCCAGACGAAAACAACAGAGCAGAGCAGTAGAGGTTGACCCGGGAGTGTCCGAAAAACAACAGTTATGGACGGTTGAGGACAAATCAAGTGTAAGATACCCGGTACTCGGAATAGATTACACTTCACTCTAAAAGCTTTAAGAAAAGCTTGAAAGGATTGAAAACAACCAAAGACTGAAATTTGAAGGAGGAACTGCTACACAAATTTATTAATTAATTTCCAAGGAGCGAGTAGTCATAGTCCCGCTCCACTGTGTCCTTCCAAGGAGTTTTTATTTTGTTAGTTTATTGACACGCTTCCGCTGTTCCGAGTGTTTTCCTCCGGGCTGGTGGAAGGAAACTTAACCAAAGGCGCCAGTGGCCATACTCACTGATGCATATTTTTTGCAACCCGGTCGGCCACGAGGGAATAGATGACCACGGAGTAGCTCCAATAATTTCCATATCCTGGCAAATACATTGTAGGATGTATTAACCGACTCGTGCAGTCGACCATCAACTATATCGCCCTGTGGCCTGCCAACACGCCATATCTCTGCAACATTACCAGATGGGGACGTGCAAAGGAGACAGATAGCCGTTTTATTCGTTCCTTGCCCCGACCGTTCTGCCCCCCTCCCCCAGAGCACTCACTTGAGCGGCGATGTACAAAGGCAGAGCTGAGCTTGCTCGGCTCATATACTTTACAAATCTTGATAAGTTAATAGAAGGAGCCGAGCAAGAAAGCAAAGACATGTTTCGGCTAGTTGGCTGACGACGGGGGGCAGGGCGGGGGGCTTGTGGCTTGTGGCATGAGGCAATGGGGAGCTTGCGTGGAAGTTTGGCGCATTAAAGCCGTGAGTCGAAGCCAAAAAGTAAAATAATATGAAAAGTCTCATAAAAATAACAACGGGGGACAAGTTTCGGGGAATTCTCGTCCTCTTTATGTCCTGCGACAAGTTTTCTCTGCGTGTGTTAATTTAGGTGAAATCAATTTTGGGGGGGAGCAACCACATTTCTCGCTTAAGAAGCGGACGGAGCGGACGGAGCGGTCGAGGCGGCAGAGGGGCGTTGAGAAAGCGTATAAAAATTAACGAACTGCAAGTAATGTAGCATACTTTGCAGCATCAAATGCGCTCTACTGCTTTCCTGGCCATTGTACCGAATACTCCCGAAGACCGGAGGCCCTCGCGGCTGGCGTGTTTAGTATTATAATGCCATTATCATTTTTATTATTGCATTTTAAATGCATTTGCCGCCGAGCAGTTTTTGCCTCCTTTTCATAATTTTTAATGCGCCGTCATACCCACGGCTCATTAAGCAAGGACAACTAAGGAGCGCCCGAACGGAGGCTGTCTCGGCGGCGGCGAAGATTAATTTTGCTCACGTGTTGTGGCACTTTCCCAGCGCCACAAAGCGGTCCTGTCCTGCCCAAAGTCGCTTCAAAGTCATGTTTACGATTGCAAAGGACTGCCGGATCCTTGCTTTAAAGCATGCAGCTACTCCCCTTTGTCTCGCAGGTCTGGCTTTGTTTTTCTGGCTGGCTTGTTTGTTTCTCTTCCCTTTTGTCCATAAACAGAAATGGCCCAGAGCTAGGTCAATCACTCCGCAACACGCAAGAGCTTGCAGGAGCAGCCGGGACTCAAAGGAGCTGTTCTGCAGAACGACCTGAAGGACATGAAAATTAGATTTGGCAGAGCGAACCGACAGATTCGCTTGCTAACTTTGCTCAATATTTCATGTATTTTTAAGGAGTCCGTTTTCCCCTCTGGCAGCTCCTAACCCAAAATAATGAGCCAAATCTCCGTAGTTCTTGCCAATAATTCATCGCCTATGCGACATATCCTTGAAGCTCCACCCAGAACTAAAGCACTCGTTTTTATAAGCCGACAAATTGGAAGTGAGACTAAAATGTTTGCTGCACCTGCCGGCTCTGCCACTCCTCCGAGTGACCCGACGCCCATAACTATTACCGTAGCATTTATGATTATTAACCCACAATGCGGGGCACTCTAAATGCAATTAAGATTACGATCTATATTACATTTTCTGTGTTGCAAAAAGAAACCTGGCAACTCTGCTACGACAAACAATTAAAAACAATGCACTCCCGCAGTCCGCCGCCCCCCACGTGGCAATAAAATGCTGTTCCAGATGCTTATCCAGCCCCGGCGTCCATATTGCATAAGAAATAATTACTTTTTGTATTACACATACGCCACCCCCTCCTTGCCATCGCCATCGCCCATTTAGGTCTATTGATTGCGGTCGCAATGGCACCTTGTGGCTCGCTCCCCATATCATCCCACGAAAGTGTCGCGTTTGCGTGTCGCTTATCACCGGCTCTCGGCCAAAACAGAAATGAAGACACCCCGTCAGAAGCGAGGTCGGCAGCCCAGGACTCAGTACTCAGTACACCGTACTCAGGACTCGGAGCCCGGCACCCGGCACCCGGGCCAAAAAGCGTCAGACAATTGCCGCCTGATAAGATCGGCTGAAAAGAAATGTTTTTGTGTCGTGGCTGAGGCCGGGAGCACCTTGCTGACCCGAAAGCCGAAAGCCGGAAGCCAAGGGTGGAGGGCGAAGAGGACACTGGCCACGGAACTTAATCGGAGTTAAGCCGCTTCAACCCAATTCAATAAGCGGAATGCTACATAAATTGGATTCCCCATGAAAGGGAGGCGGTATTCGGGTGGGATTGCTCTAGCAGCTGTCTTATTCCGTCTAATTATTTGAGAGCCATCTCGAGCCAAGGGGCTGGGCCTGGGAAACCCAGCTCCTGGGGATGCAGCGCCCACATCCTTGGGCTAGTCCTGCCACCGCCATCAGAAATGTCAACGTCAACACACTTGACTGTTGGCATTTTATGCAAATGCTCTGAGTGTCACGGCCTAAAATGGCAATTGAAACGCTAATGATGACATTTGGCAGCCTAAGCGGCAGGCCAAGGAAAACAAAACAACAAAATAACAAACTTAAAACAAAACAGAGAGCAAGATGGCGGGAAAGGAAGTGGGAGAGCAATGGCGGCGGCCCATTTTGTCTCAGTCTTTGTGTGCTTTTCCGTTTCCTGCTGGCACTGCTGCGCTCAGAAAACATAACAAATCGTTTTCTTTTCGGCCTCGTTTTGTTTTCTTTGAAGCGAACTCTCCTCGTAGGCCTCTGGCATTTTTACGAGGCATTCAGCCAATTGACAGGCTTCACTCGCTCGTAAAAGCAAAATCAAGCAACGAAGAAAAATGATGCGGAGACTGAACTGTCGAAGGCGAGTCCTTCGAAGGACAGAACCGATGGAGACATGGGAACGGGAAACTATACAGCAGTATAGCCGTCGAAATCACCTAAAAGTATACTTAAATATTTAAGGGCCAGAGAGGCAGGCAAGGGCAGGGGCAAGTGAATGGCTAAAGTTTAAAAAACATTAAAACGCATTTAGCAGGCAGTTTTGAGCCCTACGCCCACAAACGGAATCTGTTTGCTTCGCCCATAAATACTTATTATCGCTTATTTGAACTTGTGAATGCTGCCAGCAGCCATTCTGGTGATTTACTTTCATTCTGGGCCTTCTCGTCCTTTTCGGCCGAGGACGAGGACGAGACCGGGCCGGGCCGGAGCTCCCCGCAAGTGCGTGTGCTTGAAAAAATCGATTTTTATTCCGTCTCGCAGAAAAAGATCAAAAACAATAAAAACCTAAATACACATGCGAGCCTTTGAACTGGCTTTGATAAAAGCACAAAGTCCGGGGCAGGAGAGCGCAGGACTCGTGTCGGGGGATGGCTGGGCTGGGCCGGGCCGAGGTGGCGGGGTAAGCCTCCAATCAATAGCTGTGCGTCGCTTTCGGTAGGTACGTGTGAATTTAAGCTGATTAAAGAATTGAGCTCCCCGTCCGGCCCAGGAACTGGCTCAAAGAAGCGCAGAAGCAAAAGCAGAAGCAGAATTAGAAGCAGAAGCCGAAACAGAGAAAAGAAAAACGCAAAAAGGCAGAAATTGATGTCTGCTTTTAGGCGTAGATGCTACCGTCGTTGGCTGGCTTTATTTATGCCTTTTGTCTGGGCTCGGAGGCTTTGTTATTTGGGGCTTAGTGGCGCACATCCACCACCTTCCACCCGGCCCTCCACTCGTTTCGATTTAATTTGCACTCCACGATAACACACATGTGGAGCAGATAAAGGAGCGCGTCATTCGAACCGACACCGACGAAACCGAAGCCAATAATCATTGGCAGTCCTGTGAATTACAAATTCGCCCGAATTTGTCACTCCTTATTCGGGCTAATGAAATTGTGAGAGCTGCCATAAAAATGTTGACGCTAATAAGAGCGTGGCAGGTGGGGAAAGTGTTGCCAAGTTTACGGCCCGAAAGGCCAAACTCTGTCCGAACAGGAGCGGGCCGCCCGAATTGCCGGCAAATACAATTCAAATGCGTAATCAGGCATAAGGACTTGGAGGAAAGTGAATGGCAGCCGGCGAAATGAGAAAAGTTTTCCCGGAGAGAGGCGGGCGGGCGGACGACGATTGGTATTATTATTATTAGTTTTTCGGCCCGAAACTTTCGCAGCCTGCTTATTAGGGAATCGGAACGGAATGAATACAGTGGGGGTGCCGGAGTTCTATTTCATAGCTCATTGCTTTTCAATTTGATGAGGCGTTGTCTATAATGAGCTTGCCGAAACTTTCCTCCGCCACGAGGTCTCCACATGCATGTGCGTTCGCCGGGGTCCTGCCCGCGTGGGTTCTGTTAATTTTCGACTGTCATTTATCATCGGGCGAGATGTGCGGGAAATTTTTATGGAGTTGATTTTTAATCTTTCGCAATCGTTCCCCTGCTCCCTCCCCGTCCGGCCACCGCGGGAGGAAATGAATATTTTTAAGTATGATGAATGAGGCGAGACGGGAATCGCCTCCGGGCGGAGCAGCAACTGATTTACTGACGTGTGACAGGGGGCGGGGGATGGGGATAAAGGTAGGAAATTAATGCGTAGTTAGAAACATAAATCTGTGTGTGGTAGCTCCGCCCTAGCCCCTAGCCCCCAGCCCCCCAAACTGGTGGCACGGGAATTTCGCAATTTATGTTCCAGCACCGGACTCGGACAGATTCTTTTTGCGCCCGGGTCGTATGAGTGATATTAATTTGACTTTAAGTCGCTCGTCTGCAGCCGAGGAATGTCTAACGTAACACGTCAACGTAAGCAAGCGTATGCAATTTACGTGACATCATTACGTGTCGGACAAGTATAAATTACGCGCTCCGGCGAGAAGTCGGGCGGATTGCGGAAAGGCGAGCTGCGAACGGGGAGCCAGGATACGGGATCCAGAAAACCTTATGAGTTTGTTAATGATGAAGTATGTGTCAGTGTGTGTGTTTGCCCAGGCAGGTTTATCAAGATAAATTCACGAGAAGTGTGCGGGGGAGAGTTTGTGTGTGCGGGGGAACGAAGCCAATGAAACGAAAGTCATCAGACTTAGATGTGGCACAGCAGATTGCAAATGCGACAAAACTTAGCCAGAGACGGACGACACGTAATGCAGGACCGAAGGCGACGACGGAAGACAAAGGACACAAATTGTCCTGATGCCCTTGTAGGTTTTGGGGTTGAACTCGGCTTGGGTTGGGTCGGTCCTGGGACTGGGATTGGGGCTGGCCAAAGGGCAGATATTCCAACAATGAATCGCCGTCACTCAGCCAGTTGAAACTGATGAAGATGGCTGGGCCTGAGACGGCGACTGTGATGAAGTGAGCCAGGCCTGAATCCGTCCTTATCGTCCTTATTTCTTATACTTGTCAACACTAATAAATCCCTTCCCTGCCCCTTCCCTCTGTGGGCCGCGCTCACATTTCATGCTTGATTTGACTTTAAATAAATTAAATTTCTTTGTGCGCCCGAAAAATGCAAATGTCAGCGGGTGGAACTTGCAGCAGCCTGCAGGGTCCTGGCCCCGACCGGCCGAGACCGAGCAATTAAACTTGTCCTTGTTTAATTGCATTTCGGCCTAAACCAAAGGTCCAAACCCGAAGCCAAAGCCAAAGCCAAAGAGTTCCTCCGCACACACAAACAGGCCAAGTCAAAAGTCACAGCTGACTGCCGGAGAAGGAGTTGGAGGCGGCCAGGACCCGGCGTTGAGTTGCCAAGTGCTCTGCTGATAGCGGCCCGAAAAAGTTTAGCGCTTTAATTTCTTAGAAATTTGTTCCGTCTTCTTGTTCAGACGGGGAGCAGAGTCAGAAGGCGCACAAACAAGGCAACAAACAAAAATGTCGACTTGATTGCGCCGTTGATGACTATGTCCTGGCCCGGCCCGGCTCCGGCTGCGAGTCCGAGCCCTAGTGTCGAGTAGTCGAGGTCCGCAATTGTGCGGACAGATTGCCAGCAAGTTGCCAGAGTTGAGTCGAGTTGAGTTGAGTTGAGTCGAGTTGCTTGAAGTTTTCAATCCCCAGCGGATTAGAAAAGTTTAAATTGTTGCCGCCGAGCCAGCGCGAGACTCGCAGGAACAGGGACTGAAACAGAGCCAAAGGAGCCACCAAATCGAAGCAGCCAAAGGACGACTGAGCGACTGAGCGACCAAACGAACGAATGAACGAATGAATGAATGAAGGGAGCAACGTAACGATTAGTGCTTTCATGTCCTTTACCAAAGTTTAAAGGTCATTCGATGGCAGGTCCCCACTCCGACCAGTCCTGGGCTGCCCTAGCTCGCTAGCTGCTGATTTGACACATCAACTTTGTCAAGGTTTTTGCCACAGAAAGAGCCACAGCCCCCGGCGTCGGCGACTGTTATGAGAAATGGCCCCTTCTGATCCCTCTGCTCCTTCTGCTCCGTGTCCCCTGCATTCCGGCTGGGTGTGCGTCTGTGTGCACTAGCAATTTGTGCAATGGACATTTCGAGCTATGCGCTCCTCTGCTCCGCAGTGATAAGCAATGCCAGCTGCCAAACGCCTTAAAAGATTGCAGGGTGCAGTGACTCCGAGCTGCAGTCCGACTCCGCCCGGAGGTCGTCCTGGCTTGGGTGGAATGTGTGGCAAACTTAAGGGCGATTGCCGGGAGCTCCTCCTGCTCCTGGGGAGGGGCGAGCCACCCACTACGGCGCCCAGCCAGCGGAATATAGAAATTACTTTGAAGCTGCTGCATAATGAGCCTGTCAATAAGTTTATCAAGCCAACAACAGCTCCAGCCGGCTGACCCAAAAACAAACTTGTAGTGCTGTGTAAATTATGCAAATCTTTATCATTCTTTTTTGATGTGCGGGGCCGAGTCGAGTGGGAGGTGGGAGGGCATGAGGGTCGATGGGCTGTCACAAACAAGCGTGAAACACGACAACCCGGAGAGTGGGTCTGGGAAAAACAATATGGCGCTCTGCCCAGAAAGGCCGTCCCACATTCCGCACAGTCCCCAGATCCCCACGTCCCGGCATCCCCACGTCCGGGCGTCCAAAACCCACCCTCTCGCCGTGTTTATGTGCCATTGACAGTTCGGCGTTGTTTTGGTGCTCGCTTTTACCGTTCTCTCCACCTTTCTAAGCTTTTTTTCGAGCTTCGCTTTTTTGTGAAATGTCAAATTTTTCCAGACAGTTTTGACAGTTTATCGAAGTGCGCCCGTAATTTCTGCTGACGTGTGTTGTAGGTGTTGAAAATAGCTGGGACTGCGGGTGGGCGGCCAACTTTTGCCGCCTCTGCACTTTTCGGTTGAGTGCTTTTGCACAAAAACTTTCCCAAGAACCGAAGAAAGAACTCGCAAGAAAACGGGTCAAGTTTTTCGTAATTATTTGTTGGGGTCACCTATGGAGACCTCTTATGGCTTGTTACTCGCAAATTGTTTTTCTGGCAGGCCGGAGTCCGAGACTCTAGGTGTACAAATTGAATATTCCCCGACAGGTGACTACTTACCGCTGCGACTTTCATTTTCCGCTGGCTTCAGCTGTAAAGCACGGTTCATCTGCAAGCAAGAGGAGAAACATTTGAATTAGTAACAGGCCCAGAAAGGTGACTCGGTTAGGGGCATTAGCCGGATAGTCCCCCGAAATGACGGCTGGGGCGCTTTCAAATTCAATCAACTTTTGCCGTTGGCCGAGGAGCTCTTCATAAACACCTCTCAAAACACATTTGGCCAGCGAAGCATTTTCGAGCATTTAAATGCCACTCAATATGCAAGCCCATCTCCTGTGGTCCTCAGCCTCGCCCGCCGCCCACGTTTCTGCACATTTGCGCTCATTGCCTTTTACCCACGACTGGGCAGCCACATCCTGTGCCGCTTCATGCATCATTAAAGCTTAAATCTCACCCAAGCGACCCATGTCGATTCTGGCCAGCCAACACTTAACGTTCCCCTACCCCCTACCAGGTCTGCATCCTCCCACCACCCACCACATCCATATCCACATCCACATCCACGTCCAGTCACTTTCCCGCTCTCCTTGCTCATCCAACCATCGCAGTGGGATCGGGTCCGAAAGCAGGGCCGGGACTGGGACTCGAATGGCTACGTGTTGTGGTCACCTTTCGGTTTATGGCAAATGAGTAATATCCCGTGCCAGAGCACGAAAAATCCCATTAAAAGACGTTCAAATGAAATGCATTAAAATAAAACTTAATTGAGGGCTTTATACCGAATGTTCGAATTGAGATCCCGAGGTGTCCGAGGCGTCCGAGGGTCCAAGTGACCAACTCCCAACGTCCGAGTCCGTGAAAACCGCAAAAACCCGAGCAAATCAATAATCAACAAGAAGGAGTCCTTTCAATCCCGCCTCCTCTGCCCCTCGCAGGTGTAATTTATTTGCACCACACAGTCGTACGAACACTTTCCCGTATGTCTCCCCGAGAAGGGGGCGGCTCGGGCACGCCTCTGGGCTTCCTGGCCTTAGATTGGCTCATCAGGCGGGCCAGGAAGAGCCTAGGCCCTGGGCCCTGGGCCCTGCCATTAGCCCCGCGTGCAAGTTCGTCGTCTCATCGCCTGCCACCTGCCGCTTGTCGCATGAATATTTTATAATCTGCCATTAGTTTGCGGCAATTGAAAACGATTGGAGCTTTTAACTGCAAAATTAAATTGCTTTATATAACCGTGATTGGGTGCCCAGGCGAGCCCATCCACCGCCCACCCCTTGCGTTCTGCGATATGAAATATTTAATGTCGTAGGGCTGCCCCACAGCCGGAGCGTGTTTTTTCGGAACAATCCATTAGTCAGAGACAAGTAATTAAAATTGGGATTTATGCACGCGCATGGAGCGCAGCCGAGTCGAAAATTTGGGGCTCCTCTGGCTGTTCGGCGGTTCGGCTTGTTTGTAATTCAATTATGTTAATGATTGGACAACATTTACCGTATTTACATTAATGCATAATGAGTAGTGCTGATGTCGACGCTGGCAGGAGCGCCGAGGGAGGCCTAAATGCACTTTGTTTGGCTGATATTTTTTGCAACTGCAACCAGGAGTCCTAAACAAGCGGCCTGGCTAGTGGCTAACGACTAACGGGTAACGGGTAACGGCTAACAGGCAACAGCTAACGGCAATTAAGTGCATTTCTCTGTCTGACCAAAGGCATTCCTGTCCCTGTTCCCTCCTCCATCATCGCTCCTGGCCAGACAACACCCAAATGCGTTTTTGCTCCACTCAAAGCTCAGCAGGATAAATTAAGTGGTCGATGAACTGGAGCCTTGTTGATTTTATATACAGGCATGGCGATGGCGATGGAGAGGCAGTCGGTGGCGACGTCAACGCCGTGTTGTTGACAGTAATGCGGGCCACGGGGAGACGTTCTGCGGTGACGCCGCAAAATTTAAACCAATGTTTAAGCGAAAAATGTTCATTTAGCCGCTCGTCCCCATACGATACTGCTCCCGATGCTGATGAATGATTGATGTGGCGTGGTTTAATAAATTGGAAAATGTTTTCAGCTCAAGTCGGGCCGGAGCAACATCACATCCTCCCGGCCAAAGGCCCGGCCAAGCACCATGCAGGCATCTGCCTTGCCAAACAGACTGCTTGCCTCGCCGGAACCTTTTTGGCTTTTGAAGGGTTTATCAGTGGGGGAGACCCGCAGCTGGCTGCCACCGCTATCCGATGGCTCCGACTACGGCTTCTGTCTGCAAAAACAAGCAACAGCAATCGAGGCCCGACATGCACGCACATTGATCCGCCCGTGGATGCAACCATTGTCCGAGGTCCTGCTCCTCGTCATGGTCCTGGCCCGCCCCCTTTTCGTTTGTGCCTCCGGTAGCCCAGTTAATTAAGCCGCCCATTTATGAGCCGGCAGTGGCGCCTCCGAGCAAGATGGTTCGGCTTCTAAGGCATCTCTGACTCTGCACAAAAGTCTGGGATGATTATTAGCGCCGAAAAGGCTTCCCCCGAAAAGGCATCCTTGTCCCGACGCATCTTTTGGCCGGGTAATTAGCACTCATAATTTAAAATTTAAATGTTGCCAGCAGCCGAAGCCTCTCGAAGTCAAAATGCTAATTAAATCTGGCTCTCGTTCTGTGCTGCCGCCGGGCCCCGCGCGGAGTCAAAAGATGCCTGCCTCGACACAATTAGCTCTCACAATTGCTTATGACAAAGTGCGGCGTGGAGGGTGGCGGCCCTGGAAGGGATATTTCAGCGACTGTTGGGAGGCGGCGGGCGCCACTGGCAACGTTAAACCGCAAATTTTAGCGCCCCAGCAAGTCATGCATGACGGGGCCGGGGTCGGGGCCGGATGCTGGAATGGCGAGGGGACACTAGCCGCAGTGTCGCCGCCGACGCATATGCAATGCCCCAAAGTGGCAACTTGGCCAAGTGCTCTGTCTCCCGCCATCTAGTATGGCAGTGAGCATGGAGTGTCCTGGGTGCATGGACCCATAAACTCCGTTAGTTTATGATGCCCGAGCGCTAAGTGAGCAAAGCGAAAATCGCAGAGGACAGCAATCGGGACACGGACTAGAGCTGGTGCAGGGGTGGCACTAGAGATCCGGAGATCCAGTCAAGCCATAAGTGCCCTCCCCCGAGCTCGTCGACCCCCGCCTCCGTGCAATTAGAATGCGGCGCATCGAACCGGGCCAAAACAGGCGGAGCTCTAGGCCAGCTTTGTTCCGCTCTGGCCAGTGGCCGGCTCTCGGTTGCCGTTTTTATGCATTCGCTGGTCGAACTATATAAAACAGAACAACGAAAATGCAATTAAAAGTACGTTTTATGGCTTTGTTATGGCAGCAGGCTCCAGCACTCCACTTCGTTACCCGGCTTTGGCAGAGCCGGACCCCGTTGCCCCTGCTCCGGAGCACATGAAGAGCGATTTTTACGATGCTTTCTCCACTCGACTCGACGATGATGATAGTTTGGAAAATGGTTTCGAATTGAGTGGCCCGGCAACTTTTGTTGATAGAAAAGTAATATTTTATGGGGTTAGCTGCAGGGTTATTGGGCGGCTCCAGTGAGCTGAGTTTGCTTATTGAAAGCGCTGATGCTTTGCTCGTCTCACTTCTCCAAAAGCATGAAAGTTGCATGCAAAAGTTGTCCGTGCTGCAGCAGATACTTACAGCAGATACTCGGGGAGATCGCCTGATGGAAAAATTTGTCACTGGCGCTGGTAGAGCACCTAAAAGTAGACAATGTTGCCGCAAGCATCTGTCATGTGTGCACACTGCGCAGCACAGGACGAGGAGAAGGGCATGGCAGCGTGGCATCAAGCTGGGCTAAAGGCAAGCCAAACTAACGAGCTGGCAAGCAAAACAAAAGCTTGTACCAGCTCTCCGCTATAACAACCTGCCATAACTGCAGCTTAATCAAAAGTTTTTCACTACCTCAGCCACAGACGTAGATACAGCTCCTGCTGGAGGCAACCATCCGGCCAACCAAACAACCACAACGCCACTCGTCCTCCCTCCGCCCTCTGATACTAATCAGTGGTTGCTTCTTCTACTTTTTATGCTGTTCGGTCTGGGCCACGTTCAATGGAATATCTATATTCTTGTGTATCTCTGATGTATGAAATATGGCAGTCTCTCCCAGGCCCTTCTGCCGGGGCGGAGGCTCTCGTCCTTGTGGGTGTTTGCAATTAGCAAGTGGCAATTAAAGTCGGATGGAGGCTGCCGTTGATCCCGGGCGGGGGATGGGCTTCGGACGGGCATGAGGAATGTTTATTGGATCATATATTATCTGGGCTCGGGCAACGCAAAAAGGCACACTTAAACTTGCAATAAAAGCACGAAAATGAAATCTTAAAGCCGAGGCACGGCTCCTTTAATCTCAAAGCGGGACGCCACCTTGGCAGAGTCCCAACCCAACTCAAAAGCGTATTTCACTCAAGACACGACACTTGACTGTCGTATGACACTTGAGTTCCTGCTCCTGTCCGTCAGGCGGCGGTCGCCCCAGCCCTCACCGGCAGCCACAAAATATGCAAATAAATTACTAATAACCTCAGAATGTAACCCTTGCACGGAAGTAGCAGGAACGGGTGGGGCAAGAGCGAATGGCGGATGGCGAAAGCGGAACGGGGACTATTCCTGATTCATAATTCAAATTTTACGCCGCAATAAACAAAAATGCCTAAAATTATGCAACACAACACCCATGAACATTGCTGAGCAAGTCATAAATTATGTAAATTTAATTTTACGCCCCCACCGCGGAATCCGTCCGTACATACTACACGGACTACATAGACTTATGTACAGATGTACATGCGAGTGTGTTGGTATGCCACGCCCACAGTCAAGTCAGCCACAAAATTGTAAAACCCGCTCCGCCCCTCCCCCACGGAATATGGAAAGGAACGTTATTATTATGTAAATAATTAATGGCGTGTAATTATCTAAAATTTGGACAATTAGAAAAATTTAACACACCCCATTCCAGGCGGCGGAAAAGGTAAGATAGGGCCGCCGCACGCAAGTACCCGAATATATGACATATTTATTATGGAGAAATCGGAAAGAAGGACTCCTGGCTGAGCATGTCCTGCGTGGGCTCTCCGAACATCCGCCGCACATTTAACGCCGTTTTAGCACATGCTAATGACCCAGAAAGCCGGTCCTGCCCCAAAAGCCACAAAAATACTTTATTTATTTTGGAAAGACTGCGGCGGAAGAAAGCGAAATATGGAACAAGGTGTAGCCCTTTGAAAGGTTCGCCATTAATTAGGCAAACTTGGGGCCGGTGCCGGAGCCGGTGCCGGGCCAGACAAACATTAGTTCTGGTAATTTATTAGCCGGCTGGAAGTCGGCTAAGCCCGAACTAATCAATACGTTAGCTCGGGACCAGGGGAGTGGAGGGACATACCTTTCCAAAAATTGCTAATTAGCCGGCCGACTGGCGACTCAGTTCCTTGTTATGTCATGCAGTCTAAATGATATTGATCCGGATTGCGTAATGAGTGCCTCCGATTGCCAGCTCAGAACTTCCAGAGTCTCAGGAATTTGCAATATCTTCGCAGCTGCTGGCTCTTAAATTGATTGCTTGGACTTTACAAAGGCCAGAACTGCAAGTATTTGTTAAAGGCCATCACCCCCGCCCCTGCGCATCCCATCCTCAAGCAGGCGAATCGGCAACATGGAGAATATTTGTTGCATACCAACAGGCGCGCTAGAAATACTTACAAATTATATTGTATGAGGCCCCAGAGCTGCGCAAAGCGAATAAGTGGGTGTGGGTGTAGCCGGGGGAGGAAGAGGGAGCTAGGGGCAAGGGACGGAGACAGGCCGATGGAGAAGCTGAGCCCAAACAACGCACTCAACTGTGAAAATGTCTGTTAAGGGCAACAAACACGCACTCATGTGTATTTGTGAGTGTGTCAGTGGCCCTGGCTCGGGCTAGGTGGCCTGTCAACAGAATGACAGTATATATTGTATATATGGCCTCGCATGTATTGGTCCTTATATACTCTCCGTGCGCCACAGCTTGCCCAGCTCCAGCACCCAGCACCCAGCACCCAGCACCAGCTCCAGCCTGGCCAACTGTCAATTGAGTTGGCATGTTGGCAGGCTCTTGACTTTCGGTCTAATGTGAATTCCTCATAAGCATGATAAGCATAAATCTCCATTTGGACAGCCTGGAAAAAATTGATTGAAATATTGCCAAGTCAGGCCGGCCCCCCCTAATGCCCGCCCGTCCCCTGTATTTTAATTGATTCGTGCCGCTCAAGAAGCCGCAGGAGCTGATAGCTCATTACACATCATGGAGAAAGGCGTCGCAGCCGCTGCTCCAAGCGGCACGGCCCGGCACGGCTGCAGCAAATTGAAAACCCATGCCAAAAAATAAATCAATGGCAATGCAAACAAGCAGCCTGGGCTGCCGGGATGCTGGAGGGCTGGGAGGCAGACAAACACCAACACAAACACTGGCACAAACACAGGCGCAAACACAAACGCAAACAGACCAAAAGGATACTCGATATTTGCTCTTCGGGTTTGATGTCTGATGATGATGCTCCATTTATTATTAACTTGAAATGATTTCGGGCAGTCAGTAGTCCTACCACAGCGGTCCGCCCTCTCTGCCTCCGCCTCCTACCCCGCTTTCTCCCCGCCGAGGTGACGACGCAGCTATTGAATGCACGACTGCATCAATGCCAGGCACTGCATTTATCCTCTGCCGGCAACACACTGAATTTGTTGCCATATCTGTGTGGCTCTGTAGCGCTGTATCTCCGTATCTCAGTAGCTGTGTATCTGTGCATCCGAGTATCTGGGTAGCCGTGTATCTCCACAGCTCCGCATCCGTGTATCCGCTGCTCTGTGTGTACACGTGTGAGTTCAATTGGAAAATCGTGTGCGGCATACGGCAGCGTGTTTTTGTAAATAGCAATCGCAATCGCGTACGTTTCTGAGCAGCACACTCGAAAGTGTATCTGTGAGATACATAATATGTATCATATCGGAGCACATCAGTTGATGGAATCGTGCAAATTCATACATCGTTTTAAAGGCAAAGGACATTAAACCGCTCCGAGAGATAGGTGGCTCCTCCCGCTTGGCAACATTTGTGGCCAGGCCCCCTCCTCGGCGAGGTCCTCGTGCTTTAAATTTAATTTTCGAGGAGCAGTGCTGTGTGCTCAGCACACAACACAAGGCAAAGACGAAAAAAATAATAATAAACCGCTTAGCAGGGCTTTGAGAAGTGCAAATAGCACAAACGCACACTAGGACGCATGCAAATGACAACAGGACACGCCCACGCCCCTGCGCGTCCCTCTCTGGGGCCGGCGACGAAATGTATTCGAGTGTGGGTGCAGAACGGAGTATTTCTTTGTAATCCGAAATGCTCAAGGCGTGCAAATATTCAATTTTAGACATGCAGTCGTCAACCCACTCCCAGTTCCACCCCCACTCCCACTCGCACTCCTCACCCACTCTGACCGTGCACTCGAACTAGAAGGATAACCCGAATGCAGTTCTCCCTTATAGAAGTAGAATATCTGAAAGTCGTCATCTCGTCGTCCTGGCCGTAGCAACTAAATGTCATAAACACAATGTCTTGACAACTTTTGAAATTTGAATTTCAAAGCAAAAATTTCTTTCATTTATTCATTTGCTCAGTCATTCATTTCCATTTATTTTATTTGCCGTTCTGCCCGAACTTCATATGCGCAAAATTGGTTCCTGGCCACGTCCCAATATACCATATACCATGCACTCCCCCCAGGACCCACCCCACCGAGGCGAATTCCTTGCGAGCAAAAGTTCCAAACACATCTTTGATCTTGATTTCTGTCGATATGGCCGGGCGGCCAGTAATGAATGGAGCGGGGAAGTGAACTAAGCGTTCCGACCCGAAAATTATATTAATTTAGATTTCATTTGGTCCTGTTCCCAGCCTGTCCTGTCTTGTCTAGTCCCACGGGCCGTTTTGGGTCGCTATGGGTTTCCTTCGAGGGTTCTGTCAAGGGAATTCTTCCTACGGCCTTCGAGGACACGGAAGAGATATGAATCTTTGTCTAATATTAGATTTTCCTACTATGACTTAAAGGTGTTTTAGTAAAACTATAAAAATGTTTTTAAAGCAAGCCTTTTGGAAATGAATTATTTAATTTACGACTTGGCCTGTCGTTGGTCTTCACTCAAAAATATACTCTTATGCAAATTCATAAGTAAACCACTTGGACTAAAAAATAATGGAAACGTGACACTCTCAGTTCTATCAATCATCCGTTTTCGAAGCGCTCTAGTCCTAGGCAAACATTTTCAAAATAGGGTTGATTTATTTTTCTGTAATTACTGCCGCCCTCGGGACATACTCTGAAGAGGAACAGGGTTAGTGCGTCCAGGGGGTTGGCTGCATCCCGTGATTGCAGCTCATTACTTTCGGGCTTTCCTTGTTATTATTTTAATAAGCGATTCGCTGTTGTTACTTTGAAGCCCAACATCCTAGGACGTGATTATTTAGAGCTTGTTTGTGCTCGACATGAATGGCATTTTAAAAAATCAACTGAAACCAACATGGAATCACAGAGGCATCAATGAAACAATGAAAGTAAAAGCTTAGATTTTCAGAAGTGTTACTCCACTGTCATCGTTGTGTGGTGTGTTATGTAAGTCCTATCACTCATCTCTCTAATACCGCCTCGTTTTCACCTTTCGGGCTGAGCTCGTCCTTGTCCTTTGTCCTTTGAGCTGTGACTTGAAATCTCTGGCGCGCTTTCCCTCTGATACCCACTCGAGCTTTGGAGAACCGAAAGTTTATTAAATATAAATTTACAACACGCACATGTGGCCCCTTCATGTCAAACGGAAAACAAACAGAAGTCAAGTCTGCCCTTCCGACCGCCACCCTCTTCAAACAAGAGCCACCCCGGGCTTCCTCCGCTTCCTTCGTTCGGCTCCTCTCGATGGCAGTTCACAAGTGCTCTCTAGAAGGTTGATTCTCGCCTTTGCCATAACTTGAATAAATATGCAAACATTTCGTCACATACCTCCCATGCTCACGCTCACGCCCACTTTTAATTTAAGCTCACTTAACACCTCATAAAACAGTGTACGTTCTGGCTGAATAAATGAATGGCTGGGAACTGGTGGGGGACTGGGACTGGGCCAGAGGCCAGAGTGACAGTCGGAGAGATCCTCTCCTCATCGCCAGTTTAATATAAAATATACACATTTTATACGTTTCAATTTTTTCATTTAACAGCTTCCAAGCAATTAGCTCGGAAGGGTTGGCCCGAGAGCCCAGCTACCCCCTTGCGAAGGAAGCCAGCCACCCCCCGGCTCACTCGAGAGTGCTCTCCAGCCGTTTCGGAGTCCTGGCACTCGGCTGATTGCTACTTTTGACAAATTAAACTTGAAAGTTGTAAAATTTCCCTTGTCATTGGCAAGGACACGTGCGTGTCAAGCAGTTCCCTGTCTCAACCCTCGTTGGCTCCAGGAATAACTAAATTAAAATGGAAAAGCATGATACCGGATACCGGGCTTATTGCACAGCTAGGACAGCTGTCACAGTGATTTCGGGAATGCAATCCCATGCAATATTTGCCACACCGCAACTGTGTCGGCAAATATTATGCATCCTTTGGCCACATTGATTTGCGTGATTGGAGGCCTTAAATTGCCCTAATTCCAGGAGCCACAGGACACGGGAGCCGGCTTCATTCGCAGCTCATAACAATTGCTGTTTATGCTGATTTTTATGCCCCCTCAAGACACACACTTTTCGCCCAGGTCTGGCTATGAATAAGTAAGTAAGCGGCGAGGTTTCTGTTCCTCCGCATTCAAATGCTGTCCTGCTCGGGAGCTCCCGTCTCCGCCAGCTTATTTGCCATGTAATCTTAAGCGACAGGCATTTGTTTACTTATTTATGCACTTTCTGCTCGGTCCCACACTCCCAGACAACACTCTGTACTTTTACCCATAAAGGCTGCCAACTTAAAAATCACAATGGGGGCTTTGACTCTGCCATTAGATAAGACGTGTGGAGAGAACTCCTGTGCCCCGAGCCCCACTTTCGGGGTATTTCCTCCTTTATTTTTATGCGCTCCGTGTGAGATTTTTATTGTGTACACACAGGGAAAGAACTCCGAGTCAGACGCTATCTCTGCCACGTTTGCTTTTATTATTTAATGGAGCACAAAATGCATTTTACCCACCGCCCCATCGCTTCTTGCCTGCCCGCCGCTGATCCTTAGGCGTGCGGTTGCCTCCGCTGGCCCATTCGCCGTTTGGGGGTTGCCCGGGGGACCTGGATCTGGGCCACCCCGGCAAGGCCGAGGCGGGCAGACCAGCAAGAGTAGGCATGCCAAATTAATAATTTATATATGAAAATGTGCGTTAAGAGCGGCAAATGCGAGTGGAGTGCCGCAGACTCGAATATGTTTGCCAAATGGCTCAGGACGGAGGCGTTAGGCTGTTTGCCAAGGTCATAAGTAGGACTTGCCAAGGGTCTCCCTGCCATCCCGGTCCTCCTGCGGCCGTTCATCGTAATTTGCTTAATAAAACGCGGTCTGGCATATTGCATAAAGTGTATAAATATTCCTTCTTCGCTGTCTTTGTTTTCCAGGCACAATTTGTGAATTGCGGGCCAGATTTGAGCTCCCGGCTCTCCTTCGGATTCCGCTCCAAACGTCGCCTTTCATTTGGCTCAAGGTGAGACATATCTCCGGGCCTGGTGTGGGGGTTCTCCGGCCCAGGAGTCAAGTGGATATTATGTGCATAAATTTGCCGCACGGCTCCTGGGAGACTGCCGGGGCTGCCTGCCAAGAGGCCCGGCGGCTTGGACGATTTTATGGAGAAGGCAAATGTCAAATTTATGCATATGAATGTTTATGGCAGATCCAGAAAGGATTACGATATTACGAGCCATCGTCATTGTCTTCCGCAGCATATTCTTGCATCCGCGGCGCACTTGCTCCTCACCCTCACCCTCCCAGACTGCCACACTCCCACTCCCACTCCCCCTCACACAATTCACAATTTCGATTCGATTCAACTTTCGAACATCCGCCAAAAGTCAATTGGGGCCGCAATGAGAACTGAAATGGCCAGCAATTAATGATGATGGCTCGAAACGATCCACTGCCCGCCCCACCTGCCCCATTCAAGCCCCCGCCCACTCGGTTTCAATAGGTTTCCGCCTGCCGCAGGCCCCAACACTTTGCATAACATTAAGCAGCTTCGGTTCAGTTTTTATTCCGATTCAGATTCCTGCCACTTTCGACGCTTCCTTTTTTGTGGGTCCCTGCGGTCGACCGCAGCCCCATAAAATATGCACCCAGACACAACAAAGTGAAGTATGCAAAGCGACTCTCTTCGGTTGTTTGGCTCTTTGGTTGTAAGGGGAGGGAGTGGGGAGTGGCAAAGCGCCTAAAAGCATATTTCAATTAAGCTATCACCTTGAATTATTCTCACGAGCACTGACACCCCGCACCACAGCTCGTCCATACGCAAACATACCCGGCAGTTCCGCCTAAAAGCAGACTACATTTCTTTTTTAATTTTAATGTTTTCATTCACCGCAAGCGCAGAGTCGTCGGCGGAGGCGGGTGCTGGGTCGGAGAAGAAGAAGTATAACGTTAAAACCGCTCGTCAAAAATTTGCATTTAAATGAGGCGCAGAGGCGACTGGCTGACGGGCCTCCCTCCTCTCCTTGGAAGTGGAAATTTTTATGATTGCGGTGACTGCCAAATTGTCAGCGGATGAAAGTGTGTGTTTGTGCCAGTTTCCGTGTGGGAGTGTGCGGCGCAGAATGTAAATATTCATTATGTCGGTGTGAGTGCACTCTCGCATAAGCGAGAGGTCAGTGAACACACAAAAGTCATCGCAGTCGCTGTTGCCCCGCTCTGCAATGGGTTAAGGACGGGCATCCTTGAGCCTTCATCCCCTTTAAGTCCCCATATAAAGATGTATATTTTGGAAGCGATTTACGGTGGGATAGTGATATCATCCCCTGTCCGGAGATATTTAATCAAAATCTGCACTACATTGATTAAAACTCAGCCTCTTTAGTCCTTGCAGTATTTGGAAATGCCAAATTTTTGCGCAAAACCCCCGGCAGATCCAATCCAGTTAATTTTTGCAACATTCCACTGGCAACAAGCAACAATTTTCACCAAAAGAATCTTTGGCAGGCATACAGCCGGGCCAAATTCATAATGAAGAGAATGATTCGGGCAGCAGGATGCAGGATACATAGCAGGACGCTCCTCTGTGTCGGTTATGCTGAACTTGCTCCGCTCACACGTTCACACACGCCGGCTCTGACGGCTCGGCGCCATCCTTCATCCTTCATCCAGGGATTCCAGTTGCCCTCTTGCTCCAGTTCACCCCCCGTCCCCCGGCGCGTCTGCCTCTGTCTCGACTCTTGCTTCGGCCAAAAATTGTTGGCATAAATGCCATAAACAGTTTATTTAGCAACGGAAAATTAACTGCAGAATGTTGGCAAGCCCACTCCCGCAGAAAAAAGAATATGTAAGAGGCCCTGGCAGACAGACGGGGGCATACGGGGCTCGCCAAGTTAACCGCCCCGACCCCCGACATGTTCCGGCCCAATCCAACTCATCCCAGCCCAGCTCGACTCAACTCGACGCTTTATGACGTTTTACTTCATGTGCAGCTTCATAATTAAGTGACTCCCGGGGGTGGGCGAGCTCAGTACCGAACTAGCACAAGACGGGCTGGCGGACGGGGGACGGGGGCAGCGGCAGGGGCAACTGACACTCGGGGGAGCTTTTAGTTTTGAGCCACGTGAGTAGCATCATCGCCTGGGCTCGCCCGAGCCATAAAAACAAGCCCCAAACGAGGTCAACTGAGGGCACTAAAATGCATTTGCTTTATATTCCTAAACACACATACCACGCCACACATGGCCGGGTCAGAGGGCAGGGGAGACAGTGAGATAACAGAGTTAAAGACGCACATAAAAAGTGTTAGAAGCTCGTTTTGTGTACTTACTAATTTGATGGCTGGTGGTATTAATGGATGATGGCAACTTACCTGAAAGAGAGTCAAGGGAGAACACGGAAAGTTTAATTTTTAGTGAGAAACAGAATTGGCTAAAGGATAATTAGGCATTATGGCTGTGGGTGGTGAGTGGTGGGTGGTGGGTGGTGAGTGGTTGAAACGAAAACTGCAATTATAGCTAATGGCGAGGAGAGCGAGACCGAGCGAGAGCCATTAATAAATATCCCATCCTCTAATGCTCCCCCACAAGTCCCGAACCGAGTGCAGTCCCCTTTAAAGCTACCATTCTCTGGCACTCGGGTCCCGTAAAAAATTGATTATTGCAAACACTTTAACACGCCCCAGCACATGGCGAGCTGGCCCGGGGCGCAACCAGAGGAAAAAATGTCATAAAAATTCTATTTTCGTATAAAATTTCGAAAGTAATCTAATAAATATTGATTTTCATTCGTCATCGCCAGCGCCGGAGCAGGCAACGCCAATGATGGCTCTAGCGACGCCGGCGACAACAACATCATCATCAGCGCCTCACGAGGTCCTGCGAGGGTGAGGGTGGGGATGGGGATGGGGCTAGTAATCCTACACGTGCATACGGAGAGTGAGCCGGGTCACGACAGGGCGAAGCGCCAGAGAGGCGTAGTCAATAGTCGTTATTTGATATAGTCGAAGACCAACAACATGCCCGCCATGATGGAACGTGCCTGGGACGGTCACCGCCACCGCTGACCAGGACATCGAGCAGGAGGAGGAGCGGGAGCTGACCGCACGAAAAGGGACCTCTCGCTGCAAGGGATGAAATCATGCGCGCAACTCGTTTTCGGTCAAGCATGCCACAAACGGGGCCGCAGGGGGCGATGGGCTAGGGTTGTGGGCGGTGGGGCAGTGGGGCGGCTGGCTGGAGGACAAACAGTTCATTCAATCATTCAAATGTCCTTTGAACTATAAAAATACATGACACTAATAAAGAAAACGAACAAATGACACGACACCGGGAGAGCGCTCCTGCTCCTCTCCTCCTCTTCCTCCCCTCGCCACCGCCCTGACCACTGACTCCTCGAAATGTGGAATTGGGTGAACACAAGGATACGGAAGAGAAGAAGAAGAGCCGGAGGTAGAGCAGCCAGGACTGCTATTTAGAGCCATTTATAAGCATACTTTGAGGCGCCTTTGGCCCAGCACACGACATTTGACATTTACGAGTGAGTGTGGGGGTGTGCGGACGGGTGGTAGGGTAGTGGGAGGCCCTCCTCCCGCCCGACCATAAATTTTGTTGCTGCCATTTATTGCATTTTTATGTAAAATGACCCCCACGGTGAACCCATATCCGACCTCCCCTTACTTATATATTTGAAAAGTTGTTTATGGGGCCTCTAGAAATCGAACTGGGAGCGCTCGGGGAACGCGAGGAAGTCGAGCAATTAAAGATGTGTGCCCGATAAAGGACAAAGTGCGGTTCGAGTAGAGGTATGTTATTTCTGTGGCTGACTTTTACACGAATCTCGAATTCGTATTCATTCGCCTATTTCGCAGGGCTTTCGCATGATTTATATAGAAAATACCACGTCTGCACCGCATTTTTACAGCCATATGCTCAGTGCCCGCCAAGCCTCTCCCCCCAGCCCCAGTCCCGAGTCCTGCAACAATCGGAAAAGCCGCAACAACTGCCCCTACAGCTGGAATACGAGAATACGAGCTCACAAATCAAAACAACGCACCCAGCGCCTAAAAAGCTGCCAAGGCCTCGCCGACCTCTCGCTGCCAGGAGGGGAGGCAGGGAGGGAGGGAGACGGGGCAAAGCCAGGGGAATAAACTACATGAAGGCTTTCTTCGGCGTGTCTGGGCCCATGTAATCTCTGTTGACCATAAAGATTTATAGACTATTGTGTGTCGTTCACGGTTGCGTCGACGCCATCGCCATCGCCACCGCCATCGCACTGGCCGGAGCTGCGGCAATGAAAAGAAAACTTTTTGCAACTTAGCGCCAAACTTTATGCAATAATTTATATATATTGGGTAGCGCGAGCGGGCTTTGGCCATATAATAAAAATGGTGGAAGCGAGCAGAGCAGAGCAAAACAAAACAAAACACGGCAAAACAAAAATAGAAAAGTATCCGAAAACGCAATGCCGACGACCTACACAAAAGGCGATGCCCATAATGGTCGCAGGAGCAGGCATAGGGCGGCAGTGGGGCAGGGAGACCCGGGAAAATATCCTCCGAAGCAACAATAACGGCAACCGAAGCCGGTAAATGAAACTAAAGTATCAGTCGGGGAGGTGGGGAAATGGATTTTTCTCAGATAGCGAGGCACTGTAGCAGTCAGTGATTTCTGGACCATTTTTAAAGGTGCTTCCCAGGAACTCTTCTGCGTCGAGGATGTGTCCCGATACAGCCCCTCATATAGGGTGTCCGCCTGTCCGTCTTGCAGCACCGCTGGTAGGGTAATAGGAATTCGCCCTCGTCCGCGTCAGCCCGCCTCCTCGTTAACCCTTGATAAGTTCCAGGCCTAAATATCGGGTTTTCTTGTCCCAAACAAGCGTAACAGGGCTTGTCGCATCCCGGTTATAGCCGGGCTGATATAAAAAATTAAAAACTTGCTCCTTCGGAGCGCCGCTTAGGTGTGCGGGGAGGGCAGAGGAAACGCGCCAAGTGTAAAAAAAAGAGAAAACTTTTCAATGAGTTTTTCCTGTCGGCAGCAGGAGCGGCGTCGTCCTCGGTTATGGGCCTGCCCCAGCTCCAGCGCCACCCGCTCCCCCGCGCCAACTGCCCCTCCTTCCTCCGTTCTTCTTTGGCGGTTTATTGTTGTTTGCGTTTTAAATAGACTCAAGTGTTGTTGGAGATTGCGTTGTTGTGGTAGTGGTTGTTGTTGCTGCTGGTGTTGGTGTTGCTGTTGTTTTTGGCTTTGTGGAAGCTGTCGGTTGCATGCATTGTCTGGAGTGCGTTTGCCACTCTTGTTGTTGCTCCGCTGTGGGCTGGATGCTGCAGCTCTGGATGCTTCGGTCTCGAAATCAATCGATAGTTAATGGAAAATCGTTATTAATGAAAAGTTTACACCCCACCCTGGGCTTGGCCCTCGCCCACGCCCACCAGCTCCAGCTCCCTCTGCCAGCCGGCAATTGAGCGCTCACTGAGCCATGGCAAAATGGTTGATAAAGTGCAGAAAGCAATAAAAAAGAGCGAAGGGAAGAGTACAAGGACGAGACGAGGACGAGAGTTGAGAGAACGCAACATTTAAGTAGCAAAGTTTTTCATTTTTTTTCGTAATTTCATTTGGGTGTGAAAAGTTGCACGCACATGGAGGTGGTGGGCGTGGCGGCAGGAACAGCAGCAGAAGGAGGCAGCTGTATTTGCCTTCGCTTTTTGTTGCTGCATATTTTCCAGCGCATAAATATTTTATGCATGCAACAAAGGCAGCCAAAACACAATGGCCGAAAAGTTGGCGGCAGGAGACGGCGGGGAAGGACTCGTCGGGGACTTTTTCTGTCTGTTTGCGGGGTGAGCGAGGCGGAGCATTTGCACCTCCAACAAAGCTGGGCGTCCTTTATAATATTTTTGATTGAGAAGGATCCCGCAAAAGTTTCATTCCGTCTTTATTTCTCCCTTGCATCCTGTGCATCCTTCGCTCCCAATAGTTTAATGGCAGTTTAAGTAGTTCCCGTCGGGGAAGGGGGCCCATCCCACCACCCAGCGCCCATCCACGAATTCGGACCAGAAATCGGTTACGACCGCATCGCATCGCTGGCCAATGAAGTCGGATCACGCAGGACATAAATAAGTGGAGCGGGCCTGTTCCGCTCGAAACGGCTTTGTAATCACATCAGGACGAACCAGGACGAAGGCGCTGCATCGTTTTGGGGTTCGCTGCCGCGGCTGATTTATTGCAACAACAAAGTTTTATCATGCATATTTTATGCGTGTAAATGTTGCCGTCATAAAACGGCTCCGGAGACGTTCCTCCCGCACGCACATGTGTGCGTGGGCCAGGATGTGGCGCCCCCTTCACCCGGCCCGGCGTATCCATCCCTCTCTGTGCGTACGAGTTGTAATGGCGGCCAATAAAGCCGCCATTCAATGGCAGCAAATTGGCATTTTATTAGCCACCCATTGCCAGCACTTCAGGCCGGCATCCGATCCGATCCCGTCCCCGCCATCCTATCCTTTCCCGCCACTCCCCACTAATTTGGCCTGTACTTCTCGCGTATGTCATAATAAAAATGAGTGTTGAAAACTTTTAACAAACGACAAAATACCAGCCGCAGTGCCACTGCCACCAGCCACCAGCTACCAGTTCCTCCCCCAGCATCGATCGATGTCCCCCACTCGTCGCCGTCGACTGCGCTTTGAGGTCGTCGCATCGCAGCTCAGGCTGGGGGTATAACTCAAAGTTTACTCAAGTTACTTGCGCCAGCGACAAGACAGAAAACTTTGTACTTTACATCATTAAAAAGTTTCGCTTTCTCCGCATTTTTCACTGCGTTCTCCGGTCTCCTTTCTCCGGTCCCCGCCCTCCGCCACCGTCCGCGTCTCCGGTTTCTTTCGGTCTCGTCCTGCAACTTTCGGGAAACAGACAGACTCCGGCTTTGATTGTGATTCGGGCTCCGACTGAGGAGCTAAGCGATTGACTGTTGGCCATCAGTCGGTCGGGTTGGGCTTGGGGTTGGGGTTTGGCGTTGGGGGTTTGGGATTGAGGCCTGAGGCAGAAATGGGCAGGAATGCGCGTGGAGGACTGCTCCGACCGCAGGCCCAAGAAACCCAGCTGACTGAAGCCCGGCCCGAGGAGTGCTCGCTGAGAACTGCACACATTCACACGTAATCCGTTACTCCCATAATAAACGAGCGCGTAATAGAAAAATCCCTGCCCCCACCCTCGGGAGCTCCGACAAATAAATAGTTGCAATGCTTCAGATTTCTCTACGCTCTGGTTGGCTGCCTGCAACTGGCCACACAGAGGCAGAGACTCTGGTGGCTGGGCCACAAGAGGAGGGGTGGCAGCTCTGAGCCAGAGGAAGGGTTCGGCGGAGACTGGGGACTTTCATAGTTGGCAGAGCCGAGCGGTGGTTGCCTTTTTGTGCCCATGCGCATGGAAAATAGTGGCACAAACTTGCACGGCAAAAAGATAAAAAGGAGGCGCGGAATGTGCGGAGCAAAAAAAGCAAAGGGAATGCCAACAAAGAAGGGGGAGTTCCCCGGCTCGGAGGGTCCATCTTTGTGTGGCTCCCTCTATGGCAGCGAGTGTGTGTTCGGCTTTGTCA
Organism: Drosophila monieri; assembly: GCA_035047585.1. Lineage (NCBI taxonomy): Eukaryota > Metazoa > Arthropoda > Insecta > Diptera > Drosophilidae > Drosophila > Drosophila monieri. The sequence continues at coordinate 11,828,467 of JAWNPJ010000027.1, forward strand.
CTTGGCTAGTCTCCACCTTCCACGACTGGCGCAAGATTTGCATAAAAATTTGCTGTCCCAGGCTCGGACAGCACATGTGGCCCTACTCAGAGGGGGCAGGAGTCCTGGGCAAGGGGCGGGGCCGTTAAAGTGTGGCGCCACGGCAATTATTAAGTTTTCTTTCTCTCGCCAACAATTGCAGTTTTTGGCCCGGACTGGTGTGTGAATTACGCAGGAGGGCGCCAGGAGCCGGGCAGGACGGCGTATTAGAGCCAATTTAGCACGTCGTGGCCGGGTTAAATTAAGCCACCCGTGGACGGCAAGGACCACAAGGACGAGGCGACAACAGACTAGTGAATTAAAAACTCGCAGATTACTATCATAAGCTGGACCACTTTGGGCGAGCACCTTCTCGAGGACTAAGCGCTTCGGGGGCGGGTAATGCGTTGTTGCCCCGGGTCTGATCTAATCCAAATCCGAGACAGAAAATCAAAAGGAATTAGGCATTAGAGCTCCTCCGTGGGACATCCTGGTCTGCTTGCTTCCACTGTCTCTGGATAAATGATGCATATGCATTTCCATCTTCATCTGCATCCTCGTCGCGAGCGGCGTTGAATCTGCGAGGTGCATGTGTCATGTATTTTTTATATCCCTGCCAAAACATAGTCTTTATGCTTTGACAAAATGTACACCATTTGCATATCCTCAGCTCTGGCTGTCCTCCCTCCGCCCTCCGGAGTACCCATGTTCTCCGCCGCCTCGCTCTGAATAGAGCGTTTCGTGTGTTTCCCTTGAAAAATGCAGCAAAAGCCAACGAACTGTAACTGGACGTCGTTTTCATCAATATCAATGGGTGAGCATCGCACCCACACCCGCGTTCGCGTTCGCGTCCGCATCCTCGTTCGTTCTCCTTCTTCGTTCCCCAACAGAGTTGCAACATATGCTATGCTGCAGCCGCGCCGGTAGGGGAGGGGCACGTGGTCTGGTGTGGACAGCAGCGCTTTGCAATACAACGCATCATTTTTATTGTTTGTCGGCTGTAGGAAAACAGCAACAGCAGCCACGGATGGACGACGTCTATTGAACATAGAGAGCAGAATTGTGAAAGGCAGCCCGCAACTGAGTGGGGGCGGTGGTTGGGCCAGCGAACGGGGTCGAAGGCGGAATCCGGGCGTGCTTTTGTATTTTTGAACCCAAAAATAGAAAAATGCAACAAATCGAGCACCAGCACATACGGCGATATACAGCGAAAATCGAGGAAAATAACTTGAAATGCGCACTGAAGTGGCGGCGTCTAATGTAGCCGAAGTTCTCTATGTAACCGGGCAGGGGAACGGCGGTACTTTTCCGAATGGGCTCCTCGGGGCTCCTCCGACGCCGAGTTGGTTATATGCAGTGTTAGATATGCGCTCAAGAGTCTCGATATTACTTTTTTTTCTGCCAGAAGCCAGAGGGCAGGGCGCTTGTATCCGCACATGGGCATTACAGAGGACTGATTTGCTTGGAATTTAAAGGGGCCGACTTCGGGGTCAATGAGTCACACTAGCCCGCCCGCGGCAGACTCTCTCCCACTTAATCCTTCGCGCCCTCAGCCCGCCACTAACGACACTATCAACAAGGTAAACGAGCAGCGGCGCGGCAACCGCACTTAACCATTGTTCATTTCACTACCTAATAAGTCTCAATTAAATGTACATAAAGCATAACACCTTGTAACATTTGCATGTTTCAGCCAGCAAACTTTCCCCGCCCCCAGAAGCCGTCGCCCCACACCCCGACACTCGCCCTGCCAAGTGCTGTGTTTACTTGAACAACTTTCCGAACTTTCAGCACGCAAACCTTCAACAAAACCCAGAAAATAAAAACAACCACACGCCCTGTATTGGCGAACGAAAACTGTCATTCTGTCAGTGTGTCATTTAATCATTCCCTCATTAGTTCGGAGAAAGTCATTGTTATCGACATATTGAATACTTTTCTAGTATTCAGGGGAGGGTGGTGTCGGCCTTCCCAACGGTTCGTTAATATTAATGCAAAGAATATTGGTTAGCCGTCAGGACATGTACCCTAAATAAAGCTAGTTAATAAATATATTCGGGATATTTAACGATAATAACGCTCTAAGATAACAAGATTTTTGTGAAATACTTGAATAATTGTAAATGTCTTGCTTAATACTGAAATATTAAATATTAGTAAAATTTAAGAAGGTGATAAAATCGAATGGGTTCGAACCCTCCTAACCAAATGCAGATTTATGAAATCAAATTTTCAAAGGGTATTCCACGATTCCCTTAATAAGGTTAAAGTGTCGGCTTGCCCCCATATTCCTTGCTGTCAATAATATATTTTCGGCTTGAATGGAACTGTCGGCCAGGACTCCCCTGCCGGAGCTGAACCCACACCCGCGAGCGTTGCATGCGTGCGTTTCAAGTGGCTGGCGCTGTTCTGGCCCGCTTCCTGTCGTAAATAAAGTGAAATTCGCTTTTGGCAACGCGTGTACAGGTGGCACCCTTAATGAATACGACATTATTTTTTATGAGCTGTCAAACACTATTTTCCATACATTTTTTCTCCTTCAGCCGCTGAGGGCTGTGGACTGGGACTGAGGTCTGAGGTCTGAGGGGCTCTCCAGCCCACTCGAGGCTCGTTCAGAGTTTCCTTTTGCCATTTTATTTATCGCCCTTGAGGGCTGTGTGTGCGCCCGTGTGGTTATTGTTGTTGGTTATTATTTATATTATTTTTGATAAATGTTTTTGGGAAATTTGTATTTTATTGGTTGTTTATCGACAATTAGCGGTTTGTTTGCCGGGCTTCCCTATGCATAATATAAACATAATGTAAACACTTGGCTTCCTCTCCCATATTGCGCTCTTTTTTTTTGTCTGATGTTGATTTATTTGTCCAGGGAAAGAACAACAAACAGAGCCCCAGTAAGGTCCCCCAGGAGCCTCTCGAAAGGATAAGGATGAGCGGCCAGGAAACAATTACGTAGTTTCTAAATAAAGTACGAGAGCTACCGTATAAATTCTGCTTGGGAACATAAATAATCAGAAATACAATTTATTGAAGACCCTGGAAGGCCCCTTCGCGGATTCGGCACTCTTGCAGGGGCGCCGAAATAATTGCAAAGTGTACTCGGATGCAGCACTTGGACGGAAAAGGAAAATTCGTTCGCATGACGCACGCAGCTGCTGGCGGCGAGAGCTGCGAGATTTTTACTCGGCCCGCTCGTTTTCGCCTCGGTATTCGAGCTTTTGTTTACATTTTGGTTCAGCTATTTTGAGAAGCCATAAACAGAGCAGGGAGCACGGAAGGCAGGAGCGATGGAGGGACGCAGCCGGAGGAGCCGGAGATGAGGAAAAGTCCAAAGTCGGAAAACAAATAACTAATATGTGGAACGCACACTCGTACAGCGGGAAACCTAATGAGCTGTGCCGCTTTTGAAGTTGCCTCGCAGCAGTGATCGAACTGAATGGAATCGAAAATCGATCGATAATCAAATGGAAGACCCACAATTAAGGCAGGCAGCCATAGATAAGACCTGGGGTTGACTGGATGGGGATGGACACGCTCGAGGGTGTGCGTTAATCACGCAAGTAATTCTAATGCCAGACCCGCCGAACACCGAACGCCGACCACCGACCGTCTCGCCCTGCCCTGACCTCCCGCGATAAGTTTTCTCTCCCGCTCCGCTCCGCCCGGCCGAGGGTGGGTTTCCACTGCCAGCGCGGCACGAGGCATAATCAGGGCAGAACATGCCACGCACAACAAAAACAGCAAACCGCTGGCAAGGACTGGGCCAGGACTGGGGTGCCTTCCTGCTCCCTTTTAACAAAGCTGTAAAACTGTCACCTCTCACAATCAAGAGACTCAAATTAAAGCCCGGAGTGCTTTTCGCCACACATTAAAATTCAGAAACCTCCAGTCAAGTGCGACAGTTGTGAGGTTGGGACTCCCACATGAGGTTGGGTGGCATTTGGGCTTCCCAGATTTCATTTCAAGCTACATAAACAAGGAAATGTTGAAGCCTTGAGAGCGTATTTAATTGCGTATTTTAATTCATTTTGGTGGCAAACATTTGGTGCTTCTAAGGGCTCAAAACAAATGGTTTTTCCTTTGACTTTCCGCAAGGTCTCTACGAGTAACACTTTCCTTATAAAGTCAGAAGCAGTACTCTTCATTCTAGCTCCATTGTCACCCAATCGAGACTGGTCTTCCAGTTTTAGATTAGTCTTCGCGATACATTAAACCACTTTTTGATCGAAGGACCAAAAACCAATTGAAAATAGACAGTTATTTATCTCGTATACCTCTAAGGGACTAACAAGTACTGAGCACTTGGAAAGAGTGTTTCTTTTTCGAATAAGTACTCCTGGCGAGTGCCCCTGTATTCCGAGGACACTAATCTGCTTGTTAACCCGTCCAGCGTGGTCTTTGGGAAAGTTCCATTCACAGAACTAATTTCCAGGCGACACTCCCCTCCTGCCTGAACAGTATTTATGTTTATTAGACTAGGCAGGCAATTTGCCGACTTAAGCAATTACCAGCAACCCAACAAAAGGCGTTGGCGCTTTTCAATATTTATACGCCGTCCGCCATCACCCAGGGCCCGCAGCTCTAACGGTATGTAAATGGTTGACGGCTTACAAAACACCACGCCAGGCATAACAAAGGCGGCGCTGCGACCACAGCCCGTTATTATTATTGTTGCATACGCCAAGGCGCTCTCGTTCTGCGCCTGTCTTGTCCCCCGCCCTCTGTTTCTTTTCCTTTTCTTTGTTTCTCCAGCAATTTGCGAAGAATGTAATTTAATAGCGTTGCATGTGTGGCGATGTGTGTGCGGCTCGGTGAGCTGTTGAATGCGCCCCCAGGTGGGCAGGTGGGCCCGTCAAAAGGTAAATTACACCAGCAGCTGACTACCCGGAGACACCGTTCAAACAACGGCCCCCTAGCTCCTTGGGCAGGACACATTCAAGATTATTGGTTTCAAGGGTAAAATTATGAAATGAAGTGGAAAATTAAGTGAATGATTGTGCCAAGTGCCAAGTGCCGAGCCAAAGGATACATAGACCGAATGGGGGATGAATAAGCTCCTGAGTAAAGACCCCTAATCTCACGCTGTTCCTGAGACACTGCAAAGGTGTCTGACTACAGAGCCCCGATATAAAACCATTTAAAGTGGCATTAGGATGCTTCATCCGAAAATGCGCGGATAACCCTTTTTTCAGGGTGTAGGACTTTGAGACCCCATTTAAGGACTTCAGCCGCTTAAACTCGAGCGATTTCACAGATAATTAAAGTCTTATGGGAAATCATTGTCTTACCTTTAAACAAAATGCCATTTTCCAATTAAAATCGAAAGACTATTTCGCATTTTTTGAGTTGTTTCATAGCTCTTTGTTCAAGCAAATAGTTTCGGAATGGAATCTTCAGTAGATACCAATAGCTTGACAATTTAAATAAAATAGAATTACTCTTTCCGGAGCATTTCAGCAGAGTATTACCATTTTATTGTATCCTCTATTCGGAATACCAGCCATTTACATTTCAATTGTCGAGATGTTTGTGCGCCAATCGAAGGCTGTCTCTCTGAAGTGCCCCCACAAAGTTCTGGGCGAGCAAGGATATAACTTTAACGGAAAGTTCGCGTGTCTGAGTCATAGTCCGAGATGCAATGGAGGAGCTCCCAAGGAAATAAAAAGGACCCAAAAGAACTGTGTCAACGACTTTGCTCCACTTAACCATTTAAGGAGCAAGTTAGCTGGCACGTAATGCCGGGAACAGCAACAGAGGGATGTGGAGAAATTCAAAACAAGTGGCACAAAATATTGAACAACAATAGAGAGGGCTTAAAAGGGTGGGCGGCATAGAGGGGTGGGCGGGGACGCATGTGTCATCATTAGAATGGAGAATGGGAGCGATGGATGGGATGTATTGGAGAGCGGAGAATGGAGAGCAGAGAGCATCCTCAGCCAAGGATGAATGTAATAGCAGACAGCTATGGGGCAACTGAAAAGGGAAGAAAGTGCGCGGCACAACGGGACACACGCACGCAGGACAAAAGGAGCGGCGGGACGCTACGCAGTATCTGCTCTGCCACCCTGCCACCGAGCCATCGAGCCACCACCATCCTCCCCCGAGCCAGGATAGTCACCACCATAAAAGTGAAATACACAATGAAATTTACGCAACATCCAGGAGTTGTCGTTGTAATAAAATAAAAAAATAAAAAAATAGAAAATAACAGAAAAGAGGGTGACAAGCGGACGACAAAATCAACAAGGACATGTGAGGCACATGCTGATAAAACTGTCAGCTGAAGGAAAGGCAGTCAGGCGAACAAGGAAGAACAGGGCGACCAAAAGAAGCAACAGAAGTTAATGTAAAAATCCGATTAGAATGAGACTATTACTTTGTCTTTTGAAGCAACTACGAGAGTAAGGAAACTTGCGAAAGCCTAAAACCAAATTAAATGACTGTAGCCATGTACTCTCTATCTTAAATGTTACAATATTTTTGTAATATTTGGATTTAAGAATTCAAGATACACCTTCGAGGAGCTTCTTTCGAATTTGGTTCCGAATCAAGCCTGAATCGCTTGAAAAGTATGCTACAATTTCATCCTCAATTTAAGAGTTTCCTTTTTTCGCTGAGTTGTACGTTTTCTGCTCAAAGTTGACACTTCAATCGATAAGTCTACTTTTTTCGCAAGCCCATAAAGTGAGACACCACTTAAAGACTCAGGAGACAATCTGCAGCAAAACAACAAGCAGCTCTTTAAGCCGGGACCAATGTACTCGGAACAAAGGCATCCTGGCGGGGATGCTGGTGGGCATTGCGAAGACTGCGTTCCGTTAATGGCCGAGAGACGCAGACGGCCAAATGAGAGCCACATTGACCTACACACACAGGCACACTGATTTCGATTCTGCCGCAAACACAAAAAATGCGACCGCAAACACCGACACACCCGCCACGGGGCCACAGACAGGGCGAATGATTAATTGTCAAAATATGTTGAGCAAAGCCAAATGCAAAAAAGTAAGAGGAGGTGGGAGGGGGAGATATGGAGATGGAGATGGAGCCAGGGGCGGGGAGAGCGGCAAGAGCGGGAAAAGCTGGAAAAGCGTCACAACAACATAATAAAAAGTGCGGCAGTGTGCGTGCGACAATGTGTGCGCCGATATATGTATGCATATGTATTTATATTAACTTGTCATTACGTGACTACGGACAGCAAGATTTATTATCATTCGGTCCTCCGCGCCGCCTGCCTCCTGCCTCCTGCCACTACCCACAGGACCCTTTCTGGTGCAAAATCATTCGAGTCCCCGGTTAATACTCACAGTAACTTGTTGAGCAAACTCAACCTTCGGTTGGCCGACCAATTCGATAATATGAACCATATGGAACGCTTTGCTCTTTGACGTGGCGCCTTTGCGAGAAAAAATGGTTAACACCGATTTTCACCGATTCTCTGGAAGCGAAAGCGACTCTCCTTTGGATTTCTGTTTCTGCTTTCTTTGTAGATGGTCTTCTCCTGGTTGGGTAAATACTTTGCACTTTTGAGTTGGAGTTTTGATTCGAAAATTTCACTGAGTTCGCCTCTCGGGTAGCTATTGGTTCGAGTGTTTTGATTCTGTGCGCTTTTTGTATACGTTGCTGCTATAAACGTGTATATGCTTAGTGTTTATAATAATTTATCTTATCTTTATTTTCCAGTATTTAAACACGCCCGTGTACTTTCTATCTCTCTTTGCCGCCCTGTAAGCGTTCTGCTCGTTCTAAAATCGAATTAAAATGGTGTTCGGTGAGTGTTTGGGTGTTCGTGCTGGCTGTAAGCACGGGTAATTGGAGCACTCTTTCAGGTACAGTTGCTTTGAAATATTTCTGCCCGCAGATAGGCCACGCGCTTAATTGCTTGGAAATACGGCAATTTGGCGTGGAAATTTATTCAATACAAAAAACAAAAGGCTGGCGTTTCACTTTATTTTTCTTCATTCGGAACGAACCAATACGCATTTAAACGATTACTCTACAAGGCCAACCAGGAGCCATCGGACCAGTAATTGGTTGGCATTATAGTTCAAAGCAATTCACAAGAAAAACACTAATAAAATGCATTTCATATTGATTCCACTACCGAAGGCTTTAAGGCACACAATCCTCGCTGTTCTTGGTCAAAACTCTTCAATAATATTCAGTGGGCCGCACAGGAACCCCAAACACTCTATTCTCGGGCGGCCAGTCCCCGAGCTGGCAGAGTCGAATCATGCTCTGCTGGCCAAATTAGAAAGAGCAATGCATATTCAATTAACAGGGCTATATGTACGTACAATATATGGACAAACACGGAGGCACAAAGCGCACAAAATACAACAAAATGTGGCGAGCTGAACAGAATATTGGCGAAAAATGGAATATTGTTTCAATGGGATCTCGGCTCGGTCGAGTGCTGGAGAATCGGAATGCCATGGAGATGAAAATGAAATTATGGAATGCTCAAAATATTCAAATTCAATGTGAGAATCGTTTTCCACAGCGCTGCTCTGCTCTGCTTTGCTTTGCTTTAGTTTGGTTGGCTTTTTGGGCCAACATTTTAATTGAAAATGTTTTCGTGCGCTGCGAGCATGAAACAATTTTGGTTGTTTGTTTATCTGGGAAAATTGGAAAAAATACGGCAAGGCAAGAATGAAGCGGGGCGTGGAAAACGTCCAAAAGTAAGCCCCCAGGAGCAAAGGAGAGAGCGGACCAACCTGATCGGCGCTCTGCCCAGTTCAGTTCTATGTTCTATTCGGACATTTTTGTTTACAAATTGTTTCTAATTATTGTCGGGTTTGTTTATTGTGCAGTCGAGCTATTTCTGGAGCGAGCGTTAATGGGGCTGATGAAAAGATTGAACAGAAATCGGGTTCTGGTGAGTCAGGAACTGCTACTGCTACGGCTACGGCTACGGATAATGGTGGAATCAGTATGAAATGGCTTCGGGCCTACGCCCGGAGTGATCTCAGATGGCGATTTCCCGTGCTTACAGATTTAACAGCTTTGCTTTCAAACGATTGCGGATTGTATGTGTAAACAAGTGTATAACTTTTGGGTTTTTGAAGCGAATTTTGTTTAACTTTTTGTAATTTAAAGCGAATCGGAATTTATTGGTTTAGTTGCTTGGGTTTGCTTTTCAAAATATGCGAATTCGGTACTATCGCCTAGGTTTCAGTATGCGTTTTTGAATTAAAGAACAAATGTCACGACGAGAACTATACGAAAATATTCCGACTTAACCACACAGAGAACTTAATGTGTACTCTCTGGCTTTTCCGATTTTCCGACTAGACTGATGAAAATTCAAATTGGAACTGTTCCCGTGTTCTGCCGAGCCGCTGCGAAGTTGCAGCGAAGTCGCGTCCGAGCAGGCAGCCCTCGTGCCCGAACGTCGGCAATTCGCTTTGCCGCTACTCTGTGGATGTGTCGTCCGTGTGTTCCGTGCCACGGCGCTACGGGGAAAAGCGTTTGTGTGCAGACGCTGCCCGCCGTCCTTCTGCGCATGCTCACTCTCTCCCGCTTTTCCTCATTGGCTTTCCTTGCGGCTCAAAGAAGAGTGTGGCTAGCTTGGAAGCTGGCATTGCCCCTTTTCGAAATCCCTCCTGCACCTTAGCGGCTTCCCTCGATCGCTCCGATTGCTTAGAGAGAAACCTAAAATACTGTTCTAGCTTGTCTTAGAATATAACCTTAGAATATAATACAATTGATTAGATCTAGTGGTTAATGATGATTGTCACATCTAATGATTACGAATTTTAAAATAGATATAAGATCGCAAAGCTTGATCACACAAATTCAACTATAATTACTACAATAATCCAATTAAAAAAATTCAGATATGCTTTATTTTATTATTTTAGACGAGTTTACATATTGTTCAATTAAGCTGGTATCGTTCTAAAGTTTTTGCTAAACTAAAAAAGTTCAATTATATTCAAACAAATACTTTAAACGATAGTATAAAACTATCGTAGCCGTAGTCGTATGGAATATAAAAGTAATCGATAACAGATCGCTGTAACAGCCCCTTTAAAGCTGTTAAGGCGAACTATCTAGCAACTCCGCATTCTGCCAACCGAATTTCCGCTCGATTCACATGTTCTTTTGCGATCAAAACTCACAAGTGAACAGTTGGAGAAATACACCTGCATAATAAATCCCAAACCAAATTCCCCACGTGGAAATTTTTGTAGTACCTAACCCGGTACACGATTGTGACTTAGAGCAGCAGCGGAATACTGGCCGTGAATGTGCACAGCCGTTTGCATCTGCGCGTGTCTGAAAAAAACCCAGGTGAGCTGGCCGAAATATTGCCCTTTAAGGATAATAATAGGAGTTTTCTAGGTATTGTTCAAAGCCCCGCAATCGTGGGCGAAGCGCTCAAGCAACTTATTCCGTTTCGACCCAGAAGTCCCCGGCGAAGCCACCCCTTATTGGTCTTATTGGTCAGGCGTCCAGGAAAAGCTTTCCTGAATCAGCCCCTAAACGTGCGCGAAACCGGATCAGACTCAAGCCACGCTTGGCGAGGAGTTCTGTGGTCACCGGACACGTGTGCGTGATTGGGGCAGCAGTGGATCAGGAGTGGTGCTGTAACCTGGGAGCCTAGATGTGAACAAAACCTCACACTCCTGGGCCAAACCTTATGCTATTATATAAGCACCCATTGGCCATCTAATGGGCCAGCTCGACGATCGCTGCGGCAACCATCTTTTTCAAGACAACAACAAAAACCAGGAGATATGCGCAACAAGTAGTGCCAGTAACAGCATGTATTCTTAAGTAGAATTTAATTCGTTTTTTTTTTGGAAATTTGTATATTGGATCGAACCAATTTCTTTTCCTGTAGAGCATTTGTCATTTGGTGGCATCATGTACATAAAACCCCCGTTTTTCAATCAGAATCTAACCCCGTTCAGCAACACCATCCAGTGCTCCAGTCTACAGGCCTGCGGACTTCGAGGGATTGGTTTCGTTGGTAAACATATAGTCTCAAACATGTAAACAATGCCGCTCTAAGAAAGCGTATGAATATTTGGTCTATATCACAATGCCTAAGTCTAAGTCTAACAAAGGCTACCTTAACTCTTAATTTACATATATATTTCTATACCGATAACTTTTGTTTTACATTCCGATCTATTAGTTATTTTTTAATCAAACTGAATTAAAACTTTTTATTAGAATTACGAACGATTAGGAGTAAGGGCTTAGGTTAAGTACACAGCTTAGAAAAGAAGCAAGCATGATTCGAAATTAAATTGAGTAATTTGAATGAAGAAATGTAGAATATTGAAATAAAGTAAAATTTTAGTTTTATGGGCACCTGAGGTGAACGATTTCACTATAAATGGGTTAGGGCAGCAATAATTCGCTGTTAAGTCTTTGCAGGTGGGCGGGCCAAGCAGAAGAACCTTACCATCTCCGTTCTTCAAAAGCACAGTTCCTGTCTCAAATTTATATCATTCCAAATGACTGTAATCCCCCTTCTAAGTCTTCCCAACTCTGTCTACAAATTTTTATTGTGTGGCGGTGATGCTGATTAGGAAGTAACCGACCCCCTTGCCCCTTCCCTGAGCTAGGCCGTTCCCGTAAGCAGAGTATGTAACCAATCGGTATCCACTTACTGTCGATCTTGTACGACTATTACCTACCAAAATCGTAGGTCTTGTGGCAGTCACGTACATACATACATACATCTGTTGCTCAAAATACTCCCCCAGAGAGCGGCTCAGGATCGTCCTGTGCAACAAGTTCGATTCCGCTAAATGGTAAAGCATTTCAAAAGCGACGAAAACCGGCATTTGGGCTTGCGCAGCGGGAGCAAGAGGGACAGTACCATGCCAAGAAGCCTGAAAAAGGACGGCGCCTACAACGGTGTGCCGGCTCTGCAGGGGAACCGACTCAAACCGAGCCGAACAGACGTCCGAGCCCCCAACCCGAACACGAACTCGCGTCGAACGAGTTCGACGACCAATTCCAACCAACTTTCAACCTGGGAGAGAGAGCGCATCACTTGCTCTCTATATAGTATAATATAAGATAATTTAAGAAAATATAAGAAAAACTCTTACATATTCTTAAACTCGCCATGGGACACAAAATGTTGCAACGTAAAAATTTCCGAACTTCCTCGAGCCACGAACTTTCCAGCACTTGATTTCAAATTCGTGTTTTTTAACACGAGTCCGCACATGTTGAGATTGAAAAGGCCGTTGAGATATATCGTTTTTGGCAACACGAATTTTGAAGATTTTCGTTTCAATCAATGCATTGGTTTAAAATGAATTTCTACTTCGTAAGCTTCATTGATGTAAATTTCCAGTATATAGTTTGTTAATAATTTATTATTATTATATAGGGGCATCATTTTTTTTATGGCGCATCTCCACAGCAAGATTCAACCTTTTTTCATGAAGCTGCCAGTGTGCTGGGAGCCATACTTGCCAAGAAATTCGGAACGTCACCACAGCTAGAACCACCAACGCCACCAGCAGAGCGTTCTCGTCGAAAGCGTGCTGAATTGGCGATCGCCGCTGTCTTCCAACATAGGAAAACCATCATTCCAAATAATAAAATAGCGGTCGCCTCGCGGCAAAAAAATATAGATCCAGGATGCATTCTGTAAGCAGCTTTGCTCTAGAAAAAGCAACCAGACCGCGACAAGAGAAATTTTTATGAAAGAAACAAATGTTTTTTGCTTTTGCTATTGCTTTTTTGTTTGCTTTACTTTTTATTAGTCAATCTTAAACTATAACATTTTTATTTTAAAATAAAATTAAATGCAGATATTTAACTAGAACTGAAAAGATAAAAAAATAACTCAATTAAAGCTGAAAATAAATAAGAAATATAAATAAAAATGTTAATGAAAAAAATAAATATAAAATTCAAACAGGCTTTTTAATATCATCAAAACCTGCAATAAATTCGATCAATTTTGGCTTCCTCCTCTGGCCGCCAGGAAACGCATGCTGCCGAAGCTGACTCAAATTCCAAGACGTTCAAATTCCTACTTCTGCCAGAACTGAAAATATGTTCCATAATATTACTTAAATGATCATTTTAAAATAATTAAAATAGGTATAATTGTATCAAACTTGCAACAATCTTACCATTTCTTACCAAACAAATACGACGCACTATTATCAACTCAGTGTGACCGTTTCGACTAAAGTTATTTTAACATACACTCGATTCACACAAATTACGCGTGATTTGGTGCTGCTCTCATCCAATGTAAAAACAAATTTATTATGAAACTAATATTGATCATTAAATAAAGAGCCATTCATTAATATGAGTATCTCAATACAACTTATAATGACCATAAATTGTAAAATTAAGATAAAAATACTTCGAATTATCATGATAAATTTTTTTTTTAAGTTAAAAGTCCCCCGCAAAAATTTTTCTAAGCCCAAGCATAATGAAAATGTTCTAAGTCCCCTTTTTTCAGAGCAATTGCTTTGAAAAGGGAACAAATTTCCACGATGAAAAATCGCGCACCAGGCGACTGAAGTATGCTGCTTGCGCCGAAAAGTCCGACTGGGCCGGAAAACAACTCCACAAACACACCCGCACACGCATTCGAAGGGCCGTCTGGTGGGTGGTTCGAAAGGACGGTCTGCTCCGCTCGGATGTTCGTGAGCGCAGCCCGAGCGGCAACTCGAACGTGTCCAGCATGTGTGCTCGATGCGGCCCGATGTCGAACCAGGAAAGCTGAAAGACCAAACACAGTCCACCGACTGCAGGCATACTCTACAAACGCAGGCCGATTATCCTGCGAGAGCGAGGGAATTCCGTCAATGGGACTGACAATCAAGCTTGTTGCATGTAGTGATGTAGAATTCGGTCTTAAAGCCAATGGGAAATACCCTTCTTTGAAGAGCTTATCGAAAACACAACAACACGGAGACGCGAAGGCGGCCGAACAAAGGCACACTCACAGCAGCTGGAAAAGCAAAAAGGCCTAAAAGGAAATCTCCGACTGCCAGCCGAACTCGCCAAGGCCGCCTCGTGTAGCGGAAACACCCGCGCAGTCTCGCTCTCCGCTGCCGCGCGCTCTCTCCGGCTGGCGTCCTCTCGCTTTTACAGCACGCAACTGGGCAGTGGGTGCGAGCGAGGCGGCTATCGTTAGTTTTTCGCCCTAGCTATGTAACGTGCCTTGTGGAGTCCACCTGAGTGGGAGAGCGAGAGAGTAGAGCCCATGTGCCGGGCTTACTGGCTGGTTGCCTGCCGCCTAGCGGTACAGCCAGAGAGCGGCGTGGGCGAGGGGGTTGGGATGGGCGCCGAGTGGGTGGCGGGTAGCCTGGTTGGAGGGGATTGTTATGGTACGGAGGCCGAGCCACAAGGCGCGAGCGGGCTGGAGAATGGCAAACATGTGCGTTTCGCTGCTCCTGCCTTTGCATTTTCTGTTTTGACTGGAAGTGCTCATCATTGCGATGATAATTTTCTGCTGAATATTTATGAAACACATGACTCACAATGGGATTAAGACCAGCACCCCTCATCCTTCGCAGTGCCCTATCGTAGGATCCAAAAGGCAAACACAGAATGAGGCTGGAAAACTACGCCAATAAGAGAAGCGAAGAGAGCCCCGCTGCCCGAAGAGAGTCCGGGCGAAGAGCGAGTGGCCGCCCCCACTCACGTTAGAATTCGCACTCTCGCATTACTTTCTACCACCCACCACCCACCCGCCACAAGCCATTCACTGAAATGTTTGGATATTCATCATCATGAGGTTTGATGACGACGCACGAAGACGGGAAGAAATTAATATGCGAAACGCAACAATTTTTGCCAACTACAGCGCCTGCAACAACAAGAGTGGCAACAACAACAACAACAGCAACAGCTGGAGGAACACTTTTTGTGCGCTGCCTCGAAACCGGCAAAATAATAACAAGGAAAACATCTGCGAGGCATTGAATAATGCCAGGGAAGTTTGGGGCGCGGCTTGTTGAGCGTTTTTTCCGTGGGGTTTCCCTTTGTGGTCGACTCTCGGTGCGGGCCTTGACTTCCGAACGGCAAAAGTGAAACTCAGAGTGGCTTGACTGATTTAGTTGCAATTGTACCACCAAGAAAGCGGAATAGGATTGGGAAATCGCAAGCAAAGTAGTTGAAACATATGGTGAAATGTATAATTACCTGCCTTTTGGCGAGGGAACACATACTCCACGTCTAACCCATAGTAGTTCCTTATTTGACACATTTTCTTTTTTTTCTTGCTTTCTTGCTTTTTCTAGTAGCTGTTTTCTGACAGAAACCGAAATTGCCTAACGCCACAGAACTTTTCCGATGAAATCGGCCGAATTATCCTAACGCGATAGATCGACTCTTCGATAAAGTTTTCTTTCCGTTTATTTTATTTTTGATGTCCTGTTTGTGAAGACCATCCTAACATGTCCTTATTTGAAGATTAACTTTAATCGACAATAATTATATTACTTTTCATATGATATGTATAAACTTTGCGGGTTCTATGAATTATTTACATCAGTTGCAAATAAATTAGACTCGGGCTCCATTTGAGACAGCTCTGTGGGCCGGGATGCTGAAATCTGGCCACCTAATATGCCAAAATCCATCAATAGTCAGCTCAATTCAGTTGAGTTCGGTTCAGTTCAGTCAGTCATTCATTCAAGCAGCTAACAATCTCCGCCCTTGACAGACTCGGAAACCTAACAACCTGCCAAAGCAGCAATGAATGTCGACTCCGTCTCCTCACTTGCCTGTCCATCTGGCCTGCCCGTCCGTCGTCCTCGTGCCACACCAGTCCCCACCCACCGCACAGTCTCCTCCCCACGGCACCCCATTCAAGCGTTATTATTGTAGCTAGCTGTTATTCTTTTTTCGTGCTATTTTCGCTACGCGCTTTTTGCTTTCGGTTCCTTGTGCGTGGGTGGCTGTTTCTATCTCGGCGTGTATTTGTGTGTCACTAGGATACGCAAAGGCATCATGCGCCAGAGTCGCATGACTCCCCGCTCCCGGGCCATTGCTCCCGGCCCACCGCCCAACCACCCACCTCAACCACCAGAGCAGTCGGAACCGGAGCAGCTAGCATCAGTCCCCGCGTCATCCTCGGCGACCGGCGCGTTGTCTTGGAGTTTTTCAATTTGATATGCTCGACCGATTTTCGCTCATTTCAAGCGCGGCAGCGTCGCTGTTGCCACTTGCTGTTGCTGCTGCCATTGTTGTTGTTATTGTTGGCATTGTTTTTCTGCGTTGCGCTTGTCGTCGCCAATTTATCGCATTTTTACTTTGATTTTGCGTTAATTTTTGGACGGTCCGCTATCCCCCCGCAAGGAGGTGTCCCTCGCGTCCATGGGTCGAGTTTTCTGTGTATTTAGCGCTAAATGGTGTGTTGATACTTTCGTTTTTTAGCTCCCGCAATCTGCCCTGGGCATTCGAGTGTTAAGGCATATAATCAGTGTCAAGATGGCGGCGATTATACGAAATCAATTTTGTGAGGAGCGGAGCTAGTTGATGGAAAGCCCTGTTTTGGCATTGATATTCTTTCCAACGGGTCGTTTCCCCATTCCCTTTGTGTTGAAGCGGGAGCCGACCTGTTATAAACACACCACATCCTCAAAATCATGTCCTTATTCGGGTATCCGGCACAGGAACTCGCTAAACAGCATTATTAAATCCAGAAAGAGCAATAAATTCAATAAATGGAAAAATTACCAATGATTTTTTGCCATTTACTTGGGTTTTATGCACTTCGGCATTATCTGGCACTCCCACGCCCACACACACCACAAGAGCTCCTGGAACCCCAGGAGCGACACCAACACCACCACCGAGTCAATGTCAATTCGATTTTACATCTCGTATACGTACAGCAAGTCGTTAGGCCGGGCCGGACACTCAGCTCCAGAGCGATTGGCTTTATGCATCAGCGAGCACAAAAAGCGGCTCCGGTGGAGGTCGGGGGCGGGGAGCCTCCTCCACATGGTCGATATTTATGCGAAAATCAAGCGATAAATCTAAATTATATGCCATTGCTAAAGCTAATGCCGGAGCACCAGACAAAGAAGTCCATGACGTGGCAGCCTTGACTCCTGATCCCAGCTGCCCCTGCCCCAACCCATGGTCTCGAGTTCCGGGGCCTCGCAACGAGCTGAAAATATGCGAGAGGACACAAAGAGTATTTTTACGATGATTAGACATCCTTCAAATGGCCTAATTAAAAGCGAAACGAGAGGCGAGCTGATAGATTCTGATTACCATGTAATTGGGAGGACTCTGGGAGAAGGCCTCCGACTCTACTCGTCATCGTCCCGGGTCGGAAAGGTCGACGGACGGAATACGGAATACGAAATGCGGAATAAGGAATACTTTTGGAGACGGCTGTCAGAAGGTGGCCTACGGACGCTGAACCGAAACTGGATGTCCTGTCATACATGTCGCAAATTTGATTACGACTGCTGCTGTGTCGTCAAGTTTTCGTTCCGCTGTCAGCCCGGGGGCACAAGCTCTCTGCGGTCGAAAATTAATGAAAATTTCATAAACTGATGGGGCCTATGTGTATGTCTATCTCTGGCCGGACCAGAAGCCATCGCAATGTTTGTGGTTTGCCATCATAACTTAATTAACAGCCGCTCAGTCCGAACCCAGGGCCAATATCCCATCACCCCATCCCGTAAGGTCGAGCAATGCGACCGTGATAGATACTGGGTGGGCCCGAGTCCTGTCATCCCTTGCTTTGCATCTGACCCACACAGGCCGAGGCTGATCAAGTTATAAATAGTATTTCATATTTCACTGGCTCGGCTCGACCCAAAGAACTATGTCAAAGTGGCATATGTTAAGCCACGAGTAGGCGGCCCGGCTGGCAGGGGGTGGGGCGGAATAGAGGCCGCAATAGAGGCAGCAACCCTTTCAGCTCGAGTCCTTCGGCAAAAATGTTAGGGCGGTGGCTCGGCCGCAGAAGCGAAGGCAGCGGCCACCCGAACACGTACTCATAATAATATTTCACGTTGCTCCCACAGGGAAGGTTTCCGCTTCCCGGTTCGCCCATTCCCTGCCCCTGCCCTGGCCCTGGCCCTGCCCCTCTCCCGTCGATGTCTGGTGCTTGTTGATAAATTGGCGACAGCGTATAAATTAAGAAATTGTACACTAATTGCGTAAAAACTTGTTGTTGCTGCATACTTTCAGGCGGGTTTTCAATGCCACCGCAGGAGCGAGAAGGCGCTAGCGAAGGGCTGGGAGAGGGGCGGCAAAATGGGACATAGAACGAGAGGGATATGGGATAGGACAGCAAGGGTGGTCAGGGGGCGACCAAAACGGGGGGAGCAAAGTGCGTGAAAGTGTTGCTGCTTTGTAAAAAGTTTTATTTATCGATTTTGTTTTGCGACCCGCAGCAACCAAACAGCATCCTTCCCCCACCACCGTTTCAATTCCAATTTTATGTTGTATCAAAAATTTTTAAAGCATACATTTTGGCGTTTGGCAGCCACCGACTAAGTGCCGCAGAGACATGGCCACGGCAGAGGCAGGGACAGGGGCTGGGTCTGGGGCATGGGGAGCCTCATCATCTGAGAGTTGCTGTTGCTTTTGAAGTTTGCACAACACAAAAACCGCAAAATCTAATTAACGGGGCGCTTGGTCTTGGTCGAGCCATTGTTGAAGGATGTGGGGCAGCGGCGGCTTCCCCGGCATGGGGCAGGGGCGATAATTTTGGAGGGAGGTAGTTCTGTGAGGTGGCGCGGTTAGCGGGTTTCTTTTGCTGTTCCTGGCATTTGACTTCAGGGCTTTTCTTTCTGGTTCCTTTCTTATTTCCCATTTCTTATTTTCGCCCGTGGACCAGAAAGCTGGGAGGAAGGAGGACCAGGGCGTTTAATATCTAATCTAAGAAACTGAAAGTGTTTTCCGAGTGGGCGACAGTTCCGACCTCTGCCAACACAATACCACAGTACAAGGTGGCTGATGGAGCCTTCGATTGAATAAGATTGGATTATTCATTTGGGCCTCATGGTGAGTCTCAGAACTTATCGTTTTTAAATTTTTATTCATTATTCAATTGTGAAACACATTAAGCTGGTTTATTGGCACTTTACCAGGCACTTTACAATTGAGGTAGGGAATGTATTAATTCATTCTGCTATTCAAAAATTATTTATTTGAAAACTGTGATGGAAAGTAATATATTCATAATTACAGAATTTTTTTAGTCCTGCAAAAGGGTTCTATAAGTTAATAAGTTAAGTGATAAGCTTAAGAATTGTTTCGATTTTTCCCCGTTTTTGGATTTTAATTTCGTATAAAATAATTATTCTTATATAGAATCAAAAGACTTAGTATAGACTTATGGGGTTCTATGAGATAAATAAAATGGATAACTGGATTTCCGAGAAATTAATTTATTATAGCTACTCTAAGCCGACATGGTGGTTGCATAGACAAGGAGGAGCAAAGACCAAGATATTAAAACCCGAAAATACACAAATATTTAATAGAATTAATATAAATAATCCTTGAATAAGCCTTGTTGAATGCATATATCTTTTTATCTCCTAATGATTTAATTCAGCTTAAAATCAGAAACGACCAATAAAGTGTTAGTTGTTCTATTGCTTGCAAATAATGAAAAAGAATTCCCTTTCTCCAAAGAAAATGTCTCAGATTCGTATTAGTAACCATCTGGCATTATTAACTCCCAGATATCATTATTAGAATGACAAAGGGACAGATTTTGAAAAGATGAAACATTTTCAATGGCTGAACGGCTCGAAAAAAGTACCAAGCCACTCAAAAAATAAATAAGAAACGAAGTTGAAAGCCCGGATTCGCCAGCAATTAAATCTATTTTTAAAAATCTGAAAGGGAATCACGAGTTGAATGCTCATTACACAATACATTTAGAGAATTTACGGAGAAAAGCCTATTCTTTGGGGCTTCCATGGGGTGGATGGGATGGCTGGGATGGATGGGGTTCGGGGAGAGTCAGGCACTCGACAATGGATACCAATCGACTTTTTATTTTCCGTAATGCTTTTAGACACAATTTTGACAGCTCCACTGCTTACACTCTCGTTTCTCCGCCATTAATTTTGCCGTGCGGCGAGGTCCTTCCACTCGACAGCTGTGTCAAATTTAAGCAGCATTTAAAGTATTTTTATGTGTCCATCTTGTTTTACATATTTTATCTGCCCGCCCATCTGGCAGCCCTCCTCCTCGTCCTTGTGACCAGATTGACAGACCTCAGTTAGTGTCATCATAATCATTTTGTCATTAATATATCTGACTGGCCACACAGCGTCGCCATCGCCATCGCCATCGCCGTCACTACTTTCGACTCCCTCCCCAGTCGGGCGTAATCTGCGGTTTGCTTTTTGTTGTACCCATTGTGTTTGTCGCCCACTTGCTCTGCCCCCAGTCCGGGAGCCAATCCATTGAATTATATGGATTTTTGCCCGAATAAAGTATACATCTGAGCATGTGTGGGTGCCACCCGGCCCAAGCCCAGCATTTCCGCATTTTTATTTGCCCAGTCTGCTCTCTCTGTCGCACACGTCTCCTGCACAGCCCCCTTTCCAAGTGTGTGGTTTTGTTTTGCTTTTGGCATACTTGGCAGCATTCTGTTGCTTCTCCCACTGCCTTCCGTTGCCTTGGCTACGGGGAAGCTGAGATCTCTCGGAGCTACACCGCCCACCTCCTACCTACCTCCCACCGACCCGATCCCGCCGCCGATCCCGCGTTCTCTCTCTGTTATTGTTGGGCCGTCAAATCATCTGGGCGGCAACCAAGCTCTGCCGCTGCGGGAGGCCCTTCGTCCGCCCCTGATTGTGTGGGCCCGGTGTGGGTGGGGGCCCACACACGCTCGGCCTGCGAATGTATGGGAGTTTATGTGTATGCGACCAGTACTCTAGGCCCTTACATAAGAACGAGCCCCCAACGAACCCCGATTCTCCGTGCATTTTTGACATACTTATGTCGCTTCATGTTTTTGCTGATTTTGCATAAAACACAAAAAGCCAAAAAGGTCTCGGGAGGAGGCAACAACAAATAAAAGTGTTACTTTGTCCCCCTGGCCCTTAGCCCGTGTGGTTGTTGGTTCTCTTTCGGCCTGCTCTTTGGCGGGCAGGCAAAGTGGTCTGGAAAACGCGCATGTGTTGTAGCCATGGCAGTCAATTCGCCGCAACCGAAGGGATTCCTCCGAGGCGAATTGGGCTGAGGGGTATTGACATTGAAATTTCCTTCTTCGACGAACCTGTAGTGGCAACTCCTCGTCGGGACATTGTGGCATGCCAAGATGGCCCGTAAGTCTCCGGCTAAGAGTTTGGTTTTTTTACCTTCCGCTTTTTGGGAAATTTCCCCTCGGCCTTACCCCTGCTGGAATCTGGGGCCCCTCCCGGCGTGGCTTAGCTTTGGAATTTATTTGCTTTGCAGTGGCAGGCAGCTTGCCACCCGCCAAAATCAGTCCAACGCGCTTATCAGTTGGCCCACAAACCCACTGGATAGCCAGTTAATTGGGGATATTTTCATGAATATTTCAGGGCAACACTAACAGCTACACGGCCAATTGCACGCACTTGTCCGGCTTCCCCCACTCCCAGACCGCCGGGCCCTATGCCTCCGGTTTCAGTTGCGGGTGCGTGGGGCTATTAATAGAAGCGTTTTGTGGAATCGATTAGGTCGGAGAGAACGAGACGTGCCGCAGCGCGTGGCAGACTCTCGGAGGCAGCTAATTATTGTAATAAGCCAGATTGCTGCTGCAACCAGATGCAGGCTGAAGAAAGAACTGCCACACATGTGCGGTGCATGTTGCAGGTCAGAGACACGAGTGCCGTGGCGAGTGGCAGGGCATCTGTCAGATACTTTCAGCATCCAAATCACAACCACTCGAAACAAATTGCTAGCATTTTGTATAACAAAGTTGTGGCTGTCAGTTTTGAAGTTTGCACTCCTCACTCTCCGCCACACGCTCCCGCGTGCCCCGTCCCTCCCACTATCCAAATGCCCCAGTTGTGCTGTGGCAGGTATTTCACAAAGTACGAAGCGTGAAATTTGCTGAATAAAATGTGAAATGGGCCGTGAGATGGCTTAGAAAAAAGCCAAAACAGTGACCAGTCAGCCATTGCTTGTAGATCACATTGGCCTGAACCCGTTGGCTGGTTGGGGCCATAATTCGTTTTTAATTCCGAAAAAATGTGACCGAAGCACGAAGCCATTGCAAGTGCACATGATACCCATACGTATCGCAGAACACTAAATAATAAATAATCAAATTAGCCACGAAATCATTTTTGGCGAGCAGTAATTAAGCGAATCTGTCATTCGAAATCCAATATTTTGCAACTCAATATTTGATTACGGATACCGTGCATCCGACGCACACCCACCTGCCGGGTCACGAACACTGCAAAAAAGCAGTGTAAATAACAAATGACCAAACAAGCCCAGGGGGGTGGCAGGGGGCGATGATCAGCGGGCAGGGGCCTTGGCAGAGGCAACAAATCATCCTCTGACGATGCACCCCGTCAATAACGAACGCAGTTGAAAAATTGTTAAAATTGAATTACAGTTGCAAAACGCTGAAAGAGCAAACACATGCCCCACACACAGCCACGAGTGGGCGGTGGGTGGTGGGTGGTGGCTGGTGGAAAAGTCAACGCATATGAATAACGACAGGAGACGGAAGAGTCCTATTTTTTCGAGGCGACGAGTCAAATCTGCGTATCCTTCAGCAAATAGACAACAAATGGCAATGTGATATACAGGCGAGTGGGTGGCCAGGACGCCCCGCCCCCGTGTCCTTGGATGGCTGCCGCTATTGGACAGCGGTGAAAATGATATTGATGAATTGCACATGGCAATGAAAGTATCGGCCAACGCGCCGCTCAAGGAGACCCAGCCTTCTGCGTCCTGAGTGTCCTGAGCGACGGTGATGAAAAATAAGCTTCTGCTTCGTCCTGGTGATGGCTCTCGGAAGGATGCGTCCTCATACGCAAATAGTTAGCGCCCCCAGGCAGGCGCTGTAATTTCTAGGGCGAGGCTGGCAAGATTAATGAAGGCACGATTCTTGTGGGCGCGGATGGCTCCTCGGGAACCGGATAGGCCAAAACCAATTAGAAACTTAGACGGCACCTAACGGATTTTAGCTGCCAGAGTACCTTGAAACCCTCTGAAAGTATTAGCAACACATAAGTGCAACAGAAAAAAGCCATTATATGCGAAACCGTCTAGTTTTATTTAGGAATTATTTTCAAGAAATTTAGTGCCTTCACTTGAATTTAATATTTCATGAGACTCGTGGAGAAGGTTTCGAGATACTTAGGTTACAGTAAATGAAATATTTTAATAATTTGAAAACCATTCAAGTAATATGTTTATGGTTGGATCTCCATTTTATTTTTACAATTAAAAGATTAGATCGCATAGAAACGGGCATGTTGGAAGTGCCCATACATTCTTTGGATAAAAGTATTATTATATTTAAAATAGTCTAAGACGACCTTTGAAATTCCTTAAATTTTGACAGAGTTGATCAAAGACACTTTTCGGATAAAAAGTTTGTTCAAAAACAAGTTTGTCTAAAAGTACTCTTCCAGGAGATTAATCGAATGATGAAATCTTCGATGAAAATAAAATGTTTTTAACCCGAAATTAAAACAAATTGTAGTACAATTAATGAAGTAGTAGTAGTAGGCATGCATAAAGACGTTTAAAGTTACAGATCGATTCTTTCGAAGCTTTAGACTATTGATACTATTTAGTTCCTATAGGCCGTTATCGTTATTTTGTATAAAATACTGAAGACCAACAATTAAAATATAAATTAAGCAGAAGACTCCCTAGTTGCTTGAGCCCATTATTGAACACATTAAAATTCATTTGAATTTATTGCCATATCCATTACATTTAACAGAGCCTCGACACAACGCATTATAGTTTCCTTTCGCAAATTCGTTCAGGGGCGGGGACTGGGGAAGTGCTTTCACCTGGACAAGCACAGACGAGTTGCTGGGTCTGCTGGGGGGAAGTGGTGGAGAGGGGTCAGCTATGCTGCCACAAAAATTTATAAGCGCCTTGCGCCAGAATGCCATGGTTTTGGCTGTTATTTAGGAGAAAGGCCCAAACGCAATACTGGTCCTGTAGTTGCAATAAATAAAACAAAACAACAAACCCACTCCCATGGTCCTGGCTTTCTCCAGAGCACACCCACCCAAGCCCCCACCCTCACTCCCAGCCCCAGCCTCCACCCTTCCTTCGGCCTGAGTCCTCCGCGATCGTTCTCCGTGTTTCGCCCGCTGTGAGTTCGGTTTATTGTATATAAACTTAGATAACAAACAGCTAGGTTATTTATTTTTCTTAATATTAACCTCAACATTCAGCGGACATGTTGCACGCATATATGTGGCCCCGGCCCCCGACACCGAGTGGAAGCCACCCGCTGCCTGTGCCCAGACACCGACACAGATAAAGTCATTTACACACAAGCTGGCACTCGCACACATGCACACGCAAGGACTGCGACTGTTGTAATATTTGTTGCCGTCTTACAGGCGATGGGCAGTGGTCGGAGGGGTGCAGGGGCGGCAGGGGACAGCAGGGGACAGCAGGGGCACGGCAAAGGAAAGGTGTGCAACTAAATCACATCAACAACATTGCGAAAATTTATAACTGTATGTTGCGCATACAAAGGACGAGGAAGGGGGGAAAGAGTGTGTGCGTGGATGTTTATGTTGGCTTCTTCTATCCACTTAGCCTTGGTTATTTTGACTTTATTAAGCCAAAACACGTTGCATAGCTGCTAAGCACGCGCAAATAAATATAAACAAAAGACGGTCAAGACGCTGGTCCCTGCAGAAGGTGAAAAGCGCTGAACGACACACGGAATTTCATTCGCAGAAAGGGAGAAGTATCTCTGCGAGTCCAACAAATCTAATCCTTACGTGCAACGATAGCATTCGCACAAATAATGGCACTTTTGGATGTTTTCTTTCAGCGTAAATACTCAGGACCTTGTCATGTTTTTGTTATGATTTTTGTTCAATGACACTCCCAAGGTTTTATTAAGTCCGATCAATGAGTTGAATTTATTTAAGGTCAGATCCAGAAGCATGCATTCAACAACTCTAAAAATCGCAGCTCCACTCCGGAGCTTCATTTCGAGCAAACTATTTGACAAGCGTTAATCAATCAAAATAAAATGAAGCCTGGCTGAGATGTTCGTATGACAGCAGGCCGAACCTTTTTAATAATTCTTCCCCATCCAGGAGTTCTCGAGCATCCTCTGCTCAGTCCATCAGTCAAGACGGTTTGTCAGAAATAAAGATAAAAAACAAACGCTGAAGGCCAGGAATCAGACCGCCGCTCGGCAATCCTAAATGGTGAGTACTCTTCCCAAACTTTGAGTGTGTCATGACACGGACCAAGGAATATGTAAAAATATCTAATGAAAACACTAACTAGGATATCCGAAGAAAAATATTTATGTTCTGCCTGGAGAAATAGGTTATATTTTGTCAGTAACCCCATCGCATATCTCTAAGATTTGGTTAGAGTATTGAGACTGAAAAAATTGGACATCAGAGCATAAGGCACGCACTCAACAGGGATTTGAGTCTGATGATGGTATTTCGGGCCCGTTCGGACCGGTCAGAGACGGTGGGGCTGCCACCCCTGGTGGAGTACGATGTGCTTCCACTTCTTGGGCAGCTAGGGCACTCCCCCTAAGCCGGGACTCGGGGTCTAAGAAATTTCCAAATTTAATAAACTTAAAAGGGTGCCCTTGTGTGTATGTGTCCAACTGTCAGATACACATATGCCCACCGTACCACACCCCAACCACACACACAAAGTCATGTAATCAGCAACAACTTGAGTTGTCAATAAAATTGTGATTTCTTAGGGCGGAAAGTGGGGTGAAAGGAGTGGAAGGGGACTGCGGATGCGGCCCAAACAGATTATTATATTGTTTGGGCAGCTATAAAAATTGTAGCCATCCCGTATCCGTACAATACCTCCCCGTACGGGAGCCCGCCCATTAAGGATCCACTTTGCACCTGTAGTCCGTGCAGGGAAATTGCTTAAAAATTTATAGTAATACGCCTATGGCTAGGTAAGCAGGTGGAACAGCCAGGAATTTACGCGTATGTTGAAAAAAGGGCCGAAGGATAATAAAGGAAATTGCTGAGCAATTTCGGCTCAAAGCCACGCTGTCGTCTAATAAAACTAAGTGGAAGACATCGAGTTCTCCAATAAAGGAACGAGATACATATTTTATGCGAGTTCTATTATTTTAAAATCGACATTAAACTCGGCGGAAATCCAAGCGGGATTTATCTGGCCCTCGCCCCACTCCACGCGTATTCAAAGTTCATTATGCCCGTCCTGCCACATCAAGGTTCACATTCCTTCATGTCAAAGTCAAAGCTCTGTGGCAGAGTCGCGCCAACCATGCAAATCAATCAGTTAGGCCCATTCTTCTCCAAGAAGCGCTTATGTAAGTTTACTCCCCGCCCACTCAGATGTATTGATAAAGGACGTGCAGCATTGGCATAGAAATAAGTGGCACAGGGGCAGGCTCGACTTTTTGGCAGGACTCCCTTCGTCTGCCTGTGACAGTTTGGTTTTATTGGATTTTATTAGTTCACGGGTGGCGCAACAGGCTGGGGGAACACATCGGTCACGCGGCAGATGCCACACCCTTTACAAATTATTTGTGGCACTTTTCAAGCAGTTCCGATACAAGTTACATAATTCTGTTCCTTCTTTTAGGTTTTGGTTCAATGAAAGCCAAATTAATTGTTAGACTAACTCATCCTATTAATCATAAGCATTGTGAAATATATGGGAAATTGGTGTATTAGGAATTAATGTTCATGAAATCTTGAGTTGCAGGATTGTGTTTTTGAATCTTTGAGAGTTGCAGGATTCATGACTGAATCTCTCTTCATTCAGATTCTGTCGAAAAATGGGATGCTCGTTTTAGGAAAGCAAAAAAGTAGTTTTGCCTTCGTGCTTATTGTTTGTCTTTTTAAAAAAGTAAACAGCTGAGGAGGAAAGTATGAACTTTTCCAGCTTCCTTTCATTGTCTGCCCACTTACATTTTTCGGTGCGTGCTAAAAAGTTGTTCCATTCTTGCTTTTAGTCGAAAAAGTTTGCTGCGGCTCTAGCAAGGCATCTAGCATCTTTACAGGAATATTATGGAAAAAAAATTGATACCGAAATACAAAATGCTTCTGACGGACGTTGCGAACCAAAAAGTAGCCAAAACACAAATACACAAGTCCTTTTAACGGAATGGAAAGGGCCTGTTTGATCAAAAGCCCGTGTGAGCACTTTGGCGCAAAAACATACAAGTTCATGCCACATTTTTAGACCAAATACTTTTAAAGAATTTGTCAACCTCTCCCTTTCCCAACTTTCCCATTTCCCTATTTGGACTCTATCTAATATTTGCGGACCCCGACATGGAGGTTCATGCCTTCATTGCGGAGCAATGGAAACAACTTATTAAAAAGTTTATAAACAGATATCCGGGCACAATTAATCAGACAACATTTCGTACTACGTATAACGACTGTAGGATAAACAAAAAATTTAAGCAAATAAGGCTAGAGCCTTGAACAGGTCTTCAGATGGCCGAATATAATAAAAATAAAGAAACTAAAGTTCGGCCATTGTATAATTCCCGGTACGCATGGGACGCTCGTAAAAAAGGACATTTAAATTAAGAAAAGACAGCCGAGCGATAAAATGGAGTTGACTCGAAGTAGCATTTATATATAATATTTCCACTTAGCATGAAATTATTGTAGCATAGTATAACTATTATGGAACTTTTAATCATGGAATATTTTGTGGTATTTTTCAACCCAACCCGTCACTGAATTTGTACTAATTTTTGCGTAATTGGCATGAGGGAGCATGTTTTACTTTTTGGCTTCTGTGGAGGACTTCAGTAAATTTGTTAATAAACTGAAATGAATTCTGAAATCACAACGAACACAGATTTTTGTGGCGACCCTCATTATTTTCGTATACTGCACGAAGCTTTTAGCTTATTATCTTTCTGAAAACCAATATTATTTATAAAAGAATTCAAAAATGCAGGGTATATTAGCAATCTTTTTTTTTGGCTGAATTTAATGCTAAGACCACAAAAATAAGCTTGTGGTTTTATTTTACACTATTCAAGAGAAACAATTACAAATAATTTGCCATATGCTCACATTTATAACTTGTATCGTCAAGTAAAAAAAACTAACCAAAAAATTTGAAAAATTTCACTGTTTTCAGTTCAACAATCGGCGCTCATTTCTGAAATTTTTACAAATTTGCCTCCGTGCCTCTTTCCTGTGGTTGTTGTCTTTGCTTTTTATGAGGTTGTCGGTGTTGGCAACTTTCTGCAGCAAATGGTATTTATGTTGGTTTAGTAAACTTTGGCGATAACGACGAGGCAAGAGGCAGAAGGCAGGCTGCAAGACGCTTTCCTGCGACGAGGGTGTGAACCGGGAAGAGGCGTTCCCAGTTAGGGGCGTTCCCGGCGGGGCATAACCGACCGCCTGTGCATCGAACGTTATTGCTTTGACCACCTCAACAACATCATGTGGAATTACGAGTATTTGAAAAGTTTTACAAGTAATTTATTTAGGCGCAAGTTTTTGAGACTCTTCCGCACTTTCCTCGCAGGGGAAGGACCGGAAAAGTCGAAGGAGTCAGAGGATGATAGCACATCGACAGCTTCAGTCCCAAAGCATGTGTTGCGGTTACGAGCAAACAAATATAAAAGTATCCCGCCGAAATAGCTTACAAGTACATCAAATTTTCATAAATTAGGCAGGCATAAATAAAGCAGGGCTGGAAAAACTTTTTCCGTTTTTCGCTTCCTCTGCCTCCACCTTTTCGACAGTATAATCGAGGCCTTGTCGTTTACACGAATGTCAGAGATGGCGAAAATTATGTAACGCATAATAATTCATCAGCAAATTGGAAACAGGATGGCCGGGCCGGTAGCCAATTCAGTGCAAATTGCTGGAACTCGTTCTAACAAATAGGGCTTAGCTTTCAGGGAAATAGTTTAAACTTTAATGTAATTATAGAAGCAACACATTCGGTATTTGGGGATTATTGCAATAAGATTTTTTTTTGTATCATTTAAGGACACCTTCTTTGTTTCTATCAACCCTATTTTGTATCGGATGCATAACACGGTCCTTATTAATTCGCCTCCAGTTTTTATCAGGTGGCTATGTACGTGTATATTTTTTTTTCTCTAACTGAAGACAAAGAACTGGGCGCATGCACTTACATAAGGTATGGGCACATGTACTTTTTCCGTAAAAGTTATGCTGCACTCTTAAAGAATCTTATTGAAGTTAAGGAGGTATGAATATATTTTTGACATAACTCAGTCCAATACACAATATATAACTCCATATTAAAGAGAGGCTGGAAAAGAGCTAACAGCTACTTAGCAATACAATAGATCTGGTACGTTGCGGCACTTTTTCCCCACAATTATTTATTATTATTATGGGAACCCCACTAGGTTAAACTGTATGTATATATTAATACATTCTAAAAGTAGTTCCAATATTGTATAGGTTATTAGGTTTATGTAATAAGGTTTTATACAATACACCCAAGGTTTATTGATGTTATGAGATTGTACATTTAGTTGGTTTCTAGCAACTATTTCTATGGTTAATAATGGTACTAATACTAGAAATAATTGTGCACAATTTACTCTTTACAATTTATGTCTTAATATATAGGAAATTATGGCCGTTAACAAATGCATTTAGCCGTTTAACCAAAAAATTCCAGATGCCAGAAGTATCTCATGAAGAACTCGGCAAGCTATCTGACAAAATTAATATACACGAATGCTTTAAAGGTAACAAATCTATCGGACACATATGAATATTTATGTGTACAAGTTGTTTTCTGGCCAGCTTCCAAACGTCCTCTTTGGCGACTGGTCCAGTATAAAGGAGTACAGCCTCCGGGCACTTTTTTGTTTGAGCCAGAGCATCGGAATTAAATGAAACTTAAGCCAAGAAACCCTTCGTCTGAACTAAATATCCTTGGCCATAAGTAAATAAACAGCTTGCACACACGCTACTCCGAATACTGTCATGTCCTGCCTTCGTTCATATTAATTAGAATCCTTGACAGGAAGCCTTGGGCGACTGTACAAAACAACCCTTGGCAACTCTTCGGCTCTGCTCAAAGTAATTAAAATTAAATCTCAAACTAATTATTATTGAACTTTGGAAGGGTTGATTTATCTGTATCTATGCGGTTAGCCTGCGGTCATTTTTTGTGCGCACAAATAGCCAAGAATTTATCACGGTTACACCATGCCATACATGTAGCAGCAATAACTTCGGGTGGAAGTAGCAAAACTTCCTGTTTCACTATAGTTACTCACTTTAATATGTATGTTAACGAGTACTAAATCGTTAAAAACACCCAAAACATATATAGATTAATTAAATAATTATGTCCGAATTGGTTCAGATGAGTTTTCATTTATTAAAAGCATAACAATGAAGTTTAAAGCAAGAAAATAAACTCAAAGTCAAACGACATATCCTGCGAGTCATGCTCTACTTCATAATCTCTCTTCTCCCCTTTCTCTTGGGTCCTCATTTTTTTCCATAAATGTGATTTGTTTAGAATATAACTTCCTAATACATTGGGCACTAATACATTCCGAATAACAAGAATGGAAAGCTAACTTCGGGCAAAGCCGAAGTTGATATACCCTTGCAGTTAAGCGGCAGCTTACTTTATTAGATATATATCGGATCTTATATAGTCGGCCGATCCTTCGACTCGGCTAAACTAAATTTGAGATAAATTAAATATCAGATCCCGTGGCTGAGTTGACAGAACATGCGACTCCCGACGCTGCACTCGAGAGTTAACATCCTTCAACTTGCAAAATTACAATTTTTTATTTAAATTATTAATTATTTAAATATTATAAATTATTTGAAAAGAAAATAAAAATTGAATGGTACAGTAAATAAGCTTTGACTTAATAATTGTTTTTTAATGAAAATAATTTAAGAGCTGATTTTTAAGCGCTGTGGTCACCATGGACATGGTTTATTTTCATCAACTCGTCCTCTTGATAAATAATATATATACTTCATAGGCCCGTAGATATTCCTTCAATGCATTAGAAACATCTGGACAAAATTAAATAATTTTGAAATTTAAAAAAATTAAATATGATAAAATAATCACTGACAAAAATAATATTGGTCACAAAATTAGTTCAAAATTGGTGAGATTTAAGGAAAAGGTTTCTCAGATTAGAAAATAAATAAACGAAAAACCCACAAAATAATGAATATTTTTTTAAATAATGGTACAACTCAGAAAATAATGTTCATTTTTTATTTTGATTTCTGTTATCTCTATATTTCTGTTGTCTTTGCTCAAGACCCAAGAATAATTTTAAGCCTTATTCTCAAGGATCAAAAAATAATGATTATTTTTAGAGATTTTATTTTTTGATAAAATATAATAATTATCATTTTTTGGTGGGAATGCGTAGATTGTCCTTCTAGGAAAAAAATTGTATGTTTCTCGCTCTTTTGTAAATTTCCTAAGCTAATGATTTTTTCGATTGAAAAAAAACGAAAAATCATTATTTGTAGACCCTGCACCTAATTAATTTGTAATTTGTATTTGTAATTAATTGTTTTAATTTGTATTAGTTTATTCATAAACTTGAATCTTTTCTCAACTCTGTTCAACCGAAACACGGTTTCGTCTGAAGGATTATATGTTGTCACTTTTCGAATGGCTTTTTAGTAAAAGAATTTAATGGAATTTATGTTTTTAACATGTAGTTTAATGTCGGATTTGTGATTACTGCGCATCTTTTAGTCCATATATTGCAACAAATCCAACTTGTTTGCTTGGTAAAAACTCGAAAAGTTTATGGTTTTGGTTTTCGATCTTATTTTAGTACGTTTAAGTAGCGTGGAAAATGTTTATTTATTACGCACACACATAAATTTGAATTACAAGTGCAGGTTAAATAAACAACGCCTTTTGGTAAATTGATCTGGGTTTATTTCAGAGTGGTTTGTGTTCCTTGTGTCTTTGTTTTTTTTTCTTCACATAAAAATATAGTTTGGCGACACAAAAATTATCTAATAAGCTTAAAGGTACTCAGTAAAATGCTAATCATTCGAATTCGTCACTAAAAAAAATTGTGTCTTTTAATGAAAGACTTGGGCTTTTTAATAGAATTAAAACTTTAAAGAAACTATTTAACATTGGTTTTAAAATTCATAAAGAATGAATGCAATCTTTGAGGGGATTTATATAATGACATGATTCTATGTATGTATAATAGGGATATAAAGCGTTTAATAGGTATACCAATTTAATATACTGTCTATATAAACATAAACACAATACATATTCCATAAGGCTTAATTTGTTATGAGGACTAATAGGTAATACAATGATGAACTACTCATTAACTGTTCAATATAGTATCTCGTATATCGGGTTGATTCAGCCATTGTAACGCTCATATAGCATTCTATATTGTAAATTCCCGCAAAAACGGGAACTAATAATGCACCCTTTTTTCAGAAAGCCAATGTTGAGCCCCATTAACTGATTTTCATCGAGGTAGCGTGGCTTTCGCAATCGACTGGACCTTTTTTTTAAATGTGGCTTTCATAGGCTTTCATCGGGTTTCCTGTAATTTGTTTTTAATTGTCACTCCTTCCCGAAATTTTGAAGAACCACGCTTTTTTAAGCAGAGCAGCATAATTAGAGCCTAACGAGACAACAAAGCAAGGTCGAAATTGGTGAGATTTGAGAAAAAGGGTTTCTCAGATTAGAAAATAAATGAAGAAAAAGTGTCACCAGCCTGCATAATTTTAACGATTTTCTTTTTAGGTTCAGTGGTTCTCAGGACCCCTCTAATTGACGAAATTGTTGATTAATTACCTTTGACCGCTTCACCAGGCCCAATTAGGCAGGAACTGAGTTCATTTGCGCGGCAAATCGAAATAGGGTCCTTATGACGCTAGATATATTCAAAAATACTCCAAAGTAATATCCAGGTTCTATCATCCCACATACATATCCCTTAGAAGCTTGATTGGGCAATTGAGCCACAAGGACGTAGACTTGGAAACATGAGTTTCTCATTCAGTTTTAATTGTCACTTTTATTCGGGGTTGGCTTTGGGCCAAAACACCCTGGCTCCCACCCATTTCGACCAATTTGGTTAATGGGTATAATATTTGTTTAGTGAAAGCAAATACAACTCCGAATAATGGCTGGGCCCATAAAAAGCGCGGTCCGTAAAATTAATGCATAAATAAGAGCAAATATATGATAGCGTGTAAAAAAGTGCTGGGAACATAAAGCCCCCCCGAACTTGGAAAGGGAAAGCTAAGGCATTCTATGTGAGGAAACCATAAACAAAGCAAATGTTTTCTTAGCCAGAATTTTGATGGCTATTGGGGGGAAATAAAGATAGAAAGAAGTTGTAGCAATGAATGTCAAATTTGTGTGGCTTATTAATTGTTCTTTGCATTTGGCTGCTCTAATTAAGACTAAATGTTTTGTTCCGTGTAATTTGTTTTCCAGCATGAAACCCACTAACGAGCTAAATAAAAGCAATGTCCGATGCCAATGCCAATGAAATGAGGAATGTCTACTTTGGGCCATTTAGACACTCCGGCCACTCCACATCGTTCAAAGGCTGCACTGACTTCATTGTGGCCGGCTGAAAAAAGCAAGGTGTGTACAAAACACAGCTCGCCGCAGAAATCCAGTTTGGTCATTTTAATGACTTCCATTGGGCAGTTTGTAATTACGCATTATTCAAATTACAAATCCGCAACAGCAGGACTCCATACACGGGCAAGGACCTCGACGAGGGGCCTGAAAATTTAAACTCTAAACAGGCGGAAAAACAAGCGACGGGCCACAAAAATCGGGTCAACTCACATGACAAATGCTCTAGGCCTGCCAGGGTGCAGGGCACTACACTAACGTCTCTCGAACAATATGTTTAAATGTTGCCATGTCCTGCGTCCTGTGCTCTGTTTTTCGGTTTGACTTTCAAAATGTCAAATACATTAAACGTGCATTTGCGTTAGGGTTAGTTGCGATTTGGTGGCACAACCAGCCACAAAGGGGCGGCAGGGCGGCAGGGCTTCGACCCGATGCGGGGTGGCAAGGAGATCGAAAGAGTCGTTTAGAGTCCCTGACAGTTGAAATTTACCTTTTGGCCATAATGACATCACGTACACAAAAGGTGTGTGCGCTTTCGATGTCCTTCCTCCCACGTTGCCCCATCGCCCCATCGCCCCACCGCCTGTTCGGACCCCCTCCTTTGGTTTCCGCCAGTCCATATGCTATTTGTTGCATACTTTTGACCACTCGCAGGTGGTTCGGCGGGGCAGGGGGCACATGCAGCATGTGTGCGCTGTTGCGGCTTACAGGCTGAAAGCGGAGGGCCCTGGCTAATGCGAATCCGAAAATGGAGCCAATGGACAATCACATAAAACAAATTACACGAAAAGTTGTAGCTGCAAAAGCCCACGAAATGCAAGTGCCGAGCAGCATATTTGATACGCAGCACTTGGCCTGGTGTGGCCTGGTCGAACGCAGGATACTCTATCCCCTCTGCCCAGCTGGGCGCATGTCTTGGGACCTCGTCGATATGGCCAAGTTAGTTGGCTTAAAGAGCTAAAAGCGAAATCAGCGGATAGCGAGAGCTGCAGCTGTTGCAAATATTCACAATCAACGCTTATACGAAGGAGTTTCTGGAACTCCAAGCCCCACTTTTCGGAAGGGCGAGACGGGGACACCCAGTTACCAAACTGACGGTGGAGATAATCAAATGAAAAAACGTAAATGTCTCGTTAAATTGTACAGAAATTAGATTTTTTCCCGCTCTACGTACCCCACTAGCCTGGCTGCCACGGTTCCTGGGAAAATCAGAGCATGACCAGTGGTTGTTTGTGAGGGACAGCGGGGACAGACAGGTGGATAAGCGGTATGTGTGAAAAATCATGTTAGGGGGGGTTCTCGTTCAAAGAGCAGGAAAAGCAAACTTTGCTAAAAAGCATTCCCTTTCAATATTTTTAAATAGCATGACGAGTTTCTTAGTGGGCATAGTGTAGGATGGCAGGAACACTTCAAAACTTTTTAATTGATTTAAAAATTATAAAAAGTTGCAATTCTTGGGTCGAAATCTTTATTTTTAGGGCCCAAAAAATAAATAGTACCCAAGAAATAAATAGGGGTGTCAGTAAAAGTTTCTGATTTCATTTAGTTGGGAACTTAGCTCTTTTCTCTTCTTATTTTAACTAATGGAAGTTCCTCATCGGAATCCTCTTTGTAGACGCCTACGAAGAGTTTACTTTTTTTATAAATACTCAGTATAGCACTCCCCCCTTAAGAATAGGAAAACCTCCCATCGCCTGGACCCACGGCAGCATTACCCCTATGCTACTTCATTCTGGCGCTGAAAATCAAGGCGAGTTGTCGATTGGTAAAAGCTTTTAAGGTGCCCCGATGGGGAGGACGCGGGAACTGCTCGCTAAAAGCCAACTACTGTGCTTCCTTTAATTGGATTACAGGCGAATGGTTGTGCGTGTGTGGCCAGGTGTGGAGGTGTAAGTGTCCACGGCGGCGGGGGTTGGCAAGGCACTCCGAAAGTTGAGGAGAGCATAAGTTTGCATTTTTATGAAGTTTGTTAACCATATGGTACGTAAGCAGAGGGGTGGCCACCGATGACTGCCACCAATGACTGCCACCAGGACTCCACCATCAGATGAGGGAACCGAAGGACAACAGAAGGTCGTGGTGCGAGGGGCATCTCCGATAAGATTACGTCGAGATCAGAGCGCGAATGAGGTTGGAGGGTAGTTTTCTGCATACGGTTTCCTTCGCCCACACCTTCATACCTCCAGTTCCCAAGTCGTACGGGGGGAGATGGTCGAGTGAGGACCCTACAGTCCATTTGGCAGCGCTAACTTGATTAATTCCCCGACTCTATCGGCGCTGCAAAAAGGCCTTTTGCTCAAATATTCATAAATATGTTTGCAGCCAACGTAGGACAACATTCGGACGGCTACAAAGCGAATTGGTTATTAACGGTCGAAGGACAGGGCCCGAACCGTTCCCCTGCTCGCCCGCTCTGCCTCTCGGCCCCATAGAGCTGTGCATTTTAATTTAATTAAAAGTTATGGCAAATATAGCGCAATCGAGACGGCCGGGGGAGAGAAGCCAATAATAAACCGAATTATTGCATGTATAAATGAGTTTCCCGCATTTGTATGTGTGGGTGGCTGATGTTGATGTTGCCTGCAATTAGGCGCAGCTGCTGCACAGAGCAGGGCGATGGGGCAGGGGCGTGGGCGAGGGCGAGACTTGGGGCAAGGTCTTGTTGAGTTTATGGCCGTGTTCCTGTGGCTTTTGAGCTTTTTGCGCCAAAACATTTGCCCTTCCATAATTGAGTTTCGGTGGCATTCAGTACACCGACTCTGGCACGCACAACCATCCACCTGCACGTCCACATCCAGAGGATACACAGGAAAGGTTAGGTCCTTGGGCCACAGAGGAAGTTTACTTTGAATACTTTCGAGCAACATTTCGATCCTTTTGTTTATGGCCCTGTCATGAGGTTTAATCTAATGTCAAATTCCAAGCATAATTTCCCATTGTTGCCACCATGGCTTTTGTTGCATACTTCTGCTACGTGAAAGCTCCTTGGCAGCATGTTGTCTTTTCTTCCGTAATTGCATTAGTTTTGACGCGCCCTGCATATTTTCAACCTGCCAATTAGTGGCAGTCGCAGTCCTAGTCAGACCTACAGCACACACTTTCGACTCAATTAGTCGGCATCAATGATTTATTGCAAACTATTAGGCAGCCAGGCTCTTCAGCCAGAGGATCTCTGCCTTGGCGTCTAGCTCGGTTCGGATGCCTTGAGAGCCCTGGGTCTTACACCTGCAGCCTAAGCTGCTTTCAGCAAAATTAAAAGTTTATTAATAAGCATTTTCGTCTCCTCCTCTCTCTGCCTGCTCTGCCAGCCACCCAACCACGGCAGACAATAGAAGAAGCCACTACAGATTAGTCTGGAAATTGATGGAAATGCACACGCTGATGATGCCTTGGCCGGCTTCCCTTTCATTTGTTAATTGCCTGGAGGGGCGGACGGTCAAACCCTCCTAGATCCTATTGGTCAATCAAGACATTTCCATTGAGTTCAAGCCTTAATTAGATTATTATTATTGCTATCTAGTTGTGACACAAAAGAAACAAATTCAGGCTCGAGCGGAGCTAACCGAGAGACCGGCCTCCACAGAGTTGATCTTGTGGTCTGGCCAGGGAAAAGGGGCGGCAACCACAACAAAATACGTCTGGACACAGGCCCAGCCCGCCCTGTCCGCCATCGCTACGAAAATGTCTCAGACCACAGCATGTTCTGAGCGCTGCACTGGCGGTGCAGCCGGTCCGGAGGGTGAACCACACCAAACTGCAGTCGGGCGGCCACCAGGACTGGGATGAGCCGAACTGAGGCGAACTGTCTGCATAAGTTGGAGATAAACGTAAACCGCATGCACGGCACAATAAACAGACATCCGTGTGCATTTCCCTGACTATTTGTCAAAAACAGTGCTATGGAAACAAGGCTCGCCCGACCACGTTGCCAGGAGTAGCAGTCAAAAACCAACGAACAGATAAACTCCAGAATATGGTCCAGGAGCCCAAGGTTGGTCGACCGGGCGAGTGCGGATGAGGATGTGAATGTGGATTTGGATTTGGAGGAGAACATAGATGTGGCGGGGCGCAGTGAAGGTGTTCGTCCCGGAAATGCCAGCGATAATAAACCAGCAACAACACGGCATCAATGGCAACAAGCCCAACTACCACGGAGTGCGCGAAATGAGAAATGCAGTATGATGCTAACCGCAAACTGAGATTGTAAGTGGAGGCTTGTGGGACTGGACGGGATGGAAAGGGAGCACCGGATCAATTTGCACAGTGCGAAATGCCTGCCCAGGCATCCAAAATTATTATCCCGCTTTCGGTGTGATTGCCATATTTCCAAACGGTATCGGGAGTCTGTATCCTTATCCCAATTGTACCCTTGAATCTCTAACAATGAAAAGATGACGTTCTCTAAAACTTAGTCATTCCATTTCCTATTCAACGTTCTTTGGGTGTAACTTTCAATTACTATTTGTTTACGTAATTGACACTGAAATAGTTTTTTTAATATGATACCAGATAGTTATTCGCAAGCCTCTCCAAAACCATATACTTGATGTTGTTTAAAATTTTTTATTTTTGCGTTAATTCTACTAAGATTGTACTTTTTTTAAAGGCAAAACCCACGCATATAGAACTTTGAATACGAGTAATAAAATTAGATATTGTACGTTATAAGACAGCTTTTAGTCTTAGAATCTTCGCTCTAATACTATATCCTTTGATTATTTTACATCCCCAAAACGTCAAAAAATAATAAATCCGCCTAAAACATAAGAAATCAAAGCTAACGCTAAAGATCCTTATAAAATTATTTTGGTTTCGTTCCGAGTTATGCATGCAATGGAATGAAAGACATGGACAAAGTTTAAGAAGAGATTCTTTGAAACTGAAAACTAGTTAAGTAGAAGTGACGCTGATCAAAAATATATCTACATTTTAGGGTTGGAAACGTCTCATTCACTGCGTTGCACACTTATGACCAAAATTATAAAGCCAACTAATTATAAAGCAAAGGAATAAAATTATCTCAGAATAAGACGAACAAATGTAAATTGGCACTGAAGAACTTTTAGTTTAAAATTCGGACTTAGTTTAGTAAAACTTAGTAAAACCGCCTATTGTGACAATTTAAAATAAAGTGCCATTCAAATTAATTTTAGCTAAGCTTGGAGGCTTTTGTCAACTGTCCTAAAACCAGAGATTCAATAAATAGAAATGAAATAAATTCAATTTTTTCATGTATCGTAATTGATATTTGTTTACCATCATAGAATAAATCTGAATATTTTCTTTGCCAAAATCAGTTACTAAAAGATTAGAGTGTACCTGGTGTGGTGTTCCCAAAGCATTGAATGATTCCTTTTCGCAGTGCAACTGCCAAGTGGCACGGAGTTCGCGTTCCACATTCATCCGAGGAAATGAGCTGCTGGGGCATCTACTGCAGTTGAGTTCCCCCTATCCTCATTCCCCACATTATGACTATGCAACCATGGCTTGGTTGGTAATAACAAACCGAACACTGCATAAATTCAGGCATTCAGTTTCGATCGGCCCACATCCAAGGCCCGGGCCATCGCTTTCGCTCTGGTATTTGGCCGACTGTCTATTTGTATTTGAATTTGGATTGTTTCGCCAACTGCCAACATCCGCAAAAGCGGCAAGAGCAGCCTGGGAGGCGGCAGGGCGGCGGAGCTCGCAGTCAGAACTGGAAAAGGGGCTGTGAGTTGGAATAAAGCTGGGGCAGGGCCGCCCATTGTTGGGGCAGGGCTTTTGTTTTGTTAATTTGCTCGGGCCAACTACAGGCGAGCCAGTAGCAACAGCCAACTTTCATGGAATGCGCTTTGCTTAGGCTTGACTTGGATTATATGACTATACTAGCTGTTGTATTCTGCAGATGCAGAGTGGGCGGGCAGGGCCGGCAGATAACTAAGCTACTTTGGAGCTATCGAAAAATGAACACTCTTAGGCGGCGGAGCTTAAACGACTGGGGATCCTGCCGAGTTTCGAATTTTCAAGCTTAAATCTCGCCAGACTCGGGGCTTGAGGATATCGACGTAATAGAGACTGCAGGGCGTACTTAAGCCCGTTTTAATTACATGCATTCCGATTTCCTAAGACCCGGCCTCCAATTGCAGGAGAATGCAAAAATTAATGCCCATCTAATTGAATGGGAAGGGAGGCCTTCCCATCCACTCTACTCTGCCTGACAGCCAGGAGAAGATTCTACAGAGCCGGATAAAGAAGAGAACACTACTACAACCCGTACATCGATTCCGGGGTGTCACTAATGGAAAAAGAATCAATGGCTTACGGATTCGAAATTCGAAGAACGATGGCAACAAATTTATGGATTTATTTCTCTAGTCCCCGCATTTTATTTTCCCTGGCACCCTGCTTCCCTGGAGCAGGCCACCTGTCGTTTGACCAATTTGCGGATACTCGACTACCGATTGGCCCGGTTGGCTCGGCCCCCCTCACATCGCCCTCGAGAACAAGCAAATGGCTAAGATTACACGGCAGCTCGGCCGACGATTCCAAGGCGATGGCACAGTGCGTTTTAAACTGACGCCCATGACGCAAACAATAACCTTATGTACGCTCCCATCCCAGCTCTGCAGCCCCCAACCTGGCAGCCACCTCACGGCTTAAGCGGTATGGGCGTGGTGCTGTATACACAAATAAACATTCAAGTGGAATTATTGCAACGAAATTCAAAGGATTACGATAAAAGCACGTTCCCAGGATTCAACGGCAACTACAGACTCCAGTGCAAGGCACGGCCCACGGATCGACAATGGACTGCGGCCGACGCTCCGCCAGACTCTCCGGGTTTCCAATGACAACAATGCGGGACGTATGCCAGCAGCGGCATCCTGATGAAGCACTGGGTTGGAGGTCGGGGGTCAGGAGTTGGGACTTGGGCTTGGGGATCGGGAGTTTGCGGGTCTCTGCGGGAAGTGGGCAAACGAGGCCGACACTGGTTCGGCAAGTTCAATGAAGGAAAATTATGAAGCCTTATTTATTGTTTATGCGTGCGCATAGCTCATGCAGGGTCACTGGGATGGGGGGAGGACCCCGGGACTTGTAATTTTTGCCACCCAATTTCCGGAAGGGCAAAGTAAGGATGAATCAGCTATGCGATCGAGGAAGCGACTTTTCCACTAGGAAATTGCAATAATTAGTAACAGATATCGAATTATAATATTTTCCTGGCGTTTTCGTGTATTTCTCGATAGGATTATAATTTCAGAAAATTATCTGTCTATATAATTACATATATTATATTATATAGACATACAGAAGCCTGCAACTCGAAGAGTATTGTTTGTTAGCTGCTTTCTCGTAGGACGTGTATAACGCGGCGTATACGTGATATTTAAGGAAGTTTCCAATGGTAGGTGTGATGATGTTCCAAAAAAAATGTGTTTATGGTAATAAATAAATAATTTCTTTATTTTTCTTAATTAAATTTTACAAGCTATGTAGTTATCAGCGTTCTAGTAAAACATACATAACACGGCGTATACGTGATATTTAGGACCGTTTTGGATAAAAGGTTGATAAAATGATAAAAATATTAATAAATTGCGAATCGTTGCGAATTATCGTCAGGATGATAATTTGTGCCTATTGGATGAAATCAAAGTTTAGTTAAAGTTTTTTTTCACGTGTGTCTCTGGCTCCTGTGTAGCACAGCATCTTGCATTTACCCGTCTTTCACTTAGGAAAGTGTCTTTATCAAATCAAACTAATGGATTAGGGACAGTTCCTGAAATATTCTTTCAGAAATCGCAGTAAGTGTGTTCGAAGAACCGAAGGGGAAAACCTGGAGAATCCTTTGACGTTTGGTGGCAGCATTCTTGTATGCCTCCGAGTCTAGCGAAAATGCGGAGCACCCTCGCCTCCAATGTAACGGAACGGAATGAGGCGAAATGAAAGAGGCTCTCGGTTCGCAGGCATGTGAAAAAATTGCACAAATAAATATGAATTGCACTTTAATGCATATTAAGTGAAAAGCAAGGATGCCAAGGCTGGGCAGGAGGCGGCGGAAGAATATGGGATGTGGAGTGTGGTTGCCAGGGGAGTTTATTATTAAATAAAGTATCCACGTGTTTGTTTGTATCCAATATTTATTGTTGTGTATAATTGAGTGAAAAGTTATATGTTTGTGCGCTTACAGAGGGAGGTCCTTGGCGCGCACCCGGATAAATAGCACTGAGATGGGCGAAATTCAATATTATGGCTTCGCAAATAAAAATGATATTGAATTGTTGGAAATTTTTATTCCGTAAGTACATCGCGTCAGGACAAGGGTAGGGGCAGGGAAGCGGCCCAAAGCCAGCTACTGTCTTCCACACCACGTCAGCCATTACTCTGATCCTTCGGTAAATATGCGTAATTGGGGCTCTGGTGGGAAAACACTCCCGGAGAAATGTTAAAGTGTTGAAGGAAATCGCGTTGGTGTGGTCCGCGTAAATTGCCTGGATTACGAGCGAGGAAAACTCAATGGTAACGCAGTTACCCATATGCGAGTTTTGATTCCGGGCAACCGCAACTGCTCACCTGAGCCACGGAACAGGACTCCCTGCGGGGTCGTCATTCGTTGTGTTTTGAATTATTTTGAATTATGCATTCTGTGAAATTTTGTAGCGCGTTCGTTTGTTGCCCAAGCTAAATTTATTATTAGATGCCCTATTACGGGAATGCATTTTCGGCAAGCCAGCCGTCGTGGATGCTGCTCTCCGGCAGCCGACAGGTGCAGTGATTCATCAGAATTTATGCAGGGTCTTGCCAGCGGCGCTCCTTCTTCCCTCTGCCACACACACATTTTTTGTGGTCGCCCATATAATTTGATATGCTGCCTTGGCAGTTGCATTTTGCTGTGGCTCATAAATTTGCCAGCCCAGCCAGCAGCTAGCACTGCCAGGACTGCTAGGACGCCAGGCTCCAGGCGCCAGGAGGGGCAAGCATTTGTCTGCTGCTCTGACATGCATGGCATTAACTGTGAGCTCCGGATTAATGAAGTGCAGGCCATATTAGGTGGGACAGGAGCAGCAACCACGACCTGGTGGGGCAGCGGGGCCTGAGTGTAAAAGTTATTGACAAAACTGTTGTAGACCATAAATTCGGTTATGGGCTATCGCTGGCGTGACTTGAGACCACCGTTAAATTAATTGCCCGGCCTCGTAAACACCTCCGCAAGTTTTGTATCCTTCTTATATATGCGGGACGTGTATGCAATATTCATTAAATTATAAAACACACACCCAGTGCATACTCTGCACTTATAAGGACCATAAAAGTTAATTATTTCGTGTTCACTTGACCACGCCACCCGAGTGTGGAACATTACTCTTGAAAATATGCAAAGATGGAGTTAATTAGCTAGACTCGTGCTCTTATGAATAGGTTTGAGCATTTTTATTAAGAGTTCAAAACAAGAATGTCCAATAATTCCAAGTCACAAATCAGTACCATGTAGTTAAATTTTTATAATTATTTATCTTTATGCATCCCTTGTCATTAAACAGAACAACATATCCTTAAACAGAACAAGTACTTAAGTCGCCTTCCTCCAAACAGAAAATGGGATTGTTAGTTTCTTAAAGTGTATTCAACTCAGGAGTCTCAACTGTTTCTTATTTCATGGCTATTTAACACTTTTTTGGCTAAACAGCTCACGTGCAAAGCGGCACGCAATGTCCCGCCCGTCCCCAGCCGTAAAATAATAATTATAATATTCGAGTAGCTTTCCAGGACGCCGCCAATCATAAACACCAGGACAGGGGTGGTAGCCGTAGGCGAGGGGAGAGCAATAGCCTTTGCCAACTTCCGCTGTCGAGTTGTTTTATGCTTCCGGCCAGCGGAAGTGTTTGGCTAGTTGGCGCGCTAGTTTTGTCGCCTCCCCAAGTGGAGGACGCGAATTGGCGACAACTTTGATTTGCATATTCCTCAGGACCACATCCATCGCGAGATCCAGGTCCAGGCCCAAGCGCACGGGCAAGATAGAATGCGTGACAACAATGCAGAATGCTGTGCGAGTCAATTACCCAGGACACATAAGCAGCTGTGTGCCAGCGCCTGTCGGCGTCTTGCGAGCCGAGGAAATCGAAACACAATTGAGGCCGTTTGGAAGTCTGAGGTAGAGCATCCTTGTGAGCGTCTCAGTGTCACTTGGAGTGAGGGCCTTGTTGAGCATTCCCTGACAAAGTCGGGCAAACATCCTTCTTCGGCAACAGCGACATCTCGAGGGTCACATCGAGGGCCCGGTACTCGGATCTGGAGCTTCGCAAAGCAACTCATTTAAAGCTCCTTCAGCTAAGTCAAGGAAAAGTCGATGGGTGCAGTGCTGCCAACTTTGTAAGTTTTTCTGCAAAATTGCTTGGAAAAAATTGAAAATTATTTATGCTGTGTGCCGTTTAAAGCTGTCGATAGCCGGGCTCCGTCTCTATCCCCATCCCCATCCACATAACCATCTCCATCCCCACATCCACACCCGCCAACCCCTCAAAAGAATACAAAGTTGTCAGTGCCCGCTGCAGCATGCGCTTGCATGCAAAAGTCTACTTTGTAGCCTTAAGTACTTATGCGGGGCCCGCGGACCGGAAAGGAGCGGAAAGGAAAGGAAGCGAGGCCAGGACGAAGATCTGGCTGCCATCGTTGAATACTTTGTCCTTGCCGGGGTGGTGCTGATGGTGGTGGTCGGGTCCAAAAGCTCTGTTGCGCTTTTCCTAGCCATGGCTGGGACGGCTTAGCATAATTTTAGGCAAACTCACGTTGCTTAGTTTATAGGCAGCTGCACCTTCTTAAGCTCGTAATCGACGTCATCTCCGTCCGCTTCAGTTTGCATAATGTCAACTCTTTTTAATTGCCAAGACAAGACAACCAACATTGTCTGGGCCATCCCTGCCCTGTGTCCTGGCCCTTCAATCATTGTGTCCCTTTTGTTCTCCGGCTGCTGGGGCACGTCCGAGACGATGAAATTAGCTTCTTCCCAGCCCCTAACATAATCCTTGCACTTCCAAAGGACATAGTTGACCTTACAAAGTATGCAAAAATAGTTTTT
Organism: Drosophila monieri; assembly: GCA_035047585.1. Taxonomy (NCBI): domain Eukaryota; kingdom Metazoa; phylum Arthropoda; class Insecta; order Diptera; family Drosophilidae; genus Drosophila; species Drosophila monieri. The sequence goes on from JAWNPJ010000027.1 coordinate 11,873,291, forward strand.
TTTTTCGTAAATTATAAGAATTGGTATTTAATTGCTTAAAACCTATAACATATGTATGTTCGTTAGGACAATTACAATTCTTCTCTCTAAATGAGATCATTTCTTAACAAGTATACCTAATGGACCTGACAATGGTTGAGAAAACCAATAATATGAATTTATAAATATATCACTGAAGAACAAGGGAATTTACAAAGGTCGTCGTAAGTCAAGGGGCTCGGCTGTAGCCAATACAATTTTCAATATTTTGAAAAGCATCGATTATACCGGGAAGTTTCAAACATGCAATTATCACGCACATTGCAACGGTCAATAATCTATTTAGTGTTCTCGGGTATATATAAGCGGAGCAATGCCAATTTATTCAGCGAATAGTTGGGCAAAATGCACAATCTTGTGCCTCTGGGCCCGCTACCAGGTCATTATAGCTGCGGACTTAACGAAATATGGGATTCCCTAAGTTCCACCTGCTTACCACAATCCCCATTTGAACATTACGAGCATGATGCTTTCGATCCTTACATATATGCAAGGTTTAGGACCAAAGATGTTTTAAGACGCTCTGGAGGCCCCGGCGGAAATGGAGGCCCAGGAGGAGCCGGTGGGCCTGGAGGGAACGGTGGACATGGAGGGAATGGAGGGAATGGAGGGAATGGAGGGAATGGAGGAAATGGTGGAAATGGTGGAAATGGTGGAAATGGAGGAAATGGAGGATCTGGAGGATCTGGAGGTCAAGGAGGGCACGGAGGGAACGGAGGACATGGTGGAGATGGAGGATCGGCCATTGGTGGTGGAAAGCCTAGCGTTGGAAATGTCGGCGGTGGAAAACCCGGCGTTGGAAATGTCGGCGGTGGAAAACCCGGCGTTGGAAATGTCGGCAGTGGAAAACCCGCCATTGGAAATGTCGGCGGTGGAAATGGCGGCGTTGGAAATGTCGGCAGTGGAAAACCAGGCGTTGGAAATGTCGGCAGTGGAAAACCAAGCGTTGGAAATGTCGGCGGTGGAGGAGCTGGCATTGGTGGAAACTTCGGCGTTGGAGGAGTTACAATAAAGTCTCCAGCAGGACTAACAATAAGACCTCCTAAAGCACCTGGAGTGACCGTACCTTACATTAAACCGATTATTATATAGATAGGTACCTAACTGGAATCCCAATTCCATATGGCCACCTCCCAAAAACCCACCCAAAAACCCTCGCTGTAATTCCTGGAAAAAATGTCGGAGCAAAAATAAAAACAATTAAAAATCTCTCATCCATGACGTTTTTCTGTTTTTTAGTGCTACAATTATCTATATGGGTATTTGATACTAGTAGGCCAAAGGAAAAAGTCCCAACCTTAAAATCCCAAATATATGCACCGGACCCAGCCATTACAAATTACAGAATCAAAAGAAGGGAAGGTCTGATCTGAAGGCAGATCTGGAGTCCATAACTTGTCAACTATGGGACTATTTTGCGAAAAAAATGACTGATATCGGAAAGACTGAAATTAATATATTGACTTGATAAATTATCCTTATTAGAAATATATAAATACAAAAACAATAATATAATATAATATAATATAAATAAATATAAATATATATAATATAAATATATACATATTTAATAAGGGTTTTATAGATATTTGTACCACTTTATTAGATTAGATGCATTTTATAACCATATACAAATATATGAACGAAGACCAATATACGAGCTCCTAGATCCAAGCTACTCCATAATTATGAAATAATAATTGTCTTCGCCTAAAAAGCCCTCACATCCTCTCCATCTTAGCGCAGAAGGATGGCGCTTAATATTATATATGCCTCTTGCCAACCAAATCTAAGTAGGTTGGAACTGCTAAGAATTATTTCTGGTGCTGTAGCTAATTGATTAAAATGTGTAAAATTTGGAAACAATGTCAAGGCTCGAATATACCATAACAATGAGATTCGAGGTAGTGACAATGTGCACCGGGGAGATGTGACAAGGCAAAGCGAAATTGGGGCAGGTCAAGTGGGAGGCGGACTCCGCTTGACTTGGCGCTGGCGTTGGTGGGTTAAGCTGCTTATCAAGTTGAGCACTGAAATTATGGCCGCGGGCTAGACACAAGGCACAAGAGCAAGACCAACCAAGCCAGCCCCCAACCGGGATAGACTGCAGAACTGAATAAAACACAGCACTTTGTTATTGTGAGTGTTTTTGTTGCTGCCACAGATGTTTTTCCCTTCAGCTGCTTCAGGGGCAGCCAGGGATGAGCACAAAGGCATCCTTTTAAATTTCCTGTCATTTGCCACACAATACGCTGGAGAGCGGCCACGAGGATGACGATGACGATGAAACTAAAAGAAGGAGGGCGGTTGAAAAGGAGCAGGAGCTGCAATTGGCGAAGCTCTAGATGCAGTGTCCAAGAACGGGGTTTGGAGTTTGGAAAGTGCCAGACTAGGCCAGCCCATTTATTTACACTTTGAGAATTTCCAAAAAAGATGGTCAGTCTTAAATATTTAATTTCAATTTCAAGTGAATTCTAAAAAACGAATTTATGATTTTTTATATATTTAATTTTTCTGTTTGGAAAGTATTTTAATCGGATTTAGCCAAAACCGAAGCCTGTGTGATCATCGAATTCGAATGACCCAATATACCATTTAGCGAGAAAACTACAGTCTAACGAATGTTACCAATACCCTACCCTACACCGCCAATTTTTGCTAGAAATTTTTTTAAATTTTGGAATTGCTTTTGTCAGTGTGAAGCTGAAAAAACGAAACTGCGCGTCGCTTTACTTGTTTGCTAGAATTTAGCCGTTGGGAATTTGCATTTTTCATTACGCACCGACTGGGGCTGGACAAGAAAGCGGAGGAGGGAGGCATCCTAGCTCTTTGATAGAACTGGGAGCTGGGAGACAAGCGACAGGCGCCGGGCGCCATGTTACCGCCTAGATTCGTTCATGGGGTTAAAAGCTAGTTTCCGGCGGAAGTGGCTGCCACACCGCATTCCCTGGGATCACTACGCCTTTTCCCGCTCAGCCCCTCTGCCACCTTGTGTGTAAATAAATTTCTGTGCGAAATGAAATAAATGTGATTCCCAGCCTCAAAGACAGCTCTGCCAGCTGCTAAACTAAACCTACTCATAGCTGTCGAATTCAATTATTAGATAAGTACATGGGCAAGTACAATTATAGTTTGCTCTAAGAAATTATTAAATTTTCGAGTTTAAAACCCAGTTTTAAAATTTTATTAATGTTATAACAAGAAGGGTATCTCCCCATCGACTTACGACCGCTATAAATTTTCTCATTTGTTTATTTTGGTAGTTTTTCAACTAAGAGCGGGAAAATCCAATGATAATCCTAATAGATTCGGTATTTTACAACTCATCGCCTCAAGCAAAACAGCGATGGAATAACTACTTTTTTTATAAGTGTGATTTTAATTTTGATCACCTCCTCATGTTACATGGATACAAGCACAAATATTTAAAGGATGGTTTTGAGCGCCAGGTATTACTAGTCTATTTAGGTTAGACGGGCGGACTTGGTATTTACTAAATCCGTCTTCTTAAACTTTCCGAGTAATCTCTGGCTTTATAAGTTAATAGCTTGTACCTGGCTAAGAGCGCACATTATTAATCAAAGTCAGTGCAGCAACTCCCTCCATCCCACCCGCCCCACGGGCGCACTGCCACTCTTTACAAATTCACCCTGTAACAACGATTTTTGCGCCTAATCAATTTCCTGGAAACGTCACAAGTAGACAGAGCAGGACATCGGGTGTGCGGGTGTACGGGTGTGTTGGTTCCCTTGTACGGGAAGCAAAAGTATAGCCGTCGAATACTTGAGGAAAATTTATTTCATTTGTGTTAGCATTTTGCATTTCATTAGGTTTTCATTAAATAAAATGTTGAATTACACGCATAATTTATTCCCCTACGGACAGGGAGAATCTGGTTTTTGCTGCCTCCGTGGGCCACGAATCCCGGAAAGGTATCGTGACTTGCTCGTGGGCTTTCGTAAAAGCGAAAGCCACTAGCCGAGAGGCATATGATTCCCCAAGTAAGGGCATTCGCATCTTCGTAGGATCGGGATCCTTTGGACTTTTTCCGTTTCATGAGCGCCCACACTACGACATACACAAATCGAAACAAATTACAATAAAAATGCCAAAGATGCGTGCTAAAAGATTAAAGCCTGACACGGAATCATTCGTGCCCAAACCCTTAATGGAGACGGGATGTATCGGGGAGGGTTGACAGGCTTGGGGTTGGAGCTGGTTCTCTGGCTGGGTTTGATTTCCATATGGTATACCAACAGTTTGGTTTCCTCTTCTTTATCGACATACATTTTTCCTCCGGCGAATCCTGTATCATTTTCGTCACAGAGACAAATATTTATACAGCTTCCTGGCAACTCAACGGCTGCTGGTGCTAGTTGCTCCTCGGTTTATTTCGTCCTGACCACAAATGATAAATTACTTTAATTAATGTCGCCGTATTGTCTTAGCGACCGAGAGGGGAAAAGAAAGTTTGTCCGAGCGGGTCTGGGCCCGGTGGCTATTATGCAAGTTCATTGGGTTTAATTTGAGCATGGACCACTCTTACTCGGTAGCTGATTTATTTAGTTCATTTTCTGACCTCTTGGCTCTGGCATTTAGTTAACTTATTCTTAACTATACCCTTGCCGGAGGAACCCTTACCAAGATGCTTTTAAGATGCTCTTGGCTTATTGAGAAAGGCTTCTTTTGCAACATTTTACTGACGAATCTAGTTATTCAATTTCAACTACATGCATATATATTTCCATTCATAATATCTGCAATTCTTCTTTATAGAATATAGATAGATTCTTTATCCGATCAGCAGGGGAACATAAAAAAATACTATCGTCTCCTCACATATAAAAAGTTAATGTAAAGTTAAACAAGCAAATAGCCTGTCATAAAAATGAAATTCCTAATTAGGCAAGGGAAACAAATCTTCGAATTGGTCCAAAAAAGTTTTCCTTACTCTTTTTTCGTACAAAACAAATTCAACAGGCGTAATAGGGCTAATTTTCTTGACACATTTCGGCAGAGGACCCGTAACAGAAGCCAGTATAATTAATTGGCTTAATTTGAACTTGGGGTCGCAAGGAAAAAAAGTTGCAAAGCGCTGCATGGTACCAACGATATTCCTAAGTATATAGGCAAATCCCAATATTTTTAAATGAAAGCGCATTACTAAGAATTTAGTAGGACTTTGATTTATGGAGAGTAAATTTTAACGAGATATTTTTTTCTGAAGAACAGCAGATTTTACAAATTATTGAAGTATTGAACACCGGAGGTATGGTCTATCCTACACCAATCTCCAAAATAAACATAGGTGCCCTCCCCCAGATTCCGCGGTAAGTATAGAGCTTACAGCGGTAAGAATAGATGTATGTAAAGGTATATAAGTGAAAAAATGTATCAAACTTTTCCATATACTGACTTATATCAGCCGTGTAATTGCGCATTCCGCAATTTCTTCATGTAAATTATATTCTTGATATGCATATCTACAAAGTAAATACCATGGAATACTCACCAAAAGTTAAAATATCAAGAGTTATAAATTTATTTTTATTTTGGGCTTCTTTTCTATGGAGGAATTTGTTTTGTTAAAATCGGTAGGCCATTAAATATCATAGTTTTCGTTTTATGGAATTAATCGAAAACACATTATTGAATTTATTATGGTGAAGGAACATTTTTTTTGCTCATAGTTTTTATACATTTTTTCAAAAAGTCAAGGCTTAATGCAAGAAATGTAAATCCTCACTGAACTAAACCTTTTATGTATTTTTTTGATCATATTATTTAAATACTCTGTATTTGAAGGCAAAGAGTATAACTGATTCTTTAAATGAAAAGAATAGGAACACGCTACTTAAGAGCGTGGAGTAGTAAATTTATGAACCTCAAATACTTTTATAGGTTGAACTTTGTGTATCCAGTGGTTTTAAAAATATAGGATTGATTTTTTATTTAATGGAAAATTGATTTTATTTGTTACCTATAAAATGCCATACTTTCTGCATACACCGATAGAAAAACAGGTACTAAAAGTGACAACAAAAACTTCACAAAACAAGACTGTGGCGTATATTTTAATTCATTTATTTTTTTCGAAATTGTATGTGACCATTAAAAATTTTAGTGGAATAAATTCGAACTTAAATAAGAAGTTATTTTTTCTTAAATTAAGTAAAGGACTTTTCCAAATGCCCACGTACTTTTTTTAGTACGAAATTTTTGGCCTTTCTCAGAGTGTACTCATATGACTGAGTAGTCTTTGAAAGACCGACACAAATAAATAACAAAACAAGACAGGAACGCTTACTTCGAGCGGATCCGAAGTTTATAAACTGTTACAGTTAAGTGGCAGTTTATATTATTATATATAAGTATATCGGAAAAGTTTCTTATAAAATAAATTTTGAAAAAAGTCACAAAAACCACCAAAGTTGTGTAATTTCCGATCGTTCAGGTATTTGGCAGCTATAGGATATAGTCGGTCAATCCATAAAAAATTGATAGATCGGGTTAGCCCAAAATGGAATCTCTATGAGCCCCATCCCTTTTAACTTAAAAAATACCGAACTTGCACAATTTCCGATCAATCAGTTATACAAAACGAAAGATGTAAGCAAGGATTGAAGTCGATGCCTTCAGTGCACTCGACAAGAGCCACAATAAATTCAGAATCCAGTGGTTTGCTATGCAAAATGAAATGGGCAAAATAATAAATTCACCACCGGTCACTGAAACGTAAAGCATAAGCACTTATTAACCGCTCAAGTGATGGAAATAACGGTACCATACCTACAACCTACACCTTAATAAAACATATAGTGTGTGAAAAAAACTGAAAAAGTGGCAACAGAAGCAAATAAATACTTAAAGCGTCCTTGTCTATACTATTTATTTAGTTGATTTAATATACCAAAGCCTTAAAGAATAAACAAGTCATAGCCTTTTAATTATTTCAGAGCAAGCAGTTTATCTTTGGAAAAAAAAAAACAAAATTAATTACAAAGGACATAGGATTTAATGTAACAATTATCTGTTATTTTAAATTAATTATAATAAAGAGTAAGGCCAAATTATTCTTATAGAGATTCAATCAATTTACATTTAATTGCATCAAGGGATATTAAATGCGTACAGTCGTACAGAGGCATACAGAGTCTTAGTGGTGAAGGGATCATTAAACTCTTTTGACCCACTCTTGATAAAAGCAAGTACTCTTTGGCTTCATTAATTATTACTAAAATATGTTCATTAAACTACAGCTTCTGGTCGAAAAGGACTCCAAGATCGTTCTTTAAGAAAACCCGATCTAAAACGTAATTCCCAAGTGAGTACGAGATGACTGCGATTAAACGTCAAAACCTTTGAGCAGTTAAGTAAGAGGAGATTGTTAGAGCACCACAACAAGACCTCATGAAGAAAGAAAAACAGAGACTAAAAAGGAAAAACAGAGCTTGACATCATCAGCATACATAAGTGTAGTAGCATAGCTTACGACATTAGGTAAGTCGTTGACAAAAAGGACAAATCGGAGAGGTTCTAAGTGACTGCCTTGCGGAACACCAGATGTAACGTTTATTACTTGTGATGTGATGTTCTTGAACAAAACACGCTGCGAACGATTTGATAGATATGAAGTCTTCCAATGTATGATATTTGGAAACAGTTACCTATAAGATACTGTTTCCGAAGAAGGTGACGATGATTTACAGAATCGAAAGCTTTGCTAAAATCAGTGTAACCAACGTCGTTTTGCATGCGTTTTAGATAGCCCTTGCGGACGATCGAAGAGAATTTAAGTAGATTGGTTGTAGTAGAGCGATTCTTGACAAAACCATGAGGTGTGGTGGAAATGTTACAAGATTCTCCAGAAGCTTGGGAATCGCATATATCTTAGAAGTTCCGCGGCAGTTTTCACAAAGTGTTTCAGAACCTTTCTATAGAAGCGGAATAATAAATGATTCATTTCATCGCTTGGGAAAGCATTAAAGATCCAAGGATAAATTGAATAGGGTAGTAAGAGGTTAGCATAGAATATCGGAGCAGTTCCTAAGAATACAGAAACGGACATTATCAGGACCAGCAGAAAATGAGATATCCATGGTTGAGAGAGCATTAGAAGCATTCAAGATGATTAAATTCAGACAAGAAAATATTGTTCATGTGCGGAATTTTAAAGGGGTATGTAGATTTCATTGGAAAAATAAAGCAAAGAGATTAGCAATACCTTGTTCAGAAAAATCGAATATATTTTTATAAGTTATGGAAGGAGAAAAAATAAATGGACTTTCAATGGAGTTTCATATTGGCAAATCAATAATAGGAGCTCGGATCATTTCGGAAGTTTACCTTACAATTCGCGACATAAAGTTTATAAAGTTTATTGTTGAGAAAGATAAACTGGTTACGAATATAAATAAAGTTTGTCTTATGAAACAAAGATCCTGAATATGAAACATTATATAAGCTCTTGATTTCCTCTTCTTGAGACGTGAAAGGTGTTTATTAAATCACGGTGGATTCGTTGATGATGATGATGAGACTTCAGGAACAAATTGCTCCAACGCGAATTACATCATAAAAAGGATCGGTAGCATCTTCGATAGCGTTAAAAGATGAAAGATATTCCCAATAAATTCCATCCAAATGATTATAATGCGAAGAGCATGGCTGAGTCTTAAAGTTAGCATGAATATTAGGGACATAGATTAACTCAGACACCAATAATGTAGGATGGTGTAAGTCCCCAGGAAGCGGTAATGGTGAAGACCGAATTTAGTGTTAAGGATGAGGTTAATTTGGAAAAGAGCAATTTCCGTTAAACCTTCGATAAAGTTGTTGTGACAACTGCCTTGCAGAGAATTGTCATCTTCACACGGGATTCAAAAGATGAGGAGAAGGTTGAAACCACCCATAATTGGGATAATATCAGAGTCGTTGACTAACGATAACTATTAATAGCCTCAAGGTGGTGAAAATAAACAGTATCTGCAACCAATGGAGGTATAAAGGAACAGGTCAGGAAAATATAAGACGGACCAGCAGAAATTTTGACAGCAATGAACTCGATTAAACTGATTCGGGAAAAGGATTTGTTCAGTTGATCATTCATTACTGACACCAATGAGGACACCGCCTGCGAAAGATGGCCGATCCATTCAAAACACATTAAAGTTGGGAACACAAATTTCATAATCAGAGACAGAGGAATTAAGCCACACTTCGGTAAGCGCAATAGAATCAAAATCAAAAGAAGCACTCTTAGTAAAAAATTGGATCAATTTACCTATAATACTTCGAACGTTTTGATAGCTGCAAGAAAATACATTATAATTCAGTTTTTTTGGAGCAGAATCGGCATAGTTGGGATATATAGGGGGTTTTTGGCTCCAAATTCATGAATAATACTATGCTGAGGCCAGGCTGCCGGATCAAGTAATTTTTCCAGGAAAGATTCAGGTATTACCTATAGAAAGAAGATATTCCACGCGTATGCTTAAAGTTTAACTTAAAAACAAAAACCATGTCAAACCAAACCATGTTTCAAATAACTTTTCATGAATTTTTTAAAAAGTCTATTCTATAAAAAATCTATAAAAATTCAACCTTTAGTCTTCATTTTCCTACCATAAAAAGAGTAATTAATTCCAATATATTTATTTTAATAAGTTATTTTTGAACAAATAATGCTAATGGTAACAATTAATACAATTTATTTTAGTGTGGTCATGCTTCTCCAGTCTATCTTTTATGTTATATGTCGGTAGGCCCTTTTTTTATCCAAGTTAAAACTCCCTTGACACTTCCCAAAATACAAATTCAAATTTTTATCATTATATTCATTATGTTTTGAGGAAGTAATTCTTTTACGAGGGCTCATATTATTTTAGCTTTAGAATAACTTATTACATTAAAATTTTTGGAGGTTAATAGCCATGGTAACCAGATTTAAATCCGGCTCCCACAACCGACTAAAAATGTAGTACTCGAGAAAGATTCCTAGGATGTTCAGTATCAGGTAACTCTTGAGCTTTTCCATGCTGTGGTTTTAAATGTTTGTTGTTTACTTACGCTGCCAGCAATTGCTGAATTAGGTTGAGAGGAGTCGCAGTGAAGCAAAGAAGGAAGAGGACCTCTTTTGGGTAACGTTTATCCACTTGTCTTGTGATTCTGGAGAAGTGGGCGGAGCGACTGGGGGGTAGTCCACCGGTGCGAGTGTTTTTATGAATATTGCTGAAGATTGCCATGGGCAACAAGAAGCTGTAGCAGCTGCATGTTCTTTGTCTTGTTCCTTGTCGTTTCATATTTGGTGCAAATGTCAGGCAACCAAAAAGAGAGGCAGCCATTAGGCGGTTTCTACATCATAAGTTAAATATTTTAAACGTAGAAAATAATTCAAGTCGAGGGCGTTGTGTCTAAACGCACTCTGCCATCAAAAACCACAGCTTCTAGAAGTTTTTTTTTTTATTCACGAAAAGGACACTTAACTGTTTCATAAAAAAGCTAATAAAGCAATATTGGCAAAGGTTGCAAATATTTAAAAAAAAAATAGGGAGACAAAAAGGACCTGAAAGTTCGAAACTTCGCAATGATTCATTATGATGGCATAATGAGATGAAGCTGATATAATGTTTCCATTCAAATACATTGTCGAAGTGGTTGATAAAAACGTCGAAAAAAGAAGATTTAAAAGAGGTATCCGATTGGATCTCACATAGGTATTTCTTTTCTGTACTTTTAAATTAAATACCATTTTCATTTTTTTGTATAAAAGTGCCCCGCCTAAAAAACTAGTTTTATAATCAGGTTGAAAATTGAAGCTTACATAAAATATGTGAATGGATTGGCCAGTGTTTGCCATATTGGCTTAAAATCTGACATTATGCTATTCGTCCCAAACTCATGTAGTTTAAGCCACAAACGGAAACACTTTAAAATTATATGAGGCCGTGAAATCACTCTCCAGTCTTCCCCTTGTGTCAACCCTCTTGTGATTCTGAAGCCACAAGCCGGTAACCAATGAAAACTCAACGGAAAAGTTATCCCTGCTTTTGCCTGTTAGTGTGGCGACTGGAACATTTGCCTCCATCTGTCCTTTCCACTAGTTTACACCTTGGACCCATCCATTTGGTGTCATCCACTTGTGTTTTTTTTGGTCTGCCAACTTTTTTTCGGTTGGTGCTTTTTGATGCAACTAAGCACATGTTTTACTTATTTATAACGGCAATATGAGAAAACGGTGACGAAGGCACCTTCTGTTCATAAAACGAGACTACGGGTAACATGAATTATTTGAAATAGCTGGGTAGGCATGTAAGTGTGCCTACCCACTTGACGATATTAATAAAATGTTATCTGTTAGCTCAGTATCTATAAGGTCCGTCAAATAAGGACCCTTAATTATTTTTATTAGTCGCTTGTAAGAAAATTGGAAAATATGTATCTAATTTCCGCTGGTTCCTTAAATGGGCGGCTTAGTCGAATTTCTCAAAAACTCGAAAATGCTGGCTATAGTCGAGTTTCTTGACTATATGATACCCCGTATTCTCTTTTTCTAGTCAACCCCTAATTTATGTAAAGGATTTTTAAAGAACCTATCTCTTCAAAGTATATGTAGATACCCTAAAAAATTATATTTCTCCTTACGGATGTTCTTACAGATTTTATGGATGTCTATGTCGACTTGGCTGATGATAATTAAAATATGTCATATGCACTTCATTGGGCGGATATGATTTTCTCTCCTGTTACATACAAGTATAATATATACCCTTGTAATCTACGAATACCGGATATAAAAATTCTTAAAGCAATATTTTTTTGCATACTTTTGTGCGTTTTGGAAAAAAATACTGAAGTTAGTGGAGGAGCAGAATAAAACCAGAAACACGCGATAGGGTTTCGGAAAAAGATGCAGAAGTTAATAGAGAAGTGAAATAAAAACCAGAATGAAAACTCCGTAAATTTTTGTTTCCGAATATAAATTTTCGGTTCTAAATTAGTGCAAGTAAGTTTAGTAATGTTCAATACATGTACCGTAATACAAGGAACATATGACAAGCGATCAATTTTCATATTGCTTCATAGGGTATTTTGTATTGATCTGAGATTAAATTGATCTTTATATTAAGACAACATGTTGTCTCAAAAATATTTATAAAAATAGATTTACGAAGCATTTAAGTTAATATGTTTCCTTCGATTGACTTATAACAAACGCATACAGACGGTTTACTATTCAGACCAATATTAGAAAATAAACCCATATAAGTCTAAGTATAGAAAAGTACATTTCGTCACCTACGTGGTGACCCGGACATAGTGATGGATATGCCATTCTTTCTGGCGCAGAACCATTCATCACATATGCATCATTAATTATTGAAAATCCAAAAGTGAGGAAGCAGTTGTAGTTCAAAAGTGTATTTGTGTGTTTAATTCTATTTACATCTCCTGTAAATAAAAAAGAAGCTTTGCAGGAATTTTAGAAATAAGATTAGTAAAAGAATTATTGGCACTTAAAATTCCGGAACTTACCCCCTGGGTTAATTTCATAAAAGACAATTAATTAACTAGAATTTATTCAATGCATTTCGCTTCCGTCATCAGGGTTTTACTGCGTAAACTAACAGCTAACTGGATTATAAGGCGTAGGAAACTTTAGCTTGTCTTGCGAAGGTGCAACCCTTCTCCACACTTCGGCTCATTTATATGTAGACACCAATTACACATTATTCTCACTAGATGAAATGAACATAGTGTTACGGATGCCAGTGTACTGGGGAAAATAGCCAAAGAGCTTTTACAAGCCTGCGAGCAACATTTTTAAGCTGCTTAAAATTTATTACCTTTTGCTGGAAATAAATCGGCTGAAACCTACACAGCCCGTAGATGAACAGAGAGACACAGACGGGAAAAGTCATAAAACAATACACAATGATAATGCAATAAAATACCAAACATAAACTGGAGTGAAACTACAACAATTTTCATTGTTATAACGCAAATAAGTAAAGATAAACGAAAAGGACACATATAGTTTAGTGCCTCGACTGTGAAATATATTCTTTTAATACTCGTTTAACTCTAAGACTCGTTCACAACCAACAAACGAACTAAGCTGACTGCTTGCTGTGAAAACAAAAGAATAGTAAAATTCGAAAAAAATTCGAAATTCTTGTACTTAAATTTTATTAATTCTAGTTTTCTTGGTTAAACATGAAGAAGTATAACTACTTATAATTTGCAAGATTAGTTAGAATGACCAGCTAAAATTGGGTTCTATTTCACCTTTAGATAGCATAGCCATGTCAAATATATTTTTTAAAATGTACAGATGTTAATCCATCTCTCCATAATGATGACGGTCTAACGCAAGATTTGAAAATAAAAAAAAAAATTATCTGAATTTCGGACTTATTTTACTAATCTGATACTTTATCCTTGACAGGACGTCATACATAGGAACTTAATATTTGGAGGATTCATTTTAACGGGTACACGGTATCCCCCTGTAGGTTACTTTTTGGCTCCCCTACTAATATTATCACAATCAATATTTTGCAATAACGTTACTTTCTATCTATCCGTTATCCTTTCTCTTCGGAACTCATTTTTCTGGGCATGAGTCCGCTTTTTTTTTCACGTAGTATACGACTTGCCTGCATCAATCGTGTGAATTTGATGAATTTGACAGTTTGTGGGCGTTTTCGATGACAGCTGGTTATATGTATGCATATACTGGTGATTGCCATGGTGATTGTGGGGGCTGGTCGGCGGGAGGGGCGGAAGCAGTGAGGTCCAACATCGACAGTTCTGCAAAACCGCAACCGACGACTTCCGTACACCGGGATTGTTTGCCGATGGATCACATGGCATGCAGCCATGTATGCCAGTGTGGACAAGCGGCGTGGGTGGGTGTGGGTGAATTGTTGCTGCATTTGCATTAATTTTGAATTGATTGGTTGCCTTTTAGGCCCCTAATATAATTATAATATCTACACGTAAGCACACGTAGCGGGACTGCGGTTTTCGGTTGTCATCATTACCCAGCCATTGTTGCCCAGCTGCGTGGTGTTGCTGTTGTCCTGCACATTGTGGTCGGCTGGACAAAGGGCCTGGCGGAGGGGCAACAATGCCAGCGATCCTCTCCCCAGTGTGGAAGCCACAAAACTAAAAATACAGCCAAATAATGTCAGCGCCGCTTACTGAAATCTAGTTGGAGCAACGAGCAGTGATGGGTGTAACGAATGAATCCCTGACAATATTAGGTAATAATCAAAGGGAAAGTGGCTGGGAGAGCGGACAGCCGACCGACGAATATTCAATAAAATGGTTTGTATATTCAAACAAAGTTGGCAAACAAACCCCTAATCAAACATTTCGAAAATATTCTTTCAAAATGGGTAAACATTTCAAGTCCAACCGCACGGGAGAGTGGGAGCAAAGATTTCGGGCCCAACCACATGCCACATGGGGGGCATGGGCTGGGGCAAGAGAAAAAGAGATACACGCGTCTGCCCCGGGGAGTTAATAATAGCGCGTAAGCCAATGATAAATAAAGTCCTGGTTGCGAAAAAAGTGCAATACACAAATAGGGGGAGGTCTTGGAAAGGGTCGAACACAGAGATATGAGTAAATATTGGTCGAACAAGAAATCAATTAAAAAATAAAAATTTCATTTTCATAAGCTGTCAACTTTCCTCTTCTTTCCTGCGCTATCGCATGCTATGGCATGTGGAAATATGTTTTTGTTGAATATTTTAATTAAATTGTTATTATTTTTCCAGTCCCGTATCTGTTGCTGTTTGTTCTGTAGCTGTTCGTGCCATTGCAACTGATTTTGTTGTTATGGCTTGGCAAGATTTATTTATTTACAATGTATTGATGGTCGGTCACTCGCTCCCATATCGAACATAAATTTGTTTTCTCGTCCGAATGTGGAACTGCTGACGGGGAAATGTAGATGGAAATGCTCAAGGAAACGAGAGAGGGTCATATAATGCGAATATAGAAATTAACCGATATTGAATGATGAGCCTTGTCCCTTAAATTTAAAAAAATTGCAATATTCAAAATGGTAATATTTTTTTTAAGTGTATTTTTATACCCTTTCAGAGGGTATTATAATTTTGGTCAAAAATATGCAACGCAGTGATGGAGACATCTCTCACCCTGAAGTATATATATTCTGGATCACGATCATCTTCTGAGTCGATATAAGCATGTCCGTCTGTCCATCCGTCCCGTCTGTATGTCTGTTTCTACGCAAACTAGTCTCCAGGTTTAAAGATATTGACTTGAAACTTGGCACTCAATATTGTATTTGCCGGAAGTATAAAGATCGGAAAGGCTGGGATCGGTCGACTATATCCTACAGCTGCCATATAACTGATGGATCGGAAATGCTATTACTTTGGTTTTATTTTAAATTGGAAGGATGGGATTTATATGGATTAGAATATATGGATTTCATATATCCTATAGCCGCCTTATAACTGAAGGATCGGAAATGAAAAACCTTGCTTATTTTAAAGGGCTGTTTCCAACATTTTTATTAGAAAATTTTTTTGATAGTGAAAGTCTTATTTGGATAATATACACTATGCACGATTCGATATATATCTAATAATATAAGCCACCTAGCTGCAAGGGTATATAAACTTCGGCCCCGCCTGAAGTTGGCTTTCCTCTCTTGTTATATTCTATGATTCCATTCATTTCTATCCTTACTTTTGTGGCCGCTAGTTCAGCCATTGAAATGTTAAATTTAATGCGATTTTGTCTCTATTTTTTAGTTATCCGCGCAGATTTGTTGGTGTCAAGTTGTTAAAAACTATTTCAAAACTGTAAATGACAAAATGTTAAATGAAGTTTTAATGCCGAATTGTAGATGAAACCTCTGTTTCTCTTTCTGTCTCGGAATATCTGTAAACACTCCAACAATACTATAAATCAGAGCCCGGTTTGAAATCCCATTTACTGGTCCTCCCACCCACGACTCGCCATATTCTGTTCTTGTTTGTTTGCCTTGTTTATGCCACTTTTCTTGCATTTCTTGCTGTGGCCAGCAGAAAGTTCTGTTAATTGAGTTTGTTGAAAGTTTTATTAAACAGAGCGACAGCCATATTCAAGTTTTGCAGATTTAAAGCCGCAAAAGTCGACTTGTATTATGCAGAACCAAGTCCTTATTTCCCACTATTATGCATTTGTTATGATTTGTTATCCAACGTGACTGATGTCAAAAATCACACAAAGCAGTTCCAATTCCGCGTTTTTTTGTTTTTATGTCTATTCTCAGTTTTAGAATTGTAAGAACATACAAAATCTGAATATCCAAAGAAAATATCCATTGTTTTTTGAAAATATACAAAATTTTCCACTTTCTTTATTGTTTAATTTTTCTTAAATTTTATAAAATATGATTCAGTGCTTATATTCTATTGTAATTTAACACAATTTATTAAAGATACATAAAACACATATACATATTTAAATCGGGAAATGGATCAGGAAAGTACAGTGAAGGGTGTTTTTGTTGCCAAATAGTCTTTTGAGTATTCCAGTCAATAAATATGATATGATGCTTTAAAAACTTTGACCTATTGAGCCGTTGAAATTGAAGACATTTTATGAAAAAAACATAAGCCCTTGAGTACAATTGTGAGTTACATATTTCGTCATGAGAATTAATATAACTTTGCTGCCCTCTGGCTTAAGCATTTATCCTAGCCTCTCATCTCCTTAATGTCCTTCTGGCGTTGTTGTTGCCTGTACTTTCAACACGACTTGACAAAATTATTAATAAGCTTATCCGGAGACCGGCGGGGAAATAAATGGCCAAATGAGAATAGGAAAAGCGAAGGGGCAAAAGCGAGGGACAACGACCATCTCATGTATGCACAATAATGAAGTAAAAAAGCCAGGGAAACGGTTCCCATATGAAGCAGGACATGGAAGACACCCTGTTCTTAGCTTAGGGACAGCAACTACCAGCAACAACAAACAAACAACATGTCACTGAAGGACACTTGAAAACTACTATTTAATAAATGAGCGCACAGAGGAGCAGCAGCCATGTGAGATTCAGGAGTGCTGGCATTTGTGAGTGGGTGTGTCCTGGATCCTGGACAGAGGTGGCCAGAAAGAATTAGGGTGATGCAAGGGCGATTCGGTCGCTCGTCCTCGTCATTGCCGTCGCCGCTGCTGGTAAACAAACAGAGTCATTTTGCAATTCATGCATTTCCTGCGGCAACTAATTAAAAGAGTCATTCATCACAGGCACAGGCATGATGTGATGGGGACTTCCTCCAGCCCTGACCCCGGACTCCCGGGTCCCCTGCCCCCCCTGTGGTTTCTGCTCTCGCAAAGGAGGAGGGCCAGGGGCGCCGGGTCAGTTCCTGTATGCTCTGCTGCATGCTTATTACTGTTTGCTACGTGTTTGCGTCCTGGCGCCCATTCCTGCTTTTAGCCCTTCTCATTGCCGGCTTGTTTGTTTTAACGTTTTTATCTTTTGATACACTCAAATATGACACACACACTTTATAGACACACAACACACGTATTGCTCACTTTGTGGGCGACCCAAGCAGGGGAGCAGCTCAGTCTCTAGTCACTGAGGCGTCTCTGTTCTTCTTGGTTGTGTCAACACGTACATATGTGTAGGGCATTCATTTAAATAAATACCGAAAATTTATATTTATGGAAACGCTTCCTTTGGGTATCTTGCAGTGATAAAAAACATTTAGAACGCATAAATACTATGCAGTTATTTATCAGTATCATAATAAACAAAAACAACCAAGAAATCAAAAAAATTTTGCGGATATTTTTTTAATCCTAAGTTTTGTTGCACTTTGTGTTTTTGTCTTGAAATGGATATCCAAAAATCTATTACAAGCTCCTTCCCAACTACGAAATAAATTTTCAAAATATATGTGTGTGTTTTGGATGCTAATTATTTTTGGTAAATGGTCGAGGTATGTATGTGCCAACGACTTTAGGAAAGAAGTGAGATTATAAGTTTTTTAAGATAACTCATGGAATAATAGAGCTTCCACTTTCTTTTTAAGAAAATCTGAGGCACACATTTATGAAAATTGTTTTCATGGTGAAACTATTCCAAAGGGAAATTCTCCAAATGGTTTAAAATTAGAGTGGTTTGTAGTATGGGTTAATGATAAAAAATGTTGAAATCACTTGAGCACCCTTAATAAATTTGTATGATGAAGTCCTATTTTTAAAATGGAATTTAAAGTGAGTCCAGCATAATTCGTCAATGAGATGTATTGTACCGTGTAGATTATTTAATTGTTGTTCAAATGAGTGCAGTTTAAAACTTACCTAATATAATAAAACTAAAGTATATGTCAATATTTATTTGACATAAATAAATTCAAATTTTTTATTCTTTTTATTTTTAATATTTACGAAAAAAATATAGATAAGCTATATGGACATAATTATCATGTTTAATTACTACTTCATTATTAAGAAATTCCAAATGTGTATTTTTTTTTTAAGACTACATGATATGCCAGCCTTAGGCCCAATCGTTTTCGGGGAAAAGAATAATTGAATTTTATTGGAAATTTGAGTTAATTCGATTGAGAGACTTCCTCCGACTCCTGCGGTGCAAAGTGTATAATTTTTCAAAGAGCGTAAAACACAAAGCGAGATTATGACGGGCTGACGTTTTTGCTGACAATATAACTTAATATACAACAAGCAATTAAAATTATTGTAAATAAAAATTGTCACAAACTGCGAAAGAAGCGGACAACGGTGGGGCAGAGTCGGACCCGGGGACAATTCAAGAAGAGAAAAATTGCTGTGAAAACATACATATGAACGTGTTTTATTTTATGATAGTCCTTTGTCAGCAGGACACTCCTGCACACACGCGCAGGCACACTCGCTGCACTTGACAGGCAGCGGATGGGCGAATGGGCCCCCACTCCGGCGGGCGAGTCCTGCAGCCCGGAGGAGACAGTTGGACGGGCAGAAAGAGTCACAAATAAACCGCACCGAGGGATGCGCCAGCCGGGGGACAATCGGACAGGCGGACAGTTGGAGGGTCCCATGCACGACATGACTGTAACATGTAATTATTTTTCAATAAAACCCAAGGCTGGAAAAGCAACAATGCGACGACAACGACGGCGATGACAGCATGCCGTGTGAGTGACCAAGTCACAAAAAAAATATTGCTACAACAGCGCGAGTACAAATAAAAAACCCAAAGGCAATGAACTATTTGTGATTTGGAACAAAAATGTGGATTCCCTTATATTCCGAATACTAGATTTTATTCAAAATTGGAAATAAGTAAAAAAAACGTGGCAGGTGATCATATGAAATAAAAATGTTTCCCATCAAGAAAATTTCACAATAACATGACAAAGCCTGAATTTTTTTGGACAAAATTTTATTCAACCAATTGATTTTGTTATATGCATAGTGTTTATTATATAGATATCGTCAAAATTGCCAGTAAGTGCATAACCCCCGCTTGTTGTAGTGTATATATATACATATTGCATGCCATATAATAAAATGAAAATCTCCGGCATTTATGCGTCACCAGCAGTTATGCGTTACTACAGCTCCATCTTGCTCCGCAAAGGAGTCAAAATTGGTAGGAGTGGACCAAAGACAATAAAAATAAAATTATTAATTTGGATTGCTGGAAGGATGGCTCGAGGAAAAGTGACCACAGCATTTTAACAGCAGCAATTTTTATGAAAATTCTGTCGTCAGCCCCATTTAGCTTCCTTCTTCGAGCTCTGATACCGAATTGGGAAAGGCCTTTCGAGGTTCTTAATAACTTTGCATTTAAAGTCCAATCCTAAAGTGATACTCGGGAATAACTACATAAAAATAATTTATAACAATGAGTTATTTATGTATGTATACAAAATTAAATTAAAAACTGTAGCCGTCTTTATTAATTTATTGTTCAATATTAATTTAAAAGTATTAATTTTAAGTGATCTTTTTAATAACAAGTGGCAAGAAGATGAATAATGTTTAAAATTTTGGTAGAAAATATTAAAAGCGCTTAACTTATAGTATACAATTAATAATTAAAAATGATTATTGTATATGATCAAAGTATTTAAAAAAAAGTTTTATGAGCTATTCAAAAAGGCAATTTATATCAGAAAAACATTTTTGACAAATTTGACAGTGTTTGAAGGAGTTATATTTTTCTCCGCTTTTGTATCGATTACACAAAGAAAACATGGAAATGGGTGTCGTGGAAAACTAAACAAAAAAATATAAATCGTATACCATGAAATCTGGATCGAACTCTTATGTAATTCATATGAGAATGGAAATCTATAACTATTTTGATTTGTTAGAACTGAATTGTAATATGAGCTGAATAATGTTAAATTTAAGCGGGATTGGAAGTAATGGTTGAAGGACCGCAGACCGTGTCTTCCGCAATGTTGGCATTAAGATCTGGGTAATTCCAGATCCCCGTTTTCATGTCCGGTACTGGAAAATGGTAATTAAATTCACGTCTCAGTCACACACACTGGCACACATGATAAGGAAACTAATTAGGCTACAACTCTGATTCTGATGACGGAAAAACAGTTTTTGTGCGTCCTTTCAAATGACAATTTTTTCGCCTCCGTTTTGCTGCATACTTTTGTGCGCATCAAAGCGAAATAATTAACAAATGTATAACAGCGAGCGTACAAAGCATATCTCTCGCTCGGCGACGCTTTGCAAATGTGAATGGGGAGATACTTGGCTTCGCTGCAAAAAGTACCGCTGCCATGAAAAAAGGAGCCACTGGGGTGAGTGGCCATTTTAATTAGTCGAGCATCATCGTTTTTAATGTTGTACGACCCGTGCATAATGGTCACCGTCAGTCAATTCATAACCCATCGTGTTGATGGCTCTGAGTCCGTACTCCCTCTGCTGCCGTCGTCAATAGTTTAATCATAAAGTATAAGGCCGAAGCCGGTAACGATAACAACCATTCAGTCTGATCGGAGTGTGGGACCTTCGACGGGTACACCTGAAAAAATGTCCCTTTACTTCATGTACAGAATTATAGATATGAATTTCCGTTGTCCGCTGACAGAGCTTCCTTCCAGTGCACAACATGGTGGGTCCTCGCTCCGCTAATCGGCTGCTCCACTGCCAACCTTGCCAACCGTCATTCAGGGCTCGAATGGGGATCGGCGGAGTGGAGAAGTCATCGCAAAGCCTATTCAATGCGCAGTTCAATGGGCGATGCCAAACAGCGGCTAAATGCCTTTTGTATGCTTTTCAAAAGTCTTTCACCTATTGATGGATGAATCCAGTCCGATTGGAATTGGTCTCGGTTTGGGGTCGGTGCTCTACTAGCGCAAAGTGGAGCTGAGAAAGTAATTGGTCGGTCAGTTGAATGTTCCCACTTGACGTTATTTATGGGCCTCTATTCATTCCTAACTCATTTCCATCATTGTGGAAGGCTAATTAAGTTTTTATGCTTAAAACGACTAAAAGGAGTTTCCGGAAACAAATCAACTCCTGTGAAAAAATTAGCTTCGACTTGAAGATTAAAGTGTTTGAAATACTTACGAAATGAACACTATTAGTACAGGAACTTACCTGAAAATATAAATACACAGTAAAGTTTAAATATATATATATTTTTAATAATTTCCATTAAAATATTAAATTCTCTATCTAACACCACATTGTTGCATTTTTTTTAAATTTTTAATTTAATGGGTTTGTAACACATTATTCTCTTTTTATTTAATTTCTGTCTCTTAGGACATCCATATCATTTTAGTAAAAATAAATTATTATGTGCTCATTCCTCCCTTTTGGCTTAAATCCTTGTAAAATGACACCCTAAGTGCCATAAGTACACGTGCCGTAGTTTGCTTCATACTTTACTCGACTAATTTATTTAAGCAATTGTTTTGCCCGACAAAAACTAAATGAAGTTTTCGTGCTTTATTTTGCAAACATGTCAACATCGGTTTGCTTTTGGCACTCCATAAATGCTGCATGTAGGGACAGCTTCTGGAAGAAGAATCCATTAGCCAGAGCCTTTTGACCCTAGGTACCGTGGCCCCCTCCAGCTTCTCGGCATCCGAACACTGTCGCCAAACCGAAGTGACAATGTTGAACGGTCAGCTGCATGCAGCTTTGGTAACGGTAAGCAAATTGGCCCGATACAAGCTATTTCGGAAAATATTAAGGCACACAGGTCTCGTCGCTCCCTGAGGTATCCTGGCTACCGAAGTCCGCGCTTCTGCGTGGGTTTAAAATTCAAAGAGAACGAGTGAAAAACAAAGAAGTATTCCCTTCCCCTCGACTTCCTGCAAATTTCATTTCCGCTTTGATTGCGCTTTTTCCGCAGGGCGGCAGGAATGGGCGGCAGAACCATTGGAACCGACTGTGTGGCAAAAGTAAAACAAATGAACGGAAATGCCACACACGCACCCAGGAGAACAACAGCAACAAGGACGAATGCACCTTTGACACTTTTCGGCCGGGGAGTGACTGTAGGGCAGGGGCGGGCACCGGCGAGGCAAAGGCGTCAGCAGTAGCAGCCAGAGATGAGCGCGTGACGGCGACCAGACGGGGTCCTCGGGATGAGCCGGGCTAGGCCCTTTGCTTTCCATTCAAGTGTGAGTCCTTTTACGCCTTCACCTTTAGCCTGCCCTGCCCTGGAGCAGCTCCAGCTGCATGCAAAGTATCTGAAAGTCCTTGCCACCTTGCCATCCTTGCACGCTGGCGTCCTGCTTGTTTAGCTGTTTGTTGTGCTTTTTGCCGTGCTTTGTGGAGTCGTCCTTCATGCTCGTCTGTCCCCTGCAACCCGCTTCCAAGTGTGAAAAATGTCGAAAATGCAATTTCCTTCAAGTAAAATGCCTGCCGTGCGCTTTTGTCTACACCTCCTGCCATCGCCACAGGCTACGTGGCCGTATTACAAACGAGTGTGCGTTGTCCTGGCCGAGTGGAGAGGTGTCCTAGTACTGTTGCTAGTCCTGCCGCCATGCTTGACCTACCAGATTCTCTGTAGCTTAAATAAAGCACTTCCGCTAATAAAGTCGCACTCGGCAGCTCTCTTTATCCTTTCACTCACTGCCTGCCTTCCCGCCTTCGTCCTTTGTGCCTGCGAAGCTCTGCGGGTGACACCAAGAGGGCTAAGAGCCGGCTGCTAGCAGCTAGGACCCTCACCCAGTCCACGCAGACTGCAGCATTGCGTATCAATGCGAGCCGAAGGAAGAGGTCCGGCCAGTGGGTGCGTTTTGTTGGGACCAGGCATAGGCCTGGGCTTGCTTTCGTGGCAAAAACGCATTTGGAAAATTTGTGTAGGCGACATTGTTGTTAATCACCGACACATTTTCTACTGGCAACTAAAACGCTGGGCCCCTGCAATACCTTCTGGCTCTCCTTTTTGGGGGCACACTTGGAGAAACTAAAGGCTCTGTAGGTAGGCTTTTCATGGGTCTCTGTCTGCCCTGAAAGCGTCCGCCAGACAATACTTTGACGGACAGATCCAAAAACATTTTCCTTTCTTTCAGTGCATCAAGGAGCAGTTGCAGAACAGGGTCCTTGTGTCTGGCTGCGTAAATGTTGCGGTTGCACGCTTTGGCCTATGTGTGGCTCCTCCCCTGCGAGAGGCGCCGGCCTGGTCCTCTTTCTTTCCCGCTCTTCCGGACATCCAACGCAAAATTACTACCAACTTCTGCAAGTGACGATGACGACGACACATGCATGCGGAACAGCGGAGAGTCGGAGAAGGAGCGGAGCGTGTGTGCCCAGGACAATGACGTTTTGACTTTGCCCCGACCCCGGTCCATCCCTCCCTCACGGCCTTCACCACCTCCTTACGCATTCATCACAGGGCGTAATGATGGCCCCGATGTCTCCCAGAACGAAGTTGGCATTCGTCGCCGTAGTCGTAGTCGTAGCACAGATTTTTGTTGACAAAGGGTGTGAAAATTGAAGGCGAGTGATTGCACTGCCTCTCGCCACCTCCGCAGGATGTCGGTGCCGATGGATAACAATGGAGGCTTCGACTGTTTTGTGTTGATCCCTGCCACTGCACCTTGGTCTAGCTCTGCAAGTGTAGGTAATTAATAGACTTGAAATGGTCGTCTGAGCAAAATTTTAATTAGGAGACACATGCAAAATTTTGTTGTACCGTGAATGGGGTGGTTTCTGCCGTTAATTGATAGTCGAGTCCCCTCCCATTTCCCGCTCGGGACGTTTTGTTGTTGACGTCGAAGTCTCATCCCCGACTCATCTCCGACGTGCCGGAGTAGTGCAGTTGAAGTGAGGAAATTACAAGTCATGAATTAATGGCTCCTCTTCTCTCCCTCTCCCTTGCTTCGAACTTGCCCTCTCCAGTCAGCTGCATAAGAGGCAAGGGGCATGCCCCCAATAGTTGAAGGGAAGGAAGCCGCGCACGTTGCCAGGATATCCGACTTCAGAGTCGTCTTTGCTGCAATTGCAATTGCTTTGTCAGCTCAAAAACTTAAGCCCCGGCAGGGGCGGTAGCGGTGGCTGAGGCAGGGGCGATCGGTGAGCCTGAGCAGCATACGTGGCATGTCCTTGGCGCCCATGCATGCGCCATTGTTTGCTAGCTCAACACCGGGCCTGCCTGGTGCTCCTGCCGCATGTCCCCACCTTGTTGCGTTTTGAACATCTTTGGCTTAATTTAAATTTCAAACATTTTCCAGCAGCCACCAGCAAGCAGAACTTCGTGCCGGGCTTCGCTTGTTCGAATTTAATTAGCAACGCGTGCTTTCCACGGCTTCCTTCTTTTTTCCAGCTCCGACCGGGTCTGAGGCGTGAAATACGCGCAACGGGAAATTGCTTCGGTATTCGCAGCGTCTTCACAACGGCCCTCTGCCCCTGCGCCCGTGTGTGGCAGTGGCACTCGTTCGCTTTGAACTTTGACTTTGAAGTTGAGACTTTTTGCAGTTATTGATATAATTGGAGGCCTCGACGGCGGGCAGATGCAGATGGGATGCTGGTGAGCCACCTCCTCCTGAGCACCCAGATCTTTAATTACAAGCTCGCCCCCATCCCCTTGCAACCGCTGAAAGTTACCGATGAAACTTTAAGCGGTTTGGCCTCTTGCCTCCCCGGCGGAGGGTCAGAGGCGGAGAAGAAGATGCTGGTGACAGTTATACAGTTTCGCGATAACTTCATAAAGTCACATCAATTTATTTCATTTCCTTAGTTAATTTCAAAGTGTCAACATAATAAATGAACTGCACGTCGCAGACGCGAGGCACTGGCAACTACGGGCGGCAAATGTTTATTGTCCATTGGCAAAAAGTTTTCGCATTTCAAAAATGGTTGCACGCAATAAACGAGCTCGCAGGACGTTCTGGAGTACGCTTAAATATGCAGGAGCAGAGTTAAGCAGTCTTGGGGGCGTGCTGGGCTGAGGGCTGAGGGCAAAGGGCGCAGGGAGGAGGGCGCCGCACAAAAATCTGCCAGAGTGCACAAGAAATGCAGGGACACAGACGGGCAAGGACGACGAGGACGGGCGAAACAAAAATGATTAAAAAGGACATGCAAACACCTAAAACGTCGCGAAGGAGGAAAAATGCCACAAATGCAGCGACCGTGCAAATTTTCTTCATTTCCATTTTGACAAAACGCAAACAACGAACACAAATGGCAGCGAGACGCGGGGGACAGTTGACGGACTGACTTCCACTGACAGTGACAAATAATGAATGGCCGGGCGGTGGGGGCGGTGAGCTGGTCAGGAGAAAAATCACCAGCCGCAGGAGTTGGCTCTGGAGGCGCTGCACTGTGGGCCGGGGCAGGCGAAAACCATCTAGCCCCAGAACCGGCACCTTGGAGCGCTTCTTGCGGCGTCTCGGCCACTGTCCTCCCAGCCACGCCGCAGAGGAGAGAAGACGAGCTCGGCTGCTGCCGCTGACTGGCGCCGCTTGGATGTGTCAAAACTGGAGCCACATTGTCCGCAGCACAAAACGTACGAGCGGAGCAGCAGGATGGGCCCGAGTGCAGGAAGCAGCTGCAGATGCCAACGCCAACCTCAAGGATGAGGACAGCGCTGGCAGCTCGACGAAAAGGAATGATGTCGAAGGAAGGACACCAAGACGAGGCGGTTGGAATGTGGCTGGAAGTGGACGACTGAAACTGCGACAGCGACTGTGACTACGAGTGTGGATCTGGCGGTGGCAGCGAGGAACAAACAAAACGCCAGACAAGAAATTAAAACAATTGAACCGTTGAGGCGTGAGAAGACATGACATAGGTGTGCATCTCGGGCAGGGGGCCGCGCGTGGGCGTGGCCGTGTTGATATTACAGGTGCGCCGCTGCCCACCTACCTACCCGCCACGCCCCGCCCCCGTTGTTGTTGTCAATGGCGCAGAAAGGACAGCAGAAACAACAAAAACAGCGTCAAGAGGGCGGAAGATACCTCACGGCGACGTGTTGGCTTAAGTTATTAAAACAGGAGTAAAAGGATGGCGAAAATGGAGGGACATCGGGCCATTCTCCAGGGAGGGAATGGGAGTGTAAGCGTAAACAAATAATTGCCATGCAAAAAGTATTGGATGTCCTGTCCCCCACACCAGCACCCTCCTCTGTGCATTGTTGCGTGTCCTTGCAGTCTACAAAATAATTTGTTTAATGGAATGTAAATTTTGTACTCAAGCAAATAGATGTGGGGGATCGGCAGGAGCATCTTAGCTTATTCCTATCCGGCTTCCAATCAGGGGAGCGGGTTCTTTTCCGAGAAAGCTTATGACAATTGAGATAGGAGGTTGCAGGATTGTTGCCCAATTGGGTCCTGCCACTTAGCTGGCCACTGTGGATTAAAAGTAAGGCGTCCCGGCCTGGTCAGCTTTACTCAATTTGTTAAGTATTCTGCTACATTTTAATTGGGCGTGTCACCGCTAGCTCTTAATCAATCTATTTAAGTAACTAACCACACAGAAAAATGTGTTTCGATGCCCCACTTAATGCACTTTTCAAATGCAATTAGTGGGTTTTAACGCGAAGAGGGAAAAAATCATAAGCCCGCCTAAAATCCCACATACATAATAAATGAGAATTAATTTGATGGTCAATCAAGAGAAAAATGTTTTCGCTAGCCAACAGATAAAATGCATTAACTCTAATTCCAGCCTATGAGGAGGCAAGCCGGACAGCGCACTTATGCGTTGGATATATGGAATGTACCGGGGATATCTTGCATTTCCATCCACCCCCCCGACCACCCGCCGGCCTGAGGCTGGCCAGGCTTAATCTAAAATTCAACAGCTAATTAGCTGACTACCTACTAAAATGCGGCTTTCAACGCGCTCCGTTCTGGGAACAGCAACTGGTAATCCTCATTAAATAGTTAAATTCAAATTAATTAAATTGCCACAAATCAATTATACATAAGCGTTGTAATTAGAAGACCTCAAAAGCGGGTGACGGGGCTGCGAGGAAGATTTGATGAGTCATAATGTGCCAGGTGACCACCCAGCTCCAGGGTTTAAAGGCATTGCCTGTTGCACGACATTATGGCCATTTCAATTAGCTGGCTAGCGCCAAAGCGCTCTCAAAGTGTTTAGGAAAACACCATTTAATTAGTCCCCACAACACTAAATATCCCTCCCGTAGTCTGTAATTAGCCAATTCTTCCACAAACTCGAAAACGATGTTTTTTGAAATATACATAAGAATGCCAAGCCGGATAAAACTCACGATATGTTAACACCGTCCTCTTGTAATTTCTCAATTGCTCTATTATAAGAGCAATTGAGAGCAATGTCTCTATCTATTATGTCATTTATACGTTATAAAAATTATACATTATTTACTGCAAGTTTGGCTACGAATTTTTTTACATCAACAAGACTGAACACGATTAGAATCCAAAGATAGAGTCTCAAGGGATCGGAGCCATGGAAATAAGAGATAGGCATGATTTGAGACCGATCCCCTGCAGCCTAAGTACATATGTACATATGTGGTGCACTTGAAGCACTTAGAAAAGGGTCACATAGCATGTCAGCGTAGAGTTCGTTGATAAGTATTTTTAAATAGATTTAAGATTTTCATGTATCTTTCTTATAAGAGAATGGAAATAAATAAAAACAGTTTTTAAACGGAACTCATTGGAGTAATACCTAAATTATTGGGCTCCTCTTAACAAAGACCATTTGGTATGAAATGTTTGTTAGCATTGAATTTATTGACATTGAAAAGAAATATGGACGTAGAATTTAGGTTTTTAAAATAAACCTCACAATAATAAACCTGATAAACCTGATAAACCTGAGTTTCTCAATTATATTTGAGGGTATATAAAACCCTAGTGAATACCTTCTTTTGTATCCTTGCCACAATCTAGTCCCCGCACCTCTACCACTTCTAAATAGAGTTTTCACATTTTTTTAAAGTCAAATATTAGGAATTACAAAGCAAAAAAAAACTTTTTTTTTCAATAAAAAAGTATTTTTAAGTAAAAAAGGTTCCAATTCCAAGGACCAAGCCTCATAGAACTCAAAGCACTAAACTTTAAATTTAGGGCACTGCAAGGTTTAGACTACCTCATTAAAAGTTTTTATGTGTAATGTACGGGTATTAGCCCCTGAAATAGTTTCGGCCTCGCATTCCTGCTTTCATGCCCCATCGTTTGAGTCTTTTTATTGACACATTTGTACAGGGCATTAATCTGATGTACTTAGTTCCATTAAAATGGCTAAAAGTGCACTTAAAGCGCACACATACGGACAGGAACAATAAAAAATAATTTCAAAGTGAGTTGTGGAGTTTGTTTAAAATGCCATTCAGGGACAAATTTTATTTCTGGCTCCGGCCCTGGCTGTTGGTGTGTTTAAATATAAATACTTAATTTTTTCGTTGAAAAATCGAATGCAAAAATATTGGGTGTTCTTGCCCTTATTTATATTATATTTTAAAATAAAGTTTAAAGTAGAAAATCCGAAGATTATACTTAATCGGCATATATTTAATGCTAATTTTAATTACAATTTTTTTAGACTAAACTTTTTGACCCTCAATGAAAAGGGGTTATATTTATAAACCTATATTCCTACACTATTATTTTGAAATGTATTTTCTCTAAATAACACTGTTGTAATAAATAATTTCTCAATATATAAAAAAAGGTTTAATAACAAACATCCTAAGATAAATCGGAATTTTTAATCGTAATATTTATCTTTTGAAAAAAATAGAATTATTATTTGCTGATTAATTTGCTAAAAATCAGAGAATAGAATTTAATTTAAAAAATTTAAAAAATAATCTTTTTATTCTTGATACCACAAACTTGTTCCGATTCCAACATGCAAGCTATATTCAAAATCAGAGGATGTATTAACAAATATGCCAGAGTAAGAAAGCACGGAGATATTTGTATATTCGAGGACCCATCTTTAAATGCAAAATTACGTTCAGCTCATGGTACAAGCTTTACATAGAGCTTCTCGTCAACAATTCCTATATGACAAAACCCGTAAACACTCCCTCAAGTTCGTTTCCGTATCCAACTGTCAAGCAGTCACTTTCCTCTGCCGCCCTCGGCCACGTTTTCACCTCGACATCCGGGATCCCTGCCCCACCTGGTGGCACCATCAAAGCGCCATCATCGAACGGAGCACTCGCCCCTTCACCCCACCCCCGAACATCTCGGGCCGTACTTTTCGCACCTTTTCTGCATTTTACAAGCGGTGCACGGCCATCGAGGGGAGCGATATAAAAAGGAAAGCTGAGGATGGGCGGCGAAAGCTGCGGCAGCGTACAAAAGAAAGCACACACAAAATGGCGTAACGTTTCGGATTTTACGCACGGCAAACAGAAAACTACGCGCGCATACGCAAACAACAAGAAAATGCACTCAGGCTTAGTGTCGGTGGCCGTCGACGTCGACGGCGGCGAGGTCCTGCGATGGTCCTTCCCTGGCAGTTTGCACCTTTTTATAGCGCAGACGGCCGAGGAGAGGGGCCCAGGTGGAGGCGCCGCAGCCAAGTTGAGTATGTGGGTGCGAAAACTTTTTGAGGTCTGCTTTGGGTAAGTGCTGTGGGGACCGCAGCTTAGTTCGGCTAGGGTTGGCTGCGTCCCGCTGCACACCTGAATCGATTGGCGGAAGGAGGGCGCGGAGGAACAGCTGCCACGACTCTAAGGATGAGAGTGCCGAGGTCTTTGGAAGAATTTTTAATAAGGTCCGCGGTTGCAAATTAATTCTAAATATATAACACACCTTTGTCCGGGCTTAGGTAAGAATTATTATTTTGTTGTCCTTAGAGAGTCCTGAGAAGTATGACGCGTCCGCCACGTTTGGATATGCCCTACCAATGCCTTGCAGGGCACACGTGAAGTAAATGCGTCGCACCACCACTCAACCTGATTTATGTTTGAAATAATTTGTAAAAAAAATAGCGGAATTAAATAAAATAGTATTACGAGTTGCGGGAGTGCAGCATCGGAGGCGACACCGACGTCTATCCTATTAAATGTCCATTTGGCGCTTTGTTGTGTGAGTTGCTTTTTTGCTGATTAAACTTTCTGCCATTTAACTTTGCACCATTTTTGTCCTGTTTGTTTCGTCCAGTCGCTGAGCCGGTCAGCGTCCAAACATCATTAAAAAACTGTCATTAGCAGTTGAGTACATGAAAACCCGAATTTGATTACGCTAGAATGGTCGGAGAAAAATCGCTGGCCCGGCTGGGAGGATGTAAAATGCTGTGATATCCTCCGACTTCACCGGTGGGAATAATCAAATTTTAAAGTTTTAGGTGAACTCAAGGCTGGAGCAGCCTACGCCACATTTTTGCAACCCGAGGAGAAGGTAGTTGGGATTGGGAAAGTCCCCATTGATTGGGTTGGCCTTGGGAAGAGTTAGCCATTGAGTCACATTTTTCCAAGTCCTGCATTAAGTGAGATCTTATCAAGGACCCAACATTCCTTACATTCTCCCCACTCCATCAGCTTCATCATCTGTAGACACACTTTAACACTTCCGTTTCCCCAGTCATCAAATGTAATATCCTGTTACACTTTGTTTGACTAGCCTAGGGCGCTTTTTAAAATTAATTACCAGAGCTACAAGAGCAACAAAGGCACTGGCATCGACATTAGGATTCCTCCTCAGACGAACATGAAATGTTGACAACATTGTAACTAAGCCCGAGACATTTACTTAAACACAGACGGAGATGGGGACGGAGATGAAGGAGGAGTCCGTAGAGAGCGAGCTAGGAGCTACAACATCCCCGATACAACTAATGCCGAGCTGTCAGCTCATTATTATCAGAGCGCTAGAGTGCGGGGTATCGGGTGGCGAATGACAGGGGCCGGGGGATGGGCACTGCTCCATTCAATGCTTCCTATTCAAATCGGGCGACCAAAAACCCACTCAACCAAATTAACACTTTAGACCAGCAGCCGGGGAAGGGTTTTGGGGCTCGGGGTGGATGGCCTGGCCATGTGGCTGGGAGGCAGTTGGTAGCCCATCCACTGGAGCTTCAGGCTCAGGGCTCAAAGGCATTATTGACAAATACATATCGAGATAATCTGTAATCAACATAAAATTCAGTCACTGGAAAATGTCATCGTGGCGAGGAGAAGGTGGGCGTGGGCGTGGGCGTGGGCGTGGCTTTAACAATTCAATCAAAGCCGGAGCGAATCAGCAGTGGATGAGCCCATATTTGCTGGTCAGGACCCCTTCTCGACTGGCTGGACCTTGGCCGGACATTCACTGCTCGGGGCAACGTTTGTTTGCGGTTCTTTTCCACTTTGATTTGTGTACGCACTTGCCGTGATTAAGGCCTCGCATCTAGCACTGAGAACTCCGATCTGAGGTTTCAGACTGCCTTGATTTTTCCAAAATGGCTTTCCAATAAGTTCTGCAAGTGACTTTGGTTTAAGTCACCGCACTGCCTCGCCACTGCATGTTTGCTGTAAGAGATCCGAGCAGGCGGCCAGAGTCAACAGGCGACAACTGCACCAGCGTCGGCAACAACAATTAAATCATGTGCAATTTCAACACAAATATTTTAAACCAAAGCCACAGACAGAAAGTTAGGGGGACCGGGTCTGGGCTGCAACGGGGAGATGCAAAATATTTGTCATTCCGAACACGAAGGAGTCTCCGTGGGCCACAGTGCTCTGCACCACGGCCTGGCCAGGACTACGATTCGGCTGAAATGTATCCTCGGTGAACCGAAGTTATATGAGGAAATTCCGGACCTGGACTGCCGGTGCTTGACCCACAGTACTGCGAGTGCTCTGTTTGGCTGGCGTTGTCGTCATCATCGTCAGAGACACCCTGCGGCCAACCGCAAAGAGACATGACCGTATAGTGTGACATGGCCTTAGTAGACAGTTGTCAAAAGCACGCCCCTCACATAGGTCCGCCCCACGTGTCCAACCGGCCTCCCACCTAAGCATGTATGTATGTGTGTAGGATGCTTGGAATTCATTACATTTCTGTGCAATTTGTTTTTGATTTTTCCTTTCATTTCATCACGGGTTGATGTGACGAATTTGTATTCGCGGACCTCCTTTGGCGCGGCGCCCGCTTCCCTTCGGCTGCCCCGAATGAGCACGTGCCACCTGCGATTGTCTCCTCGAACCGAAAACTCATCTGAGCGAACCCAAAAATGGCGAAAAGCGCAATATCTGGGATGTTCATCGTCCTGCCGGCTGCTAGCCAGGTAAAAAGCTGTGCGGCAACGTACATCGCGCTTTTCTCTCCCAGGGGAAATCAAACATTTCATAATTAGTCATTGGTATTGCCCGTGTCCCCTGGCTGGAGTTATGATTCATGTTTCGAGCCTTTGGCTCTGGCTCTGCCTTGGCCAAGACCCCTCCCAGCTTAGACGGCTGAGTCCTGGGCACAAAGCAATTAAAAAATCGTTACGCGGTTGTGACGCTTTTGGCCGCCTTCAGCTCTGAGGCGTATTGAAATTGCTTCTTCGAAATGCAATCTACATTGCCACATTGGCACAAGGCAGATTGAAGCTGGCCGGGCAGAGGCGGGAAAGGGTCCAGTTCCAGGCACAGGGCACCAACTAAGCGACTGCCCGGGGTGGCTGGGAAACATGCAAAGCTAAGGGGAAATCTAGTTTAATTTTTTAATACAAACAGTCAAAGGGGCTCCGGTCAGCGGGGGCGGAGATCTGGGGAAGAGCTGGAACTTGGACGCAGTGGCGTACCAGCAAAGGGAGTCGGTTAAGTGGTAGAAGAGTTGACAAATTCGGACCCAGCCCCCGGAAGTCCACACCACTGATACAATCAGACCCCTTCCTGGCCCCGACTCCGATTTCGACTGCGACCCCTTCCCCGCGGCTGGGGCTGTGATTGCCATTGAATGTAACTCAGCGTTCGATCCTGCAACGCTCCTTTCTCCCTTCTGCCCAGCAGCAAACAGGAAAGTTGATTTGTTTTTCTACATGCAAAAGATTGCAAGGACCGTCAGAAGGAGAAAAACGACCAGGAACGAGTCAACAGCGAAATCGTTTGCTGTGGCAGTGGATTGTTTGGAGTCAACTCGGTTCTATTGAGTTCGATTCCCCACAAAGACTCCCCCGAAGACTTCCGCCGTCTCTGCCGCTGAAAGCGGAATATGATTTGCAAGTGAATATTACTGGAGAGGTGGCTTTAAAATGGAACTAAACCCGAAACAAGTCCCGGGCCCAATCGGCAGCAGCACCCAATTCAAGTTGATAGCCACGGCCAACAAAAATATTTGCACAAATCATTCGAACCGCAGCACACTCCCACACTCGCCTGCAGGGAAATTGCAAAGCAATTAAATGAATTGCTTAGATATTACAGGAGCAGGAGCTGCGAAAGTTGAGTTCTTCTGCGGCTCTGCAGTCAACTGATGCAGCTACGCATTTGTAACCCGGCCGCACTTACTAATAGTTCTAATTGCAAAAAGCAATTAAAACTTTCGCCAACTCCAAGATGCACATATACCCGGGCAGAGCACATCGAGAAATTCCTGGATGGGGCCTCGGCGAAGCTGCAATTGGATTGGCAGAGACGCCGGGAGTGAGCAAGACATCAAAGTCAAACGGCGGCAAGCGGCAATGCGGCGAGGCGGTGGCAACGGCAAATGTAGCAAAGCACATCAATCACAAAAATTTCAAGTGTGCAAAGTTTGTTTGCCGTAAAGCTGCAGGGCCAGGACAATGCGCAGCGGCGAGAAGGACACGGAGGGATTCAAATTTATAAATTGAATTGGTATTAAGCATAAGGCGTCGCTGGTAAGTATGCAATAAAAACAGTTGACTCCCAGCCAGGATGTGCTCATGTGTAGTCAGGGATAGAGACTGTCTGTTCGGCTTATGAGTGCGTGCCTGGCATGTTCGCCGGATTTAGGACCAGGCCAGAACGAAAATGTAAGCCCAATTTAAAGAGCCATATCTTTCTCATTGCATTTTCTATAAAATGTAAAATCATGCGTGAACGTACAAGCTTCGATGATTTAATTATAAAGGATACAAGCTATGGCAATCAATTGTCTGTCTTTTTGAAATGAAATATGGTTCCAATGGTAATGGTTTTTCAGCAAATAATACTTTGTGATTATATATGTAGGTGTTTCCCTTCAAAGGTTCGTATGGAAATCAGAGTGGACAACAATGGAAAGGAGAATATTCAAAAGAGCCTGTATATTTCTGATTCAAAGTTCAAGGGAACTTGTAGCCGAATCACTGGTTAATTGGGTCTTGTTGGGAAGTATTACGATTCCTGCTGTCAGTTCAACTTGCAACGTGCATGTAATAGTTGCGGGCGAATGTTGCTCACAGATATCTTGAGGATACCTACACAAAAATTGGAAATGAGCAAATTCATAAGCAGACACAGTATCGCTGCCCGAACAGGACGAGCATTATGGGCATCCCACAGACAAGAGCCGTTACATGGAAGAGGTCCTCCCACAGACACCGGAGGCAGGACACAGAATGCAGGACACAACAGGAGCAGACGAAGCGACCATCAATCAGCCAGACGCAGATATTGGTGTGAAAACAGGAGCGGCATTTGAGTGAGTGGGTGGGTCCGGGTGCTGCAGTGGATTCAGGGAGCTCTGGCAAAATTGTAATACATTTAACAGAATTTAATGCATTTGCCACAGACATTAATCACTGTGATGCACAGGGCAGGACAGCAGCAAACCAAAACTGAACCGAGCTGGAACGGCTGGGCCGGGTAGGGAAGGGCCGGGCCAAGCCGGGAGTCTTGTGTCCTTTCAGAGAGTCGGCTGAGTGATGCAGTTGATTTTTGCCAAAGCCTACCTAGGGGTGTGGGTGTGGGCGGGGCGGTAGCATGAGATATTGAAAAATTGAATATTCCATGTCTACGGCAGGGGCGGGATGCACACACGCTTTATTGGCACTCTGCATAAAGGAGCTGGGAGGGAGACGGAGGCGGGAGCGTAGTGCACGATTGAATGCACACTTGGCTGTGAATGATTTTTGAAAAATGATTCTAGGGCTTGGTCAGTGTGATTTCATTTGGTTGGGCAGCATAATTGCATGTACCCCAAACAGGGCGGGCCAAGAGGCCGAGCGCCGCCAGCGGGATACCCTCGGCAGTCTGGGCACTCGGTGGGCCCTGAGTCCTGCCTGCTTGCAGGGTATCCGGCGGTCGAACTTCCCGATGGGCACTCCCGCTGCCGAGTGGCTCTGTGCAAATACGAGGGACGATAGCTCAATGAGCAAAGAAGACGATGCAGTTGCAATATGAAATTTAAAACGCTCAAAGGCGTATCCATAACCAGTCGGAGCCAGGAGCAGGGGGAGCGGAGCCGCTGCCATGTCGGTCGAAGGACAAAAAGGACATGCGACGCGAGGGCTGAGTAAATACGAGCACTTTTGCGCCATGATAGACGACGTCAGAAGATTGAGGGATGGGAGCGGAGAATGGAGAACGGCAATGATTTCAGCTGAAACTCTTCAAGCGTACATGTGAGTATCTGTGTTTGCCATTCACACATATGCACCCCACGGTGCCACCCTGCCACACAGGCACACCCGCACACACTCAATCGCTCAAGTGCTCCGTCGCCGTTGACGACTTGAGCAGCGCAGCCGCGTCCTTTATGTCGTTGCAGCTTCAAGTTTAAGATTTTGACTTTCGTGCAGCAATTCGACTCATTCCGCCGCCGTTCTTAGTGCCACTGCATACGAGGGCAGTTCGAAGAGCTCTCATCCATACTCTGCCTGATATTTCAAGAATCCATTACCCCCATTTCCTTCTAACTTTCAGCCAATTTTTATGATCCAACTGATCAGTGCTTAAAAAACA
Source organism: Drosophila monieri (assembly GCA_035047585.1). Lineage (NCBI taxonomy): Eukaryota > Metazoa > Arthropoda > Insecta > Diptera > Drosophilidae > Drosophila > Drosophila monieri. The sequence goes on from JAWNPJ010000027.1 coordinate 11,909,616, forward strand.
CTTAATTTTTTAATGTTTAAAAAAAACATTGAAAATATTAATCTAAATCCAACTGGAAGTAATCCTTACTATTATAACATATGTATAAAAATTCAATACGGAGGAAGGCCCTGGCTGCGGAGACGAACTATCAGTCGAACATGTAATAGATTCGTGCTTCCTCAATCAGAACCGAAGGAGAAACGTCTACGGACTTATACCTCCATCACAGCTAAGAGCCAACCCAACCACCGTTAATATTAATCTAATCTTAATTTTCATATACAAAGTATATTAAACATAAAAACCTGCTTATCAAACGAATTAAAGATCATAAGAATTACCTGTTTACCATTATCAGTTGTCGAGTCGGTGGCCATAGTAGCTGGAACTCTACTTCTTACTTTCTAGTTTATGTATAAAAGTTGGTACAGATATACTGAATAACACATTTTAATTTAACCACTATTTAAAATTCACATTTGTTTCATATGATATTGTAGAATTGTAAATAATTTTTTATTATTTTCCCAAAGTTAATCCATATGGAGGGAATCGAAACTAGTCAAAAAATGGGCTAGAATGTTAACAAAATGTGTCTACCTCAATAGTAACTTTTTCTAACAGCCCTCGCAGAGAGAGTACGTCACCATCTAACCCATAACTCGCTCCAATCGGCAGAGACTTACCAAGTGGGTCTGGCAAGTTTGGCAAAGGTTTCCTTCCAGCACTCCGACGCAGTCCCACGCACTTTGCATGTAAACTAGTACTCTGCCCGCCCCGCCCAACTGCACGTCTCTTATCCAAGTCGTTTGTTTATTTCCGTGCAATTAGAGTTCGCCAGCACACAGCAGAATGATCGCCCTACCCGAGTCGCCATGCCAGGTCCCCTTCCAGAATGGATTACTTTCAGCTACTGAATCGTGAAATCTCAGCTTAGAATGCATGATGGTTTTCGACTCTATTCTAGGTGAGTTGTAACAATCGAGTTTCCTAATTTCCTTGTGCTAAGATTCAAATAGGAAATAATAGAGCCGACATCCTCTAATTTCATCCACAGTGTTGTATCCTTAAGAGGAGCTTTTTGAAAAATATGAGAACAGATTGCGATAGAAGAAGAATCTAAAGACATAGTTTCACTAAACTTTTTCAAATTTTCTCGAAAAATGGATTTGAGCCGACGTAATTTTAATAAAATTCAGTATTATTATCGTGAATCCCAACAAAAAAAGTTTTCCACACGCTTGAATTGTGTATGTTCGTAAAAAAAATGTCTAACAAAATGATGGAGTTATCTTAAACCTTAAAATCTGGTACTTATCACTTATTACCTGATCATGAGCAATACAATATGATGGCACTCGAGACAGCCTAAGGAAAGGTGAACTCGGTATTATATAATGCTGGTACTACAGTCACACATGAATAGGAGAGTTCTGGCTATCAATTAACTTCACATTTCAGGCTTACTTTGCTCGGCCACACGCGCACTGTGGCGCAAAACCAAAAAAAATAATTAAAACCCTATGACAGCCTCCTGCCTCCAACCCTGCCTCCCACTGCCCTTCCGTCCGAGGCCATCGAGCTGAATCATATCCAAATTCAAATTTCGGAAAATACGAAATTCAAAATCACAGGGCCTTGTCGTCGCTGCAGCTGCAGCTGTGTGGCACGCCACTCTTGGCACTTGCACCACCCCCAGGCTCCTGCCACTAGGCCTCGTATTCACTCACATTTTCGGCTATCGAATAACAGGCCATGGCCCACGTCGAGGCGTGTCCAGTTCCCATCCCGGTGATCCCAGTGATGGCGTGCGTTTCACCCAGTGATTTTGGCCTAGAATACCTAGAATAAAAAGTGACTATAAAGCGGAAAACTTAATAATTACATTTCTGGGTTAGTCGTATTTTGAAGATATTTAATCTGCTAAGATATTGCTACAGAAAATGGAAAACGCGAAGATTTTAAAAAGAAACATTTTAGACGCTGCTAGAGCCTTCTTTGCTTTAGAGTATGTGCAACAAAAGTTTGGTTTTTTTGGTCTTGTCCCTTGATGTAACCAGTTACTGACGTTCTTGTGACGCACAGGACTGGAGCGAGCCCTGTTACATGACATGGAGCTCGTCAGCATCGCCACCGTTAAGGCCTGGCAGGCAAAAAATGTTTGCCATTATTGCATACACTAATGAAGCTCATGTTACCCGGCGCGTGGGTGGGTGCGGGTGGCAGGGCGGCAGGGCGGCACTGTGGCAGCGTGTCGGATGGGGCAGCAAGCAGCACTGTGAGATCTGAGAGATCTGGCCCTGGGGCAAGCTCAACACGGCTGAACAGAACGGAAACGGCAGCGGCAACGCTACTCATCTTGACTGCATTGGACACGAATGATTTTTGCTGGTTGCAATTTCTGATTAGACTTAATTACAGTGTGGGCCAGTGGAAGGACCGTCAAACCAGTCATTCGATAAGTTTTCATTTCGTTCCATGGCATGGAGTGTTTGCGGAGGATGTGTGTGTGTATTCCTCGGCCAATCAAATGATATTACGTATTATATATTTTAATTAAAAACTTGCCATGCGCATAATTCGCCAAATAAATGGACAAATGGAAATTAATACAAACAAGCCTACACCCAACTGCACATATGCAAACAATAATTTTAATTAAACTAAAATTAAGAAATGAATGCCCCGGCTAGGCTATGGATATTTACGCCTTGGCTCGTTTTCTTCTCGGTTACAAACCAGCAACACCAGATCCAAATATTATTTAATTAATGTTTGATTGCCACGGCAATGCTCATAATTAAGGTTCAAAATTGAAATTATGTTCTCCATGCATTATTTTACATTAAACGCCTAGGATATTCTCGTTAATGAACCGCTGTAGTCCACACAGGGAATAGGTGAGACATGGAAAATGAGTTCGTCCTGTCGAAGCGCATGGGAAATGGCGAAATAAAAACCGCAGCATCTGGACCACTGGACGGATGGGGAATCCGAAAGAGCACAGAGCGCAGGAGGAATAAGATTTTCAAATAAATCCGATTAAATGGAAATTTATTGTCATCCACTGTCGAGCGGCACTTACTGCTTCAGTAGGGCGTGTGCCCATCGTCATCGACTCATCGACATCGACCGGCGACCATCGGCTTCGACCAGTTTCCAGTTTCTCCCAGTTCAGCTCCTGTCGGTGAACCCTGAGTCCTCTCTGCGCCGTGCCCCACCTCCTGCCATTCCTTTCGAGGGGGGCTGGGCCCCTTTCACACTTCAATATGTTCGCCGACTGCCATACAACATTCATTTTATTTTGCAGTTTCCATCCCATATGCTCCCTCCTCTCAAGCTCCAGCTCCTGCTCACCAATGGAGGATGAGGGTTGATCGCTAAAAGCCAGTAATGTCCTCTCGCCACACTCGACTGCATTTTTCTTTAACACTTCAATATATTGGTTTGAAAAACGACGGACAGGGCGCAGGGAAAATTCACAACACCAATGTCAGTGCAGCCAAATCCGTTTCGCATAGTCCAAGTGGAGAGTAGGTCCTTCCCCTCAGAGACCCAATATCTTTGAAATGCCTTTTTCATTGACTCTTGTCTAGTTCTGTGGTTGGCCAGTAACTGGTTTTGGCGCTGGTTTTGGTTACTGAAACTGATTCTCGGAGCAAGGCTGCATTTTAAATTTTCAAAAGTCATAATTTCCTCTTCACTATAAGGTCTTACTAAAATTTAATTTATAACATATGGTTTTATGAAGACGTAAAGCATTATCTTTAGCAAAGGTTATAAAGTGTACCATCATAAAAAATTCAATTTTTCTTTTAACCATTTCAAGTTGGGATTTCAAAAAAGTAGGCAATAAATATATGCTTTACATGTGCAGTTTACATTTTTTACTTAGTCGTTGTTTCAAAAAACGAATAATACCTTATTATTCAGTGAAGCGAGTAGCGGTTCCTTTTTCCAATCGGGAGTTGACTGCAACGTACCAAGGTCTTAAAGAGAAGAGGAAGAGCTCCACCCTTTGAAATGATTCACGTCGCTCGTTTCATTTCATCATCACCCCATCTGGGACTTGTTGGACCGAATGAAATAATCGTAAAACGGCTAAAACAAGTCATGGCCACACCATAAAACTTTACTAACCGTAAATGCAATGTTATCTTAATCCAACCAGCTGCAACTGCCACCTCTCGGGTCGTTCTGGTTTTCTTCGGACTCTGTCTTAAATCCTAACTAAGCTGCAAAAGGACTTTAGTAGCTAATGCATCAAAATCGGAGATCCACTTGTTCGATGGCTTTGCTCTCCATTTAACAAGAGCAGTCAGTCCTGCAATAACTGTTGAATGCGATTTATGAAGCCAGGATCAGGACGAGCTGAGAAAAGCCGCCTAATTACCGTAACAACAACGACAAAGAAATACCCGCCGCTAATGCAGACCAAAGTCAAAAATATAAACATAAATAACAGTTAAGGCCTGACCACGAGGAGGTCCTCGTCCACGTCCTCGTCCTTGTCCGCGGATAACTTTAACTCCCTGCCCGTTCAAATAAATTACAGTCGCTGCAGCTGAGACAGAGTCGGAGTCACAGACAGATACAGAGACAGAGCCGGAGGCAGTCGCAGCAGAAGAGCAACAAATGGTTATTCCAGTTGGCCACTAGCCACTGGCCAGACAGGAGACAAATGCCAACGTCCAAATGTGTTGAAAGCCAGCACAAAAATACAGGCAGCGGCTTGGGGTGGGGCATCCAAATAATATCGAAAACAATTTTCAAGCACTTAAGTGCAGTCTGGTTCAGTCTGACTTGGGATTTCTTTTGGCCGCAGGCAAGAGGCTGCCGCTCCTCGGTTCTTTTTTTTGGTTATAAATTTCCGAAGCAGCACTTATCGATAATAGATTAATCTACTTGGGGCATGTTTGGCATATAAATCCCAGAGCGAGCATTAAACTGCCCTCGAACTGTAGAGTGTACGCTTACCCTTGCAGCGAACCAGTGTTAAGATCTTTAAGTTTTAATTGCAATGCTGGCTTTTAATAAATAAAAGTCTGTTGTACCCAAATACAAGTAAATTGTTTATTAATTATATTTTTTAATTAATGTCAGCAATTTCTGACAGACAGTACATATTGCAGCACAATATGACAAGATTTCAGCAAACTTCAAGTTTACATTAGTTGACGTATTTGACGTGAAGGTATTGAGGGTTGCAAATTACAGGTCAAATTATTTAATAAAAAAATAAAAAATTAATTTTACCGTTACTGATGATATATGTTCGATTGTTCAGAATGAGTGACATACTAAATGAAAGGTATTCTTTTAAGATCATTTTTATCCAAATATTTTCCAAAATTTTGACAGAAACTTGGGTTAAGTGCAAACATTTTGATTCACCAAGTTGGGGCTAGTTGGGATGTTCATCTTGTATATTATTGTATTCTTGAATACGCGCTTAACAAATATTTTAATTTACACTAAAAACTATTTTTGCCGTGAAGCACCACCTTTAAATATAAATACTACTTTAACAGACCAAATATTACACATCCGACGTGTATTTCGTCCATACGATTATGAAAGCCTTGTTCATATGAAATTGGAGTTTTAAAAGAAATAATCCATTTACACAATTAAAACCAATACATATGCATTTAGATTCGTGCGTAGGCATAAAAAACCCCATAAGAAATTAATAGGGTGGGTCGAGCCACCACTACGTATACGTGATAATCTTTAAAGACTTATTGTGTGTGTTTCAATATTAACCGTGTCCGAATAATCGATCGATTCCAATAAATCGATTTTTTTAAGACTTTGATTGATCTTTTAATGGAATGAAAGCTAAAGCTATTAAAGTTTTGCATCCAGTCACCCTTCTTTTCCTATTGTCCTACTTCTTATGACATTACAAAAAAAATATAATAAAAAAAAATATTGAAAAAATATGAATAATATGAATTTTAGTAAAATTTATATGAGGAACGAAAACGTAAAGAGACATATAAATAAACAAATCAAATTATCTTTTCCTTAGAATTACTCATAAAAAACTGCCGATATGACAACTTTTTAGTCTATTCAACTAAGCCAAATGTGTGCATTATTCACTCCACACAAGTGTACACCTTTCAACGAGTGCTTTGACCAGAAATATTACATTCGAAGTCTCTTCGCAACTTATTTGCTGTTTGCTTTTAGCACGAAATGTTTGCATTTGTGTATCGGACTGTATGGCGTTCTATCTAATTGAAAAATGTACTCGATGCAAATACAGCCAGACAAGCTTGCATGATGAATATATTTTAATAAAATTTCTAATGAAAGTATTGAGGACTAAAGTGCAAACACTAGCTGGACATATTCCACGAAGCTGTTTTTATCGGAATTATGGCCAGCCTTTTAGTAAAGTCGATTGTTGGCCGAAAGCTGACTAATCTTGGCCAGATTTAAATGCTGCGTGCTTTTTAAGCACTTTCGCCTTGAGACCTCTGCCTGCACACAGAAATGTAACAAATGCCTTCCATTTTAAATATGACAACAATTACAGTTGCACAATTTGTCCCCCTTTGGCATTCCAGCTGCAGTCGATGTGGCAAAGGACCAAGGCTCGTTACCACACTCTCCAACTTGCACACACATATGCATGCAATGGCAACAAGCAATTTGTCAGTTTATCGATTTCTACCAAACATTTGTGCCAGACACTCAACTGTATTAAATGCTAAAAAAAACAGCAACAACTGGCATGGGTTACCACACCGCGGGACCGACGTCCTTATACACTTTCTGGTAGATCCTTACCTACTGTCCCACTCATAAGAAATAAATTTTAAAAGCTATTCAGATGTTTAATTGTAAATTATTGCCATTTAATTCTGTACACTTTATGAGTTCGACTATATTATTTGAAATAATTATGTACCATTTTAATTTAGCGTCCATGTTTTGATAAACAAAAATATACCCCCTGTAAGGGTACAAAAGCCGGGAATCCAAAGTGAAAACCTTAGACACAATGAAAAGCTGTGATGTGGGCTTCGGATGGGGTTTTTGGTGGGCGAGGGACATCCAACAGACGGCCAATGCCATATGCTAAAAAGCATGCAGTGCGGAGGATTTCGGAGATGGGAAGCCAAAGGGAAAAAACCATAAAATAAGAAAAGGAGTGCAAAAAAATAATATACGACACCTCGTGGGAAGCGGGGGAGCCTGGGCTGCGAGGGAAGCGGGAGCCGCGAGGAGCAACGACTACGAAACACACGGCTATATATGAAATGCTATTTCAAAGCGAAAAATCGAAAACTGAAAAATAATTTCAAGCATAGACACAGCGAGAGAGAGCGAAGAGCAAAGGAGCGTGGATGGCGGAGTGGTCACATATGCAGCTGCCTGCACACGAACTCAAATCCAGACACTCACACTGGCACACTCATACTCACACTCGCACACTCATACGGGAACACCATAAATAATGGTTGCATGATTTATCGATAACAAGCGCAATTTACAGTCGCACAACAATAACAAAAGCAAAAAGCAATAAAAAAGGTTACAACTGCAATGAATTTGTTTGCGACTGAAAACGGATAAAATAAAAACCAGAAGGAAGGCTAGTCCTCACAGCCATATTGGGATTCCCTCTAAGACTCTTCCTTTTTTATGTTTTAATTCAACTTCACATTAAAGCGTGTTTTAAATCAAATTAAGCCTTGATATTGTTCAGCAGTGAATGTCCTTCGGTCTTTCCTCCTTGGTCAAAATAAAGCAGACCTTGTCTCAAAATCTTTTAAAATATGTAATCAAAAATAATTTATTCGGCAGCTATATTGATTGTATATATATAATATCATTTAACATCATTGTATATAATAAATTAATTAAACATGAATTTAAGCAGGAAGGATTTGTAAATGCATATTTTGTGGTCTAATCCCATAACTACGAATGTAATTGTATATTTTACATACACGGTTATATCACGGTTTCTCATATCTCTTGGAACAATCCATTGAATCACCTTCAAGGTTTAGGATTATCTTGATAATGTTGTATGTTATGCAAACATAATTAAAGCATAATTTTATATTTTTTTAATGTAACTACCAGATAATTTTATCATAAAATATGCTGGATAAAGAAATTCCGTTTAGTTGTAACCGAAACTTTTTATCCTAAACATAGCAACATTTATCTTAAAACCCATTACTCATCAGCATCAGGGAGTGTCAAACCCAGAATATACAAAAAGGCGACTACTCGTAATCCTGGAGACAACTCTAAGTCGTCAGAATGAGCTCTGCCCAGTTCGCGTTGTGCACTTTCTTCCGCAGCATTGAGTCTGAATTTAGTCAGCTGCCAGCGCAATAAAAATACAGACCGTAAAAATGTCAAAGCATACAAATTTTCACAAGAACTCCCAAGGAGGGTGGACGCTACGGCCAAGGTGTTCATTTGGAGTGGAAAGTCAACGTAGGCGCAGTCTGTATCAGCAATACCAACAACAAAATGGTAATGATTTATCCAATTGTTCTTAATGATATTAATATTTTTTAGTGAAACATTCTGATCATCTTTTAGAGTTACCATAAAGTATTATTTGTTGGTATAATTCACTACTCAGATCAAGCTGCGTAAACGATTCATAATAACAACTATAGAGGAAAAAGCCGCACCATGTGACCTTCAAAGTGATTTTCCATCGTTAGTACATGTCTTTGGAAATTCAATTCAGGTATTCAGAGCACACACAATGCCTCTTCCTTTTTCCTCCATTCAATCCCAATGCAAACATCCGATATTTTTCCTTGCATTTAACCATGCAATTTATCCACAAATATATATAATTTTTTGTTTACACCACGTCATGGACACGCGCCCGCTCGTATCACTCTAGTCACGTACAACCATTGTATAACTGCTTTTATCGCATAAACTGAAAGTTTGTACCAAAAGGCCATTTTTAGAAACTTTTTAGAAAATTTTAAATTTGTATTTATGGAATTTAATTTAGATTTTTAAGGTTTTAACATCTCCGAAAGTCTCATACAGACAGACGAACATGCCTCTAGTATATCCACTCAGGAGGTGACGCTGATCAAGATTATATATACATATAGATATAAAAACATATTGCGTTTATATTCTTATAATTGAAAACTAAATATCATTCAATTAAATTAGGGCTTTCTGTAATAATGAAATAAGCTTAGGGAAAAAACAGAAACAGAGCAATTTTTAACGGTAACTCTTTTAGCTTTATTTGGGACCCAAATTTTTGATATTAAAGCTAAGATACATTCAAAATACTTCGCATTTAGTAACCTCTATTGCCATCCTTTTTGTGTAAAAAGAATATCATAAGGCTCTTCCATATACCTAAAAACCAATTAACCCTAACTTGAAATTATAAAAATTTTTGTGAACGGAAATCTGATCTGATATTTTATTGATATATATTTCATCCCAATATGAATCCGATATAACTGTAAGTGTATATAAGCTTCGACTCCTCCCGAAGCTAGCTTACATTTCAGTAACTTTAAAAACGCACATATTTTCCCGGAAATATCTCACTTATAATTTACAAGAGAATTTGCAGTTACAAATAATCTATTTAATCAAATTGATTTAGTTTCATCGGGTATATGCATATAAGCGGAGCGATGTCGATTTATTAGAGAATTGGCTGAAGAAATGAATATCCCATTTGCACTGAAGAAGAACGATTTCTGTGGATTTCACGAGGGTTGGAACTCGGCTTCCGCAAGATGCGAACCGGTATACTTTTCATTTCCTTCGGGTCGCAGAACGAATATGCATCGAATGCCACTTATTGTAAGCCACTCAAGCAACAATTCTAAGGAAAAAGTAGGAGCGGGAGGGACTGGTGGGAGTTGAGGACTTAGTGGGCCTGGAGCTCCTGGCGGGTCTGGAGGACCTGGAGGGACTGGTGGATCTGGAGCACTTGGTGGAATTGGAGGACGTGGTGGAAAAGGTGGAGCTGGAGGAGGCGGTGCAGGTGGAGGTGGGGGTGGAGGCGTTGGCGGTGGCGGTGGCGGAGGTGGATAATATTTTATAATAATTCACAATAATTCATAATAATTTTCATTTACACCTATTTTTTTTTTTATTTTCCACGCCACAAAGTCTCGAATTATACCGTCCGCCCAATATATGGGCGAATACATACCAAGGAGGGTAATTGAAATTCTTTTTTAAATAAGTGCTTTATGTAAAGTAATATAAATAAATTTCACTACAGAATAATTCGTTTAGCTCAATGGAAAAGACAACAGGACTATTAACAGCTATAGCAACAATTTTGTTGCTTTTGGATGTTTTCAAACAAATAATTCAAACAATCAAGAAGGGTATAAATACTATATACGATCCAACTAACTACGATCCGATCGTAGGCCAACTATATACGATCCGATATATATCTAATAATATAAGCTATTTCTTAATAGCAAGGGTATATCAACTTTTTTGTTTGAAACTTAAACTTAAAACTTAAAATTAATTTGTCGATTTTCAAAACCAAAGGCTTTCAATTTTATTTTCATTAATTTTGCTTAAGGCGGATACGAAAGATTCTATTAATAAGGATATTAGATCTCAAAAAACTTTTAATAAAAGCCAAGTGCAAAATTAAATGCATTAATTTTTACAGCTTGATTATAATTTCTAAATTAAAATCATAGGCGAAGTTAATCAGAACCAGAGTCGAAGGCTACTGCTGCCAATGCCCGATAGCTTTTTATTGAGTTTAATATTATTATACAAGATACAAGATACAAGAAGGTGCTTAACAACTTGGTATTACTACGTAATTTTTACGTAGAAAGCTTTCTTTTTCTCTTAATTTTTCACTTAACCTACGTATACCAAAGACATAAAAGCTGTAAAGTTATCAAGCGGAAGCGATTTCTGTGGCCCCCCGGATTATTGTGAATGTGTTGTGTTTGTCACTTTTCTTACTTGACTGATCCTTACTTAGTATTATTAACAAGCAGGCATATTCATATTGCACTGCAGTGCAATCCATTTTTCACTCGTCAAAAATGAACCTTTTTGGAAGTCGCGGCATTTTTAAATGTTTGTTTGTTGAGTGAAGTAATTTAACAAATGGATTTCTAAACAAATACGGAAGTTTAATTTGTAACCAGAAGGACAGGCGCGCGTGGTCTGAGGGCAGTCGGCGGAAGCTAAGGAAATGTGTGCCAATGGCAGAAGCTTCGGGGTGTAGTGATGCGGTCGTTGTTGTAGAAGTGTCCAGAGTCCGTTTGGCTGCCACACTGGTGTTCGAAACCGCAGGCCAAAGCCAGGAAACGAAAGGGATGGAGTGGTGTTGTGAATCGGAGTGGGGGTGGACAGGGACAAGGACTCTTGTAGGTGTGACGGCAGTGTCAGTGTATATGTTCTCTAACATGGCTCTATACTAGCAATTCAAGATGGCTTCGATATTTCTTAGTCAACAAAATGGCGATTGCAAAATGGACGTACTCGCGTAGCTTCAGGGAAGCGTTAAGAAATTACTTTGCGCCTGACAAGAGGGATGGGCCCGTGAGGTTATACGAATGCCAACTCCGGATGGGTGAACAGGGACAAGGACCCGACTCCCGGCTTCGGATTCTCACGCTGACATCTCAATGACGCCCCGATCCTGCCCCTTTCTCAAGTGTGCCACATCTTGAAGTTGACACAGTTTACATTGTTGCCACATTGATATTGCTTGGCAGCTTTTATGGCACTTTGTCTTTTGTCTTCAGGTTTCTGCCAAAACCAACGGAAGTGGGCGTGAATCGGATGGATGACTAGGCGGGTGGGGGAGCGGATACGGCCATCGTATTTCTCAATTTACCAAGGCGACAATTTAATGGGCTTCCAGGTGTGTAACAATCAAGCTAGCCGTAAAGCGGGCCAATGTGCTCTTGGAATTCAATTGAAATTGTAGCAATTGGCATTACAAATTAATTAAAAAGATTGCAATGAAAACAAAGTCTCGTAAAAATGTGTATAAAGAACCTGACCCAATTAAAGAAGAAAGCTCGAACATACTTATTGTTTCTCTCCCCATTTCCATTTATGCACCCGTGCAGAGGGTCTGTTTCTTCGCAACCTAGACTCTCATCAAAGACTCTCGTCAAGAAACTTTGAGTTTCTTGACCTTTCCAATGGGCGATCAATTATCAATCGTTCATCGGGAAAGGTGATATATTTGCTATATTTACTGATATATTTTCATAACAATATCCGATATTTGTTTATCTTATCTTGTTATCATCTTATACTGTTTATCTTATAACAAAAGTAGTGTCGCGGTTTGCTTTCCTTTGTTTTCATAATATTCGTAGTACGAATTTCGTGCTGCACCTGACGGCAGTAAATGAATAATTCATTTAAAAATGGAAAAATAGAAACATTCAAATACATTGAATGCTTGTTACACTTTGGTTAATTGAGAATAATTACATAGGTATCATTAAGCCTGTGATTATGTCAATATATTATATTAAAATGTAAATTGGAGGATGGTTTCTATGTCCTACAATATAATTTTTTGTTAGACTTGCGTTTTTTTGTGCCTTTTTTATGGCTGCTACAGAAACTCCCCAAAAGTGTAGACATATTAAACAGAAAATGTACTTTCATAGAATTCTGGGCATTGGCTGACTGGCGCTCATAAAATTTTTCAAATCAATTTGGCTTTCACCAGACTTGGGTTACGGCCCAGTAAAGTCATAGAAGTATCACAACTTCCTTCTGCACATTTGTTTGCAGAAAACATAAGGAAAAGTTTCGCTTACTTATTGGATGAAGTTGTTTGTCGTACTTTTCCATTGGTTTTCTTTTCCCTGGATGTGGTAATGAGGACGTAAGAGGAGAGTTTGTGCCGATTGCCGCATTTGTGATGTTGCCAACACCGATGTGCCCTGAAGCCCAAAGAGGGCAAACAATTCGAAGGTAGGTGGCTTGCGGCATAAAACTTAAACGTCTTCGGACACACTTTGACAAGTTATCTTTTTAGGCGTAAGAGCCCTTCGCAGAAAGTAGTTAACCTTTGGGATGGGTTTTCCTTGACGCCGCAGACGTAAACAAGTCAGAGGCTAACACCCATTTGGAAAGCTTCAAAGGCACAGGAATTCCATAATTATTTATTTGTCCTAGCCACCCGCTACTCCACCATTCTCTTGTCTCTGTGTTCCCGAGTACACAATGCAGCTCACACACAGGATAAAACAAACAAACAACAAAATGGCGTCGCTGGCAGACGCCACAAGTAACAATAACAAACGCGGGCGGCTGATGCGGAGGTGGGCCGGGGTCGGGGCGCTGGGGTCGAATCCTGGAACGGCCTTCTTCCCGACTCGTCGACGTCGTTGTCTTGTTGATCAAGCGAAAATTTTAATAGAGTCGACGTCAACATTCATGTTGTTTACGTCTCGTCAACATCGTGATTGCTGTTTTGCTCGCACTCCCACAGACGTGGTCATTGTTGTGGTTCCTGCAGCTGCCTTAATTAAATTTTTAAATAATTTTCCCCTTTCGTTGTATCTGCCTTTTCTTGACCGACAATGGACACGCAAATTACAATCGCATAAAAATCGGGTTAAAATTGCAAGCGAAAACGTTTCAATGGTTTTTAATTGCGATTCGGGACAACAAATTGTTGAGAAGGGCCTTACAATAATTCTTTTTGTAGAATGTACAATTTTATTTAGAGGGGTAGCCTCAATAATAAGGCTTATACATATGGTTTATACATGTCAAAACATTCTTTTTATGAATTTTTCGTTGTAGACCACTTTTTTTATGTCGTATAAGGTGAATAGGTATCTTATAGTAATCTACTTAGTAAAATTCTAATATTGACCTCAATTTGAGTCCGTTTGAGATATCTAGAATCATGTCCTGTATCATTTGTTGTGATAAATATACGATGTATCTGTTTAATTGAAGTGACATAATCAAAAAAGCACCGAATAAGTACTTCGGATTCACTCTTCGGCTTCAGAAACTTCATATCTTATCTCCATAAATACAGCGAACAAATTGAACTATATTTTTGAATCCATCATATCAATATAGTTTATCTTTATTAAATAGTATTAGTAAATACCAAACGTGGTTATACTCATTTTGACCATCTAAGCCTCCATACGTCTTAAAATAGAACGTCTTAAAAGCACTGTTTCTAGTATACCTCGTTTAGAAGGAGAGTGAGAAGGGAAAGCGGAGAATGGCTTTGTTTAGCAAACTTTAATTATTTTTATTCTATCTTTAATTTTATTAAGAAGCGCATCTACAGTTTTTTTTATTTCGACTATTGTTTTTGTGTAAGCCTCATCATTATTTTAGAGTAATTATCCAAATGTAGCTATGTATTATTGGGAAAGCATACATAGGCGATGTAAGTTTTTTGTTGTACAAACAAAGTCACTTTTGATGTGATATACAGAGATTGACTGCCCACCTAATTATTTTGACGATTTACTTTTAAATAGTGTCTTTAATTAATTTGTTCCATTAGCAAGGGCAATAGCAAGAATAGATCAATTCAGGTAATGATCGAAGAATTTGACAAAATAGGCTACTTTTAAAAACAGAACTTCGTGTGCTGAAAAGCCTTGCTGAATATTAAAAAGGATAAGCTGATTCAAGAAGTTTTCGGTTTAAGTAAAATTTCCACATTGATGTTGAAAGTGTGACATCTCCAGAACGTGGAGATTTAAGACTTAAGAGAACGTGGTTAAGGACTTAAATCCTTTAAGCACGAAAATTCAATCACTCAAGGGGGACGTTCGGTTTCTGTAGGTGCACTCTAAAGAATACATGTATGTACATACATGTAAATTCATCAAAAATTATTGGTAGATTACTCAAAATTGGTGTCCTTTCAAAAAATGCTTTTATTGATGCTGACATGAGGCGCCCAGCTTCCATGAAGAACACTGGCCGACAGTGTCTGCGACGCCTCTTTATTTATGTGGCCATATAGTATGGGCTGTGAGATACGACATATTGGTCGGTCGACATAATTATGGGAATTTTTCGTAATTAAATATTCCTTGTAATTTGCATTCGCGGCCCTTGCGTTTTTATTATCCTCGACTCTTTCAGCTGCCTTCTCTCTCCCGTTCAGGCACCCACAAGGGCCTCTTGTTGTCAATTTTTAAAGGTAATTGAATAATTCAATAAAGTGGTTTCATAATTATATAGCAGAACGTTGCCCCTACGAAAAAAAGTTCAACTTCAGCAGAAATCTTTCTGCCAAAGCGAGGCAAAAACATCCCAAAATTGTGAATTTTTTTCAATTTCCGGCTTAAGACAAACAAATGTACTCCGAAAGTGCGAGCGGAGCATCTCCGCCAACGGAAGTTGCTGATGCTGTTTAAAAAGCAAGGGAAGAGGAAGGGGCAGGACTAAAATTTATTTTTTATTTACACCGGATATTAATTTTATAGCAGGCAGGAGGCAGTAGGAGCTTGACAAAAGCGTCAAGTCAAGGACTTTAACTTTTGATCTCCAAAGCATACACACCCCACAGTATGGTATGAGTGCGTTCTTCTTCAATAATTTTAGCCTGTCGCTTCCGGCTGTCCAGCTGTCAAGGGGCAAGCCCGGTTCGTCGCTTGGCTAATAACATATACAACTTCCGATGGCGGAAGTGTGCAAGTGAGGCGGCCATTTTCAATATGTGGGCGCTGGTATGAGACGAGTATAATGTCTGCAATAAAACGAAGCACGCTTTTCTGGAAATAAAAACCTGTCCGAGACATAAGTTGAGCTTCGCTACGAGGATTGGGGATTGTATCACCACAGCAACATGCGTGAGGTGGAAGGCTTCAGTAAACAGGTCCTTCGACTTTTTACCCAATACCGTAGGGCATTCTTTTTTTTCACAGTAAAAGACGTCTCAAACCCTTTAAGATATCATCAGCTGCATTTTAATGACACCTGGGATTTCGTTGGCATAGCTCCAAGATATTTTCTTTATCATAGAAAACTAATAAGAATCATTTGCCAACCATTCCAATAATCACAGAATATAGCATACGCGGCGTTCTAGGCATAGAAATTCTTTATTTTAAAATCAAGTTTTTTTAAAATAAGCTTTATTAATAAAAGATTTTTTTTAACAATGGAGCTTTTGACTTTAGTATAAATTGGAAAATTTGTTCGTCTTAGTGTATCTGCAAATAAAAATAAAAGGTTAGAATATTTAATGTAATTAATAATTTATGATCTTAGTTACTTAAAATTAAATTTTTAGAAGCAGCAGACTTCTTGACAACCAGCACCAGCCTTCCCTGACCATGAACACTGCAAATAGGGAAAAGTAAAAACATTACACACTTTTGTAGAAATGAATGACTCTTAAAGCACATTTTATATCATAAAACTTCTAAGTTGAAAGTATAATAGTAACTGTATAATTGTAACTCATAAAGTGTGAATAATTTAAAATAATAAAAATCTATTTTTAATGCATATTTTTCTTTAGACGTATAAGAATGAAATTATTAAAAACAATAATAAATATTTTTTCGCATATTTTGAGAAATATCCAAATATTAAAGTCCCAGTCTAATGAAAAGACTCTAATGAATTTAAATGTCTGAACTTTTCAAAAGTTGAGAAAATTCCAGTGTTTCATGATATATGTAATTAAACATGAAACGCATCTCAATTCTTCTATTAATATATCGGTATCCGGTGGCCAACAAAATGTTGGTATTTTTTGGTTGACCCAGTTATATTTATTAGGTTAAAAGTTATACAGCGTTATTGGAATACCAAAAGTAAATAATCATAAGTAGATATGATTTAATGCAGTTGGTAGTGCCACAAATGCGTTGATACGAATCTATATTATGCGAAAGGTCATTAATGCATACGAATTGAAAACGGTCCAATAACAATTTTTTAAATTAAGTGTAAAGAACAAACAATTTGAATAAACTGCGATAGGGGTAAAAAAAAATATACATTTTTGAAAATCAATTTTCTTACCTTTTTTCCGCCAAATTGCAACAAATTTTCACTATAAACGACTTTACGTACACACCGCAAACAAATGGCGTTGGAAGACAAGAGTTTCATTTTAGTTCTAGCTTACTAATATTTGAAAAAAAAAATTATATCAATTTTGGTTCAAATTAGAGTAGAAAAAATTATAGAATATCTCAAATAAAAATTGGTTGATATGAAATAGAGTGTTCAAAGCCCAGTAGAGTAGAGATTGCAAAAATCTGTCCGTTTCATTTTCATGTCATTAATGTTAATACCCTTGCAAGGTATTATATTAAAATTCTGGGTAAAAGTGTGCAAAGCAGTGAAGGAGAAATCTCCGACCCTTCAAACTATATATATTCTCGATCAGGATCACCTCCTGAAGTATGTCCGTCTGTCTGTGTGTTTCTACGCGAACTAGGTCTCTCAGTTTTAAAGCTATTGACTTCAAACTTTTCACACATTCTTATTACTATTGCCCGCAGTATTATTCGGGCCGGGATCTGTCGACTATATCTTAAAGTTGCCGTTTAACTGATTGATCGGAAATGGCCTTACTTTTGTCTTTTTTAAGCTTGAAGATTGCAACTTCATACAGATTACCGACTATATCCGATCCGATATATACATATCTAATAATATACAATTTTACTTAGTTGCAAGGTATTTCAACATCGGATCCGCCCGAAGTTATCTTTCCTTTCTCGTTTCCATCTCAAATATTTATTTATTTTGTTTTTTATTTCTATGGTAGAAGAGGTAAGTCTCCGAATATATTTTAGAATGAAAATATATCTTTCAAAATAATATTATACATAAATATTAGTTTTAATTTTTTGATTAAATCTTCCATCATTGTTGGACCAACAATAGACTGCTAATTTGACAGACTCCGTTTAACCAAAAAGTTTAGGTTCCCTTGAGAGTTATAAAGTTAATTCAGTTAATTCAAAAGTGAAAAATCGAAATGGTTGGCCATGTTTTAACAACTCTAAGTCTAGGTTTAAAACGTTATAATCGGTAATACTTATATTATCAATGTCATAAATAATGGGGAAAATACCTTGACGCAACCGAGTCCCAGGCTGAGTATTTGTCGACATCAGCTGTTTATTCTTATTTGCCGCTGATGTCGCTTCATTAAATGGTAGAGTTATTAAATTACCGCAGCCATCGAACCAGCCAACAGTTGGCTGCAATTTGTACAATGTGAAATATGTAATTGTCGAGGAGACGTCCCGGTCTAACCGTCTGTCCAGCCGTTCATCTGTCCGGATGCCCGTCCCTTGGGCATCATGTTTAATCACACAAACCAACAACAGAGCAACAGCGAGAAAAGAGGGCAGAAGAAGAAGCAACCCAAAAACCACATTCGGCAAAAGCCAGCAATGAAAATCGATGCCCGAAATGACAGTGACAATTTCATTTAATTGGTTTTAATTAAATTAATGAGTGAATTTTACAAATTGCAGCAAAATGATAAATAAGTAATTTAATATGTATTCGGAATGCCCACCCTTCTTTATTTTAATTTAATTTAATATTCGTCGAAGCTGTCGCTAAAGCCTATATTTTGTTCTGAAATTTCATTATGTAAGAGCCATAAAATGTAGTTTATTTAAATGCATTAATCAGTGTAAAAAAAGTGATTTTAACTCGATGCTATTATTCGTTAAAACTCAACTCTCCGTGGTGAGCTAAAGCCAACCGGATAGCTTGAACAGCTTCAACCCGGAGACAACAAATTATTGACGGCTGAAAAATTGGATTCTAGTGCCGGAAAAATATGCTGATCTACTTTCCGTAAATAAGGGACTAGTTTAATCTACCTAAGTAGCAAATCAGAGATGAAAGCAAAAAATATGATCGGATGAAGTCCAAGTATTTGAAGGAAGCTACGGCAAAGCTTCACATTTCCATTTGAACACATAAATTTTCACAACAAATTCAATTTCCTCTTTGATTTTTAGCAAACGAGCAGTGGGAAGGCTGTCGGAGCCAGTGGTTGTGGCAACGGGAGTGGCAGTGCCAGTGGCAGCAGGGCAGGGAAAATAAAATAAATAACTTCCCCGAGAGCGCAACAGTTGCCAATAAAGCGAAACGAACGAGGGATGAGGCTCGTCTAACAAAACGGAAGCGGAAATGCAGCGTGTGTTTGTATACGTGCTAGTGGGTGAGAGTATGGGTATGGGTGTGTGCTAGAACAAATAGCAAATAAGTGCAAAGCAACCAATTGATAAAGTAAAAAACACTTCAAACTGCACCAGCCCCAAGCATCGCTCTTGTAACAAAAGCCCACCAACTGCGGCGATTCGGTTTCGAGTCGAGCCGAGTTGATTCGAGGTGTAGAGTGGGTGTAGAGTGCTAAGTGTTCCACAACAACAGCAGCAAAGGCAGTAGGACTATGTTCCGCAGGCACCCGCAGTTGCCAGTTGGAGGAGAGAAAAACCAGAGCAAGGCAACCACTTCATAAATAATTCATTTCCCGCCTGCTAACTTAACTTGAACAGCCTTTTTTGAACGCGATATCCATTGCGCTAAAAATTGCCGGGGTGTTCTCGACGGCTAAGATAGCATAGAAGAGGGCGCATGAGAATTCGAGAACGATGACCGTGCATGGTGTTTTTTAATTGTTGTTCTTTATCGACAATTCTTTCCTATTAATGAAAGCGTTTATTTATTTATAAAGTTAAAATTTATTTATTTTGTTAAAAAAAAAATAGTAACAGCTAACCTTGAGTTTCGTTCTAGGCTTTCTGTCGTCAGAAGCTTACGATCTTGTATTGGCCAATCTATTGAAATTGAAATGGGTAGCTCCATGTCCAAAGTAGTAGTCCTTGCTGGTTTTTTCATATGCACAGCATATGCAACAGTCAGGAGCATCCAGTGCCAGCGGGAATGAAAGAAGGGAGGAGAGTCGCCGCCGTAGACGCCAAACTAACGTGAAATAGACACGAACAAAGGCTTTTCATGCCTTTGCAAGCATAAAATTGCTTTTTTGCAACAAATATCCTGACAGGCGGAGGCAGGACGGCCAAGAGTCTCGGCATGTTTGTCTAGCATCCGACTCGCCCGTCCTCCAAGGCGAGTCCTCGCGGTCGGCTTCCACCGCGCCCCCCATTTGTTTGCAATTGCATGCGTATTTGATTCAATTTCTGCAATTTATTTGCAATTTGGCAGTCGCCGGCGTCTTCTGCTTTTTATCTCTTTGATGATTGAAAGCACACGTACCAGGATCAGATGCTTGCACTCCCTTTTACCTATTCCGTCAGTTGATTAAATACTTCGAATGACAATGCCAGTTCCCATGAAACAAAAATGTCATTTCGGTGCGACCTATGCTATCTGCGCAAATTCATAACCCGCACATATGAATATATGTACATTGTTTACATTGTTGTATTGTCATCCATCCGAAATGCATAAATTTAACACCTAGTAAGCAATTCAGCCCGCAACACTGACGGAACCTAACCGCCACGCACACATGAACACACGGACACTCACGAAACTCACCGCTGCCACAGCCAACAATGTGCAACACCCACACTTCCGCTTCCCGAGCATCCGCCGTCGCCTCCCGCGCTGCACCGGCCACCTACTTTAAGTTGCAGTTGCCTTTGCCGTCGGTGCGTCATGTGCATGTATTAAGTGCACCTAAAGCAACACAAAGCCGCATTATAATTAAATGCAGGGGGTGGCACTTCCCATTAAATTCAAAGCGCTGCCTCCCAGCCCCGAAGGAGGGGACAAGGCAAGATGGACTCCTCCGCCACCCGGACGAGTGCCATATACGAGTATACAAGTTAGATCCTAACCACTGAAATCGCAATCATTATAATACGCTCCGAGTTGCACATACAAATGAATGGAGCTTAAAAAAATATGGTTGTTTTCTGGCAGTGCAACCATTTTTCAGGCGCCACCGAAGAGGACAAGTTATGCGTTGACCGGAACTTCGACGACCTTAAGCCCCACAGCGTCCTCTCCCCACCCTCTCGCTCCGAGTGCGCCGGGGGCAAGTGCAGACCAGACGAGGCCAGAAGCCAGAAGCGTCGCCACCGAAGGGAGTAAACAAACCCAAAACCCAAAAGCAGCAGCACGGACTGCAAAAACAACAAAGGCTATGATAATGAAGGCATTCATTATTATTCCAATTGCTATCTCCACTCGCAGTGCCCCACACCCCTGCCCATGCTCTATGCTCCATCCTGCAGCATCCCTCCGGCCGGTTAAATCGCTGCCTGGCGCCAAAGAAGCGATTAAATGGAATTGTGTCACAAACAAAAATCGCTTAAAGACGACGCAAATAGAACCCAAATATGGGAGTTACAAGATGGAAAGTGTTGAAATTTTAGTGCTATTCGAAATTCTGTGAGACGTGGAGCTAGCGAGGAAAACTTTCATGAGACTTTTTAAATTTCCCCGCGTCGCCTAGGTCTGTCAACCAAATTCAGCTGGCAATCAATTTTTGAGATATTAAGGTAAGTAATGTTGTATGCGGCACCTCTGATAGTCTTGTGCACTGCACGTGGAAAGCGGAATTGTAATTGTTGTTGTCTCATTCCAGGTCCTGTGACACAACCGTCGCATAAATTGCTGCTACCCAATTACGAACAGCAACAATGAAGGTGAGCCAGCCATTCTCATATCGCCGCGCCCCCGCACCCCTTCCCTTGGTCAACACACCCAGGGCATTGTCTGAGCCGGGCGCGTTGTAGTTGCCAATTTTAGGCCAAAATGTTATCATGTCACTCGCAGTCGTCGTCATTGTGCCACTCCACTGGTATTAGCCACTCCTGGACCACCCTCCATCACCCTGCAAACTGCAAACTACAACTGCATCGGCAAGGCTCCAGGTCCAGTTGCGAGCCCCTCGTTTTTGGAGTGCGAATTTGCGTAAATATAATTTATTTACGCAATGGCCAACGAGCCATGGCAGCCCTGGAAGGCTCACCCGGACGGAGGCAGTCATGATTATATAAGCCCGGCTAACACTCACAAAAGCAGGGATTGCAATTCAGTTGCAGTCTGTGGCCATTGTCTGTTTGGTATAGGCGTGACGTTTAAGACTCTGTCACATTGGTCACACATCCTGCGACGTGTCTAGGCCCTAAGCCAGGGCGTTTAATTACAATGAGATTGGGACTTGGGTCCCGGACCACCGGGTCTCGGAAACTGGGAGGGACTTCCGATTTGATCCTCCTGTGGACTGCGTCAACTGCAGCACGTAGACTCATGAATTTCCTAAAGCATTTTATATTTTCACTGGCCACAAGCAATTGTTGTGTGGATCTCTCGATTGGATTTTGCTCCGCTAACTTCAATCAAAATCACAAAATTGAAGCGCACCTCATGTCTGGGGAATCCGCTCTGCTTACAAACAGCATGTCAACTGCGCTAATAGCAATTGCAATTGCAAAAGCATTTTCCTTTTCCACGTGTATTAACATAATCAAATTGGATTTGTGCACAGGATAATGATGAGCTTCATTATTGGTTGTATTCCTGTATCTGTATTCCTGTGGACGTTGTTATTGCCGCCGCTCTCATCCATGTGTCTGCTGGTGTATACATTTTGTCATTTCTGTCGTCCCTGTCATCGTCGTCGCTTATTATAAATTATAATGAATTTTCTCCTTCTTTCACCAGCCACTTGTTGTCAGTGGCAACTCCACTCCGGAGCAGCTTCCCCACCCAACCCCTGGCGCAGTCCGCTGGAAAATGAAGGCACATGGGGACGCAGTTAGTCAGCCATAATCGAAGAACTCGCCTGGCTGGGCCAGACTTCTTGCGAAAACCTGTACTGCTGCATGTGTCGCTATTGAGGAAATATTTTAGGTCGTTTGCTGCCGCGGCATGCCTGGCAGCCAAATTTTCGGTGCCAGTGCTTATTATGCAAATTTCAGCAGCGCTTCAGCAAAAAAATACAAAACTGGCGATGATAGCCGAGGGACAATTTGCATCGTCTACAATTAAAATTTAAGTCGCAAGTAATTTAATTGAGATAAACTCCTCCGGCCACTTCAATTTTGTAATGATTTCAGAGGGCTGGGCTGGCGGAGCGCAATTAACCAGCAATTTTCGCATAAACGTCTCTTTCATAATTGAGATCCCGGCCAACAAAGCCAAGCCGGGAGACTGGCCTCAAAAAGGCTAAGGATAAAGAAAAATATACAGGAGGAGACTTTTCAATTGGCAGCGTCCTAGTCGTCTGCTCCAGCTAAGAGCAGCATTATCTCCACCATCATTATCCTCATGATTGCCTTCATCAGCTGCCGCATTACCGTCGGTACCACATTTTTTTGTTCGCTTTTGTTGGCAGTCGTTGCAATCATTGCAATTGTTACCGCCGGGTTGAAGACCCAGACCCAGTCAAATGTCAAGGTGGATGGCAAACCACACTGGAATCCTAGAACATTCAAAGAAATTGTTGCCATTTTGGCCACCTCGGAGTAGCCAAAACTGTTTTTGACAGCAGGAACGGTCCATAGGCTGTTTTCTGAAGCCCTTAAATGCACCAATTCTGCTTGGTAGCCAGTCGGAGAAGTAATAAAAGGGCGAACTCCGAACACGCCACCACAGGGCGAAGCATTCACAGTTATGAGTCCCGCGGGAAGGGCAGGACCGTTGCCACAAAAACAATGTCAGGGAGGTGGCCGAATTCGAGTCCTTGGCGTAGCATTCCATACGCCTTAAGGCCAATAAGCGGCGGGCGAATAAAAGGACCTCCGCCCACTTCTTGGGACTCCTGAAGAAGACACTTGAGGTGGGATATTAAAAATACATGAGTATAGGATGCATGCCGGCCTTGAGCACTGTTTTGGGGTCAGGGGACGAGGTTGCTCGGGTTCGCTCAACACGGGATCTACTTGAGTTACAAGTGGCTTATTTACCTTTCGATAAGTGCAGTCTGGAGTGCCATGTCTTGAAAACTCATCCTTATTTAATCTTCCTTCTTAAACAGCTACCTTCCACAAACACCAATCAGATTTTTCTTATCCGATCACAATTTTCTGGATAGCAACACAATGCGTAAACTATGAATACCTAAAATAAGGAGGAAAATTAATAATGCTCAAAAAACTGTCATTGAAGATGATAGACAGAACATTTTCTCCTATGTTTAATGCAACATTGGCTATGAAATACATTATTTCGAAACCAAGAATACCTTGAATACGATTCGTTTCCGATCCACCCACAGCAATGATGGGTCATCATCATTGATGATTTATGCCGTGCAGTGATAACTCAACCACATGGCCCTGGTAAAATGACAAAATGATGAAATGAAACAGCAAGGCTGCAACACTGAGGCAACATGGCGTCCGACTCAAATTAATGGACATGGCTTGGCCACAGGATGTTTTTTGGAAAGCCAATTTGAGTGTGGTTTTCAATTAAAACGTCACTCGAGCTGTAAAACAGGTTGACGTGGCTACATTCGAGGTCCATTTGAGACAGTTAAATGAGATATTGACGAAGAGGTCATCGATAAAATCTTATTTCTGCACTGTTACAATTTAGCATTGTTTAAAAAAAATTGTATATTCGATGTCGAGCACCAATATCCATATTTTATATTGGCAGCCACTTTGGTTAAATATTAAAAACAACTTAATTAAAATTTTAGCTTTGAAACAATGTTTTTTAATCGAAATTTTAAAACTAG
Source organism: Drosophila monieri (assembly GCA_035047585.1). NCBI lineage: Eukaryota > Metazoa > Arthropoda > Insecta > Diptera > Drosophilidae > Drosophila > Drosophila monieri. Next base: position 11,934,289 of record JAWNPJ010000027.1, read on the forward strand.
GTCCTATTGAATAATGGCAAGAATGGAATGAAAATTGAAAATTATATAAATTAAAATTATCGCTTTTAGAATAATATCTTAAATAAAAAAAAATTAAAGATTTGTGAATAATAAATATATGCGAAATATTTGGAGTTGGTGCGCCACTGTGACGTACTTCTGAATCTGAACTTCTTTTATTTTCAGGTAAGTGTATGGTTCAAATGACTGATGACTTCAAATGACTTAAGAATTAATGCATGTTTAATACAGAACTATCTTAAATTTTCTCAGGCACTTGTTCTTCGCTAGGAAACTAAAAAGGATAATGGTCTAAATCTGGACATTTTATATACATCTACATATTCGTTGGGTATGCATATCCACATATCTTTATGATTGTCGACCAAAGGAAATACGCATTTGAAGTCTTCGCTTGCAGGTTGGGTGGATGGCAGCTCTACAGGCTCCGCCAGGATCACATGCACACATATTATCCTCAATTAGCGCGCTTATTGTTGGCTCAATCCTCTCCACCCGCTCCACAATACGGTGCCATCCTGCTTTTAATTGAGAGGAGGCTTTGGTTTAAGTACCTAAAGTTGAGCTCTTGCCATGAAATACAAACTTTACATTTCGACTGCCACTATCCACAAGTGCATTAGGGCGGTCCCCATTATCGACAACATGGTAGGGACCTTTAAGTATCCAGTTTACAAGAGCATGCAGTTAAATCGAATGTTATTTATTGGATGGGACTGACACGGAATGTTTATTTTCAAAAAATTTTGTCCGAAAAAAAGTTTTAACCAAATTTCTGGCTTCCCGTAACTTGAAATAAAAATTCAATCATTGTTTTCGGTAAAAAATATTAGGTTCACCCTACGTATTTATACATATATCATAGTACACCCGCTTATCTCCTACTCTCATTCTGCATACCCCATTCCCGGACTCTCTGCGGTGGCTTGCATGTTGTTGTTTTTATTTGTTATGCATTTTGCCCGGAAATTGGAGATAATAAGCATATTGTTGTGCGAAAACAATGGCAACGCTAATGATGTACATCTGTGTGGGTAGGCACATGCACACTCGCTTCGCCATGTTTGAGCATCAGTGTACGTTAATAACCCTGCACATGGGAAAAATAATGGTGTTCAGCACAAAGTCTAGAACCTCTGACTTCCATGTTAAAAAAAACTGCTTAAAAAATCTAAATTTCATAAATAGTATTCCTAATGATCTTTGGAGTATTTAGTTATTTTTATATTTTTCATACCTCCACATCTCATTAGGTATGCTGAAAATATTTACCTTTCAATCCGAATCGCGTTATTTTTTAAAGGGTCTATATTTTAGCTCAAATTTGATGGTTTATGAGAAACCTTTGTTCAGTTTCCTTGGATAATAAAAACGATTTTATCAGATTTTGTACTTTTTAGTTGGCATAGAGCTTCAAGCGCAATTCCGTATTTCCGTAGAAGCCTTTACTTTTGCAAACCTCTTTCCTTAAGGAAAAATACAACCGTACTAATTGAATTAAAACTAAATGCAACTTTTATCCTTAGCAATTATGGAAGTGGAAGTGAATCGGTGTCTGATTTGGAATGAGAGAGCAGAAGCATCAAACATACATATATATGTACGTACATTTTCATTTCTATTTCATTACAATTTCATTTAAGTGAAGCTTAAAAGCTCACCAAATGGCAAATGGCTGCCATCAGCGCAATTATTTTTGTAGATTTTGCCCATTCCCAAGAAGTTTCCACAATTTGTAAACAATGGGTAAAATACAAGGTGAAAGCACCTTAAAACAATAGGCAGAGGAGATTTCCAAGGATAATACAATGTGGAATTTAAGGAATTAAGGAATGGAAAAGGCTGGCTTCTGTCCATTTATTATGTCTATAAGGAGCTAAAATATTTATACTCTATAAAGGGTGTTACAATTTTGGTCAATATTATGCGACACAGAGTTGGAGACATCCGACCCTATAAAGTGTTTATATTCTTGACCAGTCGGTCTATTTCTACGCAAAGTAGACTATCAGTTTTAAAGCTATCAAATCCAATCTTTGCACACATCCTTATTTACTTTGCATGCAATATATAAGTCGGAGCGGGATCGGTCAACTATATCCTATAGCTGCCATATAACTGATTGATCGGAAATGCCATAACTTTCTAATTTTAAGTTAGAAAGATAAGACTTTCTGTGGATTCTACATTGGGCAAAATTATCCGATCTGCCGAATTTCATAAGGATCGGCCAACTATATAAGATCCGATACATATCTAATAACATAAGCTGCCACTTAACTGCAAGGGTATATCAATATATTAATATTATATATAGGGTATATTCATATTTTAAGAAATTGATTTGGTAATGAAATCCTCTAACAGATCGGCCAACTATATCGGATATTTACAATAGAAATCCGATTAGATATATATCCTATAATATAAAGCCCCTAAACAGCAAGGATATATCAAAATTGGCTCCGTCCGATGTTAGCATTCCTCATTTCTTGAACATACTTTAAACATTTTCTGTAATTTTAAGTTTGTTTTTATTCAAATTATATCAACCAGACCATAAATTTGTATACTTCAGAATAATTTATTGAAAATATCATCCATATTTCATTTTGACATATCCATTTTATCACCATTTTTCCGGAATCAGAAATCAATTTTCTGCGTGCGTTCAATCTAAATGAGTGATATACCAAATGAAAGGTATTGTTTTCATAAGAGGGGTTTTATCCAAACATTTGTCAAAAATAGTTTGACTTGGGAGAAATGAAAGCTATTGTTCTCATTAGAGGGGTTTTATCCAAAAATTTGTCAAAAGTAGTTTGCCTTGGGAGAATTCAGCGATTCAATAATAATTTTTTATCAGACTTTCTCTAAAGTCTTATAATTTTGGTCAAAAGTGTGCAACGCAGTCAAGAAGACATCTCCGACCCTGTAAAGTATTTATATTCTTGATCAGGACCATGTCCTGGGCTGTCCGTCTATCTGTTTCTATCAAACTAGTCTCTCAGTTTTGAACTACGACTTCAAACTTTGCACACATCCTTCTTTCCTTTGCAGCCAGTCCTATAACTATGCAGTCACAGTCCTATAATATTATATCCTATAACTATCATATAACTGATTGATCGGAAATGCCATAACTATGGTTTTTTTTTAATTGGATGGTACTTTCTATGAATTCCATTTTGGACAAACGAATCGGATCTGCCTAATTTCATAAGGATTGGCGACTATATCATATAGCTGCTATATAACTAAACGATCGGAAATGACACTACTTTGGTATTTTTAAACATGCTTGGGGTTGTTTCCAACATTTGTATTACAACAATGATTTAATAGTGAAATTCTTATAAGGATCGGCCAAATATATACGATCCGATATATATCTAATAATTTAAGCTGCAACTTTACTGCAAGGGTATATAAACTTTGGGTCCGCCCGAAGTTAGCTTTCCTTTCTTGTTTATTGTATAACGTCAGTAAATTTTGTTTCGGCCTCAATTTACAAATTGTAGATTTCAGTCTTCTACAAACAGATGAAAAACTGGTGATGGAAAAATGGAATGGAATCTTTTTAAATTTTGAAAAAACGTTTACTTTTTAAATATTTAAGTTTTTAGGTTTGGTCAATTTTTGAACTGATAACAAAAAATTTCAAAAAGAAAATTACTGAACTCGTTTTTCAATAGTGTCCATCAATATCTTCAAATGACCACCTCCCTTTCAATTGAAATTATTTAAAGTTGAAAAAAAATTAAAGTTTTAGATTTAAAATTTTTTTTCCTGAAATTAAAAAAAGCCCTTTTTTCACCAATACCTATCTTTAAGAATTTTAAAATAACATTTACTTTTCGATAAACTTGATTCTCAAGCTCTTAAAAATAAAAAAATTAAAAAATCAAAAGGTTCCCATCCTTTAAAACTTAAAAATTGAACAATAAAATCTACGCCCATCATTGCCCACATTTTAAAACTTAAAATTTCAACAATAATATCTATGCCATCAAAATTAGCCATCTTGAAAAATTGTAGAATCAATTAGGGAATCACTTCAGCCAGTATTATATGCCCACCTTTTCAGCAGTATTTCAGCTTTTAAACCACAAAAAGTCAGAGTACTACAGAGCAGGCAAAACTTTGCCAATGCAAAACTGGACAAATATTTGCCATTCGACTTTGGCAAGAGAAACAGAAGTACGTGAAGGTCCAAAACTGAGCTCAATCTCCTCGCAGACCACAACCGCATTTACTTCAAGGTGCGCCAAGGCTGGTCCTTGCAATCGGGAGGATGAAGGAGAAATCCGAGCACCAAACAAAAGGTAAAATGCAGAAAATATTTCACTTGGCTTTTGTTATTAAAAAATACCTAAAATTACCAAAGATAAATATTAATAACAAGCCGCAGCTAACAGTTGCTACTTCGTCCTGGAAATGGTTCTTGGTCTGGAGTTGTTGTTTTTACCAGCTATTTTTTAATTTGAATTGTGCGACTAGAGGTACTATACGGGGAGTGGGCATGCCGGGGAAGCAAACTCAAACAATTTGCGGTTTTCATTAAGTCATCTTTCGCCCTTCCCCCTCGGTCTCTCTTGGTCCTCCTCCCACAAACAGCCTGGGAGTTTATTATACGAAATAAATTATCCGAGTCGAATGCCAGGGGCCCAGGCCAAAGCAAGGCGAGCGACATGCAGGGACAGCTGTCATTAAGTGCAGGAGCAAGCATTTGAATAAACTTACTATATTCACGCTCTGGCCCGGAAGCGCCTTCCTTTTAATGCTGCGATTCCCCCACGGATAATTGGAAGGCATTCCGCAGGAAGCAGTCTCTAAGGCGTCTGTTGTTTATGGAATTAAATAATTTTGGCAAGCCAAGTCCCAGGGAGGGTATTCTCAGTTCGTTGTCAGCGCATTCCTTTGCCATTTGGGCAGATGCATTAGGGCGGGGTGACCCTACCTAGGGAGAATACCTGTCCAAAGGCGTAGTCGCGGGACTGTCTTTCAGGCCAGCTGAAAATCTGAACTCTAGTGCATTTAATAGTTTCCATTTTGTAGAAATTCTGCTACCTGCGGCTTTTGACGTTGCCACATCCGTTTCCGCTTGAATTATCGCGCACAGCAGGCGATGGCAAAGCCGAAGGTTTGGGGCAACGGGAAATTGCATTAACTGTGGCAAAAGTCGCTGGCAGCCAGTGGCCTGCTGTCTGCATTTAATATGCAACTTTTCACTCCACATACACACTACCAAAACACCTACACCCACCCTGACACTCCCGGCTGTCTTGAGTCATTTTAAAATATTCGTGGCATCAAATGCAGTCGTCAACTTGATTAAATGTCAAACATAAAGCAGCAGCCAGCTGCAGTTGAAAATGTAGATGGCGGTGGAATCTGCGGAAGAAAGAAGTTGCAAGGCGTTTCAGGCAAAGACACGCAACGGTTAGAAGACTGTATAGTCATCTAAAAGCCACCGCCACATAATTTGAAATAAAGTATAGCATGGTGTGTCCTCAACATGACACACATATTTCTGAGCCGTAAATGGTTTGTATTACTATGGACTTCAATTCATTTTCATTCAAAATTTAATTATACCAGAGCGGAAGTTCCGATGCATGAGGCTTTATGTTTTACGTTTGTTTTTCATTTTATTTTCGGTCTTTAATTTGTATTTTATTTATTTGTATATTTCATTCTGTTAAACAGGAACTGAAGCATATAAATAATAATATTATATTTATTATGCCAAAAACAAATCAACTGAATATTTTAATTCATCAATATTATAATCAAAAAAATGATTAAAGTAGCGATGAAAAAAAGTAGCGAATTAGAGAAAAAAATGAAAAAGAAAAGCTTCGCGGGGATGCAAACTTTTTTATGATTTCAATAAACTTTTTAACTTTATTAAAATTTTTGCTCTGCCATAGAAAAGTTGTCTAAAAGCCAGCCGACCATAGAATTACTATGAGAAAATACTTTCGCCGACAAAGTCCATAAATTGACAATTTAAGTTCGAACTCAGACGAGAAAGCAAGAGTAACTAGAGAAAAAGTTGCACGGAAAGTGCGCATCAATGGAGCATTAATGCATAATGCCAAAGGCAAGTCGAACTAATAAATGTTCAACAATAAAAGGGCCAGAATTCAGCGGCAGGACAATCGCCTTCGCCCAAGCGCCATGGCCATCTTTACATGCTGAATTACACGCCAAATTGCGCACAACCAGCCAGCTTATTGATTTCGAGTAAAATTCTGGCTGGCTCCATCGCATCATTCCTAAATCGAAATGAGAAACCAAACGAAATCCAAGCCACTTGTGCCGTAAACAAATCATAACATATATATGTACATATTTCTACGATTTTCACGCATAGCTGCATCAGCAAAGGATTGCAAGCCGTTTTTCGTTACTCCATATGGTAGTTTCTGGGGGGTGGAGTTAAGGTGAGCGTGGCCCAGAACTCTTTTTTTCGAGTGAAAGTCGAACAAAATGCATAGTTAAAGTTTATTTTCTCATGCCTTTTTTGCAAGTATTTTGGGCTGTACTCATAAATTTATCATTTAATCAGCCGAGGAGGGGGGAAAGTCATCGAGCATCGAGAATCGTTTTACGGCTCACTAGCCAGCAGATTTATTGAGAGCGCTTCGCTTGTTCGTCCTGTATCCTGGATTTGGCGCAAGGATTCTTTTTGCCTCCACCAAAATGTGCTGATGTAAATTGAAGGCACTAGTAAGTGCAATGAACTAAGGAGTAGTGCCAGTGCCAGGGGTAGTACTTGCTCAACGGGAAAATAATTTTCTTTCGAATCCTTACTTGATTAGGAGAAGCCGTGCTGCCGTCTTAATTAGCTGGTAAGCTGAATGCACACGGAGTTGCAATCCACTCGCCCATAGATTTAAGCAAGTACCAGTAGGATATTAAAACAAAAATGTATGAAAATAATTCTTCCCTTTGTATTTATATCACGGCATCCGATTGTTTTGGTTTTATACAAAAAGTCAAACCGAAATCGAGGCCCTTGAGTTCGAGCAATGAACACAAAACGACGTCGTCAACAACTCTGACTGAAAAGCAAAAACATCAAAAGTGGGTGGATAAATGGGTTTAGCAGCACGGCGGCGCTGGCGGGGGCCTGGCCAGCCTCACCATCAGCCGCATCGCCCATGGCAACTTTGTTGCCGCCAGCACAGTTGGCAGCATAAAAAGTTCTTTTCGGATAACTTTGCTGGAGTGGTGAACTGTGAAGGAGGTGGAGGGGGCTTTTTTCCGATTGCTAAGCAACGCAACAGTTTGCCATGGCTATAATACGTTATAATTTGTTATTGAGTTCTGCTCAGAGCAGCTACAAAAATGCAGCAATAGGGAGGGAAAAAAGCTGGGCCAGAAAAAGTAATCATCCATTAGAATACAAGTGTTTGCGGCCCTTTCTGAAGGACACTTACACTCCTAGATTTAGTTTTAAAAAGTATATATGTATATTACTATTTTACTATCAAGCATGACAAATGCGATTTGCACTGTTTGCCTTTTTATACATATACAAGAGACTAAATTAATTATAGGGAAAATTAATTTTTTTAAAGAAAAGATAAATTAGGACTAGACTTCAAGGGTTTATAAGTAAAGGGTAAATATTTTTGTAAATAAATATATATAAATAAATATAATTTTAAGAATATAACTTTCCTGGCATTGCATAATTATATTTATTTGTAGAAAATAAAAAGTTTTCGGCTGCTAACTTCGGACGGAGATAGGCATTATATTAAATGAACTAAATGTTCGTTATTTTTTTAGACAAGAAGGGAATATCTTAATTTGGATCAGTACGATTTTTAATTATACTATTTTTTGTAAATTTGGCGAATGTTCATGTTTCAAGTCATAATTTTACTTGAAATTGGGAGGACTCAGAACGCAAGATTATAGATGAAAAGAATTCAAATTTATACTAAAATTTCTATTGTTTTCTGGTCAATCCTATTACCCATATTAGTGAATTTTAGTCAATCCTATTATCCATATTAGTCCCCTGATGGATAGGTAAGCTCCCTTTAAATTTTTATACCCTTGCAGAAGGTATTTACTTTGGTTAAAGTCTTAGTGAAGGAGACATTTCCGACCCTATAAAGTATATATATTTTTTATCAGGATCACCTCCTGAGTGGATATTATATAAGCATGCCCGTCTTTTTGTCATTCCGTTTTTTAAACTGTTCTCTGTGTTCTTAAGCTATCGACTTAAAACATTGCACACATCCTTCATTTATTTGCAGGCAGTGTATAAGTAGGAACAGGATTGGTCAACATATCCCATTACCCATAGCTGTCATATAACTTATTGATCGAAAATGCCATAACTTTATTGTTTAAATTAGAAAGATGGGTACTTTATACAGATTCCATTTTAGGCAGCCTTATCCGATGTACCAAATTTCCTAAAGATTGGCCGACCATATCCTATAGCAGCAACATATCTGAACGATCGGAAATTACACAAAGTTTGTGGCTTCGGAGTAAATACAGATTCCATTCGGGGCAAAATAATGCGTTCTACCAAATTTCATAAGGATCGGCGACTACCTAAAAGTATCTAGAACGATAAAAAATTACACAATCTTGGTATTTTTGAAGTGAAAGTGTGCAACGCAGTGAAGGAGACATCTCCGACCCTATAAAAGTATATATATTCTAGATCAGGATCACCTCCTGAGTCGATATAAGCATGTCCATCTGTCTGTTTCTACGCATACTAGTCTCTCAGTTTTAAAGTTTTCGACTTCAAACTTTGCACACATCCTTCTTTCCTTTGCAGGCAATATATAAGTCGGAACGGCCGGGATCGGTTAACTATATCCTATAGCTGCCATATAATTGATTGATCGGAAATGTCATAACTTTCTTGTTTATTAAGTTAGAAAGATGGGACTAGATGATACCCGGTACTCGTCTTTTCCACCAAAACTTTATTTAACCTTTCAAAGCAAAGATTCCCCAAAAATTTTTTGTTGCATACTTCATTTATTCCAATATATTCCGTTTATTGCAATATATTTCCATATATGTTTTGGAATAAACAATGCAAAGAATTCAATTGGGAAGCAGGATGAATGATTTGGCTGGAATTTGCTTTTCAGATATAAAATAGTTAAATTATTGTAGCTAACGCTACTGAAATACCCCATTTTTAGTGCGACAAGCGACTTACTATTCGGCAACTTCTCAAGTTCATGGTTAAAAAATTTAATTCAAGGATTCAGCAACTACTTTGGATGGTAAATAGAATGAGCATGTTGCCGCTTATATCCAAAAGGGCTGTATATGCGCATTGCATCCTGCCAATTTGGCTTTATGGTAACACAAGAAAAGAAAGCTAACTTCGGGCGGAGACGAAGTTGATATACCCTTTATTAGGTATATGTCAGATCTTATATAGTCGGTCGATCCTTATGAAATTTGGCGAATCGGATAAGTTTGCCCAAAATGGAATCCATAGAAAGTCCCATCGTTCTAACAACATAGTTATGGCTTTTTTCGATCAATCAGTTATATGGCAGCTATAGGATATAGTTGACCGATCCCGGCCGTTTGACTAGTTTGCGTAGAAACAGACAGACAGACAGATAGACGGACATGCTTATATCGACTCAGGAGGTAATCCTGATCAAGAATATATATACTTCAAAGGGTCGGAGATGTCTCCTTCACTGCGTTCTGCAAGGGTATAAACATTTGAGGTACGGCTCACAAATAAGTATAGATATTATAAGTACCTAATCCTCATAACTTTATTTTGGTTTGGCTTATTTTTAAAGTTTTCTTCCATGTGATGTTAAGGTACTTGTTTGTTGTACTTCTTTCTTAATAAGAAAAGATTTTTCACCAAATAAATTTAAAAAAAAAATTAAAGTGGTTGAAGATGATTCCTTGTACTTGTACTTTGAAGTACCGATTATAATGAGTAAAACATTTAAAAATAAAATAGTAAACATATGTGAGATTAAGCCAACGTGGCAGGTGCTCACGTTGAACCATTATGACATTTGACACCCTTGACACCGGAAATGATAAAACCAAAATGATTAAAAATAGTATTATAGAATAAACATTCTGTGTTTTTATTATAGTAGGTGAAATTAAAACCTACGTACCGTCTATGGCTAACAATACTTTTGTCAGTCAACACTGTTTCACTCACAATGTGTCATTTTGTTAACGGACTACTTTTTGTCATCTGCTACCTACAAAATTCCTGATATCAGTTTTTAATGAAGAAAAAACACAATATATGTCTAACAAATTATACATCAATATAATTCTTGCATGGCACGTGTCTGTTTTATTTTTTAAAAACGCTTTTATGCACGTGCCGAATAAGAGTGTATTATTTTGCAATGAAGATCTACAATTGATACAACGGCTATTTTGAATATTTTTCCAAAGTTTCCAATTTCCAAAGTTATAGCTTTCTAACTTATATATGGTATATTTTCTTTATTATGGAATCTATTATTGGGATATCACGTTTTCTGATATTTGTGTATTACATCGAGCACAATTTGTGCATTCAATATTTTCGACATAATTATATTTAAACATTGATTTAATCTGTATGAAACAAAAAACAAGAATGGAAAGCTGACTTCGGGCGGAGCCGAAGTTGATATACCCTTGCAGATATGTGGCAGCTTATATTATTAGATATATATCGGATCTTATATAGTCGGCCGATCCTTATAAAACTCGGCAGATCAAATTAGTTTGCCGAAAGTAGAATCCATACAAAGTCCCAGTCTTCTAACTTAAAAATCAACAGAGATATGACATTTCCGATCAATCAGTTATATGGCAGCTATAAGGTATAGTCTGCCGATCCTTATTAAATTTTGCAGATCGAATATGGCCAACCAATGATGAACCAATGATATGGCCTAAAAAAATACTAAGCAATCTCAGTTCTTACTTGTTCATGCTAAACAAATTTTTGAATATAACATATTATATTTAAACTGCGAAATTAAATAATAAATAAAATAAAAAATATATATGTCATGAGGCTTAAGTTTTCCGAGCAAAACAATTGGAATGCGTACAAAATTGTGCAGAAAAATAACGAAAATGAGAATCGAATTTCAGCTGTAGTAGCGGCCGGCAGATTCGATTAGCCTAGTTTGTTTGGCTATTAATTCATGATTTGGTTGTAATTTTAAAGCAAAATTGTTGTTAAGGCCCAAAAACGGCGGTGACTGTAATTTAGATAAGGCAGTGTTTTAGTTGTGGATTTTTGAGACTTCTCCTTAAGACATGGGACACTGAAACACTACGGAGAATTACATAAAAATTTTTCACCAAACAAAAAAGTTTGCGGTGTGGTTTCTGACACGGTGGGCCCCTGATTTCTAGTCCTAGTCGAACCAATTGTTTCTTTTTTACTCTAAGCCCTATTTTTATTAGGATTTTATTTATTTAAATAAACTAAAAGCTGAAAATTTTCAACCGTTTCAACCATGTAAAGCACGTTAAAAGCAGCAGTCATTCGATGTAAAGCAGTCAATATCTTCATTGGTTATAAAGTTATACATTTTTTAATTAACAAAGTATTAAAAATTTTTTTTTTTTGAATTAGTGAAAGTCAATTTTATTTACCTGGAATAAATAGTACATATATAAACATAATTAAAGAGGCATCAATCTATCGAAGAAGTGTGGTTGCAATCTTTAGTGCCTCGATAGGGTCGATAGTGCTTTTCCATCTCCACTCCGTTCAGATTCCGGTTAAGATATATCATAAAAGTCATTTACAATCAAGTTCTACTGAAGAAATCACCCGTAATGTAGAGTCGGAATATTATTCGCATATGACATTTTCTCTATTAGTTGGTTGTTAGATTGGATCTGTTATGAAAGTGCTTTAGATACCAAAATTTGGGTATCTAAAAGCCCTAGGTGAAAGCCCGCAGAAGCTTCGATACCAAAAAGAAGAATCCGCATAGGATAAGGGTAGTCCTTGTAGAAAGCTCTCAAAAATGTATTGGCTAAAAGCTTCTGTCCTTTAAACTACATTTGTAAAGCTTCATTCAAAAATGAGCTTTCACAGCACTAGTTTTTAAAATAAAAATAAGCTTTCAATTGTTCTAAAAATTCCCTGCTATATGCTATTTATGGAGTAAATATTTAAATATCTTCTTAAAACAAAAATTTTTGTATTAAAAATGCTTCAAAAATATAATTTTTAAAATTATTTGTATTTTAAAGTAAATATAAAAATTGTATTTTGTTTAATTTGGTTAGTGGGTAAAACGTCTGGCTTGAGCTGATTCAGTATTGAGTTTGTAATTGAGTGCTATTTATTTAAGAATTTTTTGCTCGTCAGCTAGTGATTGAATTCATTAAACTACCCTGTATACCACAGACAGCGCTCGTTGCAATTACGATTTTGTTCAGCTCGCCCTGAACAGTCGACGTCATCATCTACAAGAACCAATGTGCGTGTTTTTCACTTGAAACTAAAGCGGCTTTTTCCTAGCCTCCTAGACCCAATAGTGCAGGGGTGTCTGGGTGCCTACGAAAACTGGCCTAGACAGCGGCAATTTGGCTAAAACGGTGAGTACACGCCTACCTGTGCCCGCAAAAACGCACTACACAAATTGCTATTTATGTGAGCGTCCGACAGGATCCTTTCACTGCTGCTCCCCTACCAGCCTAGCGGCCTTCAATTTCGACCACGTCGAAATGAGCAATTTGTATACGGTTGCGGCAACCGCAAAAAGCGGCCAGAACATCACAGCCATCTAGTTTATAATTTTGGAATGGTCGTACATAATAAAATTTGGGCTGCGTTTGTAGCCTTGCTACTTGCCATAAATAAGTTTATAATTTAGTTCAACGAAAAATAGCACAAATAATTTTACTTACGGATAAGCAATTTTGAACAATTCTTAATACTGCATAATATATTTCAACATACGTTGTTAAAAATATTTTAGGAATATGCATACATCGATGGTCACAAAATGTAGTTAATTTGATATGAATTGAATAGTTAGTTCAGTACAGTTCAATATGTGTCAGTTTAACAAAATCAAAATAGCCCCAAAATTAAATAAATTTTTGCATATTGAGAAAGGAAATATGAATTCCAATCAATCAAAAACTTTAATTAAAAGGTGCCACTAAAGGGTAAATAAAATATATCTCATGTCGTAACAAAAACCAAAATACTCCTGAAAACACTCACACAAGCAATGACACACAAGTTAAAATATTCGGATACAGCTCGACCATTCCAAACCAATGTATTGGATGCACAAATCCCTCAACTGAAATAGATTTACGTCACTGACAGACATCGGCGCTTTTAGAGGGGAAGATTTCAAGGGACGAAAACTATATATGCAATTGGGTTGGCTGATTTTCGGATGTTCCATTTCTCTTTCCCACTTGACCTTTAAGCCCGACAATTTATTTGAAAGATATTTTTCAACATTTTCCACATATGTATGTAAATGTGAATGTATTGCAATAGAGATTTTTCAAAAAAGAATAGTATAATTTATTGCTGCCATGCCGAAAAGCGCATTCAGCTACTAACGGTGGGTTAGAAACACCATATGGTAAAGTTTATATAAGCTACATACAGTTACAAACAGTAAAATCTCATGTTTTCACAATAGAAAATGTCTCAGTGCTCACAATACACAATCGTGAAAGTAAATAGTAACGCCTTTTTCTAATATTAAATATCACAGCGGACGGTAGTCCTCTAGGTGGCGTCACGCATTCCTAGAGCGTGAAGACACTGTTTATAGCCGAAGTTATTAAAATTTGAACATTTGTTCTACGATTTTTTTAAATTGCGTAAAAAATTCTTTTAAATTAAAAAACTTTACAACCAATGAGGCAAACTTCACATGCTATACTTCGTTAGACAAGTATTTCAAATATCTTTTTCTCGTTTTTTATGATTAAATGTCTAAATTGTAAGGAAAAAGAAATAAACTGAAAAGAGAACTATAAAAAAAAACCGTTAACCGTTATATTAAATCACTAACCATACAACATATGGGTAGTCCATATGTTGTATGGTTAGGGATAAAATGTGGTGATACATTTAAGATGTTAAGGGATGTTGTCGTTCATATCTGGGAAAAGTCGCTTACTCAAGATATAGTCCGATAAGTACCGGACGGATAAGTAAGTAGCTACCGATAAGTAGCGGAATACCGATAAGGTCGGAATAAGTCGGGACGGCTGGGATCGGTCAACTATATCCTATAGCTGCCATATAACGGATTGATCGGAAATGCCAAAACATTGTTGTTTTTAAAGTTAGAAGAATGGGACTTTCTACGGATTCTACTTTCGGCAGGCTAATTTGATCTGCCAAATTTCATAAGGATCGGCCGACTATATCCTATAGCTGCCATATTTCTGATTTATCAAAAAAGCCATATCTTTGTTGTTTTTTAAGTTAGAAGGATGGGACTTATTATGGGTTCTACATTGGGCAAACTAATTCGATCTGCCAAATTTCATAAGGATCGGCCAACTATATAAGATCCGAAATATATCTAATAATATAAGCTGCCACATATCTGCAATGGTATATCAAGTTCGGCTCCGCCCGAAGTTATCTTTCCATTCTTGTTTTTCTTATTTTATAGATTCAGATTCAGCAGTGTTTGCCTTTTGGGTCTTTGCTGTTCTTGCTGTTACTGTTGGTCTTGTTAAATCGCTTTTGCCAGGTTACCAGTCCAATTTGATGGCCAAAACAAAAAATCTGATTCTGGGCAAATGGCACTCGGCCCGATAAACGGATAAAGCCAACAAAAAATGACCAAATGCAATTCTAACCGGTTCAATAATTATTCCTATCAAATAAAATATGCCTTGTGGTCCACTATCCCAAATAGTTTTACCCGATCCTATAAATAACGAATCAATGGCGTCAATAAAGTTAATGGTCAACAAACATGCGTTTCATTTTTTCAAACTTCAAACGCCTTCTTCGATGGCAGCTTTTTAGAGGAAAGCCCTGTGATTTTGGTATAAATAGAGACCCCTCTGGCATTCCCAGTCATTCCTTTTCTGCTTTCAAGCCTACAGCAGCTCTTTATTTTATTTTAATTTAAATACTTTTTTATTTTCTTCAAATATTATTTCATTATTTATTCGGTGGAAGGAAAAATACCCGGTCTATCTCCATTCTGATTTTCTGATTTTTTCTTAATAATCATTTTTTTTTCATCCCAAGTTATCATCCCTCTCAACTCCACCTCCTCATAATCGCACATTTAAAAGCGTTTCTTCTATTTTATTTTAATCTATTATTTTTCTTTTAATTTTTTTTTTAAAGTTGGGAACTTGTTATGACGCCTCCAAGTTCCAGTCCCAAGACCATTTTTTCCAATTCTTTTTTTGTTTTTAATTTTTCTTTGGATCCTTTCTTCCAACTCATCTATCATGGTCTATCACTGATGAGCAAAAAAATGTGATAGAACTTCTATTTTATTTATGCAATTATTATACCCTTGCAGAGGGTATTCTTGATCAGGATCACCTCCTGAGTCGATATAAGCATGTCCGTCTGTCCGTCTGTCTGTCTGTTTCTACGCAAACTAGTCTCTCAGTTTTAAAGCTATCGACTTCAAACTTCCTTCTTTCCTTTGCAGGCAGTATATAAGTCAGAACGGCCGGGATCGGTCAACTATATCCTATAGCTGCCATATAACTGATTGATCGGAAATGCCATAACTTTGTTGTTTTTTAAGTTAGAATGGGATAGGATGGGGGGATGGGGGATGGGACTTGCTGTGGACTCCTCTTTTAGCAGACTTATTCGATCTGCCAAATTTCATAAGGATCGGCCGACTATATCCTATAGCTGCCATATAACTGATTGATCGGAAATTCTATATCTCTGTTGTTTTTTAAGACTGGGACTTTGTATGGATTCTACTTTCGGCAAACTTCTTTCCGAGTTTTATAAGGATCGGCCGACTATATAAGATCCGATATATAACTAATAATATAAGCTGCCACATATCTGCAAGGGTATATCAACTTCGGCTCCGCCCGAAGTTAGCTTTCCATTCTTGTTTTATATGATATTAGATATTTTGGTCATTGCATGAACGTTTGTCACCGCACTCAGAGAAAAACCAAGAATTTCGTACCTAAACCAAGAACGAACATTTTATTGTTGCAGGAGGTTGGAAAATAATCTATAATCCATCCAATAATATTCCACATGCAATTTAAACAGCTTTAGCGTGCTTAATTGCATTAATCTTAGGACTCGTGTCCTCTCATTCGCTTTTGCAAGTTTTCGTTGTCTCTTTCGCATTCGTGTAGGACTCTTCAACTTATTTTTGGTTTTGTGCCAACACTTAAGAAGATCCCGAAGCGGTGAAAAAGAATCTAAAAATGGTCCTGGGGCATTTTTTTGGAGTGTGGTAGCGGCCAGTGGCAAAGCGCCATCCACAAATGAAAAAAAAAACTAAAATTTTTTTGGGAGTATTTTTTTGGGAGGGCGATCGAGGCCAGTGGCCTGTTCTTAACAACGAAAATTTTTGTTAAATAAAATAAATTAATTTCATTATTTATATTTATTTTTTTTTTGTTTTTTATGTTCGCAAACTACAAAAAGCCAATCGGCAACCAAATATGTTTATGTATTGCTATGAATATACACCTTAGCTTCACAGCCAGCGCCATAGGTAGCTCTACTTCTCAAACTATATTTTGAGTAAGCGACTCTTCCCGGATATGAACGATATATCAAAAGTTGTTCATACGGCTATCATTATCTCAAGGGCTATCTCTACATGCAATATGAATCGGATCGTTAGAGCCAATTTTGAAAAAAAAAAAATAAGGCAATCGCGGACGGGACATGTTTTCGGAGTAAAACTTGAAAAACGGTTTTATTGGGAAATTCTTTAAAAATTGTTTTTCCTGAATTACTTTTGAAAGAAATTTCGGATCAGGATGGTTAATCAAGGTACCAATCGACGCGTATTTTGGAGAAAAATGCATATAAAAATATTAGTGAGTATATAAAAATATACCAATGTCCCCACTATCTCCAATTTAGTGAATCGAAAGTGTTTTACATTTACGCATATTTCTCCCAAGCCAAACTACTTTTGGCAAACGTTTGGATAAAATCCCAAATGAAAACAATATCTTTTATTTGGTATATCACTCAATCAGATTGAACGCACACAGAAAATTTTGAATTCTTCGGCTATATATAATGTCTTCAAGCCACGCGGCATGCATGTCGCTCCCTAGCGGACTGCCGTCCGCTGTGATAAGTTATCCTATGCGTTGCTCCATCGGTCTCTGTCGCGGTTGCTGCTGCTGCTGGCGTCCCTCGATGCCATTGCTGATGTTTGTATTGTGTGGATTTAACAGGGCATTCATGCGAAGAGCAGGTCATAATATAGACAGCTTAAAAGCTTTAAGTCTAATATCATTGATCTTCCGGTCACCTTGGATAAGTGAACGAAACATCACGCGATTCTTATCTTTTGAATTTGCATGTCGAGATAAGAGTACATCAGTTATTTGAAAGCTTTTTCTTCTAGTATAGTTAGGGCGGCTAGTACAAGATTATGAAGTATGAGGCTATCTAAATGCCTGGATTAATGATTACTTGGAATAAACTTTTGCGGAGATTCAAACGTGAAATCGGAAGGAATCTTTGAATAAATTTGGAGTCGACCATAACCCTAGGCGACGGGTAATGAATTTCCCAGTGACCTGAGGGACATCAATTTGTCTATGAGCGAAAAATTCCCTATTTTGATTATAATTTTGCAAACAATTTAATGTTATAAATTCTAATAATTAGTATTTAAATATTCTTTGTTATATTATATTTGTTATATTCTTTGTATACCTAGCGGCCGTCCGCTAGGTGGCGACATGCATGCCCTGCTTGTAGCAGGCGCGTTAAGACACTATATAGAGCCGAAGAATTAAAAATTTTCTGTGTGCGTTCATTCTGATTGAGTGATATACCAAATGAAAGGAATTGTTTTCATTAGAGGGATTTAATCCAAACATTGGCCAAAAGTAGATTGGCTTGGGAGAAATTTGCGTAAATGTAAAACGCGTTCGATTCACTAAATTGAAGAAAGTAGGGACATTGGTATTACCAGACAAAATGTTTTTATATACGCAGATTCTGCGTATCTGATTCTGCAGATACGCGTCGATTGGTACCTCAACCATTCCTATCCGACATTTCTTTCAAAACTTATTCAGGAAAAACGATTTTAAAAGAATTTCCCAAATGAAAATGTTTTTAAGATTTTACTCCGAAAAAATGTCCCGTCCGCGGTTGCCTTATTTTGTTTTTTAAAATTTTGAAAAAATTTGAGTATGTTAGTTACCAAATTACTCATAAATTACTCATGGTTACCTTAAAAAATTAAAAAGACTCTTTAATGTAAGAAACGCTTAACTTTTAAACCAATGAACCTAACTTCACATGCTATATTTAGTTAGAAAGGTTTTTTAAATATCTTTTTCGCTTTTTTTAAGTTCAAATGTCTGAATCGTAAGAAAAAAAAAATACACTGAAATGAAAATCATTTTTTTTAGAAAAAAGCTATAGCTTTCTCAAGATATAGTTCGATAAGTTGAGGTACCCATGGTGCTGGCTGTGAAGCTAAGGTGCATATTCAAACCAATACATAAACTTTTCGATTGCCGATTGGCTTTTTGAAGTTTGCGAACATGAAAAATAAAACAATAAATAGAAATAATGCATTTAATTTATTTAATTTCAATAAAAAGTTTTTTATTAAAAACTGGTCATTGGCCGCGACCGCACTCTCCCAAACAATTCGCAAACAGCTGATGGCGCTTTGCCTGGCGGCGACCGCTCTCTTCACAACCATTCACAAACAGCTGATGGCGCACTCCGAAAAAAATATCCCAAGCATTTTGCAGTTTCTTGTTTTCACCACCAGAGAGCGCTCGTGTGTTTGGAAGATTTTTAGAGTAGCACAGAGCAACAACTGAAGTTTAGAAAATTTTCGCGCGAAACCTTGTCAGGGGTAGCTCAACGGTAGAGTCTCTCTTGCACACATCCTTCTTTCCTTTGCAGGCAGTATATAAGTCGGAACGGCCGGGATCGGTCAACTATATCCTATAGCTGCCATATAACTGATTGATCGGAAATGCCATAACTCTGTTGTTTTTTAAGTTAGGAGGATGGGACTTGCTGTGGACTCATGCTTATATCGACTCAGGAGGTGATCCTGATCAAGAATATATATACTTTATTGGGTCGGAGATGTCTTCTTCACTGCGTTGCACATTTTTGACCAAAATTATAATACCCTCTGCAAGGGTATAAAAACAAGCTAGTTCAGTTTATACATATTTAAAAAAGAAAAAAAAAAGGGAATAACATCCAATATGGGTTTATCAAAATAATAGAAGCGTTCAAGCAAACTCTTTCAGAACTTATGAAAAAAAGATGTAACGGTAAACAATGATAATATTTAGTAATTTTATGGTAAATTTAATAAAAAAAACACTATAATTAATATTTCGTGGCACCACCTTTATTGGCTATTACTGCCGCACAGCGCCGCGGCATGGAATCCACCAATTTCTGGCATCTTTCTGGAGGAATCGAGATCCAAGAGGCCCTCACAATTTCCCAAAGCTCGGAAACATTAGTTGGATGCTTTTGAGCAACCGCCTTTTTTACATCCGTCCACAAATTTTCGATCGGATTTAGATCGGAAGACTGGGCGGGCCATTCTAGTACTTGTATCTTATTTTCTCCAAACCAAAAAGTGGTAAAAGCCACTTTACTTGTGTGCTTTGAGTCATTATCCTGCTGGAAGACCCAAAGCAATGGCATCTCTTCACTGGCATAAGGCAGCATTGTTTCCTGAATTATTTGCACATATCCAGGACCATCCATAATTTTTTTAATCCAATATATTGGCCCTACGCCATAATACGAGAAACACGCCCATATCATTCTATTAGTACCACCATGTTTTAATGGTTTTTATTAAATTCGGTATTAGGTGGTCTTCTAACATATTGGCGAGATCCTTTGCCACCATAAAGGACTATTTTTGATTCATCCGACCACAAGATGTTACGCCATTTTTCAGCTGACCAGTTCTCATGGCTCTTTGCAAATTTCATTCTTGCGGCTATGTGCTTTTTTGTGTGAAATGGAATTTTCCTTGGACTGTGTGCAGTCAAATTTTGTTTCTTTAAAAGACGACTTATAGTTGGGATACTTGCGTCCAAGGTAAGCTCATCCTTTATTTCTTTGCAGATGACAAAAGGATGCTTTTTAGAGTACCTGGCAACACGTGAAGCCAGTTCATCGGCTAGAACTTCGGGTCGCCCGCGGGTTTCGGGCTTGGGTGAAAATTTTAGGGCGTTACGGATCATGGAAGCATCCAATTATTTTTTGTACTTCCTTGTACGTTTTTCCACTTGAAATCAAGTTTTTTATTAAAGCACGACGCTCCGGTGTACAGTGTTTACCACGACCCATTGCTTTCAATTTTCGATCTTAAACGTTAAAATTTTAATAGGAAATTAATCTTTCAATACTTTTAAATCGTTTTTTCAAGAATAAATACCTGTTTTACCGCTCTAAATAGATTTATATGCCACACTACTATTATTTTGATAAACGCAAAATGACGCTTGCTTACGAAATTGGGTAATTCTCAGAAAACGAAGATAGTAAAATGAAAAAATAACAGTACCTCAGAATGTATACCCATAAACAATGTAGGAAAAATAAATATTATGGAAAAAAATAAACGCATAACATTGCTACAGAAGGGACAAGTGCATATGCAAAAGCACTCCTATTATTTTGATAACAGCTGTACATATGAAAAATATTCTTATTCGGCACGTGGAACCAATATACCACATAAACACATAAAGGGTATATGTATGTCTTTTACTGCGTTACACATTTTTTAAAATTTTACATAATTTAATTATAAATTATTATATATTATATAATTATTATATTTATATATATTTATATATATATCTGTTTAGTATAAAAATATATATTTTTATTGATATTATTATATATATATTTTTATATTATCCCCACAAATCTATAATAGTATTTATTATTGAAATCGGTTAAACATCTTTTAACTTTGTACATAAGTCCTAAGTTTTGATAGTATAGTATAAGTTTTTATAATATATTCCGGCGCAGCTGAAGTTTATATACCCATGTAATAAAATATTATAGATAGAGATGTATATAGTATTTTATTTGATATATATCGCAAGTATCGACTATACAAGACAGATCCAGAAAGAAATGTTATTATCAGACCAATTTTGGATAATATGAATTTTAAAAAAAGCCCGAAGGAGTTGTCTAAATAATATGTAATCATTTTTTTTTTTGATAATTTTATATCCCCTCACCTCTCTTTCGAAGAAGCTCTGAAGTTATCGTATTGAAGCAATCACATGGAAAAATACACACACCAATTATATATTGTCTATTTTATTGAATTAGAAATCACTTTTACATTGTTCTTTTAGTTGGGCACATAGAAATGGTGCTGATGCGATTTATCGGTAGTGCAAAAAATAAACGAAAGTCACTCAAGCACATCACCATCGATTGGATACCACTGTTGATAGCAACTATCGTCGATAATACCATTTTGTAGCTCCATGCATTCGGCGTCAGAACCTCGTAGCTCAAACATGTTCTACAAAGCTAATATTAAAAAATTAAAAAAAATATTCACTTTGATACCATTAATTTATACACTATAGGGCACAGCTTCAGGAAATGTTTATTAATTTAATCAAAGACAAATAATTAAAAAGAGATAATTTATTAACAAAAAAATTATTTAAAAAATAATAATTTATTTTGAAAAAAAAAATTAATTATTAATAATTGTTTATGTTTTTGCATAATTTTCCGGATTTCCGGACTTGCAGTTCAACGCAGCCAATGAAGCTAACTATTGGTCCAAAACGAACAACGCCAATTGTGGTACTAGTGAATAACCCAACCTAACTCAATAAAATTGTGTATTTTACTATTTTTTACTGTACCCTTATTTTTAAAGTTCCTATCCATATATGGAAGGTAGCAATTAACCTGTTCAAGCACAAACCCAAATTTCTCTGTTCGGCAAAAATAAACAATCGGCCATTGCTTTCTTTATTTCTATTTACCAGATTAGCCATTGCTTTCTTGAAAGACCGCTACTCTATTTCCTTGGTTCATCCTCCTTAGATCGGCCATTGCTCTCTCAGAAAAACCTGATCCCTTTTTTTTTGTTTCTTTCTCCTTAGATAGGGCATTGCTTTCTCGGAAGACGCCGTTTTTCGAATGAGTTTTTATTTAAAACTTTATTTGTTACATTTTACACTGAGATCGGCCATTGCTCTCTCAGAACAATCTCATCCTTTTTTTTTTTTGCTTATTCCTCCTTAGATCAGGCATTGCTCTCTCAAAGCAATCTCATCCTTTTTTTTTTGCTTATTCCTCCTTAGATCGACGATTGCTCTCTCAGAACAACCTGATCCCTTTTTTTGTTTTTTTTTGGTTTGCTTTATCGAAAGACGCCGTTTTTGGAATGAGTTTTTATTTAAAACTTTCGTGGTTAAATGTTATACTGAGATCGGCCATTGCTTTTTATATGGCAGATCGGTCATTGATCTGTCCGAAGACCCAGATTTTTTTTTGGCTTATTTCTCCTTAGATCGGCCATTGCTCTCTCAAAGCAATCTCATCCTTTTTTTTTGCTTATTCCTCCTTAGATCGACGATTGCTCTCTCAGAACAACCTGATCCCTTTTTATACCCTTGCAGAGGGTATTATAATTTTGGTCAAAAGTGTGCAACGCAGTGAAGGAGACATCTCCGACCCTATAAAGTATATATATTCTTGATCAGGATCACCTCCTGAGTCGATATAAGCATGTCCGTCTGTCCGTCTGTCCGTCTGTCTGTCTGTTTCTACGCAAACTAGTCTCTCAGTTTTAAAGCTATCGACTTCAAACTTTGCACACATCCTTCTTTCCTTTGCAGGCAGTATATAAGTCGGAACGGCCGGGATCGGTCAACTATATCCTATAGCTGCCATATAACTGATTGATCGGAAATGCCATAACTTCGTTGTTTTTAAAGTTAGAAAGATGGGACTTGCTGTGGACTCCTCTTTTAGCAGACTTATTCGATCTGCCAAATATCATAAGGATCGGCCGACTATATCCTATAGCTGCCATATAACTGATTGATCGGAAATGCCATATCTCTGTTGTTTTTAAAGTTAGAAGGATGGGACTTGCTATGGATTCCTCTTTTGGTAGACTTATTCGATCTGCCAAATATCATAAGGATCGGCCGACTATATCCTATAGCTGCCATATAACTGATTGATCGGAAATGCCATATCTCTGTTGTTTTTTAAGTTAGAAGACTGGGACTTTGTATGGATTCTACTTTCGGCAAACTAATTTCATCTGCCGAGTTTCATAAGGATCGGCCGACTATATCCTATAGCTGCCATATAACTGATTGATCGGTAATGCCATATCTCTGTTGTTTTTTAAGTTAGAAGACTGGGACTTGCTATGGATTCCTCTTTTGGTAGACTTATTCGATCTGCCAAATATCATAAGGATCGGCCGACTATATCCTATAGCTGCCATATAACTGATTGATCGGAAATGCCATATCTCTGTTGTTTTTTAAGTTAGAAGACTGGGACTTTGTATGGATTCTACTTTCGGCATACTAATTTCATCTGCCGAGTTTCTTAAGGATCGGCCGACTATATAAGATCCGATATATATCTAATAATATAAGCTGCCACATATCTGCAAGGGTATATCAACTTCGGCTCCGCCCGAAGTTAGCTTTCCATTCTTGTTTTGTTTTTTTTTGGTTTGCTTTATCGAAAGACGCCGTTTTTCGAATGAGTTTTTATTTAAAACTTTCGTTGTTAAATGTTATACTGAGATCAGCCATTGCTTTTAATATGGCAGATCGGCCATTGATCTATGGTCAGAAATGAAATGACTGTGATGTGGTTTGTTAGGAAAACCCTTTTCTGTTTATTAGTGGACTGTATATGTATGGCTCGTCTTTACAGATTGACGGCTGAAGAATAACTGAACTTAAATCTAAATGCGTCGCAGGGCATTGACGCAGTATGATGTTTGTATGTATATGTGTATATGATGTGTATACATATATGTGTATATATTCGAATCCTTGATGAAAACGATTGATCCCAATTCCACATTGGGTTGCGGGGTTCCCTATTTTGGGCGATGTTGTAGTGTGGTGAGATATTCCTGGTGCCAGCGCTTCCAGAATCCCTGGTATAGTGCTTGAACGTCTTGCCAGTAGTCTAGTCGATTTTCCTGTATGTGGCTCATGTCGCCTTCGGGGATTGTCGTGAATGATCTGCCTATCAACAGGTGTGCTGGGGACAGATATGTGACGTCGGTGTCCGGTGTATAGTACAGTGGTCTTGAGTTTACCACTGCACTAATTTGTGCTAGTAGGATGTGCATCTGCTCAAATGTTAGGATAGTGTTGTCAATGTCGCGGCGCAGGTGCAGTTTGACCTCTCCTCACTTTCCTCCCCAGTGAGGTGCGTACGGCGGAATAAAAACCCATTTAATCCCTTCATCTGCCAATGTCTGCGAGACTAGGTCCTTATGCTGTGGGGATGCCAGGAGTTGTTGCATCTCATCCAATGCTCGTTTTGCTCCAATAAAGTTCCTGCCATTGTCGCTGTAGATTTGTGCACATTTTCCTCGGAGCGACATAAATCTTCTCAGAGCTGCCAAAAATGTCTCCGTGCTAAGGTCAGTGGCTAGTTCCAGGTGTAGAGCCGAGGTGACGAGACATACAAATAGACATATGTATCCCTTCGACTTCTTAGCGTTGCGACCCTTTCGATCCTTTAGGGTAATTGGTCCAGCGTAATCACATCCAGAGTTGACAAAAGGAAGTGATTGTGTGATTCGGATACTTGGCAAATCGGACATGAGTTGATGTGTAGTATGGTGCCTTTGACGAAAGCATCTGAAACAGTTGAGTGTGACCTGTCTTATAAGGTTGCGGGCTCCAATTATCCAGTATCGTTGGCGAACTATTACAAACAGTGCAGATGTGCCTGGGTGTAAGTTTACCCAGTGCTCGTGTTCCAAGATTAGCTTCGTAATACGGTGTGCCTTAGGAAGCAGTATCGGGTGCTTGACTTCTTCCGGTAATTGAGATTGCCTCAAACGCCCTCCAACTCGTAGCAGGTCATCCTGTCCAATGAAAGGGGTTAGCTTTAATAACTGCGACCTGTTTCGCAGTGGTTGATTCTTCTGTATAAGCATTCTGTCTTCTCCAAAGCACGCCTGTGCATTCCGTAGGCATACTATTTGTGCTGCCTTGATTTCTTCAAAAGACAGTGTCGTTGATTCCACTCGTTTTCGTGGTTTTTTCAGTTGTTGGATAAAACGTAAAACATAGCCCATTGTATGTACCAGCTTTTGCCAGGATGACACGCGTTGAATTAGTTCGTCAAATTCTGATAATGAGCTGTCCATCTCCTTCAAAGTGAGCATGGCTGTGGTCTTCAATTCGTCTTGTGGATGATTTTCTGGAAAATTCAAACAAGGTTCTGAGTTTTGCATTTGTAGTGTGTACTCATCTTCATCGTGTAGCCAAGTTGGTCCGTTCCACCAGAGGTGAAATTCCATGAGCTGAGTGGTCGTCATGCCCCTCGATGCACAGTCTGCGGGGTTTTCCTTTGAGCTTACGTGATGCCAGGCATGTCGTGGCAACGTTTCCAGTATTTCCGCTGTGCGATTTGCGACAAATGTTTTCATCTTCGATGGTGGGTATGATAGCCAGGCTAATACAATCGTTGAATCGCACCATGCATGAACCTTTATATTTTTGTGTCGTAGACCATCCTTGAGTGATCGTACCAGGCGACATAGCAGCAGTGCTCCACATAGCTCCAGCCGTGGTAATGATTGTTGTTTCAGTGGTGCTTCCCTAGTTTTGGCAGCCACCAAGGAAACCGAATATGTTCCGTCTTCATGTCGAAACCTTCAGTAAACAACAGCAGCATATGCCTTGGTTGATGCGTCAGAAAAGGCGTGCAGTTCAATCGAGTCCTCCTGGCTGGGAACAAATCGGGATACTTTCAGCCTTTTTAGCGTATCGAGATCTGTTCTGCACTTGAGCCAGTGTTCGGAAATGCTTGGTGGGAGCTTCGTGTCCCAGTCCAGGTCTAATAGCCATAACTGTTGAAACATGATTTTGAATTTAACCACTATCAGCGATAATAAGCCAAGAGGGTCAAATATACGCGCAACATCTGATAGGATTTGCCTTTTAGTACAATTCGGATTTGATGTCAGGCCTGTCTTGTACATCAGCTGATCGTCGGTTGGATTCCAGTAAAGTCCAAGTACCTTTACTGAATCTTCTTGCCGTGCGGTGCAGGCGGCGTCGCTAGATTCGGATTTGCAGATACGTGATGAGTTGGACACCCACTTGTCGAGTTCCAATTTGGCGTGGGACATAAGTTCTAATAGCTCATTCCTAATTGCTACAAGCTCCTTCTCGTTGTTCGATCCAGTAAGTACATCGTCTACGTAGAAATCCTCCAAAAGGATTTTGGATGCAGTGGGATATTGATCCTTGTGATCTAATGCCAGTTGCTCCAATACTCTAACAGCCAGGTATGGCGCACACGCAGTTCCATAAGTTACTGTGCATAATTTGTAGTGCTTAAGAGGCGCTGATGGATGCTCTCGCCAAACAATTCGTTGAAAGTTTTGATGATCGGTGCTTACCCAAACTTGGCGAAACATTTTGACAATATCTGCGGAGAATACGTATCTATACATTCTGAAGCGTAGGCATACGGCAAATAGATTGCGTTGGATACTAGGCCCAATGTGTAATATGTCATTCAGTGCCACTCCATTGGCGTCCTTAAATGACCCGTCGAACACGACCCTAAGTTTTCGTCCAACTATAGGGTGATGCGGCAAATAGAAGAAATTTCCTGTATTCCTGCATAAATTTGATGTACTTCTCTTGTAAATCCTGATTGCGCTGTAGTCTTCGTTCTACTGCCATGAAGCGGGACTGCGCTCCCTGGAAAATGTCTGCAAACTTCGGGCTTTCTATTTTGAAAGGTAGCTCGACTATATACCTTCCATCGTCATCCCTTTTGTGCGTTTCGAGGAAATGTTTCTCCACCGTGTCTTCGTCTGGATCCTTGAGTGCGAAGCAGCTGACTTCTTCTATCTCCCAAAATCTTTGTAGTGTAGTATAGATGTTGCATGTGGAGAATAGCGTTGTAGTTGTTGGAGATTGATTAACTCCAACCGATGTGATGACCCATCCAAATATTGAAGATATAGCAATAGCGTGATGATGAACGTGCTAGCCCAAGTGCGTTGATGCAACGTTCCGAAATGTATGACAACTCATATCCACTGTCGAATAGTAGCCGACAGCTTGTATATATCCCATTTGCGTTTTGGACATATACCAATGCAGTCGGTAGCGTGCTTTGGCGACGCCCATGATTTTTTGGAATTGATGCACAGCCTTGTGCGTCTGCAGCCGATTGTGAGCCATGGGCTCGTGCGATATGACTCACTGTTACGGATGTAGTGTGAGGAGCGTTTATAGTACGCTGGTCCTCTCTTCCTGTTGACACGGTCTGAACCGTATCCTGCGAACTGTTCGTGGTTGCTGCAAAGCCTTGCGCGTTTGCAGCCGGTTGTACATGTAACAGAGTATGATGTCGACCATGGCATATCCTACAGTAGAATTTGAATTCACACTGTTTTGTAAAGTGTCCAGGTTTCAAGCAGTTAAAACATACCGATTTCTCCTTTGCCGTTGCTCTTCGTCGTTCACAACTCAGTGCCAGAAATTCCGCAGATCGAACCAGATTGGATCCGTTCATGTTACCCTTGACGTCACTAACCCCTTCGACAGCCACCATAATATGCGTAGGTTTTTTCGCCCCTTCAAATTGCTTGTTCTTGCCATCTCCTATGCTTTGGCGTTGACTGAGTTCAAACTCCTCACAGCGTGTATCCAGGAACTTGAATAAATCCATGGTTGTTGGTGATTTCAAATCGCGGCTGTCCTCGATCCATTTGCGACGTGTTTCGGCATCCATTTTCTGCAAAATCAGAAAAATGATCCAGCAATCACGTGTGTTTTCTCCAATTGCGTCCAACGCACGGACTATTTCGTTTGCTCCATCCGTCACTTTCCGTAGCACTTTTATATCGATCCTTGTTGTTTCCGGTAGCTTTGTAAACCTTTCCAATAAGGAAAACACAATACGGCGTGGTCTGTCGTACCTCTCGTTCAATCGCGACACTGCTGTCTCATATGCGCTGTTAGTAATTGGCAAATGCGCAATTAGATTCGCTGCCTCATCGGTCAATAGTGATTTCAAATAGTGAAATATCTGTGTATCTGATAGTTGCCGCTTCTTATGGATAGTGCTTTTATATATATCCCAAAATTCCGGCCATTCTTTGTAGTCTCCCGAAAAACGTTTGATTTGAATTTTCGGTAGTTCATTGTGCGTTGCTACCGCGTCCATTGCGTCATCTTGTGAAATAGGTGTACTCACTGCTTCAGAAACAGCCATTCGTTCCAGCATCTGTTGTTGTTGTTGTAGTAACCGGAGAAGTGCATCTCCATTACATGGCATTGACTCATTGCTTTGAGTTGTTGTTTGTGGCTCCAGTAAGCGCTTTCCTGCGACAAGTAACTCCCTTGCCCTCAGGTACCTTCCTTCGTACACCTCGTTGTCGTCGGCTGGATCTACGTACCCATCGACCGCATCATGAAGGGATATCTTGAATCCAGACGCTCCAGCAAGACATCGATTCCTTCCTTCGTTTGTGTTGCAGGTAAACGCTCAGCTAAGCACACGATCCTTGTGATCGTACCCTTCAGTCTGCGGCGGCCAGCAACCAGCAACTTGTATTCCCTCCATTTAAAGCAATACTACGTGTAGTGGTGAATTATTCTTCCAGTCAATCCGGGTCGAAGGACCAAAAGTTTCTATGGTCAGAAATGAAATGACTGTGATGTGGTTTCTTAGGAAAACCCTTTTCTGTTTATTAGTGGACTGTATATGTATGGCTCGTCTTTACAGATTGACGGCTGAAGAATAACTGAACTTAAATCTAAATGCGTCGCAGCGCATTGACGCAGTATGATGTTTGTATGTACATATATGTGTATATGATGTGTATATATGTGTATATGATGTGTATATATGTGTATATGATGTGTATATATGTGTATATACGGCAACGTTGCCGAAATGCCTTCTGTTCCTCAACAGTCTATTTCCCAGATCGGTCATTAATCTGTCCGAAGACCCAGATTTTTTTTGGCTTATTCCTCCTTAGATCGGCCATTGCTCTCTCAAAGCAATCTCATCCTTTTTTTATTTGCTTATTCCTCCTTAGATCGACGATTGCTCTCTCAGAACAACCTGATCCCTTTTTTTCTCAGAAGAAGCTGATTAATTTTTTTGGTTTCATCGTACTGAGATCGGTCCTTGCTTTCTTTTCCATTAAGCTTTCTTATTTCCATTAAGATTTCCTATTTCCATTTGCCAGATCGGAAGACCGTGGTTTTAGTGTTTTAGATTTCTTCATCCTTAGATCGGCTATTGCTTTCTCGGAAATAGTTTTTTTTTTTCTTTTTCCTACTAAGCTCGCAAATTTTTTTTTGGAAAACCCTATTTTTTTAATTATGAAAATTTTAAATGAAATGTTGAGTTAAGAGAAAAAGTTAATACATTATTAACAAAAAAGACAAAAAAGCTCTTAACGACAGCTAGGAAAAAAAGATCCCTTGAAGCCAGTGTATCATTCAGGAAAAGGCCCTCAGAATTTATGGACTGCTCGAGCAAAATGGAGAGCCCTCTTCCAGCATAGATTTCGATGCTAGTAATGGATGGTTCGAGAAATTTAAAAAATGGTTCTCCATTAAAAAAAAGGTCCATTAAAAAGAAGCGGCATCGGCCGACGATGGAGCTGTTACCACATACCCAGAAGAAATTCTGGGGTTCATTAAAGATGAGGAATTCCTGCCCGACAAAGTTTTCAATGCGGATGAAACTGGACTATCTGGAAAAAAATTCCAAATCTAACTTTTTTTTATCACAGAATGATAAAGTAGCTCACGGCTTTAAGGCACAAAAAGATGACAGCAGCGAATGTATTATTATATTTTATTTCTCATATTGGCTTACAGAATTTTTGAACGCGCGGATCTCAGAGACTATTTGAGATAGAGCTATCGATCTATCAGAGATACCAGAGCCATCGGAACATAGACTCCATGATATCCACGCAGATCAAGTTTTTTCCAATTTTTTCCATTCCCCATTTCGCCCCTAAAAATTAAATCTTTATGTAGCAGAGAAAAAGTTTAATGCCAAACTATTACAATGCATAATTTATAATTCAGTCAAACCGAACCATTTTTAGAGGAGTTATAGACTTTTCATTGTGATTCCCTACTGGATTATTTGGTTGTTTATTCCAAAAAATACAAAAGTATGCAAGAAAAAGTGGGGAAAAGATGAGTACCGGGTATCATATAGTCAGGAAACTCGACTATAGCCGTCCTTTCTTGTTATTTATATTTTTATTCAAATAAAACTTTAACTTTAAATCAATCCGAAAATGCATACGTATGTCTTGCTTAAGTCTGTTCATCTTGTGCATTGAGTTTCTATTCCATTCACCCAGGCGTTTTTAAGAGTTCAGTGCAACAATGTGGTATGTAGAGTCTAGAGATGGAGAACTATCGATAGTGGATGCTATCGATTTAAGACGATAGAAATATTGAACCATCGATAGTCGTCGATAAAATCGTCCCACATAAATAAAATGTTTTTTCTAAAAAATTGTTTATTCAATTCAAAAAAAAAATATTTATTAAGAAAAAGAAGCATATTAATATTTTTCTAACTGAGACTGGTTCGCCTCTCTCAAACGATGTGGCCCGCCTTGCTGAAAACTCTTCCAGATTCCACAGAAGTTCCAGGAATACACATGTACGTACTTAAAAACAGTATTTTAAGGGGAAAATTTGTTTGATTCACCTGGAATGCGAATTCATATATATAGTTGTACAAAATATAGTTGATAAATCGGCTTTAGGGCTTATCTTAATCCACAATACCGGGTCCATGTCTTGTGTGGTTATTGCCCCCTGCAGATATTGTCGTTTAATTATAATAACAGCGACCCGTGCGTTTTCGGCTGTGTTTATCGATCTCTCTCCCAAATAATCAAAAAGAATGTCCTGTGAAGTTGTGCCACGGTCAGATCCGTTGGAGAGTCCTTAACTAATAATTGACTCAATTCGTTTTCAAAAAAGGTTAATGTTTGTTCAGTATTTAACTGTACTGAAACACAATATTTTTAAAATGCGGATCCAATATTGTTGCCATCCTGCAGACGGTCCTTGTATCATAGATGGATAGGCGCTTTTTTATGGACTCAATAATATATTTTGCATATCTATATAACTATATATTAAGCATAGCCTTTTGCAGAAAGCGATCCATATTTAGATGTTTTCTTTTAATTTCAACAAGCTAAAGAGGCCATAGAACAAGTGAAAACTTTTTACTTTTTAGCCGGTAAAAGACGCCAACCAACGATGGTATTATCGATCACTATCAAAAACAAGTAAGTAAAATTAACTTCTGGCGAAGCCGAAGTTGATATACCATTGCAGTTAAGTGGCAGCTTATATTATTAGATATATATCGGATCTTATATAGTCGGTCGATCCCCATGAAATTTTGGCAAATCGAATTAGTTTGCCTATTAGTTAGTTTTAACTTAAAAAACCACAAAGTTGTGGCATTTCCGGTCAATCAGTTATATGACAGCTATAGGAAATAGTCGACGGAAATAGTCCCGGCCGGTCCGACTTATATACTCCCTGCAAAGGAAAGAAGGATCTGTGCAAAGTTTGAAGTTGATAGCATTTAAACTGAGAGACTAGTTTGCGAAAAAACAGACAGAAGGCTGTCATGCTTGTTTCGACTTAGAAGATGATCCTAATGAAGAATATATTCGTATATGTATACTCCATGGGGTCGGATATGTCTCCTTCACTTTTGACCAAAATCATAATACCTATCTGCAAGTGTAACGGCTAGGTTTGAAAATAAGGGATTTTTGAGTACGCCATCTAGCAGGAAATGGATTGACTGCCCTAGCATTACCAGTTGGGGATTACAAGTCACCCACGGGGAGTCAATATTGGTAGGCCTACTATCGATTGCATGCCCTATGCATAGCTGCAGAATATATATATAGAAAAACGGATATAACCTGCCGAGCAGCCTTGATACCCCTCGAGGATTTCTTTTCCGATCTGACCCTCCATAGGAAAGGTGCAGCAAATAAGGAAGCTGAAGTTTTTTTTTTGTTTTAAAATCATAAGTTTAAGATCGTCAATATAACGTGTGTGCATATTACCCAGGAGTAGACGTGGCATCTATTAAACCACCTTATGGTTCATCTGGGGAGTTGTTAGAAAGTGCATATCAAGGGTATTGACCCACGTTTCCATGTTTAGGCGGCCTGCAAAAAAAAATTAGAGTCTGCCCACAAAATCGCCGGTGTCTTAAAGCCCAGCTAGGCGTTCGAACGCCGCTTCAAGATCTGGTTCCCTTACCTAAGTACA
Source organism: Drosophila monieri (assembly GCA_035047585.1). Classification (NCBI taxonomy): domain Eukaryota; kingdom Metazoa; phylum Arthropoda; class Insecta; order Diptera; family Drosophilidae; genus Drosophila; species Drosophila monieri. The sequence continues at coordinate 11,967,100 of JAWNPJ010000027.1, forward strand.
CAGGGAAAAGGGAAACGTGGACAAAGTGGGCTCAGGAGTATCAGTATCGAGAACATTTAAATTAAATTAGTGGTTAAAAACAAAAAAAAGGAAAAGGAAGCAAACACGAAATATAATTAATATGTAACATTATAGTTTTACAAGATTAAAAGTAAAATATTAGAAATTTTCTCAGTACATTGAGTGTCGAAATTATAACTATTCCTATGCAGGAAGGCAATAAAAACCTCTAATAAATATAATTATGTAAAAATATAGTGCTAAAAATTGCTCGCAGTGTGGCATAAAAAAAAGAGAGATAAAGAATACAAAAGAAAAAAAAATGGTTTAGAAAAAAATTAAAAATTAGGTTAAATTAACTTGAATACCAAGAAAGATAAACCGAAATGTAATTAAAATTGAGCGAAATCCTATTGTAAAATCATTGAATGTATCTAGGAGCAATGACGACGGCGGAACTCCTAGGAAGAAGGATGCCAGAGGACCGACGTCTGGAGAATGTATACAGCTTTGCAGAATCGGCACTGAAGGAGCTACTTTTCAGCCAGGACTTTCCAGCTCCCTTATCTCATTCCTTGTATATGTCCTATCAATATATATATTTAGTTTTTAAAAAATTTCATTCTATATATGTATGCTTTTGTAAATAAACACGAAAAAAAAAATTCAGGACCAGACTTTTTGCTTCACTGGAGTACGCTGTATTCACGAGAGCTTGCGTAACCAAGTGTGTTGAGCTTGCGTCAACCAAAATTACTATCCAGCCGAGGCTATATGTCTGTTTGTCCTTATGATCGCGTAGATCTCAAAGACCTAAGCTATAAGATTTTCCACGAATGAAGCGAAGGTCTGTTTCTTTTAAATTTTGACCACGCCCCTAAAAATAAAATCTTCAGAAAGGTCAGCTCAGAAAAGTTTTAATACCAAACTATTCCAATGCTAATTTACAAAACAAAATTCAGCCAAATCAGACCATTTTGGAATAGAGTGAATTAAAATTTTAAAATTGTCACTTAAAAGTCTCCAAAAATTAATGACTTTTAGTAAACATTTTGATCATTATAACAATTCCTGTTGGTATATTATTTATTCGGATAGGAAGCACATACAAAATTTTAAATTTTTTGCATCTCCCGCTTAGTAAGGCATGACAATGGTACATATATCTACTTCAGCTTCGCCCGAATTTAGCTTTTCGTTTATGGTTTCAAACAAAAATACTTCGTTATAACTTTTAAAAATCGTGTTTCGGACTACAAGGGTGGACCCAAGCCTTGGGACGGACCAGTGTACAAATAGGGTCTGAGCAGGCACTCAAACAATGAAATCATACATGTTTAACATTGTTTACAATACACATGTAAGGACACATGGCATTCATTGCGTTTTTAAATAGTCTAACCCAGAAATATGTACAAATAAGTCTCAAAATATACAAATAAAGGTCTACATACGTACGACTCATTTCACACTATGTAAATTCATTCTGGTTCTTTTTTTTTTGTATCCGGAAAAGAAAAAAATTACGAGCTCCCTCGATTCTCTACCTAGAGATTGGCTTAGGCAACTAGAGTTGGGCTAGTATTCATGCGAAGGTGGCTAAAAAAGTAATCATCCACTTCCGAATCTTTCGGATTTGAAAGTATGCAGCAGAGCAAGCGCAAGTATTTGAAAGCGCTCTATACAATAGAATTAAAGTCTTCACTGATTTATAAAAATCGTCTTTCATTAAATTTTTAATTTTTTTTTGAGAATATATGAGTTTTTGGGGATCAAAACATGCGAGTTTGAACTTATACCTTTTAATTGGGTGTTACATTTTTACAAAATGTTAAATCGTTGCTATTTTTTTGGTATCCCATAAATTTGCTTGCTGTTCAACCCTCCCTCGCTAGGAAGTGCATTCGTACCCGTTTTTGTGGCTTGATTGATATACCAATGAAGCAAGAGGCATGCTAAACTATACATGAAAAAATTCACAAAAAACGTTCGTTAACTGATATGCAAAACGGTCCGAGGTACACTGCAGAGAGTAACCGGTGAAGTAAACAAATGCAGATGGAGGCCAGATAAATTGGCAAAGGAAGCCCACCCTCAAAGCTGCTTTGCCCTCTTTTTTATACCTCTGGGTATAATTTGAATTTTCTGGCTTAGGTACCCTTTCAATAAAAAAAAATAACAATTATTTGACGCCGAATAATATTAATAGAAATATATATTAGTAAAATTTTGTATCAATTTTGGATTAAGTCCTCGGAGACGTTTTCACTTTCTGAAATAGTATAAAAATAAAGTCATCAATATTGATGACTAGACCTCGGAATTTTGTAGAAATTATATTTATCAAATATTAGAACTTTAAATACAAAAATGATAAAAATATTCAAGAATTATGCAATTAAATTTCGTAGCAAAAGTTATATCTACTTAAATATTAGCAATCCAGGAATAAAAAAAATGTGGGTAACGTAACGTAAAATACGTAAATAATATTTACCAAAGAAATTTAATAAGAAAATTGTTCAACAGCCTTCCCAGAAATGGAAATGGAATGATGTAATTTGTCAAGTAAGTGAAAAAAGGTGAAATTTAGTCTTAAAGTTTGGTATCATTCTAATTTTTATACCCTTGCAGAGGGATTTATAATTTTGGTCAAAAGTGTGCAACGAAGTGAAGGAGTCATCTCCGACCCTATAAAGTATATATATTCTTGATCAGGATCCCCTCCTGAGTCGATATAAGCATGTCCGTCTGTCCGTCTGTCTGTCTGTTTCTACGCAAACTAGTCTCTCAGTTTTGAAGCTATCGACTTCAAACTTTGCACACATCCTTCTTTCCTTTGCAGGCAGTATATAAGTCGGAACGGTCGGAATCGGTCAACTATATCCTATAGCTGCCATATAACTGATTGATCGGAATTGCCATAACTTTGTTGTTTTTAAAGTTAGAAGGATGGGACTTGCTATGCATTCCACTTTGGGCAAATTAATTCGATCTGCCAAATTTCATAAGGATCGGCCAACTATATAAGATCCGATATATATCTAATAATAGATAAAATCCACTTAACTAAAAGGAAGTTAGCTTTCATTTCTTGTTTTTTTTTGGCGATTGTTAAAAGATTTATCTTTATTATTAGATTTTTATTTTTTAGTATTTCATCATAAACTTAATATGGGTTTAAAAAACGATTAAATGGTAAAATGTTTTACATATATACAATATCTTTCTACGAATAAATTTATATACTAGGGTAGAAACGGGGTGTGTTTCAGATAAAAAATAAAGTATTACAAATACTTCAAATTATCGAGAGTTTGAATTATCAAATGGTTCGAATTTCTTTAAAGAAAATAAATACAACTTCGAATTATAAAGTGTTGATCAAATATACATATATTCCATTCATGTTTATTTATTAACTTTTCATGTTCCATACAGCTTTGATTGTTTAATGATTGTTTACTTTCAATCATTCTGCCTCTTGTACCCTTCAACTTTGAATTGTCGAGGAATCGACGCCGATTAGTTTGAATTACCGCGTAGTTTTGTTTAATGGCACTGATTTTTTGCTTCAAATGACCGAAAATAACCTAAATGTATGGAAAAAGTTCGAAATCTCAAGAGATTTTGTAGGGAACTCGTGCTACTTTTCAATTAATGAGATTTTCGGAATATCGAAGGTTTGAATTATCGAGGGTCGACTGTACTCCCATTGGACGATGAAGAGTCAGAATCAACTTAATGCTTCTTAAAAGCTGTCCTTAATAAGATTATCGCTTTTTTGGCTGACCGTGCTAAGTGTCAAAAAACTGTATTGCGATAAGTTTGCATTCTTGCCCATTAGGCAGCACATGTCCCCTCACTCTGCGCGCAGCCGCACAAGAGGGATAATAAAATCAGCGCTTATCTGTTAAGTTATCTGACTTTATTTTGCCCTTGAAGAAACTAAGCGAAGCCTGCTCTTTGTAAATTGATGGAAATAATTTTTTTTTATTCTCAGCTTAGCAATAAACACCCTTGGAGATCAGGTCAGTAATCATCATTGCTCAAGGCACACTGCGCTCGGAGACTTAAAACATCAGTTCTGTAACCACACCGCTAACATTTAGTAGTGAAACTAGTAAAACAGTATTCTCCCGCAGAGAATACTGCGGATATACCCGCAGAGAATACTGCGGATATACTCTCCCTACAGTCCCGCAGTTAGCAGGTGTGTGCTTCACCGAGGGCATGGATAATAATAATATTTAATTCACGCAATGCTCATCTGATATAGCTTTTCCAATATTCAGTAACTCGAATCATCCTCAGCAGCAACCAGCAAAGCATGCTGCAAAGACTATTTTATACAACAATGTGTCCTTCTCCAACCGCCTATCTGTATGCACTGTGGAGGGAATCATTCGGCAAGTTAAAAGGATTTCCATTGGTATCCAAATTACGTCAACCGATCTATGGATTCTGCAAAGAGGCAACAAATCGGGGTAACAACCAAAAAAAAACCATCAGCGGGAGAAGCGGTGGTATTGGGTAAGAAACTCTATCAGCCAATTCCCGTAAAGTGTTATTGAAACACAAACTATTCAAATGTCCTCCGTTAATGATGCCACAGACTTGGGTTATAGGAAGCAAGCGCAAAATACTCTAAGGCACAAAATCGCAGAATGGAGTTTTTACTGACATACTCGCTTCTTGTTTCAGCGGTATGTTGTTGGTGGTAACTGGAATGTTAGACATTGGATGAGGGGCGACACTTACAATTCCCAGAGGGGCTAAAATTCATGCCACTGGTTCACTAACTTGATACCCATTTGTATCTGGTCCCACAGTTACTGGCAGAAACTTCACAATTTACCATGAGATTACCATATTATAGTATATTAGTGTCCCATGGTATCCCCGTCATGGTAAAATATTAGCCAAAACGGGGATTTGGACTCGGATTAAATAGCTCTCGTTGTAAATCGATGTAAATCGTACGATGCAGCTACAAAGTAACGGCCCAATTTGAATTTGTCGATTAAGTCGGTGTTGTATAATTTAAGTTTAATGCAGTCATGCCCAACACTAAATAGGAAAATAGTGTAAGAAAAGTTTGCGAATGCCATTAGTAAATGTAAAGAGCGGCAAACCACAAGTGTAAGCAAGAAAAGCTTCTATTTTATAATTTTCTTAACATTTAAATAAAGATTTCAGCGCTTCGTTCAGAAAAGTCGGCTTGATTTACGTGGAAGGCTCTAGGGACCTGGGAGTGTCCCAACAGCGTACATAATTAATACCTCTCAAATCCAACTAGAGGGAGTTACCCTGCAGCAGCGAAAGGAAGTGAAATATCTTGGCATTTCTCTGGACAAGCCATCTCAAGTCTACGGTTACAAAATGTAATCTAAGGATTCAGAAACTGCGTTGGCTGGTAAATAGAATGAGCACCTTGCCGCTTATATGCAAAATGGTTGTATATGCGCATTGCATCCTTCCAATTTGGCTTTATGGTATACAAATTTGGCAGCCAAATCGAATTATAAACTCATGCAGATGTTGCAGAATAGAATACTCAGAATTAGATCAGACTGTCCAGGAACGTGCGCGGTTCCACTCTTCCCAGAGACTTAAAGCTGCATATTGTGGAAGAACAGATTGGTAGGCATACAAGCCGATATAGCGGCAAGCTCTTGAAACATCGCAGCCTACCTGTTTAAAAGTAATTCTAGCTAGACATTTAAAGCGTCGTTTTGTCAACCGTCATGACCAAGCTTTTCGACATGATGCATGTGCAGTGCATGTGCCAGAGATATTTTCTTAAACTGTGTTGTTTAAAAAAGGACAAGTCCACAATTGTAGCAAATTTAATCTAATCTGACATGAGAGGTCTGGAGCAGTGAAAATTATATTCTGTCAAATAAGAGACTCATTGTGCAATTTTGGTTGAAGGACGGCCCATGCGTACTTTGCAGCACGTGCTAATCAGCTGTTCAAAAAAGTTAAAGGTTTACATAACTGTAACTGCCAACACCAAATACAACATACTTTTAGGAGCTCAAGAAACTTTTCAAGGATATTTTGCGTAGCATGCTTTAGTGCAGGGCTCTGCATAATATTTTCAACCCTATAACAATTATGGAAAGACTGATCCTGAATAGACTACTTATTGACGAGAATGTCACCAGTGCGATTCCGGAATTCCAGTTCGTCTTTCGTCTTCAACATGGAACTCCTGAGCAATTGCATAGAGTTATCAACTTTGCTTTAGAAGCCTTAGAGAATAAGGAGTATGCAGTTGCTGCCTTTCTTGACATCCAGCAGGCCTTTGACAGAGTGTGGCACCCTGGGCTCCTGTACAAAGCCAAAAGTCTTTTTACACCACAACTGCTCCAGCTCGTGAAAAGCTTCCTGGAAGAACGCACTTTCCACGTATCTGCTGATGGATACAAGTCATCCACTAAACCGATCTCTGCCGGAGTCCCCCAAGGTAGCGTCCTCGGCCCTACTCTATATTCTATTGATACTTCAGACATGCCTACACAAACTCCTGTTACTGAAGTGAATGAACAAGACATACTAATTGCGACCTACGCTGATGACACTGCGGTCCTAACCAAAAGCAGTCGTATCTTTGGCCACATTTGCATTGCAAGAGTATCTGGACGCATTTCATCAATGGGCCATGAACTGGAACATTCGAGTGAACGCAGACAAATGTGCCAATGTTATGTTCTCCAATCGCCGAAGCACCTGCCCAGGAGTCAACCTCAACGGAAGCCCAATTAGAGCCCTTCCGGCATACAAGTACCTCGGTGTTACTCTGGACAAAAAACTCACTTTTAGCAGGCACATTACTTGCATCCAAAACTCCTACAGGACCAAAGTGGCTCGGATGGCTTGGCTTCTCGCACCACGCAACAAGCTCGCACTTGGATGTAAGGTCCAAATATATAAGTCTATATTAGCACCAAGTCTTTTCTACGGACTCCAGGTTTATGGTATAGCTTCTAAAACAAACCTCAACAAAATCCGGGTTTTGCAAGCGAAAACTCTTCGAAGGATCTCTGGAGCTCCGTGGTTTATACGAACCAGTGACATCGAACGTGTTCTCAACGTTCCCAAACTTGGAGACAAGCTGCAGAAACTTGCTCAGAAATATATGGAAAGATTAAATGAGCACCCCAACAGCCTAGCCAAAAAACTTAGCACCGCTGCTATTAGCGCAGATCCAAGGAATCAAGTTAGAAGAAGACTAAAACGACATCACCCTCAAGACCTACCAGACCGGATCTTGACTTAGTAAATTTGCTATCTGCATTCATTTAACATCCTAAATCAATAACATGTATTCACTTCTTGCCCTAAGTAACACTTAGACAAATTATTGTATAAAATTGTAAATACTCATTAGATTAAGCTGCCAATTGGGTAGCAGTGCGCTAATCCTTAGAATAAAATTTCCACATTTATAAAAGTTAAAAAAAAAAAAAAAAAAACAATTTGACACCAAATTTATAATAATTCAATAATATACGTAAATATATAATATAACATCAAACATAAAATTTGGACTTACCCCTGATAAAAATTGCTTATCATTGTAGACGGATGTATGAGATGTTAATGTTGGAGACATTGCAGGAGTAACAGAACTTTCTGTACTAAAATAAGCAAGAAATGAACTACCTGCAAATATAAAAATTCTTCCCTTGTTAAAGTTATCAATCGTAATAATCTTTTTTTACGGTATTTAATAAACAATTTAATTGACGAATAAATGCAATACATGCATAAAAAATTACACATTAAAAATATTCTTACCCGGCACGTGTTTATATCGTTTATTGTAATTGTTCTACGTGCCGAATAAGGTTTTTTTTTAATGTAATATTTTTTGCATTTATTCGTCACCAAAATTGATATTTTGCATGTGGCATTTGCCACCGTTATTATAATTTCTAGTATATAGTAGGAAGAGTTATTTGGTTTTTGATTTTCCAGTACTGTACGGGCTGAGACTGAGTCGGTGCATATAGCGAATTTTCTTTTTGGTTTATACGCTGTAGGCAACTCCAATGACTGATTTTGACCCTTCTGTGTACAAGAATGTGTGCTGTTTGGTTCCTTTAATTTTTTGGAAGTTTAGTAGTACATATAGTATGTAGTATATATACAGTGGCTCACAGCTTAAATGAACCAAAGCAATTTGTAATCTTTAAGTTCATATTACTTCCATATTAAGCACGATAACAAAAAAATTTAAACGCCATTATGCTTAGAAATTACTTATAGTAAAGTCCTTAAAAAAAATATATATATTTTCTACATCATTAGAAAAAGAGAGAAGAAAACCCACATTTTTCTTTAAAAATAGATACACAGCCTATTTGAACCACTCACTTTATTCATCAATTTCTTCTTAACTATGAGATGGATAGGAGTTATTCCTTTTACTATGCCTTCTTGGAAGTGTTCTTTACCACTTTTTTTTATGAGGTCGGACAACAACTGATCAGCGGGAATTAGTGCTCCACCACTTTAAAAATGGCTTATCGCGTCGCAAAATTGCTGAAATAGTAAATTTTCCCGACTCTACGGTTCAGCACATAGTATCCCGTTATTTCAAGTTGAAGTTGAAGTTAAAAATGAATTGGGAAAGGATTGCAGCTCAGAAACAATCCGCCGAATCCTTCGCAACCACGAATTTAATGGAAGAGTGGCTCGAAACAAGCCATTCATCAGTAAAAAAAATCATCTTGCCCGGCAAAAGTTTGCAAAGGAGCATGAAAGCAAGGATATGAGCTTCTGAAGTTATATTCGCAGATGAGTCAAAATTTAATCTCTTTGGCTCCGATGGCATGACTTATGTGTGGAGAAGGCCAAATACCGAGCTGGAAAGTAGAAATGGTATGGGCCTGTATGTCGGCCAGTGGGGTTGGCAGTTTGTGTTGGCTCATTCAAAGTGCTGAAAAATTGGGGATTAAGGAAAATTTCAGATTCTATCAAGATAACGATCCCAAGCACAAGTCGGGGCTCGTTCAAAGTTGGCTAATTTGGAACTGCCCTCACGTCGTAAATCCAGCCGCACAATCTCCTGACTTAAATGTCATTGAGAATTTGTGGGCAATATTGGATCAGAACATAAGAAAACGACAAATTTCTAACAAAAACGATTTAAAAATAGCCCTTACCGAGGAATGGGAGAAAATTTCGCCAGAAATAACCAAAAAATTGGTTGATTCTGTCCCGAAGAGGCTTAAACTTGTCCTTAACAACAAAGGAGGACATAATAAGTACTAATATTTAAGACTTGAAAATTATTATAAAAAAAATTAAATTTAAAAAAATTGGTTCAAATTAGCTGTGCTATAAAAAAATGCAGTATTTTTGTTATTTATTTGTTAAGCCCGTTTCAAAAATTCTGGAAAAATATATGGAAATTTTTTTGTTTAATTTAAAATACGTATTTTTAAATTTGCGTTGGTATTGTATTGGTAAGTTTGTTTGTTTAAAAGTTATGGCGATTTTAAGTTACAATATCATACTGGTTCATTTAAGCTGTGAGCCACATATATAAAATGTATGATGAAATATTCAAAAATATAATATAATAAAATGGCTGGGGCCCGACGCAAGAAATTTTTGTGACCATTTTCGTTGTATGAAATGAGTAGTCTATATGTTGTATGGTTAGTGCCACACGTTAAGGCATGCGTGTCGCCACATAGAAGACTGGCGTCCGCTGTGATGTACTCGTATGTACAAGAGGTGGAGAACTGTCGATGGCACTATTGGGACTATCGATGGTTAGCCACTATCGACAAGCTCTCGATAGCGGCGTGCACTTTCGATAGTGGTCAATCGCAATCGTCGACAGTGGCAAAGCAGGACAAACTACTTCAAATAGGCGTAGAAGGCTTAAAAACGAACATGTCTTACTTTTTCGTAACCAAAATTGTTGGTTGAATTAAATATATAAATATCAGTAAAGGCTAGCCTAAAAAATACAAAATTATATTATTTGAATAATATTTATATATTATTTTCAGATAAAGATTGGAAAACCAATGTCATACTTTTATACTTTAAATAAATATGGACTATTAAAAAAAACTAATACAATTTTTTTTTTTAATGTTTACTTACTGCACTATCGACGATAGATTTTCTTTACTATCATCGATAGTTTATGGAAACTATCAAGCACTTTCGATGGCGCAGACTATCGATCCACCTCGAATGTGAACATATATTATTAATTTTCGGCAAAGCAGACACAATTCAAACCCTCAATGTCATTATAATGATATATATATATAATGTTTATATAGATACATACATATACCCATACATTTTCATGTTGCGGCGCATGCGCTTTTCTGAACATTCGTAGATCTTTTCCTTTTGCTGAGCTGATGTTCTTGAGTTTTGGAATTGATTGTAACCGCCCGCAGCAGTAATTTGGAGTTTAAACTCAGAGTAATAAATTTGCACCCCTTCGCCACAGGTTTTGTTATTAAATTATTAAAAGTGCATTGGAAAATTATAGGACGTAGTTTATTTTTTTGTTGTTTTCCATCGCCTTGAACTTCGCTTAATTACGTAATGAAGTCTATGTCATTTACATACATTAAATGTGGAGATAGACCTTGAGATAACGCAACTTTTGATATATCGTTTGATATATCGTTCATATGGGAACGTGGGAAAAGTCGCTTACTCAAGATATACATGCTGGCTGTGAAGCTAAGGTATGAACATATTCATAGCGTTTCACAATTACATTGCGAACATAAAAAATAAAAAAAAATAATAAAAGCATTTACATTATTTTATTTAAATAAGAAGTTGTAGTTAAGAAATTCTTATTTACTGGCCACTGGTCGCGATCGCCCTCCGAAAAAATATTCCAAAACAATTTTCTGCTTTTTTTCTTCACCGCTAGAAGCGCTTTTCAATCGATACGAGCGCCATGGAAATCCATGGAATTTTTGGGGGAAATCTTCAAAGATATGATAAGTGTTGGCTCACGGATGCGGGGGAGTTGATGGCCAAGGAGTTTGGCGACAAAATTGATATCAAATAAAACGAAAAGCAAAAGCTAACTTCGGGTGGAGCCGAAGTTAATATAGAAGCTATATTTGACGTAGCTTATATTATTAGATATATGTCGGATATATATCTAATAATATAACTTCCGATTCATTTAGTAGTGTTTTCATTTCCGATCGTTTAGTTATATGGCAGGTACAGGATTAAGTCGGCCAATTCTTATGAAATATGGCAGATCGGATAAGTTCCCAAAAGTGGAATCCATAGAAAGTCCAAATCTTCTAACTTAAAAAACATAAAAAATTACATTATAAATATTCTGATTCTGCACAAGGAACAATAACAATAAACAATATAAACACGTGCCGGGTTTGAATTTTTTTAATGAGTAATTTTTTCTACATTCAATTTACTAACACTTTCAAACTATTTAACAATCTCGGAGTCGCTTTACAGCTAGTAATCATAAAGTGGTCGTTTTGTCGTATGGGTCTCGATGTAATGAAGGCAACGAAAACAACATTTAACATTTAGCGACAAAGAATACATGCTTAAATAGGTTTGATGGAGTATTACTCCAGCTCATTCTTTTCTGCGGTGCTTGGGGTACCTCTTAAAATTCAGCAACACGTCAAAATGTTAAGGACAGGTGGGCTACGACATGTGTAAAAGTAAAAACCGAACCACTTGTCATGAGTCGACGTCAGAACCGTCCAGTTGCAAAGTGGGCAGACCACTGTTGAATTTTGGAAAATTATGTGGAGCCCCAGGGAGTGAAAAACAGAATGTGGCGGTGTGTGGACATAAAAGGTATGAAACGAATATACTTGTAAGCTAAAGTTATTAAAAGTGAGTATCTGTCCTGATGGGGTTAGTATATAGGTAGGTACACAGGCAGGTGCATAGGTACCGTTCTCTTTATGCATTGGAAGATAAACGCCTAAAATTGTATTTAACCACAAATGAAAGCGAACCTCGGGAGTACCCTTGCAGTTAAGCGTTGAGATTGGTGTCACCACACAATGTATTTTGCAATGTAATATTTTTATATGTACTGATTTGGCTCCAAAATACGCGTCGATTGGTATCTCATCCATCCCGATCCGACATTTCTTTTCCAAGTTTCTTTCCAAAAGATTTTTAAAGAATTTCCCAAATGAAAAAGTTTTCAGATTTTACTCCGAAAAAATGTCCCGTCCGCGTTTCCCTTATTTTGTCTCTTAAAATTTTGAAAAAATTTGAGTACGTTAGTTACTAAAATTTAAGCAATATTTGTTCTAAGATTTTTTTAAATTACTTAAGGTTACCTTAAAGGTTAAGGTTACCCTTCTTTAACATCAACTGTCTAAATCGAAAGAACAAAAAAATACACTAATAAGAAATTGTTTTTAAGAAAATTTTTTTTCCAAAATTGGCTCTAACCTAAATCCGTCCGTCTGTATGTCAACAACAAAGTTATGGCATTTCGGATCAATCAGTTATATGGCAGCTATAGGATATAGTTGACCGATCCCGGCCGTTCCGACTTATATACTGCCTGCAAAGGAAAGAAGGATGTGTGCAAAGTTTGAAGTCGATAGCTTTAAAACTGAGAGACTAGTTTGCGTAGAAACAGACAGACAGATGGACAGACGGACATGCTTATATCGACTCAGTAGGTGATCCTGATCAAGAATATATATACTTTATAGGGTCGGAGATGTCTCCTTCACTGCGTTGCACACTTTTGACCAAAATTATAATACCCTCTGCAAGGGTATAAAAATACACTGAACAGAAAAATTGTTTTAAAGGAAAAAATGTTTTTTTCAAAATTGGCGCATTCGATCTTATTTATGTTGCATGTGGATATTGCCCTTGAGATGACGCAACTTTTGATATATTGCTTATATCTGGAATAATTTGTAAACTCAAGATATAGTCCTATAAGTGGAGCTACCAATTTTGTGTAGCCTCTTGTGAAGCTTGGAGTTTCGTACACATGTGCGTGTATTTTATTTTTTTTTGGCAATTTTGCTTTTGGGGGTCTGTGCATATATTTGTAGAATAACTTAGAAAATATCGAGTATATCTTTTCAGCTTTTAGTTTATTTAAATAAATAAAATCGAAATAAAAATAGGGCTTAGAGTAAAAAAGAAACAATTGGTTCGACTAGGACTAGAAATCAGGGGCCCACCGTGTCAGAAACCACAATGCTCTCCACTCGGGTAACCTCGAATTTTGTTGTTTGATGGCAAATTTTGATGTAATTCTCCTTAGTGTTTCAGTTTCACATGTCTTAATGAGAACTCTCAGAAGTTCACAACTTTACGAGCAAACAGCTTCTTAAGCACATATGCCCCCTAAGCATATAATGCATATATATAAAACACAGCATTTCTTAAATTCCATCAACGCCGTTTTTGGGCCGTAACAACACATTTTGCTTGAAAATTACAATCATGGATTAAATGCTAAAAATACTGGGCGAACCGAATCTACATCTGAAATTCGTTTCTTAATTTTCGTTTTTATTATGTAAAATTTTATACGCATTCCAAATGTTTTGCGCGGAAAACTTAAGCCTCTTGGATCAATTGTCGAGATGTCTGCCTGTAAATCTTAAGAAAATGTTCGATTTCGATAAAGGTTCGATTTCCAGCAGAAAAGAGGTGTATTTGAGATATATATTTTTTTATTTTATTTATTTTTTAATAGCGCAGTTTAAATATAATATATTATATTCAAAAATTTGTTTAACGTGAAAAGATACAAAGTGAGATTTCTTCGTATTTTTTAAAGCCATATCATGGCAGTCACGCCAATGATCAATATACACAAATTGTGTTTACACAAATATCAGAAGACGTGATATCCCAGTTATAAATTCCCAAACAAAGAAAATATACAATTAATGAGTTAATAAGCTATAACTTTGGACAATGAAAAAATATTCAACGCAACAGCTACGTCAATTGTGGATCTTCATTGCAAAATAAAACACTTTTATTCGGCACGTGCATAAAAGCGTTTGAAAAATTGTAAAACAGACGCGTGCCGTGTATGAATTGTATCAATGTATAATTTCTTACATATTTATTGGGCTTTTTCGTCACCAAAAATGATGAGGCATTTTGGTCTTTGCAAGTACGTTCGTCACCATTGTTTTACTTCGTCAAGATGAATTTTTTTTTTTGATTTGATATTATTAATTTTTTATTGAATACGTAGATCGGTAATCTTTAAACTTTATTTTGTTAACAATGATTCCTAAACCATAAATATAAGCAAGACTTAAATATAAACAAGTCTATTTAGATTGATTTAGTAATTCTGTTTAAATAATGACTTTATACAAGAATAATATAACCCTTTCCCATCTGATCCTAACAGTTGGAAAGAACAGTTCAACTATAAGCACAAACTCCAAAACATTAAGCTGTGCACAGGCTGCTGCTTAAAATGGGTAGCTCCACATATCAGATTATATCTGGAGTATGAAGATAATCCCATGTAAAAACGATATATCAAAAGTGGCAATATGGCAACAAGATCGTTAAAGCACACGTCTAAATCGAAACTGGGTTGAAGATAAGTGATGATAGAGGCTACAGTTGCAGTAATTTTAGGAAAATAGGCTGTGGAGAACACGGAATTCCATTTACCGCATACAGACACTTGAGGCACAGCGAGGCGCTCAACAAAGTGATCTAGCTACTATCCAACGCCAAAGTAACATCAAAGCCATGCCATAGAGCATGATGGATTTCCTGACTTTTATGAAAAACACCATACAAACCCTTATGCAAAATCAAATCATATAATCTGCTCTCGTCCCAACAATAAAAATTATCGATGCTCAAATAACAAGATGGAAGAGGGAGGCTGCGAGATAATGGCGTACGTAGACAATGTCGCAATCTTGTTTACAGGTAATTACCCTCAAACGCTCTGCAATCTCATAAGCGAAAAATTGCAAACCCTATCCGAACGGACAAGCAGAAATAGCCTAGGAGTAAATGCGCAGAAAACAGAGTTAGTCCTCTTCATCAGGAAATCCTCTTCCCGCCCCTCGTCCCACCAAGACTCAATAACCATAGGCTCTCCTTCTATGTTTATTGGTATTCTATGGTCATAGGAAACAAATGGGGCATGTCTCCTAATATTGTAAGCTGGATCTACACTGCCATAGTCAGACCTATACTACTATACGGAGTTCTGGTATGGTGGCCAGCCTTCAAAAAGAAAATATACTTAAAATCCTGGAAAAAATGCTGCGATCAGCAGCACTATGCTGCTGCAGCACTCCACGATTCTGCTGAACGATCCACTCATTCCCAGTATTACAGACTACTTTATTCCAAGGGAGTATACACAAAAACCATTTCAAGCACCCTCATTCCTAACAGAGAGGAATGGGGAGACCATATACCAGGCCCAGAGAAAGCAATATGCTTCCATACTGATAGCTCCAAATTGAACAACAGAGTAGCAAGGGGAATATACTCCGTGCAACTAGGCATTAGAAGCTCTTTCAGACTTCACTGCAAATCACTGCAGCGTATTTCAAGCCGAAGTGATTGCCATAAGGGAAGCGCTAAAATACCAAAACTTACACAACTCCACACAAAGAGGAGTTAAAATATACAGCGACAGACAAGCGGCTATAAAATCGATCAGCTCGGTAAAAAGCAATTCTAAAACAGTCTCAGACTGCAGATCATTTCTCCACGAGATGGCAAACCAGTATGACATAAGCCTCATCTGGGTCCCAGGTCTCAGGGACATCACAAGCAACTGCATAGCAGATGAACTGGCACGCACCACACCGCTCCAGGGAGAACTGGAGGGTACTGGTGTACCACTAGCCTCATACAAGCTCCAACTTTGGGAAGCCAACAAAAAGTGAACCAGGTTAGCTGGGAAACCGTCCCAAATTGCCGGTTGGCCCGCCAACTGTGGCCCAAAATCTCTATAAAAAGAACAACTCAACTACTTAGTATGGACAGAACCCACATTGGCACGGCTATAGTCATCACGGGGCACTGGCTAGTGGGAACACATGCTAGGCAAATGAATTCACCCCACAACGTCTACTGCAGCAGCTGCAGGGACGAAGAGGAGGAAGAAACCGACAACATCTTCTCTGCTACTGCCCAGCTTTGCAGTCTCTCAGACTTCAGCACCTGGGCGATAGGGTTCCTCAACAGCATCTCAACGATGTCAGAAATAGACCCCAACAGGATAGAAAAGTTCACCAAAACCTCAGGGTGAGGGAACTGCTAGACCATAAGACCTCTTCTGCATCTAAAGGGATTTTAGATTCAGCCCACGGTATCACAAGGGACCGAATACGGTCCAAGTGTGGCGGTTGCCTCCTCAAGAGGTGAACGCCAGCCGTCTAACCTAACCAATGCAGCTGGCTGAATAATATCTCACAAATAAATACAATTTCCATATTAGAGGCTATACGTTCTACAGAATAAACTATTCGAACGGCAAAGAGCGTGATAAAACATCATTTATCATTTTCACCAAAGTCTTGCAACAAACTACCTACAAGCCACATCAAGAGCGCTACAGTCATACAGCGGCATCTTGACTATTGCAGCAGTTTACAGTCCGCCTTCCTTTATAATCTCGGAGGTATAACCGATTTCTATCAGCTAAACATTAGCACGGGGTCTCGCGTCTCAGGACTCCCAAAGGAAGTCAATAATAAATCAATAATGAACTAACTGGATTATGTCTCCCCGGATAGCGCAACATACTGGATTGCAGACCGTAGAAAACTGCCTGACAAAAGAGACGCCTGTATAGGGCCTCAGAAACCTATCACTCGCAGCAGCAACGGACCCAATAATCATCCGGCCCCTGAAATTGCTGAAATCATCAAGGATCGACTAAAATCTAAAACCACACAATATGTTCTCTACACATCTAAGTTTGCTGACACCACCGATATCATCGAAGTGCTCGACTCGAGCAACAGAGCAACTAGCGGATCACTTACCTATCTGACTGGCGGCTTAAAACTAACGAACAAAACTGTACATAACATAACGTTAACACATCTAAACGTTAACACATCAATCATGTCCTCCGCTATGTTTGAACAATATTCAGATCCCGCAAGTTCTACAATGCAACGCCCTCCCAGCCAATCAAAAATTGACTCATCTGATCAATAAAACTGTTAATAGATAGCTATAGTTTTAAGATTTGATAATCTGATGTAATTCCCCAAAGGAGAAAATTCATTCCATTTGACTATAAAATATTATAAATTTGACCTATATAGCTGAAATGTGTTTTCCAGATGTAAATACTAATTTACTAGAACTATCTAGTTATATACAAATATTTGATATTTGGCATCAAAACTTTTTCAAAATAGTTTCCCGAATAGGTGCTACAGAAATATGGCATTTTTGACGGAGTGGCAATAATTTTAACAACCTAACCATTCATAGGAGTCTTCGTGCAAAATCGTATTGATCGATCTCTTAAAGTCTCTAAGATCCAGGACCTTATGAAGGTCAGCCTGTCAGACGGACATGGCTACATCGACTTTGCTGTTGATGCTGATTAAGTATATATATACATTATGGGGCAACAGGGGGGTCGGAGTACCGGGATATACTAAACAATTTTTTATTATATCCCGGTAAAAAAGGCATTTTTTATAAACAAAAATGTACTACTGCGATTAAAATGCTATTTATTGAGTGGTGGTTACTGTTGGTTAGGAATACAAGTTGGAGGGCAAGCTCTATCGTTAATCCAGGGGGGGCGGGGATGTACTTGTTTAGTTTCGCTGGGCCGGGCAGTTTAGCACAAGGCTGCGAGCACGGCACTCACCGGCCTCGGAGTCAAACCACAGACCGGCGCGACACTTTCGGAGCAGGCGGCGACCCTCACGGCACTCGTAGAAGCGTCTGCAGTGTTTGGGGTCCCGGACCAGACTGCCCTCAGCACGACCGACGCACATAGCACTGCTGCCCACCGGACTGTTGCTGGCAAAGAGATTCCTCAACGGTTTGGGAATCAAATTAATTAGCCCCTCACTGGCTGAATTCTGGAATCGAGATGTCTCAGCGGTGCAGGGTGGAGTTGTGGGTTGACGACAAGCGGTAGTGGTGGTCTCGGTACAGGGAGGTGGTGGTGGGGGCGTTGGAGTATTGGTGGCCTGACACGGTGGGCGAGGTGGAGGGGGTGTTGTGCCTTTGCATGGTGGACGAGGAGTTGTTACATCATTTGGACCAGGGGTCGTAGACTTTGATTGACCATTGCATGGAGGACGTGGAGTTGTTTCAACATCTGGACTAGCGGTCGTAGACCTTGATTGACCATTGCAAGGAGGACGTGGAGTTGTTTCAACATCTGGACTAGGGGTCGTAGACCTTGATTGACCATTGCAAGGAGCACGTGGAGTTGTTACATCATTTGGACCAGGTGTCGTAGACTTTGATTGACCATTGCATGGAGAACGTGGTGTTGTTACATCTTCCCGAGATGGTGTAGATGTCGTGGCTTTGGTTGATGGGACTATTGGACCACATGGTGTAGTTGTCGTAGTGGTAGTTGTTGTTGTAGTAGTGGTTGTTGTAGTGGTGGTTGTTGTGGTAGTGGTTGTTGTAGTCGTGGTTGTGGTTGTAGTAGTTGTCGTTGTAGTGGTTGTTGATGTAGTTGTAGGGGCGCAAGTCGTAGTTGTAGTCGTGGTTGTCGTTGTAGTGGTAGTGGTTGTTGTAGTCGTGGTTGTTGTTGTAGTAGTTGTCGTTGTGGTGGTTGTTGATGTAGTTGTAGGAGCGCATGATGTTGTAGTTACATCATCACTAGTAGTAGTAGGTTTGTTTGACTCCGTGGATGATGGTTGGTTTGGACCAGGTGTCGTAGACTTTGATTGACCATTGCAAGGAGGACGTGGAGTTGTTAAATCATTTTGACCAGGTGTCGTAGACTTTGATTGATCATTTGGACCAGGTGTCGTAGACTCCGATTGATCATTTTGACCAGGTGTCGTAGACTTTGATTGATCATTTGGACCAGGTGTCGTAGACTCTGATTGACCATTGCATGGAGGGCGTGGAGTTGTTACATCATTTGGACCAGGTGTTGTAGACTTTGATTGACCATTGCAAGGAGGACGAGGAGTTGTTAAATCATTTTGACCAGGTGTCGTAGACTTTGATTGATCATTTGGACCAGGTGTCGTAGACTCTGATTGATCATTTTGACCAGGTGTCGTAGACTTTGATTGATCATTTGGACCAGGTGTCGTAGACTCCGATTGATCATTTTGACCAGGTGTCGTAGACTTTGATTGATCATTTGGACCAGGTGTCGTAGACTCTGATTGATCATTGCATGGAGGACGTGGAGTTGTTATATCTTCCCTAGAAGGTGTAGATGTCGTGGCTTTGGATGATGGAATTATAGGACCACATGGTGTAGTTGTTGTCGTTGTGGTAGTAGTCGAAGGTGTTGTTGTAGTGGTGGTTGTTGTTGTAGTGGTTGTTGTGGTAGTTGTTGTTGTAGTCGTGGTTGTTGTTGTAGTAGTTGTCGTTGTAGTGGTTGTTGATGTAGTTGTAGGAGCGCAAGTTGTAGTTGTAGTCGTGGTTGTCGTTGTAGTGGTGGTAGTGGTGGTTGTTGTGGTAGTTGTTGTTGTAGTCGTGGTGGTTGTTGTAGTAGTTGTCGTTGTAGTGGTTGTTGATGTAGTTGTAGGAGCGCAAGTTGTAGTTGTAGTCGTGGTTGTCGTTGTAGTGGTTGTTGTGGTAGTGGTTGTTGTAGTAGTTGTCGTTGTAGTGGTTGTTGATGTAGTTGTAGGAGCGCATGATGTTGTAGTTACATCGTCACTAGTAGTAGTAGGTTTGTTTGACTCCGTGGATGATGGTTGGTTTGGACCAGGTGTCGTAGACCTTGATTGATCATTGCAAGGAGGACGTGGAGTTGCTACATCATTTTGACCAGGTGTCGTAGACTTCGATTGATCATTTGGACCAGGTGTCGTAGACTCTGATTGATCATTTTGACCAGGTGTCGTAGACTTTGATTGATCATTTGGACCAGGTGTCGTAGACTCTGATTGATCATTGCATGGAGGACGTGGAGTTGTTACATCTTCCCTAGAAGGTGTAGATGTCGTAGCCTTGGTTGATGGAATTATAGGACCACATGGTGTAGTTGTTGTCGTTGTGGTAGTTGTCGTAGTGGTAGTTGTTGTTGTCGTTGTGGTGGTCGTGGTTGTTGTTGTAGTAGTTGTAGTGGTTGTTGATGTTGTTGTAGGAGCGCAAGTTGTGGTTGTGGTTGTAGTGGTTGTTGTGGTAGTAGTTGTTGTAGTCGTGGTTGTTGTGGAAGTAGTTGTTGAAGTGGTTGTTGATGTAGTTGTAGGAGCGCAAGTTGTAGTCGTAGTGGTTGGGGCGCAAGGTGTTTCAATTGTTGTTGTAGTAACAATAACACAAGGTGGTTTAGTGGTAGTTTCACATGGTGGTGGTGGTGGTGGAGTGGTTGTCAGTTTACAGAGAGGCGCCGGGGTTGTGGTGATACCTTTGCACGAATCCTGTGGAGGCTTGGGCCTGGTGATTCTATGGCCAGATCCGACGCAGATAGCGGCAGATGCCACAAGGGCCAGCAAAAGGAAATTTGCTGCAATAAAACCTATTAACCAAAGCCCACACTTATGGTACTTGCTATTCCATGGTACTTACACAGATTCATCGAAAACTTCAGGCGGCGCAAAAGGATAACTAACTACTGTTGGTTACTTTACCGCTTTCGCTTCGGTGCTCTAAGATCTGACATTTGCACTTCACTTTTATAGTCGGAAGGTAGAATATATTCCGTGTTTTGAACTACAAAGTTACAAGTAAGTTACGACTTTTTACCTGATAACTAAGGGCCAATTTACAAAGTGCAGAAGTCTGATAACGTATTCTGTTGTTACGAAACGTTTTTTACTTCCTATTATATTAGTCCAATGCAAATTCTTTATTAACTTCAGTGATTAAAGTCATTACTACATTTTCTGTCAATACATTTTCTGCAATGTAGTAATTTCGTATGGTATGTTTGTTATCTGCAATGATCTAGGCTTTTGTGAAAAAACTTCAATTCGGTCTTTAATTGTCTATTGATAGGAAGAGCCTTAATCTCTAACTAAAGGGGAAATGAAGACTAAAATTAATTTATTGTATATGCATTTTAAATAAATTTATAAAATTTAATAACAAGTGTCATAATAAGATTTTGAAATCAGGCGTGCGCGAAAAGACCCTATATATAGCCGAAGAATGAAAAACTTTCTATGTGCGTCCGATCTAAATGAATGTTATACCAAAAGAAAGGTATTGTTTTAATTGGATCATTTTTTTCATCGATTACCCGAAAGCTTATTGGTTTGCGAGAAATTTGGGTGAAAGTAAAAAAAAGTTGATTTTTCTAATTGGAGATATATTGATTATTACAGATTATTACAGATAATCTATATACAGATCTTTCCAAATGTATGCAGTTTGTCCCTCTGTTTGTGTGTTTGCACCATTTCTTTCCTAGCCATTATGAAAAAAATTGAAGATATTTGTTACTAATATATGAGCATCTTTTGTTCTACATTTTTATACCCTTGCAGAGGGTATTATCATTTTGGTCAAAAGTGTGCAACGCAGTGAAGGAGACATCCCCCACCTTATAAAATATATATATTCTTGATCAGGATCACCTGCTGAGTCGAAATAAGCATTTCCGTCTGTCTGTCTGTTTCTACGCAAACTAGTCTCTCAGTTTTAAAGCTATCGACTTCAAACTTTGCACACATCCTTCTTTCCTTTGCAGGTAGTATAAAGGTCGGAACGACCGGGATCGGTCAACTATATCCTATAGCTGCCATATAACTGATTGATCGGGAATGCCATAACTTTGTTGTTTTTTTTAAGTTAGAAGGAAGGGACTATCTATGCATTCCACTTTGAACAAATTAATTCGATCTGCCAAATTTCATATGGATCGGGCAGCTATATAAGATCCGATATATATCTAATAATATAAGCTGCCACATATCTGCAAGGGTATATCAACTTCGGGTCCGCCCGAAGTTAGCTTTCCATTCTTGTTTTAACTTTCCTTAATTTAACGTTAAACAATGTAAATAAAAAAAAAATTTTAAAATTAACCTCATAACCAATAAAGCTATCTAAACATTTTTTACTTCGTTGAAAATTTTTTTTAAATATGTATTTCATATTTTTAAGCAGAAAACGTCTCAATACTAGAAAAAAGGATATGCACTAAAAAAAATTTTTTTTGTTCTCTAAAGTTTTTAATTATGTTGTATTTGGAGAAAACACTTAAGATTACGAAACTTTATCTGCCATAACCCGTCAACTTAATATAGTCCTACCAATAGCTACGAATTTTGTGCAGTCATCTGTAAAGCTTAGCGTTATGTACACATACATATGTACATGTACGTGTAGATTTGATGGATAATTTTTTTGAGCTTGTGCATAAACAATTGTATGCAATAAACTAGAATATTTTGATTATAATCTTCTTCTAAATAATTTCAAGTGAATTAATAAAGTCAAAAGTTTGGCGGAAGAATTTTTGAAGGACTTATAGATATTTATATTCTGATGCCCATATTGGCTTGCGGTATTTTTAAACGAGCTAATTTCAGGGGCTATTTGAAATAGTGCTATCAGATTTGACCCTTAGACTCCTATGATAACCAATGCATATCAGGTTTGTGTCAAAATTTCGCCACGCCCCTATTCGCTATCATATATTCGCTATATTCATGAAGTACTTCCAGCTCAGAAAAATGCTGTGAAAAAGTCTAATGCCAAAAGTTCCAATGCCTAATTTATACCGAAAAAACAAAATTCGGCCTTTGCTAATGCCTATCACAGCGGACGGCCGTCCGCTATGTGGCGACATGCATGCCCTGCTTGTAGCAGGCGCGTGAAGACACTATATAGAGCCGAAGAATTAAAAATTTTCTCGTTCAATCTGAATGAGTGATATACCAAATTAAAGGTATTGTTTTCATTAGAGGGATTTTATCCAAACATTGGACAAAAGTAGATTGGCTTGGGAGAAATTTGCGTATATGTAAAAAGCTTTCGATTCACTAAATTGAAGATAGTGGGGACATTGGTTTCACCAGACAAAATGTTTTTATATACGCTTCTGCTCCAAAATACGCGTCGATTGGTATGTCAACCATTCCGATCAGACATTTCTTTCAAAACTTATTCAGGAAAAACGATTTTTAAAGAATTTCCCAAATGAAAATGTTTTTAAAATTTTGAAAAAATTTGAGTATGTTAGTTACCAAAATCTAACTTTTACCATCTACCAAAATAACGCAACTTTGGATATATGTATCATTCATGTCTGGGAAAAGTCGCTTACTCAACATTTACATACAATGGAATACAGTGGAACAATAACAATAGACGATGTAAACACGTGCCGGGTAAGAATATTTTTAATGTATAATTTTTTATACATATATTGCATTTATTCGTCATCAAAATTTATATCAGATATTTTGGACGTGGCATGCGGGTTCGCCACCGTTATTTTCCCTCGTTATGAGGGGTTTTTTTTAATATGATAATTAAATAAACAACCTATTGACGAAGTTAAATATCGGTAAATATCTCATATCTATGTTGATGACGAAACTATCAAATAATATTTAAGTAAGAATAGTTTTATACCCTTGCAGAGTGTATTCCTGATCAGGATGCATGTATGGAGGGATGGGATGAAAAATATGCTTGTACGCCTGTGTATGTTTTAACGCAAACTATTCTATAATCAGAACTTTTCATTTCCTTCACACTTTTTCCTTCACACGTTTTTCTTTTCTTTTCAAGTAGTATAAAATTCGAAACAGGAATTACTATAAGGATCGGCAACTTATTCCTATATCACGATCTATACCATACACTATTAAGCATATCACTTAACAGCAAGGATATATTATATTAACTTTGGATCCGCACAATATTATATTGATTTCTTGTTATATTAAATATTCTACTTACTGCCGATATGTTCGTTATGGAAGGCCAACATTTTCGTAGATGTTCTTTTTTTATAACATTTTAACACACCACAATATTGGATTCTGTTTTTGTTTTATTGCCTGAAAGTACATAAATAGATCATTTTATAAATTATATTTTATAAATTTACGCCTTTAATAAAAAACAAAATCGAAAAGCTTACTTCGGCCGCAGCCAAAGTCATTGTACCCCGGCAGTTTTTGTTTTAATTTTTCCTAAAATTTATAAAGGTTTCTGTGGTCGAGTTAGTAGGACATGCGTCACCCAACGCTCGCCTTAAGGGTAATTAAGCTAATTAGCTCGGAGGCGGAGGCTCAAGTCCTAGACTACCAAATTAAATTTGGTATTTTCATACCAAACGAAAGTGTGGTAATGTTTTGTGCATGCGTCTACAGGGGTAACATATCGGATATATCTAATATATCATGGTTCGAATCCAACAACGACCAAGTATGTAGTCTCTATAGAGTTGTAAATGATTCCTACAATGCATTACAAGCTTCTGGAAAAAATTTACATAAAATTACATAAAAAACAAGAAAGGAAAGATCTTATCGGATCTTATATAGTAGGCCGGTCCTTATGAAACTTGGCAGTTCGAATTAGTTTCCCAAAAGTAGAATCCATAGAAAGTCCCATCCTTCTAACTTAAAAACAACAAAGTTATGGCATTTCCGATTAACTGATTTATATGGCAGCTATAGAATACTGTTATATACTGCGACTTATGTATATACTGCCTGCAAAGGAAAGAAGGATGTGTGCAAGTTTGAAGTCGATAGCTTTAAAATTGAGAGACTAGGCAGACGAAAGAGAGGTGAATCAAAAGTGTTTTACACAATTTTTTCCCAGGCCAAACTACTTTTGGCAAATGTTCGGATAAAATCGATCCAATGAAAACAATACATTTCATTTGGTATATTATTATTATTTCATTTGGTATATTACTTTTAATTGGTATAGCTACAAGCTAGGGCATGTGTGTCGCCACCTAGGGGACGGATTAGTGGGTTCAAAATTTCACATCCCTTTCCTGTATTGGTGCTACAACTCTGTCCCACTTGCAAACTTGCACTGCGTAAGTATTATAGGAGTCTTTATGATAAATCTTTAAAATTTCTAGAAATATTTTGGATTTATGCCTGGGCTCAAGAGGTAGTCACTTTTAAATAGTCTTTTGATAGTTGGAGTTTTAAATGTGACACATTTGGTGGTTTGGTTGATTCGGGACCACTCTTTTTCATTAACTTTTGGTCACAGACAACACACCCTCCGATGAATTCCATTGCATCCACTTTGAGTATTTTTTTATTTCAACCAGCAGGACTGTTTTGGTTGAATGGCCCTGAAAGTTTAGACAACACAAACAGAAGCAGAAAAACAAAAAGCGAATAAAAGAAATTTACTGAGTTAAAAAAAGTGAAGTGTAGAAACTTTTTTAAAGCAAACGTGCCTACCTTTTTCTCTTTGAACCAACCGTAACAGAAATACATAAAAATAAAAGCTCGACCTTTTTATACCCTTACAAATGGAATTATAATTCTGGTCAAAAGTGTGCAATACATCTTTAATCTAATGAAGTATATTCTTGATCAGTATCACCTTCTGAGTCTGTCTGTTTTTACGCAAACTAGTCTGTTTTAAAGCTTTCAACTTCACACTTTGCATTCATTGCCTTTACACGCAGTATAAATGTCAGAAAGGCCGGTATCGGTCAACTATATTTCATAGTTGTCATAGAACTGATTGATCGAGAATGTCATACCTTTGGTGTATTTTTGGTTAGAAGGATTTCTTAAATTTTGTCTTGTTAAAATAGAAGCCGATAGTTGCAATATAAGTTGTCACATACATATCTGCAAGGGAATATAAACTTTGTCTCCGCCCGAAGTTTGCATCCCTTTATTGTTTTATTTAAAACTTATTCTGTTAAAACTCATTCTGATGTCTACTTCAAAAGAGATATCCTTCTTCATTCCAATGAACACAAATGTCTTAACCATAATGAACTAATTTTAGTAATAATTTGAGTAAATACTAAAATAAAAAGCGAAAGATTTTGTAAATAATTTTTTAAGTGTTTCCAATTTCGCTCATACTAAAAGTCCTAACCCATATTCGTTCTCCTAGATGGGTCGAGTTGCTGTGGCGTTCTACTTGTGTGGGAATGTTTGTTCGAGTTCTGCAACTTAGCCTTTAGTTTCAAGTGCATGGCCCTTATAGCCACTGGCTTGTCGCAGCTCCTGGGTTCCCATCATCCACTTAACAGTCCCATAAGGCAGGTGCTAAAGTGAAGCCACCCACATAAATATATTTAATAATGTTTCAGTGTGAGAGTTCTCTGGCTGGTTTTGTTTTTGTTGTGTATCAGCCTCATTCCCATTAGCCAGGCACTGCATCGCCACTCTGAATCCCTGTCCGCAAACGTCCGCGAGGCGTAGCTGACTTTCCATGTGTATTCCCCCCAAACTTGTTTCTTTGACTTAAAAAGTTGTTGAAAAACGAGTAATTATGAAATTTCTCTAAATGAGCTCTGGTACCGAAGGTGCGCGAGTAATTAAGGCTCAGTTCCCACTACTCAATGGAGTAGACTGTACTTAATTACTAGTCCTATGCCTGACCCTTATTTGACTGAAGGGTCTGAATGAATTCGGTCAATTCATTTTGGAAATGCATACGATTGCTCTAGTTCTATGAATGTATTGACCCATGTTATTTAAGCTTCTTTAAAATGGGCAAATTTTAATTTGACCTTATATTTAATAAAGTTTCTATAAATTTAGAATTTAATATTACATTTTTTATATATTAGATTATATTGTAAGATATATGACGGACCGGTTATAAATAGATTGGAAAATCCATACGCTCCAACGAATCCACCTTTGAATGCAATTTAAAGAATATTAAGCTTAAACTTAAAATAAACTTGTTTGAACTGGGGTTATAGAAATATGATATTTGTGGGTGGGGACATTGCTAAATTTTTAAACAAAGTTAAATGCAAAATCTTAAAGCTCTTTCTCTTATCGTCTACGAGATCCTCCCCTTTTTGGAAGGAATCTTTCATAATTTCTTTCTCTGCCATTTTCAAAATATAAAAGTATAATTCCTTTGCAATAGTATAGAGATTTTTTATATCGATAATATACCGGCTCACTCATCTTTGGATGCGGGAGATATTTTGGCCAAAAACAACACCACAAACTTTCCTCAGGCACCCAACTCACCAAATTTTCCCCATGTATCTTTTCCAATTTTCAAAAATAGAGTCCTACGAAAGTACGGAGATTTGCAACTATACAGGATTTAAAGACTGCATCGAAGAGCTTATAGATATAACGAAAAGTGCTTCTGAGCTTTGATGTGGGGTTTCGAAAAACATTTGGAATTTGTATCTTTGACGGATTACTTTAAAGAGGCAATAAAAATATTGATAATTATTAATGATATGATAAATATTTTCCAAAAATATACAAGGTTACCGTATTTTTTGAACATTTTTTCATAAAAGGCGGGAAGGCTGGGATTAGGCGACTCAAATCTATAGCATCCTAAACTAAATAAACTTTTTTTTGGCACTAAACCAAGGAATCTGTAGGTGAGTTTCTGTAGGAGAAATAACTAGTATTTAAAAAAAAACCAAAGTGGATCTGCAACTTTTAATAACTTATGCACATAGACATATGTATGTATATGGAAGGAGATTATAAGAGTTACCGTTTTTACTGTTTCAGTAAAATATTCAATATTGGGGTATCAAAACAATTTGTTTCCCAATGACCTAGACAATTTAACAAATAAAAGTAGAAAGCAATTAGTTCAACTTGTGCCAACGGTGGAAGCTTATTTGAACTGTCTAAGAACATCGAAAAGCGTTCAAAAACTGATAACTAAT
Organism: Drosophila monieri; assembly: GCA_035047585.1. NCBI lineage: Eukaryota > Metazoa > Arthropoda > Insecta > Diptera > Drosophilidae > Drosophila > Drosophila monieri. Next base: position 11,995,088 of record JAWNPJ010000027.1, read on the forward strand.
TGGTCGCAGATACAAGTAAAAGATAAAACTAAGTTAGTGAAATAAACGTTAAGTGGCAGAACAAACATTAAAAATGTTACGAGAATCTGAAGATAACATTGACCATCCAATCAACCATATTACGAAAAAATATATTAACTCATTTAATATATATATGAAATATTTTAATTTCTTAATAAAGTTTCTGAATTTTATATATTCTATATGCGTCACAATATTTTATATTTTTACCTGGTTCTTGTAGAGTTAAAAGGTTACATTAATTAACTTATTAAAATCAGCTTAAAGCATAATCAGTCGCTATAAATGTTGATGTTAACTAAAACAAGAATGGAAAGCTAACTTCGGGCGGAGCCGAGGTTGATATACCCTTGCAGATATATGGCAGCTTATATTATTAGATATATATCGAATCTTATATAGTCGGCCGATCCTTATAAAACTCGGCAGATCAAATTAGTTTGCCGAAAGTAGAATCCATACAAGGTCCCAGTCTTCTAACATAAAAAAACAACAGAGATATGGCATTTCCGATCAAACAGTTATATGGCAGCTATAGGATATAGTTGACCGATCCCGGCCGTTCCGACTATATATATTGCCTGCAACGGAAAGAAGGATGTGTGCAAAGTTTGATGTCTATAGCTTAAAAAATGAGAGACTAGTTTGCGCAGAAACAGACAGACAGACGGACATGCTTATATCGACTCAGGAGGTAATCCTGATCAAGAATATATATACTTTATAGGGTCGGAGATGTCTCCTTCACTGCGTTGTACGCTTTGACCAAAATTATAATACCCTCTGCAAGGGTATAATAACTTTTTTTAAAATCATCCCAAATTATTAAATATGATGATTAGATGATTAATTTGCTTGTTTGCCGCTATAAACTTTGTATAGAACTAGATTTTAATGGCATGTGATGCCAGGAACCCTCTGGTAGCTTCTGTTTTTCTTTTGGCTACTATAATAGCGTGCAAGATCCCTTGCATTTGGGGATTACTTTGCATTTTACTCTAAAAAATGTGAACATAATGCCTAGTGTCATAATAAACATATTTATGGCTAAGAAGGTTCTGCCCTCAGTTTACATGTTTAATGCATTAGAAAAAATGTCCTGCTAGAAAGAAATTAGAAACACAATTTATGTATATTACCTATTACTTATGTCAATGTGTACATATGTTATGTATGAAAATGTGAATTCCAGCCCACAGCTGGAATTTGTATTCTTCATACTCGAAGCGTTGGTTCGTATGTGTTTATATATTTATGCATTAATTTAATTCAACAGAATTCCCTTACCTTCTTTATTTATAAAATTAGAATTCTAAATTCCACAATTCACTAATTTTCAGAAAAGGTATTTTGGTTCTGTTTTATTGAAGTTGGGGTATTTTTTCATTGGGGTTATCTTGAAACTAACCAAGATGGGGAGAATGGAAGTGCATGTTCGGATAAATCCTGCACTTGTCACGCTTTGGCCTCCTCATTCCCCATGCTCCCACTCGTGCGAAATATTATTTGCATGTAAAATGCGTGTGTGCGGTTTGGCCTCGTTGCAAATGCAAAACAAAAACTGAAAATGAGCAAGCGGCATAAATATAGGGACAAAAGTTTATCCTTGGGTGTAGGCGAATATGGTATACCCTTTAAAATGTAATCAACAATTTTGACTTGAACAATAGGTCAGCTAGCAATGAATCACTAGAGCAGGTGAATTAGAAACTAGATTTTTTCCTTGAAGGATAGAGTAAGACCATACAGCTTAAACAACTGCGGATAGCTGAATAAAGCGAGTAAGCTTAACTTGTTAAAGTCTCTCTGGAGAAACATCATATAAAACTACCAAGAAATAATAAATCTAAAGCTACCATCAGCTATTGCAAAAATCAATAAATATACGATTCGAGTTTCCATTACTCAGTTGTAAAAGGCAGTGTCTTCATGAACACAACGTTCATGTCTGAATGCAACAGGTGGGGGAGTTGGAGACAAAAGATTCTTTTTTGCTCCGCTTTACCAGAGCGTTTATTTGACATATGTATTTGTCTTTACCAATGAAAACTACTGTATAAATCCCATCCCATCAATATAGGGATCCAGCTACACAGATAAACAATTTAAGTGAATGTGTGCAACAGTTGAAGGTTGAAACCCAATGACTTGACTTAAAACTTGATATTTCCACCGCTTTAATATTAATTTTGTCTATCTATGGTAGGACGTCCTGTTCCATTTAGCACTCCTTACATATACAGGATATTGAACTCTCTGCAAGCTATGTGCCCGGAGACTGGGAAGGAGTGGGAGAAGGAAGAAGCTAAGAAAATATTCCTGTGGCTGTTCACACTCCCATAATGCTAGTGGGCAGTGGGTTGTGGGGGAGCGAGCAATTACGACACATACATATCCCACGATTCAGGGTCAGGAAAAGGTTCGAGGTATACTAGAGAGGTATTTAGTGAAGTCCAGAATTGTGTGGGTGCACTTATAGGATGTCCTATTGCGACCTAATGATTAACAGGTGGCATTTCCATCGCAACACGATATCCGATTTTGACACAGTTTCGGGAGAAAATTCTCCATTATTTGTTTAGTAATTCAATATGGAAAGTAAGGACTTACGTTGTTACATTAATCTAATATTGATAATATCAGCTATAAATTGTGTCAAAATTTCCACATAAATATACATATTCTCACAAATTCACGTTTCGGTGGTTACATTTATATTTGAAAATACTTTTGCTTTCAAAAATATATTTGAGGCTTTTCGGGGCGCAACTTTCACTGAATTCACAAGCACTTAGGGCCAATTCACTTCTCTTCGACTGTAGTCAAAGTTGTGGGCGAAATATATCAACACTTGACTCTCCGGCTGAGTGACGGGCGATGCAAAACTTGCGGACGCGTCAGCGGCAGCGGTGGGAAGGAGTACGCAGGAGTACGCGGACGATAAAAAAATTCGTAATACCGACACCGGGAGTACAGAGAACGGTACGCGTTGTGAAGAACAGGAATGTTCGCCAAGCGGCTACTGCCACACAACTGAAGGGCCAGGATGCACTCGCTCGCAGTGGCGGACGACTAGGGAACGAATGGAAATGAAGCAGTCAAAACACGACTTCGGTTCCGAGCGACTGCTCTGAGGCAGGAGCAGGGTCCTGGGGGCCGAAGCCACTCGGCAGAAATCGAAAATACACAGCCGGGAATACGGAACGGGTTAGGTTATGGGCATGAGTGGGGGCGTGAATGTAGGCTCAGATTCAGGAAAGGGGAAGCGAATTCGCCGTCAGAACGATGGTGCTCGGGATTAGATTATCGCCATCAGTGGTCGGGGAGGTCGGGAGGGGGGAGAGTACGGCTTGGGGGCCACTCTGCCCACCTCAAAATAGAACCTGCAACCTGACAGCTTTACGATGGCAAAATAGTCAAATAAACTATTCAAATCTACACAAAAATAGGCGCTTGCTGCTGACGCCTGCGCCCCATCCCGTTGCCCCAGAGCTGCCTTTGAACGAGAAGCCCGGACTGGAAAACAGGCCTAAGCGAATGCGACTGCACATTAGGCCACACGGCCGAAAGCAGCCCTCACACACCGTTCGAGCCGTTGACAAAAAGACGAGAAGCGGCGAAACAAACGACTGGGGCCGCCGTGGGTGGAGGCGGGGGCGGGATGTGTGGGCGGCCGCTGATGGGGCGAATGCGAAAATTCAAAGCATTGCACTGAATATGTAAAAACATCAGATGCAAGCCAAGGAAAAAGCACAGTCACCGCTAAAACAAAACGACGCCTACCCTTTCACCCTCCTTTATTGGCTTGCTTGGATATGTAAGTACACATGTTAAGTTGCACAGAACCCAAACAATTGAACAATTTTATATTGTGTAAAATGTGAAAACTTATTCTTTAATAACCTCTAATGAGTGGCTGTGTGAGATAAGGTATGAGCTTTGTAGAAGGTTCAAGGATCCAAACTTTTGAAAACAAGATGTTTTTAATGCTTTTTTTGCAAAACATGGCCTATTAAAGCGAATTCAAGAGCTCCGTTTGAAAACTCGGAGCTTGAAATTGGTCAGTCTAAAATTTTCATATTTAGCTAAAAATTTCTTTCAGAATTGGCAATTGGGGATTATTTAAAATTGAATATTTTTAGGAAACCATAAAAATATGAGCACCGCACACCTGTCGTAAACTAACTTGTTAAAAACTATCAAGCATTGAACACACAAAGTAAATGGAATTGTGAAGATAGATTTTCTAGTGATCGGACCCAATTAAGAATATAGTTTATGACCGATCCCTTAAAATGTAACATAAATATGCATTGGTTGTGACCTTGTCGCAATCACGAAAGGGGATGTAACATGTTAGCGTGAAATGCTTTGTTGAGTACCTTTAAATAGATTTAAGATTTTAATGTACTTTTTTTGTAGAGTTTTGTTTTCAATAAAATCAATTTTGAAAAAGAACTTATTGAAGTAGTATTCCGTCCCGAGGAGCCCCTCTTTAATACTTGGATTTCTTTATTTATTATTCTTTATTTCTTGGATATTTAACAAGATTAATTTATTGATTTAGGCTTCATATTTTAAAAGATGGCATCGCTTACGTCGAGGGCCCCTGAATGGCGGTTTATAAAAGATAAGGATGTGTATCAAATAGCAGATACAACTGCCTGATTCTTATGGGTATCTCCAGGTCTGTTCAGATTGTGAAAGTACACATACATAGCTATAGTACATGTGTATATACTCGTCCGTTCTAGAATAAACCAGTGGCTTAAAAAAAAAGAATTTAAAAAAAATCCAAACAAGTATTGAGACAAATCCAATCGTCCAGTCATAGGGTATATTCGGTTTTTTCCGGTCGTTTCAAAGACTGGTTCTTGTTCAATGCATTGTAAAATTCTCACCGAATTGATATTTCTATGAAATTATAGTTGGTATAACATTATCATACCCGTAAGCCGTTTTAGCCGTAGCCAGGACGAAGACCGTTTTAGCCGTAATAGCTTTCTTAAAATCTTAAATTGTACAACGGCGGATAATTAAATTGTTTTGTGTATATAGCAGTGGATTCTGGATCAAAATAGATATGTCACTGCTCCCAAAATGATGAGTCAAGTACAACTGTGGGCTCCAAAATCTGACCAGTTCGCTTCCGCTTTGATGGTTTCTGTATTTGACAGAAATGCTAACCCATAACTTTTGTCGACTGCAACGAAACTAGCCAACCCTTTCCATCGCCTTTAAGCGTTTCCAGCATTTTGGCCAACCAACCACGAGTATTTTCTGTGCGAAACATTTAAATTTTCTTGTGACTGGCTCTTGTGCAACTCGTATCTGGGGCTCCGGACTGCGGACAGCGGGCAGGGGATAGCGGACTCCGGAGTGGCAGGGTTAAGAGTGCAAGAATGAAGAGACTCAGGACTGGAGGCGGCTTAACGTGTTGCAGCCACCACACGAAGCAGCCATGTTAGATGGCGGAGTAACGAAATTAAGAATTAGTATTCATGCTTCGCAGTGTCATTTCCGCGGATGCGTGCAAGCGCTGAAACCAAAAAAAAACTTTTGCACAACATTTTCCCAAGTTGCCTGTAGGGATCTGGCAGTGAGGCAACGATTGATATGCATACCATCAATGAACTGAAAAAGATAGGGAAGATGGACAGAAAGTTCAAGCTGTGTGAAGAGAATACCCCTTTATATAGAGCTTATTGCCCAACTTATCACATAAATTCATAATTATTTCTTCTTTGCATTATTCAAAGTTCTTACACGTTCTTAAATGTCCTTCCAGAGGGCAGATGAGAGGGTATTAATTGGCGCACGGGACGAACCTCATTTCAAGCCGCCCCTGCCTTCTCAATCAGCCCGAAATATGGGCAATAAAGTCGGATGCCACATCGAATTTCACACACCAGTTCTTCTGCCCGTGTTGCGAGTGTCAAGCGGACAGAATTAAGCCTCAAATGGAGGGAACCTGGGAGCTGGAGGACGCAGAACTTTAGCACCAGCAGGCGAAACAGGTCGCCAATAGTCAGGCACTTTGAAATATTTTGTACATTATGCCACAAAAATTGTGTTCTGGCCAAGTGCCAAGTTTGCCACCAACGCTGCTACCAGCCTCCTGTGCACCAGCCCAGCATCCAGCCTATTGGCGGTGGGGAAGGGATTTCCGATTTTGGGCTTAACATGGCCGAGCGCAGAGCTCAGTTTGCTGAACTACCAGCCTGAGTACTGTCCTCGTCCTGGCTGACATTTAAACTGATGCAAATGTACGCTTCAGGACACCGCCGAGAGTGCTTGCTTTTGTTTCTATGGCAGACTTTATTCCGATGCTAGGCGTTGAAGATTTTACTCAACCAGTTGCAGAAGGCCATAATGATTTTAAATACATACATTACTTAAAGATCAAAAATTATCAAACTATCGGATGAGTTGAACCATTTATTATTTTCTACACTTCTTTCAGTTTCTAACCGTGTAACAAACGTGAACCTCATGGAACTCATGAAGAAATCGTTTGCTGCTCGCTGAAGGGGCTCTTTTATATTGCATGCACCGTGGTCTTTATAAAAGGAAGTAATAATTCTTCGTCTTGACTTTAAAAGAATTCCTGAATATGTTTATAGGTTCAAGCTGGTCAAACTTTGCACACATCCTTTTTTCTTTTGCACGGGGGACTATAACATATACAAAGGTGTCATAAAACTAATTGATTGGAAATTCCATAAGTTCGAGGCCTAAGACATGGATGTAAAGCCAACTTAGCTGATCTGCCTAATTTCAGACAGATCGGCCGACTTTATACAGTTCTGAAGCTTACATGTAACTGAACAATAGGAAATGATACAACTTTTCTGTCGTTCTAAGCTTCTATCTGAAGCTTGAAACTTATGCCAAAACTCATATTTTAAGAAATTATTTGAAATTGTCCGACATTTGCGATATAAATCCGATGCAATCCGATATATATCTTGAGGGAGGCAACGCAGTGAAGGAGACATCTCAGGGCCTATAAGTCTAAAAGCCTCCTTTTATTTGCAGGCTATATAACAGGCCATTCTATGGATTCCATTTTAGGCAATATAATCCGATCTGCCGGATTTCATAGGGATTGACTGATCGAACGACTGATCGGGCGTTCTGAAATGACACAACCTTGATATTTTTAAAGATGCTTGAGCCTGTTTCCAACAGTTTTATTTGAGAATTGATTTGATAGTGAAATACCTAATAATATAAGCTGCTACTTAACTGCAACATCGTATATCAAAGATATACGATCCGCCCAAAGATAGCTTTCCTTTTTTGTTATTAAACAAATTTATGTGCTAGTGATATTCTTATAAGGATCGGCCAATATATATTATAACAATACGATATATATCTAATAATATAAGTTGCTACTTAACTGCGAGAGTATATCAGCTTTCATGTTTTTCTTGAATTAAGTAAAGTGGTTCTTGGTCGACTCCCAAGTGCGTTTGTACTTGGCTTAAGAACGAAATTCTTGGTTTTTCTCTACATTAATATAACATTTTTTGTTGCATTTTTTTATACACAAAATTGTCCTCCAATACTTCTTTGACTGATTTAGACATTTATTTTACAACGGCTAGTCGTTTTGGCTGTTATCATTTGATATTTATGGTAGGTCCTATTACATAAAGACATTGTGAAAATTTATATGGAATGCAAAAATTCACACGATGGGAAATTCTATCAGTATAAATATTTAATTCCTCAAGCAAAACAAATAAACTTCTTTTGTTGAATTTAACCATATATTTTACATATTTCGGAGTCACTAGTTGCTACCCTACGTTTCCTCCGGTCATTGGTCCATTTGGACCTCCAATTCAACAAACTTCTTTTGTTGAATTTAACCATATATTTTACATATTTCGGAGTCACTAGTTGCTACCCTACGTTTCCTCCGGTCATTGGTCCATTTTTTTTTTTTTAAAAAAAAAAAACAGGTTAATAATAATTATTTTGTACTCTTTTCAAATCAAGACAAACAATATCAAACAAATCCAATATTTAAATGAAATCCTGGCTGTCTAAGCTGATGGGCATCTCGAATAATCATTAAATATTTCAACAAAATACCCCTTTAAAATGATTCCACCTCGGGCAACATTTTATTATTTTATATGTAATTACCTCAACAACTAATACACATTTTAAAGTAGACTGGTATTGAAAAAATAATACACTTTTAAAAACTAAAACAAATAAATAGGTCAGAGTGATTGTCGGGTCAGGAAGCAGCCACGGCATAAATTTAATCAATATAAATGTAACATATATTTATAAATGTAATAACTATAGTTAAACTAAATATAGTTTACTAAATGTAATAACTAAAGTTTGGCCTGTTGCGTGTTGACGGTCGTTTAAGAAATTCTACATTAGATTTTGATAGTCGTCATCCAATTATATTGCCTAGAAGCCATCCAGTTACTCGGGCTATAATTGTTGATTTCCATGAGCGTAATCTACACACGGGGCCTCGTGCTCTGCTGGCTTTTATTCGATCCCAATACTGGCCGATCGGTGGGAGGAAAACGGTGACGAAGGTTTTGCACAAGTGTATCCGATGCTTCCGCACCAAGCCTCGGTTGCTGGAGCACATTATGGCTGATCTCCCGGAGCAAAGAGTCAGCGGTTGCCAGGTTTTCGGAGTGACTAGTGTGGATTTTTGCGGGCCATTTTACTATAAGCCAGAAGTTCGCAATAAAGCTCCCGTAAAATGTTACGTGAGTGTTTTCATTTGCTTTGCTACTAAAGCCGTGCACTTAGAGCTTGTAAGGGATCTATCCACATCTGCGATTTTACATGATTTAAAACGGTTTATATGCACTCGCCGAAAGCCTCAGCACATTTGGTCTGACAATGCGACCAATTTTGTTGGAGCTAAAAACGAGCTAAAGGAGCTGCTCCAACTCTTCATAAGCGATGAGCATCAACGAGCGCTCTGGAGTTTTGCGCGATTGAGTCCATCGAGTGGCATTTTATTCCTCCTCGATCTCCGCATTTTGGTGGACTCTGGGAAGCGGCAGTCAAAACCGCAAAGCATCATTTTTACCGGGCTGTTGGTTCCTCAGTTCTTGGATTAGACGAGCTGCGAACTTTGCTTTGTCACATTGGTGCTGTCATAAGCTCACGGCCTTTATTGTCTCTTTCAGAGGATCCTGCAGACCTTGATGTTCTAACGCCATCCCATTTTTTAACTGGTGGCCCGTCAGTCACTTTTATCGAGCCTGATGTCACAAAGCTGAATTTCAATCGTATGGACAGCTGGCAGCGTGTGTCTTTCCTGCAGCAGTCTTTCTGGGCCCGATGGAAGGAGGAGTATTTAAGCCTTCTTCAGCAGCGCTCCAAATGGCGTGCGTCCGGCCCTGCCTTGGCGATTAACAATGTGGTGCTAGTCAAGGACGAGAACCTACCCCCCATGAAGTGGCCGTTGGCTAGAATTCTGGATCTAGTCCCCGGTCGGGATGGAGTTCCTCGAGTGGCGGTGGTTAAAACCGCTTCTGGAACTACCAAGCGCGCAGTGGCCAAGCTTTGCCTATTGCCCCGTAAGGATGAAGTTGAAGAACAGGCCTCAACTGGGGGGAGTATGTCGGGTCAGGCAGCAGCCACGGCATAAATTTAATCAATATAAATGTAACATATATTTATAAATGTAATAACTATAGTTTAGAATATAATCATTTTCTCATTGCTGTTGTTGGTCGCCAGCCGACTCTTCTCGGCCGCTCGGCTTTATTTTATCTTTGGCATTTTAAGTTAACGAGCTTTCGCACTATCTTAGTGCATACGCATTATAAATCGGAGCTTACTCGCACTCAATGTCATATGCGAATAAATAAACATTTTATTTATTTATTTTTTTTTTTCGCGCGGTTCCCTCTGCATACGTACAGCCCACCTCCCGCCCGACCGACCGAGGGGCGCTGCCGCATAACGTATAACGTTGTGAAATAAATAATTTCCTCTTTTTGTTATTTTGGAAAAAGGGAAAAGGTCATTGAAAAGGCTCAATGACCAAACAGTGATCACATTTTAATTTTTTTTATATCAGTATGAGTTATAATTTTGGTTATAAGTGTGCAACGCAGTGAACTCTATAACGCTCTCCTCTATATTATCGTGATCAGCATCACCTCCTAAGTTGATATAGCATGCCCGTATATCCTCTCTTTCTATCCGTCTGTCTATTTCTACGCGAATTAGTCTTTTAGATTCAGAAGTATCTATCAAAGTAACTATCGATTTCACTAAATTTTGATAATAGTTTTGGGTAGCCTGGTGACCTGGTGAATAAGTTGGTATATTATTTGTGGGCCATATATATCTCTTGTCTACCACTGAACAAGAGACAATTTTTTTAATATATTTTATTTAGCGGGCTCTTAATCCTTTTTTCAGTTTTGCGGGCAATTTCAATCATGTATTTATAGCTTTAACGTAACAAAATAGAGAACCTTAAAAAATGCTGCGGAAACGCTGGCAAAGCAATTGCTCGGAGTTTATTGTTGCGCATTTGTAAGCGCAGCTGTTGCAGCAAAATTTCTCCACAGGCACCCGGTGGAGCTGGGTTTGTGGAGCAGCTGTTTCTGGCGGCGAAGACTTAAGGGGACGCTTTACATAAATCCATCTGGAACCTGGGTACCCTGGTGGAACTTTTAGCCCACTCCGAAGCGCATTTGTATTAAATCGAACGTTTCCTGCAGCCACCCGTTTCCATTTCTGTTCCAAGCATGGCTTTTTGAGGAAAAACTGCACAACTGTTTTATTTATTGACTGCACGTTTCACATATCCTTATAATTTTTGTATGTGAGCTCTACATATGTTTGTCTGGGAGAATGTCTTGAAAAGATAGGCGGAGGGTTTGTGTTCTTTTTTGCGCTCCACTGCACGTCCAAATATCACCAACAACTTCTTCATCTTCGGCCCGTGCCCCTCATGCCCATCTACGTAAGCAATCTACTGAAATTGGACCTGCAACAAATGGCTATGTTTGCGTTGGCCGAGTCAGGCTGTTTCTACATTATTTGATTCCCCTTGCGTCCCATCCGCTCGGCGAATACCGTTTGGACATTTTAACGGCTTTTAAGCAAATAAACGATTTTTGCATTTTAAAATTTTAAGACTCACTACTTTGCTAATGTATGATACTTAACCAAATAGATATCGATTGAATCGTATGTACACATATGTGTATATGTACATATGTGTTAAATTCCACTAACTCGTACATGCATGGGTGTTTCTAAGGCCTGGTAAAAAGTTTATTTCTTTTAAATTTAAAAAAAATTCTATTCTATTGTTTGTCCAGTTCAATTTAATTTCCTACAACTACAGTCAATGCAATAAAAATTGTTTTTTTTTTGTGGAAAGGTTGTTAATTATAACGAATATATAGCATGAAACCGACTAAAGCGATATCATTATATTACACCGAATCAAATATGTTCCTTTTAATTTTTGTCACTTCATAAAACCGAAGCATAATAGCCTAAAATGGAATCTGTAAAAAGTATTCTAGCTTCAAAAACACCAAAGATATGCCATTTTCGATCAAGCAGCTATATGACAGATATGGGATATTGTCGACTCCGGCTGTTCTGTCTTATGCACTGCGTGCAATTTTTGAAGCCGTCTTTCGTTCCGTCTCTTGCACTGTGTTCCACACTTTTGACCAAAAATATAATACCATCTGCATGGGTATAACAATTATCTATGAAAACAATACCTTTTATTATGTAAATCCCTCATTGAAATTTTTTTGAATGGTTCATATATCATTGAATGGATTGAATGTATATAAATATATTGAATGGTTTTTGAATGGTTTTTGAATGATTTATAATGGTTCATATATAATATGAATTACATATCAGAAATGTTAAGAGACTAACCCACTGTTAAAATATAAGCTGTTAAATGACATTGTTCTTACCCAAAAAGAACACCTGTTAAAAGTAAACTAAAAAGATTTTAAATTAAAATAGTTGATATGCAGTCGAATTGGAGATATTTATAATAAGTGTTTGCGTAAGTCACTTTTAAGAATTGATTAGGTTGTTTCTGTAATTTGATACCCTTAAAAGAATAAACTAAAAGTGAAATCTAAACTTTGAAAAGCAAACAAGAAAATGTCCACCTAAATATATATACTACATCCGTTTTTAAGTGAATGTAATCTTCCTGTAGCTACTAAAATTCTACTACTTAATTTCTCTTTATTTGGATGGTCTAGCCTTAAAAATGCCAGGAATATTCTGGCTTTTCCCGATTTTTATGGCATTTTAGGGCATTGACAAGTCCACTTTTCTACAATAGCTTTTAAGGTTCTTAAAAAACACAGTAAAAATCTCTTTCGTTTTACTGGCATTGTTTAAGGCCAAGAAAAGTGGTCGTTGGTAAACCATAGTAAACCGAGTCCCTGCAAGAAGAGGGGCAAAAATTTGTCATAAAACCTTCTTATCTTTCTCCTTTTCACCATAGTTTCTATAACGCCGCCGTTTTGGCCACATATGTCGGTCAAAACATCCTCCACCCTGACAGAACATAAAACATCTACAATAGTGCTTTAGATACATAAGTCAAACTGACCAATTTATTTGTTGTAACCTGTATTAACAATTCTAAAAAGGAAATTAGTTAGTAAATTAGGTAGACCTTTTTACTTTTTTCTATAACTCTGGTTATCATATTTTTATCATATTTTGCTATCAAATGTACCCGGTTTTGGATGCACTTATATAATACGAAATCAAATACTTGTTATCGTACCAATATGTATACACTCTAAAGATACGGTTTGTGAAAAAATCCATGTAAAACGAAGTCGTTGAAAAAGGTAATCGGAATAAGCTCGTAAATAAGCTTGAAAATAATGGATCCTGTATTTTGGGAATTCCGAAAACCCCTCAAACATCCCTCGTAGTATAGAGATCATATGTAACATGTGCCCTTGGTTCCGGGTTCAGACTTATCGAGACAACTCTGCCAGCATCCAAGCTAATTTTAGAATATATGTATGTAACTCAAATAAGTATTTATTCTTATGTTTTCGAAGGTTTTTCCCACAACCAGATAATTATAATAGTGGGTGTGACCCAATATACAAATAATATATCCCCCATGAGTGACGTTATGGAGCAAGCAACAGGAAGTGGTATTATCAGTCAAACCTCAACTTGGCACAGTTAGAAAACATTCGCGATGCTAATTTAAGTTCAGCCCAGGCGATATCTTTAAGAAAAGTGAATTTTGCGGCGCTTGACCCTTCTCATTCCGTAGTTGTAGATAAAAGCCCGATTTCGTTAGGAACTGCGTCTGAATGGAGGCTATAAAAGCCACCTCGTTCATCGTTTTATTCAGTTGTGTTTTCTTAGTCGCTTAGAAGTCGTCAATAGCATCAAATTACTATTATTACTCTGTCGTGAAGTTTTGGTTAAATTTTTTGTGGATCGGAAAAGAACAGTTTAAGTCCTTGCATAATGGACTCTCAGTGCTAGATTTTTATTTTTGTCCCGTATACATAAATACCTCTGTTATAATGGATAAGAAAACAATTTTCATAACCCTGTACTTTCTTTACATCTGTTACGTGTATGCCGAGGATGGAGACATCATTATGAACGATGAGGACGACGAGGATATAAAGTAAATTAACAGTACAAACTAAACAAAAAAAAAAAAGTGATTTTTAGTCTCGAAACAAGTATTTTTCTTCCATCTTCTACAACCAAATCCCGCAGCATCTTTTGTTTTTTTTTTATTTTTGCTTTATATTTTGAATATAGTATATCTCTTTATGGACTTTAATAATACATATAGCTTCTAGTAAATCCTCCGTCTCGAAACTAATCCATCACAGTTGAAGTTGAAACTTGGCACATGAATACATTAATAAAAAATTGTGTTAATAAAGTAAAGTTGTGCATACTCCTTAAGTTAAAAGAATTTTACTATCAAATCAATTTTAAAATTAAAGAAAAGCTACCTTCGGGCGGAGCCGAAGTTGATATACCCTTGCTGTTATGTGGCAGCTTATTATTAGATATATATTGGATCTTATATAGTTGGCCGATCCTTATGAAATTTAACAGAATAAGTTTGTCAAAAGTCTAATCCATAGAAAGTCCCATCTTTCTAACTTAAAAAACAACAAAGTTATGGCATTCCCGATCAATCACTTATATGAAAGCAATATGATATAGTCGGATGATCCTTATGAAATTTGGTAGATCGAATAAGTTTGCCAAAAGTAATGTATAAATAACCTGTAATCGTGAAGTGAGACTTTCTTCTGAGATAAAAAAAATTAAACGACTATACTTTATTTATTTTTGACGTAAAAATAATAATTGTTTCAAGAGAATCGGCTAAAAATATGCGTTTTCAAATCTTTGCAGAAAAGGTTATGCCTAGAAAAGGGGTTATACGACGATTTCCATTTTCATTTTTGTCGATCATAAGGCAGTGATTTTAAAGGATAACTTTCATTTACAATGAAATAAATTAAAATTAAAAATAAATAATATTATTTAAAAATAATGATAGTACAATAAAAAAATAATTTAGTATAAATAAAAGATATTATATATCCTTTTAGGAATATAATTTTCATTTTTTTTAAATAAGAGAATTATTTCCAAAAGAGAAGGTTTCTGTGCCAATTTGGGGGTCCATAGTTTTAAAATATATTTATATCAGCTTCATAATATTTAAAACTGTGCATAAAAACTTTTCAAATTTAGCCCACTGGTCCAAGCCGCACCGGAACTGGCTGATAACGAGAGTGACCGTCCCGAGCGCCATATTCACTTCAACGTCCAGAGCGCGCCCGCTGTTAGGTAATGATAAGTCGAAAGGAAGCACGATAAGCGCTCAAGTTCAGAGCGGGTTATATAACTTAAACATTTGCATTATTCCAGTGCCAGATACACTTATGGCGGAGGAGCAGGAGGCGGGGGAGGATACGGGAACGGCATTAAGACATCACTTAAAACTGGATTCGGGTAAGTAGCTGTGGAGGGCGTTTTCTACCGAGTGCTTCAATGTCTTGTTTCGTTTCAGAGGAGGTTTTCTCACCAAGACTCTAGGTGTCTTCGGCATCGGAAAGGGGTATGGCGAACAGTCGGAAAAAAGATTAGGTTTAAATTTTGATTTTTTTTAAATTTAAGGCAAGGAAACTTTTACGGCGGCGAGTCCCAACGTCTAGATGCCTCTGGCAAGTGCTCTGCCCTGCCACTGCCCCCGAATGTCCAGGCCTCGTGCCATAACGGACGCTGCAAGGTCTTCTGCCCAGCTGGGTATAGCTTCGCCCAGAACATCCAGGAGCTCGAGATGTTTTGCAGTAACGATGGGTGGATCGTGGCTAACTCAGTTTTCACCGAGGTTCCTCCATGCCAGGCCCAATGCATCCCACCGTGTCAGAATAATGGCATATGTCTTTCGGCTGGAGTGTGCCAGTGCCCGGAAAACTACTACGGACCGGTGTGTCAGCAGAAAAAGTCGGTTTGTGCATCCTTTCCCAAAGCTCCCAAGAACTCAAAAGTCTCCTGCCGCAATAAGTGAGTTTTCAGATTCTTTCGAAGATCAATCACATTATTACCCCACTTCATTCCAGTGTGTGCAACGCTCAGTGCATGCGGGGTTTCCAGTTTCCGGATGGCAGTGGCATAACAAATATCGAGTGCCGTAACGGCCAATGGGTGCACACAAAGACTGGACTTTCCACCACCCCAGACTGTGCTCGTGAGTGGAGAAACATATCCTGATTTAACCGATTCTAATTTCAGTGGTTCTTACAGCCACCTGCAATCCCGCCTGTCTGAACGGAGGACAATGCATCAGCTTCAATGTATGCCAATGCTCGAAGATGTTCCGCGGCGCCCATTGTCAATTTAGTAAGCTTCTAATTATTTATCAAAGAAAAAAGGTCATCAATCAATGCATTTTCGGCACAGCCTTCAACTTTGTCTGAAGAGCGCTATTTGTCTATTGCGTATTATTTTCGCATTACTAAGCTTAATCGACACTAATTCTTCAGATATTGACCGATGCAACGTGACGAATACTAATTTCAACGGCAATTATAAGTGCTCCTATGAAATGGAGGAGGCTCGCTGTACATTTAACTGTCCTCAAGTGCCAGGATTGAAGGTCCAAGGACGTCTCGACATTGAGTATAAGTGCAACTATCAGACGGGACATTATAGGCCCGCCACGCTACCAAAGTGCATTTTCCGTGAGTGCTAATTAATTAGATACAATGTATTGTGACTCATGCCACGTCTATTGTAGCTCCCGGTTATACGATTCGCTCCAGCACCTCTACACAAAAGGTGACGCAGCAAGCTGGATCCGTTTACCACGGAGGCTTCAGTGGCGAAGTGGCCTACGAAATCCGCACCGAACGAGAGAAACTGTTGGCGTTGCTGGCAAAGTACAGAGACCTAGAGCGAAAAAGTGTAAGCTTTGCTCCTGAATACATTAACAAACTGTCTAATCCTGTAAAAATTCATTGCAGGAGTGGTGGTCCTCCGAGGAAACAGTGGTGACTCCCGGCAGGTATTCCCTGTACCAGAGCAGTGAAGTGGACTTGGTGATTGACAAGACTCCCCGCCCAGCTCTTTGTACTACTTGGGGTGGCATAAACATAAAGACTTTTGATGGTCTTGTCTTCAAGTAAGTTTCATTTTCCCATACTATTCTTTAAAGCACAATACATCGAAATAATTTTTTGTATATACAGGGCTCCTCTGTCTTGTTCGCACACATTGATTACGGACAAGGTTTCCGGCACTTTCGACATCATCCTAAAGGCCTGTCCTTATGGTTCCGGCTATGGGTGTGCCCACACCCTGAAGATTCTATGGCAATCCGTTCTGTACACGTTTGAGAATCTAAGTAAGAGTTTTCCTAGGAATGGCAGTTGTGGAAGTCCTACCTTAAATTTTACTTACAGATGGTACAATGCAACTGTCGACGCCCATTAAGACTCTTCCCATGCCAGTGCAGGTAATGGGCATGAAGGTCATGCCCGTGGCTCAGCATGTGCAAATCGATCTTGAGTCCGTGGGCATTAAACTGGACTGGGACCATCGTCAGTATGTCTCTGTTCATGCCGGTCCGCAAATGTGGGGCAAAGTGGGTGGTCTTTGTGGATCTTTGGACGGTGATTTCAACACGGACTTGGTCTCCAAGACTGGAAAAAAGCTCGAGACAGTCAAGGCATTTGCGGACGCATGGCGCGTGGAGGACAGAAGTGAGATGTGTCAGGTGGAGAATAGCGCCGAGCTTGATTTCGGAATTGAATCGTGCCCGCAGGCAAAAATGCAGAAGGCTGCGTCAGTCTGTGAGCGACTTCTGGCCAACGAGAAGTTGGGTGATTGCATAAAGCCATTTAACTACGAGGCTCTGATCAGGTCCTGCATGGCTGACTACTGTAACTGCGCAAACCAGGAACACCCAGAGAGTTGCAACTGCGACTCTATCGCCATGCTCGCCAAGGAGTGTGCTTTTAAGGGAATCAAGCTAGAACACGGCTGGCGCAACCTGGAAATATGTCGTAAGTTTTTCGTTCCCCAAAATTGAGAGTTTCAACCACACTATACCACCATTGTATTCAAATTTTTTTATTTCCAGCCATCAGTTGTGGGTTTGGCCGGGTTTATCAGGCTTGTGGTCCGAACGTGGAGCCCACCTGCGACTCGACCGGAGCAGTCACAACCTCCAGAGAATCGTGTAACGAAGGCTGCTTCTGCCCCGAAGGCACTGTCCAGTATAAGGATGCCTGCATCACCCGCGAGCTGTGTCCCTGCAATCTTCGCGGCAAGGAGTTTAAGCCAGATTCCACTGTAAAGAAGAACTGTAACACTTGCACCTGTAAGAACGGACAGTGGCGCTGCACTGATGACAAGTGTGGCGCCCGGTGCGGAGCTATTGGAGATCCGCACTACCAAACGTTCGACGGAAAGCGGTACGACTTCATGGGAAAATGCTCATACCACCTTTTGAAGACGCAGAATTTGTCGGTGGAGGCGGAAAATGTGGCCTGCTCGGGAGCCATATCGGAAGCCATGAACTTTGTCGCGCCTGACAATCCATCTTGCACCAAGTCCGTGACCATTAGATTCAAATTGCGCGACGGTACTCCTTCAACGATCAAACTTGACCAGGGCTTGGCTATCGCTGTCAATGACAAACCCATTGCCAAGCTCCCGAAGATGTTGGGTCTGGGCGAGATCTTGATCCGGCGAGCAAGCTCCACTTTCCTAACAGTAGAGTTCGCCGATGGCATCCGCGTGTGGTGGGACGGGGTATCGCGAGTGTACATCGACGCTTCTCCCAACTGGCGAGGCCAAACAAAGGGCTTGTGTGGAACCTTTAATTCCAATACTCAAGATGACTTCCTTACACCCGAAGGAGACATTGAAACGGCCGTAGAGCCGTTTGCAGATAAATGGCGGACTAAGGACACTTGCCAGTTTCCAGCTGAGAGCCACCAGGGGCCGCATCCCTGCACGCTCAATCCGGAGAAGAAAGCCATGGCGGAAAAGTACTGCGACTGGATCCTCCAGGACATTTTTCAGGAGTGTCACTTTATGGTCGAACCCGAGCAGTTCTACGAGGATTGTCTATATGACACCTGCGCCTGCAAAGATGAGCTCTCTAAGTGCTTTTGTCCCATTTTGTCGGCCTACGGTACGGAGTGCATGAGGCAGGGAGTGAAGACAGGCTGGCGCATGACGGTCAAGGAGTGCGGTAAGTCGACAAAGTTTTTAATTTAAGCTTTTTTAATTCTGCCCCTTGTCCTTGAAGCTGTGAAATGTGCCATGGGACAGGTGTACGACGAATGTGGCGATGGCTGCGCTCTCACCTGCGACGATTTGCCCAGCAAAGGCACTTGCAACCGGGAATGCGTCGAGGGCTGTCGCTGTCCCCACGGAGAGTACATCAACGAGGAGGGCGAGTGCGTTCCCAAGAGTAAATGCCACTGTACCTTTGATGGCATGACTTTTAGGCCGGGCTACAAGGAGGTTCGTCCCGGCGAAAAGTTCCTGGACCTATGCACCTGTTCGGACGGGCTGTGGGACTGTCAAGATGCCGAGCCGGGAGACAAGGAAAAGTATCTTCCGTCGTCAGAGCTGCGTTCTAAGTGTGCAAAGCAGCCCTACGCTGAGTTTATCAAATGCGCTCCGAAGGAACCGAAGACCTGCAAGAACATGGACAAGTACGTAGCAGACTCATTAGACTGCCTTCCCGGTTGCGTCTGCATGGAGGGTTACGTCTACGATACGTCCAGATCAATCTGTGTACTCCCGAGCAACTGTTCCTGCCACCATGCTGGAAAGAGCTACAATGACGGAGATGAAATGAAGGAAGATTGCAACCTGTGCTTGTGCCAATCTGGTAACTGGAAGTGCTCGAAAAAAGGCTGCGAATCAACATGTAGTGTCTGGGGCGACTCTCACTTCACAACATTTGACGGGCATGACTTTGACTTCCAGGGAGCTTGTGATTATGTTCTGGCCAAGGGTGTCTCCGACAACGGAGATGGTTTCAGCATAACTATTCAAAATGTCCTTTGTGGGACATTGGGAGTAACTTGTTCCAAGTCACTGGAAATCGAATTAACTGGCCATGCTCAAGAGTCGTTAATTCTCAGTGCCGATTCAGCCTACAGCACCGACCCTAACAAGACCCCCATCAAAAGTAAGGAAACAATCGGCCCCTAGTCAGTTACTTTAAATATATCTTTTTCATTTCAGAACTAAGAGATAGTGTGGCCTCTAAAGGATATAACTCTTTCCACATTTACAAGTCTGGGGTGTTTGTGGTTGTCGAAGTAATTCCCTTGAAACTGCAAGTTAAGTGGGACGAAGGCACTCGCGTTTACATAAAGCTGGGCAACGAGTGGCGTAGGAAGGTCAGCGGGCTGTGCGGTAATTACAATGGCAACAGCTTAGATGACATGCAGACCCCCTCACTAGGCCTGGAAACCAGCCCAATGCTCTTCGGCCACTCGTGGAAACTCCAACCACACTGCTCGGCTCCTGTGGCACCTATCGAGGCCTGCAAGCAGCACCCAGAGCGCGAAACATGGGCCCAACTGAAGTGTGGTGCATTGAAGTCGGAGATGTTCAAGGAGTGCCATGCCGAAGTTCCTCTGGATCGCTACTGGAAGCGCTGCATCTTCGACACATGCGCCTGTGATCAGGGTGGCGACTGTGAGTGTCTCTGCACAGCAGTTGCCGCTTATGCGGATGCCTGTGCCCAGAAGGGCATTCACATACGATGGAGGTCTCAACACTTCTGCCGTGAGTAAACCAAAAAATGTATTATAAAGTTTATAAAACATTGAACATGTATAAATCAGTAAGAAACAAGAAACAAAAACTTGAAGTTAAGAAACCCTTGAAGTTAAGTAGCCGCTTTTTATACTTTCAAAGCAATTTTCTATGAAAAATGTTGGAAACAGCCCCAACCATCTTTAAAAATAGCAAGGTAGTGTCATTTCCCATCGTTCAGTTATATGGCAGCTATAAAATATAATCGGCCTATCCGTATGAAATTTGGTAGATCAGATTAGTTTGCTTATTTCGACTCAAGAGGTGATCCTGATCAAGAATATATATACTTTATAGGGTCGGATGTCTCCTTGACTGCCTTGCACAGTTCTGACCACAATTATAATACCCTCTGCAATGGTATACAAATTATATCCGACCCCTAAAGATTACATATCGAGGGTGGTTCGATAAGTACTTAGCCTCCAAAAGTAAAACGAAAATTTTGAATAAGTGGCGATTTATTTCTCAACATAATCTCCTTTTAGTTCGATACACTTGACCCAGAGTACTTTTCGGACTGCCCTCGTACATAGTACATAGTAATGGGAGTTCTTACAAATAATGAACTTGATTGATATTTAAAATGAAATTTTCTATGTGATAGTGGCAGTTTATTCCGATTATTTAAAAAAGTGTGAAATGTTTCACTTTGTGATCCATTTCAGGAATCATATAAAGGGTATACCTCTATTTTGCTACTAAAAAGTTAATTATTCTAGGAGCTATTTTACTAATTATATATATAATAACTTCAATAAGATCGAACAAATTTAAAAGAAAGTGTTGGTCGACCACGAATACACCTACCAGCCTTTTTACTTTAATAAATCAGACAAAAGAGTCGAAGGGTCCTTTGATATACCAATTCTTGTATGACGCTTAAAAAAATTATGTTGAATGAATACATAAATATTAACATTGAACTTATATTTCAACTTATTAAATTTTTCCCCCTTATTTCCTTAGCTATGCAATGTGATCCGCATTGCGCTGAATATAAAGCCTGTACGCCGGCCTGCGCGGTGGAGACTTGCGACAACTTCCTCGACCAAGGAATTGCCGATCGAATGTGTACCCGGGAGAATTGTCTGGAGGGCTGCCATATAAAACCTTGCCAGGACGGATTCATTTATTTGAATGACACTTACCGAGACTGTGTTCCCAAGGCTGAGTGCAAGCCGGTATGCATGGTGAAAGAGGGAAAAACATACTACGAGGGAGACGTAACATACACGGATGCTTGCGCCACGTGCCGCTGCTCAAAACGCAAGGAGATTTGCAGTGGAGTGAAGTGCGACGCGCCTACGACGCCGGTGCAATGGTCGCCCATTATAGAGGGCACCACAACCTCTCCACCTCTGGCGACCCAAAATCAGACTAAGTGCGTCAAGGGATGGACGCGGTGGTGCGACAAAGACAGAGACTCTTCGGACAAGAGCGTACGTCTGAACGACGAAGAGAAGCTTCCGCGTTACGATCGTTTGGAAAACATCTATGGAACGTGTCTGAAAGAGTACATGACCAAGGTTGAGTGCCGCGTCAAAGGAACCCACGAGGATCCCGCTCAAATGGACGAGAATGTTGTGTGCAATCTGGACGTGGGTCTTCAGTGCACCGGAAAGTGTCACGACTACGAGTTGCGGGCCTTTTGCCAGTGCGACGGTCAGCTATTGCCCGACATCCCGAAGCCCACCGAGAAGCCCCAAATAGGACTAGCGTGCGATGCGGCCATTGTGGAATACAAGGAGTTTCCTGGAGACTGCCACAAATTCCTCCAATGCCAGCCAAACGCAGTGGACGGTAGTTGGGTTTACGTGGAGAAAACCTGCGGCGACTTTATGATGTACAACCCCAGCCTTTTCATTTGCGATCACATAGCCACCGTCCAACAAATTAATCCCAGGTGCGGCGCGAAGCCTACCTTGGAGCCAGAAACCGAACCTATAAGGCAGTGCCCCGAGGGGCAGATCTGGGCAGACTGCGCCAACCAATGCGAGCACACGTGCCACTACTATGGCAGCATATTAAAAAAGCGCGGGCTGTGCCACCCCGGGGAGCATTGTAAGGCAGGCTGTGTGGAGCTTCAACGGCCTGACTGCCGGGTGCAGGACAAGTATTGGCGAAATGAGACCACGTGCGTACATGCCGACGAGTGTCCCTGCATGGACAAGAACGAGCTCTATGTCCAGCCCCACAAGCCCGTGGTCGGAGAAACTGAGCTTTGCCAATGTATCGACAATTCCTTTATTTGTGTGCCAAACAAACCGGAGCCTATTCCAGTACAACCCAAGGGTAAGTAACCCCATTCCGAATTTAATCATTCCCCTGAAATTGTGAGCCCTCTCTTTTGCAGAGGAAGGGGAGACTCCAAGCATACCCCTTGGACCCATTTTGCCGGTCACGTTGACCCCGCCCCTGGAATGTTCCCCAGAAAGGTAAAATCGTAATCAGCTATAAATGTTACTGAACTTAATATAACCTCGAATGTAGGCTAATTCCCAAGATTGAAAACATTCGGCACCCCCAACCAGACGGTATTTTCAATGCCAGCTCTCAACTTGGTCCGGACCACGGGCCCAACTTGGCTCGTCTCACTAAAGAATATTCCAAGGGCAGTTGGTCGCCGAGCATCAACGATCAAATGCAGTATCTCGAACTAAACTTTGGCAAAGCTGAGCCATTCTATGGAGTGATCATGGCTGGAAGCCCAGATTTCGACAATTACGTGACTCTTTTTAAGGTACCACTTGTTCTGAAAATGATTTTCTCTAGTGACACAATGGCAATCTTACACTTTTTGACGACTTACAGATCCTTCACAGTCACGACGGCATTAGCTACCACTACCTGGTTGACGAAACAGAGAAACCACAAATGTTCAGCGGTCCCCTGGACTCAAGGGCCCCCGTTCAGTCTCTCTTTAAAATTCCAATTGAAGCCCAATCCCTCCGCATTTACCCTCTCAAATGGCACGGCTCGATTGCAATGCGCGTTGAGCTCTTGATATGCGGGGATAAAGTGGTTCCAGAGCCCATAGTCCTCGTCCCAACCAGCACGGAGACACCATCTGAGCTGAGGACCCAAGAATGCATAGACCAAATGGGAGTAAATGAGGGCAAACTATACCCCGAGCAAGTCCAATCGAGCAGTTTATGGCAGTGGCCCGAGCTCACTAAGAAGCCACAAATACTGGACTTGCTCAAGCTATCCACTCCACTCGCCTGGAGGCCCCTCGCCAATACTCCGAATGAGTTCATTCAGTTTGATTTCCTCGAGCCGCGCAACATTTCTGGCTTCGTTACCAAGGGTGGTCCAGATGGATGGGTTACGGGCTACAAGGTAATGTTTTCCAAAAGAAAACCGACTTGGAACACGGTGCTTTCGGGCAATGGGCAGCCACGTATTTTCGAGGCCAACGTAGACGACCATACAGAGCGCACGCATCATTTTAAGAATCCGATTCTGACACAGTATCTTAAGGTTGTACCAGCGAAATGGGGGAAAAATATCAACATGCGCATTGAGCCCTTGGGATGCTTCCAACCATATCGTAAGTCACCTTCACAGTCATTTCTTCTCTTATTAATTTATTTTGCCTTTTTCCAGCTGAGATCCAACGTCAAGTACCTATAGACTTCGGAGAGCCCACCAAGTGCAACATTTGTGAGGGTATATCTGCTCCCGGATTGAACGAGGTCTGTGAGTGTGTGGATCAACTGTTCTGGGATGGCAATACGTGTGTGCAACACAACCTCTGCCCCTGCGTCGAGAACTATGTTAGCTACCCCATCGGAAGCAAGTTCGAAAACTCCGCCTGTGAGGAGTGCGTCTGCGTTCTTGGAGGCCACAAAAATTGTAAACCAAAGAAGTGCCCATCCTGTCAAGATGCCAAGCTTCGATCAGTCATTACAAGCGACTGCTTTTGCAAGTGCGAGCCTTGCCCAAAACATCAGCGATTGTGCCCATCTAGTGGGGACTGTATTCCCGAGATTCTGTGGTGCAATGGTATACGAGACTGTGCCGATGACGAGGACGCCAGCTGCAGAGATTCGTTTACAGTGGTGCCCGATATCAAGAGGGAGAGGAACCAGAGTAAGTCAAGGGTGTCTTTATTTCCATACATTTTAAACAAGAAGTATTTTTGATTATTATATGTACCTCCAGCTGAAGTCATCACCTGTCCGGTCCCGGAATGCCCACCACATATGAAGATCAAAATAACAGAGAAGAAGCAACGAAAGATGTCTAAAATGTTCACGTTTTCCAAGCAGGTGTCTATCGTTGACGATGGTGTCACCATTACAAAAACCAAGTTTATTTCTTCGAAAGAACAAATTCTGGCATTACCCAGCCAGGAGCTGGACTTCCACGAGGAGGAGCAGTGCGAAGAATTCACTTGTGTACCCATCCCAAACACGCAAGTGAACAAAAACGAGTCTATTTCCTGCACAGAGCCTAAGTGCCCTGAGAAATACGATGTCGAACTGGATATGAGCGCTGCCAAGGCAGGAGACTGCCTGAAGTACACCTGTATTCTGAGGCCCAACAAAGACGACGTTTGTGAAATTAGCGGCAAGAGTTTCACGACCTTCGACGGTACCGTTTTTAAGTACCGACCCTGCAGCCACATTCTAGCCAGGGACATTCAAAATGGTAGCTGGTCCATATCAGGTATGATTGATACTTTCTTAAGCTCACCGATTTCTGACTTGTGTTTTACACAAATACTTGTGTGTATTTAGTTCACCAGGACTGCAGCGATGAGCACCGAAGAATATGCCGTAAAGTGATTACAATTCATGACAAAGAGGCCGGAAATGAGCTGATTTTGCTGCCGTATCTGAAACTGAAGTTCAATGGATTCGAGTTTACCGTGGAACAGCTTATCAATTCACCAATATGCAAGGCTTCTTTTGTGGTATCTCAGCCGGGAAAAACTCTTCTGGCAGTGTCGACCAAGTACGGTTTCTGGGTCCAGCTCGATGACATTGGAATCGTCAAGGTGGGTATCTCATCTAAGTTCATACGCACGGTCGATGGTCTGTGCGGGTACTACAACGGCAATCCTCGGGATGACAAAAGGTCGCCGGAAGGCCAAATAGTTCCCAACACAGAAATGTTCGGCGACAGCTGGTATGATAAGCGGATCCCAAAAGATCGGTGTGGGGACTTGAAGTGCTCCAGAGAAATGCAGGCCAAGGCCCTGCAGCTGTGTAACATCATTCAGTAAGTTCTAATATCCGATACTTCCAAATTTTATTTCATAATCATTTTTTATGTACAGCCATCCAACCTTCGCTCGGTGCCACAAGGCCATTAACTACAAGCAGTTCCTCAACAATTACTGCCTTGAGGCTGCATGCGACTGCATGATAGCTAATAACGGGGACACAAGCGCTTGCAAATGCAACATCCTAGAAAGCTTTGTGAAGAAGTGCCTCAGTGTGAATCCATTGGTTCAGCTGACCACCTGGAGAACGGTGGCGCAGTGCGAGATTACTTGCCCAGCTCCATTAGTGCACACGGACTGTTATAAACGCCGATGTGAACCGTCTTGCGACAATATTCATGGCGATGACTGCCCGGTGCTCCCTGATGCCTGTTTTCCGGGCTGCTATTGCCCGGAAGGAACTGTGAGAAAAGGTCCGAACTGCGTCCCCATATCCGATTGCAAGGACTGCTTGTGTAATTCTTTGGGCGGATCCAAGTACATGACCTACGATCGTAAAAGTTTTAGTTTCAATGGAAACTGTACTTATTTATTGTCACGCGACGTAGTGCTCCCTGGGGTGCATACCTTCCAGGTGTACGTCAGTATGGATGAGTGTAAGAAACTGGGCCAGATCACGTCTCTGGACGGAGCCAGCTGCACTAAGTCCTTGCACATTCTCAACGGAGACCACGTCATTCACGTCCAACGTATTCCAAACAAGCCGAAATCCTTGCAAGTCCTGGTCGACGGTTTTGAAGTTAAAAAGATTCCGTATAAGGACAGTTGGATCGGTATTCGGCAAGTGATCGGCAAGGAGCTCGTCCTGTCACTTTTAGACTCCCACGTAGAGCTAACTGCGTCCTTCGAGGAGCTAATTTTCTCCCTGGGAGTGCCAAGTATTAAGTATGGAAGTAAGATGGAAGGCCTCTGCGGCGATTGCAACGGGAATGCTGGAAACGACCTGCAGCCTAATCCGGCAAAGATGAAGCCTGGTATGGACGTCATTCAGAGCTGGCAAGCAGATGAACCAAAATTGGGAATTGTGGAGGAATGCCTTAGTGAGGATGTGGCCAAGCAGGACTGCATTCCACTTCCGCCAGAAAAGGATCCCTGCTTGCAGTTCTACAACTCGGAGCTATTTGGCAAGTGTCCCCTGGTGGTGGATCCCATTGCATACGTATCTGCGTGTCAGCAGGACATATGCAAGCCAGGAAATACCCAACAAGGGGTCTGTGTGGCTCTCGCGGCTTACGCCAAAGAGTGCAACCAACATGGAATTTGCACCAAGTGGCGAAGGCCCCAGCTTTGCCCATACGAGTGCCCAAGCAACATGGTATACGAACCATGTGGATGTGCTAAGACTTGTGATACCATCAAGGCCTTGGCGGAGTTCGATGCAGTAAGCTTAAAGAACCAGGCCTTCGTTCATACAGTGAAGAGCGATGAGATGTGTCTGAACTCGGAACGCTTTGAAGGATGTTTCTGTCCCGCAGGTCAGGTGATGGATGACGGAAAATGTGTGCCTGAAATAGCCTGCACGAAGTGCGACGATGGTTTGCACCTCCCCGGCGATACCTGGCAAAAGAGCAAGTGCATTGATTGTCAATGCGACCAGACCGGCAAGACATCGTGTGTTGAAAAGAAATGCCAGGTGGAAGAAAACATCTGCGCCGAAGGCTACAAGCCCGAAACCATTGTCAGCAAGGATTCCTGCTGCCCCAAGTATCGATGTGTTCCGGAGCTCAAAGACCCAGCAAAGGTGTGCTTGGCTCCGCTTATGCCCATTTGTGGGCCAGGACAGTTCAAAAAACAGAAAAACGATGTGAACGGCTGTCCTCAGTACATTTGCGGTGAGCTTAATTTACTTTTCCAGACGAAAATACAATATTTCGGGTTTACCTTTATCATTTTCAGAATGTATGCCCAAAGATCAGTGTGAACCTTTGAGGCCGCCTCGGGAAGTGGGTCCTGGCGAAAAGATTGTGACAATCGAGGAGGGCTGTTGTCCCACTCAAAAGATAATCTGCGAACCGGAATTGTGTCCCAAGGCCCCCAATGGTTGTCCCGAGCGATTCTACGAGGTCAAGACAGTCAATGATGTGGATATGTGCTGCCCCAAACATTCCTGTGGTAAGTAAATTGAGCCCACCAGGTGATCATGGAATGCACAAAATCTATTTTTTAGTCCCACCAAAGGATATGTGTATTATCCAGTATGGGCTTGACGAATCCTCCAAGTTCACCAAGCAAATAGGAGAGAAGTGGACCCACGCCAAGGATCTTTGCATTCATGAGTCCTGCTCATATGGTCCCGATGGGTCATCCCAGGTGGTCAGCACTCTTGAACAATGTGTGACAGATTGCGCACCAGGATTTAGTTATCAAAAAGTCGACCCATCCAAATGCTGCGGGCAATGTGTTCAGACTTCTTGCATATTTGAACAGAAACTTTATGATGTCAACGCACATTGGAAGTCTCCCGACAACTGCACTTTCTACACCTGTCTGAAAAAAGATCAACAACTTATGGTTTCTTCCTCACAAGAAGTATGTCCCGATGTGGGTAGTTGCCTCTCGCACCTTTTGTACCAAGATGGCTGCTGTAAGCGCTGCAAGGTGGAGCCGTTGGTGGAGGATAAATGTAGGTTGCTCACTTTATGGGAGCTTCATCTGACTTAAATTTCTCAATCTCGTTTTTAGCCAACTGCTTGCCAGTTTCACTGGCCGAGTCGCAAACAACCCGCATTATCAAGGTTCCCAAGATAGGTCATGGGGAGTGCGTGAACGCCGAACCAATTAGGGGATTCACCGACTGCCAAGGCGCCTGCTCTTCCGGAACAAAGTACAACACTCGGACTGACGTCCACGAAAAGTATTGCACTTGCTGCAATATCAAGTCCTACCAACCCATCTCAGTAAACATGATATGTGAAGATGGCCACACTTACACCCAAAAGGTAAATATCCGTCTATCCAATCTGCATTCAAAATTGATTGTTAATGTTTTTTCAGCATGAAGTACCCGCCAACTGCGGATGTTCGTTGTGCTCAGAGTTGTCAGACCCCGCGATCGACATTAGAGTTCAACCGGACATGCAATCCCCACTGCTAAAATTACTTAGTGCTCCGTAGAATTTATAATAATCCACATAAGACTAAAATTACTCATTAATAAAAAGACACAGCAATTTATATTTTTTAAGGGCTAAACGGATTATATTTTGAAAAAGATAAGATTACATTAAGATTACATTTAAGGTGAAAATAGAAAACTCCGTAGAATGTTGGTTTACCATTAAGATCATAAGCCATCACCTAGTGGCCTTTTGGGTGTGGGTGTGAGCAGTGTGGGGTGTCTACCCGCCCATGACATGTTGTAGTTTAGTTTGTATATTTTTTCACAAGCTATAAATTTGTCTGAAATACAAATGTGGGGAGCAAAATTGAGTACACTTTCGAAATTTTATGTTTACGTGCTCACATCACAAAAACGTAAGTAGTAAGTGTAAGTAAGGTAATGCCTTTTTTTCTAACAGTGTGTATTTAATTCATCAAAAAATAGCATATTTATTTTAATCGTGAAAAAAACCGTTTCCTAGATTTAAATTGAAAACAGTAGCAACATGCATATACTCAGTTTAGAACCTGACCTTATTCAAACTCTATTGCTGTCTTTATTAAAGAAACCTCTATATCAATAAGTCCCCTTTCGCCATCAACATAGACGTCTTCCAAGCACAGACCTGGGGAAAAGTTAAATGGAACCCATATCAAGGAAAGTGTGAAGCGTGGTGGGAGAAATGTTATGGTTTGGGGGTGTTTTATATGGCACAATGTATAAGAAAGGCTACCTACAAATTTTGGAAAACATTCTTCCCGATTTTAAGTCCAACAATAAAAATTACTTTTTTCGTTTTTTGGTTTATCATCTGGGGCTGAGTTAAATACATGTTGCTACTGTTTTTCAATTTATATCTAGTAATCGCCTTTTTTGAAAAAAAAAAGTTTTTTTATTATTAAAATAAATATGCCATTTTGTTATGAATTAAATACATCATCTTAGAAAAAAGGAGTTACCATTTACTTTCGCTTTTATGGGTTGAAAACACCTAATCATTAAATTTTGAACTTGTATTAAATTTCGCTCAGTCAATTTCAATTTCGAACAAGAATCCCCAGATTATCCTACAGGCTAAACGAAGCCATTTAGTATACATACCTACATATATAAATTTAAAATCGTTGCAACATACATGAACTCAGCTTAGTATCTTACGTAATTCGAACTTTATTGCAGCTGCAAGGTGCGTTTCAAAGTAAACAGGACTATAAAAAATAACAACACAACAATTGGTTTTTTACAATTTCAATTTATTTAATTTAAAATAGTCTCCTTCTACTTCAATACAGCTTTTTGCACGATCTAAAAGCATATCGAACGACTGTTGTACCTCGTTGGCCGGTGTGGCCGCCAGTATGTCGGTACCTTTTAGATGACCTCTTCGTGAGCATAACGCTTTCCTTTCATGGACAAATGGTTTTTTTTTTAAGTAAGAAGACGCACGGTTCCATATCAGGTGAAAACGTCGAGTGGTAAGTGGTTAAAATGTAATTTTTTGTGATTTTGGTCAAATAATCGGTCACAAGTATCGACGGATGTCGTTGTGCGGATCAAACTGTGCACACACCTTCCTTAAGCCCAAATGCTCAGTTAAAATGCGATAAATCTATGTTTTGGAGGTGTTCAATTCCATTTCAATTATGATTTCGGCTGATTTTGTATGACTTCACGCACAGTTTCGATGGAGTTTTCGGTGATAACGAATTTTGATTGGCCCACATTTTGATCGGCATTTATGTCCTCACGACCACTTTGAAAACGTTCAAAACCACATTAAAGCAGGCGGCTCTTTGTCCGATCCTTAATTTTTCACCGATAACACAAAAGTACTGACACTTAAAACGCAAAAACTGTACTTCCCATCGATCAAATGTCATGAAATAATCCCTGGCTAATCGATAAAAATAGTAGATTGTAACTCACCAGTCCACAGTGCTTGGGCTCGTATGGAACCGCGATATATACAAAATATTTTGTCTAATAGTAAAAAAAAATTGGCTACGTCGAAAGACTGCATCCTTAGCTCCCATAGCACCTTAGTATGGCTTATATGCCCATGGTGAGCAGAAATACTTCCAGTGGAGTTACAGTGCTAAAATTTCATTATAAGCATCCAAGATATAAATATTTAAATTATCTTCAGTATGAGTTTGTGAATTTACGTATAATGTGCCCAAAATCCCAATCTTCTACTTTAAAAACCACCAAAGTTCTGCCGTCTAATTAATTAATCATTTTTTTTAACACAATAATTTTTTTGTAAACTGACTCTATCGATTTTGATTATGTTGCGTTTGGAGATAGTCCTTGAGATAACGCTAGTCTAGTTTTCCCGACTATATGAAACCCAGTACTCATATATTCCACCCAAACTTTTATTAACCTTTCAAAGTATATATTCTTTAAAACAAATCTTGTTGCATACTTTTGTATGTTTTGAAATGAACAATTTAAACAATCAGCAATTTGAATGAATTTTTTATTGAAGTTATAAATTAGGAAATGGAATAATTTGGCATTTAAACTTTTAGCAAAGTTAACTTAATAGCAAAATTTGGACATTAAAGAAGTCTACATGCTAAATCTTATAGCTATATCTTATTGTCTCTAAGATCCTACCGTTTATGGTATAAACAGTATAGTATAAACTTTATACAGACAGATGGACATGGATATACCAATTGTGTCAAAAAACCCCTACATTAATACAATTCTTACGACACGTGTCTGTTTTACATTTTAAAACGCTTTTATGCACGTGCTGAATAAGAATTGTATAATTTCTAACACATATATTGGGTTTTTTCGTCACCAAAATTGATATCACAACTGCTCCTGCTTTTTGTTATCCTCCTCTCCTAGAGCTTTCTGCCCTGCTTCTTCCCACACCTGCTCCCTGCGGCCGTGCTCATCCGTTTCGGTGACTTCTTGAACCTTTATGCTTTTGTATATTAAATGTCGTTACTTAAAAATTTGGTTAAAATGATATGGCTATAAATATTATGCATGAATCAATCAAAGTTTGTATATTTTCTAGTAAAAAAAAATGGATTAATATAACACTTTATTTCAAGTGTGCGATATAAAATAATAAATACAAGAAAAAACATATATCTTATTATACACCTTTTCTGCTCGAAATCGAACTCAATACCTCAAGAATTACAGTCAGACATCTCGACCATTATTATTTATAATCAACTGGCAGCCCCCAATTCCGGCGACATGAAGTGGGCGCAGACGCGCAATTTGAAAAAAATAGTGATACCAAGGATCATCTGTGCCACCAAAATGATGTGTTTGCCTAGGTCAGTGACTGAAACGGGAGCATTCCGATCTAACCTAATTCTAACTTGGATTCTAGACCACTTCCAAATCGTTACACGCCACACTCGTTAACAAGAAATGAGGATATATCTACCCACCATCGGATCTATGTATATCGATCTTGTATATCGGCTTCAAAAACTTTGCATTCAAAATGAATGCCCGGGCTGGTGCATCGCAAATAAAAACTCGCACCTTTACGTGTAAATAGATGTGATTTATTAAAAACCATGCCAGTCGGGATGAGCCCTTGTAGCTCATCAACAAATTCTTGTAAGTATGGGGGTCATGGAGCTTTACATTGCCCACATAAATCTCAGCTACCATTATTGGCTTCGACCCATTTACATTAATTAAAATGGGCCACGCTTGACGAAGGGAACTTTTAAATAAGGGCAGACCGTCCACATTAACATTAAAGCTTATTTTGCTGAACTCATAATGAAAATTACTGAGAAAGTCGGTTAACGAGTCTTTAACCCCATAGTGTACATAATCACCTGGTGTAAGTAGACGCTTAACAATAGCACGCGGAGTAGACTTTGAGGCTCGGACATCACTTGGAAAGCCTAGTATTTTTTCGGACAAGAGAGCTATTAAATCATTAGCTGCTCTGCTACTAATGTTATTAGAAGAAATCCACTGTGCTAAACTCCTATTAAAATCTTTTGAACTGGGAAGTTCTGTTGGTATATCGGAAATATTATTCCAATTATAAGATACATACATATATTTTGAGCCGATTGAACATTATTACTAACATGACGCGATTCGCGTATATAGCTACGACTTTTCCTTATTATGGGCATAACTTCTTAAAATATTTTATAGAGCGCAAGGTGTAATCCACACTTTAAAACTGATCTCGATAGCTTTAAAACTGAGAGACTAGTTTGCGTAGAAACAGACAGACGGACAGACGGACATGCTTATATCGACTCAGGAGGTGATCAAGAATATATATACTTTATAGGGTCTGAGATGTCTCCTTCACTGCGTTGCACACTGTTGAACAAAACTATAATACCCTTTGCAAGGGTATAAAAAATTTCTGATTTGGCACGTGGAACAATAACCATAAACCGAATAAACACGTGACGGGTAAGAATATTTTTAATCCTCTACTGCATGAGCACAAAAATATCAAAGAAAAAAAATTTTTTTTACCTTATTGGGGTAAAAATAATATATATTCCGACTTTTTATTTTTGGGGGGGGCAAAAAGAAGCCATATATGGATTTGTATGCCTTTAGTGTCATTTTGATTTTGCCATATATGGCTTTCTATGCATTTTTGTGTAAGTTGGTAAAACAGTTTCTATTGTCATTTGTCATAGAAATACATTTACATTTTTCACAAAAGGCGTATGAGCGGAAAGAACAATTGTTTTGGCAGAGTTGCCGTTGCTTTTTCCAAGTGGAAAAATGCCCAATATTGTCCATCCAAACAGAATTCGAGGGTGTTTCTTGGTGCCTTATTCTTTTGCTGGTAGATGGAGATATAGTCCCTGCTTGTCCTGGGAGATGAAGTTGGAGTCATCGTAGGACGTCCACGCTTCTTAATTTTCCATGCCTTGCATAGGTGATTAGCTATTAAAAGTCAAAAAGTGGCACATATTGGTCTGTCTTAAGACGCCATAAAAGCCATGAATTAACCACACACATATGTATCAATCATGTGAAAAAATATTTTCTTATACCACTTTCTTGAACGTATTTGAATTGTACACATCAACTGCCATAGGAGAGTCGATTTCTAAATACTTTTTGTCTTTCTTACTGAATCGCCTTTTTGCTTCCACGTCCTTGTTTTTTAAAATTCTTTTTCAGTTGGCATCTTTGAATTAGGTACACAATTAATCCTATTAATTGTAGCACTTGCCATTACGTAAAGCGACCCCTAGGAGCCGCAGTTGGCGGAAGGTGGCGCCATCTATGGGAAAGGTGTAGCTATATGTATTGAGAAAGCGCCTGGAACAATTGAATTCCGGTAGTTCGCCATTTGTGGACCCCAGGAGCCAGCCCGCCTAAAATCCGGCGTCGGTCTGGTTATGAGTGTAGGTAGGATCATTCCCAAGCGAGAGATTGAGCTGGCTAGACGGTTGGAGCAAGGCTGCTTAGAAGGGAGAGAAAAAAAAAATATCCGAAGATTCCGCTGACATTGGAGTCAAATTTTCTTTCGGGGACGCCCAAAGGCTCCCAAGTGTCCTCCGGCTTACTGGAGGTGTGAAAGGGTGGATCGGAGAAAACCCCAGGGTGAATTCTAACGGTCAAGGAATAGGACTTAGTCACGAATCCTAGTTTTAGCAGGCCCGAGCGAAATTTCGAATTGGCTATTCCAAGTGGAGAGTCCAAAGACCCGGACTCCGCCACAAAGGTGGCTCAGCGAATTCCGACCAACGATCTCCAATCCCGGGCAGACGAGAAGAGCGCCAAGGAGGAGCAGCAGAAGTCCCAATTGGGCACCGCAAGCAAAGTTCGCATTAAACCAGTGCTAGGTTCGAGCGAACGGAGGAGCGCAGAGAGACCCCAAGAGAAAAAATCAGTTTAGCGCGACAGATCAGCATGTGAGCGAGGAAGACCGCCGAGATTTGTTTTTTTAAGGTCCAGGCTGTGTGTGTTCCAGCCTAGGATCCGGTGCGTTAGTGAACCCGATTAGTGTCACGGCAGAGTCAATTTAAGGCTCCGGTAGTCTTAATCTAAAAGCTGTGGGAAAATCTAGAGAAAAAATGTTATAATTATAAACGGAAAAAATTAGAAAAATCAGCACGGGAGAAAACGTTAAGGAAAACCAAGGGAAACGTAACTTAAATATCCTAATGGTTTCAATCGGTATACCGGAAGTAATCAAACTGTATCGCCTCTAAAAATTTGTGAATTTGTTTGTTCATTGGTTTGATTTGGTTGTGCCTGCCCCATTGGGGAAGACAGTCATTGTAAACCTTTTTTCCAGCGACCCATCAAAAGCGCTTTCGTCGTGGGATGCAACAAGGAATTATGTTCTGTGAGTAAAACTTATTGTTATGATTGGACAGCCTTTTGATTTAAATTCCTGGTGTCCCGAAAAATCTGGAATCTAGAATGCAAAAGTAATTTTTGAGCCCTTTAGGTTTCTTTAGTTTTTTTTGGGTTTTAAAAAAAACAAAAAAAAATTAATACCCATCCCTACGCTTTGATTTGCTTGATGGATTTACATATAATGATATTAAATTCTATTGATTTTAACTTGTCCTATTTTCTATGCCAATTTTAATATTTTATGGACGTTTTAATATTTAGTTTATTTATTCATTTAAATTTTATTATCTTAAGTTTTATATACTCAATTGCAATGATCAATTTTTATATGTATTTTCTGTCGTATTACTAAATATTTTATAATGTTCTAAACACTAAGAATTATGCCGCAGCTAGCCTGGAGTAGGTAGTAGGAGTACCCAAGAAAAGGGGTCGCTCGCAGGATGCGGAACCGGAGCGATCATTGGTAGGGTGGGCACGCGAGAGTCGCCCCTTGGCATCTGGGTGACTCTTAGTTAGGCGCAGGAAGGGAACCCCCCCCCCCCCCCCCCATCTTTCACCATCTATAGGAAATCGGGACCTCATTCCGGAGAGTATGTCGTCGAGAGCACGCAATTTTTAAGTTAGATCCCTACCTGGAGAGGCACCCTTGGGAACCGGCAATTACACCCCCCTTGCCGACGAGCCGAAGCCGGATATTCCAGCGTGCGCTGGTTCCCATGTTTTTACCACCCGCCTCCGCCCATAAATGATTGTAGGAGTTAGCATTCGTTACATAATCCTTAGTCAATATACCATTTTTCATCAGGTAGACTTCAAGATTGGGACTGTTGAAACAATTGTCGAAAAATAATTTGTAGTTTCTTCCTTTTGGTACAGTTGCCGATAGTCTTGATACAACATTTCCGCTTACTCCCAATCAGGTGCTCCTTCTAGATATGTATCACTTTGGGCTCCCGCAAAAATATAAAAATCGTAGCTAAATCGTAACATATGTCATTTTTTATACATATGTATATTGCATTTTTTCGTGCAAGAAATTATACAATAAAACAATTTGTATTCGGCACGTGCATAAAAGCGTTTTAAAAACGTAAAACAGACACGTGCCGTGTAAGAATTGTATCAATGTATAATTTCGTACACGAAAAAATGACTAAACACGAACTGAACGATCGGAAATGAAAAAACCTTGGTTATTTTAAAGATGCTTGAGGCTGTATCCAACATTTTTAATAAAAAATTGATTTGATATTAAAGTTCTTATAAGGATCGGCCAACTAAATACGATCCGATATATACCTAATAGTATAAGCTTCTACTTAACTGCAAGAGTATATCAACTTCTGCTCCGCCCGAAGTTAGCTTTCCTTTCTTGTTTAATATACAAATTCACTTGACTGCAGGGGTTTATCAATTTAGGCTTCGCTCGAAGTAGCTTTCTTTTTTTTTTTGTTTTTATTGTAATTACCCGTAAAGTTTCTCTTTTGTGTTCTCAATTACCGCGCAGCTTTGGACAATCGATATGACTTAATATTATTACAGATGTATGGCTTCCCTGTAGCTGGTGCTTATTGTCGTTGTGTCTTGGCTATCAGTCGGTGGGTCTCATGGAGCGTTGGCACAACAAAGTGGCCGTTGTATCTGGAGCTAGTTCCGGCATTGGAGCAGCCTGTGCCCGGGCATTGGTCGGGGCTGGAATGGTGGTCGTCGGGCTTGCTAGACGCCAGGATCGAGTCGAGCAGCTCCGCCAGGAGCTGTCCGCAGAGAAGCAATCCCGAGTTCATGCGATCAGGTGCGACGTATCTCAAAATGAGCAAGTGACTAAGGCTTTCGAATGGATCAAGAAACACCTTGGCGCCGTGGACGTATTGGTTAGCAACGCCGGCACCATGGCCACGGGCGAACTTAGTGGGCAGGATGACGCCGGGGCCATGCTGTCTACGATGGAGACGAATGTAATGGGAGGCGTCTATTGCATCCGGGAAGCGTTCCAATCGATGCGGGAACGGGGAGCTGACGGCCACGTAGTCATCATGAACAGTGTCGCGGGCCAACAGGTGCCCAACCTGGGTCCTCAACTGCCGTCTCTAAACATTTACCCGGCGAGCAAGTTCGCCCTCACGGCAATGAACGAGATCTATCGCCAAGAGTTTCAACGGCACAAAACGCTTGTGAAAGTAACGGTTAGTTTTAATCTTGTTAAAGTCAAGAGAGCCATAAAAAAATTTCTTGAGTTCCTAGACAATCAGTCCTGGAATCGTTGATACGGACATCTTACCACAGCAAATTCAGGGCATCATTAAACAGCACATGCCTATGCTAAGTTGTGCGGATGTTGCTGATGCAGTGCTTTGGGCCATCGGAACTCCGCCCAATGTGCAGGTATTGACTTCCCTATGATACTTATAATTAATAAAAATTTACCTATCGAATATTACGTAATATATATTTACTCTTTTTCAGGTTCACAACGTAACCATAAAACCACAGGGGGAAAAATTTTAATCTCGGCCGAACCAGAATATATTGTATTTTTATCCGCATTTCAAAATTCTTTTAAATGTACTAATGTACTGAAATAAAATCTTGATTTAGAGCCAGCTCAGAAAAGAAAAAAAGGTTGGACCTGGTATTAAGGTCATCCTTCCGGCACTATCACCAATGCCCTATTCGTTTGAGGCATCTCCAAATGGTTCGTGTAGTCCTGTGCACTCCTCTGGGCGAAATCAGTCTCACGGCAGTCTACCTTCCGCCAAATATCTTCTGGGCAGCAGGAGCTCTTAGAGATCTCCTGGCTCAGGCAGGACTGGGGCACTGGGGCAGATACGCAGCGGACAGAATGGGCAACGTTCTGTCTGAGGCCTTAAACCTAAGTCCTGTTCAGGTCTCCCAGCCACTGGGAAGCCTAAGTTCTATGCTGACAGAAGCTCAGCGACTTCATGTTTAGACTTTGCTCTCTGTAGTGGAATCCTATCTGGGAGAACAGACATAACGAACACTCAGTATTTAAGCTCGGATCAAGCTGCCTGGTTCTCCGTAGCAGAGCAGGGAGACCTCTGATTGCACCAGTTGTATAAAATCCGAGCTGGATCTGTCGAATAAGCACGCTGGCGAACAGGGTCCGGAAACGCCTTAAGGCCTTCAGGCAGAATTCCTTGGATAAGGAGCTCGAAGAAGCTACCCCCAATCAGGACACAAACTACGCTTTGTGGTGGTTAACAAGTCTTCATGAGGCAGGCAGCTCCAAAGTTCCATATCAAGCAAAGGGATGGATC
Source organism: Drosophila monieri (assembly GCA_035047585.1). Taxonomy (NCBI): domain Eukaryota; kingdom Metazoa; phylum Arthropoda; class Insecta; order Diptera; family Drosophilidae; genus Drosophila; species Drosophila monieri. The sequence continues at coordinate 12,033,441 of JAWNPJ010000027.1, forward strand.
CTGGGCACGATCCCCTCAAGAACGAGTAGATGCTTTGCGGACAATATGGAAAAATGCTTTAAGCCATTCCAGACCGCTTCGCCGAGCAGATGCGAAAAGGTGCAAGACTTCGTCCACTCTCCCTTGCAGCTTTCCCTGCCAGTGCGTTCTGTCGCACTGAAGGAGACAATGGACGTGGTAGCCAAAAAAAAAATAGAAAAGCCTCCTGGTCCTGATGGTAGCCCTGTGGTCCACCAACAGGCCACTAATTTGCAGCTTCCTAACTGGAAGGACCTTCTTAGTGGTACAAGATGGAGCAGCCTCTGGGCCCAGGCCAATTACATCTGGGGTCCTCAGGGCCAACAAGATCCGGGTCTTTCAAAGCCGATTCCTTTGTTTGGCAATGGGTGCTGATTGATACATCCACAACAAAGACAGCCACAAGGAGGTTGGCGTCCTATTATTGGATGACCTAAAACAAGACTCTCCTGTCATACTTATCCCCTAGCATTAGCTAGCACTATGTACCTCATCCATAAGGCGTAGATTAAAACACTGCACATTCCTGCATGGGGGCTATAGGATATAGTCGGCCGAACCTTATGAAATTTAGCAGATTTTTCTTCCCAACTTGGAATCCATAGAAAGTCCCATTCTTCTAACTTGAAAAACATCAAAGTTGTGTAGCAGGATTGCTACATAATGTATATATACATATATTAACTATAAGTGTATTGCATAACTGTAAACTGTTGTTAGTGTATGTCGGTGTCGTTGCTTGTTGTCGGTTCTGGCTCTCTCTCTCTTGTGCTCTCATCGATCTCATTGCTCTTTCAGCGAGTTATGAGGGTTGATGCGGTTCGCGCGATGAGAGCGGGGGGCAGTCGAACACCAGCAGCGATCCGAAGCGGATCTAGTAAAAACTAATAAAGAATTTATAAAAAGCAAAGTGTTGGTGTTCTACTTCAGGGGACATTTGTTATATCCCTACAAAATCAGAAGTGGGCCGATCTTGTGCCAAATAAACAATTAAAAACAATAAGGTAAAACGAAAACGGACGTTAGTAACGCATCAATTGCGCAATTAAAAAAGTGGTCAAGTGTGTTACGGCTACCAACAACGGGAACAAAGCGCGATTTAATATTTCGTTTGGATAAAATGTCAGCGAAATCGCGTAATTATCTGGAATCAATTAGTAATAAAGTCGAAGACGGCGATGGTAGCAACGGTGAAGACGAATATGAAGAAGATCTGGAATAAGAGTACAACGAAGATGACAACGATAATGGCGACGAAGAAGGACTCAAAAACAACGACAAAGCCGGAGGCGAAGGAAACGACAAACACGGAGGTGAAACTAAAGAAAACAAGAATGGAAAGCTAACTTCGGGCGGAGCCGAAGTTGATATACCCTTGCAGCTTATATTATTAGATATATATCGAATCCTATATAGTCGGCCGATCCTTATAAAACTCGGCAGATCAAATTAGTTTGCCGAAAGTAGAATCCATACAAAGTCCCAGTCTTCTAACTTAAAAAACAACAGAGATATGGCATTTCCGATCAATCAGTTATATGGCAGCTATAGGATATAGTTGACCGACAATATATTCCGACTTATATACTGCCTGTAAAGGAAAGAAGGATGTGTGCAAAGTTTGAAGTCGATAGCTTTAAAACTGGCACACTAGTTTGCGTAGAAACAGACAGACGGACATGCTTATATCGACTCAGGAGGTGATCCTGATCAAGAATATATATACTTTATAGGGTCGGAGATGTCTCCTTCACTGCGTTGCACACTTTTGACCAAAATTATAATACCCTCTGCAAGGGTATAAAGATGGCGATAAAAATGAGAGCAAAGTTGGCGGCGATCGAAGCGAAAAAGACGGAGGCAAAAGGAACAGCAAAGATGGAGACGAGAGCAGCAGCAAAGACGGCGGCAAAAACAACAACGACGACGGCAGCGAGGGAGAAGAAAAAAATGAAAATTATGCACGCAATGACAAGAATGAAGCCGGCAGCAGCGGCGCAAAAGCAGGCGCCAGTGAAGAGGTGAAAAAAGGCAACGTTGCGAAGACGAAGCTTATGGAATTTTACAACCCAAGCATCGACATGTCGTTCGGTATGGCAACACAGGTTGTGAGTGAATTTTCGGGTGAAACTTGCGCACGAAAATGGATTACGCAAATGAATAATATTGCAACCATTTATGGAATTAGTGGACATTATGTTAAGATGTTGATGATAAGTAGAATCAAAGGAAAAGCAAACGTGTGGCAACATGCAAACCCTGAACGCATCATGCTACCGTTGGAGGAGTTAACCGCAGAGCTAATTTCAATGTTTTCGGATAAAGTTTCGAAGTTAGAGGCAAGGCGTCAATTTAAGAACCGTAAATGGAGTTCCAGTGAAAGTTTTGGAAGTTACGTGGACGATAAAGTGATGCTTGGTCTGAGAATCAACATAGATGCAGAAGAGATGATAAGTCGCGTCATTGAAGGAATTCCTAATCAAGGGCTGCGTAATCAAGCACATATTCAGTGCTTCGAAAATGTTGCACATATTAAACGTCATTTGCGGAGGTGAAGTTGCCTAAATCTTATGGTGACAAAAAGGAGGCAGCAGTGAACAAGGACGAGAAGGACAGCAAGGACACGCGTTGCTATAATTGCAATGCTAAAGGACATTGGGCGCAGGAGTGCAGGAAGCCAAGACGGGAGAAAGGATCGTGCTATGCATGTGGCGAAATGGGACATTTTGTGGCGAAGTGCCTGAAAAACAAAATTAAGAACGAGGTCAAGATCAATTATGTAAAATATTTTGAAATTCACTTTAGGAATAATACTAATACCAGTTTAATCACATAATGCCTCATAGATACAGGAAGCCCAATTTCTTTTATTAAAATTTCTAAAGTACCCGAAAATGTTTGTAAAATGCCAGTTTTAAGTTCATATCATGGAATAAATGAAAGTTGTTTGGAAACTTATGGCAGAATATTATGTTATATAAAAAAAAAATCAATAAAGTGCATTTTCATTTAGTTGTTGTGACAATCAAATCTATGAGTCATGATGTAGTCCTGGGAAGGGATTTTATGGAAGCATGTGATCTAAATCTGAACCTTGACACCTTGAAGTTGGTTACGGTCGAAAATGTAGAGAATGTTAAAAACAGTTATGAAGTTAGTGAAGAAGAGCAAATAGTTAGTGATGTTGATGTTGAACAGAAAAGAATTAGTGATGTTAATAAGGTTAATGATGAAAGTCGGATAATAAGCAAAGAGGTAATAGTTAGTAATAAACAAAAGATTATAAATGCAGTTAAGTTAAAAGAAGCAACGAAAGTTGACATAAATGTAGTGGAAAAGGAACTGATGAATATTAATATTGAAGATGAATCTGTAGAATACAAAATTGGTGAACAAGTGTATTATAAGGTTAGACAGCAATTTATTAAAATTATAGAACATTTTTATGTTAATAAACAAAGACCAAAGGAACCAGAGGTTAAGTGTGAAATAAAGCTGAGGTTGGATGACTCGAAACCTTTTAGCAGTTCTCCGAGACGGTTAGCTTATACAGAGAGAGAAAAGTTACAGAGCATATTAGACGAGTACTTAAAAGAGGGAATTATTAGGCCGAGCGAATCAGAATATGCATCTCCAATAGTGTTAGTTAAGAAAAAAACAGGTGATTTACGATTATGTGTGGATTACAGGAAGCTTAATAAGACAATGATTAAAGATAATTATCCATTACCCTTAATTGATGATTTATTGGACACATTAGTAAATAAGACTATATTTTCGAAATTAGACCTTAAACATGGATACTTTCATGTGTTTGTTGAGAATGAATCAATTAAATATACTTCATTTATGACGCCGCTAGGGCAGTTCGAATTCATGCGAATGTCAATGGGCCTAAAAAACGCACCGGCGGTGTTTCAAAGATTTATCAATAAAATTTTTGCAGACATGATAAGAGAAGGAAAAGTGGTTATATACATGGACGATATTATGATCGCAAGTAAAGAAATTGAAGAGCATTTGAGTGTACTTAAAGAAGTTTTTGAAAGATTAGCAAGAAACAAATTAGAACTAAGAATGGATAAATGCGAGTTTCTACAAGCGAGTGTTCAATACTTAGGCTTTTTGGTGTCGAGTAAAGGAATACAAGCAAATGATAAAGGAATTGAAGCCATCAGAGATTTTCCAGTCCCCAACAAAGTGCATGGAGTTAGAAGCTTTTTAGGATTGTGTTCATATTTTAGAAGATTCATAAAGGATTTTTCGAGGATTGCAAAACCATTATATGATTTGTTGAAAAAAGATTGCGAATTCGTGTTTGAAGAAAGAGAGTTAGATTGTTTTGAAATGCTAAAAAAGAAGCTCATAGAAGCACCGGTACTAGGTTTATATTATCATAAGGATGAGGTAGAACTACATACAGACGCAAGTGCACATGGTTTTGGTGCGGTATTATTACAGAGGAAAGAGGATAAGAAATTGCATCCAATATTTTATTTTTCGAAAGCTACAACGAAAGATGAAGCAAAATATCATAGCTTTGAGCTTGAAAAGTTAGCCATTATTTATGCTCTACGAAGGTTCCTAATTTATGAGCAAGGTAGACGATTTAGAATTGTTACTGATTGTAATTCATTGATGTTGACGTTAAACAGAATAGAACTTAACCCTCGTATTGCGAGGTGGGCGTTAGAGTTACTCGAGTAAGACTTTGAGTTAGTTCATAAGTCGGGAAAGCTTTTGCAACATGTAGATTCTTTAAGTAGGAATACTAACATACAATCATGGACATAAGTATTTTGACACAGCTTATAGCTTATAGACACAGCTCTGTACTCGTAAAAGTTACTGGATCCATTTCACTTTCCAGTAAAAGAATCTATTTATAACTTTAAGAGAGCAAAAGATGGCACTGATAAGTAAATTAATTTCTTTGCTATGACACGTGATGTGAGAAATTATGATTTTTGGGTGGACAAAAATATTTTGACATTGCATTCAATAAATTTTCATTTGTTTCGTGCGCATTAAAGACAGTTTATTATTATTTATAACTCCAGCTTACAAATCTGTTACCAGCTTTAAGATATTTTTTTTGTCAATTTTCCTAATTTTTGTACCGTTATTTAATGAAAATATGGGTATAACACGGGAGCTAAGCCAAATCCAGCGAAACGAAATAGTAATTAAATACCACGCAGGTATTTCGGTTCAGAGCCTCAGCATATTTTATAAAGTACCCCGACAAACCATTTACTACCAGATTAACAAACATAAACTGACAAATTCGACGGATAATTTAGTCAGAAAAGGACGACCACGCAAAACTACGCCTAGACAAGATCGTCTAATCCTTGCAAAATTTAAAGATGATGTCCTTATTACACCAAAAGCAGCTTCAATGGAACTTAAAAAAGATTATGATATTCCAATTAGTAGAAAAACAGTTGAAAGAAGATTGAAAGAGGCTAACTTTGCTACTTATGTGGCCCGTACGATACCTTTCATTTCACCTAAAAATATGTTGAAACGATTAGCCTTTGCCAAATCATTTGTTAACAAGCCTCATTCTTTTTGGGAACAAATTTTGTGGACCGATGAGAGTACTTTTGAGTACCATGGTTCAAAAAATAAAATTTACTGCAGAATACACAAAAATATTCGCAAGAAAGTGCGACCTATAATTCAACGTATACCACATGGTGGCGGCAGTGTCATGTTTTGGGGATGTGTCTGCTTTAACGGGATCGGTGATTTGGTCCCCATCAATGGGACGATGAATCAAGGACACTATTTGCGTATCCTGAATGACCACGCAATGCTTGCCGGCGACAGACTTATTGGGCAAGACTTTATCCTTCAACAGGATAATGCTCCATGCCATAAAGCAAAAATGATAACAAACTTTTTGAGGGACTTGGAAGTAAAATCTTTAGATTGGCCACCCCAAAGTCCCGATCTCAACATCATAGAGAATGTGTGGGCTTACATAAAACGTAAAAGGAGTCCAAACTTAACAAGAACTCGAGAGGAGACCATTGATGAAGTCGAAGGACTATGGAAGGAAATTTCCCTTGAAACGCTTCAAAATTTAGTAAAATCTGTTCCTGCAAGATTACAAAAGGTAATAGATGCCAAAGGAGGGTTTATTTTTTATTAATTTATATTTCATTATTAAAATTTTTGGCAATTCACATTAATTTTGTAACAAATTATGTTATGTCAAAGTACATTTGGCCTACCACTTTAATGAATTTGTATTTTTAGTTTATAAGATGTAATATGAAATGTAATATTTTTGTTGTTTTTTATTGTCTTATTACACTATTGTTATAAATAAATTTCATTATTATTTTTTGGATAAATAAATTAGAGTTTATAACACAAAATGTGAATTTTTATATATGACAAAATACTTATGTCCACGATTGTATGTGTAGTAGAAACGGTGAGTTTTGAAGACAATTTAGTTATATGTCAAGCGAAAGATGAAATGTTAAACAAAATTAGAATGAGGTTAGAAAAAGAAGATGACAAAATGTTTGAGATGAGAAATGGAGTAATTTATAGGAAAGCAAATGATGGAAAATTGTTGTTTTATGTTCCAGAAGAAATGGAAGACAAGATACTGTATAAATATCACAATGAGTTAGGTCACTTAGGTAGAGATAAGGTTATGGATGCAATTGTTAGGACGTATTGGTTTGCAAACATGAAAGAGAAAGTTGTTAGACATATTGATAATTGTTTGAGGTGTGTAGCGTTTTCAGTAAAGTCAGGAAAGGAAAAGGATTTTTACACAGCATTCCAAAAGAGAATGTACCATTCGAGATCATACATATTGATCACTACGGGCCAGTGGATAAGGGAAGGTCAAATAAACATCTTTTTGTTGTTTTGTTGTAAAACAACAGCAGAGAAGCATTGCGCAAATTCCGAGCAAAATGTTATTTGGAATCGCAAAAGAAAAAGGAAAAATTATAGATGAATTAAGGCAAAAGCTAGAAGAATTATATAATACTGATAATGTTAGGAATTTAGACGAAATTAGGAAAAAAGGAACTGAGTGTCAAACAAAGTTGTAGAAAGACAATGAAAGAAATTGCAATGAAAAAAAGAAAGCGAGTTCAGAATACAAGGTAAGTGACTATATCGTGGTTTTAATTTTGATTGTACTGTTGGTGTTGCAAGAAAGTTAATACCCAAACATAAGGGTCCATTCGTAATAGACAAAGTTTTTGGAAATGATAGGTATTTAATTAAAGATGTTGAAGGTTTTCAATTGTCACGTATTCCATATATTAAGTTTATGATGAAATACTTAAAAATATAAATATAAATCTACAAATCTAATAATAAAGATAAATCTTTCAACAATCGCCAAAAAAACAAGAATGGAAAGCTAACTTCCTTGCAGTTAAGTGGATATATTATTAGATATATCGGATCGGATCTTTTATATTTGGCCGATCCTTATGAAATTTGGCAGATCGAATTAATTTGCCCAAAGTGGAATGCATAAAAATTTCCATCCTTCTAACTTCGAAAACAACAAAGTTATGGCATTTCCGATCAATCAGTTATATGACAGCTATAGGATATAGTCGGCCGATTCTTATGAAATTCGGAAGATCGGATTATCTTTCTAACTTAAAATATGGCAGCTATGGGATATAGTTGACCGATCGCGGCCGTTCCGACTTATATACTGCCTGCAAAGGAAAGAAGGATGAGTGCAAAGTTTGAAGTCGATAGCTTTAAAACTGGCACACTAGTTTGCGTAGAAACAGACAGACGGACATGCTTATATCGACTCAGGAGGTGATCCTGATCAAGAATATATATTTTTTATAGTGTAGGAGATGACTCCTTCACTGTGTTGCACACTTTTGACCAAAATTATAATACCCTCTGCAAGGGTATAAAAAGTAGTGTTTCATCAAGACAATGCACCGTTTTACAAATCGGCGATAACAATGGCAGAATTGCATGAATTGGGCTTCTAATTGCTTATTCCCCAGATCTAGCCCTCGGTGACTATTTCCGGTTCCTAGACCTAAAAAGAATGCTTGCTTGCAAGAAGTTCAGGACTAATGAGGAAGTATCGCCGAAACAGAGGCCTATTTTGATACAAAGAAAAAGCATATTTCAAAAATTGGATCGAAAAGTTGGAAGATCGTTATAGTCGGTGTATCGCCCTGAAGAAGGCAACTATATTCGTCGAATAATAAAATAATTTTTCCAAAAAATGCCTTCCTTTTTGTAACTTCCCTCCGGGACTTATCAGCCGAATTGTTATTTCTACTATATGGGGTCCGAAATTTTTCGGTCTTCCTGTTACAAAAATTCAAACGAATACAATATACCCTTGTACTCTACTCTACGAGTACCGGTAAAAAAAACGCCGAAACGGTACAATAAAATCACTACCCAAATAGTACGATAGTCAACTGATCAACAGCAATAACCGATCAGGTGACTGATGAAACTACGATTTTTAATTTGTATAACTGCGTAGAAGATAAAAACTAAAAAAAAAAACTGTAAAGGCAAACCATAAGGACAACAATAAACCGAAACCACCGTAGTTATTATTTTTAACTTGAGTGTGTGGACTGTAGTGGCATTCTCTAGGAAACTGTGTCCCCATGGGTAAAATAGGTTCAAAAGCATCGATGCATCGATGATTATCGAATCTTCTAAATCATTGATGTTTTTTTTTAGTCCATCGATGATTATGTGCCATCACTATTAAGAGAAAAGAAAAAGGTACGTAAATAAGGGATATATGGATTTATTCCCTGGGTTTTTGCACTCTTGGGTTTTTGCACTCGGCGTTGCTGTGCCGAACAAGCTTGCCGTGGCTTGGAGGAGGAGCTCATTTTTGCCATAAGAACGTCGACTGCGTCGGAAAAGCCTGCACCACCACCAAATCTGTCTATATCCTTGAACTATTTTACGAACTTGCAAGCAAAATTGCAAGAAAAAATCAGTACAGCGGGATCTGAAGCAATAGTTTTGATCAGGCAGCATGTAGAAACTTTAAAACTGAAGAAACTGTCACTATTTTTACCAATTAATTATACTTTCAGGAGTCTTTGAAGAGTATGGCGCCGTTTAAAGTTATCCAAAAATTTCTGTGCATACCTGCAACTTCATGTGAGTCTGAAAGCTGCACAAATTATTTCGGACCGCAGGATGCGCCTGTAGCGGTGGTCTGAAGGGACTTTAAAAGCAAACAGAAAATTTAAACAAGACAGCGTTCTTTAAAGTGGACAGATTATATTCTGATATTTTGGGACGCTTAGATTTTAACAATAGGTGGCGCTAGAAAACTTAGTTATTACCGGTTAAGCTTAGCTGGAGATTAGGCTACTCTGATAGGGTATTGATCAGGGAAGATTAGCGGGTTGTTCTAAAATATGGAGTACGATTTAGATCTGGACATTTCCGCTGCAGCTGGCTTAAAAGCTCGGATGCGTGCTGTTTCGCTCTCTTTTCTTGTGTGCGCAGTCGTAAGTGACAGTCGAGTCTACGCTTATTTAAAATCGGGTTTTAACCTCGTGGGAAAATAAAGTGCTAAAAAGTGGAAATAGTGAAAAGGAAATTTTCTAAGAGCCAGGAGCATTTTCTGCGAGCAACCCAGACTGTTGCATTTAGCGGGAGCTATCTGCCGGTTGGCCAGCCGCCAAATTCAACTTTATTTAAAAGGGCCGGATCTGCGGGTATGTAACCATGTGAACAGTGCGGATCGGTGCTCCTAACTCAGGGGTAATAATTTTTTTTTAGTTCGGCCCTCTTAATCCAAAGTTATAATTCAAAAAATCTGTTGAGGAACTAACAAAATTGGCCGGATGAAATGAGTTGACGTCGCACCCGAAGCCCTTGTATATCTTCCCGAGCTTCGGTCATGTCGCGGCAAAAATATATTTAATTTTGAGGGTCGGACATAAGCCCTGGAAGTACGCCTTGCCGCAACAATCGCGCCTCAGCACCCTGGCCATCATCACTAGCTCGGACCCTTTCGTTATTTTGTTTTTCAAAAGAAAAATGGAATTTTCATAATAATCACTTGTCATAACCTAAGTTGAATTTTTATAAATAATTATTTTAGTCATTTAAGTCCGAATTAATTTCGAGTCAAAACCTTGAGCATCATGTTTTCGAAATTTTTTATTTTTAATATATTTTAGTTATAAGTTTGTCTAACCTAAATTTCTCTCTGTGTATATAAATGCACATATGCAATCTTAAAGCTTTTATATGCAAGAACTAGTCTCCAGAATCATCTAACGATAAGGAATCTCTACACTTTTGAGCAGACAACACATATTTTAATACCTAAATTTTGGAGATATGGCCGCTTTTAGGTCAATTACAGCTTTCAGCCCTCGGAAGATCGATCTTTCTACGCTGGATCCGGAGTAAACACTGTGAGTCATTTTGTGCATGCTTTTTACATTATTCTAAATTCTCCACTGATTGGAAAAATATTCTTTTAATAATTTTTATAACAATCTGCCAAATAATGTAGCATCCCTAGTCGTCAATGAATAAAAATAAATAAAAAAATGATATAACGTAAATTTATTGCAAAGCTTTAAGCGTGATCTGGAAGTAAATCATTTAGAATTTAAATTGCGTTTAATGAAATATTTAAGCCTCTTCAAGGTACGGATTTCTAATGCTGATGAAATGATTGTGAATTTTAAAATAACTTTTGAACATTTTTCTCGAATCCTATAAACATTAGCAAGTCAGAAGAAAACTTAATCGAAGACAGTTATGAAGAATTTTCTACTTTTATATAAAAAAATTGTTTTGTTAAATTTATCTGAGTATTTTAGTACATTTATCATTATGTTAGTATGTAAGTTTATCTACAAAAATTAAACCCTGTTAATCTTGAATCATGAAAATTAACTAAACCTTATTCATCTGAACTCAGCTAATGACCTAGCGGTCGTAGGATAAAGGGGTCATCAGAGCCAGTCTCAAGGATGATGATCATAGGTTGGGAGGGCAATTCGTGGCCACATCTACACCAGTGGTTCCACCTCGTTTACTTCTTCGCGCTCTCGTCCTTCTCTATCCACCTTTATAAAATAGGATTTTCTATGTACTTTACCGGTTCTATCTTTGCAATTCCTCTGTCGCTAGCACGCTCAATTCTCGACTTTATGTAATATGTAACCTGTGCGATCCGACCGAAACAAAACCACCACCCCCCAAGCCGAAGAGCTAGAGCCGGACTCTATAGCGTGCCCCAGTGAAGACGGGTCCATTCCATTACACACACCGTTACACGTGTGTGTAAATCTTTTTTAGAAAATTGATGTAAGGGATCGGTCCACTATAACGGATCCGATATATGTATTTATATAATTATATAAGCTGAAACTTAACTGCAAGGGTATATCAACTTCAGCTCCATCTGATGTTAGCTTTCCTTTCTTGTTATACCCTTACAGAAGGTATTATAATTTTGGTCAAAAGTATGCAACGAAGTGAAGGAGACATCTCCGACCCCATAAAGTATATATATTCTGGATCAGGATCACCTCCTGAGTTGATATAAGCATGTCCGTCTTCATGTCAATCTTTGCACATATCCCTCTTTCCTTTGCAGGCAGTATAGCACTATCCGACTATAGTATAAGTCGCAACGGCCGGTATCGGCCGACTATATCCTATAGTTGTCACATAACTAATTGATTGGAAATGCCATAACTTTTTTGTTTTTTAAGTTAAAAGGATGGGACTTTCTATGAATCTAGGATCTTTATGGATTCTATGGATCTTTCTTGGGCAAACTAATCCGATCTGCCAAATTTCATAAGGATCGGCCGACTATATAAGATCCGATATATAACTGTAGGGGCATATCAACTTCGGCTCCGCCCGAAGTGTGCTTTCCTTTCTTGTTTTTATTTAAAATCAAAGTGTTGGTGCAAAATCTTGTTTTCTCATAATTAAAATACTAAATCAATACAATGGATCACGAATATAAATGCACACTTTTGCAAAATTACATAGCCAATAAAAGGATAATCAACAGTAGCTGAACTAAGGATAACGACATAGTCACGGGACAAGAGTTCTTGGCGATCCACTCACGAAAGTGGTATGCGTCAGTATAGATGCCAGCGTTGTTGGGCTCCCCGCAACCGCGGCCGAAGGAAACGATGCCGTAAACTCTTTCATCGCAGATAAGTGGGCCACCAGAGTCCCCTTGACAGCTATCCACCACGTAATTTTTTGGATTACTGGCGCAGATCATGCCCTCCTTCTTAAAGCCTTCCAGTGTCTTGCAATAGCTTTGTGATTGGATTTGCACGTCTGCATTTACTACCTCGTCGGGAAGCGGTCCAAACTACGCAACGAAAAGGGAAAATTAGGCGAGCAGTTGTCCGATCCAGATAATTTCCAGTAAAATTGTACCTGTAAAATTGTTCCCCAGCCAACGACGGTGCAATTTAGTCCTGGCACCGGCTTCTCTTTGGCGATAGATATGGTATCTGCAGTGTCCTTAATTGACAGATCTTTTTCCATTATCAAAATACCTAGATCGTACTTGTGGCTCCTTTGGCCTTTGTACTTGGGGTGAGCCCTAGCACGTTTCACCTTCATAATCTGCGTGCTATCGGTTTTTACCAGTCTTTTCGGTGTTCCGGCTACGACAACGATCTCCGACGCCTTAACCTTTTTATGTCTTCGAAATATTAAAAGAACATTGTTAGAGAAATAGCTGGTTAAAATGCAACGAATTACGTATACATGCAGATTTTGTCTAATGTCTTGAAGTAAACCCCATTTCAAATATTTATCCCTTTTACTGCCAAGTTCCTCCAAGATTCAAGAAAGGAAAGCTAAATTCGGGAGGACCCGACACTCGAAAGATATTCAATGAAACCGATCATTAGAAGTCTAAAAACTATATAAAACAACGTCAATCATAATAGAAATGCTAACTGCGGCCACTAACCGTACAACATAATATGTTGTATGATAAAAAATATATAACATATAATAAAATTGTTTCATCATAAACTCAATAATGCATACGCCCATTTTCTAAGGGTAACTTCTAAAAGTTACCAAACTCTAAAATGTGGCTGGCTTCAAACAGAGGAGCAACCTTCTTGATGGTGCGCTTCTCTGCGACTGAACAATCAAAATTTTAATGAGATTATGAGCGTAAGAATGAGAGTAAGATTCTCTCTGGCGCCTGTCGCAAGACATTTTTGCGTCCATTTTCGTTGTACGAAATGGGTAGTCTATATGTTGTATGGTTAGTGGTATAATATAACAATAGCTATCTCAATATGGGACTTTTTCAAACAATATGGGACTTTTGGGTTACCAAACAATGCGTTGGGGATTGACATACTGATAGAATAAGCAGTGGGCTGCAGTCAAGACGGCACGCTTCGATAGTATCGCACCTCCGCATGCGTGGTTATCTCCAAAGTACTTTCCTTCTTCGTACAGTCGCAAGGACACGGCGTACTTGACCAGATTGTTAGACTTAGGCCGATAACCACCGGTAACCAGGAATTGGTAATCCGAATCATCAAAATTGTTGGACTTAATCGGAGGCTGTCCATCGGATGCATTTTCATTTTGTTGCAGCTCCATAGACGTACACTGTGCTGCTGTCACGCTTCCGTGGGCAGAAAAAACAATCGCCACGATACAAACAATTTTTTGCAAACCCATTTAAGATTTTGTTAGGGTTTTTATGTAAGTTTATTTTGCCAGATATCGACGTAAAATTTTACATCAAATATGTCACTTTCTAAATATTGGAGTTTCAAATAATCCAGGTATCTGATATCAATAAGAACATTTAATATATGGTTTATGTGCCAAAACTTAAGAGGTCCGACACCATATCCAACATGTTACATGTACCACCATGTTACATGTAAGAGTGAATGAGTGAACTCTTTTTTTCTGTATGTGCATCGAATACCCGGTCTTTTTCGTGTTCTTATCGATAAAAGTGTTGGGTAGCGGAATAATAGCGGTGGAGACTTGGCTATTTAAATTCGAGTAAAAAGTTGATGGTTAGAAGGATAATCGTCTTAGGGACAAGGTGTTAAAATTAATTTTTAAAACAAAACAAAAACAGTCCGACAGTAAAAAAAATTAAAGTTTGGCACCAAATCCTCGTTCCTAAAGAATCTATATATGTAGGAAATGTGGTTTAGTTTCCCATCCTTAACGTAATAAGAATAAGATAATAAATACATTTTTTTTTTTAATTAGGAATGTAACAGGTCGATCGTTGTCCGATCGTTTCTTCATAAGCAGCTGTAGGATGTACATATGTACATAGTTGGTCGCTGTGTATTGAGCACTTCAGTTTCAGTTTATTTTTGTCAAAATCTATATGAGCGCCTGAGGAGATTCATGAATCAACATAATCCTTCAAGTGTTTCCAAGGCACAAAAAATAATATACAGGGGCAAAGTGCTCATCGGCAAGGCCATTCCATCCAAATTAGAATTCAGAATTATAAGGTACACAAATTGATGTATATTTGGTAAAATGAAAGGGTATCACCCAGGCTAAGAACCACGACTGTACTTGTTACTTGTTTTGTATGTTTGTTGTTGTGTTTGGTTCCGATTGGATGACGGTCGGTCAGCTACAAAGGGTGTTGGAAAAGCTACATTTAGTCTGCACCATTTTTGGAATACCCTTGTTTGAAGTTTGCGACCCATGTTAGATGATCTCTAAAGAAAAATGTAAATTTAAAACTAGCCAAGCCGAATTCTAATCAGACGTGTTGTAAATACATTTTAACCTTGTCAAAATTTGATGTAATACACTTTCTGAAGTTTGGGTAAGAGTTATTGCTCCCTCTGTGAAATACACACGTTTTGGTAAATGGTCAGAGGTGTTCTATAGTTTTTTTAGAAGGGGTCTCTAAGAATTAAGAAGTTCGCTTTTTTTTTGTAAGGCAATTATTAAAGCATTGTTAAAATTTTAATATAGGGCACTCCAAAGTACCCCGCCCGACGTAGGCCCGCCACTGGTAGAGGATTTTTAATTGTACTTGTCCAGCTAAGCGAAACGGTGGAGTATTTTCACTCTCTGAAAGTTGTAGTTTTCATTTTTGTTTTTGTTCGCCAGAAGTATTTATCGCACTGGAAGGGAAACATCTTCGTACCGAGCTCAGTTATAAATTTAACAAAATTCTATCAAAAGAATGGAGTAAGAAACGTTCGTGATTCTGCATTTCGACAAATATGTTATGTACTATTTGCAGTAACACCGAGTCCAGCCGCATTTTTGTTTAACTATGGGTCGTTCTCATTACAAGCTTTTGCTTAATTTATGTAATTTCCTTTTCTTGGTGAGTCGTTTGAAATATACACAAAAATAATCATAATAGGTGTACTTAAATATTTATTTTCCATAATTCTTTTTTTTTATGAATTAACATTGTAATATATAATTGTTGCTTTAAATGTTATATGTAGATAGTTCTTTCGCTTTCAAGTTTTGTTTTAGTCGACTGGTCTTCAAAAGGCCCGACACCTACTCGACTGTATTTTGAACTTTTGACACTTAAAACTTTAATATTCTAAAAATAAACTCGACTTCTTTTTTAGATATGTGGCTTGCTACTAATTGCATCGGGATGCTACCTGTATTCCGACGGTAAGCGCGTTCTGCTCTCCAGACTTTTTGCTGCCTCCAGTGATAGGCTGAACTCGCTCCCCCAGCCACTGCTCCATTACATTGCGTTGGGAGTCGCCTCGGCGGGATTAATAGCTGTGCTGGCCGCTGTCGTTGGCTGCTGGGCCAATTGCGTGCACACGTATATTTTCCATTGCATTTACTTTCTAAGCGTGGTGGTACTCCTTTTGACCGAATCGGTAGTGTGCCTAGCCATTACACTATGGCCCCACTGCTTGGGAATCAGCTTGGACGAGAGTCAAATGGTGCGTGCCTTGCAATCGCTCTATGGAGTTCCAGGGCAAGAACAATTCACAAACGCCATGGACCTGGCGCAGGCTCGCTTTGGGTGCTGTGGGATGAAGAGCTCCCTCGACTACGATACATCCCTTTGGCGTCTCCAGAATTTCGGACAGAGGAATTGGCCTGTGCCGCTCAGCTGCTGCGTCTTGGAAAATGCACCGCATCCGTTGGCGTATTTGGATCCCAAGCCAGTAAACGCATCGGTTTGCCAATCCCTTGACCGTTTGAGTTATGAAAGAGAGAGATTTACAGAGTCCTGCCTTCCTCATCTCGACGACTGGTACAGGGAACACTACAGTGTTTTTCTTGGGGCCAGCCTGGTGTTAGCTCTGGTGGAGTTCTGCGTACTACTTTGCATTATAATGAGTTGTGCGGGCTTGGCATCCGAAAGGGCTGTGCTGAAAAGCTGCAAAGAAGGACTGCCAGATCGAAAGCGACGACTAAAAGTTATCCAATCGAATCTGGCATTAATCGAAAACATATACGAGCCGGAGGTTGAACTTCGGCCCAAAGCTAGGCATAACACTGAAGCTGCTGGACCTAGTAGACATGTAAGCAGTGAGGATTTCAGCGAATATTATTCAAGGCGTCAATACCAGTGACAGCATCGGTAACATCAGTGGTACATCCGTACAGTTACGAATATTTATTTTTAAAGCGCAATAAATCATTTTTTGTAAACCTTTTTCGTTTTAATTTATAATTCCTAAATGTCTTTGGATTTCAGGTTTTTGACTAATTTTTTTTTTTTTATTATTTATTTTGAATTTTGTCATTCAGTTATCATTCTTGATTATCCTTTAAAAAATCACAAATTAAAATAAAACTAAAACATTTTTTAGACGCGAATGCTACTTTATATAAAAACATATGTATGATATATATGTTATATTGTTATTATTTTATAATATTATTATAACATACAATATGGACAATTAAAATATTATCTATTTCTATTACTAAAAAAAAACTCTTGACGAGGTAAAATATCGGTAATGATCCCGCATGCCATGACAAAATTATCTGATATCAATTTTGTTGACGAAAAAACTCACTACTCAGTGCATTTATTTTCTGTTTAACAATTCCACATTTGGTCATATGAACATAAAAAATATCTATTTTCATGTATTTACATTTTTCATGGCATTTTTTATTTTTTAGTAATTTAGTAAAAAAAAGTAATCAGAATTTAGTAAAATAAATAATTTCGTTTGGTTTCAAAAACTTTTTGCAGGCGTCGCGGTACTGAACCGATTAAATTTTGGATGATCTCTGGAGATATCTCTTCCCAAAGGGAAGTGATCTCAGAAAATGTTTCCTTTCTGGTTTTATTCAACGACACTGTTCTTTTGCGTTATCCTGTTGCATAATGAAGGATTGTCCAATCAGCCTGTTTCCAGAACTAAAGACATTCTCATTTAAAACCCTCAAATATTGGCCTTGGTTTGAGGACACCCAATCCATTATAGACTACACATCCTCAGAACATCGCAGAGCCTCCACCATGGCTTGCTTTTTGGCAAACGAGTCGCCGTTTTTGCCTTTGTACCATTGGTAGTCTTACAAAACATTTATTTTGTGATGAATTATGAATATCAAAGAAGTTTGCATCTGTCTATACAACGCTTCTCCAGAACTCCATTGGCTTATGGCATAAAAGTCTTTTAATCGTCGACGGACTGTTCGCTCACTAATTGGGGTGTTAGCTGACAAATTAAATTGATCTGCAGCAGATTAAGGCTTCAGAAAAGCATTTTTTTTAAATTCCCGGACAAGGACTCGGTCTTCACTGAGCTCTGTTTTTCGCTTAGCATCTGATCTTCTTAAATTCCACATATCACTATGCATTTTAAACTTTTTAATTTGGTTGCACAGTTTCCCGCGAAACATTAAAATTAACGTTAATGTCTCTGACTCCTGTTCCACCGTTAAACTGTGCTACCATTGAAGATCTGGTAACCAATCTTAGTTCCGCCGTTTTACCCATTTTATTTAATAATTTTTAATAACTTTCTATTTTAATAACAATGTTTAATATTAATCAAAGTTAAGCACAGAATTTGTTTAATTCTCGCGTGCTTAAAAATGTGAAAAAATTTCCATAAAGATGCTGATAAAACTATTGTGCAACACAATTATGCCGCCGTTTTTTTTATAGTGTAGGTGTAGAATAAAAACACATTAAACATATTCTTACATGGCACGTCAGTGTTATAATATATATATTTTATATATGTAGAAAAAAACACATTAAACATATTCTTACATGGCATGTCAGTGTTTTTATATCCGGTACTCGTAGAGTACAAGGGTATATTGTATGCATGTGAATGTATTTAAAAGGGATATCCGATCCCATAAAGTATACATCTTCGTTATCAGCATTAACTGCTGAGTCGAAATAGCCATGTCCGTCTTGAACGCGTGGATCTCAGATACTATAAGAGGTAGAGCTATACGACTCTTGTGAATGAAAAACAGGTCAAGTTTGTTTTAAATTTGATAAAAATCATAATATTGGTTTAATCCTTGGAAATAAAGATAAAATTTATATAATTCTTAGTCCTTGAGCGAAGCCAAACCAATAACATAAGGAAACAATGGTATACATCTAGTTCTATAGGACGTAATCCTCAAACGGACCAACTCCACCATTATATTCTCAGAAACACTTAAAAACAGTGAAAAAATAAAAGGTTCTAGTGTAATTAAAAGGCGTTAAAAACCAATGTGAATAATCAACAACAACAGAACTAATGGTAACGAAATGACGACCTCGGAACAAGAGTTCTTCTTAATCCAATCGTAGTAGTAATACACGTTAGTGTAGATGCCAGCACTATTTGGCTCGCCGCAACCCGTGCCAAAGGAAACGATGCCGTAAATTTTTTCATCGCAGATCAGCGGGCCACCTGAGTCACCTTGGCAGCTGTCTACCTCATAATTTGCTGAACTGGAGGCACAGATCATCCCGTGAGCTTTAAAGTTGTCAAGCGTCTCGCAAAAACTCTGCGGTTTGATTTGCATGTCGCCATTAACGACCTCGTCGGGAAGGGGTCCAAGCTACGCTACGGAGAGATAAGTTAGGGGAGCAATTTGGCGACTTAGAAGCTAACCTCTAAAAGTGTTCCCCAGCCAATGACGGTGCACTTTAGTCCTGCCACCGGCTTCTTGTCCGCTATAGAAATGATGTCTGTGGAGTTCCCCATCGACAGTTCCCCTGCCATTATCAAAATAGCCAAATCGTTCCGAAGGGTCTTTTTTTTAAACCGGGGGTGTACCTTAATGCGTCTCACATTCATGATCTGCGTGGTATTGATTTTGACCATTCTTTTCGGCGTTCCGGCGACGACAACGAGCTGCCATGGCTTGACCTTTTTGTTTCTTCAAAATAATGAAAGAAAATTGTTAGACGATTAGCTATGAAAAAAACTCTGAATTCAATTTAAGTCCTGATTCTGCCCTATACCAAAGTAATCTGAGCCCGTAATCTGAGTAAAACTGATTCAACAAGAATGGAAAGCTAACTTCGGGCGGAGCCGAAGTTGATATACCCTTGCAGATATGTGGCAGCTTATATTATTAGATATATATCGGATCTTATATAGTCGGCCGATCCTTATTAAACTCGGCAGATCAAATTAGTTTGCCGAAAGTAGAATCCATACAAAGTCCCAGTCTTCTAACTTAAAAAACAACAGAGATATGGCATTTCCGATCAATCAGTTATATGGCAGCTATAGGATATAGTCGGCCGATCCTTATGAAATTCGAAGATCGAATAAGTCTGCTAAAAGAGGAGTCCACAGCAAGTCCCATCCTTCTAACTTTAAAAACAACAAAGATATGGCATTTCCGATCAATCAGTTATATGGCAGCTATAGGATATAGTTGACCGATCCCGGCCGTTCCGACTTATATACTGCCTGCAAAGAAAAGAAGGATGTGTGCAAAGTTTGAAGTCGATAGCTTTAAAACTGAGAGACTAGTTTGCGTAGAAACAGACAGACAGACGGACAGACGGACAGACGGACATGCTTATATCGACTCAGGAGGTGATCCTGATCAAGAATATATATACTTTATAGGGTCGGAGATGTCTCCTTCACTGCGTTGCACACTTTTGACCAAAATTATAATACCCTCTGCAAGGGTATAAAAATGTTTTAAGAGTAAACAGAAATTACTCAAACGGTTCCGTTGTCAGCCTCATTGTTGCATTAACGTTACGCAAAAGTGGAGGGAAGAATGGATATAGTCGAGCTTCCTGATACAGTTCCCGGTACTCTTTCTTCCACTCTACCCCCTTTCCTCCTATAACGACTCTTTTTGATTTACCTTTCAAGAAATAAATTCCTAAAACAAACTAGCAATAAACTTAACTGCGTGCTGTTCAAAGTTCCACCTTTCTATCTTAAAAAAAACATAAGTTTTTCTGATTTTCCGACATTTTTGATAAATTTTATGACAAGTATGACTGGTGACAATAGCATCACGAAGAGAGTTTTTACTAGAAACAGAACCAATTAAAGCACTTACACTCCCATATCGACTCTGCGTGTGGTACTGTAGTGGTCCCAATCATAAAATCACGACTTTATGTAAAAAAAGATAATAGTAAGAGGTAATAGGTAAAGAAATAGTAAAGTATAATAAGATAAGAAGGTTTTATTAAAAAATTTTGAAAGACAATAGAGGAAGCAGAGCCCTTCTTAGCGCCTAATAAGAAGAACCATATAGCGAGCCTAATATGAGGCCCTTTTGCACAGGAGCTACTAAACGATGTAGTGGCGAATGGCCCTATTTGCTGACATTTCATACATAAACTGAAATAAAAAATCCCATTGGCCAAGATTAAGTAAAAATGGTTTCCCAGTAAGATTATTTCAATACATACAATCGAAATAAACAGTGGGCTGCAGTCAGGATGGCGCGTTTAGTTATGATGGAACCTCCGCATAGGTGGTTATCCCCAAAGTTTCGTTCCTTGCCTTTTCGCAAGGATATCGCGTACTTGACCAGGTTGTTAGACGCAGGCCGATAACCACCGGTAACCAGAAATTGGTAATCCGAATCAGATACATCTTTCCAATCATTTAGGGGCTCTCCTGCGGACGAATTTCCATTTTGTTGGAGGTTCTTAGACGTACATTGTGATTCCGTCTCGCTGGAAAACAAAATAATCGCGACGATACAAACAAATTTTGGCAAACTCATTTAAAATTTTTTAGACTTTTTAGGTTTGATTTTGTATGACAGCTATTGAAATAAAATTGAACATAAAATTGGTCAGTGTAACGAACAACGATGAGCTGGTGTTCTTGCAAGCTGCTAACCCTGCACGCATTCTTTTCCGGCTCTAGCTCGTCAGCGAATGGTGTGGTGTACTTAGAAGGCTACAGCCTACAGGTGCTCATTAAAATCTGTAATAATTCAAATTATATTGCGTGCAAATCGAGCCAATGTCGGCTGGACAAGAGATAGCATAACAAGCGGACAGGCGGAAAAGATAGAATTCCTCACTTCACACACCCCGAGATGTAAATGGGGTAAAAGCCCACCCTGCCAAGGCCAATGCGCTTCCTATGAGACACTGCATCAGGCCCCTTTTAATTTACGAACTTACGACGGCACTTGGGTCAGCATGGAGTTAAAACAGGATTTTTACTCTGTCATTATAATAATCTCTTATTTATTAGATATAAAAAGGGAACGTATCTGTTAGAATTAGGGCCTATCATATTATTTGGTTAAAACTAAGGATTTGTGAAATATCATTACTTATGTCAAAGGTTCTGTATATACATTTACTAGGATTTGTTGGAATTAACAATTATTAATTTCTACTATTAAAATTTATGAATGTTTATCACTAGCATATTATTATTACAACCTATATTCTTCATTGATAAAACGTTTAATATGTAATGCAATTGTTTTTCTCACTTATTCACATTAATTTATTTTATTGTTAGATGATCAAACCTTTACTCTTGCATATTAGTGTCATTCTTTTGCGGCGTTAAAGTTTTATTTATTCATCGGTAAAGCTGCATAATCATATTTCGGTTCTGAGTCACGACGTGAGATATATGCCAAAAAGGTATTGGATTGGTAGGACTTGGCTCACCTGAGATATTCCACCGATGAAAACGCTTCCATATGTTGGCGGTGAATTCTGTAAAAAAATGCCAGTCCAAAGAGACTTGCTATTACTATCTTATCAGCACATAAAATTGTACGCCTTTTCCGAGACCGAACTTTGCATAAACACAATAGGAATTTGGCAGCTTCCACTCATATTCGCCTTCTGCTATTCCGCTGTGAACATCCTATTGAAAAAACTCATTCAAACTTATGCTTGTTTCTTAGAATAATTATTCTTCTAATTCACTTCACATTTCTTTCATCTTTTAAACTTGGGTATATTTTACATATTTTTAACTTGTATTTTAGCATTATCTAATTGATTTTAACTTTGTTTAACTAAGGATTGGGGGTCTGTTACCTAGGGTTAACTTTTACAAAATGTATAGACTTCTGATTTTTATTAGACTATCTCGAACTTATATTCGTTGTAGAAACTGAACTTCCTTTTTCCTAATAGATAAACGCCTGAATGACGGCATATTCACCCGCACCGCAGTTCATAGCTTTACCCATGACTTACCCATGAGGGTTTGGCCCAGACCAGAATCTAGACAAGATGGGTTCACTCTCACTGCAGCAGCTTGGGCTGGGTATATCGTTGAGTGGTCAACTTTATATTCTAGGTGGGTTTCTAACTTGATATAATCTTTTTCGTGAATACTCGCCGGATATATAGGCGAGAGGACTATCGAGTGCGGTTGCAAAAAAAAAATGGCTTACTGCCAGGGCTAGACTTCAGATAGCTCTAAAAACGCTAATGCAAATGCAGTCCTGCCTTTTTCCGATTAGCCCCCTTCACCAAATATTGCCACTTTACCGAAGATACCGCCCGCTAGGTGGCGCTAGTATATATAAGATCTGCAGTTTTGAACCCTAAATTTTAAAGATTAAAATCATCAAAAAAACAAAAGCCAATAAATTGGATGAAAACAGGAAGATAAAGGTAGCTTCACGCGAAGCCATGGCTTCAATAGACTTTATAGGAGCCCAAGTGCTCCTAGAAAAGTCTATGCCAAAACTCTAATACAGACTAACGCGTCAGGCCTTCTTAAATTTAAAATCGATAGCTTAAAAAGTGCTGAAGTAGTTCACGTGAACACTTATCGAACAATATATTGTGAACACTTACCGTCTGCCTTACAAAGACAATTCACATAGTCGGAAAGGATACTTCAAATACCTAGACAAATTTTTATACCCGGTACTCGTTGAGAACAAGGGTATATTCTATTCATGTGAATGTATGTAACTGGGAGAAGGAAATCATCTTCGACCCTATATATATATTCTTAATTAGCATCAACAGCCGAGTCGAAATAGCCATGTCCGTTTGTCCTTCTATATGTATGAATGCAATGATCTCAGAGACTATAAGAGTACATTTTGGCTCGTAGACACCTATAATACCCATGCAGATTGAATTTTTACAAATTTGTTTGTTTATTGTCCTCAACCGCCCCCACAACTGACATATTTCTGTATCGCCAATTCAGGAAAATATTTTGAAAAACAATTGTATTGCTAATTTATATCTAGCAAACAAATTTCATCCAAAAAAATCGGCCAAACTTTATAGGAGTTAGAAATTTATATTCTGATTGCCATATTGGCTATTTGTATTATTAAACGCGTAGAAAAATTATATGAGATACCGCTATCCGAATTTGCACATAAATTCTTATGGTACCCACAGAGACCAACTTCTTGTCAAAATGTTGCTACGCCCTTTCGCGTCCCAAAGTCCAATTCAAAGTCGGATGTTATTTTTTAAATTTTTAAGCAAATGTCAAATACACTATCAAAATGAATTCGTGCTTCCATTTTTAAGTCTATTTTAGGAATGGTTCGATACATTTTTGCCGAAACACTTTTTTTCAATAGGAAGATAGGACACCACTTAAAAGGATAGAATAGTCAAATTGAGCATTTTTGGTTAAAATATTTTTTTCCCGATTTTTTTTATTTTTTTACCTAAAAATACAAAAGTATGCAACAACAATTTTTTGTTTAAAAGCCTATTCTTTGAAAGGTAATTTAAAGTTTTGGTGGAAAAGATGAGTACCGAATATCATTTATTATGATATCATAGTAAACATAGTAACTCGACTGTAACCGTCCTCTCTTATTTCATTTGTTAAATTATGTAAAAATCTTAATTCTTGTATAACTTTTAAACTAAATGGTCGGGTTAGGATGGTTTAGATGTAAATCGATTTGTTAAGTCATGAGCATTAAAACACAATACATAATAAAGAAAATATATTAGGTCATAGCCTACATAAAGAATCTATCATTTTTACGATTTGTAAAAATATTTCCATTACTTTAACACCTAAGAAATATCCATGTATATATATAGCTATAATTATTGAACATTTATATTTATAAAGTCATTCTCAGACAAACTATGCTGAACTCATTCAATTCTCCACGTCCAATTTTGTTCAAGTGTAAGTTGCAGCATCAAACCAGCAATCGGTTTATGTACTTTTGCTTCACTTAATCACTACAGATTAACGTTTCGGTGACCCCGAAGGCTATATCAATTCTGCTGAGGACCTCCGGGTCAGTTGCGAGAAATATGACGACACTTTCGAAAGAAACTGTGGCAAGCTAATGCAAGGCTAAAGTCGGAAGGAAGAGCCTCAAGAACAAGCAGAAAATCAACTTCAAGAGCAATCCCGTGTCGTGGTCCACATGGATAAACGATTGGTTGGATTATGTCCGATGCCTTACGAGAATTTAAGGCATGGGCTTATGGTGCACTTGATATGCACTTGATAGTCTATGAGGAATTTGAAAACCCGATATACAGAGGATATAACAAGCAGTCATATCTACAGTTACAAGCAGAGGTGCAGACCTTACTTATGGCCAAGGTTAGTATTATGAAAAGTAGCATTGATGTGCAAATGCCCCGGATAAGCATTCCGAAATTTGATGGGGATGTAATGAAACCAAACCAGCAAAAGGTTTATGTACTTTTAGCTTCACTTAATTTCTACAGATTAACATTTTGGTGACCCCGACGTGCGTCTTATTCAAGAGTAGAATGTAATAAAAGAAAACAATTTTTGCTGGTGACTCCAATGTCCCCTCTATCCCTAGTGGAAAAACTATTCAGTGGGAAAAAAGAAAGGAAAGCTATCTTCGGGCGGAGCCGAGGTTGATATATGTACACTTGCAGTTAAGTATCAGCTTATATTTTCTAATGAAAATGTTGGAAACAGCGCCAAACATCATTAAAAATAGCATGGTTGTGGCATTCCGATCGTTTAGTCAAATGGCAGCTTAGGCTATACTCGTCCGATCCTTATGATATTTGGTAGATCGATTAGTTCGCCAAAAATAGACACCATAGACTTTCAGATTTAATTACAATTTTGGTCAAAATGTTCAACGCAGTGAACAAGACATTGCCGCCTGTGGATACTCGCAATATCTATGCGCAGTAAAGTCCAATTTCCAGTGTGTCTCGCTCATGCCCTACGAAAATGGTACGAAGAAATCCACTACTCTACCCCATGCACAATGGGTAAAAAATCCCGTTTTTGTTACATAAACTCTAGTTTATAAGATATTGACTTGAAACTTTTTTTGTTGTGTTATTTGAACAAAATTTTGGCTTTTTTTTTTTTTTCAATTTGTTAACAGTGGTTAAAAATGCACTTTTATTTAAGAAATTATTACAAATTATAATTTGAATCACATTTGGTATTACATTATAGAAAAATAAAATTAAACTCTGTTACGTATTTAGAATCCATTGTTAAAATTTACGAACACTGAAAAAAAATTGGATTACATTTTTTTTAATAAGTCAACAATTGTAACTTACTCTTTGCTCTCTCTCTCTTTGTTCCTTGTGTTTTAGTTTTCAATATCGTCTGGTACCTTATCCTCTAATTCGATTTCAAAAGTGTCACTTACATCATCGTTGCCATTTTCTTCATCTGAGTCTTCTGCGCACGAGTTTTGGGATGTACTCCGTCTTTGTGGCCAACACCTGGGGATATGATTGGCGAATCCAAAAGAGCGACCACCTCTGCTGGCAGAGGCATCCTGTTGGTTTTTGTGAACCAAGAACTAGAAATTAAGGGATCAGACGAATCCATAGCTCTGTGAAAGACATCTGACATATTGTCAATCCGGCTACATTTTCTGGCATGATTTTTTCGGTCAGCCTTGAAAAGTTTGTGCCTTGCTTCTGATGCACTTTCTGCCAAGGAGCCAACATGAAAAATTGCCCAAATATTTCTAATATAGAGGACAATCATTTGCCCCACACATTGGACACGACTGGCAGGATTTTGTTCCTGTTATTATATTTAACTTCTTGCCGTCTATAAGTGTTAGATGCCCATCGAATTTTACAAAAATTTCATTCGAATCGAAAGCATGCACGTATAAATCTAGGTTTTTAATCTGATTGTCCAAGTTTTCCTTTTCTTCTAATATACGAGACGTTGTTTCCTTTAAGTATGTAATTTTTAGAGGACGGCAAAATCGTATGGACTGAGGCGATTTATTTAACCAAATGACTCTTTGTTTTTGATCTATCATTTTTATGGGAATAATTGATGTAACAAATAGAGAATCATCTAAAGATTGAGACTCTGCGATGCTTAATTTTTGTTTGTATAAACTGTGACCAGTAGACCCATCAAACCCATAGCTAAAAATAAGAGCACACTGAGTAACATCTGAAAGTATTTCACAAACTTCCTTTTGCATCAGTAATATTCTTTTTTTTTTTTTGTATAAACTGTGACCAGTAGACCCATCAAACCCAAAGCTAAAAATAAGAATAACCTTTTGCATCAGTAATATTCTTGAAGTGGTATGGTTCAATAAGTTTTGCAAGGAAACTTTTGCTTCAATTTCGGTGCATGCTATTCCAGCAGGTCTACATTTTAATTTCTCCTCGGCTATTTTCGAATAAGAGGGGTAAATATCGCAGCCATGTTGTTTACTAAGTTGTTTTTCATTTATGTATTGCTGCTTAGTAAATCCATTTTCCATAAAAAAAGCGAATGCCTTTTCAGAAGTTATTGGAATCGGAGCCAGCAATCCAGTTCTATCAGTTTTTTTTATAACTTCAACACTTTTTATAATTCAACAAAGGGGTTGAATTTTGATTTTCTATCGCAACTTCAGATGCCAGCTTTATTTTGAGTCGTTTACCAGCAACTTCATATGTCAATTTCGGACGACCACCGATCTTCTGTGGGGATTCATTTATATCAGAAAGTCGTATAGCCATATTGCCGGCTAGCCACATGGCGTGTTTTTGTCTAAATCGCTTTATGTTTCGGCAGCATCGTGGCAAATGTTTATTAATGTAATAAAGTTAGTAATTTTATGTGATATTGTTTGGTTTATTGTATCGATTTGATGATCGCCATTCAATTTGTCGAATATGTAAGTCTCCAAGGCATCTCGCGAGCGTATGTTGCTTTCCCAAATTGCAAGAAGAGCCCCGTGACCAAACACATATGTGCCTGGATAAACGCAAATTTAGCAAAAAAGAGCAAAAATTATTAATTGTATGACAACAAGGACACTTTTGTAGTTAATTTCTCGTTCTTACTCTTTTGCAAGACTGTGTCATTAATAAGTTATTCTCCACAAAACACAAACACGTTAGTTCAAATCTATAAAGATACACATATAAAACAGTTCACAGTTGGACAACAAGAAATATAATAACAAATGTTTAAGCTAATTTGTATTAATAATTACCCTCGCAAGGAATTTCTATTTTTAGATTTTTCAAACTTTTTTTCACACAAAGCAGCAAGCACTCAACGTTTACCAGTTTTTCGCGCCAATTTAACAACATTGCAGGGTCTCTCAAGCACCTGACTTTGTTTGAGTGGCAACACTACAGGGTTGCCACCAAAAATGTTTTGTAAGCGGATTTTTATACCCTTGCAGAGGGTATTATAATTTTGGTCAAAAGTGTGCAATGCCATATCTCTGTTGTTTTTTAAGTTAGAAGACTGGGACTTTGTATGGACTCTACTTTCGGAAAACTAATTTGATCTGCCGAGTTTTATAAGGATCGGCCGACTATATAAGATCCGATATATATCTAATAATATAAGCTGCCACATATCTGCAAGGGTATATCAACTTCGGCTCCGCCCGAAGTTAGCTTTCCATTCTTGTTTCAAATGAAGATATCTAGATTTGATTAGTATGGGCCATTCATAAAAATTAATTAGGAAAAAAAATAGGTTTATGCACCAAAATCGGATTTTTTACCCATTGTGCCATGGAGAGGACATATTTAGCCATTCATAGCTTCTATGATGACGAGGGCATTGAACTTAATTACGCCTCCTTAAGCCCCTCAAGTTACCTAATAGATGGTCTCTAAATACTACGCCAACGTCACATGCTCCAACGCAGCCGCCGAAGAACGGCACGATTCAAGAAATTAGGAAATTGAAAGAGATTACCTTACCAAATGGCCCGGTAGCCGCGTAATATATGACGGTGATTAAGCTCTACAAGCGGGTGCTATCTCATGGTAGCTATCTCAAGTTTGTTGGTCAGAACGCCATGGTGATCTTCACATATAAAAATATGTTGTCATAATTATTACTCGTATGTTGTCTTACTTTTGGGACCACACCTCGTTCTCTTGATATGTTTGTATTGGCTTTGTACTAGTCTTTTATTTTCAGAGCAATATCTTTTCGTATTGCCTTATTTTCTCTGCTCGGGTTTTATAACTAGGAGCGGTCGACCATATCCTTTAGCTTTTATAGAGCTGAACGAGCTTTGCCATTCTTTGTGCACAATCTTTGGAAAATTTTTGATCGTGCAGAGAAGATTGGAATAAGTTTGAATAAGTTTCAAACTTATTGAATAAGAAACATTTTGAATAAGTTTTTTAATTTGATAACTCCTTATAGCCCCTCAATTTGTAATTTTTCCACGACTTCCCTCCCATTTAACGAACTCAATTCAATGTCCAGTTAACGTAAACAACATGGAGGGGGACATAGCCAAGAGAAAGTAATGGAAAAATCGCCGGATGCTTGGGTATGCCCAAAGCCGAATTATGTATGTATGTAAAAAATGTTTCAAGGATTGGATCCAGAGCTTGGTCAAATTTGCTGCAATCGATGGGTATGACTTTAAAGGGGACAATATAGAACGATTTCGATGTAAAATTTAGTATTTTCTGAATAAGTTCCGGGAACATTTTGATCAAGGTGGTTATAGGATCGGAAGCTATCTGGACAAAATGAACATGTCCTGCAAAGGTATAAAAAGCTTGTGTCTGGAAAGTTTTTACCCTAAATATCCTGCCCGGTGGAGAGGGTAGCAGCCGCCACTCAATTGGGATGCTAAAGCTCTTATTCCGCGCAGTAAGTACACCTAGGCCCGGCAGGAACTTCGTCGCCGCTGTCGTCGTCCCGACTGCCGCCACCTCCCCCACCAGAGTCCTCCCCCTCGGCACTGCTCCGGTAGTCGTCAATAATTGCTTGCAGCTCCTGCTGTGCGTCCATGAACTCCTGCTCCTCCATTCCCTCGCCAGTGTACCAGTGCAGATGGGCCTTGCGCCTCAGCATCACCGTGGAGCCATCGAGAAGACGCTGAAATAGCGACTGAATGGCCGTCGTGTTGCCGATAAACGTGGCCGACATCTTGAGGCCCCTGGGGGGAATGTCGCAAATCGCAGTCTTGATGTTATTCGGTATCCAGTCGACGAAGTTGTTAATGT
This sequence comes from Drosophila monieri, assembly GCA_035047585.1. Classification (NCBI taxonomy): domain Eukaryota; kingdom Metazoa; phylum Arthropoda; class Insecta; order Diptera; family Drosophilidae; genus Drosophila; species Drosophila monieri. The sequence continues at coordinate 12,063,343 of JAWNPJ010000027.1, forward strand.
TCTTGTTCCGAACCCCGGTCATCAGCTGGTCCACCTCCCGCGGAGACATCCGGCCACGGAATATGCCGGCGGCCGTCAGGAGCTTCCCCTTGCGCAGATCAACTGCGCAGAGGAGATTATTACTGGAGAATATCTGCTGAACCAGCTCCGATACGGTTCCTTTGCTAAACTGCTGCTGCTTGCAGGTAACCAGCGGTGCGAATCCCGGTATGAGGAAGTGCAATCGGGGAAACGGCACCATATTCACATAGATCTTGCGTAGTCCGGCGTTTAGCTGGCCGGGAAATCGCAGGCATGTGGTAATCCCAGACATTGTCAAGCCCACTATGTGGTTGATGTGCTCGTAGCCAGACATTTTTATCTTCAGGTTCCGATTGCAGATCTGAAAAAGCGCCTCGTTGTCCAGACAGAAGGTAAGATGCGAGTTGTTCACCAGTGCGGGTGTGCTAAGAAGTGCGTTATACGGTTCGACTACCACCTGGGACATATTTGGCGACGGTATGGTTACGTAATTGCACAGCAGGTTATCCGGATACTGCTCTACCAACGCCTCCATGATTAAAGAGGTCAGACCGGAGCCCGTGCCGCCTCCGATCGAGTGGAGCAGCTGAAAGCCCTGCAGGGAGTCCACGGACTCGACCTCCCGACGTGTGTTATCAAGTACTTGCTCCAAGATCTCGGCCCCGTCGGTGTGGTAGCCCCTGGCGAAGTTGTTGCCCGCGCTTTCCGACCCGGCCACGAAGTTCTCCGGCCTGTACAACTGGCTGCTCGAGTGCAGTCGCTGTATGCTGCTCGCCTCCGTGTCAATTATGATGGTCCGGGCGTAGAACCTCTTGCTTGCGGTGGCGTTAAAAAAGACGTTGATCCGCTCCAACTGGAGCGGGCTGGTGCCCCCAAAACGTCCGGATGCGTAGTCCACGCCGTGCTCATGGGAGATGACGTGCCAAAACTAAAAATAAGAAATCCATTAATTATAGGATAATTTTAAATTGATTATCTAAAAAGCTTACCGCATCGCCTATGGCGTTTCCGGCTCCGCCAATCTGCAGGGTAACTATCTCCCGCATTGTCAACCACTGACTTCGTTTCTAGACTTCCGTCTCCAGACTCTCCAAACCCTGTCACTCCGCTTAAGAACCTAAGAATCCAACACGGCAGGATTCTACTGCCGCATTGCGAAACTCCTCTCCTCCCTTGCTTCCCGCTTCGCTTACGCCGTTCAGATGATCCTGCTGACATTGTCGTAGGGAATCAACTTCTCCAGGCCGCCTAGATCCCATACAGTTAAATATTTTTGGATAAAACTTTAATTCACTTTAATTTTAACGTGTAACTTGTCAAAATTTAAGTATCAACGTGATTGTCTTCACTAATAAATCTTCACTAAAAAATTACACAGGTCGGCAAAATCGAATTTTTCAATCATTGTTTGTCTTGCTCATAGCCCGTATATTTGCGTATACTATAAAATTTACCAGTATATAACCTTTTTGACATTCATTTTCATAACAATCAAGCAGATACGCGACAACACCGCAGCGGCGCTTGCTCATGGGAGCCACCATTTTCCAGTCGTTGGTCTGCGGATCGAAGCGTTCGACGGAGGCGATGGCGTCGCCGGAGCACCACCCGCCCACTGCGAACAGCACCTCCCCGCGCTTGCAACAATTTTGATTACTATTGAAAGAAAGTTTAAAAAAGATAACGAAAGGACCTTATTAGTGAACTCATGACAAAGGAAACAACAATTTGGCTCATATTTATACCCTTGCAAAGAGGGCATTATAATTTTGTTAAAAAGTCTGCAACGCATACATATCCGACCTCTCAGAAATTATGGTGGATAATAAAGAAGTAAATAAAAATTAAAAAAAAATTATTTATTATAATCAGGCTAATGTTTTAGTGGTAACACAAATTAATATCCTGTCTTTACACTGCGATACACAACTAAACTTTTACATAATCCAATATATGCTAACATTTTATCAATTTCTTCGCTTAGGTGTACCGCGCAGAGAATGTGTGATGGAACTTTGATTCAAGGGAGACCTTTGGTTGTCGGCCTTTGTAATTCATGAAATTAATAATTCATAACAAAATGAATGCATAAATAATCAAATTCAAAATAGCGCGCGCCTGTTGAATCGTTTATCAACACTAACCGTCTTGCGGCTTAAACTTCACGGTCCCACTGCTCAAGACAATCAGCTGATCGGAGCGAAAGTGACACGACGACAGAGATATTGAAAGCGAATTCGCGTTTGAATTGATTACCCTATTGTTTTCTTTAACAAAACTTAGCGCTCGTCGCCAGGATGTCTCACGCAATAGACGAACTGCAGGCTATCATCGCCGAGTTAAAAGTTGAGCTGGAGGAGCAAAAGACTTCGAATCGGCAGGCACGCAGTCGAATCGATCGTATGTCCGCAGAGGTGGTGGACTCCAATCCCTACAGCCGACTCATGGCTCTTCAGCGGATGAATATTGTGAAGGACTACGAACGCATAAGGGACAAGGCGGTAGCCGTCGTTGGCGTTGGAGGCGTGGGAAGCGTTACTGCCGATATGCTCACCCGGTAATCCCTTAAAGCGTTACAATAAGCTGAGATGTCGGCTGCAGCTTAAAATCTTATTATGCATCCATTTCTCTGATGCCATTTGAATCCCTATTTTAGCTGTGGCATCGGAAAACTAATTCTGTTCGACTACGACAAAGTGGAATTGGCGAATATGAACCGGCTGTTCTTCACACCCGACCAAGCGGGTCTCTCCAAAGTGGAGGCCGCTGCACGTACCCTGAATTTTATCAACCCGGACGTGCAGATCGAAACGCATAATTACAACATAACGACGGTGGATAATTTCGATCGCTTCTTGGCCACAATAACAGAGAGTGGAAAGGAGCTTGGGCAACCCGTAGATCTCGTCCTAAGCTGTGTGGATAATTTTGAGGCCCGAATGGCGATCAATGCCGCCTGTAATGAGCGAAATCTTAATTGGTTCGAGTCAGGTGTTTCGGAGAATGCCGTTTCAGGACACATTCAATTTATTCGACCGGGAGACACAGCCTGTTTTGCCTGTGCTCCGCCCTTGGTGGTGGCTGAAAATATTGATGAAAAGACTCTTAAAAGGGAAGGTGTGTGCGCCGCATCTTTGCCCACAACTATGGGCATCACTGCAGGTTTCCTTGTGCAAAATGCCTTGAAGTATTTGCTGAACTTTGGCGAGGTCTCTGACTATCTGGGATACAATGCCCTAAACGACTTTTTCCCAAAAATGACACTGAAACCAAACCCCCAATGCGATGATAAGAATTGTTTGTTACGGCAAAAAGATTTCCAGGCGCGGCCCAAGCCGGTGGAGGTTAAGGAGGATGTCAGTTCCTGCGATGAGCCCCTGCACGCTAGCAACGAATGGGGGATTGTGTTGGTGGCAGAAGATGCACCCGTCAGCTGTCCGGAGCCAGCGAAATCATCAGTCGTGGTTCAGGGCCTAAAACTGGCCTATGAGGCCCCTGAAAAAGACAAGGTGGAGGAACAAAATGTTGCAACTGTTTCGGACGAAACCAGCTTAGAGGATCTAATGGCGCAAATGAAGTCGATGTGAAAATTTTTTTGTTATATTGAATTATCGAACAACCCAATTTTACAAAGTAAAAAATAGATAGCAACTTATAACTTATAATTGTATAATATCTGCAAAATCTTTTTATCCCTCTTGATACTGAAGAGCATTTAGAACTATTGACTTTGTATGTTTTAGAGTTATTTTTTATAAAAATCAACAAGTTTTTTACATAATATACTTTAAACTGTTTCCAAAACTTACAAAAAAGCTAAGGAATCTGATACCATAATAAATCACCAAATAAATAAGCTGCATACATTTAATATAACTGATAAATTATGGCAGCTACAAATGTATGTCCATGTGGGATTTTTTGTTTTAAAAGAAGGCTTTATTTGTTTATAACGAAGATTATAATCAGCATGAAGAGTCGAGTGCAAATATTCCATCAACCTCGTGCAAACGCTATATCAAAAGTATCTTCTAAATAAACTCCAAGCGATGGAGGAGGTATCAGCCGCGGTTAGCGAAGTCTCCTAGCTTCACGTTCAGACTCCAGCAGGGTGAGAATGTCGCCCTCGCGCACGGGTCCCTTCACGTTGCGGATGATCTGGCGGTTCTGCTCGCCGAGGAACTCCACCTTAACCTGGGTACATTGGCCTTGGGAGCCGGTGCGGCCGAGGACCTTCATAACGCGAGCCCAAACAACTGGTTTGTCCATGTTTTTGCAGTTTTATTCGGAGAATTCACGTGCAAGTTGCGCTTCAATTGACAGCCGCAAGCAAAATAAAAAAGGAAAAGGAAAAATTGAAAAATTTTTAATTTAAAAATAGAAAACGTTTGTGATTCTGATTGATTATTTAGAGATCTTTAGGTAAAGTAACAAAAAGACTTGCTTATTCCTTCGTAGCCAACTTCTGAATGCCATATCTATCGATATGGCATTTAATATTTTTACTGCCAAATTTTAGTCAGGATTCAACTATCGTCCGAATTAAACAAATTTTTTCTTGTACAGAAATATTACTACTAAATTCTTCAAAAATTTTCCATGAAAATCCTGTAAACAAAAATTAAAGTACAGAATACATAACATAGATTAAAATTAAACCTACGTAAATAATAGTTAAATGTTTGAAAAATAATTCAATATTTTATTATTTTTAATCTTAAATTAAGTAAAAAAAGTTTCCGTTAACCAACACTTCCTTTTTCACAATATAAAAGGTAACTTTGGATTTCTGGAGGCGGTCACACTATCTGGACATATTGTTGTCGTGCTGTCAAAAAAAACTAAAGAAAAAGAATAACTATTCTCAAAAATATAAGATTCCTTATTAGTATAACAAAAGCATAAAACGGGAAAAAGTTTCAATAGATATGACCAAAAAAGAAGATAAGTCGCAACCGCCCGAGGAGGTAAGAAAAAGACAGAAAAAGACAACCAGGGCTTTGCCGGCTCCGAAAACTAAACTATATTTAATTTAAGACACGTCACTGAATATTTTCCTATTTTCTCTATTTGCGACAGCTGGTCAAAGTAAACAAGTGGGACGGATCGGCAGTTAAGCATGCTCTTGATGATGCCGTCAAGACCTGTTTGTTGGGCGATCGCCCTCAGTTGAAGGAACAATTCGGGCTGGTCAATACCCGATTAGCCCTCTGCGCCTTGGCAGTGGGCGTGGCTATTATGGCCCATGCTTGGGACTTCACCCACCCCTTTCCCCAGTCCCGACCAGTCCTTATGTTCAGCGTCCTGGCTTACTTCGCATTGATGGGTGTGCTAACTCTGCATTCCAGTTTCCGTGAAAAGGGCACATTTGCCGTGGCCGTCCAGAAGGATAAGGAGCGCGAGCGCATATGGGAGGCCAGTTCGGATATGCGCAAATACGATGACAAATATTTGCTGACCCTCAGCGTGCGGGATGTACGAAGCGGCAACCGCCGTGAGCAGACTAGCTCAAAATCCTGCGCCGCTTTCATCGACCAGAACGGCATCGTTCTGGATAACCTTGTGGCGAACGAGGTTAATCGCTTGTATAACTCCTTGGCTGCCGAGAAGAAAGACAAATAGCTAAAAGAAGAGACAGTCTAACCAGACTACCACTATTCTTTTAAATAAAAACAAAATAAAATACATGAATATTGTCTTATTAAGAGTATTAAGCGTGTCTGATTCTTAAAATTAATATTCAACAAGTTAAAAGGGAATGATTGAAAGTTTTATTTATAACGAGTTAGTACATAAATCATACAATTTTTTTAAATCTACCGTAGATAAGTGCTACAGGAACAAGTGAAGACAGTTAGCTATTCGTAAATTACAGCTACTTATATGATTTTACATGTAGACTCCGATAATCCGACTCCACGAAAAATTGGTTGCCATTCACGACGCCAATATGGTCAGTTCTGTAGCACCAGTGTAGAAATTTTCAAAAATATTCTGATATCCAAGTAATTCCAAAATCTGAAATATATCTTTAAAAATGGATCGAAATCGGTGGTTTTTCATAAAGTCATGGATACTTTCGTTCTTCAGTCCTTTTGGAACAAAAGGCTTGTAACCCTATAAGTAAGTTCATAAAACAGGATTTAAAAAGGCAAAATTTTTAAATGATTTTTAAAATCACTATACACGGTAGGTGACGAACATCCCGAGGGAAAAGGCACCGAGTGGAGTAGAATAGTACTGGATATCATACAGTATATACAGTTCTTGTTTCACATATCAAATTGACAAATTGGATATGTAACAATTTGCTTCACAGGGAACCCAGTTCAGATTCAGTCAGATTCGAGGCTGTGCGGAGAAAATATTTCTCTCCTTAGTCCATCTGTGAAAGTGCTGGCTACAATAATAATAAAGGTATATTTTTTAGTGATCGTTATAGAAAAAATTTTTAGATGAGTAGAAACACACAAAATATGCATTCGCCTAATAAATTAAAGCCTCCGAGGATGAAGGCTTTAGGGCGGGGAGTAAGACACCCTCTTGAAAGCGATACTGAACCGATATCACCCAACGGGAGGCCCAAGGTTGATCCAAAATTGGTTCGCCGGTGTCCACCGAGAAAGCACCCGGAAAGGAAAACCAGGGAGGAGAGGACGATTGAGAAGTTCCGAAACATCGACTTCTTTGGCCAGCGCGACTCGAATAATTTACTGACTGTCCAGAACCTTGAGTTCCCTGATGTCAACATCAAGCGAACAGAGCTTCACAAGCGCGACGAGTGCGGCAAGAGCGTCATCCGTGGTAAGGGGCGGGACTTTGCAAGCTCCAGCAACTCCCACTTCAGAGATGGAGTTGAGACTGTGAAAATTCGCAAGGAGAAATGCACCTCATCGAGTAAAGTGCAAGAGTCGCAACCCGACAGTCGAAGGACCACAGATCTTACATATCAGAGGGTTGGGGACCCAAATTCGGACGAGCTTATCGATTCGGTACACAAGCCGTCGACGCGCCCGCCCAACTTCAATGGCGACGAGTGGAGAAAACCGTGTCCAGCCAGTTTTGTGGCTGGGGCTCCGCGACCGCGTATTGGTCGCTGCCCAAAGAATTACGAACAGCTAGCCAAGGTCACGCCGGCACGCCAGAAGTTCTTTCTCACCCAGGACCCACGGAAGACCCATTGTCTTGTCAATCCTGTTGCATTGCGCCACAAGCCATTGACCAAGGAGGAGGAATTTAATCTGATCAGCAAGTTGGTGAAGCACGGCGACAATCTTTGTGCGAGCACTGGTTCAGAGACGTCCGACACGCACATCTGCGAGGTGATTGACTTGCAGAATCCCCTGGGCCTCGATTTCCATGGCATGGACTACAAGACGACATATGAGCAAGACGAGATGGAACAGCAGAACACCCAGACTTTCTGGCGAGTTCAACGGTATATGGCGCGACGCAAAGCCAAAAAGAACACTAAGGTCAATGTGGAGGCTGAGCTGAAAGAGGAGCGCCTGGCGGTGCCGCAGCGCTACAATACAAAAATCAAGGACATGCCCGTCGTGGAACCGACTCCACCGCGCTCGCCGCGGCTTGTCCATTTGTATCGTAGCCCTGACAAGCCAATAAACAAGGCCAAGATCGAGGATGAGCGCAGGCGCCGAGCTGCCCGCTACAAAGAGATTTACCTTCGGAATAAGCAACGGGATCTGGAGCAGATGCAGGAACGTCAGAAACAGGAGGCAGCCATCAAGGAGATTCAGGGGCGGACTGTGGCCGAGGAGGATTTGCGTGCAGACGTGGCTGTCATCGACGATGCCATCGAGCGCAGTTTTCGAAAGCACGTGGAACTAAAGCCAATTATCCGGAAAAGAAAGGTCTTTCCAAAGACCCTGACTGAGACAGAGCGCCTCAAATCGATCATGCACCGAGAAGACTGTGTGCGCCGCGACAAGGCGCGAGTGACGCAACAGTTCTTCGTGGAGCGGACGGGAAAAATGAAGTACCTGCCGGACGCGGAGCAGAACCTGCGCTGTGATGAGAGCATCGAGGGCAGTGTCGGCTCCACGCCCAGTGAGCAGAGTAGCGACGATGAGGATTATCTCCAGGTGGGAAAAATTGGAGACAAATTTCAGCTTCGCGGCTTCCATTTCAAGCACGGGGATGGCCTTCGGGGCAAGCTGCACCGTCACCAGATTATGCAAGGCCAGCGAACGGTCAAGGGATGCCTCACGCGCGAAGAGTGGCTCAACCAGCTAGTGCCCCACAAGGAACCCATTAAATTGGACGTCGAGCGCGGCATCATAAAGGTCCTGGACCCCGACGACCCCAACCTGGACCTGTTCCCGCCTGAGGCACTGCTAATGCGGCGGCGCGAGCGAAAGAGTGCTGTCAGGGAGTTTGTTGACGAGCGCCTGGGTCGTCATTACCATCGCCGGCTGAGAAAGAACCTTAAACTTGTGAAGCCAAAATCCGCTTATAATGTCAAGAAGTTTAATCTGATACGTTACGTCTTTCCCGAGAAGGTAATTGTACCAGACGGGCGCGTGCCGGTGGAGGAGATGGAGGTTCTCGATGCCACTAAAGTGAACACCACCTTGGAGTATCTTAATCTTAAACAGAAACTTGCCAAATCTAAACGCCAGAAGATTAAACTTGGCCGCATGAAATTGCTCGGTCTTCCCTGCATTGAGAAAAAGCAGTTGCGAACGGCAGATCCGTGCATGGACGTGGAGGAGGATCTTGACGTGGACTGGGTCCCGACTCCAGAACCTCCTTACGATGAAGACGAAGCCATGCATCGTTTGGAGGGCGGCTGTGACCGACCATCGAACCAGCTTCGTGGATTCACTCGACCGGTGAGGCCCAGGCGTCAAGGTCGCAGCTACGGAAACTCTGCTTATCGGGCCACTTCTGGACAGGAAGATGTCGAGGTCATTCAACCACCTCGATGGCGTGGAAATATGCCCGCACCCACGGAGCGGGAAAAGACGCTAACCATTCACCCTAGGCGCAAACGCGACTATGCCAAGGAGCGAATTCCTTCGGCCATTTTCAATGAAGTGCTGCAGAATTCTCCGTTGCCACTTTTGGAACAACCGGAGCCGGACAAAATACGCTTTGCCAATGTGCGGACAAAAAAGCGACCTTACACGGAAATATTTGAAGCCCGACACCATCACGACCACTGGGCTCCCACCCAGGTTAAAAACGTTCATGTGCAATACCAGCCAAAGACGGTGTACCCTGAGGTCACCAATGTGGCAAAGAAAGTTAATGATCCGGTGTTAAAGTTCGAGAGGGCCGATCCGCCTTGCAGCAAGTATGTGGACCGGGACCTGACTATGCCCAGCTATGACTTCGACAAAATGATAGCCGAGCATCTGGCCGCCACCCGGACGGACAACAAGGAAGCAGCAGGGGAATTTGTTCCAGATCTGTGCCGGCCCTATGATTTCGTGTTTCACTCTCGCGACCCCGAGGAACTTGCCAAGCTGGACTTCCCGGGTCGGAAACAGTACCTGGAATTGTTACGTGAGACCCGCGAGGCCATTTACGAGACCAGGGACATAGAACCGGGGGAGGAGCGCCTTCTGGTCGATCGCCGCGCAGTAGTGCAAGACCTCGAAGAGGATCTGAAAAGCATCGAGAACTGCTTGAGCTCTTTGAGCAGCTCGGACTGCACGGACCTCTCGAATGATAGTGGCAGCTATATGGTAATCGAAGGAAAGACTAAGCTGCCCCTGGATTACATAAGGAAACCGTTGGTGCCTTTTGAGGAGATGCGAAGGGCCCGCTTCCATGCTGCGGTGATCGACGTATCGGCCGAGGACGAGGATCCCTACCGCATGCTTCCATTTTCGGGCCAACACAAGGAGCAAGCCGACATGCTGGGACCCAAGGACACTTTTTTTACCTTCAGTACGCGGCTACGCAACAGTCTGCGTCTGCGACTCGAGGTGGCAGTGCCAGACGTGCGTAAGACACTGTTGGGTCCGGGAAACCGAAAGTATTATGGGGCAGTAATCACTGACCTCGATGAAAACTACATTGAAGAGCTGAACAGCCGCGCCACTATCAAGTCGTTCAAGTTCAAAACCAGCATTCAACTCCTCAAGGACGCCATGCGGCTCAAGTATGAATCCCTGCTTATCCAGGGACAAATGGTGCGCACAAAAATCTACGACCGCATGAACGAGCGCCACTGGGTGAACATGAAAAACACCAAAAACCTGTATGAGGCGCTGTTCGCCAAGTGGAAGAAGAAGGAATACAACGCCGCCATGACGATGGTGTATGAAGTGAAGTCCTACTACGAAACCACCGATAAGCTGAAGCAGGAGTACCGGGAGCTGGAGCGAGAGCTGATGATGCTCAATATGGATATAGTGTTTATTGAGGGTCACTGGATCCGTTGCATCATGCTCCAGAACTTCCATTACTTAATGGGAGACCAGGACTGGCGATCTGAGCACGACTGGATACACCTTGTTCCGAAGTCAAAGCGCACTGAGGCCTCGGAGGCCGAGGGATCCGAGGAGCAAGAGTCCGAGCCGCATGAGGACGGTACCGAGGAAGAGCTGGAACTGGAGCCTTACGATGTCTCCATTGCCAAGCGCAGCATCGTCAATATTCGTGTACGCGACAAGGATGATGCTTGGGCAATCCGCGCTTTTTATTACGACGTGTACATGCAGAAAGTGCACCCAATTCTGCAGGTGTTCCCGGATGCAGAATCCTTCCTGCAGGGTGTGGAGAACCTAAAGAACAAAACTTTCATGCTGCTGCTGGAGATGCACTTCACACTCTCCATCCATACCGAGCTTCAAGGACGCTTGGAAACGTTCAACGACTGGTGCTCCAAACACCTCAAGGAAAAACAGGAGTACGTGGCCCGCAAGTCGGCCAAAAAGTTCTTTATGGAGGACCGTGCTAGGGAGATGGAGCAAAAAGTCCATCAGTACCTCGGAGACCCTATCAAAGAAACCATCGCAGACGAGGATTTCAACAAGCACCGTGCAGTGTTAGCTGAAGTATGGCGCCGTGTGGTCCCTGACTCCGTGCGCGGAACCAGTGACGTGCTGCCCAGTACCGCAGACATGGTCGCCGCCATCAGCGATGTGGTTATGGAGATACTGTCCAAATTTGAACATATGGATATTGAAAAGGTTCGCGCTGTGGAAGCGACATTGCGAAAACGTCGGCGCTACCGGGAAAAGCTCTCGGCCCAAGCCTATCAAGTGGAGCGGCGCATCGATATGGAGATGAAAAAGGTACGCCGGAACTTGGAGCCGCCCTACAAGAGGCCCAAGCGTGAGGGTCGTCTGCCCCGATTATTTCTCAAGAAACGGGTTATTCCGGAGGAGAAGGAGGTGTTTGTCATATCCGAGAATACGAAGAACTTCGTTCGCGCTTTCAGAGAGGACGGATACACGGGAGACCAAGTGACCCACACATCCCTGCTGACTGTCGACAATATGCAGGAGCAAATAGTGCCCTTTTACTTTGATCATTTCCTTAAGATTAACGGCTATACGCCAAACTATAACTTCAGAACAAACGTAGACTTGCGAGACGGCCCTGAGTTCAGCCGCCTGAAAATCCGTGAAGTTTTACCCGAAGTATTGGCCAGGTTGGAGCACTGGGAGAATATGCACAAGAAGATCATGGAGGAAAATATTCAACGTAATCCGAAGATGTACGAGAATGTCATCTAAGTCAGTAAACTTCATAGAATTTGACTCCAGCCTGTGCCAAATTTATCGTGCTCTGATTGGAATCTATGGGCATTTAAAAAAAGCACAAATTTTGTTTATAAATTTTAACGGTATTGCTATTAATAACTCGCACTTTGAGAAAATATTTCAATCATAAATTTTAAATGAGCTTATATACTTTCTCTGTTCCTTATATTAATGACTAAAGATGGCAAATATAATTACTCTGCATGAGAGAAACTAAAATGACACATTTTATGGTTGACACATTTTAGGAAATTAGGTTTGACTCTTTTTTATGCATTATTTCAATACTCAATATTTGCATGGGCATGACGACCGAATATTTTATTAATAAATACGATCGTAAACAGGATCTTCCTTCGGAACTATAAGCAAAGAGTGTTTTACTCAACATAGGGCTGGACGTCGTTCTGCTGGCGAATGGATTCTGCCTCCGCCCCAACTGCACACGCCATGAGCGAATTTACAGTCTGTTCTTCGCCCGCTTTGTAGATATAACCATTCGCCTTGTCTATGTGGTTCCGAAGACGGAGCATGCTATGAGTGCTGAAAACATCCAATAGCTGGAAGGACACTAGAGCGTAGTCCTCAACCATAGTACAGATTGCCTCGTTTAGCTTTTGAAACTTTCGCATTGTGGGATCGTCGTCCAGCTTTTCCAACAAGTATTTCAGGTCCAGTACATCCGTGTAGTAGTCCACGTTGAAGTGTAGCTTAGTCTCATGCTTGCGCAGTGTGTCAGCTTTAGATAGAACGTTTACGTGCGGCAAGCTCATCCGCAACATCGTGTTTAGGGCCATAAGCAGCGTGGCAATAAATTTAGCCGGCTCCGAGCAATAGTGTGAGTCGATCAGGTTGACGGTGACCAGGTTGTACCGCTCCCGTTCCAGGCGCTCGAACACTTGCGCCATTGCTCTGTGATGTGTGTACAGCTCTATCTGACCGGGGCAATCAAACAGGAAATAATTGTAGCTGTGACTCAGCTTGCGTAGTGCTGGCAGTAACCAGTCCTCCAGGTGCTCCGCCAGATACTCGGTGCAGTGCATGAGTGCTCCGTTCGGCCCCAGCTGCAGGTGTTCCATACAGTCCTCTACGGTTATTAGTTCCATTACGTTAAGCACCGGCTCGTATGCCATGTTTTCGTTTGCCGGGTCCAGATTCACGACGCAAACTTGCCGACCCAGTTCACGGTAGAACTTTAGGGCCTCCCCGCAGTAGGTGGTTTTTCCTGAACCAGGAGGCCCGATGACGAGTTGTCCATATCGGGGATTCTCTACCGTAGCATTTGCCGGGAATCGTTGCAACATATCGGACAATTTCAGAAAGCCAAATGTAAACAACCACAAAAATGTAAACAAAAACCTAATTCAGTGTGACCAAATTGTTTACACGCCAAAAAACTAGAACACATTTTATTCATTATTCATGAACATTCAACTGGTTGATAGAAAACAGCGATATAGGGGAACAATACATTTCTGCCAAAAAAAAAAAAGATTTAAGGGAAAATACGCTGGCTAATGGTGTGTAGGTACAACATTATCAAGGTACAAGTCTGAAGGTACAGAAGTGTGGCTACTCCAAATTATACTAACAGTGCTGCCAACCATCACTATAATTGAGGTACATAGAAAACGCGAACAGAAAACAAAAAGGTAGTTCTTGAAAATAAAAAAAGAAAAATTAAATGTTATTTATAAAGAAAAATGGCCTGCACTGTAGCTTAATATTTTTTTTAATATTAAATATTATCGTAAAATTAGACATTTTTGGAATCAAAATCATTTCACATCTTAATGCTAAAAAAGCCATTAGATAAAATAGCTAAACAAGCTTTAGCCATTTTTAACGGTTAAAAAAGCTAACTTTTACGGAGAAACAGCTGAGTTGGCAGCACTGTCTGGCAGCACTGCGCCTTGAACTCTGTGTTTTCATTTCCCGGCGAAAATTCGCATTTATTAATAACATTTAAAAATCTCCAGCGCAGAAGATCGGATCACAAGCAATGGCGCAACCTCAGCCCCCGGCCTACGAAAACAGTGAGTTGGCATGCAAGAATAGTTGCCGGCATGGTATATAGGCTCCTATAGACTGCATTGAAGAGAAAAGAGAAGAAAAGAAAGGAAGGGGATGAGTCAACAAGCGAAAACGGTAAAAGCTTAAACCACCGCCGGAAGCGCCGAGATTATGCCCATAAATGGGCAGCCAGTGCTCGACGCGTTGGTGGGGGGCAGGGGCCTCACTCCCGTAAAAGAACGGTCTATGCCGCACCCATTTTTTTGCTTCCACGACTCCTTCGCGTTATCTGCAGTTGGTTCTTTGTCTAATCGCCGTATGTGGCGGCTCCCTCTCCTTTCCTAGAAAATATCTACGCAACGCTGCCGCGCACCCAACGGGGCCAACCCATTGTGCTGGGCGCCGATCCCAAGGGCAAGAACTTTCTCTACACGAATGGAAACTCCGTGATCATCCGGAACATCGAGGTAAGCTGATATTGTGCAGCTCCTGCCATAATCTGTGGCCGCTCCAAATGGCGTTTTATTTTTGGACAGTTGCAGTTTCTGGTGTTTTTCCTTCCGACCGTGTGTGTGTACGGGTTGTTTTTCCTCTGGCTGCTGGCAGCTGTTCTATATTTATTTTTAAATACCCATTCCACAGGCCGACCGGCCAAACATTCACACACACACAGCCGGTCTGAGAAATTTCTTGTGCCTGTTGGCTGCCCACGCATCATCATTTATGGATGATGATCGCCTGGCGATTCGAGCAGAATATGAGCTGTCGCAGGAATCAAACCCGCTTGTAGGAGTGTTTTTTAGACTAACCCCCTTGTTTTCCGCCCCAAAGAATCCAGCCATCGCCGATGTCTACACGGAACACTCATGTGCAGTGAACGTGGCCAAGTACTCGCCCAGCGGTTTCTACATTGCATCTGGTGGTAAGTGTTGCACTACAATTTCACACTTCGCGTCTTCGGCGCGCAGTGGAGCATGCAGAAGCCGTAGCAGAGTCAAATCGTGACCACCATGAGTCATAGCACTGCCTGCTACTAACATTTCCTTATTAGGAGGTTTTTTTTATCTTATCTGCGGTTTTGGCTCGATCGATTCACAATTTTATTTACCGGCTCTCCACAATCCACAGATGCCTCGGGCAAGATTCGTATCTGGGACACAGTTAACAAGGAGCACCTCCTCAAGAATGAGTTCCAGCCAATTGCCGGACCCATCAAGGACATCAGTTGGTCGCCGGACAACCAACGCATTGTGGCAGTGGGCGAGGGACGCGAGCGGTTTGGTCATGTCTTCATGTCCGAAACTGGCACTTCCGTGGGCGAGATCAGCGGACAGTCAAAGTCGATCAACTCTGCGGACTTCCGGCCTGCCAGGCCATTCCGCATCGTGACTGGTAGGTATTCCACAAGCCTCTCGCCAACCATGCGACAATACATACGTATTTTTATTCATGCTTTGCAGGCAGCGAGGACAACACGACTGCCGTGTTCGAAGGACCTCCATTCAAATTTAAGATGACAAAGCAGGAGCACTCGCGATTTGTCCAGGCCGTGCGATACTCGCCTGACGGCAAGTTCTTTGCCTCGGCCGGATTCGACGGCAAGGTCTTTCTCTATGACGGAGTGAGCTCCGAGTTGGTGGGCGAATTCGGGTCGCCAGCACATAAAGGCGGCGTCTATGCCTTGGCCTGGAAGCCAGACAGTACCCAGCTGCTGACCTGCTCCGGCGATAAGACCTGTCGTTTGTGGCAGGTGGAATCGCGTGAACTTATTGCTGATTTCGTAATGGGAGCCACCGTGGACGATCAGCAAGTGTCCTGTCTGTGGCAGGGAGACAACCTCATCACTGTTTCCCTGTCGGGTGTCATAACCTACCTCAACGTTGCGGACCCCAGCAAGCCTCTTCGCGTGGTGAAGGGCCACAACAAGCCGATAACAGTGCTGGGCCTGAGTGACGACCGGAGCACTATCTACACTGGCAGCCATGACGGTGTAGTGACCAACTGGAATTCGGGCAACGGTACAAACGATCGTATCACTGGCACCGGCCATGGAAACCAGATCAATGGAATAGCCGCTTGGGGCGACTTCGTCTACACCTGTGGCATTGACGACAGTCTGCGCCAATTCAGCGTGGAGGGCAATGTCTACACCGACTACGTGGTCAAGCTCAACTGCCAGCCGCGCGGTCTGGCCATCTTGCGCAGCGAAAACATCATCGCTCTGGCCTGTATCAAGGAGCTGACCCTTGTGCAGGATCAGAAAAAGATATTCTCGCTTCCAATCAAGTACGAGGCCAGCTCAGTCGCTGTCAACGCCGACACCCACGATGTCGCCGTCGGAGGCGATGACCAAAAACTGCATATCTACTCGCTCAAGGCAGGTGTCCTGGAGCCCAAGGCTGAGCTAGATCACCTGGGTGCCGTGACTGATGTTTCCTACTCACCGGATCAAAAGTATCTGGTGGCTTGTGACGCCCATCGCAAGGTCGTGCTCTACTCGGTGGAGGAGTACAAGGTAGGATAATATCTATAGAGTCCATTTCCCTAATCTAATGAGTATGTCGCCCTCTTTCAGCCTGCACACAACAAGGAATGGGGCTTCCACAGTGCTCGCGTTAACACCGTGGCCTGGTCACCGAACTCGCTGCTGGTGGCTAGTGGATCGCTGGACACTTCAATCATTATTTGGTCTGTGGCCAACCCGGCCAAGCATACTATCATAAAGAGTGAGTAAAATTTTATTTGCGCCTTTGTTTTTTTTTCTATAACAGTATTGAGTTGAGGAATAGTAGGGCTGTGAATATAATTATTAGTTATAATGCATAACTTTGATAAGTATCTTAGTCACAATGAGAGTATGGTGTGCTTGACTAGGTTTATCCGTTTCATTTGAATTTATTGGAACAGTTTTCCAAGTTTCAATACCGCAACTGGCAGTTATACATGAGTAAAAATTCTAAAACATCAAAACAAACTGATTTTGTAGTTTACTCTAAAATTTATAGTATAAATAGATTGAAAATAGGGATGGCAATCTATTAGATTCAGAATTTAATATTTTACTAATCATATTATCTTTTTCACGTTCAAGATGCGCACCCGCAGTCGCAAATCACTCGACTGGTCTGGCTGGACAACAACACTGTGATCTCAACTGGCCAGGACTGCAACACCAAGGTGTGGCACGTGGAAACCATCTAAGAGCCGGCGCCGAGACAAACATTTTATACTTATCCAGGGGTGCAGCCAGCAGCCCCTTGGCTTCAATTCATTTAGTGCAAGAGTTTAAATTACTATTTATGTCTTTAGTCCCGCCCGTCATGTCATGTCTTTACATTTAAGCCCAAAGTGTTTACTAATCATCATCCGATGGATATCAATATGTCTACCTAATAGCCCTCTATCGTTTGCTACTGCGTTTTCGCAAATATATTTTCTACTACTCGAGCTAAGAACTAAAACGAAAACGCAACTACATGCAAGGTACGCCGCGTACGTAAATTATTGTATTATGAAGTGAAATATATTAGTTTTGGCATATGTCCTGTTGTTTTTGTACTCCTGCCGCCCGAAAAGAAAGCACAGTGTTGGCTTCTTAACAATTTATTTCATTTAAAATGTTGTTTTGGCTTTTTAGGTCTTCACCCTGTCTTTTTGTGTGCAAGTGTGTGCGTGTTCTGGTGTATAATTACAATATTTATAAAAACTTTGCTTAATTTACTAGAATGTGTGGGTTTATGCGTGTGATAAGGCGGAAGGTAGTTGCAGCTTGCAGATTGAGAGCCTCGGAGGTTGCTACAGTGCAAGGAGCCCAATGTGCCCCGATCGGCTGGGCTGTCGTCCTTGGGGCGCCCAACGCATTCTGGGCAAGCATCGGCTCTGTGAAATAAGAACTTAAATTTGTGCTAGAAGTAGATACATAAATTAAGATAGCTTAGAAGGCGCTCGCACGAGTGTATGTGTGTAGAAGGTGAGAAACGAATTGCGCTAATTATCACAGCCGGGTCTAAGACGTTGGTTTCGGTGGGGCTAGGAGGTTGTCATTGGTGCTGGGGGTCACAGGCTCTGCTAACAGGCCGAATCACTTGCAGAATATTGACTTTAAATCGGAATCCTGAAGCCTAACCAGTTATAATCAGTTATTAAGATTAAAGCTTCAGAAACTTCGACTCTGCGAATGGGATCGGATTGCAGGAGGAGCTGCCTAGTGTGCTCCCAACGCCAATTCATTGCTTGAGTGTGTGGGCGGACGTGTTCTTTGTATCTGTGTGCTTGTGAGTGCGGTGGATTGAACAATTCAAATTTAAATATATTCCATTAGGTGGTCGCAGCTGGCGTCTCAATACCTGCCGCCGCTCCGTTGCTGGCGGGAGGCGGCTCCCGCTCCACCTTGATGTCCAGTGGCGCCTCGTGGCCCAGGTCAAGTGACGCCCCTGAGGCTGGCGAGGATTCGGCCACCGCCACAGCAGCAGCAGCTGCAGCCATCTGAAACTGGTTTGGCAGGAAGAGATAAGGATTGCCTCCCTCCTGACCCGCAGTCGCCGCATTCTGCCCTGCGCCGCTCGACCCTCCGCTGGTCATTGTGTGGCTGGGCATCTGTAGGGGCGTAACCGTGGGCGTTGCACCTGCCGGCTTTGAGACGCGCTTTCGCCTTGCCTCGTTCTCGCATGGCGATGGCGCTCCCGGGTGCCGATAGCTGACGTGCTTCCGCAGGGCGTCCTTGCTGCGGGACACGTGGGAGCAGACGTTGCATGCGTACCTGCAGGCGAAAGAAAAAAGTCCTAAGTTTGATCTTTAATTCACGTTGCTCCCAAATTTGTGTTAAATAAAACTTATTATTTTCTTAAATTTTAAATGTTAAAACCTTAAATTTTCATTTCTAACCCTGATTCCTGTTGTAAACTTCTTACTGTACATATTAGGGACCAATATAATATTATTTAGAATTCTCAAGCTACTACCATCAAATATTTTTAAAATGGGCAATTCCGATTTTTGAGATATATACATATGGGCATTCGTACGGTATAAAGTAAAAAAAAAATATGACAAAAAATAATATTTTCTGACATTTTTTTGCACGTTCATTGCTTTTAACCAGTACTATTTATATATAAAATTGAACGATTTGAGAACCTTATGTTTTGAAATGATTTGTAGAAAAAAAATGCATCGCGAACGCTACAAAAAATAGAACTCTTGATTGGCTTTAGCATGAAAATTGCAAAAAACTACGAAATGTGGCGATAAATTTGAAGTAGATATAGTTAATTTGATATAGTTATTAATTATGTTTTTTAATTACACTCCTCTTAATATACATTTTATAAGGAGATTTGGTGTCAAGACTGAACACATATCAAATGTTTTCCATGCGAAATAATTAAATATAAAACGGCCTTAAAATAGGCTAAAACTAGCTAAAAGTTGCACTCTTTTCATTTTAAAATGCAAAGGGCCATATTTTAGGGAATAAAACTGGTAACATATGTACTTTGAAACTATTGTATTATGGGAGTTATAAACATTCTTTTACACGAATTCTCTAAAAATTCGATGATATTCAATATTCTTTTTTTGCCCCTGGGAATTGCCCCAAAAATGTGCAAAGCAGTCCCATGAGACACTCTTGTTCAGGACAACCTCCTGAGTGGATATTTTTGTAGGTCAATGGCTGGGACTTTCTTTCTTCAATAGTTATTTCGGTCAGTCCTTATAACCGATCCACAATATCCTATATGCCAATATGTGTGCATAATATAAAATAACATAAACCGACTTTTATCTGCAAGGGTATATAAGCTTAGGCTCCCATCAAAGTTAGCTTTCCTTTCTCGTTTGTAGGAAGTGCTAGCTTTCTTGTTTCCTTTGTTGATATATAGGCCTAGGCTTCTTGATTTAGGATATTAAGGAAAACTTAGGCTATATTGAAAATTCTGCCTAGCCAGTCGCAGTAGATACGCACCGTACATTCTGATGGGTCTCCAGGTGGACGCGAAGGTTGTATTGGTTGCTAAGCTGCTTGTGGCAGATGAAGCACGTGGCATAGAGCTTCGAGTTGGAGGGCGGCTTGATGGCGGCGGGCGGTAGCGGCTTGTCGCGGTCGGCGCTCAGTGAGAGCAGGTTCGGCTCTGACTTGGCGCTGACCAACGCCATTCCGCCAGCGGCCGCTGCCGCGGCAGCCGCCTCCCGCTGGTACTGCTCGATGTGGAGTTGCAGCTTGGCATGATCCTCCGGCGATATGTAAGGCGTGGATGGTGCTCCCTGGGGATGGTGCATCTGGGACGCCTGCTGGGCGGGCGTGGGAGTGGCGGCGGCGCTGTAGAGCGGTGGCTTGCTGCTGTACAGGTGGCCGCCGGTCAAGGCGGTGGGGTAGCTGGCCGAGGAGCACTTCACGACCGGCAGCTGGGGAGAAAAGTGCGCCATGGCCGGTGGGGCCAGGGTGACTGGCGAGGTGGCCACTATGGGGTGAGGATTGGCGCAGTCGGATGGCGACTTGCTACTGCTGTTGGTGCCCGCTGTTTTGAGCCCTTTACCGGGGGTCTTGTCCAGCCGGCGCAGCTCCTTCGGAGGACTGCTGCCTTTGAGCCGCTTTGCTCCGAAGCAGTCCACGTCGTCATCCTGGATTCCGCTCTGGTAAAGCTGGCACTGCTGCTGGTACTTGGCCAGCAGCTCCGTGGTCTTGTTCAACGCCGTTTGGGAAAAGTTGAGGGGCTGGGGCAGCAAGGTGGGATAGAACTGCAGCGACTTAAAGAGGTTCTCCAGGGGAGTGTTGCCCATTCCCGCCGCGCCCACCGATCCCAATTTGTTGGCCAGAAGAGGCGTATTCAGTGCTGGACTCGGCAGATGTGGCAGGGGAAGGCCTATGCTCGGAGTGGGGGTGTGCGAGGGGGTAGGTGTGGGCGTGGGCGCCGGTGAGGGCGTGCTGGGACGCTCGAACTCTGAAGATTTCTCGTTCAAGGAATCCATGTAGGAGGTGGCTCCGGTCCTCGATGTCTTCGGCAGCTAATGCAAACACAATTGAAAGCAACCAAATTACTTTTAATATTTGATGGATAAATATTAAATGCAAAAGAATATGAAGAAATGGTAATTATTCTATATTATATTATTATTCTAAAAATATATAGTTTTTTCAAAAATGAAAATTGTTTTTCTTTTCAATGAAAACCCGAAAAGTACTATTGAAAATAAAATATACTTTAATAAATTAAATGTTTCAAAAAAAATTGAATATTTAAATATTTTGAAATATACTAAACTTAACCCCGATTTGAAAAAAGCTTTTCTAATTAGTTGCAAATATTAGTGGGCCTAACTCCAAAACGGAGTATTTTTTAGTAAAATTCATATAGTTTTTTAAAATATCTGGTGCTTTAGCGAAAGTTTGTTGTTCTTTTTTAGATTATTGGGTACTTCATGGAATCATCTTGGAAGCTTCAGAGTTCTCATTACGGAAAAGAGTCGATCAAAAGCTCCCTAACATTGAAAAATTTGTATTTTTTTCTATATAATTTTTAAAGTAATTTTAAATAAAAAAAATTTAATTTAAGTATATATGTTATTCAATAATTTAATGATAAAAACTCTTTCTTTTTAAATTAATTTTTTTTAAATGTACCATTTATAAAAATAATTCTATAATTTTTTAGTATTTGAACAACTAATAAAATATTTTCTAAGCTGAAAATATAAAACCAATTTTACCAATTAAGGTACTATAAATAGTAAATTTTTAGACGAAAGTATTAAATATTTTGGTTTGGATGCTTCATAGATAAACAACAGAGATTAAAAGAAAACCAAAAAGTTAAAAAATTTTTGTAAAGTAACTTTGGAAAAGTAGTTTAGTATCTTTAGATCTTAGATCTGAATTTGGCATTTAATACTCGATACCTTCGACAAATACTCGGAACTCACATTGTTATTCTGGACATCGGCCAGTCCCTTGATGCCCAAAGTCTCCGCCAGATTGAGGAGCGTGGGAATCTGCTCCTCGTACACGTTCACCTCTCCGGAGTACATGAACGTGAGCAGGGCGGCAATTGCCCCGAAACTGGCTCCGGGTATGATGATGACCGGGTGATTGCTCGCCTCTAGGGCCCTGAAGATCTCCATGAAGAAGCTGCTGCAGGCACTCAGGACGACGCGGTGAGCCCGAAGTTGGCGACCCTCCGCGGAAATGGTAACGTCCGTGAGATGGGACTGGTCCAACAACACCGGCAGGGTGCTAAGCAGGCTGGTCTGGAAGGGATCGACGGAGCAGATGGAAGAGAGAAGAGAAGCGCTTGTAAGTGGGTCACCCAATCGTAAAAATACACTTGCCCGGGAAGGGAGACGCTCTGCGCTTGGATGCAGCTGCTCGCCAACTTTGGTACTTACTCTCAGTGGAAATTCTTTGGATTTGGCAAATGCATGACTTTTTCAATTATTACCACAGACCCCCGGCTCTGCCTCTGGGAGAACCTAGGGTCCACCGAAATTTTGCTATTTTGGACAGCCCCTGCCCCTTCCGCCACTGCCCCACCCTTTGGGCAGCCTCCGTAGTAAACATCGAAACGAAAAGTGTCACTATATGAAAGTGCGGAAAACTATGTGCGAATCTGTTCGTAGTACGTACGCCTGGATGTGTTTGGATAGATGGATCCTATATATAGATGGGCGACATTTCGCTGGCTCGCTCGCTTCAGTGAACGGTGACCAGTCCAGTTCGATGACGAGACCAAGCCCCTAGCCCCTAGCCCCAGTTACCTCCCCAGAAATCGGCTCTCCGACACCACCGCCGATCGGGGGCAGATTATCTCTGGGGTGCTCACCTGATGATTGTGCCACCGGAGGCAGAACTGCTGCTGGCTCTCATTGTGCTGCAGCTGCTCGAACTGACTGAGCTGGTTCAGCTGATTGGTCTGACTTGGCTGCAGGGGCTGGTGCGGCTGTCTGGTATTGGTGCTATTTACATGTTCCATAATTCATCTGGGTTGGATCGCATGGACCAGCTGCAAAAGACGGAAAGTTCAATTAGTGGACCGGCGGCAATGTTTTCATTTGTGTCTTGGGGATGTCAGAGAGGTAAACAGAATCTTTCGCGAGAGCCCACTCAGTTTTGTTTTGGTTTATCATAATTTGTTTGTTTGCGCTTGGGTTTGTTTATTTGTTGGGTGTTTTGTCACTCGCGAACACGCTTTTTGTCCCGCTTCGCTCCTCAGCTCTTCGATAAACTGTAATGCTCGATTTGTGGTTGTGGCCAACGTGGCGTATACGTATTATGGCCAGCCTTCTATGCAGTAATTACTCATACGCCGGGGTGGACCTCGGGCGCCCCTTCTCCCAGGGGACAGATGGCCTTCCCCGGCGGGTCCTCAGCTAGCTGCCGGGGAGCATTCCTTGGACAGTGCTGCCTGTCAGCGATTCGTTAGCCAAGTCAACATTCGCCCAGCAGTCGGGCAGCTCGGACATCCCAGACGAATCTAGATTACGGCTAAGACGCACACCATCGAGCGGGTGCAGGCGGCCAGTGCGATGTGTGCGCTCTTGCTGGCAATTAAATTAAATTCATTTAAATAAAATAAGTTCTCCTTGGGTGCTGTGGGTTTCTGGGTGCACTATAAATTTGGCAATTTCCATTGTTCGCATCTTTATAGAGCGCGGCCGGGAGGCGGTGGCCACAATCATCACACTTTTGTCCGAGGGCTATTTTTAAGACGCCAGACCAAGAGTTGCTGCTGAGCTTTCTCAGTCTATGCTGCACTGCCGCCCATTGGAGGCCCCCCAACTACAAGCGAACCCAGCCAAGGCAACCGAATGCAAACCAACAAACAGCAATGTGACAAGTCCGAGTCCGTGTCCGTGTCCGTGCCCGCATTTGTGGCCGTAGTGGTGTCCGTGTCCGTGTCCGTCTCCGTGTTTTTGTCTGATGCCCAAGGCACCTAGCAGCCAGGCTAGCCCAGCGTGTGATTGTTGTTTGTATTGCCTGTGCTGCCGCTGCCACTGCCACTGCCGCTTCAGACGGACGGAATTTTCTTCATTCCATTATGCATGCGCTGCGGCAGAAATCGCATCTAAGCATTTCTCTATTGAGAGACGATGGATGGGATGGTGGAGGTCGGCTGATGGGGTACAATGGATGCTGGGTATTGGATGGGATGGACACATGGGGATGGAGGACAGAGGGCCGGGAGGGGGTGGTTGCGGCGGCGGCGGCGCGGCCTTTTTGGCGCTCGTTCACACAAGAAAGTGTCGTGACAGTCAGGCAGGCAGCCTTCTTTTCCGTAACTCTTTGGTATTTCGTTTAGTTTTTACTTGATTTTCCGAAATTAGTTTTTCAGCCTTTCTTCTTCTTGCATATGTAGCAGTTGTTGGTGTAGTTGCTGTTGCTGCCGCGTTTTAAATAGCCATCCAAAAAATAAAGATCTGTGCTAAACGCTCTCGCCAGGCTGTCTATTTTGATTTGTTGTCCAAGTGCCTGGCTCTAGTCGACCCAACAATCCATTCCATCGCACTTTGCAATCGCTTTCGTGGCCACTCATTTGATGCGTAATATTCCACACATAATCACTCATACGCCTCTTTGGTCGGAGACCTCATCATCGGCCATAAACTGCCCCTCCACGGGCCTCGGACAAAATATTAGATTCCTAAGCCCTCTCCGCTGATCTTCTTGCTGTTCAACTTTCATTTGTTCCATGAACTGCTGCCGCCATAAATTGTCACCGTTTGTTGTTAAATTTGAATTTGAATTTGAATTTGAATTTCATCCGCCTGACCAGTACGTATATGTCGCAGTGATTCACGCGTAATCCAGTAGCCCAGCACCGTCCCAGGGAGTCTAATTATAGAGGCTAGAGGCTAACCCTTACGACCGAGGATGTTTATCCGCTTCTTCAATATTAATAGAATTCCCGTGCCGGCCATCAAATTGTCGTTTTTTGCCAACTTATGTTTTATGTAGTGCTTTTATGAGGCGCGGCTATTTCGGCTACGGATTTGGTGTTGACTTCGGTGGTACGACTCCTGCGCCCACTTCTCGATCGACATTACACAATTTACTTGAAACTGAATTCACTTAGCTCTGTTTTCACTTGGGTCTCTCTCAAAGCATCCTTCACATTCTTGTTTTTTTGCTTTTTGGTTTTGTCACATGTGTGTATGTACTGTGTTAGTGACGATTCCCCTGGTGAAATGTGAACGCGCCCGTTACGAATTTTCCGTTTCAAGATTTCAAGATTTCTAGATCTCGGCGTCGGGTCGAGCGCGCACCTTTGTTAACCGTTTGCTGCTCGCATCTGAAATGAAAAAATCCGAAAATGTTTCAATTCTTTCGGTTTAGTTGGAGATTTTCTATTTTTCGAATGTCCATCTCTTGACAATTTTCCTCTATCTCGTGCTCCTGTTGTTGCTATTGCTGTTGCTGTTGCTGTGCTGTTGCTGGTGGTATTGCTGTATGCTGCCATTTGTTTAGCCGATTTCGAATTTGAATTTGGCTCTCGCAGCTTTTCGCCGACATTTGTCGCCCAATTCCATGTTCTTTAATTAATGAGCAGGCAGCCACGAGAAGAGCAATCTCGCCAGTTTTGTACTTCGCGTCCCGACTTTCGGCCGAATTAATTGGCCGCCCCGCAGCCAGTTAATCAAA
The DNA here is from genome assembly GCA_035047585.1 of Drosophila monieri. Classification (NCBI taxonomy): domain Eukaryota; kingdom Metazoa; phylum Arthropoda; class Insecta; order Diptera; family Drosophilidae; genus Drosophila; species Drosophila monieri. The sequence continues at coordinate 12,088,747 of JAWNPJ010000027.1, forward strand.
ACATTTGTTGGTGGCAACTCATCAGCAGGGCATCAGGAACTGCCCGAGACACAATTGACATGGCCAACACCGCATTTGTGGCTCTGTGTGCGCCTGGTGTGCATTATTAATTTGCAATAAAATGTGGAAGAGGCGACAGCCTCCGCCGCCGCTCGAAAGTGTGTGCCGAAAATAAATTCATACCTGCGCGTTGGATTTGAATTATGCCTGACAAATACAAATGGAACCGCCAGATGGAAACGGAACCTGCTGCCAAGGGGCAGCCGGGGTCCATTCGGGCACCCAGCACCCAGCACCTTCATTATGCACTTTTCAATTCATTAAAATGCCACAAATACTTTTTTATTATTGTCATTTGTGTGCGCCTCTATTTGGGTTAGCAGTGCCGCTGCTTGGAGGCTGCGAATACCACAGCCCAGAGATCCCCACCCGGGTCAATCCCACATACTACATACATATGCAATTGCAAATGCATTTCTAAATTCAAGACCTATAAACTAAAGCAGTTGGCCTGTGCCTTTGGCCGGCACTGCTGCGTGGGGGAGTCCCAGGCGTAGTCGTAGGGACACCGCACTATGGTCAGGAAGCCGCCCACGCACCGGTAGAAGTACTCGCAGCGCTGTGGATGTGGGTGGAAGGAATCCTTGGTGGACTCGCAGTGGGGACGAGTTCCGGCGGGACGGGGAGGGAGAGAAGCAGCCGTAGTGGCGACATCTATTGCTGGGGAGGGCGTGGGAACGGGAGTCGAGGAAGGCACGACAACCTCCTCTGCTTCTGGCTCATCTACCTCCTCCGCCTCTTCTGTCTCTAGGCCCTTGAGACATACTCCCGCGTCGTCAAAGACGCACTCCTGGGTCTTGTCGTCAAAGTATGTTTGCTCCGGGCAACTGTCGCGGAAGGAGTCCGCTCCATTGCAGTAAATGTAGGCGGCGCAGTCGTCAATGGTCATCACAAAGGAGTCAGGTTCCGCATTCGCACATTGCGAAAACTCCTCCGCTCGGTTGCCGATTGGCCAGCAGGTCAGGATCATCAGGCAGAACACAGTTTGTCTTCCAAACGCCATCGTCATAGCCGATTGTCTTTCTCTGTTGATGCTGCAGGGGCTTTTTATGGCAATTTTCAAGGCCCTTGATGAGCTCTTATCGCCACTTATAACTGATAGGCGTGGCAATACACACTTGCCAATTTGTTTCTTACTCTATAATGTGTCAAGGTCGTACGTTGGCACGTTTTTCAGATAAAATCATACCAACAGCCTCTGTATCTATAAAAATTTTGGAAACTGCCCCTACTTTTTCTTATATAAAGAATTCAACCTTAGCACATCTGACACTTTCTTTCTACGGCTTTTCTAACTGCTTAAGTAGTGGATTTCTTAAATCTAAATTTAAAAATCCATTCCGAAAAATAAGGATTTTTGAAAACAGAGCGGGAAATGTCTGAAAAAGCCCCAAGCTCCTTTAAAAATACCAAGGTTGTCTCATTTCCGATCGTTCAGTTATATATGTAGAATAGGATATAGGATATCCTTATGAAAATTGGCAGATCGGATTAGATTACCCAAAAATGCCCAAAATGTAGGCCGATTTAATCGGCCGATCCTTATGAAATTTGGCAGATTTGGTTAGGTTTGGATACGAAAGGAGTTTCAAAAAAATTTTAGTTTTTTTAGTTTAAGTTTTTTTTCCAAATTTTATTGTCTTATACCTTAGTACGATATAAATAACCTGTCAAAATATCAAACTCCGAGCGCATCTCTAACTGACCTAATTCCAATAAACAGCGCGGCCCCTTTTCTCAAAAGAACATTTGTCAATTGGCCGGTAAGATTTTTCAAAGAGTTTGTATCCGATCGGCTTCAAATTTTGTGTGCATATTTATGGGGGCATACAATGTTTCTCGTATACAATGGCCAATTATAGGTTATTTTTTAGTTCTAGGTAAGCCAGAAAAAGAATTATAGGGTAACACTTGGGGTAACACGGTAGAAAACCCAATTGAGCGTGAAGTGCATTTAATTAAATGTCTGGAGTTAAACACTTCTTCGGGCTGGACTCAGCTACTTCTCGCTTGTACAGGTTCTCGGAAAATATTCAACAATACTTTCTCCATGAAAGTGGGATAGGATTTTTTATACCCTTGCAGAGGGTATTATAATTTTGGTCAAAAGTGTGCAACGCAGTGAAGGAGACATCTCCGACCCTATAAAGTATATATATTCTTGATCAGGATCACCTCCTGAGTCGATATAAGCATGTCCGTCTGTCCGTCTGTCCGTCTGTCTGTCTGTTTCTACGCAAACTAGTCTCTCAGTTTTAAAGCTATCGACTTCAAACTTTGCACACATCCTTCTTTCCTTTGCAGGCAGTATATAAGTCGGAACGGCCGGGATCGGTCAACTATATCCTATAGCTGCCATATAACTGATTGATCGGAAATGCCATAACTTCGTTGTTTTTCAAGTTAGAAAGATGGGACTTGCTGTGGACTCCTCTTTTAGCAGACTTATTCGATCTGCCAAATATCATAAGGATCGGCCGACTATATCCTATAGCTGCCATATAACTGATTGATCGGAAATGCCATATCTCTGTTGTTTTTAAAGTTAGAAGGATGGGACTTGCTATGGATTCCTCTTTTGGTAGACTTATTCGATCTGCCAAATATCATAAGGATCGGCCGACTATATCCTATAGCTGCCATATAACTGATTGATCGGAAATGCCATGTCTCTGTTGTTTTTTAAGTTAGAAGACTGGGACTTTGTATGGATTCTACTTTCGGCAAACTAATTTCATCTGCCGAGTTTCATAAGGATCGGCCGACTATATCCTATAGCTGCCATATAACTGATTGATCGGTAATGCCATATCTCTGTTGTTTTTTAAGTTAGAAGACTGGGACTTGCCATGGATTCCTCTTTTGGTAGACTTATTTGATCTGCCAAATATCATAAGGATCGGCCGACTATATCCTATAGCTGCCATATAACTGATTGATCGGAAATGCCATATCTCTGTTGTTTTTTAAGTTAGAAGACTGGGACTTTGTATGGATTCTACTTTCGGCATACTAATTTCATCTGCCGAGTTTCTTAAGGATCGGCCGACTATATAAGATCCGATATATATCTAATAATATAAGCTGCCACATATCTGCAAGGGTATATCAACTTCGGCTCCGCCCGAAGTTAGCTTTCCATTCTTGTTTTAAATTACAATTGATATAAACAATTTTCAGGCTTTTTTATCCATTTTTATACCCTTGCAGAGGGTCAATAATTTTGGTCAAAAGTGTGCAACGAAGACGAGACTAGTTTTCGTAGAAACAGACAGGCAGACGGACATGCTTATATCGACTCAGGAGGTGATCCTGATCAAGAATGTATATACTTTATAGGGTCGGAGATGTCTCCTTCACTGCGTTGCACACTTTTGACCAAAATTATAATACCCTCTGCAAGGGTATAAAAATCATATACTTTCAGAGCTGATATTATACTAAATCGATAATTCTTTATTTCATGACCCAAAGAATTGCAGGTGAAATCTTACCGACCATGAAGGGCCATCAGAAAAACACGTCTATTGAAATCTACAGCCAAGCCGTAATGTTGTTTTGAAAAGCTCTGAAAAAATTCTTATAATTATTGTCGGGTCAGGCAGCAGCCACAGCTATCAATAATATATAATAATTATAGTTTGTCATTTCATATTGTCCTATTTATCTTATCGCTATTGTTGGTCGCAAGCCGACTCTTCTCGGCCGCTCGGCTTTAACGGGCTTTATCTTTAGCATTGAGTTAACGAGCTTTCGCCCGGCCTATGTTCTAAGGCGGGCCCACTTGTACTCTCTATCTCAGTGCATACGCATTATAAATCGGAGCTTTCTCGCACTCCATTTCATATGCGAATAAATAAACATTTTATAACGGTGTGAAATAAATAATTTCCTCTTTTTATTATTTTGGAAAAAAGGGAAAAGGTCATTGAAAAGGCTCAATGACCAAACAATTATCTTCATTATCTAAGAGTTTTTTAATAAAGATCTTTTTACCAAATTTCAATATCTTTTAAAGTTTTTTGCGAAAAAATTCCCAAAATGTACTCCTTTTTTTTTTAGGTCTATCGAGATGTAACCCCTTAAAGTTGATAGGTTTCAAACTGAGTGAGATAGTTTATATACTAAAAAAACGCAAGCTTATTTTTTAAATGTTCTTTTTAATCGTTTTATTGAATATGTATTTCATTCACATAATATATAGCATTCGGCTTGGTAGTTGAATGCGCCTATGATTTGTTTATTCGATTCTTAGGTATCCTCTAATGCTGTTTAGTGCGATTACTCTCTGTTTTTGTTAGTCTAAGTTTATTTCTCGTTGCATTGGCTTGCTTGTCGTCGCTAGTGGTTTAAAGTACGGTCATTATAGCTTATGATTATTGATCTCTTGAGCATATCACAGAACAAAAATGACAGTAGAAGAAGACATGTTCGGTCAAGTGGGAAAGTGACTGGAATCTAGTTCGGAGCTTAGAAGTGTAAATATTTTACTCGGAGCTTAAATTAAATATTCGTGTATGCGTATATGTATTCCTGATATATAACTATGCCGTGTAAATGTTCATACAAAATGTGATATTCTTTTAGAAAAATACTGAGCAAGAGTATTTGGCATTGGGTATCTACGATCCCGATTAAGGTTCCATAGCGAACTCAAACTCTCTTCCCTGGTTTCCGCGGAGTCTAGACGAGAATCTTGTCGTATGACGGGGGAGGCGACTCGTCCAGCGGTAACTGTTTCCCCAACGCCCCCGACGTCTGCTCCGGCAGCAAGATGGCTATATGGTAGGGAGGCGGACCAGCCGCGGCCACCGCAGGATCCCCAGGAACTCCCTGCCGCTCCTCGAGATACCGCACGTCGCTCATCTCCAACAAGCAGCCGGCTGCTGGGGTCCCAGCCTCTCCTGAACCACGTCTCGCCCCCGGCATGCTGCGGGTATGGCACACTGCCGCCCGACCCTCAGCGCGGCCCGAGCTAGAGAGCAATCCTTTGGGGATGCGGCAAAGACTGACCAGGCAGGCGGCCAGGAAGAAGGTGGCCGAGAAGGCGCAGAAGATTACCACCTCCAGGCCGGTGCCCTGGTGGTCGAAGTAGAACTTGGTTCCCGCCACGAACACCGATGCCAGGACCAGTGAGGCGCACATGCCGCACTTCAGGTGGCTGGGGAGCAGCTGGGAGTCCGCGTGCTGGAGCAAGGCGTGGTGTTGCTGCTGCAACTGATTGCTGTGCGTCGTCTGCGGCACGTTTTGGGAAGTTGCCGTCGATCCGCTAGGCCCGATCGGTGCAGATGCTGGGATCGGGGATACTGCCATGGTGGCAGAATGTCGCATATTGCTGTTCGAGTTGTGGCGACGGGGCGTGGCATACGCATTTGATTGTCGGGTGTTGCTGGCGCTGCTAATGTAGTTGCTATTGTGCTGCTGGTGAGAGGGGGTGTGATGGTAGGTGCTGTAGGCATCGTCCCTGAGGAGAATCAGAAATATTAGTCGGTCGGTACTTTAAAATATGTACTATAAGCATGTACTATACGCCCAAGGACACTCACGCATATACGTTGCCGGAATGTGGCTGCTGCGGTGGCAACTGCTGCTGATGCTGCCTCACAGGCACCGCCATGTTGCCAAACTGTGGGTGGTGGTAGCTGTAGTGCTGGTAAGGCTGATGTTGCTGCTGCGACTGTTGGAGCGAATGTTGCTGGACCAATTGTTGCTGGCTCCTTGGCTGGTGTCGCGTGCTGTGCGGGTGGTGGTGCGAGCCACGTGCCACTAGGGGAATGATAGTTCCGCTGCCTGTGAGGACAGCGGCAGAGGATGCGGTTCCGCTGGCGTTGTTGTTGTTGCTGGCAGTGGATGTTCCGGTGGTTGTGAGATGGCTGCTGCCCATGCTGGCATTGTTGTTGTTGCTGGTGCTGGAATGTTGTTGCAACAGGTTCTGCTGCTGGCTGTGGAGTAAGTTGTTGTTGCCATACTGGGACTGGCGGCTTGTGCCCGGCTGGTGGAGATCGTATGGAGTCTGGGGCAGAGTCCGGTGCACTGCGGGCTGGCTGCTGCAACTAGTGGTCTTACTTCGCCTTGGAGGGTGGGCGTAGCTGAGACCCCCTCCGGCATGCGACAGGGAGGCCGCCACCCGGGAGCGTCCAAACCCGCACTGCTGCGAGCGCTTGTCAATCCAAAAATGCATAGCAGAATCCTGAAAGGCATTAAATATTCGTTAACAATATTTATTAAATAGTTGCATTTAAAAATTTAGAATATTAAGAAGAAAGGTTTCAAGACAAGACAGACAGCAGTAATACGTGCAGCAAACTTATTTGAAGTTCACGCCATGGGGGCGGTAGGATGAGGCACCCCTTGACTAGACAAAGCACATCTGACTCATTTGGCTTTGTGTCTGCCAGACGGAAGAAAGTCATCCAAACTCGCACTTCATTTTGTTTGTTTCCCGAAAAGCTCGAACAGGAAGCGTGAGCATCGCCTTTTCTGATGCTGCCTTGCCTCGGTCGCCTTCCTTGTTTGGAAACAATCATTCTGGTCCTTGTGGTCTGGCGCTTTCAACCCTCGTCGTGCTCCCCTTTCGAAAGTGCAACAAGGGACAAAGGTTGTTTTGGCAACTCCCTGGCTGGTCAAGGAACCCGCCAAAAGAGGAAAACATTCGTTGAACGCTTTCACTTCCCGTGTCATTGGCAGCAGCAGGACCCCAAAACACCAAATTCATACCACTTCGCACACAAAGAGTCCTCTGAGCCGCACAGACAGGATAGGAACGATGAAAAAGGTAGATTTCGCTGTCATTTTATTTTTTATACAGTTTCTTAAACAAAGACACAAAGTCTTAAATATTTTGAACTTTGTAATGATAAATGAAACATTTTGAAAATCTTTTTCGGATTCTTAGAATGAGAATATTAATGGTTTATGAAAATCTAAAGCGAGCATAAAAATAATAATTATTCATAAATTTCATAAACAAACAAGTCTATATATATAGATATAGTATAGATATAGATGCAGTATCTAGATAAAGTATTTATATATAGTATATAAATATAGAGAATGTAAAGAACAATTGAAGGCTTATGACGTTAGTTCGTCACACTCTCCACTAATAGAAATTTCCCACCAAAGCCACGAAGGGCTCCATTGTGCTTGGCGTTTGTTTATACATTTTTGGTCCTTAACTCTCTAAGCTGGGCGTTGAACTTTCCCCGAGGATGGTGTGTCCCTCCGCTAGTTGCTTTGTGGTCGCTGCGGTATTAGCCAATCACTGGAAATGCCAAAAATGGCCATTCCCACCAATGGAAAAACATTTTTTTTTTAATAATCACCCAGGCGATTAGAATTGAGGAGCAAACAAACAGTCTGGGTAAACTGCGTCCGAAAAGTTGCATTAAAGTCTTCGAATAATAAAATGGCTTTAATTCGGGAACTTTCCGGATCTGGCAGCAGGTTCAAAGTTCAACGACTGTGTACGTTTTCGAAAGGAGCCGAGTTACACAATACAATGAAGACACAGAGAAAAGAACTGAGCGCTGAGTGCAAATAAATACCCAAGCTCAAGCCAGAGCAATAAAAATATTTAAACGAGACATTTTGACAACCTTTTGATAGGTTCATTTCGTTTTCATTTCTCGCTTGGCGCCACTCCCATTTCGTTTGAGATGAAACCCCTCTCTACCCCCGGTTCGATGGGAATCCTTTGTGTCCCTCCACCACTTCGATGCCATTCGGTGAGGTTCAACTCTGTTTTCCCCGATAGTGGTCAAGTTTTCGTCGGAGCCCGCATGGAAAACACACTAGACATTCGCTTCTGTTAATTAAAAAATGAATAATGGAAATCATAAACAAAATACCAATTAAATAAACACTGCTCACAGGGCCAATTTACTTTGGACCCCTAGCACGAAATCAGGAATAATTCTTTTATCAGCCCCCGCCCCGACACCTATAGACCATCAACAAAAAACTGCCCAATCACTTGGCCGCCTTGAAATAGTTGCCCTTTAAATAGACAGACAAGACTTTCAAATTTTATTCACTGAACGAACCAGTTTAATAATAGTTTTGGTCTGGTGCTTTTTGGTTGTGTCGCTGAACCTGTCCTCAGAGCTCCCATGCTTTCAGCTGTTTCCGTGGTGTAGCGGTTATCACATCTGCCTAACACGCAGAAGGCCCCCGGTTCGATCCCGGGCGGAAACAGGCAACATTGATTTTTTTTTTTTAATAAATTTCAATTATTAATATTATTACCTTAATGGCTTCTTTTTTTATATATTATTATTATTGAATTACTTTTCGAAGCCAGATGGTAAAACGAGAACTGTTGGAATGCAAACAATTTATACTAAAAGTTAAATATCTGAAAAAATAAAACCTTTAAATTATTTTATACTTTATCATAAATGATAAAAAATTAAAGATTTATTGAAATAATACAAAATAAAAATAATAACATAATATAAATAAAAAATAATCAATAACAATATAATATAAATAAAAAATGATCAATAATAATATAATATAAATAAAAAATAACCACAGATAATAATTTTTACCTCTACGTAAAGATATTTTGTAAATAGGCATGGTGTTTTTTTCATTCTTCATGTATATTTCAGACATTTTTTAAATTTATTTTGAAATACATTCAATTATAAGTTATAACTTTTATCAAATGTAACTCAATACCTGGAGGTTTAAATTTTTTTTATATTTACATTTTTTATTTTTTATGAAATAACTTTGAAAAACTTCCTTACATTTTATGATGTCCCAAAATAATAAAGAGTTATATGTGAATACAGTTTTTAAATTAAGTTTAATAAACATGATTAACATTGTATCTATTAAAATGTTAACTTTAAAAAAAAGGTGTAAGTATTTCTCTACCGTGAAAGAGAAAAAAAAAATTTGCATCCTGTTTCCGCCCGGGATCGAACCGGGGGCCTTCTGCGTGTTAGGCAGATGTGATAACCGCTACACCACGGAAACAGCTGAAAGCCGTGCGCCCAAAATGCTTACTCTTGGGTGAGGCGAATTCCTTACGGAAAAAACTATTTGAACGTGGAAAGATAAAGCTAATATTGTCGGGATATACGCACAAGCATATTTATAAATAAAATTGTTAGGGAACTTTGGATAAGTGATTAGATTCTGTTTTTTCGATTGCATAAAATTCTTGGGAGCCAATGGCTGTTTATTTTTTGGGAATATAAATCACATTAACGTTGCCAAGTCAAATAGATCCGCGTATATTTGTATTATTTATTTTTTTTTGGCAGGATGTCCGAAAAATTGCATTTCAAACTTTGCCTAAATGTTTGCCCCAGGCCGCCAGCCATCTATGCGTCATCGAAAAAAGATGCCAAAACAAAACAGAAATTGTAAACTTTAAAGCGCGCCCATCATCCCCATTTTACTCTCACTTGCTGCTTTCGCTGTTAACCTTTGTGCCGTTCCTGCTCTTCGCCGTTCGCTCGGTCATGCCTTTCTGGTTGGCGGGAAGTGAATTTGTTTCATTCGCGAGACTGCTGTGCAGGGGTGGCCGGGCTGGCGATTAAATCTGAATAAAGAGTGCGAGCACTGGCGGGCTGGCTGGCTGACTGCCTGGCAGGCAGAATAGAATTTCTGTCCCCGTGTCTCCTCGTCCGAGCCACAAGAATGAAAAAATCCCTGCCCACTTGATGGCGTACGCTGCGTATGAGCAACGCGATGCAGTAAGTGTATGTATTAAGTACATATGCATTACATATATGACAATGTACACAATATACGTATATAAAGATTTTATATAAACATTCTGTATGTATGCGTTTGATAGCTTGTGGGTTGTTTTCAAGTGCATGTCAATTCAGCAACTGACTGTTTGATTTCGTTTACCTGCAGTATTTTCTTAGGATGTCCGAATACTTTTCTTTCAGCTTTTCAATGCCTTCGCCTATTGGCACGTTGCTGTCACGTTTTTTGTTATTGCACACATATTGTTTCTGGCTGGCGTTGTTTTTGCAGCTCTGGCAGGAGTCCTTGGGCGCTCAACCGACCCGACAGGACCAGCCAGCTCACTTTCCAAGTAACGGAACCGCGCGAGAAGTCAATATTTCCGTCAAATCTGGCTTCAAACTCCCACGGACCTTTGAATTCGCTTTAAACTGCAAGCTCCTCGAGCTACTGTATTTGCTTAGCCTTCCGTGAATAAACTGGCGACTGGAAGGGACGGGGATGCAATTTCGATTCCGGATCCGAATTCGATACGAATGGAGCAAGGACTCAAAGCCAACTGAATTGTGAATGCAGCTGGCCAAGCACCGTGCTCGTTTTCACTTTCACGGATTTGCCAGAGACTCTTTGACCCCCCTCGGCACACCGTGTTTTCATCAGTGCCGAACTGGAAAAAATGTCCGGGTTCTCGCAAAAACTTTCTATGAAAATGGTAGGGTCTAGAATTTGGAATTTGGCCATCTCCAGTGCCTCAAGCTAAAATTAAAATATTAATTTGCTAAAGATTAATTATTAATTAAAAACTGAATAACTAAGATTTGAAAGTCAAAGATTTTCCGGCAGTGTAAAGTGGGCGAGCGGGACAGAAAGCGTTTTGTTTTTGTTTTCTGTATATTCAGCCGTGTACTTTTTTTGTTGTAGAAAAGCTCAGAAAGCTTCAATGAAAGCTCTTCGCCGCCACAGAACAACCACAAACAACTCTGGCGCACTTTGCCTAGCTACGGCCACACTATCCAGAAAATATTGGACTGAGGACTGGGGCTTACCGGTAAGTGGATATTTGAATTGAATTTGACATTAATATTATTGCCTCTTACTTGCAGAACTGCTACGAGGGATGGCTTAATTTGCGCAGAAAAGTTTATTTAAATAATTAATTTATTTTTATTAATTTTTTGATTATAAAGTGGACTTAAGGTCCACAGGCTGCAGGCTACCAAATTCGACTTGGATTTTAACTTGGGTGGACATTATTTTATGTTTGCTTAGCTTTTGGTCGGTTGACTATTATTAAGGTCGTTCCATAGTTTCAGAAAAAATGTTGGAATTGTGTTATACCCAGCGTTAGTAGGAGCTCCTAAGGATTATCGTTATCGCCGCCGCAACCAACGTGCAGATTTCACATCCCGTTAATCTGTGGGTGCCAGTCCTTGGAGAGTGCATAGGCGTCCGTAAGTGCATCTCAGTGTGATCTGCGATCCAAGGATGCCTGGCGCTGGTCATTATAGGGGGGCACCACCAGGCGCTGGTCATAGACCATCACATATGTATAGTTGGTAGCCGACGGATGGTATACCGACAAATCCTTCGCTTGGTACAATGGCAACAATACATTAAATTAAAAATGTTTAGGCACGTCTTTGAGCGGTAAACCGAAGCAAAGGATTATACTGCAAAAGATCTCCAATAACTCTTAAGGTAAAAAAGTACATTAAAATAGAGAAATGATGTCACATCATCCAAGAAAAAAAGGTTGTGTTGTAAAATCTATCTATCAGTCTATTTTGCCCATGAACTCAGCTTAAATAAAATCAGCTTTAATAAACAAGAATAATATTATTTTATTATATTTTTTTTTAGTTTATTTTCTTTTTTTATTTAGAGACCAATGTTTTGGAGCTCGCGACAATCCTGAACCTTGGCATCGTAATATAGTCCTGGCGTGCAGTCCAGAGTAACACCACGTCCATCAACGCAGTAGTAGTAGGCTTCTTTACGCGATTTATGCGGGTAGAAAAATACTCCTTCTTGTGGGCAAGTTATGTCCGCGCGCCGCAACGGAGAGCGGGAGTAAGGCTTAATGTTCCTGACCTTTGCTTCGATCTGTAAAAAATGTTATTATTAAAAAAAAAATACAATAAATATTAAATAAGTCTTAAAATTCAAATAAGCCCACGAAGAACTTTACTAATGGCGTGGTGAAGATTACAATATACTTTGAATTACATCGAATTTATTAGTTTTTTAATATAGACTGTAAAAGGGCCCAACTCACCGTGCAATTCACTTTCTCCTCGATGTCGCAGCACTCGCAATCAGAATTGTAGGCTAAGCCAGGAGCGCACTCCTGTTCCCAGGGCCGGCCGTTGGAGCAAACGAAATACTTGTTGCAGGAGGCCTTGCTGGCAAGGTAAATTATATTCTCCGGCTGGTCGGTGGCAGAGCAGTCGTTGGCCACGCAGTCCACGTACTGGGGAAAGTCGCAACGATCCGTAGCATTATTGTACTGGAGGTTATCGTGGCACTCCCGAAGCACTGGACGTCCGTAGTAGCAGAGGACGTATTTGGTGCATGTGTTATCGTAGCAGAAGCTGCTCAGCGCGTATGACTCACAAGTGGGTAAACACTGCACCAGGCTCCTCCAGGTGCACACCTGGAAAACAGGGTCGAAGCCCAGTTCGCACGGTAGCTCCGGATCTTGGCAAAGGTAGGGTGACTTCTCCTCATTTTCCTGACAACTACCGATTTCATGTATGGCGCCGTCTAATTAAATGAGTGTTATGGAATGGTTAAAAACTAATGACTATTGGAAATTCCTTATTTAATGTATCATGGTATTTATTTTCATAGTATCTTATTTTTCCAAATAATTCTTTTAGCTACTGCGAGCTTGCACTAGCCATAGTGGAGCTATTTTCTCAAGGGTTGTATAGGTATCACCTTCAAAAAATATGTAATTTACTGGGAATTAAAATCTGCTCATACAAATCATATCAGTTGAGGTTCATCACCTACATATATCCCCACCTCTACCCATATTAAAGGCGTAAGAATTACGATCAACCGACTACATATCTTTTAAATTTCTTTATCTATTAACTATCACTATCATATATACTGCACCATTCCTTTTGCATACTTTGCAGAGCTAACCACTCACATTGAATATATTTACATACTTGGCACCGTACATGGTATTATATACTCAGCTAAAATCCCGATTCACTTACTCTGGCACTCGATATACTTCGCGCAGTCCCCCACATAGGGAAGGTAAACACCATCGGCGACGTTGCGGCAAACATTGATCTGGGTATTATTGTACATGTCGTACTGATCTCCGATAACTTCTCCATCGCGATCATCGTCAGGCGCAGGAGCAACCACCAGGTCATCCTCACTCCTGGCTCTATACATTGCTAGCAAAGTCAGAAGGAAAAACAAGGTGGTCCGCCAATTCACTGCATAATTGTAGAGATTTGGAAAATAATAAGAGAACACCTATCGACAGCCCTACTTACTCCTGGATAGTGCGCTGCGTGCCATCAACTGTTTGGCCAAAGCCTGGAAAATAACCCATTTATATCTATTCTTTTAGAAGCTACTTAATGAGTTGTTGCCTTGTTCTTATCAGCCACACTCCGGCACACGACTTTGCTCTGAAAACTAGACGTTTAACATACACGCAGAAAAAAAACATGGTATGGCTTCTGATTTGGCGGGGGCCGGAGGAGTGCAGGTTTCTTAAGTCTTGAAACTCGTCTATAGACTTCTCCTCTTCTACTGAAAGAAATCGATATCAAATATTAATTTCTTTCGGTGTGCTAACTTTTAATTTGTTTGCGGCAAGGCATGCGATAATACTAGTACCTACTATACATATATGGTTTGTTACTCAGAGGGGTACAACATTTGAAATTGGGTAGATATTTCACTTCCAAGAAATCACGTCTATTAAATACAGTTTGCGAGGAATCGTAATTAATCTAGCATGATATAAAGACATAATGTTATCATTTATTCCGTTGATATATTGGGATTATCAATGGGGGATTAGTCGCAGTTCTTGGGTTCGTCTAGATTGTGAAAGTGACTATCTAATTGATACATTGTACCAATTACAAGGAATCCTAATCGGCAGCTCTTCAGTACACGTGTTTCCTAATGTGGCGCTTAGTTATCTTTCTGGAGGATTCCTCACATTACAGATTGGCCCTCTTCAGATTGGACCTTGTTCGTTGGCACTATCTTCCGTCCAATTTGAATGAGATGAGATCGTACCAGACTAATTACAGACAAAAAACACGCATCCCCCATCTGATAAGATTTTCCCTTTACGGGAAGTCAAATTTTTGATTTTTCAAGATGGTATAAATGGTAATGTTTCGGGGCTCAGACTATAGTTGGTTGCTGACACTGAACTGAAAGAGTAAGTATCCTTACACCTTAGATGCCCGAGACCTAATCTCTATCCTGCAGTGATGCACCTCCGAGTCCTTCCACTTCTGGTCCTTATTGGAATCGCAGCAGGAGCCGATGTTAATATCTGTGAGGGTGTGGTTAATAATCTCTTTCTGCCGCATGTGAGCAACTGCAGCCAGTACTACCTTTGCATGGGTGAGCTCCTCCATTTTCATCTTTCAATTGTCCTGTTAATAATCCTTTATTTTCAGAGGAGGTGGCTGTTACTCGTTCGTGTCCTGATGGATACTTCTTTGACTCTCGCACTCAAGAGTGCGCGGCGTTGATGGAGACTGAGTGCATCCAGTCGTGCAAGGGCCGGGGTCTGTCGTCATTCGGCTACACCCGCACCTGCAACAAGTACGTTCTCTGCTTTGACAATACCCCCGTGATCCGGAAATGCGCCCCAGACCTTCAGTACAACGACCAGACCGACCGGTGCGACTACCCCCAGTACGTGGATTGCGCCGAGAACCTATGTATCCGTCAGAACAATCCCCAGGCAATCGTCTACGCATCCAGCAAGGCGCGCTGCGACAAGTACTACATATGCATGAATGGTCTTCCCATAGCCCAAAACTGTAGTTTTGGACTGCAGTTTAATAATGAAACCGACAGCTGTGACTATCCCTCGAAAGTCGAGTGCGAGGTAAGTTTCCAAGGTGGCAGTTGATCGAAAAAGGTAATACGGAATCACCTTCTACCATCAGGTGGAGAGCCTCAAGCGCAACATTCTGCCCTTCGCCCGCGCTCCTCCAAGGAGGGCAACTATCGACTGCCCTGTGGAGGGGGCCCACTTTATAGCCCACGAAAAGCGGCAGGACGCCTACTACTACTGCCTAAACGGACGCGGTGTTATCCTGGACTGCACTCCCGGACTGGTGTTTGATGCTCAGATCAGCGAATGCCGCCTGCCTTAGCTTGAAGGCTTGAAGCTTTAATAATAAATATCTGTTTTTGCCAGCACAATTATTTGCCTTTTAATTCTGAACAAGCAGGGCATGCATGGACTGCCGACCGCTGTGATACGAATATGAATTATTTGTACTTGAGAGACTGTTAAGAGGAGCCCAATAATTTAGGTATTACTCCAATGAGTTCCGTTTTAAAACTGTTTTTATTTATTTCCATTCTCTTATAAGAAAGATACATGAAAATCTTAAATCTATTTAAAAATACTTATCAACGAACTCTACGCTGACATGCTATGTGACCCTTTTCTAAGTGCTTCAAGTGCACCACATATGTACATATGTACTTAGGCTGCAGGGGATCGGTCTCAAATCATGCCTATCTCTTATTTCCATGGCTCCGATCCCTTGAGACTCTATCTTTGGATTCTAATCGTGTTCAATGCTTGAACAGAGACGATCATTAAACTATTTTAAAATAAATATGTAGAATATAGCTTACTATTCTATAGTACTGAAAAGTGAATCATTACACTTTTTGTAACAAACTTATTTATTCCCAATACTTTGTCTAACCTAATACTTTGACTAACCTAATGAGTTTAGCATTAGATACCATTATCCAGTGCAACCAAAGACATAACGCAATAAATTCAAGGCTCAGATTTATTAATCTTAATGTCCCACGTTTTTAGGTTCGCGGCACTCTTGTACAGCAGGATCAAACCACAATCCCTGCGAACACTCCAAAACCAGGCCGTGACCCATCGCACAGTAGTGGTAGGCGTCCGGACGTGTCTCGTGGGCATAAAAGTGAACGCCCTCGGAGGGACAGACCACCTCGGACGGCTTGGGGGAAATGGATTGATAGTTTAGCCTCCGTTGAGCGGGTATCTGTAGAATTTGAAGAATATCCTTAAACAAGTTACGTCGAGTAGGACTACGGCTCTTCAACTGGCAGTTGGAGTTCGAAGGAATGTCGCAGCAATTGCACTTGGTGCTAAAGTGTAGGCCAGAGGAACACGACTGTTCCTTGGGGATACCGTTGCCGCAAAGAAAGTACTTTTCGCAGGAACTTTTGCTGGCCACGTAGCGCAGATGGTAGGCATTAAAGTAGATGGAGCACTCGGACTCAACGCAGTCCACGTTCTGGGGGAAGTCGCAGCGATCTGTCTTAGAATTGTACTGGAGATCGTCCTGACACTCCCTCAGTACAGGATGTCCGTAGTAACATAGCACATACTTGGTGCAAGTGCGCTGGTAGCTAAAAGTACTGAAATGAAAGGCCTCACAGGTGGGCAGGCAATTCGCCTGGCCAGGATTCACACAGCTCTGAGTGGCGGCATCGAACTGATAGGGCCACTCGCATTGCCGCTCAATGGCTTGACCGGCTGGAAGAAAAAATGCAATGTGACTATGGGTTGGTGCAGGTTTTTGGGACGGAACTCACACCGACACAGATAGTATTTGTTGCAATCGCCCACAAATGGCAGAAACACATTGTCAACTACATTCTGGCACAGACTCAGGTTTCCCAAGATCAAGGGATTATTATTGCCGTCCTCTTCATCGGATGCAGTTGTGGCATTCATTTCAATATCTTCATCGGGTGCAGTTGATGCAGTGATTTCCACATCTTCATCGGGTCCTGTTGTGGGTGTAATTTCAATATCTCCTGCGCCGTCTAAGATTTCTGTCCTTGCGGTCCACAGGGCACACACCACGCATATTAAAATAAATCGCCCTAAAAGAGAAATGTTAGTTTTTCCTTGCAATTGATGCTAGTGCTCGACCCACATCTACCCATCGTCACTTCTCAATGGCAAGTACTGGTTGCAAGCTCCGATATTCTACCTCTGTATATAAGATTCCTACACTCAACCTATTGTCATATCGCCACACCATTGCCTAACACAGTGAACATATTAATTCTCGAAAGATAGTGTCTTCCTTTATGAAAACATTTTAAGGAAGCACCCTAATGAACAGTAATCTAAAATAAACATTTTGTATCTTTAAATAAGGATGGTACTTTGATGGGTATTCTAATTTAGGATGCTTAAAATTATGTACCATGATATTATTTTGCTGAAAATTATTTCACACAGACTACTGATACACTGACTCGTTCTCGATAATTGTGGTGTCTTGCTAAGAATTTTAAGTTTAAGTTTTAGGCAAATCAAATTATATATTTTTTCGCATACTGAGGTTCCTATCATTCTTTTTGGGCAGACTGTATGCATAAATTATGCTTCCACAACCACCCACATCATTATTGAAACGCTTGCCGCCTGTTCAACGAAATTCAAAGTGTTACATATAGACACGATCGTTTGAAAATATTTTTGTTTTCGGCGCAGCGGTTCAGTTGGAGCTTTGGCATCTCTCGGAAAACATCCCTATTCAGCGCGTAGAAAATACATATTTTTATAAAAAAAAGTACATTTTTAAGGTAAAATATTTGTCTTTTCCGCTGTGTAAGTTTCATAAGTTTTCCTGCGCTGCCAAGTTCTGGCACCCATCAGATTCAGAATCGTGCTTGACACAATTGCAACTGAAAAGTAAATTGAACAAAGAAGGATTTATTTATAGCCAATGTTTCAGTGGGAGTGTGTGTCTGTATGCACGCAATATACATACATTTGTAATGAAAATATTCTCTGTTTTCTGCAGGCTTTTCAAAGATGGTCAACGAGTTGAACAGACCCCAGACTGGGGATAATGCCGCCCTTAGCGAGGTAAGTAATAACTATTATGTTTAACATTTCATTTAAATGTTAAAAAATGTGTATTCAATATTCCTGATGCACTACCCAAAAAGTATTATCTACCGTAATTTTTCATAAGTAAAGTGCGAATCATTTAATGTATTTTGCTTTAAGCGTCTGGCAGCATCCAATCGGCAGCTTCAGGAAATGCAGGAGGAACACAGGCAGCTGCTGCTGGAGATGGAGACTCTCCGGACCCGCGCAGCCGAGTTAACGCGCCTGAATGCTCAGCGTCAACAAGTACGGCAGGCAGCTGGTGAGGCCGTGCCACTTGAGGAACCGGCAGCCCCACAAGAGGAAGCCCCAACTCAGTCAGATTCAACGCATTCTCCTCCCGCTGATCCAGTTCCATCAGAAAGCCCAGAAGCTAACCAAGAAGAGGCCTCCACCAGCGACGAAGACAAGGAGGAGACGGCCAGTTACCTGCAGGAGAAGCTGAACGAGATTGCTAATCTGAAGGCGCAGTTTAAGCGCGTCCAGCACATGGTGGACACAACCAAGTTGATTGAGCAGCATATTTCCACCAGGGAGACCTCGCAAAGCTCTTCTTCAAGCCACAGTAGTCGCCAGACCACGACCTCGGAGGTTCGAGTGCCTGTCCAGGCGCAGGAGTCTGCTCCCAGTGAAAGTCCGAGTGGGTCCTCTAGTACGGCTCCTGACAACGCTGAGTTACTTAATGCAATGTTGAACATGTTCACCGATTTCACTAGCGATCTCAGGGGTCAGGCAGAGGGCCTCCGTGCTGAGAGGGATCGCATAAGGACGCTCAAGGAGGAAATTATACAGCGCAAACAGGGAAAATAAGAGCCACCTCCGAAATGTTTTCAACCTCAACGGAAAGAGTTCCCTTTGTATATGATTGTGGAGAGGTATAACATCATTGTGAAAATGGAAGAAAAATATATCATTTTTGTTTTGTTAATATTTTGTATACCCTTCCATAGGGTTTTATAATTTTTGTCATAAGTCTGTGTAAAGGAGACCCCATAAAGTATATATATTCTTGGCCAGCAGCACCTCTTGATTCGATATCCGTCTGTCAGTCTTTAATTTATCAACTTCAAAACTTTGCACACATCCTCCTTCCTTTTGCTCGCAGTATAGGTCGCCATATACATAAATATATATAATCGATCCAAAAACGCTTGAAAACATATAAGTTCAAAAAGGGTCAACTGATTTTAAAATTGTCAACATTAATATAAAATTCTATTTTAAAATATTTTGACTTACAAACATATTGGCAAATATATTTTCTCTTAAAAGCATTAGTGTAGATTCTAGAAGCAAAAATTTTACATTACAATACATTCGAATTTTTATAACGGAATTACTATTATTTGTGCAAAAAGTAAGTTATAAAAAAACCTCGCAAATAAAAAAGATTAGAACTGAATAGGCTTAATAACGGTCATTATAATTTCAAAGTTGAGCCCCGTTCAGTGTGACCGCATCAAAGGTGGCGCATTACGTTTCAGCCCTGGTACAATCAGCTGTCAGAGTGCGCAAATCAGAAAAGCAGTGGGAGTCTAACAAAAATAAATAAAATTGAATAAAAATACATTTTGTTATGGCGCCGCCCCTCAAAGTAGTTGTGGACCAGGGCAGCGCCTCCGCCCGCTCCAGCGGCAATAGCAATAACAATTCTGTCAGCGGTGCGACCGGCGCAGTGCCCAAACAGCAGCAACAACACCAGCGTCCCCTTTTGAATGGGGGAAAATCTGCAGCCGGAGCCTCAGCGACCACTCCTAACACCGGCCGGTCAGCCCGAGCCCGTCGACAGCAAGAGCACCTGGGCGAGCCGGACCTTGAATTCGTGGAGCCCCTACAGCGAGAGACGCTGAAAACACTGAACGTAAGTTGTCGGTTGCCATGGCATCTGCAAGATACATATGTAGATGCCTCTCCGGTTTATAAATACACTTCACACTCATCCCGGCCGCGAGAATTCAATCCAATGGTTCAGTAGAGAAAACGATCTCAGTCCTGGTGGTCAAGGGATTCCGGTCGATCGCTGAACGCATTTTATATATATTTCTGATAAAGCAAATATATATTTAGAAAAGCCGTCAAAATTGCGGCCCTACTTCTGCTAATCCTTCTGGTAACCTTTCTTTGGTGTTGCTTCAAGGAGCTGCTGCACCGATCACGCATTACAAACGGAAAAATCCGTCCCCCAGAGGACCAGCAGCAACCCACATCCTCCAGAGACCCTGGGATTGAAGCTCAAGAGCAACAGAAACCACGCCACGAATCGGGGGAGCAGAGCAGCTACGACACAGTTGGTAAGTAATCGCCAGGTCAGAAGTTGCCTTTAGAAACGTATTCATTGAACACTTCCAATATGCCCACCTAGCCGCAGAGATCGGTGCGCTAGTTCATGTTCTAAAAATACGCGGGCACGAAAATAGACGCCCACGAATCTACGTGGTCGGCAGCCCACATTCTGACATAAATCGATGCATATATAACACAATTACCTTCCTTCTCAGAGCAACAGCACCAACGCTACCGATTCCCCGTGCGTCCTGTGCAGCGCGTCCAGCATCAGCCCTCGTCGTCGTCACCGGCAGTCACTTCCACATCTCTGTTGCGGCTGCGTCAGACGACTCCCCCGAATGCCGCAGTGGGCGTAGTTATTCCAAACGCGACCACCAGCAACGGAAACTGCAACAGCGGCGACGATAATCCCATTCCATTGAGCGCCCACCTGCAAACACTAGTGCATCGCTTTCTTAGCCTACCCCCTATAACCCACAGGATTGAAGGCGGGCGCTCTCAAGTAGAGGTTCTGCGTTCCCTGCTAGAACTAGACGAAAACTTGAACAGCCACGGTCACCAGTCAGCGGAAAACCTAGTGGAGGTGGGTCAACCTAAAGTTGGAATTAGTATTTGAAGCTTATATTTAAAAAAAATATTCACTTATTGGTTGACCAAGGAATGCAGTTCTTAATTAATTTCTAATCTTTATAGCAACTTAACAACATGGTGCACGAAATAAATCCAGGAGCGGAACAAGAGGAGGGCATAGTCAACTCTACAAGCCTGGAGGATGTTGCGTTAAGCGAGGTAATTGTATTCTGGAAATAAATAGGTCTTTCCTCAACTAATTCCGATTCCCTGCAGATGAGCGACAACCGTGCCCAGTCTATTCAATCCTTGCACAGCGTCGCGGAAACTCCTACGCCCGACACTGCACCCACCTTTGATGAGCTGCAGCAGAGGCTGGAAGCCTCCAACCGCAACATGCAGCATCTGCAAGATGAGCAGGCCAAACTACTGCAAATCCAGAATCTGGCCAAGTCTCATCTCAGCGAGATGGAACAGCTGCGGCAGCAAGCCAGCCATTTACCCCACAATAGGGGAGGAGGAGATGCCCCGAGTTACGAGTCAGTGCAACAGGTGCAAGATGATATGGCCTCCTTGGTGGGACGCATGAAAAATCTCACGGCTTTCATCCACAACCAGAACGAGCTCAGCAGCGTGTTGGGGGACGATGGACCCGAAATCTTGGCCGAGCAACAGGCCCTACAGCAAAAGTTGGAATCGCTTCGAAGTCAACGCGAGGACATGCGCAACCTGGTCGACGAGCTAAACAGTATCAATCGCGTGGCCAGAGAGACTCGGTCCAACAACCACGCAGGGTCTGCCACTCCCACACAAAAACCAGCCCTTGAAGAGGCCCAGGCCTCGGAGCCGGTCTCTGCTCCAGCGCCTGCTAAGGAGCGAGTGGTGCCAGTGGAATACCAACGCAATGTGCCCATCCTGCGTCAAGAGGCCTCCAACGCAGCCCAGCGGGCACTCCACGCTCAAGCTATGATCAACCAGAAGACGGCGGATATTGACGCCTTGAAAGCGCAAATGGCAAAGTTGAAGAGTATGCTGAACACAGTCAACCAAATTGAGGAAGGCACTCCCAGTGTGGGCGCCTCATTGGAGCGACATAGTGAGGAGCGGGCCAGCGTGGAGCGAGCTTTGCCGGCAGAGATAGCGCAACGTGTTTTCGCGCTTAACGATGTTACCTCGGAGCTGCGTGCTGAAGCAGCCAGCCTGCAAAAGGAGCGCGATCGGATTCTTGCCCTCAAAGCAGAAATCGAACGCCGCAAGCAGCAAGCTGCCGCCGCAGTTCTCATGGGCGAGGAGGCCCTGAAGCGCAACAGTCTTACGCCTACCCCAACGCCAGCAAGACAACGAGCGGTGGAGGAGGATGAGGAAAACGAAGATCCCTCCGAGGTAGGTACCTCTCTTCAGGCCACGCCGACCAAGGAGCAATTGCGCGACGAGCTGAGGCTCCAGTGCGAGCGCTTGCGAAAAGAGTACGAGCAGAAGCAGCGGGAGCTAGAGCAGCGCTACGTTGCCAGCAACCAAACCACTTCGGAGGCAGACGATGAAGGTAACGACGATACCGACAGCGACCGGTACTTTGCCCACGTCCGCACCGCCTCTTCGGCGACGCTGAAGCGGGCACCATCGGCCAGCACGGTGGTCGAACAGCGGCGCGGACAGCTTGCTTCTCACCCGCCTCCACCGCCGCCCCAGGCCCCACCTTCGGCCCACACTGAGGATGATCTGAACGCCACGATAGACACGTTGTCGCTGGGAAACGACAGTCTGCCCTCGAGCAGCAACAGGTCGCAGTACATGCCACCTCCCATGCAGCCGGTGAAGGGCATTTGGGGTAAGTTTATTTAGTGTTTACTTGTACATTTTGAAATGAGATCCTTTTTAATTCTATCCATCAAGAGAGAGCCAGAGATTCTTAAAGGTCTCACCCACCTCAGTATTTTCTGATATACAACGTTAATCAAACAAAATATAAAATCATAACAGAGCTTTCGCCGAAATTAATGATTTTTATGAAAACTTTTTCTCAAAGATAAGATGTTCCTATATTCATATATCTATGGCCTACTATCGTTAATGTAGTCCTCTGTCTGGTTTCTGACTCTTTTATAAAGATTGTTAATGGTTTCAGACCGTTTTTATCCGAATGAAAAACTGAAGATTGGTTCTTGAAAAGATTATTATTTAAGCAAAGCATAAGTTCTTTCATGCAAATACTTGCAAGTAATTCGAATTTGTGAACGCTCGTCTTTAAAAATATATTAATCTTAAAAAAAAAAAAATTTCAACAAGTAGTAGCTGTAAAAATATAGTAAAAAAATATAAAAAATTTATTTAAACATTTCATGGAATGTTGAACAACAATCATTTTATGAAGCGACTGAACATAAATAAATAGTTTGGCCAGGAATTCGGGATCAACTTATTTTTTGGTGTATTCGTGGGAGTGTACAGGGAGAAGGAATCATCTCCGACCACATAAAGTATATATATTCCTGATCAGTATCAACAATCGAGTTGATATAGCCATGTCCGTCTGTTCATATGAACGCCAAGATCTCAGAGACTATACAAGATAGAACTATAAGATTTTTGGATGGAGACTCCAATAAATAAAGCGCAGGTCAAGTTTGTTTAACATGCTTACCACGCCCCCCACCACCCCAAAAAATTTCACATTTCCTAGCGCCATTTCAAAATGTATCTTGGAAATGTTTCGATGCCAAAACCATTTCTATAGCTAATTTATATCAGATTTATCAGATTATTAGGATTTCAGCTATATCGCACGATTATTACAGGAGTTATGGACATTTATATTCTGATTCCCATAGGGGCTTGCCTTTTTATTTTTGAATGCGCAAATCCCAGAGACTATGAGATGGAGCCATAAGATTTGGCCCATAGACTCCTATGATATCCACGCAGATCAAGATTGTGTCGAAATTTTGCTTAGTCCCCCTACGGCCCTAAAAATAAAATCTTTGAAAAAAATAATGCTCTGAAAAGTTTTGTGAAAAGGTTATTTTCATTTTGCTTCCATACTGGATTGTTGCTGTTTATTTTAGTTATTTATTCCAAGAATGTTTCATAAAAGTATGTATTTTTTTCAGAAATCTATACTCTAAAAGGTGACATAAAGTTTAGACAGAAAAGTACCAAGTATCATATAGTCGGGAAACACGATTATAACCGTCCTTTCTTGATTATTTTATACTTGGATCAAACAATTCCTAAAGTCCACTGAAATATAAAAACATTTCATTTTATATACATTTTTACATCTAAGGCTCGCAGAACTCAGGCAGTGCCTGGCATAGTCAGCAACCTAGCTACGGGCAAGCCACCTCCAGCTCAGGAGCAGAGTTCAAAGCGCCGACGGCAGCCCCGCAGGCAAACTCGTCCAACGCCTCTGGATCGAACGGATCCCCCGATCCCGTCATGCTGCAGCAGTTTATGCAAACGCAACAGATGCTTATCAACTCAGTGTGCCAGTGCAACCAAACGTTGTGGCACCAGCAACGGGAAATCGACGCTCTTAACAGTCAGCTGCATGCGGTACGTTTATTCCGAAGAACTCTGAGAGTTCATAACTCGAATTTTGATTTCACAGCTCCAAGATCGCCTCAATGTGGTGGCTTGCCAGGACCATGGCTTTGGAATGCGAGCGGACTCCGTCCCTCCACCGAATCTCAACAACCTCTGCCTGGGAAGCGCTCGGGCCCAATCAGAGCAGCTTTTCAGCTACGGCACCCATCAGAGCGCCTTTAGTAACTTCCAGCGTAGTCACCGGTCAGGAGGTGACAGCCACCTGCATCAGCAGCAGCAGCAGCCGTTCCTAAATAACGCTGCTCCGCCACCAACTCATTTCAACAATGAAACCCCTCTGTCACCACCGTCTTACCGCAACAGCCCGGGTCCCATTTTCATGAACCACCACAACAACACGATTCACCAAAACAACGCCAACCTGCGCACCCAGAACCAGCATGCCAACAACCTGCACCCCCTCTCCGAGGGAGCCGGATCCGGAACAGGAGTAGCGGCCACGCTCAACAACCAAGTGCCCCCGGGCAACAGGGCCAACAACTACTGGGACAACTTCCGCAGGTAATGCCCCAACTTCGGTGATGGTTTTTATTTAGTAATTTAGGGGAGAGAGGTCCCAACCAATAAAATATAAAGCAAAATAGTGTTTTGAGTTCATTTTCAATTCTGTGATTCGGTAAGTGCTGCACGGCGTTGTATGCCATATTGGGTTCCATTAACAGAGTTGAAAGTGACTAACAGCTAGTAATCCTGGTGCTAAAAAATGGCATGTTTGCCATTGAGCCAAGGTAGCTTAACATTTATCTAACACCCTATTTTATTTTCCCGATTACCATTATTAACTTTTTGAGCTGACGCTTCTTGCTTGCAATAACCCATTAAATCCAATGCGCTTTTGCAGCCACTCGCGCCAAAATCTTCTGTCGAACAAGAGTAACGAGGAGCAGAACGTGGACTTCCAGCAGTACCGCCGGCAGCGGGCACGGCCAAGCTACTTTCAGACGCCCCAGCTTATGGCGCCTCACTCTTCCCGCGGGTCGGCGAGTGGAGTCACCCACCAGCAACAGCAGCTGCAGCGAAGACATTTTTTTGAGTCGCCACTAACAGCTTTGCATGGCGGCAGCAGCAATAACCTGAACAACAGTGGCAGTGCTGTCAGGAAGCGAGACTGGCGCGAGGACCAGGCTCTCGACCACAATCGCGAAGACGAGGAGGTGGATGATGTCGACGAGAACCACGACAACGCGGTGTTTGGCTCTGGTCGCAGACGCAACCGTCGACGTCCACAGCTCGCAACACTGCGGGACGAAGAACCCGAGCAGACAAACTCATCCAACCTAAACATGAACGTCAACTTCGGCAACAGCCCCTTGTACCAACGAAACAAAGTGCCAGCTAAGCCGAGTACATCTGCGGTCTCGTTGACTCCCATCCAACAGCGTCACCTGCGTTTCGATTTCGAGCTGCCTGCTCAGTACATGGACTACGCAGAACTGCCTCAGGCAAGCCCTCTAGATGCTACTACATCCTTGGGCCAGGAGCTTTCCCCAGAGGATGAGTCGAACGTTTTGGAGCGGGAGAGAATCGAGGAGACTGCGTCTGAGGAGCTCAACCGCAACCTACTGGTTAATGCACTGAAGAACGACAAATTCACTACGAAGTTCTACGAGTCGATAAAGGAGGACGTCTACCGTCGGCTGGAGTCGCTTTTCGAGCAGCAACAACTTCATCAATTTCAGCAACCGCAGGAGCCTCAAAACTTGCGAAAGGCGCTAAACCAGGACGATAATGAGCCTCGTCTCAATCCAGATGTTGAGGCAACAGAGAGTCGCAGCGACACACCGCTGGAACCGGTGAGCCTGCAGTTGGATAACGATCGGCCTGAGGACGACAAGGCTCTTGAGCCTAGTACCCTTGAGCAGGGAGAATTGGCAACGAATGCCTATGCGGTGGCTGTTGCTACTTCTTCAAGAAAAGAAAACGAGGAGGTACCTGTTTCTTTTAAAATTTCACAACTTCGGAAAATATATTATTTTTTTTGTTTTTAGGAAGGACGCGAGAATGCAGAGCAGCAATCAGATGATGCGGCAGAAGAAGTAGCAACCGATTTGGGTTCAAACCTGGGCCCCGATCATGAGCTGATCGAGTACATCATAAAGCGCATTCGCAACCAAACGCACAACAACACCGTAATAAACGACTCCCTCTTGGTGGAGGTCTCCAAACTGACGGCAACGGCAGCGCAAAACTCGACCAGTGCTAGTTCCCCCCTCATATCCCCCAAACGCATTTATGCAAAAATCAAGAAGATGGTCATGCCTCGGCAACGCGACAATTTTCTGTTGTGGTACCGAAATTATTTGGAAGAACTCTTCGTAGTGGTTCAGCCCCCTGAGGGCATGAAGGTGCAGTCCAATAAGCCTCAAACTCTGGAACTATCCCAGCCCCACTCGCAAGACTCTCAAAACGATGGCGACCTGGCCGAAGCGGACCAAAAGAATGGAAACTCACCCGTAAGTGGTGAGCTGGAGTGTGAGAATGATGAAAACCCGGGTGAGGAGGCGGACGGTCCAGCTGTAGACGAATCTCCCGATCAAGAGAAGAAGGAGCCAACCCAGGACTAAACGAGGGAATAAACCTTCTATCGATTTATACATTCCTAATATCATAGCTTACACTTATCCATACGGACACCCCACCACTCATTCCCATTTTTCGGGGCGTTAAATTTATGTTATCCCTACCCTTGTTCTCAGTTTTGGATTAGAAAATTCATTTAAAATTAAACTACACAACTCTTTTTACACTGAATGCGTTTGTCTATAATTCCTATGGTTTTTCACATTGAATTGAAACTCCATTTTATATAAAATAAAATTACTTTAAGATGATATTCCTTACAAATATGAATTAAAATTTGTCTCCGTTTAATAAAGTCTTATTGGTTTTATGGAAACAGATATTCCGAGAACACTACTCTTTTTCAGACGTGACCCAATTATCTTATAAATCCCATAATTAGTTGTATCCGGCAGTTAGGAGCAGAATTTGTACAAGAAAATAGGTATTTTTGGAATCCCTATTATGGATTATTGTTAAATACAAAAATATTCCTTTAGATGGTATTTAATCTTTAATTTTAAACAGAACAATTGTACAACAATACATGAGTGCATTTTTAACATTGGCAGTTCCTAGCTGGTCTTGCTGGTTAGTTCCTCCAGCATGCGAAAGTAGCAGTACCGACTGTCGTAGTCGAGGTCGTACCAAAAGTTAACGGCAATGCATTTGTGACTTTGGCGCACGTGGTGGAACCAGTAGTTGGGCAAATAAAGGATGTCCCCCGCGCTGACTCGCACATGTAGGGGCCTGGCGCGGGAGTACTCTGGGAACCTAGCTAGGTCTGGCGCTAGTGGGTCTATGCTCACCCACTCTGTGAGCTGTTCGCAGCCGTCCTCGTCTCGAAATGGTTCTATGTAGAACTGTCCATTGTCAGCGGTGCGGTAAACGCCTGTAGGGTACAAGTTTCGGGGCACACAGCTCAGCTGATGCGGAGGAATTAGGATGAAATCCTTGTGGCCGGATACAACACAGTAAAGGTTCTCATACGGATCTTTGTGCATGGAGGTCACGGCACGCTCATCGCCCAGCCAGAAATTAACCGCATCAGGAGGTTTGTTGAATGACTGCTGGGCGAAGTCCAGGTCGCTGATCCGCAAGTCCTTGGCCAGTTCGGGCAGATCCTGGCTGAGGTTCGAGTTCTGCTTCTGGATGTAGTGGACGGCGCCCGTAGGATCGTCAAGACGGTTGATCACCTGGGAGAGTTTCATCTTCGTTTCCATGGGCAGAACAAAGTACTCCTTCCCATCCTGGACTGCCAGGCCGTCGGCGTACCCGTTTGGGGTTATGGCTACGTCCACAATCTTATCATTGAGGGCTTTGATCAGGTACTCCGGAGTCCACTTTCCAATTGCCGGCCATGAAACCGCTTTGCGAATGACTACCGGCTGATTCTTGCCGTAGAACTCGCGGCAGAACTCCAGGGCAGTGGGCACCCGGTCGAGCTCCACCACACTGCTGCCAATGCACAGCTCCTCCGCTTCCTGTAGGAGCACATTGATGGCCGATTTAATTTGTGGCATGCCGGTAGTCCATCACCAAGTCGCAAATGGGAGATAGTACCTTACGAGGGCGTTCCCGTTTTCGTCCAAAATAAAACATAAGTGTATAAGTGTGATTATTTTGCGGTTTATGGCGAAAATATTATACATTTTCATAAATTTTCTGTAATCGATTTTTGATTAATAATATTTTTGCAAAACCTTTTAGACAATTCGTAATAGTTACATTACATTAAAGAAAATAAAGCTGAATTTATTTAAGAGCAAGCACTACGCTCGCTTTAATTGTGTAAAAAATTTATTTTATTATTATTTTTCTCATACTAATCTTTTGATTGTAGATTTTGATTAAAAATAATATTTATAGAAGCTTACGCCACCAAAACTTCTTAAATATTTTTCCCTATTGCTAAACTAACTAACAAATTTCCTGCTAAGTTAAGCAAATTTTAGAATAGATATAGATATATATATTTTGGATTTGTTTTTAAATTATAAATTACTAATCTATTTTCGTATTGGCCAATCACAAAAGCTTTGATAATAAAATCCCAAGTGATTTTGGTGAAAACAAGAACACCCCCGAGCTTTAGAAATGTGCTAACGCGAAGGGCAGCTGCTGTCACATATGGAGAATCGAAGACATGTTGCGCCTGTGAACTGGGAGAAAAATCACCTCGAACCGGACTCAATTGGAAGGCGAGCCGAAGCATTCCTCTACGGGCCACTGCGACCTGAAAAAATGGGCGAGCCGAGGGAAAGCACAGAGTCCGGGGACGAGCAAGTGTTCAACTGCCTGGACGAAGCCAATGCCATCATCCAGGACGTGAAGGCACACGTCGCCGAGATTTGCGTTTCCTCAAAACTGCCCAGTGACGCCACACAGATATATTTGAACATACGCACCATCGAGAGCGCCACTTGCTGCGTGCAGGTGACCAGCCGCGGCTTCAAGATTGTCTCCTCGCAGTACGACACCATCGACGAGGACCCAGGGGTGTCCGCTTTGCTTCGCAACGGAGGAGCTAACCAGCAAGAAGACGAGGAGGAAGAGATCTTCGAAACGCCCTACGCCCTGCTGGACAAGATCAGCCCCCGTTACGTAGAGTCCTTCGGCAACCAGCTGTGTCAGCAGCTTAGACAGTTGCAGCAAATGCGAACAGAGTTCCACGAGGAAGATGAGGAAGAGGAAGAGGAGGAGTAAGAGAAACCACCCGACTTCCACCCGAGGCTTAGAAAGAAGATTTTAGGGTTAATTTAATTAAATGTTTACTTGTAATGCTATATTGTGTATTCTCCGAAGCAACTGCTCGGATTTCCTGCCTATTTAGGTGCTGTGTGTGTTCGCCACAGAAGTATTCCCCCGCCAACTGGCTCATTTTACGACAGCTCCATCTCCAGACGAATTCCCGACTAGACCTTAAGGCGTTTTAAAAATAAAGATTGTGATTGCAGCTCCAGATCAGTGAGTTTTCGAACAGTGGGCACCAGTTGCTCCACGTGATCGGCGTATCCGCTGCCCGTGTTGAGGTTCTTCTGCCCATAAACCACCTTGCCGTCGAAGTCATTTACTGGCACCTCCATGGCGCGGTCGACCTGCTGAATAGTGATGTTAAGGTGGTCCTCCACTTCGGCCAACAGATTCGGCTCATTGTACCATATGCAGCAGCCTCGCACATCGGTCAGGTTGGTGTTGCTGCAGTTGCGGCCGCGGGACTTGCACCACTCTCCGTGGTACCACACCTTTTCCGGCACAGTGGCCACGAGGCTGATGGCCAGCCCCATGCGCTCGGCCCTTCCAACGCGTCCGATGCGGTGCACATAGTTGGCCTTGTCGTCGGGCAGAGTCACGTTAATCACTGGGGATAAAGTGGAATTAATTAGATAAATTGTGGCGGAGGACGCCTTTGCAAGACGCATTCGAAACGCAATTGCATGTCAACCACTTACTGAAGGGCAATCCTGTAATGTCCAGTCCACGGGCTGCCACGTCCGTGCAGATTAGATACTTGACCTGCTGACGCTTGAACATTTCCAGATTCTGCTTGCGCTCCTGCGGCTTGCGATCACCGTGAAGGCAGACGCAGGAGAAGCGCTGACCCCCACGCTGCTTCAAGTACTGCTCCAGATGATCGCAATCCTGCTTTGTGCGGCAGAAGATGATGGCTCGATCCATGCGGTGCTTCTCTATGGCGTAGACGCAGTACTCGCCCTTGAGAAGTTTCACTGCCTGCGAAAACGTCTCCTGGGAGTGGTTGCTTGGGTGCACGTTGTCCCTATCGTGAACCCCGTCGGTTCGAATGGCCTGGCGTAAGGACTGCCAACTGGAGTCTGCATGTGGGTCGACCATGCAGACGACGTGATGGACCGTCTCTGGCACGGCATCCTCCCCTTTCAAATCCACCCACGTGGGGAAGTGCATCAGGCGTTCGGCCATCTTCTTTACCTCGAAGGCATGCAGCGTGGCAGAACATACGATCATTTGCAGCCGTCGCCCATCTGCCGTAATCTTTGGAATCTGCTTGTGCAGGCGGTCGATCAATTCGGTGTAGCCTTGTTTAAGTAGTGCGTCTGCCTCGTCCAGCACAAAGAAACGACAGTGCGTAAGCAGCACCAGGCCACTATTAATCAGCTCTTCCAGTCTTCCGGGAGTACCGACCACAATATGAATTCCCTTCGACAGCTCAGCCTTCTGCTCCTCCAGTCGCACGCCACCAATCAGCAGCAATGAGCGCACTTCAGGATTGCTCAGATGGTTCTTAAACTTCTCGATTTGGTTAAAGGTCTGCTCGGCCAATTCCCGACTGGGCTCGATTATAATGGCCTGGGGCGCGTTGGGAGCCGGCTTGGCATTCAAAGAACTTGTAGACGGGCTGGCTAAGGGATTAGAACGAATATGCTCCGCTCCTGCCTGGCAGACAGCGACGAATCCACCTCCAGGAGCGTACTTAAAGTCTGTTTTCCCAAAATTAAACTGCATTTCGGCGTTCTTGAGCACAACAGCCGGGTAAAACGTTTCCTTGGCAAGATTCTCGGGCAGACGAAAAGCCACTCCCAGGCTTTGTCCGTTCTTGGTGAAGCTTACTTCTAGGCGTTGCAGGTCAAGTAGGCAGCCTATAACATCAGCTTTGCCGAAGCTCTCACCGTAATCGTCGAACTGCCGATTGTTGGACTTTTTACCGGTGCCTCCGAATCCGAAGCCGAAGCGACAGGTACCCAGGTCCAGGTTGGCCTGCTGCGTGGACCAGCCTACACGGCAGAGACCCTCGTCCGTGACAGTGGCCTCAAAATAGAACCGTCCCTTCCCTTGGACGCCTGTAGTGGCGCGGCAGCCGTGCCATTCCTTGAACTCACGCGACTGGCAACGCAGCCCATCTGGGGTTACAGCGAGTGCATTTCCTCTATCGAAGAAGGACATTGTCCATGGAGCTACTGCCCCCGCTGAACCTCCGGCACTGCCTTTCCCAGACTTTCCCTCCTTGAGATCTCGCAACGTTTCCCAGACTATCTGAAGGATGGGCAGACAGAAAGCTCCAGTCTTGCCTGACCCTGTCTCGGCAGCCATCAGCACATCCCCTCCACCAAGGATCAGGGGAATGGCCTCCGCCTGGACATCGGTGGGCAAGCTGTAGGTGGTATTAAACAGTAAAAAATAAATTAAGCTGAGACATTTTCTTGCTTACGTCCAGTCCAACTCATCCGTGGCCTTTCCGAGTTCCGGGAGCACACCAAACTCTGCAATAAGTTTTTGAGTAATGTTTCCGTTTCTCTTTTTCTCCATTTCTTACTCACCCTCGAATGCAGTCATATCGCAGACAAGACAAAAATTCCAGTAAGTTTATGTAACAACCCAAATTTCGGCCACTCCTGTGAGGAAATATCCGCAGGCCTCAATATATATTTTTTTATAAAAGCCGGCTGCCAAATGTTTTGTCGATAGTGTCGATAGGTAACGGCTCATCTGATTCCTCTGAACGGATTCCAGTTGTACTATCGAACTAGTTCTTCCATAACTTTAATCTCGGAGGTAACAGCAAAGATAAAGAAATATCATTAATTAAATTGTCACCCAGCCCGTGTGATAAATACACTATTCAAACGGAAACTAAATTGTGGCAGCGACATTAAAATAGCCAAATTAAGATAACGGAAGTCTACAAATCTGGCAGCCTTATATTTTACAGTGTTGAAAGTTGAAGCAAGAATGGTTCAAAAAAGTACAAGTTCCAAAATGCATTCCCCTATGGACGGGAAATCAAAGCAGAAAGTGTCATCTCTATCTATGAACATCTGTGATTTCTGGGTGTTTCCCAACACATACTGTATACGCGTAAATCTCGCAGATTTTTTGTTGTGCTGCGGAATGTTTTTTTAAAAGTGCCAATTAAGCGAGGGAGATCATGTAAACTGGGCGTAATCCGCAAAATGTAAATGGTTCCTCACTCGGTGGCAAGTACAATCTGCGCCCCGAACTCGTATCCACTTGCCCTCTAGCTAATGCATTTCTCCGCAGCGCAGTAACTATTCACTCGGAGGATGTACTTTCCAGTAGGCTGGCCCAAGCGGGTGAGCCTGGCACTGCCCGGCGAGAGTGCAAGGATACGGCATGTCTGCTGCGATGCCGTCAAAATTCTCGTGGCCGCCGTGGGCGACGAATTCTTGGGAATCTGGTACGCAAGCCCGCTCATCCCAATCGCATACTTTCGGCGCTCGGCGGACTCCCTCCAGCAATATGGCCCCAACCAGCTAGTCGTGTGGAAGCCGGACTCCCGTCAGCTAGTTCTACTTACCACTGCAGGCGCGCTCCTGCTGTATCAGCTAGATTTTGACGCGAATGGTAGTGGGATCCTACAACAGGTCGACCCGCCCGCGGCAAGCCTGAAGCGGGACTCGGCGGAGCTATTCATCAAGGAGAACATTCCACGATTGAGCTTGCGCGAGGTCTGTAGCGTGACTCTTGGGTCCGTTATTACGGCAGTGTGTTGCATTAGCCTCAGCGAACTGCTCCTGGCCACACAGTCCTGTGAGCTGCTGCGTGTGCAGTGGGCGCAATTGGAGCTGGCGGAAAATGAAATACAGTTGCCCGCCCTGTCCGCCATCCAGTTGCGCGAGATCCCTTTCTACGTCCAGCAACAGCCGCATCAAGCAACTGCGCGTAATGTCCCGCCTATGGGAAGAGATTCGTTTGTGGCTTCCTTGGAGTACTCGCCTTTTATTGGCGGATGTGCGGCCGTTTTCAGCGATCGCCGCGCTGCCTTTCTTGTCGCCAGCCATCTGCGCTTCGATACCACCCACATGCACGGGTTTTGGGTGCCCGACGTAGAGGACGCGAGTGTATGCAGTGTCAACCACAAGTTCCGGCTACTGGCATACGGGCAGGAAAGCTCTGCAGTCCATGTGTACGCTATCGATGATGCCACTGGCGGCTTGGAGTTTTCCCACCGCCTCATGCTTACAGAGAACGTATTGCCTGACAGCCTTGGGGCTGTCAACGAGCTAAAATGGAGTCCCGACGGTTGCGTGCTGGCAGTGAGCTGGAAAAATGGAGGTTTGTCGCTATGGAGTACCTTTGGTGCGCTTTTGATGTCCACTCAGAGCTGGGACTTTGGTCTTAACGTGGATCTGCTGCGGCATAATCCACTTAAGCTATGTCGCCTGGAATGGTCCACAGAAGGCTACCAATTATTTATGCTCACGCAGAAGCCGTCTGAGGGGCAGGACGAGACCGAAAAAGATCAAAGCAACGTTCTGCAGTTGCAATTTGTGAAGAGTGCGCTCAGCATGAACCCGTGCATGACGGCGAATCCCCACATCCTTCTACAGGGAGAAGATTGCCTGTACCTCAACCAGGGAAATAATCTAGAGAGGACGTACGCCGGCAGTCAGGCCACATTTCCCTCGAGCGGCACAGGTGCAGAGCAAATGACAGATGATGACTGCTTGGAGCTGAAGCAAAGTCCCCACACTGGTAGCATTCTAACCGAGAGCAAGTACTGGACGGTGCTGCAATTGCCGCTAAACTATGCGGCAACCAATTGGCCCATTCGATACGCGGCGATCGACCAGGAAGGTCTGCACCTGGCGGTGGCCGGACGCACTGGTCTCGCGCATTACTCGCTGGTGTCCCGTAGGTGGAAGCTATTCGGCAACGAGTCACAGGAGAAGGACTTCGTGGTGTCCGGTGGCCTCCTTTGGTGGCATGGTTTTGTGGTCATGGGCTGCTACTCCCTCCTGGATCGCACTGATGAACTGCGCTGCTATCCGGCGGAGTGCAAGTTGGACAATCAGTTCGGCCACAAGGTACAAGTGCGAGCTCCGGTTATCAGTCTGAACTCGTTCCGACACCAGCTCATAGTGCTCACTGCAGACGGTATAGTTAGTCTCTTTAATATGACTAAAAAGTCGGCGTACGCCCTGGACATCGAGTGTGCCTATGAGCTGGATGTAAAGAGCATCTGCATCCACCCGGCTTGCATAGTGAGTCTTACGGTGACCAATCTCAGAAATGAATTTAAGCCGCAGGGGCAGCTTCCGACGGGTGCGGAACAGGCGGAGACGATAATCGTGAATGTCTGCGGTCGCATCCTAATGATTCAGCGTGACTCCAGCGAGCAGGTAAGCCTTTCTATGTTCCAAGTATCAGCGTGTGCCAGTTGACCAATGTATTTCCATAATCGCAACAGGTTCCCAACACCCTCCTGGCCACCTGCCTAGCCAGTTGCGTGGAGGTGTTTTGGCTTTCTCACTCCCTGGAGCGCTGCGCGATGCGGGACTGTCTGTGGCTCTATTCGGGTGCACATGGAATGCGAGTATGGTTGCCTATTCTGCCGCCGGGAAGAGAGCGACGTGAAGGCGACCAGGTAGGAGGTCAAAGACTACACAGCTTCATGTCCAAGCGGATTATGTTGGGATTTCCGCTGAAACTTTACCCATTGGTCGTACTCTTCGACAACGTAATCGTGCTGGGAGTGGAGAACGAGAGCACCTTATATGCCAGCGAGCAGGGCTCTCACTTCTCGCTTCCATTCGCTTTAATGGAGCGCAAGTCGCAGATCTACCTTCACAAGGTTCTGCGCCAGCTAATTAAACGGAATCTCGGCTACTCGGCGTGGGAGATCGCGCAGTCCTGCCGCTCGCTTCCCTACTTCCCACACGCTCTGGAGCTGCTCCTGCACGAGGTGCTTGAAGAGGAGGCAACAAGCAAGCAGCCAATTCCTGACGCCCAGCTGCCCAGCGTGCTTGATTTTATACGGGAGTTTCCCGTCTATTTGGAGACCATTGTGCAATGCGCTCGCAAAACGGAAATCGCCCTTTGGCCGTATCTCTTCTCTATGGCTGGCAAGCCGAAAGAGCTGTTTCAGCTCTGCCTGCAATCCGAACAGCTGGACACGGCTGCCAGCTACCTAATAATCCTGCAGAATCTGGAGCCCTCCGTGGTTAGCAAGCAGTATGCCACCATGCTGCTGGATATTGCGTTGCAGCAGCGCAAATGGGAGTTGGCCAAGGATCTGATTCGATTCCTGAAGGCCATCGACCCCAACGAGATTGACTCACCGCGCTCCTCAATGGTGGTGAACGTAAAGATCGCCCCTCCGCCGCAGGTTAGCCAACAGCAGCAAGTGAATCAGAACGCGGACGCATTCAACATGGTGTTAGGCCCCATTGCAAGGGAACGCAGCTTTTCCACAACGGTGACCAGCAACTTGCCGAAGGACAAGCAGGCGTCTGCAACGGGAGCGGCAACTGCGACAGAAACGGGCAGTTCGGGCGCACCTACAGTGGTGCGTCGCCGATCCACCAAGCAGCGGGAAATTTTCTGCATCGACCTGATCCTTCAGAGACATGCTCGCCAACTACTGCAGAACCACAAGCTGATGGATCTGGGCCACATGTGCGCCTACCTGGACTTTCATCTGGTCACCTGGCTGTCGCAAGAGGTGGAGCGTGCGGCCAAGCTGGAAGACTTTGCCCGAGCTCTGCAAACGCTGCACGAAGAACTGCAGCTGCCAATTCCCTTTCCGCCCCCATCTAAGGATGACTTCGACCAGCTGCGCGGCAGCCGACAGACGGGCGGAGCGGGATCGTCGCAGACCTCGGAGTCTGGATATTTTAGTCTAGCTACTCCCAATGGGGCGGCAACGCAGTCGCCGCAGCTGCAGCCAAGTATTAAGGAAGAGGAGGAGGATCTGCAGCAGCCTAGCTCGCTTCCCGTGCTGAAGACGCGTTCCGGGTCGCAGCTCTCGTTCGATAACTTCCGCTATCGTCGACTTTATTCGCTGCCTGCTTCCGAGGACGATCTTGCCGTGAACCCGTTGCCTGAGAAGCTGTCCATTAAACTGCGTTACTTGCTGCAGCTATTCATCGAGGCGAACTGCACGGACTACGCCCTGGTACTTTCCATCTTGCTCCAAGATGCCGCTTCCATCTCCCGCATTGTGAATGGCATCATCCGGAGCGAGTCTGTGCTCACCTGCCGGCGAATGGAAGCTGCCCTAAAGCAACTGAGTCAGAGCACCTTCGAGCACAGTGGATCGCTCTACCGGGGATTTGTGCTAACCCTTCAGCCGCACATCTATCTTTTGGAGCAGTACATCCAATCCCTGGGGGACGCCACCTGCGTCGCACTTCGTGACACCAGTACGAGTAGTGATCAGGGCGCAGACTCTGGAACCGGCCTCAATGAAGATGAAGTGGATGATTTTGTGCCAAACCGGGCGGCGCAGCAAGTGAACGCCAACCAGTGGTCGGTGGCGGACTTGCGGCCAAATCACCAGAGACTGACGCGGCACGCCAGCCTCGAGTCCAACGGAAACGTTCCGGCGGCAGGCGGCGGAACTGCTCAGTCCACCCCGACGCTGCGACAGTTGCCCCGGCAGAACAGCCGCGAGCGGGAGGGCTGTCGTGTCATGTAAGCAGTCTCCATACTCAGATCTAGGACGTAAAACGCAATACGTACTTTATGTGCATGTCTTTTGTAAATTCGTGATGAAAAGCGTTATGTTGCTGTAACTTGTTGAAATTTTCCGTTAATTGTAAGCAAACACACACTCTCACGGGGCGGAGAAAGAGCCGGACTGCAAGTAGAATGGGAGGTGGGATAGAGACCATCCTCCTATCTAAACAACGAAGCGGAGCCGGCAGAAAAAATACAAATCCGTAATACCGTATGATGCATACGTAATGTAATCCATTATTTAGTAGATGAAATTTGCTGCAATATTTGTTAATTAAAATTATACAAACAATATACTTAAATATACAAATCAAATGCAATTATATTTTTACTAATAAATGAACTATTTAACAATAAGCCCACTACTGTTTTTGTTATCTTTATTTCTACTTTTGCCACATTTCAGTTGTTGCCCAGCCTTGGATGCGGCATCGGATGTGGCAGTTTATTCATCCATTTTTGCCGTCCTAAGCTGACAGTTTTCTCGGCACAAATCGAAATTGACAACATGGTTTTCCCCATTTTCAGTTACTTTTTCTGAACCCTTTCCATTATAGGAATGGATATGGCTATAGTCGAGTTTCTTGACTATAAGATCAGGTACTCTTTTTCATCTATTCCATTTTTATTGGAAAATTTTTGGAGGGATCTGTGGAACATCAATTAGAAAAGCACAATGAGGAGTCTTTAGCTCCTTAATATTTTCCCGACTTTGATGTATTTTCATTTAAGGAGTATTCCAAAAAAGATTTAAAAAAAACTTTTCTGCACAGTAGGAAACAGTTTTCGCGCCCTATGATTTTAAAATTTTGTGTCGTATATTGCCAGAGATACAAATTACCATTGTCTCTATTCAATGGAGTCTGTCAGTTGAATCCTTTCCAGGGTCGGCTGCAATTCGCTTGCACACGGCTGCTGTAAAAGTTAATCGCTGTGACTGATTCATTACGTGCTCTGCTTGATTTGGTAATGCCACTTCTGATCGGGATAGTTCTGCTGCCGAATCGCTGCCCCGCAGAGTTTCTGTTTTGCGAGCTGCGCTTTTCAAGTTTACCACCAAGTCCTCGCGCAGGCAATTTACAAAAGTTCGTCACCCACACTGTATTATTGTAGGCACTCGGAAAAAAATCGACTACTACTTTTCAATCTAAATTAAAAGTTTAAAAATGGAGGTAGAGTGACGGTGATTATTGATTGAAAAGGTCAGAATCGATTATATTTTTAATTATTTCTCGAGTACGTGCAGTTTATGAAAACATTTGTATAAGTATGGGTTTTATTTTTTTAAGTGTAGAGCTCTTCATCGGAGTACGGCGTACGAGGGAACTTACAATAAAACCGTAAGTTTTACAGAGCGTAATCACTGTAATGCTGCGATGCGACAGCCGGCCGGTCGCAGAACTTGTGAGTTCAGTCTCCGACCTGGGGGCCCTGGGGCGCAATATTTAAGTGGGAAGGCATGGATTCCCGTGCACCTCGTTTCCTTCCGGAGCTGGCTATTGGCGCTCCTGCGAAGAGTCGGCCGTAAGTTGTGGTGCTGGGGAGGCAGTGATGGCAAATAAATAAAAGCATCAGCACCAGACACATTGCAAGTTGCAGCGGAAGTCGTCGCCGTCAAGTACGCAGAAATTTTTTGAGAAACTTTTACGTATCCTTTGCAGCGGCCAGAAGCCACCAGCCACCAATAACAACTGTAATAACGTCTTACACAACAAAACATCCAGCAGTACCAACAACGCTACCCACTACAATATAATCAACAATGCCACATGCCACGACGACAATCCTTGCGGCTCCCCATGGAGAGACGAGGAGGGCGGACCAAGTCGTTGTCCAATCACTCCACGCTTAAGGATGTGCTCAGATTATGGCTAATGTATAAATGTTAAATTTAGCCGGACAGCACTCGCCTCCAATTTATTATTATAGCATGGCCATTTATTGTTTTAACAAAAAAAAACAGCGTAATCACTCACTTTTCAAACTTTCAAATCCACCTCAAAAAGGCTGTAAATATTAAAAGGCGCGTCAAGTTCAGACACATTTGTTTATTAATTTAAATGGATAACCTTTATACTCTCAAGTAATATAAGATGGGAAAAGTGTATTCTGTTTATTTTGCGTTGCAGGAATCGCTTTTGTTATTTGCAGTAGTTGCCACTGCAGTGGCTGTTATGCGAGAAGTTTTTCCGGGGCTGCTTTGGAGTTAAAATTTGTTTTAAAAACCGAAACCAAAAACAATTTCATTAGCATAGATTACGAGCAATTCAGACAAAACAACGGCTTGCATTTGAAATGAACCCCGAAAACAGACTGACGGCTCCAGCACCCTTCTTACGTTCCTGACCCTTCCGGCCCTATCCGGCCCCAATCTGCTGTGCAGCTCAATGGATGCGAACCTAACCTCGAACAGGGGCTGCCAAGGCGAGTTGCAGGTTCACCCCCACTTGCGATGTCGGTTCCATCAAGTCTACCATTTTTTGGTGTAAAAATTTCTAAATTGTACATTCATTGCATTTGCATTTTACAAGTAAATCCCCAACTGCCAATCTAATGCATGTTGCAAGAGCTCCGCAAACTCGATTCCTTGTATCAGTCTGTCCGTCTGTCCGCCAGTCCGTTTTTCGGTCTGTCCGCCGCTACGTCTGTCTGTTGGTTGGTTGCTCTGTCGGTTTGTCTATTTGTTTGTAGCCAGCCAAGCGTCTAACCATTCGTCCAGGAACCCGATACCCTAGCCCCCTAGTGCAGACCCCAACCTGATCCCCGACCCCCGATCAGCGACCTTACATTCGTGTCCATGCCGGCGCTTTTGTGCACAACATTGAAAAGTCTACACTTTTCTTCCTTTTTCCAGCCAGCCAGCTCCCAAACTCCGCTGCAGCATCAACTTTGAACCACCACGAGGCGGAGGGCTGCACCAAAAACATAATAAAAGCTCAAAATGCAGCAGCGACGAGCAGGGGCGAATGCCAGAGCGAGTCCCCGGAAAACTTTTCCCCCAAAAATCACGGAATCAACTTACACTACAGTCCATTGCCGGGAACTCGGCTTCATCTCCATCTCCATCTGCAGTTCTGTTTCTGGTGTTGTCCCTACATCGTTAGCTGCATTGAAGGCACCCTCTGCCCCTGCCGGGTATTCGAATTACTTTTTGCGAGCTTGAATAGATAAATACGTTGAGAAGTAGCACCCACTGGTAGGTGTCGGTCCTCTAGTCGCGCCCAGCCTACCCGGCTCCCTGGGCTACCGCGTCTGGCTTAAATTTGAAAGCCACAATACTACAACTTCACTGAAAATATTTCCTTACTATTCGAGTGAAGCTGCAATTCCGCGAATAGAAACAAATGAGGTTTATACTTTCTATTTGAACTATTAGAACTTTTGGTTAAGAAAAATAAAACGTAATAAGTAATATATTGTTTTGTATATGATAGACTTTAATGATTATGCTTATTTTAAAAATGAACATACCTAGTAGTATGTGAGAAAGTACAATAAAACAGAAGTGTTTAGACATCATGTTTCTTATATTATTTAAAAAGTTGTGGCTAAGCCAACACTGCGTATGAGTGATGATTTGATTCAAGAGGAAATTCAAGAGAAAATGATTTTTTTAGTTGAATGTATGCATATTCTTGCTTAGGATAACCTCCACAGTCGATATTATCATATTCGTCTGATTCATGACGGACTGATTAATGAAAAACCACTCCTTCCCATTTGAAACAGACGAAATCGATCTATATCCTATTGCTACTATACATATGTATTACGATCAGATATTATTGACCGGATAACAGTGACATTACCGGATGGTAATATTGCAGGTAGCAGAAGGGTTAGAGTATTCAGAATGTATTATTTTTTAAAATTTAATAATTTTAATATTTTTAAAAAACTATGTTGAATATATATTCAAAATATCATTCATTCATTTAACAACCATTTTTCGAGTGTACCCGTTTTACTTCGGTAAGTTAGGGATTGGGGACTTTCTGTGGAGGTGTCTGAAGATGTCCGTCGCAACTGTCGAATTTTATTTATTTCACTGGGGCCAAGAGCTCACAATAGAAACGTTAATGGCAACGTCCGACCCCAGGCCGAGATCCAGGAGCGTCCGTAACAGAGTTTCCGTTTGATTCCTTGAGGCGGTACCGTCCCATCCACCCCCACAGCTGGACCGCACATTACCACCTCGTGAATGGATGGATAACTGTGGGAGGATGCATGTGTGGGATAAGCGGGGTGGTTGGTGTGGGCTTGGGTGTGGTTGTGCGAATGCCCCGCTCTCGTCACAATAGCAGTGCCAAAGTTTTGGTCTTTGTTTCTCCCGACATCCAACATAGTCCTCCTTCGGCATGCCCCACCTGGACAAGGGTGTGCGTGCGCCATGTAAATGTTAATGCCTTGTGCCCTGTTCACCTACACGGTACCGCCTGCCAGAGGTGTTGGGGATTATGGGGAGGGGGTTGGCCTGGTGGGCGGGCGTGTCGGCGTTTGGGCTCTGGAGCAGCGTTTTATCACGTGTCAGCAGCAGCAGAAGAAGCATTGACGTTGACTTGCCCCTGGAACAGGAGCCGGAGCCGGAGCAGGAGCTGCAGATGGAGCCGGGTGGAGATGGAGATGGACACGTGAGGAATGAGCCAGCTCATGTAAATCACAGTGCGAAATGCCACGATTTTTCGTCACCCAGATGACAAACGAGTTCTTCCAAATCATGTGGCATTTTCGTGTATTTTTCTTATGGTGGCAAATATTTATGCAGTGAAAAGGCCAATTGTGAGCTTAACTGATATTTATTCTTTCTACTAAGTATCTGAATTACTGCCACTAAAAAGTACCTATTTTACGTGACTGTAATATAAACCAATTTAGACTTTACAAAGATATTCTCAAAGAAAATATAACACCTAAATTAAAATTGTTAGAATGTTTAAGATAAAATGTTATTTTAATTTATAAAAATAAGTGTCCATTACCATGATAAAGGGAAGTTTTGAAAATTACCAAACAAAGTTAAAGCCGATCTACGATTACCTAACATTAATATTTGAAGCCTTCGATAGGACTACAATAAAGTAAATAAATTTAATTTTAAAAAGTGTTTTTAATTAATTTATATTTTTATTATAAAAAGACATGTGTTTAGACTGTTTTTTAATTTTAAAAAGGTGAATCTTAAAGCTCTTGACAAGTACTATAGTTGGTGCAAATATACATTTTGGATGACAATTTATTTTTAAAATATTCAAACAAAACTAGGGCTAAAATATCTTAGTAATTCTTTTGGTTTCACTTAAAAATATTAGGTCTTTTTTTTTTAAATTCAATTTTAACCATTCGCGTCCGACCATTTTCTTCCATCAAACTTTGTATGTTGTTTTTGTCCTTTTGGGAATGGGATATTCTCAATTTACTAATCATTTATTTAAAGCTAAAAAAATAAATGTAGAAAATATAGTTTTCAAGATTAACAAAAAAGTTTTGTTTAGCTCAATGTCGCACGCGAGATTGGATGAAACTGATAATCTGATAAGAAATTTGCAAT
This sequence comes from Drosophila monieri, assembly GCA_035047585.1. Taxonomy (NCBI): domain Eukaryota; kingdom Metazoa; phylum Arthropoda; class Insecta; order Diptera; family Drosophilidae; genus Drosophila; species Drosophila monieri. The sequence goes on from JAWNPJ010000027.1 coordinate 12,131,679, forward strand.
AATTAGCAATCGCATCGTTTCTGTTACATTTTTTTTAAATCTTTAGTTAAAAGCCGATATTTATAATAGTGAATATCAATGCATTTGAACTCTCTTAACGAAATATATTTTAAACAAATCGTGACACTGAAATGTTGAAAACTGAACTTTCGCACTTTTCGGACTTTGTTTTGAAATATTTCAAAATGAGTTATAAGTAATATAAAATATTATTAAATTTGTAAACTTTAAATTATTTCTGAAAATACATATAAAAAAAAAACATACTTTTATTGAATTTGAATTTTTTTCTTGTGGTTGACCTTTCTGAAGAATTACCATGTAGATTGTAAGGTTTGGATTTGAATGTTAGATTCTCGTCGGATACTGTCATGCCACCCTTAAGAACTGTATTTTCAAGAAAGGTTTATGGATAGGATGGGAAATTGAGTGTCGGGTATAAAAAATGTAAAGAAGTTCCACTATTGACGTCTCTTATTGTTATTGATTGGTCGGTAATCAATTCTAATTAAAGGTTAATGCCTTAACTGAAAGCTTCCGGTAAGTAGCTCATCTACATGGATTTAAATTAGATTAAGATTTTGTATTTATGTTTTTGAAGAGAGGAGTCCTGACATTCGATTGTCCGAGTCCTCCAATTGGCTTTCCTCCCTTAGTGGCATTTTAAATAATTAAGTATCCGAATAATAAGTAAAAAGGCACAAGTTTTGATTACTGTGCCACTTGTTCCGACCTTCCCTCCGAAGCGGTGCAAACTGTCGCCATCAGACTATGTTTTCATGGCCTTTCTGTTAACCGCAAAAGTTTTCCCTCCGCCGGGGGCGGGTGGGGGATGGCGTAATGCGGACGACTCGCATCGTTCTGTTGTTCTTGCCACCCCCGACTGACCTCCTGAACCTGCACATTAGCAAGCCAAACCACTGCTGATTTCGGGCCAGAAAAACGAGCGCTCCGCTGAAGGTGGCCTGACGTGACGGAGGCATTAAAAGCAGGAATACCTGGAGGGGTGCGTGGAGGGCTCCCCGCTGCCGCCATTTCTGTCATTGAGGTGCAAAGTTTACCTCATTAATTCATTAATCAATGTGTCTGCGCCCTGGCCCCTTTGCATTTGTGTTTGTCCTAGTGTCTGTGCTGGTGTGGGTGTGCGTGGGTATGCGTGTGTGGGGCAGAGCTTCTGCTTTGTTTTGGCACTTTTGGACGAGCAGCACCTGAACATAATGGCCTTTGTTCTACGCCTCGATCTCTAGGAGGCGGGGTAGCTTACGTTCCATTGCACAACACCCGAAAAAGGCGAGCGGGAGAGGCCAGGGGACTTCAGCATGACTGCGCCACTTCTCCTTGCCACTGCTCTGCCTCGGCGCTGCAAAGAGCTCCAATGAAGATTTATGCCCTGCTCCAGATACCATTTATAGCCACCGCCCCACACCCGCTTTTCGTCAATCATTTCTGTTTGCTAGTTTCGATTTCGATTTCATGGCTTTTACACGCGCTTTCGGGCCGAAGGAGGCGAGCGAACTAGAGCGAAATTTATGCAACTCACTTCCGTGGGAGCTGGAAAGCCATTTACGCAACACAACAGCAAAAACTTAATTTCCTGCCCATTCTGACCGTTCGGAGCGTTCTGACCGTTCCGGGGTGCTTACAACCACGCCCGATCTAAGGCCATCTCCTTCAGGACCCGTAACACATGCCAGAGATCATTAAGTATTCGCCCCAAAGAGTGTCAGTGGAGGATGGGGCTGGGAGGGGGAGAAACTATCGCCGGCAAGATAAACTGCAATTTCGGTGCAACACCTGTGAACTGCTTAAGTTTTAACCAAAAGCTCCGCCATTTATGGCCGAGGCAATAAGCTCCATCCACCCGCCACTTGTCCCCCAGGGTCTGCAAGGATGTAATCCGAAAGATTTCACCCTTTATGGGCCTGCATCAGTGGGAGGTGTGTCGGTGGGCGTACGGCAAGTGCATAATACTTAAGCAACATAGCAGCAGCCAAGAAGACATAAAAGTCCAGCCGACAAAGTAAACCGAGGTGTCGAACTTGGATCACAAGGTCTGACGAAAAGTAGAGTACTTCTACGGGTTTTAAGGAGTTTGTTGTTTACAATTGGAAGGCATTTTCTTAGTTGAATTTTTCCCGATGAAGTATCAGATCAGTGAAATGTTATTATGAAATAAAAGTAAAATATTTCTATTTAATATGTTTGTTCCCCTTTTGTGGGAACGCTGAGTCTATATAAGCATGTTTTGGATTATATTCTAAAGAAATTAACTACTAATGGCACATATTCCGCTTAAAAACGGCAGTAACATCCGACCATCTTTGGAAACAAACCTGAATCTGGACACTTTTAGTCGCCTGTCTTACGAAAATAAGACCAGTTGCAAAGGATGCAAGTTTCGGAGTATGTGTTTTGCTTAAGATCATTTATGGCAGAATTATGCATATTTTTATTACACTAGACCTGCATTAATTCAAGCATTATTGCACTTTACGACCAGCTGCTGTGCTTTGTCCCTTTGATCCGCCCCCGCCATCCCCCACAGGTGCCCCCACAGGCAAGCCATGCTAGAGCCAAACAGCACAGACAGGTCAAAGGGAGCCGGGCGAAGAGAGGGCGAGGAGAGCATAGATTTTTGCATGCCTTGATATGTCTGTCACTAAGGTGTCCTTGCTGCACCTGCACCTATCCTGACTGCACTTAAATGCCAGGGCTGCCTTGAACATGACTTGTGTCGAAAATTTCTGTCATTCGAAATGCTCGCCTCCCAGAACCCTTCTGGCTGCCAATGACGTTTGGCAGGTTGCTTTGAAATTTAGATTTTTATGACTGCGGCGGGGGCTGGGGGCAGGAAGCACAAGCTGCGGGGGATGCTGCTGATGAGAGTGCTGGAATTGGCTCCGCCTATTAGAAATGCACAGTTCGGCATTATTTCCCATATAAACTGTGGAAATATGCTAAAATTTCGGCTTGTAAATGGTCAGGTATTTGGGAGAGCCCTAAATGTGATGAGGTGGCTTCCATAAAAAAGGGTTAATGGCCATAGAAATGCGAAACTTGTCAGCGGGCAGTGTGGGGGAATTATTGAAATTCTTTTAGGTGTTATTTGCTCTGGCCCGGCCGGGTGATATAGCCACTTGAACCGGATGTGACAGCATTTCACTTTTATTCCTATTCTTTCTGCATAATTTCCGCCCCGTGAGTGTCGGTTTACATTCCAGGGGTGGTGCCGTCAAATGTGGCACGCTTTTAGGCTCGCATTATTCTGAGTGTTTGAGTGAGTTTCGAGTGTTGAATTCGGATATCCACAAACACAACCACACCATCGCCACTTTGGGCCCAGGACCTACTTTTGCGGCGGCAAAGTTGTCCTGCCAACTTCATCAAGGGAGCCCAGAGCCACAGGCAAATGAGACGCCATAGTTTGTAGGGTGAAGGGTTGCCCTGAGAGACTCCAATGGGATGAGCCTGTATTCCCCTAAAGCTTAATCGAAACAGACATTTGTATTGACTCTAATTTAATGGTGGGCTCGATAAGTTTCCATTGGCTTGCGGCTTTAATTTGTTGATCCAACACTCCGTCCGGGCGGATTTCGTTGTTTTGTCCACATAATTCCATTGATTTCCACGCAACTGAATATTGTTTGCGATAAAAAAGTTAAAAAAGGGGGGAATTGGCAAACGATTGCAGATTATATATCACATATAATGACACTCCCTGTCCACCGCACTTAAAGCGTCGGCAAATTAAATGTTTTTACACATTAATTCGATTTTTTCAGCGTTTTGTTCGGCCGTTGTTTGTTTGCGTCTTTGGGGCTCGGGTCCTGGTGTAGCTGGAAACCATTGTCGTGCTATTGAAAATGATTTAATATGCAAATTATTATAAATGCGCATCACTTTGTGGAGCAATTTTAATAACTACTCTGGCGGGCGAGGCAAAAAGTCCTTAAACTGATTTCACGCAGGAGCCAAACAAGCCGCAGTCCAACTAAATGGACAGGCTGAATAAATGAATAAATAAATCTGCTCTCGAATTTTGAGCTGTTTACAGTCCGGCCACAAATCCATATACCTACATGGCTGATGCATCAACAGTTTTTTGTAGCATATCCTACCGTAATTTAAACACTCCCAGGGCCTGGTCGAAAAGTTGACAAGCTCTTTGTTTGTTGACACAGTTTAAGTGGCCATGGCAAATGCGAGAGCTGCGTATTTTATTTAAAATGGTTAATTAATAGAAATAGTTTGCCGATTCAAAAGCTAGATTGCCGACAGCCTCGGGCGGCTGGCAGAAATGATGGAGTGCGACAGGCTCTGATAGCTACATCGATACGGAAGTCACTTCTCCCTATCTCGACAAGCCACTTATCATAAATTCAATATTTAAATACTTTGCGTTCAGGGCTAAGTCGAGTTTAAAGTTTACTTTGGCAAAGTTTGTTGTTTTGACCCGGAACCCGTTTTCATTCTTTAGTCTTTGGTTCTCATATTTTGGCCGGGCGTATGTTTTCCCAGTGCACCGCCCAGCGGCGGCAGGCGCCCACCGAGCTCCAGCCGCCCCGCCTAGTGGCAGGCCAACCCCTGGCCATGTGTTTGCGCTTTAATTGAATATAAATGTAAATTAATGATGCAAAAATAATTTTTGCTTCGAGGCTTACCCTCGCTTACCCGGTTCATCCGCTTCGCCCGTTTGCCCGCGTGGGAATCGCTTATTTATATTAAAGGATCTGTGTACGTGTGTGCGAGCCGCTATTGTTGTCCTTGTTGTTGGGGCTGCAGTTTGTAAACATTTTCATTTCGCAGCGTTCTCAGCTTTTATAGGCAGTTATGTAATTAATTTGCATTTAACTAAATTTGCATAAATAAATACGCAAGATTTTAAGTGGTTATAATCCACCCACACATGCCAGACAAGCTATACATACATACGAGTCTATGTGCCAATACTTCCAGGGACCCTTGAGCCTTTGAAGCGAATAAAACACAGGATAGCTTCTATATATATATTTAATATATATTTATTTTATTTATTTTTTATTTTTATGTTTTTTTCTCTTGTTTTGTTTTTGTTATTGTAAAAGTTGCTTAGCTTGCGGTTTAGTATTTTACAAAATGATTTTAGTAAGTAACTTAAACACATTCATAGAGAGTAGTTGTTGTTGTAGTCGGAACTTAGCTCACAATCAAACAATGCAGTTCACAACGAATAAATGATGATGCTGCTTCCTGTTCTCGTTATCCTTTAGTTCTGTATCAAAAATGTTGTGTGAGTGTTATCATAGTGTGGCGACCTGTAGGTGTTCATTTGGCTGTGTATCTGTACGTCTATAGTGGGTGTGTGTGTGTGGGTGTGGGTGTGTGGAGGCAACCGCTTGCATTATATCCTTAGACAGACTGAGGTTAGGTAGAGCTCGGTTTGAGGTTAGGCTGAACTGAAAGTGTGATTAGGCCGGGATGCCATCGAAGTCGGCAATCTAATGTCGGCTAGGAGGTGTTTACTGCGGTTCGAATTCCCTCAAGTACAGTTGCCTCCGTTCACGCAGAGCTCGTCACTGTTACTTATGATCGAATGATGTTATCCTTCTAGTTGATTTTACGTTTAGTTTGTTCTTTGGGTGATTTTCGGGGTGTCCTAGCCTGACGGCGGCCTGATGGGGTGGGGTTTAGCTAATCGCTATATATACTGTACGTTACACTCTATATAGGTATATTTGTATGCATATGTCTGCGTATCTATGTATGTGGGTCTGTATGTAATCCGATTCATGCAGGAGTATACACAAACACTGAAGATGCTTCTATGATGTCGGCTATGTTAGAACTCTTTGATTGATGTATGTATGGTATGTTTGCTTCTTCCCTCTTCAATATGTAACTTTGCTACTATGGCTAACGACAATGCAACTACAATTTTGTGGGTTTCTAACGACACATTTAAATACTTTTTGCAAACTGCTCTACTTTAAAATAGTTTTGTTTTTGGTTTTTGTTTTTTTTTTTAAATTTTACTCATATGCAATTCGATTTCCTCCCCTTTACTTTCATCTCTCGACTTCCATCTTTCGACTCTTTTCCCCTGTTCATGTTCCCATATTCGTTTTGCTTCCGTTTCCGTTCCGTATCGCTCATCGCTTTCCGTTTCCTTGCCATCGCCAATAGGCTGCCCAAAAAAGTATGCTACACGTTCCGCCCGTCGATCGTCAACTACGTTCATGCGTCCTTACTCGTATTTCTGCCTAAAACTAGGGTATTTCTTTAGCCTACTCTCCCGGTCCTCCTATTGATAGCTATGCGGTTTCTTATTATTGCTTTTGCTTTTACGTTTCATCTCATATATGTATGTATGTATGTATAATTTGAATATATATAGTCCTTTTGGGGATTCACCCTGCGCCTCTCAGGGTTCTTTTCACGTTTGAAAAAATCAAGGTACACACTAAAAATAGTTAGGTTCTGTTTTATCGCTTTAGGTAGGTTGTGTTTTGTTTTGGTTTCCTCATATCTCTCTTCTCCTTTTCCACTCCTCACCTCAATTCTTCCTTTCTCTCTTTCCGCAAAATAAAAGCTTCGAATAGAGGGCCTAAGGACTTGTACAAATATCTTGATACTACTAACATGCTACTATGTGTTCACTGTGTCCCCGCGCCTGTGTCAGTGTGGTGCTTTGTCTAGGACCCGGCATCCAATCTGGGCGTGGATCCCGGTGGAGTTCTTTGCCGGGCCCTCGAAATTCTGTTGAGTGGATGAACAAAAGGTGTCTTGGCGGCGACTGCAAAGTGGGGTAAGGAAAAGTTAAACTGGCTAATTGGGTCAGTTTTAAAAACTTATTAGTTGGCTGAATAGAGTCCTCCGCCTGGGCTTTTTCTGCGCCAACAAAGGACCGAAATGGGAAAAGGACGTGCAGCCGAAAGGCTTCAGAGGAAAACAAGTCGTCCAGACAATCGGACCGACTTCGAAGCCGCGCTTTGCATTTTAAATGCCTCGCCCGGATTCGTGATCTGGAAGTCCGGTTTATTGGCTTAATATTTTCTGACTAGTTCGGTTAGCTGCTGCCTTTCATCAGCCCATCAAGACACCTTCCCTTGCTCCCACATCCTGGCGGTTCTCTGTGACGTTTCCCAGCTCACACTGTGTTTCTGGATGCATTTAAATGCGATTTCGTTTGGTTGGCTTTAGTTTTCTTTCTAGGCTTTAGATTTAGTTAGATTATTTTAGTTTAGCATTCATTTTTTTTCCTTTTCGCTTGTATATGTATGTAGTTTTTGAAACTATTTTCCGACTTTTTATCGTTTCTATCGCAAGTACATTTTCCAAAACCGTTTTTGTTGTTTGCTTTTAATTAAATAATATGAATACATTGCTTTGTGTGGTGCGAGTGTTTTGTGTTGCCTGTTTGTTGCTTGTTTTGTGTGTTTTGTGTCTGTTTGCCAGTGGCCGAAACTAATTTCCAATTGGCGGGCCAAAGAAGTAATGTTTTGCGTTTCAGATCCTTCCGCCTGCCTTTGTAATTGAGCGCCCTGTTTTTGCTGCTCGTTGCTCTCCACAGTCACGGCAAGAAGTTTAATTAATGCCCCAAACAAAGGTAAAAGGTAGAAGAGAGCTGGCAAAAAATGGCCAGGTTGCCATGACAAAGGACAAAGCGGGCGAATCGAAAGCCAAAACTATGAGGACGCTGTCGGTTGCCCATCGCTCCTAATTAGACCTAGTTGGGGCTGCCAGCACGGCTGGGCGCTCTGGCGTTCAGCCGGAAGGTCGCTGGCAAGGGGTGTCGGGAAGGGGTCCATTAAAAAGTTGGCCGACAAGTGGGAAAACCTCAAAAACAGGATGGCCCACATAAAAAGGCTGTGCCTCTGGCTGCACCAAAGTTTCACTTTTTTCCCGTTAACAGGACGAAAGTTGTGGGGGTGTGTGTGAATGTTTGTGTGCCGCAAACTTTTAATAGTTTAGCGCAAAAGAGTTTTTTTGTGTTGGTTGCTTGTTTAAATGTTATTTTGATTGTTTCAACTTTGAATTTGCATTCTGCTTACGCCAACTCGTCACTAATCGTAGTTATGGCAGTTATCCTAAAATATATGATTTGTATATATAGCATGGGATCACGTTCGATCGCATCAATGGGGGTTCTCGCTGGCGCTTCGCTCTGTTTTTATTTTGTTTCTTTTTGTTTTTGTATAAAATACTCACATTCACATTTACAACTACGAACCACATAACTACTTATAGACGTATGGTATTGTATATATAGACTTTATAGTTATAGTTATCGTATGTGTATATATAAATTTACTTTACTTTCATATCGTATGTATATGGTATATTTTTACTACTTCGAGCAGATCTTGGCGGCTCCTCCACACGTTGCTGAGTTCCTTCACCGTCCGGCCCTGTCCGGTCTGTCTGTCCGCAAGTGCTTGTAGATTCTAGTGAGACGTTAATCCTATGCCTAGAGCTGCTAGAGCTGATCGAGAGCCTAATCACACACCCTGTATAATGCTTCAACTCCTCCGCCATCTATCGCTTATCATCCTTCGTGGCTAACAATTCCGCAATTAGTTTCCCCTTGCCGTTTTCGGCTTCCCATTCCCCATTCCCCACTGTCTCCCAACTTTCGCCTACCGAAGAGTATTTACAGCTTAGATCTAGAAAATAGTTATAGCCTAGGGTGTGTGTAACATAGAGAGTTAGTAGAACGAAGCGAGTTGAAAGGACAGAGTCGACACTTTGAGTGTGGAGAGTATTTGCTTGCGTTTCTTGAAAAAGCAGGTAGACTTGCGATAGCTAACTTAATCGAAATTAGGAATAAGAAGCGAGGATAGCCTGATCGGACAAGGAACTGAAGCCCGGATGCTTCGTCTGCCTTAAATTAAAATACGTACCAGTTGAGTTAGAGGGAAACTATACAAAACCTGAAAGGAAAGTTGGCTCTTCTGCCGCCTGCTCAGCTGCATCCCTTAATCAATTATATTCTTAGTCTTTTGCGAAACAAAGTAATGTCCTTCAAGTCTTTCCGAAATGTCCTGTAACTGAACCACCTGCTCCACCTCTCTCGTATTCGCTTTTAAATGGACGTATAAGTTATGTATGTGTGTGTGGGTGATGTATCTACGATCCCGCGACCGAACCTACACAGTTGCACTTAGTGGGTTCGGCACTAAACTTAACTGGTTAGGGGGAAGGGCCTGAAGCATGCGCCTCCAACGTGCCACTCGATGCCGATTCCCTTCTACGATTGTTTCTTGCAATGCCCAACAAAACCCACCAGACGCTCAAGCTTTACATAAGTCAGACCCTATTCTGTATACATAGATATCTAATTATAGGGTACGCTATATATCGTTATGGTAGAAGGAGTGACTGCACATATATAGGCATATATACGCTAGTCGGGGTGTATATCTATAATATCTGTATCTTTTACAATTTTGCGTTTGTATATTCTATAACGACAACAACAACTAATTATTGCTTTTCGGTTTTTCTCGACATTGTTTTGCTTGTTAAATTAATGCTTGTTTTCCTCCGCTTTCCGCTTATTCTAATCTAAAAAATATCGTTAATAATTTACTAAACTCTAGAACAAAATCAACAAAACCGTGGAGGAAGGAGCTTAAATCAAAGGGACGGGTGGGGTGCCCAGCAGGTGTACATAGGTGTAGGGGAGGGGCCGGGGACTACGGGGAAGCTTTTATACGCTAGCTTATTATGAATATTTAATGTCCTCCTTCTGCCGCACGTCCTTCGGCGTCTATTTGTATCTGTAGTAGGATTAAGAGATGTCATTTATAGTTTGAGAGCTGTAGTTGAGTTGCCATTATGATGTGTTGCCAGTTTTCCAGTTTCCAGTTGGCCAGTTTGCCACTGAAGTTCCATCTACTGTGTGTGTGCTAGTGTGGCATGGCCCAGTGTGTTTTTAGTTTTGAGTGTTGAGACGGTGGTGCCTGTGCGTCCTGCTGCTGCCGTTGCTGCTGCTGCTGCTTCTGATCTCCCTAGACGGACCTCCTTAGACGGAGTCCCCTCACGTCCTGAGCATCAGCAGGAGCCACCAGGTGGAGGCCCCCAGCCAGAGGAGCCGGCTGGTGAACTCGCCGGCCCGTCCGGTTCCCTGGCTCAGGCCCAGGACGTCGGTCGCCGAGCTCCGGCTGCTCCGCGCCGCTCCCTCGATGATGTTGTTGTTGTCCAGCTCGTGCAGCACCGGCAGCTCGCTCAGATCGGACCCGGTCGGCTGCGGGGGCACGGTGCGCTCGGTGGGCGGGGCGAAGAGTCGCTTCGGCTTGCACCGCCGGTGCTTCTTGTAGGTCTTGGTCACATTTATGCTGTAGCCCTCGAGGAACTCGGAACCCTGCAGGAGATAGAGGGAGAGAGAGAGGAAATGGAGGACATTAGCGGCTGTGGTTCTGGATCGGATCTGTGTATAATAAATTACGACATTAATTAAATGTCTCCCTCTTCTCTCCGCTTTTCGGCGGCGAGCGAGGAAATTGAAAAGCTTATTTATGCCGTTGAGAGTGCAGCAAAATGGCCGAAAGGACGAAAGCAAGCGGCACTGGTCTTGGAGACACAGTACTTTTCACTTTAAAATCCAGGAAATTAAAACGTTAACAGGCTTTAATTAGTAGATACTTTGGATCTCAAAATAAACATTACGAAAAGGGGGAAGCCTATAGGAGTGCCTATAGGGCGAGAGAATCGCAACCAAACTGAAAATAAATTCCTGATCCAATCGCAAAACAATGAAGCCTGCGAGGAGGACTCCCCACTGACACCCACACCCATGCCCCCAGCTTCCAGCCCCTGAGGCCGCACCGTGTTTACTCCGCCGAGTCCCCAGAGAATTCGTTGGCGGAATTTTGTGTTTTAATTACGCTGAATAAATTTGTGTTTATAAATAGGTTGGATCCTGGGACTCGGGCTGCGGTCAAATATTTATGCCCAGTCGAAAATCTAAATCTAGCAAATGTCTGCATTCGCAGAGCCAGAGCAGGACACGGAGGGTGTTCCCGACTTCATAACGATTGTTTACTAATAATATTATGCAAATCGCGCGCCGGCTAGGACGTCGGTGACGGCAGAGCACGTTGTTTTTGTTGAATTTTCGACAAGGCACTTCATGAACCGTTTTGGAGCCGAGCACAGAAACGGAAAACAAAACGGCACTCGGAGAACGGAGGAAATAAAATTGGGAGAAAGCATCGAGGGGCTGGGGTCGCCACATCCAGGTGTGGGCTTGAGCAGAGTGCTGCCACTGACAGATATTTTAATTGAAAAGAGAGGTCCGTGGGCCTCCGTTGTTGCTGGTTGCCAGTTGCCAAGGCCATTGAGGTTGAGCGGTATAAAATGTGCAATTTTGTGTTATGCATAAATTGTGGGCTTTAATTGCGCCTCCAGTGCCCCTTCTCCCCGCAGAGCCGGGTCGGAGACTGTGTGCGTGGGCGTGCAGAGATTGACATGCTAATTAGGTGGGTCCGCTCTGGCCTTTTGGTTTTTTGACTTTTCGGCCAGAGCTGAGCCTACGCGGCCGCTACGCAACTTTGATGGAAAGTGGGCCACATATTTTATATTAGTCTAATTAATCTGACCTATGCAAAGCAGGGTTAGCACAAAGGTGCCCCAGTCCGGGGCCCAGAAACTAACACCTGGCTTGTCCGGGACTTAACTTTAATCAGAGCGCCGTATCAATCAGTATGTGTTCCGTGTCATTTCCCAGTTGGTTAGGCATCCGGAATTCATTGGGTTTAATCTTCAACGCCGCTGCCCATCGGGGTCCTTCGGCTCGAAACTTTTTGCCACCGGAATCCGGGCCTTCCGACTCACTGGAGCCTGGGGCCCTGAGGCGGGAGGCTGGAGGCTTTGTGAAAATTAATCAGAAACTTCTTGCGCTTCCTTGTCACCTTTTTGTCCGAGTATATTTTTCGCTACATTTAACTGCCATCCACCTATTGGCCCGAAGCACCCTGCCGGAACTATGGCCCTTCGGGCCGCCTCCCTGTGCTAATTTGTGCGTTTTAGGGTTTTTTACAAATCCAATGGGCCTGTCCGTCAAAGGCAGGGGGATGCTTGGATGGTCGGCGGGTACTTCAATGAATTATAGACTAACGGACAGCTGTAAAAAAAAGAACGGCAAAACCTAACAGAACTGGGCTGAAACGGCAGCCACATTTAAGCCAATAGCACGGAAAATCGATGACAATTCAAGCGTTGATAATTTCGCTCGAGAGCCGGGCCAAGTCAGTGGCATAAAAATGGCAACAATTCCCAACTTAAGCAATCTCCCTTCGTTCGCCCAGTGCAAAGTATTAAAGGATGCGGCGCCCGAGAAATATATGGCGGCCAAGAAGAAGGCGGGAGAATCATGCTCATATGGGAGCATTCAGTCAGTTGGTTTAAGCCATTTTGGACGTGAATTAGAGGCAGCTGGCTAGCTGGCTGGTTCTGGGCCTGGCCCACTGTGTGACCCATTAGAATGATCGTTGTCGAAGTCGTACGTGTGTCGGCCCGATATATACATGTATGTGACCCAGCCGGGCTTCCCCTTAGCCTCATCCGACATCCTATATCCAACATCCACTTTCCACTATCCGCTCCAGACTGCCGTAAAGTGGCGCCTAACAAACTCGAACGAGCCAACGAGCGCTGCCCATGGCCGCAATGCAATTGATTGCACTTTATAACGTGCGGTTTCCGGTAGACATTACCCGCATTTTGCCCCAACCGACGCTACCAGGATGTGGCCCAGCTAGAGGATGGGTATGGGGGCTGGGGGCCCTAATGTCTTTTCTGCTTTAACTCTCCTGCATTGCTGCACCACCCCGCCCAATGAATAAATGAGCACTTGCCCAGGTCCTGTGCCGTTACTGCTGCTGCGTGGGTGGCCGACTGTGGGCTGGCCATCAAATGGCAGAAAGAAAAATTATCCCAGATATTGTCTAGCAATTTAGCTGATTAAGCTGATGGATGTAAAGCAGCAGGACGAGGGCGGCAGCAGGACCAGGAGCAGCGAAATGTTCCCAGCGATTAGGGCGAACGAGCCAAGTAAGAAAAACGAGATTGAGATGCCCAGATAGATAAAAAGGGTTAATGCGATTTCGACTGTGACAGAGCTGCCAGGGAGATTGTTGTTTCCCCAACTCTGGCCCGACCTCCACTGGAAAAAAATACTCCATCTTAACGCTGGCATTTTGCGCAAAGTTTGGCTCTTATCTGCAAGCATAAATCGAAAAGTCGGGCTTTAACTTACCGGCACCACATGGTTCTTGGCCCCCCAGCAGATGGGCTTGAAGCTGCCCTTGCGAGTGGCCTCCTGGAACTCGCCAAATTGATTTTCCCAATCGTAGGATATCAGACGTGCCTCCAGAGTCATTCCGGCCAATTCGGGTGGCGATGATATAAGCACGGGGTTCGAGTCACTGCAAGATAAGACGGAGAGGAGAGGCGGCGTTAGCTAAATAACATTATTAACTTTATTATTATTGTCAACTTTGATTAGGACTTAAAATTTATTACACTTGCAGCGCGGCCCAGAGTGAGCCGTCTCCTAAATCCGAGCGACGCCACCACGCCAACCCCCGGCCGGTGGCAGGGCGAAAAGGCGCTTTGCCAGCAGATTTTCAACTTTTTTCCCCCAGAATCCGAATCCCGAAATCCAAAATCCACAACCCAGTACCCAGAATCCCGAGGGCAAGAGGGTGGCTCCTGGTGGATTCCTTTCGCCGGGTAAGTCCTGGCAGATTTGCGCCGGGATTCTCGTCCGGGAAGGCGCGCGCTCGACAAAAACTTGAGCTAATTAATCTTTTAGATTTTCATTTGTGACGCGTCAAATACGCTGTTAAATTTTCGGTCTGCCAGAGCCAAGCCAAGCCAGAGCGAAATAAAAACCGCACACCGACTCGAACCGACTCGGGGTAGAAAAACGTAACAAATGGGCCAAAAGTGTAAAACCTCAATGCTGCCCAATCAGTGGCGTAGTCCTTGGTCCTGGGGGGGCCGAGGGAGATGACTAATGGATTGGCTCATGCTCTGTGGCTCTGTTTGTTTACTGATTATTCAATTGTGTCAACCCTGCTTCCACGCCGAGGTCTCTGCTTAAACAAATATCTGCAATTTGGCTGTTTAATTCGATTTCTGTTTCTACTCAGGATTAGCCATTAATCACGAGTCCCCGACAGGCTTAACAGGACGATCGCTGAAGGTGCTTCGGTGTTCAAAAGTGAACTGATTTATTGTCATTATCCGACAGGGAATGTCTCTCAAAAGCCACTTTAAACTTTGGCAAACACTATGCCTCATCCCTGTTCTCTACGCCTCTGCACTGGATGTTGTGCAATAAAAATTCCCTCTATATATTCATCTCATCGCATTCATTCCCTCCATTCATTCCTTTCGCCTCGTTTCGTCCTGTCTGGTTGCGGCCTTCGCCCACCCACCCCGACATGTCCGCCCTTACAATTAGGCTAATTAATTTCGTTCTTTGCCGGGCATTACGAAAAATGTTGCTTTAATTTCATAGAACACTAGCAGCTCCCAGGGAAGCAGTGGGCTGCGGGCTGGGGGGACACGCACACTTTCTTTGTGCTCTCCACCGAGTTGTTTTTGTCGGCTGGCAGAATCCTTTGGAAGCCGCAAACAAATCTCTTTTAATTAATTTATGATTCCACTCAATCCGCATCGAGGGTTGCGTCTGCGATAGTCCTCTTCAGGCCGGGCAAGGTGCCACGCGGGGGTGCTGCAGGGGTTGGCTCTTGTGGCAAGCCAGCCAGGGCGGCGTGGCAAGAGGCAGGGGGCAGGGGGCGGGCAAAGTGCCGCTGCAACAGCCGCAACAATTTGCGGTTGCAAACACGAAAAATATTAATGTCTGCGGATTGATTGCAAAACCCCCACCCCTCGCCGGCCACCTCCTCTAATGGCACGGCCACTTGTGCGAGTCCTGCCCGCATGTCCGTGCGGTCCGGGCCCATGTCCTGTGCCCCGCAATAATGATAATATAAAATAATATATGGCCGGCCCGTCTCCGTGCATCTGTTTTGCGGGCTTGCAGTGCACTCGAAACAAATCAGGGAGCAGAGTTCGACTGGAAGCTGGCTTGGAGAACAAAGAGAATCGATGTTGAGTCCTATGTTTCTCTCCGTGTAGCTGCAGCACATCCGTCCCTTTCGCATTTCGAGGGTGCAAGGATCGCCGACTAATATATCCGGTCGGCAAGCCGCCGTGACCTCCCACCTCCATATAATAAATATAAATGCAGTCGGAACTCACACAGATGTGGGTAATGTAAAAACGGGATAACATCCTGGATCCTGGAGTGTGTTCTGCCCCGCCCCCATCCGACCACTCGAAGTCACCGCCCCATCCCGTGGAGTGGCATCAATCGTCGGCGTTTTAGCCTTATCGCCAGTGACTCCATTGGCACTCAGTATAATTAAAATGATGGCCCGGCAGCAACAGGATTCGGAATCCTGTATCAGCCAGCTAACCGGGAGGGGACAAAAGCAGGGAGGCGTTCCGGAGTGGGGGAGCCACTGGTTCGGCATTGTTGATTATAAAACCCAATGGCACATCACAATGCCGACCCCGAAATGCATTTCGAGCGGAACCAGCTCCAGGCCATACACCATCTCCAACTGCTGCTCCTGTTCGAGCTCCTGTTGTGGCTCTTGCTCCTGATCCCGCTCCTGGCCCTCCACTGGCATTTGCACTGCCAATCCGCATCCACAAACATTCCCATTCACATTTCCATTCCCATTGCCATTCCGAGCTGCTACAGCAACTGCAATGCGCTGGCAATGGGTTTATTTATGTAGCGTTATGACGACGGGCGGCGAGAAGCGAGGGGCTAGGGGCGTGGCAAAGTAGCGCAGTAGCTGAAGGATGCCCTCCTTCATGCGAGTGTGTGTGTGTGTGTTCGTGCGGCAGTTATGACCTCCTGTTCGGATTGGGGCAGAATTCAATTTTGAACTCGAACGCAATTGAAATTGGCACATCGGGCGAGACTCCGTTCCCGATGACAAATGAAAACTAAACTGGCGGGGCGGAACGGATATATCTGATCGAGCCATCTATTAAAAGTCCGAAAATGCGAAATCACTTCGGGCTTAAACGAACACTAAACGTGAGTAATGGATTGCCGAAACGGGGCTCGGGCCGTGTCCTTGGCAACTTGCCACCGAGCGGAAAAACAAAAGTTAACAAGGAGATTCCATATCGCCGCATAATTGCGAAAGGTATCGATGGCAAAGAGAATCGACGTATGCGGCCCGGCAATCCGATATGCAAAGCCAAGGAAAAGGAGCCGTCACAAAGTAATAAAGGATATCATGAGCCTTAATGAGGCCCCTTTAGGAGAGGCGAAGTCGCGGGCACAAAGAGGATATCTGTATCGCCCAGCCCCGAACAATTAACAGGAGCCGCGCGGAGCCCAAAGGCAAGCACTATAAAATGAAGCCAATTTGCGTAGCTCAACAAACAGAAAGCGCCAATAAAACAACAAAGGGGCCAAAGGACCCAGGCAGGAGACAGGCGGTAGGGGACAGGGGACAGTGGATCGGGAGTGGAAATGCACACAACTTGAATAATTACTTTGATTTTAATGCCGGGCCGGGCCAGAAGCAGGCCAGTGGCGAGCCAGACACAAACGCACGTACAATTAAAATTAATTTCGGTGGCCATGGCAAGTGCGTAAATTGTAAAAACCACTATCACATTATTTTTTCTGGTTTTCCCCTTTATTCCGGCCATCTGACCATCGCACCATCGAGCCGCATGCAGAAATCAGGCAACAAAACCCGAAAACGTAAAACGTAAATTAAGCCAATAACAGGGCAATCGGGTCGGGCATCAGACCGATTCAGGAATCAGTTCCTCGCTACTCGGTCCTCGCCAAAGGACTCTCCGAAGGGAGGGGGATCAGCCGTGTGCGTGGGTGGCCATTGGCCACTGGCCACGGGACTCGGTCTCGGGTTTGAATTTGGACCTGGCCTGGGCGCATGATCGATCAGCCTCAGCGATTCCGAGACTGCACGGCAAAAACCACTTTCGTATTTTTAATTATTTTCAATCGAGTTTTAAAAATGGCTCAAAATGAAAACTTTAAGTCAAAGCTTATCAGTTCTGGTGTACCTGAGAGTTCATCAAGAACGAATTAAGCCAAATAGGAATAAGATATGCCTTTAGCCGAACCGATTTGCATTTACCCGCAAATATCCCAAAGAGCATTTCTAATATTCAGACTCTCAGTAAACAGGAAATGGTTTTAACCTAAAATAGTAGATGTCCTGTAAAATTTCAACTCCTATGCTGCCACAGAAAAATATCGGAATAAATGCACCTCGGAGAAATGCAAAAGGTGGTTTGGCCAATAAATTTGGGAGATTTGATTGAGAGAATATTCAGAAGAGGACTTTAATGCCTTCCCGAAATGTGAAATCGAATACAAAAGTGGGTCCTTCTGTTTTCCAATTACACTTTTATCAGAAAAGTTTCATAATATTATTTTCAAGGAAACTAAAGATTTGTGTGGCTATTACTTTCCCTCTATGAGGTCTCCTCAAGTGCGCAGGATATGTCTGTGAATTATTGCAGAGAGTGGCGCTGGCTCGAGCAGCAACTCCTTCGAATTCCCACAATGCACAAATTGCAAATTGCCAAGTTGCAAACTTAATCTCGAGCAGCGTTTCTCACTGTGCTGCATTCCGTTCTGCTGCGAGTCGATGTCCTGATGGCTGCCTCCGCCCTCCATATTCTTCTCCCTCTCCGCCCAGCCACAATGCAGTGCATTGTGTGCTTTATGTCCTTGGGCCCCGACGCACGCTAACGACTTCAATGGGTTTTGCATGACGATGACGATGACGACAACGACAACGATGGGCCTGGTGATGGGCGGCCTTCCCCTCGCCAGGACCAGCTGCATCCCAGCCCTTTAGCCCCTCCCGTACGGCTGATGGCTGATGGAGAGTGTATCTGTGTGTGTTGGTCAATTGAGCCGCAGTTGAACTGCAAACAATTTTGGAAGCCCCTTGGTACACTCGCCGAAAATCAGTGCGTATCAAATTAAATTGCATTTCGACCACAACAAGCATCCAGGCTCTTAGGGTCTGGAGAGGGGGAGTGGCGGGCGGCAGGACTCCGGTTTGGCATTTGCAAGTGGCTTATAATTACATTAGTTGCAGACCGATTGAGCCTCAATTTGGCCGCCGCTGCTGGCTACAACCTGTGTGCATCATTAGCTTATCATTCAGCGTGGCATACCGAATCGGACGAGGCATGTAGCTGCTCGGATGCCCGACCAGTGGCCACTGTTGTGTGAACCGGCCGATAAAAACAATCGATTTCAGAGCCGGACTAGGCGCGTCGGACACATTTTATTTAATTTGGACATCAAGTGGAGAAGTTGCGATTCTAGGTGTGTAATTACGAAATACGCAATGAAACATTAATATAATAAGTCAGAACCCTCCACCGCATTAGGGGGATGCGGATGTAGTTCCGGGTGCATTCGGGGAAACTCTATTATTGAACCCCGAACACCGTACATGCATACGGCCCTATTTCGGTCGGAGAACAATGTTGTTGCTTCGCCGGTGTTCGTTTTCCATCATTGTTTAATTAAACCTGAAGCGCACAACATGCGGTAGCTGCGGGCGATCTCGACATAGAACAAATAGGAGCCACGTAGTATGCACACCCTGACCACTGACCTATGACCCCCGACGTGGCTGTTTCTGCTGCTGTTGCCGCCCATCGCCCCCCACTGCACTCGTCCGTTTGTTGTCGTTCGGTTTTCATTATGAATTTTAATCCTCATATCGCATTCGCACTTTCGGTTGCAGGAGCCCGTTGTCCGGATCCAGATCTGGGGGAGGGGAGCCATAGTCCGGACCCGTAGCCGGACATTAAGCGCTACAAAATTGCAGTGCCCGTAATAACTGACTGGCAACAATGCCGAGAGCAGCAGCGGAGTGGGTCGGACGGGGGCCTCCTATTAAACAAACAACAAGCGCGTGAAAGAACAACGCCAAAAATAACAAGAGCCGGAACGAGGCCTGAACCCCGGGACCGTCCTCGTCACGGGCTCGGTTCCGGGTGTAGCGGCCCTATAACGACAGACAATTGCAAATGACTTTATCAATTCATGTCGATTTCGGGAGCACGCAGTTCAGGGGGAGAGGCCGTGTCGTGTGTGTTCCCAGTCCATGGGTCCACGGTCCATGAAGTGGACATTGTCTGGACAAAAAGCCAATGCACGGGTCCAGGACCCTCTCCATCGTCCCTGTCCGCACGTCCTTACAACAGAGAGTGGTGGGCAGACAATGCCGTCGATGATGTGCTCGGGCTCGGACTCGGGCCGAACTATGTACATGAAATGCGACATTATGGCCACTGAATGGGGCATTATTAAATTTAAGGCCGCTTCCCTGGCTTTAACCCTTTTTCGAGCACTTAATCGATCCTCATTACCGGGCTTGTGCAAAACCAATCAGGCCGCAAACACCAACTAACACCTTCAACAGTCGCCTTTCATCTTAACGCAATCCACTCTCCGGCGTAAATCATTTACGTGGCCATATTTTCCGCTCCTTACCTTTTGCCATCCCGACCGTAATCCATTTATGCCGTTTGCTTTGATTTGCGGTGTTGGGAAAGAGGACTGAAGGACTCTGCGACGACATGGACCATAGAAAATTATCTTTGATTCGGCCTGATTCGATTGCACCCTCGCCTGTGTCAATAGGAAGTGATTAATGGGGCGTGTTCTTGCCCCGACTCTGGTTTAATTTCGACTAATTTTCAGCGCTCGCTTTAATACAATATTTATGAGTCGTTGCTGATTTATCCTAGACCACTGAGCTGCACCCGCCGCCCATCGAGGGGTCAAGTGCTGCGGAGGGCGGAGCCCTAAATGGACCCGGAGTGACGGCTGACTGATGGCTGGGTGGCTTGGTGGTTAGGCCCCTTCTCGTTGTTTATTTATCACTTGTCGGTAATAGAAATCAATATTTTCTAAATAAAAGAGAGACCTTCCGGGCGAGGTCGTGGATGGCAGTCCTTCGGATCACCCTCTGCTGTCTCGTAATTTATTTTTCCACATTCACAATTCTCAATTAGAGCCGAGGGGAGCTGGCTGGGTGCAGTGCTCAGGGATCCCAGCTCAGTTCATTTTCCGATTGTTTGTTAGGCAAATACTTCAGAAGAGAGAGAATACCCGACGAGGACGACCTCTTGGCGCCCGCCCGCCCCTTCCGGTCGCCCCTTTGGCTGCCACTGCCAGTTCGTTAGGTGATTTGGTTATGCAACAACATCATTAAATCACCAATTACTTTAGTCAACAGAGGAACAAACCGAATTTCCTTACACACAAGTCAAGTTGCAGCCGGAGCAGAAGCCGGAGCCGGCAGCGCCGAGTGGGCGGAAGAGGACTCCGAAGAGTCTAGTGATGGTACAAAGGATCCGAATTGAATGCGAATAGCGAGCAAATTGTCGGGGCCATTGTGCCAGAATCCAGGGCTTAAGCGGCACAATTTGTCGATTAATTAGTTGAAAGTCGACGGCATAAATTTTTGAATAGGTGATGGTCGGATAGTTTGCTGCTTCCGAGTTGATTGATCCTGTGTGGTCGCAATTTTAAATCCCCAGTCTCGGGCTTGCAACTCGAGATGTGTCAATTTTCATTAGCCCAGGATCCGTTGCCGGAATGCTGCCGGGCTGCCGGGCAGCCGACATGCCGGGCAGTACGCATACAATTTTGATAAGAGGACGGAAAATAAAGTACTTACGTTGCCAGTTGCTCGATGCCAAGTGAGTGCAACACTGTGGGCAGGCTGGGGAGTGAGTGGCACGTTGTCAGCTTCTTCTGGCGAGGATAGTACAGTGTCAGCACCGTGCAGCTCTCTTCCTTCATGGTAAGCCCACCTGGTGGAGAGGGAGAACGGAATCAGATGAAATGCATAAGAAATGCAACTGTGAAAAACAAAAGCGAAGCACCAGCCCTTTCAGCCGCCCAGAATGCAAAGAATTTACCGAGAGTCCTGTACAATTTCCTGCCTGGCTGGTCAGGTAAGTCTTCTCCAGCCACCCAGTTCCCCCGTCTCCTTCGGCTGGCTTGCAACAAAGGAGAAAATTAAGCGGCTGTTGCAGTTGGCAGAGCCGTAAAACAGCCAAGGCGCCATCATAACAATATTGCAAACCGGAGACAACGCTGATGCTGATGGCTTGGAACGGGCTGGGAGCGGCGCCCATTTGCTGGCTGGGCGGGAATTGCTTTATTTGAGTTGTACTTGGGCTGGGCTTTATTTCCCGTGCACACGCCTCACTGCCTCTCTGTCCTTTCGTCCTGTCTGCGGATCCAGTTCCTTTCTTTTCTGCTCAGTTCGGCGAAACATCGTTACGTTTGTCTATTTGCAACTCGGTGTGTCTCCATTGAGAGTTGTCACCCGTCACCCATCCCCCATCCCCGTCCTCCGATTCCACCAAAACACTTCAGTGCCATCTGCAATTCGCATTTGCCCGCTGAATTGTGTAGATTGTTTGAATTTGTGCAAGCAAGCAAGAAAGTCAAACTTTGGTTGTATGCTTTTTATGTGTCTTTTTTTACCACACTACGCTCTTCCCTGAAATCTACTTAATGGGGGTGTCCTGAGAACATACGTTAGTCACGACTTGAAAAGGGATCCTAAAGCTAGCTTTGAGTTTCTTGACTATCTGCTACCCGGTACTCAACATTGGAAACTGCATATGCAGGTGACATAGCTAGTAGTCTTTAAAAACCTTCAATTAATATTTAGTGTCTAGACTGCATATGTACTTATGTACATATATGATACCCGGTACTCCTCGTTAGAAACTTCACCTGCAGAGTGGCTTTTAAATTTGTAAGTAATATTAAGGAGCATATTAAGGAGCAGGTATCCTATTGATTTTGCTATTGACTGTATCGGCTTTGAAGACTTCATATTGGAATGAAAACCTAATATGAAAACTTCATCTGCTGACTTGCTACTAGTCTTTTAATAATATTCATTAAAGGACCTTGGAGTGTCCTTTTTAATCTGGTATTCATAATGCCTCAATGCATTTCCGTATCCTTCAAAATCAGAACTTTCCATTATCGTTGTCTGTTGTGTCAGCCCGACATTTTTCCATCTTCCACTATTCCAATCTCATTAATAACAACAACATCCCCCAGCCGATGTGCCGCGTTGTCCATTTCGCTGGAGCTCCGAGCAGCTGTCACAACGACAGGAGGACGAGCAGTGGGATGGCCCAGGACCAAGAACAGGACCAGTACACCTGCCACAGCACCCGCTTTAACACCTGCCGGATATCTTCTCCCTGTGCTAAGTGAAATGTTTCACTGTCTTGGTTTATGTATTTTACAATGACGTTGTTCCAACTCATGCTCCTGCTACTGCTCCTGCTCCTGGCCCCCGTTGGGTCCCCTACTGCCTTTATTGCCGCCGCCTTTGTCTTGGCTTTCGTGTGCAACGATCCGCTCCGGTCTCCGTCGACAACCGTCTCCTGTCGCATATCGTTTGGCTGATTTAAATGTGTCATAACGACGATTGCTCACCGTTGCCACTGCCTGTTTACACAACCAGCCAGCCCAGCCCAGCCACCCACCACCTGCTCAGTCTTGGGTTTACGCCCCAGCGCCATCAGCAATTTCATAGAATATTTTCGTTCACGACAATGTTTTGGACTCCCACTCACTACTCACTACTGACTAGTGACTAGTGACTACTGTCTGCTGACTACTTTGGTTTTATTTTCGAGTTTTGCAATCTTTATGGCTTGGCGAGTCGGTGTGCGCCTTCTTCCCTTTGTGCTCATATACGGGCATGAGCCGCACTGTACTGTAGTCCCCTAGCACTTACCCAGGGTAATTGCCTTTCGTGACGAACTGTCATAAATGCATTCGGCGATGAGTCTATCCCCGGGCATGGAATGCACCGATTGTGGCAGCCGGCGAAAGTCCTGATAGGCAACATCTATATTGCTGTCGTGTGCAATTGGCACCAGCTCCTCGGTCTGTCGTATCTGGGGAGGGGAGGAAGGGAGTTGGAAGTTTGCTCATTAGCATTTGCATTTCGTATAATATATGTTAGGGTGCAGGCACTGCAATCAAGGACATGAGACACTCACCTGGCGCAGCTTAACCTCCTTGCCGATCTGGTGGGTGCGCATCATCACCGCGAATATGTTGATGCCCTGCGGGGGGAAGGCGTACCCAGTGCAGTCCTCGATGCACTGGCCCTCCGACACGACGTGCTTCTGGCCAGGCGGGATGATGTGGCGCCAGTTGGGGTCCATTCCTGCAGCGAGAATAGTTTGGTATCAGAGAGGTTTCAACGATTTTAATTAACGGTTCGACGGGAGCTCTGCTGCTAAAAGCTGCCGTGGTAAGCTGGTAAACTGGCAAACTGGTAAACGGCAGTCCCTGCCCGTCCTGTTCGCGGAATGTGGAAACCCCAACCTCGTTATCATCGCTCATCAGCGCCCCGTGCACTCGCCACTCTATTTAACTTTGAACGTTGATTTTTTAATTCGATTTGTCGCAGAAAGTGTAATTACGTTTTAATTGCTGCTTTTGATGTTTCAACAACTTTGTCAATGCAGCCACCACTTGCCTCACTTGCCCCTCACCCACATATCAATTAGGGAAGCTGCTTCTTTTCAAGAAATTGTTCGCTAATCAAATTTTGCATTTTTGAATTTTTTGGCCACTCCGCTGGCTTTGTTAGCTCCTCGCTGGCTCAATTAGTTAAATGTTGTGGAATATTGTTCATACGCAGTGTACACCCCGCATGTGGTGCCCCTGCGTCGCTCTCCCTTCCCCCCGGCCGTGCCCCACACTCAATTAGGGACGCATGTCGCCTGCCATGTTGAAAAAATATTTGAAATTCATGGGCCACATATATATTTGTTGGCTGCTTGGCTGCCTCGCCGCTCCTCCGCTGCGCGGCATTTCAATTGTTCTGCGTGGGCGGGTGGTTACAGAATGCCAATCAAAATTCTCGCGGGAATTCTTGGCCATAATGGAGGAGCCTACTCCGGCTCAGTCAAAACTGATTTCAATTTTTTATCGCCACTTTGGCTGAAATCCGGACTTAAAAGTAATTTAAATCCTTTTTCGCCTGCAAATTAATTAAATAATATTATGCCTGGAAAATAGCCAAGTTATTGGCAAGGTTAAAGCCTATTTATTTTTTTTACATTTCAATTAAGCATTAGCTGGCGATTGCATTAAACTCTTTGTTTGTTTGCCCTTTGGGCTTATGGACCAAGTTTTTATGGCCGGAGTCATTGCCTGACCTATTTTTCGAGGCTTTTTTAACGTCGATCGGGCGGCTTATCCCCGGTAATCCCATTGAACCTTCGTAAAAATATTAACTTTAAAATCGTTTGCATAAAATATCCATTTCGACATCGGCCTCCGCCCTGCAACTCAACAATCTCAACTGGAAAAGCATTGCGCAATGAATTGAATTCATTTCGGGCGCCCGCGAAGAGCAACTATGGCCGCGAGCCGCATATCGGAATATATATGTAAATTTGCTTTGCATATTTGTTACCAGGATTATTCCTATTAATTTTCATACGCGCTCCTGAATGGGTTTTCGGCTTTGTCATGTAGATGGGAATCAATTTTCAATTACCAAAAAATTGTTTAACTAAGCCATGTTGGCTTTAAAAAGTTTCCACATTGCCGCCCCAAGTCCCCACCACCCGAATCCGAATTTCTGGTCATTTTATAGAATGTCACGCGAACAAAATCAATCAACCTGCCAGTGGAGGAGGGCGACGGAGGGCCTCGGACTTTATGATACCAAAACTCCCCATCATAAATTTAATTGAAAATTACAATTCATGCGAGTCGCAGCAAGCGCTGAACTTCCATTTAGGGCCGAAGTTTCTTCGACAGAAAGTTTGACGAGAGCCGGCTAAAGTTTGGGGCTATCCTTTAATTGATTTCTATTAAATTTCGATTCGATCAAGTCCATTTGAATATTATCAGAGACGGCCATCAGAGTTCCGAATTCGGATTCATTTCATTTCTATTTCCATTTTTGTCTCTATTTCTCTCATTGCGTTCGCCGAATTTCCATTCATTAAATCAAAATTCAATATTGGCCATGCGGAGCATGACGAAAGTCCCTGGTATGGAGTCACGGGGGGCGATTGGCTCTATTCCTATTTGATGTGGCCCGAACGCGGCGGGGTCGAGCGCCGGAGCCAGCCCGTTTGCAATTCATAACTACACATATTTTTCAAATCGATATTTAACGCTGGCCTAGGGTTTGGGGCATGTGGCAGGGGGCTCTGGCAGTTGCATGCTGACAGCTAGCACACGGCAATGGCAATGGCGAAATGCAAAACGTCCGATTGCAACTTTTCTAATTATTTTAAATGGCAATTTGTGTCAAAGCGCCATCCGACCCGCCGCATGCCCCAAACAGAGGACGCTGCCCGGACGGCGAAACAATTTGATTAGCGTCCATAGGAGAAATAGATATCGCGGCGTATTTGCATACTGAGGTCGCCAAATTGTTAACTGAGACTCTGATCAAATGACAGTTGGCCCGACAGCCGCAATTCAAAACTGGCAATTTCGGGGCGCTTTTAGTTTCATTTTCGGCTTGTTGGCCAAGTGCCTTTGATTATTTCGAGTGCGCTTCGAGTGGAAGGCGGTTGGGGGGCTCCCATGCGTGGTATTTCTGGATGTTCCGATAAGCCTCCGGCTGCGGATTACAATCCCCAGGCAGGCTTAACATGTCTCAACCTCATTTGTTTCGCACCACCTTCGCCCACCTCCATCTCCAAGGTGCCATAAAAATTCGCCAAGCCGCAACATTAATCACAGATTCGTTGCATACACCAGGGCGCTATATCAATAACCAATTAAATTGAAATTAAATGTTGCCGCGACAAGCTCTGACGAGACGGGTGAGAGGGGGCGAAGCGGGCGCAGAGGAGCAACTTATGCGTTTGGGGAGCCCAGGAGCTTTGGCCTCCTTCCGCCTTCGAGTCCCCTTCGAAATTCAATTTATAGCAAGCCACGAGAAAATTGTAGCGAACATTTTATTTTTTTCGCAATGATTTTCCTCATTTTTTATTTATTGACTTGTGTCCCTGTCTGAGTGTGTGCTATGTGTGTGTGCTCGTTCGTGGTGTGCGTTAAATTCCAATTAAATATTTCAATGGCAAATACCGACTGACGCTCTGTAAGCCCACCCAATCGGATCTGCGCCTCCCTTCAGGACTCGCTGCGAATTATACGAACATTTTCCCCAGTTTCGACTTTTCCAAATTGTATTTTTCTATCAAGATGTATTAATCCACTTCTCGTTCTGTTCTGTTTTCTCTATGCTCTCCTGCTCAGTTCTACGCCGGAAGTTTTGGCAACACCTACTCAACAAAAAAACAGGAAAATGTAGACGAAGTTCTTCCAGCCCCTCCCGTCTTATTTAGCGCCACGACCATGTCCCTCTGTGCGGTTGGGGAAAAGTTATATTGGTTTGCGTGACTCTCCACAAAAGTGAAATAACAATTGCAACAACAGCCGGTGGGGGCGGGCGGCCTCTGTCCATTTCCACCCGCAGCCCTGAAGCCCACCCACAAATGCCAAAAACAAACAACCGAGCAGGGCAATAGCAGCCACGGCAAAGCAGAAATAAATTCTAAAGTGAAATTAGTATTTTAGTTATCCTGTGCCTGCTCACGAGCCACAAAATGAATAACAAAAAATGAGTATCTGAAGAATGTTCAGGTGGCTCACTTGGTGGTTGCTGGTTACGGACGGGCGGAGCCCCGGAGTGGGGCCGAGAAGTACTCAAAAAGCGCTTTGCCTGGCCGGAGCTGGAGGGGGACCTGGCCAGGTGCCTGTGAATTGCTGTTTTTGGCAATCGAGAATTTGTTGGTGAGCCGAGTGAATAGGCCACAAAGAATGATAATTGAAGGCGAGTTTCGGGAAAGAAAATGGGCGATGGGGTGTCGACTTTGTGCAGATACTCACATTTTAAGCCTTTAATAGCATTAATAGCATTTCACGTTTGGAATTTCAGTGTTCAGTTGCAAGAACTCCTGCAACCACCCTCGCTGCTGCACTACTCACTGTGTGGCAGCGCCTAACCATCGACCTCTTGCATTATTTAGTTGCTTGGCCCGAAAGTTTCAGTCTCCGCCTCCGTTCCGATTGCTGGCACATGCCAAGTATTTCCAATTGTTTGATTTGGATGCGTGCCTGTCCGTGTCCAGCCCTCGCCGAATTTAAAATTAAAATCTATTTGTGAGCAATCGGTGGCACTGGAAGAGGGGCCCTTTCCCCGGACTGACAGCCATATTAAAAATTGTAACGATGTGAGCGGGGGGCAAAAGGTAGTTAGACGGCCGTCTGGGTGGCTGCAGTGGCAGTGGCTCCTGCCCTGCCTTATCCCCTGATTGTTGTTGCAGACTATCCGGGCGCATAGCGGCCCACACCCACACTCGCCCCAGCCAGCTAACCGCATTTGGACAAGCCGGGCAAAGTCATAAGCTTTTGTTTTACTAGCCCCACCGATGTGGTTAGTCCTGGCATGGCATCATTGCGCCATTGGAGCACTGCGCCCCGCCATCCACTCCACTCGGCAATCTCATAAATTGCATGACATGAGTTGCATATGTATGTGCATATATGTACATATAGAAAGTCCTTCCTCATCGCTCTATTGCATAAAATATACAAAAGGGCAGCAGATGCTCTCCCGTTGCTGTCGCACTCCCAGACACGAGCAGTTTATACTCACACATATGCTGGCTGTATGTATCTATCCAGATATGCCCCAAGTGGGGGCACGGAGGGCGTACTTACCGATTGACAATATGCCGGCATCGTTGGGTCGCAGGACGTGCGTAAAGTAGATTTTCAAACCCGAATTATCCGCCATTTGTCGGGCGTGCAATTGGGCAAAGTCGGGCTTCAAATTGTTGTAATGGGTCTCCATTAAATAATATTTGGCCTGTCGCGACTCGATCGGGTAGCCGGCCTCGTGGGGGTACGTGAATCCCTGCGAAAACGGAGACAAAAACCAGAATTACAACGGCCGTCGAAAAAACTCTGAATGGGAAAGAAAGGATGGGCGACGGGAGGGAAATATGTTGAGTGTTTGTTTTTATGCCCGCCCTGAGTGCATGTATGGGTTGGGACTTGGCCCAAACGGAACGGAAGTTGCTGCCATGGCCATGTGCAATTTAAATGCAGCCATCGGAGGGCCCTGCTCCGCCTCCGGTCTTCGTGGCCTTGCGTCTCGTCCATTGGCATTCAATTGCACGGCGGGGCGCCCCTTGGCGGGCAGCAGCCATAACATGCTACTGCATTATGGCGCTCATCTGATGAAATTATGAAAATGCCCCTGCCTCCCGCGACTGTCCTTCTGCAGGACTGGAAGGAGCTGCTCCGAAAACAAAAACACCAAGAGAGGCCAAGAGTTCAGGGGCCAATGGGGCCAAGGTATTTATTTTTCCGGCATACTCTGGCGCAATCGGGCACATGGGCTAGTCGACTCCTTCCTGAAATATGGTTAGTGAACATAATATTTTTTAAAAATAAAAAGTCATCTCTGGAGGTAACTTTAGACATTTCCTATAAAATTGTGGCAAAGTATTGAATCTTCGCAAGGTCTCCTCCGTTTTTTACAAGCACTGCCCGAAAGTATGCTACGATCTGCCCCAATCAGGGTAGTCGCTTCTTCTGGCGGGCTCTTATCCATTATGCCCTTCTTCGTGCCGAAAGAAGGCATTTGCGAACGATAAATTAATATTGCATGGTTATGGTTATGACTGTGAGGGAGGGGAATCGGCGGGAGATCGGGATTCCGTTCTCAGATGCTTACCTCGCTGCCCCGCGACCAGGAGGCCACGATGGCGTTGCATGCCAACGGTATGGACCGGGCGCCGAGGCACTGGCGGCCCTGCTCGCGTGCCATCTCCTCCAGCTCGGCGTGCGCTCCCTGGCACTCGTGCAGCGTTATGTGCTGCAAGTAGTGCACGCTGGACGATGAATCATAAATCGGCTCGTACTGCCAGCCATGAAAAGAAAATGAACCAGAACAGGGTGAGATCGGGTGAGGCAACAGTCGGTGAGGAGTGCATGGTATGGTTGTATTTGATGGGATGGGAATGGGGGATGGGTGCGCGAGGCGGGGATAAATTTTTAATATTTCAATTTGGTTATGCCGAGGCCAAGAGACAACGACAACGACAACGGCAGCGCAGAATGCAGAATGCACAATTCAGAATGCAAAAGCGAGAGCAGAGACACCAGCGACAGCCACTGGCAGACAAAAGGATGCCAGGACGCGGAGGCGACTCTCTGAAGAACTGCGCTCGGCCTTAATTATGCATTGTATTTAATATCGTTTAGTCCTGGCCGAGTGCCGAGTGCCGAATGCCGATGTCGATGCTCCGGCCGCCGCATACCCGTTTACTATAATCACTTAAGCTTTCTTAACAATTCTTGAAAAACGCACTTTAAATTGTGAAGAAAATAAAATCAGTGACTTTTGGCATTATTTCTAATTGAATCTTTTTGATTTAAGCTCAAGCAGATACTCTTGATTTAAAGGATTAAATGATATAATCTTATTAGGTGGTTGTCACATTGTTAATCGAACTAAAATTCTTTAATTGTTTATACTTTTCTATGTAAATACAATTTTTTAAGAAATTTAAGGTGTAATAAATCATTATACTTAAGATTTATTCCTTTCCTTTTGCATTGTTTCTGAAAAAAACTTTCAATTGAAAGTTAATAACTCAAGTTATTAAATAAAATATATATTTGTTAATGGACTACGGACGAACAGAGTTTCTTAAGGGTTGTATTCTCGATTTCAAATTTGGAGATTTTAAATGGGCTGGTAAATGAATGTATATTTTTTTAGGCTTGTAACTTTGCATCCATTTATTTGAAGTCTTAAAAAATAAGAAAAAATGTATCCTATTTGTTTTTTTGTTGTTTTTTTTTTGTCATTAAACAAAAGCCCTTCTTTTCGGCGGCGCATGTGATTCCGCTCATTGAAACAATAGAACCCACAAATTCCAACGGGATTAGGAAGAATATTTGATTGGCTCTAGTATGAACTAGGATTATTAATTTCGCAAAAAAATTAACAAAATGGCGGACCTTTGCAAATCTTTTTTTGGAAAATCGCCTTTTTTCAGCCACAAATCAAGTTAAAAAGTAAGATCTTCTCCAATTTGGTTTATCCTAGTTCATACCATAGCTATAACATATATTTATAGAATAACGTATTCAAATAATTGGAACCGATTGGATTTTAATTAATAATACTGGTTCGAGAAAAACGCGTTTAAAGTTTGAGAAGCAAATTCTTGGGTATTCATTTTATACTATAAAACCTAGGTCCATAAAAAAATTGGCTATATCTTTAAAAGTTTTTGAGTTTCATTTGAAATTTTAAAGGAACATTCTGAAATAGTTATAGATTCGAATTAAATAAAAAAAAATCAGTTTTTTGAAATCGAGAATTGGAATGAGAACCTTAAAAAATTAAAAAAATAAAAAAAAACTTTATATTATTTAGTTCTTGGGAGGATATTGAAAAGGAGTAAGTTGTAGGGGAACCAAGGTCGCTTACCCGGATCAGGTGATGCTTGCGATTGATGTCTTCCAGCTTGAACATCTTGCACCAGAAGAGAGGCAGGTCACCAGCGGGAAGTTCCACATCCTCGTTGCGCAGCTCCAGGACTCGCACGCGCTCGTCATGCGTGGGCGAGGGCAAGGGCATCTGGGCCCGTTGCATCAGGACCATGGGGCGGTAGGGGCGGAACGCGCCGGCCGGGTCCGGAAGGGTGCCGGGCCGCACCGAGCCGTGCGGAGGATCGTGGGCGTGGTACATGTACAGCAGGCGCATCGTGTCGTTCTGCAAGGAAGAGCGGATAATGGCGGGTTGAAAATGAGAAATGTGTAAAAAATTAGTTGCCCAAGGTGGTCTGGTCAAGGTGGGCTGTCGATGGGGCAGCACGGAAGAGGGACTGAGTGGCAGAGTGGCAGCGTGGCGGAATGGCGTTATAATGGCGTTGCAACAACCCAGAAACAGCAGCAATAATGTCGCTGCTGACGTGTACACGGATGCACTGTCTGGCCAGGAACCCTTCCCTCCGGAAATCCCCACTCTCCGCACTCCCCACACCTCCCTGTTCGCCGTTCGCTGGCCACTCGGGGCAAGGTTCGCCTGCTAAATGAAGTACACACAAAAAAGGGAAAAGCTCGCGCCGGCGAGCAGCAACAAAACGACAGGAAGGATGCAAGGATGTTTGCCTGTGGGCAGAGCAGCCCGAGCCGCGGAGGGAGTGGGAGGGACGGAGGCGTTCTGCTTCGGGGCTGCGGCCAGGTGGATGTTTGGTCAGCTGCTCTCGGAGGCTAGAGTGGAGCGTTAGCGATGGTGGGTTAATGGTGCAAATTGCACAACCGGCAGTTGGGCGGGTGGATGCATCCGGGAGGATGGGAGAATGGTATTCCTTGAAGTAATGGCCCCGAATTTCTCGGCTACCGTATATTCTCTCGAAATGACCGCGCTTCATTTATTTAATTCCCCTTTAACGAATTAATTTGGCGCTGCTCCTGGAGCCCTCTCGGCTGCCCGGCCACGTTGCCAAACTTCTGCGGCAGACTGTACTCCAGCTGTCTGGCCCGCTGCATTTGGCTGAATTACATTCCGGAGCCACTCCACTTGTGTAATTTGCACTCACTCTCGAGTCCCGCAACTGCATCTTTGGGCAACCAATTTACACTTAAGATGGGTGCCTCCCAAACATCCGTCTAGCTCAACGAATTCCCCACTTTCCCCGAGCTCTTCCGGAGCAGTCAGCATTGTACCATATTATGCAGGCTCCCAGCTCGGCACTGCCAGTTCCTTGCTCCAAGTCGTATGTATTTTTCATTCGCCATGTAGTTTTAATTGGCAAACCCGAAAAATTAAAGCAGCCATTAAAGAATCACAGCCCGGTCTATAGGATTCCCCGACTGCTCGGCCACCACCTCCGACTGCTGCGAACCCCGGGCTCGCCACCGTTTGTGCCGAGTCGACTGCCGTGGCCCGGGGGCTTTTGGAAGCCAACAGTCAGCTGTCATTGTGTGCACGTCATGTCCACGTGTGTGTGCAGCGACACAGCAAAAACAACAATAACAACACATGTAGCACTCTGGGCGCCAGAGAGTGTGTGTGTGGGGGGTGCTGCACTGCTGCAGTGCAGTGTGGCGGATGCTAAAAAAAAAACAAAAAACCAACGTCGGGCATCCATTTGAATTCATTGTGGCAAAGTGCCCATTGTAGCTGTTAAGTGGAACTGTAGAGTACCATGTTCGACAATTGACGGCCGAGCAGGAGCAGCTCCGAGCTGCGAGCTCCGGAGGAGACCTGTGGGGGGCAGGACCTGTGGGGCCAGGGTCCTTGTTTCTACTTGTTCATTTTGCCAGCAACGAGGAGACAATACTTTAATTAACAATTCCCTTTCCCGCTCCGTCCCCGCGCCGCCAAAAGCCAGCCGGGGAGCTGGCCGAGGGGGCGGAGTGTGTAAAAAACCTGTACAAATGAGTCGGTTGTCCTGGTTGTCCTGGCAAACACTGCGGGCGGTGGGAAACGCGCGCACTAACCGCCCGGCAATCGCCAGTAACAACAACCCACAATAACAGCAGGAGCTGCCGGAGTGGCAGTGGCCGAAACAAAAACTGCTGGCCAGTTTTAAAACATTTGGCCAGGCGACAGGGACAGCCGGAGAAGGATCCGGCACAAAAGTCATTAACGCTGAGGCTACCGAAGCTGACTGGGCCTGGACATGGCCCAGATGTAAAAACACGACCACTGTGGCAAAAAACTCAACGCCCCTGCCCTGGCAGTGAAAGGAAAAAAAAGAGGCCGTCACCGGTTCTCCGGACTCCGGAGTGACCTGTAAACTGTTTCATTTTCGATCTAAGAGCCGTCCACAAAGCAAAAACGGCTGCAACAATGGGTTTCCCTCATTGGGAGCGAAGGGAGTTCATCAAAGCGCCACCTATGGTTGAGTAGTCAAAGCGGCGTAAGGGAGGGGAATCGCAATTACTGAGTTTGGGCGGAAAAAGGATATTCCTAAAGCCAGAGAGGCGGCTGCGATGGATCGAAAAAAAGAGACATATCGGAAAGGGTTTCAGCCCAAAAGGACTTGTTTAAAATGCATCAGAAAATAAATAGGATACCCACTGTACCCCGAAATGGTATTATCTCTCGGGAAGCTAAAACGGTTGTTGGGGCCACCCAAACCCAAAACCTATTAACCCTCCCCGGTCCAGGGCACTCTTACTATGTGGGAACCAAGTGTGAAAAAGTGTGCTCCGAACTATGCACACGCACGACAAGGATGACGGGCAGGAGTCCGGAAAAGCCAGTGGAACAACAACTGCGAGGCGAAAACTAAAATGAAATGAAAAGCTTCAGCAAGGATTACAACCAAAAATTAATGAAAGCAAACTGGCTGCGGTCATTTGCCGTGGTCAACGGTCGGCCAAGGCTTAATTGCCAAAGACGATGACGACGTTGTGGGCAGGGCGGGGGCCAGGCAAGGAAGGGAAAGGAGAGTGCGGTCAGGAACACAGGTTACACTTTAGTGACTGCCGCAGGGCCAGAAGGACTCGACTCGAGGCTAATTGTGACTGCGGCGGTTTCGGGCTTCGATTCGCACAGTCCGAGTCCGACTTGGACGACTCATCAGAGCCAGAGCAGGAGCGAGAGCGGAAGCGAGAGCGAGGGCCGTGCCCCAAAAACCTGCGAGGGTTGCACGACACAAAACACAGGCGCACACACACACCCGACATGCCAGTGCAGCCTCGAACGGAGGGAAACGCTCGACTGAGTCCTGCCGCCTGGTTAAGTGCACTCCAAAGGTCATTTAACCTCTGACTGGGTGGGTTTTCAATGCTCCTTGCGGATCTGGGGTGGCTCCGTCCCCGGGCAGTGGTCGTGGCAGAGCAGGGCCCAGGGCCATTGCGATTTTTTGGCTCAGTTCGCATTCATTAGGCCTGGTTAAGGTGTGAGGGGCATAGATTTAATTCGACTCGGAAGAAGGCTTTTATGGCGGCATTCGATAGCTTCAACTGGGAACTGTCTGGTATTGCAACATGACATTTTAGATATAGGAAACTTATTAATCGGCACATTAGACAGATGATTATCGTTCTGACAGGACTCTTAGGATAGGTCATGTCTGAAATAGAGTCTATAATAGAAAGGTGAATATATTTCCTTCACAACAATGCTTTATGATTGCCATAAACTACTTCAAACAAATCCAGAGCTCTATTCATCACTGCTTTGTGTAGAGCGGCTGGTAAAACTTGAGTTTGTTTCTTATTTCCCTGCCGGGAGGCAACTCTGGCATTCGTTCACACATTGCACCTTTAAGAGCCATTCGTAGTAGTTGTTAATGGCATTGTTATCCTGGATGCGTCCTCTCACTCACGCTCCCTCCGCACACTCTTTGTTTTTTTGCCCACTTTCGTTTTGCCGTTTCAACGCGTTGCCATAATGGGCCAATTGTCCTTAAATGCGGAGCGTGTTCCGCTCGCTAAGTTGGCTGCAGACTCCGCAAAGGCCAGTAATGGCTCTAGCCCTGGTCACGGCTCCGTGCTCCGTGCTTCTTGCTCCTTGCTCCGGGCCAGGCTCAGTGGTCAAGCCAAGGCTGCCGCACCGAAAACTTTGTCTGTGCTGGCCCTGTTTAATGTGGACGTAATTGAAATGCATTTACAATT
Source organism: Drosophila monieri (assembly GCA_035047585.1). NCBI lineage: Eukaryota > Metazoa > Arthropoda > Insecta > Diptera > Drosophilidae > Drosophila > Drosophila monieri. The sequence goes on from JAWNPJ010000027.1 coordinate 12,166,447, forward strand.
GAATTATAAACAGAACAAACAAATGTTGCGCAGGACCCGGCACCCGGTCTCGACTCGCACACATTTACATGAATTCACACTTCAGGGGGAAGCCAACTTGCATTGTGAAAACTTTCCGGAGCAGCTGAGCTCAGAGCTTCGAGAGCCGGGAGCCCGAGGTCCTTCAGCTTCGATGCAGCCCTTCTTTCTCCTGCTCGGCAATCAAATCAACCGTTCCCCAGAAACCCGTGTCCGTTGCAGGCACATGTGTCCGTGTGCATGTGTGGGCACTGGGGTGGACCATGGTGTCTGGGCTTTAAGAGTCTCTGAGCTTTTGAAGCCAAATTAGTGCGGGTCTCTCGCAGTGCGCATCACTCATACGCAGTGTTGTCCCTAATCCTTAAATGGACGCCTTAAAACGGCTTAAGAATTACGGAAATACAAAGAATTCATTTAGATTTTGTGGTTCAGCCCGGCCTGCCTGCGCTTAGAAGCCCAGTCACGTCGACCAATTTTTGAGAGTGCCTGTCGAGGGATCTGGCCCCTTGGTCCATTTGCACTTCCGAAAAGCCATTGAATATCCTTCGGCAGAATGCAAAATGGGATCGAAAACCTCAATTTCTTCGTTTGTTTCAGTATGGCCTGTATTCAGTTTTGGGGTTCTGTGCATTTATGCCACTCGGGTTGTCAGTGGGGACTTGTGAAATGTTTTCGGAACTTTCTGACAGATGATTTCAATAACTAATAGGCAGAAGAGGTCATCAGCTGGACGTCGCCCACCACCCCTTCGGGCTACTGTCTAATTGCCGTGTCAGAATCTGTGATTGCCTCTACCGGAGAGAAATCATTGGGCATTGTTGACAGCCACCTGGATCTGCAACTAACGACACAGCTGGATGCTCGCCGGAGTAGGGACGGGTCTGGGTGGCTTGGCCACCTGGCCGAGGCCGAGGAGTCGGACAAAGGAGCCGACACGAGCAAATCAGAGCAAAGTATTCCCAGATCTGTAATCGCTTTCGGTCTCCTCACATCTCTGCTAAGTGGCTTAATGATTTTTGTTTCATTAAATTGAGGCTTTGGGCCGGATTGCCGAATATTTGGACACATTTGTCCGGCACGTTTCTCCGCTTGTTGTTCGTGCAATTGACATTAATTTGATTTATTTATAGAAGGCAAAGGCCGCCCGGCTCAAGGTGCAACTGCCTCCGGCAATTGCATTTAAATTAACAAATCTAATGAGGTTTCTTCTCGGACTGCCCCAGGTGCTGCGCCGTCTCGTCTCGTCCGTTTACTCACTGAATGAAAATGTTGTTTAAACTGAGAGGAAAATTAATTCTGCTGCCCGTAAATTATTGCAGCAAATGCGTCAAGATTGCCACGAATGCGTGTGTGTGGGTCTGGAGCCGAAACGACGAAGCCCTGGCCCTGGCCCTGGTCCAAGGCGATTAGGTCGAACGTGTAAACAAGACTTAAGCTCAAAGAGGGTCAAAGGACAGTGCCTAGCCAAGCAAGCTCCTCGAATTAGAGCTGGGATTCAGGGAGAGTAAAGGTATCGCTCAAAGTCATATAATCCCGTACAGGATACTCGGACTGCTATCGAAGGGCATTTATTATGGTAACGTGAGGAACTGGAGCTGTTTTTGTTTTTCCACTGCCGTGCATTGGAAACTGCTTCCATATTACTGACACATTTGCAGCTGCTCCCCCCCTGCGTCGTCCAATTCATATTCATTTATTGAGCTGACTGCAACTATATTGTGCCCTGAAAGGGCGCTGGGAGGGGCCAACTGGCATATCCGTTGCTTTATTACATTTCGTTTAGTTTTGGCCAACTGACCACTTTTTTGCGGTTACTTTGTGTGTCTCCCGGATGGCTGCCCGGCTGCCCGACTGGGAGTGTGTATAGATGTGTCTTAGTTGCTCGGACTTTGCGGTTGCTTTGGTCACTAGCGCGGTATTTGGCTTACATCAGAATATGAGCGGAAAAAAACAGACACCAAAGGGTCTGGGGGTGGCCGGGCTTCAGGGTCCCTATCCCCCTGGCACAAAATGAATTTACTAACCGAGTTTGTTTGGAGAGTTTACCAAATGAAAAGCTGAAAAGCAGGGCAAAAAATGCAAGTTTACTCCGCCATTTGACCATAAATAATATAATAAAATAACTACACCGGTCGGGCGAACTATTGCATACTTTATGGCGTCCTGCAGAGGGCCACAAGTGGCCCGAGCGCTCGAGCGCCAGCACACCCCCCACTTCCCAATATGTGGTCTAATATTTTTATAAACAAATTGGATTTGCACCGCTCGGCGGCAGAGGGCGAGGCAGGGCCGTGTGCGCTGCGGTTTCTACATATATGTGCCCGGCTTCCATATATTGTAATTTTTTGTTTTTGGCGAGGTGGCGCCCTCGGGCTGTCAGCGTTTGCCACTTTAATTACTTTGGTTCCAAGGATGCGCAGCTCCAGCACCTTTTTTGTTCTGGCTCTCGGTTCGGTTTGGGCCATTTTGACCGTTTTGGCCCTACCCTGTTGCATTTGACAGGCGACGCCCCGCCCGCTCCCGGGCCGTGTCCTGCATCCTGCCGCGCTGAATGGCAACTCAACTGGGCTCGTTATTTATGACCCCTCCTGCCACTCACCTCGAAATCCGGTCGCCAGCGCCCGGCCGGAGAAATGGCCAAAAATCCCCCCGCACCCAGCACCCCTCGAAAGGGCAAAAAATAAAAAAAGAAAACAAACTGAAATCTCTCTTTGCCGGCTGCTTTGTTTGTCGTTGCATTACTTTGGCTGTTAAATCCTCTGCTAGAGTTTTGTGTTGCAGGCGCGCAGCCAGGCACCTGGCCAGAACTAGGACCAGGACCAGAACTCCACCCATTCGCGCTCTTTCAATATTTGTCGCTTTGGGGCATTAAAACAAACGTTTCCCAGTGCGTTGTGTTGGGTTTGCCTTTTGCCTTGCTCTGGGTTTGTTCTGTTTTCGACGAGCACGTTCCACATGCAGTCCTACTGCCACAATGCCATCAACACGAGTCCGGTCCAGGTCCTTTTCCTGGTCCGGGCCGTCAGTTACCCTCCTAAAACAACACATACCCACCCGCCCCACTCGCAGCGAGTGCGGCACACAAAATGCAAACTTCTGAACGCGAAAATCTCAGCCCGAAAATAAGCGCAACAAGAGGAATACTTTTGGGGGCCCTCCTGTGGCACCGTTTGTGGGATACTCTAGTTTTTTTGGTCCTAAATAATAAATACTACCAAATGGGCAGGACTTGAACAGGCTTTAGCATTAAGTTGAAAAAAAGCGACAAATATGAAAGAGTCAGGAAAGTAAGTAAAAAATGTCCAACCCTTTCGCAAATCGACTCCCTTGACCAAGTCCTGATGGCCTCTGATTCCCTAACACTCCCTCCCTCCAGTTAAAATAAATCTTGGTGGGTGTCGTTCCCTTTGCTGGTCCTTCGTCCTGCGAGGGTGCAATCGCTCGTGAATTCGCTCACTCATTCGATGCTCGTCAACTCGCAAACTCATGTGTAAAAGGGACAATGCTGGGCTCTAACTTTAATAAACCGACTAGTCGGGCCCGGCACCACTCCAGGACCCCACATATAGTCGTATCGCTGAGAGACCACTTTTCAGTACCAGGCAACATCAAAATCCACATTTCACGCCGCCACCCGCACACAGCCACCCTTCAGTGATGGCTCGGTTTTGGGGCTGGTTGTGGATGTGTACTTGATTTTTGGGCAAAGCGGCAAATAACATTTTTGTTTGGCTTTGACGTTGTAGCAATTGCAACGGTTATTCCATTTACTTGACAAATATACAGGCCTGGCTCGGCAATCGTTTAAACTTCGCGGGGAACTTCATCCGGGCCCCGGCCGGCGGAGTGATGGATTGGAGCGGGACTCGAAACTTTTAGCGAGCCGGAATTATGCGCAATTTTTGTTTGGCTGCTCGGCCAGTTTAAAGTGGTCTGGCTTAGACGAGTGTGTTTGTGTTGGGAAGAGGCTTTCCGTGGAAGGGCTAAAAGCGGAGGATTCCGCCCTTTTTTTTTCCTATTTTCGGTGCACTGTGAGCTTCAAAGCAATCAACATGAAACGGCTCGCAATAAACGGGAAAAACATTGCGAGGCGTAATGAGCGGGAAGCGTAATAACGGGGAGTTCCCGGCCCCGGATAGTTCACATTTCGTGGAAGTATTCCTGGGATTTTCTGCCTGCCCAGAGCAGCTCTCCGGCTTGGGCGAAGGTTAATTTCATCATATTTTGGCGACCACTTGAACTTTGCTGCAGCATTAATGGCTTTTTTGTCGAGTGGCTGGGGAGCTGTTGAGCAGGAGCTGCTGACCACCTTGTGCACTTAATTCGGCTTTTAGTTGGCATTTATTTTTTGGGCCAAAGGCTAAAAATGTTCGGTTCTGCTCTTGTGAGCTTGGCACTAACAAAGTGCCAAAGGATTTCCAGTTGGCTGCCTGCTGCACCAACCGAGCTCGCCCCCTCCCCCTCCCAAAAAAAAGGAAAACCCGAAAGACCTAAAAAATTAAATCAATTTGATTCTCGTAGCACACTTTTTGAGCCCAAGTTGGGTTCTTGGCTAAGGGGCCGTTGTATTTTGTTGCAGGCCCTATTAAATTTTTAAGTGCGAGCAGCAACCGCAAGACCCGCAAACACCACACAAGCAACCACTGGCCCCCAACCACTCCACTAATAATTCATTATAAAAGTCAGTGCTATGGTTTTGGTTTTTGCGTTCTGTTGCGACGCGAATCCATAGCCATCGCCATCGCCATCAAAGCCCTCTTGCCCGCCCGCTTCGAGCTGAACAGTTTCGAGCTTATGTCGTGACAAACTGCACACATATGTGGCCCGTAAGAGAGATGTCTGGGTGTTGGGGGTCATGTTTGTGGCACGAATTTGCAGAAAGTCGGGCCGCCGCGAGGGGCACGCGGCCAAGTGTCTGTTCCCCGAAACGCCTTCTCAGCGGAATCGCCCGGCAGGTTGGCAGCCCTTCTGTCACAGGACTTCCCCCGACGGAGCCTTGCGGGGTTGAACTCGTTTTGAGGAATTCGCTTCTTTGATGTAAAAATTGCAGCGGCCATTGGGGCGCTGGGGTGCTAGGGTGCTGGGTCTCTCTGGTCCTGGAGTCCTGGGCTCCCCGGGTCCTTAGCTCGGTTGTAAGTGTTGAAAATTACTGTCGACTTGACTTGTTGCCTTTTTGTTTCTACTTGTTATTGCTCTTGGGGGGACAACAACAGCCCGGCGTATGTGTGCGGGCCAGGACCCCGGCAGGACCCCATTAATGGGCAAAAATTACTGTTTACAATTGGGGAAAGCGCTCCTCCCCCAGCCCCTTTTCCGGTCCGGCTTGAGTGCAAGTTTCGTGTTAAAATAATAAACACATAGCAAAAATAGTAGCGCCATGTGCGGGCCAGGCTGGAGTGGAACCGGGGGCACAATTCCATTACACAACTACTCCAACTTGGGTCCTGGCCCTCGCCCTCGCCCTAGCCCGGGCATAAATTATATTAAAAACAATATTTTTGCCGAGCTTCGAACTCATTTGAACTTCACACGGCAAAGTTTTCCGACCGATTCTTTCTACTCTGCGGTCTACGGTCTTTGGTCTACTATAGTACTCTGTGCAGTTTTTGCATTTAAAATTACCCGGACAGCAAAATGCCGTGGCAAGCTTAAACAATTACTGCAACAACCACACTACGGGGGAAACAATATGAAATTATTATAATGACAATTAGTGTTAATTGTCACTTTCGGCGCGGAATGCTGCTTTCGTCTCTGAATTATAATTTGCCCAGTTTAGCGAAAATTTGCATTTTAAATGAGTTTCTTTTTGCGCCGCTCTCCCGGCGTGTTTGTTGGCCTAAACAAATAGCAGCGGGAACAATAATGACGGCCAAAACATGAAAGTCAATGCAAATTAAAATTTGTAATTACTCAATTATTTTGCACAAATCAAAATAAGAGCTTTTCCCGAAAGTTTAGCCGGAGTGAGGGTTTAGGAGGACCTGGAGGACCCTGAGGAGGCAGCTCAATGACAACTTTATGTCGCTCGTCAGATAGAAGGTTTTTATTGCCGGGAATGGGCGCGGCCGTAAAGATTTTAATGATTTCAAGTGGGCGTTGGGCAATTAAGCGGGTTCGGGGAATTTAATTAAAGCTGCGACAAAAGCGCTTCGGTATCTATTATTGGTTCAAATAAATTGAAACCCATTCATTATCAATCCAGAAAGGCAAAGAAGTTGGGAGGAATAATTAAACCAACTGGCAGCGCCTTGAGAGCCTGGAATTGAGTGATAAATGTATCTCAATCTGTGCATGCCAGCCGTCCTCTAAGCCGCTCGTCATTCCGGCCATAATTCAGCTTCTGCCACTTTTTGTCCGCATTTAAGCGACAAAGTTTGCGGATAACGCAGGAAATCATTAAAAACATTTCAATGAGTTGGAATTGACCAGCGACGCAGTTGAAAACATAATGGATAATGGAAGCCCTGGGAGTCCTTCGTCCTTTCATATTCTTGCAGCTGGAGGAGGAAAATAAAAATCAGAGTTTTAAAATCAAACTGAAATGACGCACTTAATGGCTTTTTATGGCTTATGCTACCACCTCATCCTAAATGTTTGCTTTCTTTTGATAGATTCCCCATTTTTATACATTTACCCCCCCAAATGGGCCAGGTCCAAGACCCATCTGACGTCAGGCCCGCCCTGGTCCTGACTCCTTTGGCCAATTGGTAATTTCGTTATTAGTCACGCTCTTCGCGCTTCATTAATGTTCATTACACACAAATGAACCCACATCGATTGATATTTTTCAGCGCCGGCGTCGCCGATGTTGTCGTTGTCGTTGGCGGTTTTTAGTGGCCGTAATTTTTGTATTGTGGTTGACGTTTTTGCGGTTTGTCTGCCCCCCGGCCAGCGCCCCTCCACCCCCACACATGCGTGCATTTCCGACCTCCCCACCCGCCGTCCTTATTTATTTATGAACCCAAAAAGGCAGGAGCCGGCCAATAAAAGGGGTTGCTCGCTCGGCCAATTTCCTCCGACTGATACAATTAATTATATAAATAAACATTTTTATTTATATTTATAGGAAAATTTGTCGAGACAAGCTCCGAGCCTTCGCCCAGATACGCGCACATATGCTCTGAGCCCGGCCGGCGCGTAACCCCTATCCGCATAGGGGTTGCCCGCGGGCAGGGAATTTATTGAACACGCTTAATTGAACACTGGCAACTTGAACGGTTGAGCAGCTGATTGACTCCGCCTCCGCGCCAGTCTCCAGGCCCTGCTCCGGGCTGCTCTTCCCTTGAACCATTTTTTGTTCAACTTTTTATGACCTTTCGCCGGATATTCCGGGCTGGGTGAAATTCTTGGAATCGTTGCAAGTTATTTAAAATAGGATTTTTTTATTATGCGCTTAAACAGCTGGAAATTTTGTTTTGTATATTAAAAATTCAGGTCCTCCGGTGCTGGGCTCCTCGCCGGGCTAATTTTGGGCAGCCGGGGTGTGGGGATTATGCCACTTGAGCGGCTTAGGCCGATAAATCCATATGGGCTGGCGTGGCTGCGCTTTGAAGTGGCACGAATCGAAAAATTGATATGATTAGATTCGAACACGGGCCAAAGGGTTCAATATTGAATTATTTGGAGAGGGGATGGATCTAGCACTAGAGCATATTTTCCCTGGAAGGTTTTCAGCCCTTTCAGACGCTCATTAATTTCAAAAAGATAATGGGGGAGGGCGGTAGTGGTGGGTGGGTGGTACAGCTGTTGGAGAAACGCAAACAATTAATAAATTTTTAAGTGCACGGCAAATCATGCCCCGCACGCAGACCTCAAAGTTCTGGACAAACCAAACTCAAACCTTGCAAATGGCTCTGCACATAATACATTATTAATTTTCGCCACCCCCCGGCTCCACCGCCCCCCTCTGGATGCACAACAAACAGCGCTTAATTTGCCAAATGGTTGCTTCTGCTTTTCCACTTCTCCGGCCACTCCCCCGCCCCCACTCAGGCGCTCTACTGCACTTAATGCAAAAAACTGCAAGTTGTAGTTTGCTTTTTATTCATGGGACAGCGGAGGGGAGTGGCGGGGCTGGGGGACAGCGCATATTCAACGCGAGAACGGGCAAAAGATGCAAAATACCTTCCCAGAAAATTGCACAAAACGGAAATCGGCGGAGAAGCTAAGTGAAAGCAGAGCTGAAATAGTAGGGACTTCTTATGTAAGAAGTAACAAGGCAAGAAGGTTCCATACACGACTAGGAATACCCTAACTATGTTCCAAAAAGTAAATCTGCCTATGGGTAGGAATGGGAGATATGGAGCCATGTATGGGACAGTTCCTAAAAACTGACGTCGGGAAAACATTAAACATTATTATTTCCTATGGTGGTCTGACTCTTTTTTTAAGGAAGGGTAGGTCTAGTGCCCTAAAAGTAACAAAACTCCGCTTCAAACTGAAACTAGCGCCCCCTATTTGCGCAGCTCCCCCACTCTGAGTAAATTGTAGCTGCGAACTTAAGCGAATTGCGAGGAGCGGGGTCAGCTAAATAGAAATTCATTAAAAGTTTGCATTGTGCTCGAAAATTGCCCGCAACAACACTTGGCCGAGGACACAGCAGCGCTGGGCACTGGCTTATTGCAAACTAATTCGGCCAGGACGATTGGCCAAGCGATTTTTGCGGCTTTGGCCCAGCAGCCTCGCTGGTGACGCGACGAAATCCAATTAATGCGCTAGACAAATAGAGTCCCAGGGTTCCCCCACAGATTCATCCTTGGCACAGGACCCGGGGGAGTGGGCGGCCCCCAGAGCTAAACGCTCTAACGCGATAAAGCAATAACCAAATGTGTCTAGAAACAAACACACATCCCCTCTTTTCGGGCTCTTCAGGCCCACTATATCTCAATATGCGTATGTCTGCTGCGGGTCGGGGCATCCCTCGTCCTTGTCGCCATGTCTGGCATATGTGGCCTTTGCCGTTTCCCCGCGCCGGGCGGCGGAAAGAGTGTTTGTGCGCTCCAGCCACGCGCTTTGTTTACTTAACTTAACCGGAAAGTTTTCTTTAAGATTTACGCTCAAGTTAGACGTGATAAAAGTTTTATCACTATGACTGCTCCGTGATATCTGCTTTCATGGCTCTGATGGAGTGCTTAGAGGTGGCTGCCGATGAAGAGATTCCGATTTCCCGGCTAATTGCGCAACCAATATTGGGGATTGAGCCAGCTTGGAGTGCAGCTAATAAGCAGCTGCTGGGGTTATGTTCGATTGCAACCCCAATCCGGAGTCTTTAATCTTTATTATTCTCTCCGACCCGAATCCGGATCCGGGGAGCAACGATTTGCTGATTCCGCGTGCTTAGCATGTTATTTGTGTTTAATTTTTCTGAAATCAGAGTCCTGGCCATAACACGCAGAGAAATGAATAAAGTTTAAGAATTATATGGACTATGGAGGGTCAAAGAGCAAAGGACTATATGATACAAGATATCTTCAAGTGTGAAAGAAGAGCTCTGGTGCTTATATCATTTCGGTTCGGAGGGCGGCACTTGTTTTGAAACTTTTTTTATTAACAGAAGCTATGAGTCAGTCGGAAGGACCACTTCCAGCGGACATAAATTTCACTTGGTCCCGGCCAAACTTTGGCCAGTATATCTACTTAACGTCGCCGAAGGACTCTGGGAGGACTCACCGTTATGGCGATGTCGTGACTGGCGTCGCATGTGTCCAGCTTGCGTCGGAAGCGGAGGACGGTGTGCGTGGCGTTCTCATAGCCCAGCATCAGCATATAATCCTGCGAGGGATCCACCACCGGCTCGGGGTTTCCATTCCGTGTGACGTGTCGATCCTGTAATGAAATGCAGCGAAAACGAACGGGGATTAATGAGTGGAAAATGCGAGAAAAATGCTTAATTTACGCAGAGCTCCCGTGTGAGGCGACATTAAGGAGATTTCGGGTTTCGTTTGGCGTGATTTCGGAAATATACTTATGTCATTAACCAAAGAAGTTGCCGGCGACACGCGCTGCCTCCGGCACTAGACATAAAGATGTTCGTGTGTACACCATTCTTTCGTGAAATAGTTGAAATATCCCAAAAGAAGGCCTTGGCTTTCTCGCAACACTTTGGCCTTTCCAAGTGTTTTGACAGAGCTGCCAAGTTAAAGGTTGTACGACTAGTTTTGCCCAGGATTGTGGCAAGAAGCAAAGGAGCAACCCTTTTCGGTTTAAAAATACAAAACTTACTCTCCACACACGCCCCTACCTCCCCACCCCCTATGTGTATCCTCTTCAGTCCGCTCCATTGGGCCCTTCGCCTACGATTTTTTGTTGGCCATGTTGGCCAGGCCCGGCGAACTCGGAGCCAGCTATCCGGGCGGAGGGGGCTGCGCGGGTGTATGCAAATTCTTATACATATACCAACACGACCCCTGTCTGCCAGCACAATATTTGGAAAATGTTCTCGGAGTTTGTTGTGGCTGGGAGCCGGGGGAGGCGGGCGACAGGGGACGGGAAGGATAGGTGCCTGGTAAAAGGATTCGGCTTCTCATATTGGCAGCTGACTGCAAATGGGCGTTATGCTTGCCATCTTCCCCTGTCAGTCCCATCCCAAGCCTCTTCATCTTTTTGTTATTTGGCAAAAATTTTGATGATGTTGCCAAAGTCAAAAGTAAAGTGGCTGAGTGGAGGCACCACCCCACCCTGCGGCCTTCTTCCATAATTGAAGCTGATGGAAGCCCGGGAGCTCCATAAAGATATTTTCCGAAATTTATTGATTTAATTATTTGCCGGCGCATGGAGGAGTTTTTAAAGGCCCTGGAGAAGGACTCCTTCAATCTCCTTTATTGCGACTGTGTCCTGCGTCATTTTGCCAACCGAATGCGCAGCTGGTGGTCAGTTTTCCGGCAATCCTCCACCTGAACATTTGATTTATTTCCGTTAATGCTCCGTCCTTTATCACACTCGGCAGGATGTGCACTTTCCCAAGCTGTTTTATCCCATCTGACAGATTATAGCGCATAGAAAAAAGTTGTCTATTCGTCTTTCCTTCAGGCCCTGGCCCTGAATGCTGAAATGAGCGTTTTCCATCATCTAATTACGGCGAAAAGTTGCCACTCACACACGCCCGACTGGCATGGATGCCACCCCCTCACACCTGGGGCTGGTGCAATTAATTTGCCCTAATTTATATCATCTGTATCCCGCTCTCCTGCGTGATGTTGCCGCCCGAATTACATGCCAGCATTTCATTAATCATATCTCAGGCCCTGCGCCATTTGCCATTTTAGTTGGCTAATTAAAAGTTTTTTCCTCCTTCGGCTACGACTGCGGCTGCGACTGCCTTCGCTCTGGCGAGCGTTTACAATAAATTTTGTAGCAATATTTTCCATCTATGGACCACACAATCGTCCTTGTCACAGGCCCCTCCCCCTCCCCCTCCCCCTCCACCTAGTATATGTGTATATTTTTGGGTAATCTGGGAACGCATAATTCAAGATCGCAGGCGCGCAGTTCCTCTTCCCGTTGCCTGTTTTGCACAGCTTCCCTTTTAATTTTACATTATCTCGCCAAACCCACACAAACAGCGCCAGATAGCGAGTCCTAGGCACAGACACAGTCACACACATATTATTCACACAGTCATACCTTGACATGGTTCCCGCTTATCTAGGAAGGAGAGACAGGGCGAGCGGGAGCTGACGGAAATTAAAAATACGCGCTGCAATGTTGCAAGCAGCAAACACGGAGCGACGTTATCAAAATCTGCGTGTGCGTGGGCGTGGCCCGCGGAGGAGGGCGGCGCAAGGGGGGGGGGGGGACGCTTGCCAGGGGTCGTTGGGGGGTAATTATGCAAAAAGGGAAGGCGCATAAATTTGCAATATTCTTGGAGTTGCTCTCAAATGCCAACGACGTTTAAACTGCCAGCTAACTTTTTTTTATGGGTGTGTGTGCCTAGGAGTGTGTGTGTGTAGGTGTCCGCCCAAGGAGCAGAGATGTCGCCAATGTCGACTGGAGGAGCTTCCGAAGAAGGGTATTCGAACACATCCATTGGGTTTGAGCCTTTTTGCAATTGAACGCAGAAAAGTATGCTACGAAAATGGATTGCTTCTGTGGGGAATATCCTGCAGGAGACTGGATATGCTTCTTGAAGCTTACACCCAATCTCTCCGAAATTTTTTCATTTAATTCGAGGGATAGAGCATTCGAGTTGCCACTTAGCTGCAGCCGGACTCTGACGATTTCTTCTTAAGTTGCATGCCACGTTGGCTCGGCTCTACTGTTGTACTTGTCGCGGCTCCTCAACTCTGTGCTCCTTGACACCCTCGCCGGATCCCCAGCCCCTCCGTTGTCAACGCACACGTTTTTTTAATTGCTGAAATTTTATCACACCTTCATGGTTCGCAGGACTCGTAAATTGTAATCCTTGCGTCGCTCGCCTCCCGACTACTTCTGCTTGAGCAGCGACTCCGGCGAGGACACCTCCTTGCCCTGGTTGGCCTTTTTGCGATGTTGTCATTAACGTCGCTGCCTCTTAAGCATTTAATAGCCTTGTCAAGACTTTAATGCCTTTTAGCCGAGGCAGCTCCTCTAATACTTGTGCGCTATAGGGGCGGGGCGTGGCTGGGGGGAAATCAATAAAGGCAGCGCACAAATTAAGCACCTTTTGAGCTTTTTTCCCCATCCCGACCTGCTCTGATGGTTTACTTTGCTTTTCCAGGCCGCAACGTAAATTTAATAGGATTATGCAGCGGGGATGTGGCAGGAGGGCGAGTCCTTCGAGTGCAACCCTTTCTGGCCCACACAACACAAGTGTAATTGCTCTGATTTTCGCTTGATGGAAACTTTTCACACCCACACCCCCGAGGCAGCCCAAGCCGCCCGATCCGCCCAAGTTTTGTTATGCCAAAAACAAACTTCGGCAATTTATGATAATTCAACGTCAGCTGGGACAGTTCAGTGAAGTACATTGTCCCGTGGAGGGGGAGTCATCATCGCAGCTCCGCTCAAGTCAACTGAACTCATCTGAACTGACAGCTGGCTAGCAGGGGGTCGTCTGAGGGCCTCAGAATATGCTCGGAGCACACATTAAACTTATTGTCAGATCCTGCCACTCGCCCACGAAAGCCCGGCCTCGTGTACAGATTTTCTCCGTGGAGCGAGTCGTACATAGAAAGGGTTGGCCTCCGCTCCCCCGGCCTCTGCCTCGCCCGTGCCACTACACATATTCCACAAATATCCTACATGTGTACCTATGTATAAAGGCGAAGAATGCCTTCAGAGAGTTGCCTGCAAAGTTCTGACCCGACCCGAGTGGAGCAGGAACGCCCTGCTCTGACGAAGGTTTTCAGCTTCCGACAGGTTTCTTTGATTTAGACGAAGTGCGCTCTGGGGAGGCCATCGGAAAAAAAGGCATATTATAAAAGTGCCGGGCTTGGAGATGTAATGAACTATTGATTTCTGTATTTTAATTTTTGATGCAAACTGTTGGAGCCCCCCTCTGCGGCACGCCTCTTCCGGCTGCCAACTGCTTCAGCTATCTATTGCCATTTCCAGTGCCAAAACTGCATGCAGATCCCACCCACACTCCACTCCGACTTGCTCCCCGCATCTTGTTAAGTTGGTGGCATTGTAAATTGTTTTCCTGTGCACTGCTTGTCCTTCCTTTCCTGCTCGTTTCCTCGCCCGCCGGCATCCCAGCCTGCCAGCCTGCACTTGATGTATGCCACAGGAGCTTCTTTGGATCCCCAGCTCCCCCGGCCACCACTCGCCGCGCTTGTTTTGGCTTAGGAATTGATGGCGTCGCCGCCGCCGTCGCTTAATGCCTTATGTACATTTGATTACGTATACGCTGTGTTGCCTGCCTATTTGCCCGAAGGAGTGCACAAAGTACAGAGGTAGTTGCCAGAGTGTGTGTTGTGGTATATACCTCTGTGCTCTGTGCTTGTGTCAGCGCCAAAAAGAGAACGCGCCTCCGGGCAAAGTCATCAAGACGAAATCTCCGCCCAGAATCAGGAACCAAACCAATTCCAATTCGGAGACTCCTCAGAGCCCGACGATGCTGCTGATGAGCGGCGGAAGGGACTGGGATGTCGGGGGACTGGGATGGCTGATGATATTGGCATTGGCAGACGACTTCAGTTGGCTTAAATTACCGCTGCGAGCAAGTATATCAATTAATATAGTTAAAGTGCGTTCCGGGGGCGGGGGATTGGAGCTCCATCATCGGTCGAGAGCCGAACATGCTTGTATCCTGCCAACAGAGTGCTCTCTAACGCAGGACTCAGGCAAATTAAATCGCTTTGGGTCCGTCCTGCCCGTCCCTTTGTCCGCCTGTCCGTTCATCACTCAGCTCGAAACTCATCTTCAAGTGCTGCATGTGTTTGCCCAACCCTAGACTATCTGGACTATCTGGACTATCTTGCTGCGTAATCATCAAATATATGCAGACTCTGCAATTGCTAGTTAATATTTTATGAAATCAAACAGCAACAAATTGTGCAATGCAATGCAACTTGGCTCCCGCCTCTCCGCTTGGATGGCAAATACTGGATATAGCCAATCCATGGGCGGCCATCGCTCTGCTCTCCGGCCAAGCGAGAAAGGGCATTTTATTAAAATGGAAATTGCCCAACGGACTTTTGGCTTTTATTTTAGATTAAATATCAATCACTTTGTCTTGTCCAGTCACTGAGGCCATTTGTAAATCGGCGGAGGGCTCCTCCCCATTCGCATTACACTTGAACATCCAGTGATTATTGGCAAACCATCGCTGGCATGTAATATATAAATTAGTGTCTGCCATTTGTCAGCCCCCTCCGCCCGCGCGGTTCGATCCATTGACGCTGTAAGCACCATTGGACGTGGCACAAAAAGGCATATTATGACGATTGAAGTGGCGGGGAGAGCCGAAGGGCGCTACGTGGCGGAATTAAATGCATCTGCAAACAATCAAAATCAAAGTGGAGCACATCGCGATGCAAAAAACGGACTTCCGGCTGATGGAACTGAACAGTGAGAACACACAAATAATGGCTAATGGAACTTCCTCTGACCAATACCGGTTCATAGAATGCCAATTCGATAGTGACATGACCTGGAGAGTGGGCGGAAAATGTATTTGTAACGAAATCATAACCTGTCGAGCGGGGAAGGATAATGGCATTGTGTCCTACCCCTAATTGGGCCAAACTCATCAAAGAGACTCTTTAATTCCGAAAGTCAACGCTTGTTTAATTTGCCACTTCGGGGCGGTGGTCCCCCATTGTTTAAAGGACTCTCCCGTCCGCAATCTCAGTGGCCCGGCCTCAAGGGGCAACTTCACTCGCCCATTTGCATTAAACAATTTCTCAAAACTCGCAACTCGATGGCTGTCCATAAACATCGAGGCCGAAGGGTGGCGACGCAATGGCAGGCGGGCCAGCAACCCTTCCGACTAGTGCTCTCAATTAATGTCATGTACACAACCCACTTAGCTAGTCCCCACTGTACTGCGGCTCGTCGTCAGTGTGACATACATATCAAAAAGGCAAATTCAATTAACAAACTTTGCACGTCACTCAAAATTAACTCCAGGGCGTTCATCCAGACATCCCTCTGGTCGGATGGTCGGATGGGCGGCTGGGTGGCTGTCCCTTCCCCATCCCTGGTGACAAATGCACAAAAAACCAAAGAATTATTAAAAGAAACAATCGGACAAAGGGAGACCATTTTTTGCGTATCGCTTTCAATTGTCCGAGAGTGCCGCCCAAGCGCTGTTGGCCCTGCTCCTCTGCCACGCCCACCCAGCTGCGAGGCGGATGCGAGTGCGGATGCGGATTCTCCCGCTGACGGGCATGACGACGATGACACTCTGCTAAGTGGCGAGGGATGGTCGTCGCATTATATAATAATGCGTTTTTATAGTAAAATGGAATTATAAAGACGAAAAATTGTATTTGTCATATTGTTAAGCTGACGACTGTCAGTTTTTGTGGTCGTATCTTTTCCAGCTGGGTTGTGGGAGGAGAGTGGTTGGCATTATCCTGAAGTGCGCCATGAGACAGACAGCCATCTATCCTTCTGTGTATCCTTATACGCTCCCAACTAAGATAATTTGAATTAAAAGGTAGAGGCCGTTCTGCCTGGCAGTGTAATCCCATCGCCCTTCACACAACCCCCAAGACACATCGAAACCACTTTTTAAAAGCGATCTGTTACGGCTGCCATCGAAATCTGTTGAATGTATCTTCCGCCCAGACAGACAGCCGAACAGCCAAGCAGCCGGACCCGAAAAACTAAAAGCTAATTCAAATAAATTCCCAATCCCCCTGTGCATTTTTAGCTGCGCAGCCTCTTTGCGTGGGAGTGGGTGGAGGCACGGGAGTGGGAAGGCCTGTCTACGTGTCGTTTACCATAAAGGGGGAAGGGGCGGGGATGCTCTTAAGGGCTGCATTTATGACACTCCATTTGTCAAGCGAATGAACGACGGCTGAATGAAACGAAACGAAACGAAGCCAGCGGAATGGATGGAAGTGGAATGAAAGCCAGAATTGAGGGATTGGCATCGAGATGTGTGTCCTGGGTGCCCTTGGTGTCCTGGGGGTCCTGCTGGCTCTCCCACTCCTTTCTTCTGACACTGCGAATTCAATTGCGCTTTGGTTTCCAATCACAAATCCTCGAAATCTATCTCAGCTCTCGCCTGACAGCCAGCACCCTTCGTCCTTTTTCGATTCGCAGGAGTGTGTTTTGTTTGAAAAAATTTTGCATTTCGACGCTGACTTCAAATCGCCTGACATTGACGTTTATTAAGCGTTTTTGACACTTTCTACGCCACCAGAGAGTTATCTCAGAAAAATGAACTTCCACTCAACCCTCCTCCTCCTCCATCCTCCATCCGCCGGGCTCCGGTCCTGCCCCGCCCCACCACTTAACCACTCAATGTCACTGGCAGATTGAGGATTGCCACTGACATTCGGATTATATCCCTCGGAAAATGTTCGGCTATTTAATATTTGTGCAAAATTTTATTTTAATGAGCGAATGGTGGCTGGCTGGCTGGCACTCTTCCCGCATATTTTCCGGGCTCTTGACGCGTATGTGTCGGGGTAACCTTTCGTGGCAGCTGCTCCTTTTATTTGTTTTTTGGCTTCTGCTGTTTGCGACTTTATTGTGGAGTTTGACAAACTGTCACTTCGGAGGGTGGCTGGTCCTTGATATCTGACTGAATTCCACAAAGGCGCCATTGCCGGAGCAGCAGCGAAAATTAAAACCAGCCAAGATAGCAACTGCTCATTAAATGTTTCCAAGTATCCGCCCTCCCACTCACGTACTTGCCGGCCTCCGTTTCTGCCGAAAAAATTGCTCATTTCCCGAAAAACGCTCGTCCAAATCCTTTCCCTAATTACTCGTCCAGTTGCGTGCTCCCTTTTCGGTCCAATTTAGTCACTCGGAGGCGTCCCATCCGCTCCACATCCGCCTCCCCGTCCGCTTGGCCTATTATTAAGGCCATAAATCCATGATCGCTTTGATATGAGGCTCATCTGCCTGGGCCGGCTCCGTTTTTATTCCGCTCCTTGCGAAATGTCCCAAAACGTGCCGAGATGTCGAGGGCCCTTCGGCCAGTTTCCAATTTCAGAGGGAAATGTTCAAAAGTCGGGCAGGGGTGGGTGGCCCCAACCCTCAGCTCCAACCCCATCCCCCAAAGAAGATAAAAAATGTAAATATCATTGTTTGCGTCATAGTCGAGGGGCGGGGCTAATGGGTGGCCGGGGTGGTGGGTGGCTGGCAACTGGCGGCCAAAAGGCGAGTTCTGGGAAAAAGGTTAACAACGACATTGGCATTGTTTTCACTGCCGGAGAGCGACTCGGGAAACACGTTTTCGCATCCTCCCCGTGCCGTGCCCTGCCATGCCGTGCCGTGCCGTTTCTTTTCTCTGATTTTTGACAAGTTTGCAAAAGGTTTTCCCCCTGCGGCCCCAGGGGAACGAACACCTTATCACCAACTTATTGCATCCGCCGGCAACAATTTCAAGAGTCTCGGCCTGTGAGTGTGTGCCTGTGCTTGTGTGAGTTTCCCCTTTCTGGACCCACACACACACACACTCTTGCAGCAAAACACTCTGAGAGCTCCCCCAAACACTTTGTGTTGTTGGTTTCGGCGCCCGGGGGCGGCTACGTAAAACGTTTTAATTACATTTGTATGTTAAAACTTCAATTGACGCAGGCATCGCCTGGCGCCCCAGTCCTTAGTCCTTTGCCCCTCGGGCTTCTTCTTCCTCCCCTGCTATCCCCTGCTGTTGCCGTTGCCCCAAACGCTTTTGAACTTTAAACGGGGTTGCGAGTGTGTTTATGTGGGTGTGTCTGGAGTGGCCGATTAGGATATAACTAGATTCCATTTGCCGGCGAGTTTTTGATGAAGGTAAATGGCAATCTAGGAATAGATTCCCTGTAGCCCGAGTCCTGGCGAGGGTGTATAGTCTGGCAGCACATTAAGATTACAATTTCATGTTTTCTGTACAACTCGTAGGCCTTGCAATTGGGAAAGGGCTTCACTAATTTACATGTTCATTTCGCAGGGTATCCTATCATTCTGGCTACCCCGCACAGTCCTACTTGTTTTTATTTCCTCTTACCCCCAATTTAATTTAACTAAATTCGAATCAAAAGCTCAAGCCAAAAGCAAACAGCCACCAGGAGGAGGAGGGGCCGAATTAACCAAGTCCTTGAAACCAGCTCTTGGCTTCGGCCGGAGGAGCTCCGTGGCTTTCCCTCCTCGAGGGACGAGCGCAGCTGAGGAGGATGTGGAGGGAAGCTGTCAACCTAAGCGGCTAACACTTGTGTGTGTCAATTTTATTTGATGAAAATACAAACACAAACAGAGAGACAGGGACAGCGAGATAGGGGAAGCTGGCTTGTTGCTATTTGTCGAGCGTTGTGATTGCTGTCGCAGGCTGTCCTTGCAGCCAGGACACTCTGGGCCAGCTGCCATCCACTCGGTCCCCTTTTAGGGCCAAGTGTTATCGGTAAACAAATAAAAAAACACATTCGGAAGAACGGAAAGACCAGCCAGGGCCAGCCCATGGGCCTTATCCTCTCCACCGCCCGTCCTCCCCGTGTGTACTTAAGGGATAATTTTCCACCCACACCCCACCCACTCCCACAAGCTCGCATGTGGCATGTGGCAGCACTCTCCACTTATTTCATTGTTCGAGAGCAATTCCCCAATCTTAATTCACTCAAATTCGATTATTGCTCCGTGCACTTTTGGGCTCTGAGGTTAAAATAAACTTTTTCAGCCAAGAAGTCATTTATTTCAACGCTTAAATGGCAGGGGCAACGGCTCAGGGAGTACGGAATGGTCGAATAAAAAACAACAAATAAAACGGGGGCCCTGGGCTATATGGCGAGTGGAACCCCAGCCAACCTGCAGCAAGCAACAATAATAATAATGCCGGACAAACAGGGAGTTGAATCGGGCTTTCGAGGGTAAGATCGGATGGTAAGTCCTTTAAACCAAAGTTAGAAGCAACAATTTCATGTTTCAGAATCGAAAATAACCAGATAATGGCAGGAAAATCTTGCAGGATTAGCCGGGAAATGAGAAAATGCGATCATCCGACTTCTGGCTGACTTCACTTTCAATATCCGGCATCCAATTACATTTTTTGCCGGCCCACACTCCGGAATTATTGTTATTTATCAGCAATTATTTAGGCACATCTGCTATCTGCGGCCACCACGCTCCAGACACTCCGGAGACGCGCCACCCCGCCGGAGTGACTTCACACATCCCCAATTACTTTACCTGCCAGCTCATTGCTAGATTAACTCGATTGCCTCGAACGCGGAAGCTCTACGAGTTCGTAGCTGCAACCCCGGGACTAGGGCTCTGAAGCCCCCGACTAGAAGTGGCCAAGTGGCCAACCCCCGAGACGGGGCTGAGCTGTATCTGTTTAAATTTTACTTTCTGCGTTTGTGCTTTGTCTCTGGAAGCGTTTCTGTTATCCTTGTTACAGTGCTTCACCTCCACCTCCACCGATCCCGGCCTGGTTGAGTCACTCCCCCGTACAGTGGTGGAGTTTTATTGGACTGGGCTGGGTGCTCCAGTGCTCACCTTTCCACAGGCACACCAATTCTGGCGAGGCACGCACACCCTCTGCGAAGAGCAATAAAATAAAAATTGAAAACACAAAGGATTTATAGCTCCAATAGGTTTTCAAGGAGCCTTCAAAAGCCCGGCACAATTGCTACGAGGGCTGGAAAATCCGAGCTCCGGGTTACTGCTGTTCTCAGCTTTCAGGCCGAATCGAATTTTTCGGCTATAAGCTTTGGGCGAAGCGACTAGAGGATACTCCATACTGATTTCTAATTCCAGTATTGACATTTTTCGTACTGGATTGGCATTCCCTGCTAGTTTAAAAATATTACATTGTCTTTTCATTTGTGGACTGAAGAGTGCGTTTCCGAGGCTTGTAGCTTATATGTCCTTCAAAGAGCTCTCTTACAGGGTAGACATATATAAAAGGAGATATATTTTAGCAGCCATTTCATTGTTTATGTGCCGGGGTGTGTCTCTGTCTGTCTGCCCCTCTGCTCTCCCCACGGGCTTTTGGGCGTCCGTCCCACCGCCCCTTGGTGGGCATATGGCGCCCACAGATTTAACTTCTCTGATTATTTTTCCACTTCCGGCTGCTTGCCGCCCATCCGCCCATCCACCCAGCCGGCTGCTCTACCTTTTCTGCCCAATTTTTACATTGATTGAAGTATTTTCCGTTTTGTCGGCTTTCGCACGCCTCGGGCCATGTGGCTTTCGGATTTGGCTTTGTCTGCCTTTTAGACACATGCAAAACAAACAGGACCAGCGGGGTGGGGCAGGACCTTCATCCTTCGGCGAAGGTGTAAATAAATATTCTTGGAATTCGTCAGGCAGCAACGAAACTTTTGTGTCCTCCCGCACGCCTTTAATGAGACGGAAGCGGCTTCCAGAGCTTTTTGGAAGCAGTCCCTATTTCGGGGACTTTTCCCTGAGCCGACTTTGGTTCGTTGATGGTTCCATCTTTCATTTCGCCACCGACCTCAGGAACAATAAAAAAAAGCCGAAGCTGTTGGTGAAATAAAAATAAAATTACTTAAAATTTGTCACAATAAGCCGGTGCTGAGTGCCTGTCCTAGCTCCGAGCGGCCGATGTTTGACTTTCTGGCTTTCCTTTGTCTACTTTCCCTCGGTGCTTCCTTGTATTATTAAAATTGTTTTAAATTGCTAGGGACGAACCTCTAATAGCCGAGCAACAACGCCAGCCAGCACTCTAATGGACCATATTGTGCGTTTGGTTTTCGTTTTTATTGCGAATTTAGGCATCATTAGTTACGGTTTTTTAATAAAAGACCAACGGCAGTGCCGAATGTCCTCCGACCGGACTCCGGACCCGACCAAGTTTGATTTGTGTGCATTTTGACCGCCTTAAGTGCGCCTCTGGGTGCCATTGTCCGCCCGATGTGGTCAGGCTTTGTTTGACTTGGAGAACTTTGACGGAAAGTTGAAAAATAAAAAGTTTTCTCCACGGGCACTTGGCCGCAGCAAAGGGACAAGTGTACTCGTATTAGCCAAAGCTGTTGCCCCGAGCTGGCCCTCAGTTATCGAGGCCCATGTCCCCCAGAGCCCTGGTCCCCGCCCGGATTTCTAATTAATTCCCCATCTCGCATAACCCGAATGCCTTGGCACAATCGAGCCCCGAATGCCTTTATGAACGTACATCAGAAATACTTATGCAAATAACTCAGCGGCTTACCCGCCCAGGCCCAAGAAACTACCCGCTCCGAGTTCCCAATCCGGGCTTAGAGCTCGGAAGCTGCACTTGTCTGGAGACCTGGGCTGGGGTCTCCGAGACGGAGTTCACAATCTGCGGCACTTTAACACCTACCTAAGCGGGCAGG
Source organism: Drosophila monieri (assembly GCA_035047585.1). NCBI lineage: Eukaryota > Metazoa > Arthropoda > Insecta > Diptera > Drosophilidae > Drosophila > Drosophila monieri. The sequence goes on from JAWNPJ010000027.1 coordinate 12,188,355, forward strand.
GCTGAGTCAGAAAAAACTACCGACTGATGACTGGCCCAGCAATCATTTTTCATGCTAAGCTCCAACGTCAGCCGTTTGGTTTATGGCCTTAATCCTTTTCTACATAAATGAGACCCGCACCCGTTCCCGTACCACTACCCGTACCCAACCCAGCTCAGCGAATGCCACGCATTTCATCATTAGTCACCGCTGATGCCGTTGATGCCCAGTTCCAATTGCCCAGTGCCAGTTGCTGGGCTCTTTCGATTCTCCCTGCATGTGGCTACCGGGCTTCGAGCGGGGAGGGATTTGGCATCAGGGCTATGCAATGCGACAGGGGGCAGTGGCAGGGGCCACTGTGGCATTGCGGCGGCCTACGCATTTACTTTCGAGCGTATTTATATGCGGATAGCCGAGTGTGTGCGCCCCGCCCCATGAAATAATCAAGCGGCGAAGCGTTGACTAAGTACCCAGGAAGTGCCAAGGTTGTTGCACTCACTCCCCGTCGCTTCTAATCGCTGCTCCCCCTCCAAGCACCAGCGTCCAGTGGCTTTTAATTAACACGCTGCCAGGGCAGGGGATGCCGAGTCCGGATCCTCGGCCGCAGCATCCACAGACTCGTCATGATAATCATTCTCTCCATCATCATTATGAGTTTCGGCGGCTGCTGCTATTTCAAAATCAATTCCATGCAGTTTTTGTTATGAGCGTGCAGAGAGAGAAAAGTGTCTAAGCTAAATGGGATACGTATCCCCTTGGAAGTCTTGGCAACAGATACACTGCTGGGCTGTTTGGAGTAGTCTTCCCCTCAGTGTAATCACTTGTCGCCCCTCATCTAGTTGCTGGCATGCATATGTGTAGCCTCGAATGGGATGCTGAAGCCCCTCGGATACGTCCTCACAGCGGGCGTCTGTTTAGCGCTTAATTAATGACGAATATAAGAATTGCCGCCGCCGAGTGAGCGGAATGGCCGGCAATAACCGGAGAAGGAGGCACGGTGTTGGGCCTCCGCTGGGGCCCGTTGGCCAATTCCGATGTCATCGCAGAGGCCTTTCGAAAATCTCAACACAAATATGCTTTCACGCAGCTGCAGATGCCGTTAGTGCGGATATTAGATGTAAGACTAAGAAGATCTACCAAAGGTTACTATTGGGGGCCAAGTCCCGCCGTCCAGATCTGCATCTCCTGGCCGGGTGTGACTTCTTCTGCGTCGCACAATCAAAAAGTGATTAGCGAGGCACTCGACGACATCAGCGGTGTCAACAGCAGGGAATGTCATGCGGCAAGGCCTGGGAATCGCGCGAGGCCAGATGCTAACACACAAACACACTTAACGTGTAAACATGGCCAGCAGAGCGTTGACCATATTGGGCCCAGTCCAGCTCACGACGTGTCTTCTTTTCTTTCTTTTCCCAGCTTTTTTTTACGCACAGCGAACAGGTACAAGCAACGACATCGGCAACGGCAACGGGACACGCTAATATGACTGGCGAGGAGCCTCGAAGATGCTGCCTGCCTGAGAACCGGTCGCACTCGCGACTCGCGACTGGTTTCTCCTGCTGACATTATCAACATAATCGAGGGGCAGCCTCCCACCCCCCACCACTCGTTCTAAGCCTTTTCAACGCTCATAAATCGCGGGGCCAAGACACCAGAAAATATTTTGCAAACGCAATGAAAATTGCGGCCCGGGCGCGGCATGCGAGGGAAAATGATTGGCGGTGGCCGGGCCGTGAGAGGGGAGCCAGAAGGAAAAGAATCTCTCGCATATGGGCAACGGTACTTTCTGCAATTATTCGATGGCCAGGTCTGGAGCGGGTCCCGGGTCCCAGCCCGTTGTCGAAGATGCGGCCGCTAAAGCAAATATGCGCACTTGGCATTGTCCCGCCGAAAACAACGCACTAATGGCCCGGAGGGGAGCCCCCAGCATGGCCAAGAAGAGGAGCCTGGGCCCGGCCAGAGACTGGCGGCTGTTTTGCGGTTTTTGAGGTTTGCGTTATGTGTAATAGATTATCAAAATGCTTATAGGAGAAGCTCCAGCCAGACGCCAGAAGGCAGAGGCCCAGGCCCAGGCCAGTCGAGGCATCCGGCAACGGTTTATGTCACATGACTGTAATGAAATTAAACTTCCTCGCCCAGAGCCGGGCCAGGCTGCTTGCAGTTTTGATGTGTGCGATAATTTTAAAAGTCAACCGACTTGGCCAAGACTGCCAGGCAGCCAAGTCTGGCCGAGTCTGGGCCAGAGTCTTGGTCGAGCCGTAATCTACGCAACATTCTGCAATCAAGTGTGCATATTTACTTCCTGTAATTGAGCATTTACGGCTTTTATGGCCTAACGGATTTATCCCCGCCCGCCCCTCCCAGGGAGCCTCTTCCATAATTGTTACGGCTTTGGGCTTAAAGCCGACAGCCAGAGCTGCGGAGGCAGGAGGCAGGTACTGTGTTGTGTGTGTCGTGCCTCGGCTCGGGCCGCTTAAGTCTATTGATTATAAAGTTTATGCATAAATTGTAAATTGATTTGGCAGTTAATTGATTTGCCTGTGCAAGCGTCTCAAGATGAGTAATGTCCTGGGCGAAAAGCTGGGCGAAACAGAAATCTGTTCATATTGATCCATTTAGCCCGGTTTGATTCGCTTCGATTGGACGAGTACTTTGGGCACATCCTGGGAAAGTTTCGCATGCATAGTTTATGGCTTCCGGGACGTGTCGGGTCCGGTGGGAGTGGGGACTTCGAAAGTCGGCCACACAGGCTAACGAGTTGTGGAATTTCATTAGAAGACGATACTTTATGTTTCCAGATATGCTAATGGCCACCTAATTGAGGTACTTAATCCCGTCCACACATCCCACTGCTAGAGCCCATTCATGATCCGAATCCCGAGTACAAATATCACAACTTTAGCCAAATCGCCCATAACAATTGAAGCCACTTGGCGGGTCCCACTCCCACGTCCAATGAAGCAGCCCGGGGCCGGGCGGACAGCAAGTATCACAAAATTGAATAACAAAATATTTATGCGTCGGGAGGAAAATAATAGACCGAATTTAACTATTATTTATCTGGATGTGTGCTCCCGAAGAACAGAACGCGGCGGAGGGGCTGGCCCCGGCCTTTCATCCATATAATTTGCCAGCATGTATTTATGATTTATGGAGATGGCGGGAGTGTGTGCTGGGTGTTGTGCGTAGGAGTGTGTGCGTGTCTTCCACTACAAATAGTGCTTCGCGAACAATGGTGAGTGGGAACCAGAATGGATGAATGGCCATTGAGCTCGGAGAGCTCGGAGAATGCTCAGCACGCGAATCGCTTCGGCTATAGATACCCGCACTGGCACTAGCACTTCTCCTCGAAACACGCACAGAACTATCGGGGAACTATGGCACTGTGGGGGGAGGGGAACAAATTGGATAATGTCTATAAAAACTAATTGAATTCTAAGCGCTGGGCACGCCACTGCGCCACAGCTGTGAGAAAGTAATGAAAGTACCGGCGAACCAATCAAACAAACCAAAAACGAGCTCCGAACTCCACCGCGGAGTCCGCGAACTCCGAGGTCTGGGGCGATGACATGCAAGCTGCTGGATAGATGTATCTGCGAGCGGTGGTGAGGCTGTCTGTGTGGGCAGCTCAGATACTTGCTGGCCGGTCGGGGGAAATAACAATTTCACACACAAGTCGTACAAAGAGGAGAATTACTCAAAACACTCCAAGATGTTCGCATGTCATGGCACCAAAACGAAAAAACCAAAAGACTAGAAAACACAAAACAAAAAGCTCATTACTCATATGCCAATCAAAAAGCGGGGAGGTGGACATAGGGAGAGGGGAGGAGGGGCGGTAACCGGACCCCAAACAAGCCGCAGATGTCCCGATGCCAGCGCTGGACTGGACTGCCATAATTAATCATTCGCCGATAATTAACAACGCCGTACGTCCAAATAGAACAACGTGCTAACGCTAATGCCTAATGTATCCGCCAGATACACTTCAGTCCCCGGAGTGCATGCTGGCCGCATCGGAGATCAAAAGGTTGCCAAAACAGAAACAAAACTGTTGCCTCATTTTTGTCCAACTTTAATGAGATTGTAATGGAGCTTTGGAGGGCTTCGCTTTATTTTTGTGCAGCGTAACCACTCGAAATGCGTCTCACAGATACCACATACTATGGAGAGAAGAAACCCCATCCCTGACCGTCCCGTCCCGGGCTGTCAATTCCATAAGTAACCCTCGGTTTGAGTGATGTACTACGATGGCTACAAAACATCGACATCGCATCGCATCGCCATCGATGGATGGTCATTAGCAAAAGATGACGACGACTGTGATGTTGATGGCGCTCCACTGATGTTGTGTACTCGTAATTCTTCTATAATGGATCTGTTATCTCTGCGCTTAATGGGTTGAGTCGCTAGCCCCCTCGGCCCCTCGACGAGGAGGGCTGGCCCGCGGGGGAAGCTTCGGAATGACTGACAGACTGGAAGCATGCTTAAAACTTGAAATTAAATAATTAGTCGCTGGCCAAGTTTGCTTTTATTCTCTATTTTTTGTCGGCCGCATATTTAGATGGGGCCAGAGTAACGACCTTTTAAGTACTTTTAAGATACTAATCGCCTCTTGGTTTTTGTTGTGCGCTCTAAACAGCTAATGGCTGTGGTGGCTGCTTGGCTGTAGTTCACTCCGCCGGCCAGTGCAACAAAGTCAGCCAGCCACTTGGATGGCACTAATTAACGTCAAAAGAAGAAGCTTTTGGCTTTGGGGCCTTCGGCCTTGGTCGCCTGCCTCCGCGGCGTTGAAACCGTTTTCACAAAACTTTTCTCAGATGCGTATTAATTAAAATTTTGATAAGACTCCCGCTCCTCGGGGCTCGTGTAATAAAAGTTAAAAATAAATTACACGGAATTTGTATTTCTTCTTAGGTGTGGCACCGCGGTGGCTTTTTCGGCGGCAGCGGCAAAGGGCTTATCGCAAAAGTATCTACAAATAATGGCCGACTAATAGGCCGAAACCCCAACCCCCAACCCCGCTCTGCGTGTCGTTGATTATGTCAGCTTTTAAAGCGGATTCGCTGGGGCCACTTAGCGCCTTCCTCTTAACTCGACGGCTCTTCCCAACACGACTGGGCCCGGGCCCACAACCTGTGCCAGTGCTCCTCTGGCGGCGAAAGTGTGCAAAGTTTCAGCTCCGAGGGGGGCTGGCTTACAGAGTTACACTTGTTGTCGTCGCCGGCGGCGCTGTGGGAAATGCCAGCTCCAGATGCCGGTCAACTGGCCAATAAATGATGATAGTTGTGGGTGAAATCGGAGCCCTAGCCGGGGCAGAGCCGAGGGAAAGAGATACGGCCCCAAACTTCTCAAATATTTGTCAGACTTGAGTGATATCCCGGGAAGAAACGTGTGGGCGAGTGGTGTTTCTTGGATTTCTTGTTGATTGAAAGATATTTACTGGAGACGCATTACAGACTGCATTGTTGTTTGTTTGCTTTGGAAGCTAGACGTTCTGAGTTAGTTTTTCGCCTGCAAGCTGCATTCCGGCCTTGTGTTGGGATATCTGTTTCGCTACCAATTACTTTCACTCCGATGGAGTTTAAAGTTACTTATGCAACCAGCCCTGAAGAAGTGGCTCTGCCAGCCATAATCGCGCCAGAATTTATAAACTGTGCCAGCCGGAGGCATTCCAAGTATGCCAGGGCTCATGGCTCTTGCCCAAAAACCGAGCCGGAGAAGTCCCACACATTGTTCAATCTAATGAGAACTATGTCACTGCTGCTCCGTCGTTTGCCCCTCCCTTGAGGAGTGCTGGGGCTTATGCTTATGTCTTTGCCCTTGGGCTGACACTCGAGATAAAAACTCTTGGCACAGCAGAGAGCCTCTTAAGCTCAGACTGGAGCTGGAGATGGAGCTGTGTCTCCTTAAAGTCAATCGAACAAAAGTCTATAAGGAAATACTTTATGGTCAGTGCGTCTCTCTCTTTGTGCCTTGAATTTTAAATGAAAATTCCACAGATGCCAGCATCATAAAAATTCACCTACTGGGAAGCATCTCGTCTGCCTCCCCCGCAGAGGTCGGCTGAGAAATACTATTCGAAAAATTAGCCAATTAGTGTTGATTCGAAATGTCATAAATATTTTGAATGTGGAAAAGCGGAATAATTGCACAATTTGTTTCAATTATGAGTGTGTGGACGGATACCTGTGGGCAGTGGCCACAAGCAAGGATAAACAATCACGCTTCCTTTGACTCTCACCCCCCCTTCACTAACACTATTAGCACTCAATTAATATGTCAAACGAGAGTATCAGTTTCAGCTCTAATTAACCTTTGAACCTCTTCACAAATCAGCGCCTACACAAAAAGGCAAAGCCGCATAAGCGCCACCCCAAGGCCCCTGGGTGGTGCGGTGGTTGCAAGGTGACAGTCACGAGTCCCATTATACGATATTGTATGTACAATTTGAAGCAACTCGCAATTACCAACGACACGTCAAGATGTGAAATTAACACCGTCACACAGCCAGACAGCCGGGCGGGCCAGGAGGGTGGCGGCCGGGAGGCGGGGGAGTGGCCGGTAGACAGACATATTAATGTATCTGGCTGGTATTTAACATTCAACAACAATAACAATCAGCATGTGTGTGGGTGACATTTTCGTTGGCTGCCTCGAAAATCATTAAATCACACAGGAACAAAAACACAGGCGAGGGAAAAAAGCTTTTCCTGTTTGTGTCAGCCGTACAATTGGCCACCCATCCCGTGGCATTCCATGGCGACCACCGCCCAACGGCGAGGGAGGGAGGACCTGCCCCACGCATATCCTGTCAGGCCGACGCTGGAGGAGAGAAACAAAAAAAAGCTGCGAAGAGCTACGCAACCACAGCACGCAATACTCGCATTTCATTAGACACTTCGCAGCGACGACTCCAATTACTCTTCCCGGGGAGCCGCAAAGCCAAGTGGGGGGCGGGTGGCCGGCACTTCCTTCTGGCCAGGAACTATTGCCAAATGACGTCGTTCGGGCGGCTTTTCCAACTGAAAGCGGCAGTGGCAGGGCCACTTGTGGTGCCACAAACGGAATCTATGGCTCTAAACTCCATCATTCCATCAATGGGGGCGCGGAGGACACGAAGGACTTCAACAAACACACCGAAATAACCTTAATTATGTTGAAAGTAAGCACAGAAACACGCCAGCGAATCGCCAATAAATATTTGACAGCACTAGCTCACGGCCCGGCAGACAGAGTGGCATAATCAAGGACCCACTACACAACTAACTATTCCATTATCTGACCGAGCCACCTCGCCAGAAGTGCAAATAAAAACTTTGTTTCCAGTTGGCAGTTGCCGGTGCTGGTGCCACAAATGAGTTTGTCATTATTCAGGCCCTGGCCAGAGCCACTAGCCACTGGTTTTTTGCAGGACTTTGTTTCTGCCACAAATTAATTACGATCCACGCGAGTGGCAAAATGTTCTTCTTGTGTATTTTTCATACAACATATTTATCAACACGCTTGGCGCGCAAAATGTTTGCCCTGGGAAGACGACTTTGCGAGAATAAATTGAATGATATTAGGGCGACAACTTTTCATTTAGTTGGCCCGGTCCGGTCCGGTCCGGCCCGGCCCGGCTACCAGAGCTGCCCTTAATTTCCGGCCACACGCATCGGAAAAATGAAAATGTTAGCCGTGGAATGAAAAATCGTTAGGCCCGAACGGACCCGTGTGCCACATACACTCTCCATCGGCCCGGTTGTTTCCTTTTCACTTTTGGGATCGCTGGGCTTTGTTTTGCGCTTCACTTACCTGAAAATAGGTCTGACCCTTGTCCACCCAGCCGATGGCCATGTCGGCGCCGGCCAGATTGCCATCGGGCGAGAATCCGAAGCCGACGTAGCCCAGGGTACGTGCCTGTATTTCGAACGTAATATCCTGATTAATGATTTGCCATAGTATGCGAAAATCCTCATTCAAATCGATGGCATGATCCCAAATGGGTGTTCCGGACTCGGCTGCCTCTGCGTTGCCCGATGTTTTGTTGCTGCGAGTGGCCGGCTTGCTGGCTGCCCGGGCTCCGCTCGCCACGCAGCCGAGGAGGAGCAGCAGGAGCAAGCTGAACGTGTGGCAGGATATAAAACATGTGATTAACGATGACCGCCTTGAACTTGAATGCGCCACTCCCAAAGCTGCCCCTGCCCCTGCTCCTGCCCCGGCCGCTGCTGCTGCTGCTGCTGCTGTTGTCGTAACTGCTTTTCTTGTTCGCTGCCACATTGTGCTGTCCATTTTGTGCGCCGGTTAGCCGGGTGCTTGGGTTTAGCAAATAGTTGTGATTACTTTTCTTGTTGCCGGCTGGCTACAGCAGCCACGTTGACATTTATTACTCTCAAAATCACTGGACACTGGACCCGGGACACTGGTCAGTGGAGAGTAGAGGGTGGAGATGGGATGCCTGGTAATTACGCAACTGTCTTGGCCTTTGTCTGGGCCTTCGGCCGAAGCTTCTTTGGTGTTATCACAGTTACGATTATTTATTTAAGCAATTTTACTTTCGTTGCTGCTTCCGGTTCCGTCCTGCACTGGTCGCTCATTAGTTTCGCTTGTCACCCGGACAAAGCCCCGTCGAACAGATCTGAGTCGCAGCTCGAGGTAGCAGATAGCAGACAGCGGATGCAACCTGAAAAAGTCGGTAAGAAAGGAAAAATGTTACATAATTGCTATAATTTGTTGTCGGTTATAATGGCTGAAAGAACTCGATTGCTGCCCCTTCGTGCTGCAATGCTTAAACGCATATAATTACATAAATTATGAACCGGTATCTATGAGATACACATCCCCATTCAGAGCTACAGACGTCCATCCATCCATCCATCCATCCACACATCACAACAAAGTTGACGCTTTTTCTTGCCTCTGGTTGCCATCGCAGCTGGAAGCTCCTCAACATTTTCCTTGAAGCGATAATTAGCCTGGTCACGCAGTTTTCACAGCAATGTGCTCGAGTCGGAAGACGAAATCGCTCGCAGAACTCGACTGAGCAGGGAAATTAAAGCCCCTCGAGTCTCCCTGCTCACTGACAGGAAGATGACAAATATCTCGCGATGAAGCCCGGAGTGAGCTGGCTTTTAATAAGCTGCGAGTGGAAAAGTCGGAAAGTCAAAGGCACTCTTCGGCGGGGATCCAAGGATGAGGGCTTCGTGGAAGTGTACTCCTGCTCCCGACCTTACCTCCCCTGACGCTTTTGGAGCACTCGAATGACTAATTCCGGGTTTCCCGCCGCACTCCGGTATCAAAAGTCTCTGTCTCGCACGCAATTAGTGCGTTGTGGCCGCTCAAAGCAAATCGAAGATAATTACAGCTTGTCATAATTTTAATGAAGAAGGTCGCCCGACCTGAACCCAAAGTCAAGTCGGCTGTCCGTCCGGAGGTCGGTTAAGTGGAGGCGAGGCCAGACCAGGCCGGGCCAGGCCAGACCAGACCGGGCCGGGGAAAGGGAAAAGGGATTTATTGTATTAAATCGTCGCGGCTTACCCGGAGGAACCGCAAGCGCATTGACGACGGCGTCTATGGCTTCCAGTTGTCGGCCCGCCCCGGCCCGCCCCCACACCCATCGCAGCTGTCTGCGCATATCTGGTGTGCGGTTACATTTGATTACGTGCCAAAAGTGCTCACCCAGCCAGGGCAACCGCCCCCTCGACTACGCCACTGCCCGCTAAAATCTTTAATTTGACGGAGGAGTCGGCGTTTTGGGTAAATGTCAAATGACTGGTAATTTGTTATAAATAGCCAACTTCCGCCGGGCGACACAGCACATAGATACATCCCGGCCGGGTGTGCGTGAGCCGCAGTGGAGTGCCTCTGTGCCTCGCGGATACTGAAATGTATTTGCACTAATTCCGAGTGCTTAGTCGCGTGTTCAAAGTTGACAAAGGTCAACAAACGGGGGGGCCAACGGAAGATGAATAAATGAAACCCAAACTACTCCATGCCGACGGCGGAATGCCCTCCCCAGTCCTCCTGTGAGGCCAAAATTGAATATCTCAATTCGGGGAAAGTTGCGCCACAAAAATCTCCGCCTAATAGAGGCCAATAAAAATAATTTTAGGAAGTTCCTGCCATCAGAACGAAACTATTGGACGAATGTATCTATAAGATACTGGCCCGGCATCTAGCAGATTTCTATGGCGCATTTAGGTGACTTTTATGTTTCACATCCTTCCTAATGACAAAGTTATTGCGCCCTCCGCCTCGCCGTGCTGTTATCAAAAATGTATCCAAAAGATACACAACAATGGGCCCGATGGAGCAACGTATCTCGCTGTTGTTGCTGCTTTTGTGGCTGCTCTTTCTGGTCTTGTGTTTGTTGTTTTTATTGTTGATGGCGCTGAGTGACGGCCGGCAACGTTAAATGACGTTGATTATAATTATGCGGACTTGTACTTTGTACAACACAGGGCTACAGGGCTGTGCCGTTCGGTGTTCGCTGCTCTGTTTGTTATTATTATTGCTGTCGTCATCATCATCATCATCGAAGTCATCATCGCCATGCTCGTCATCGTCTTCAGGCAGCCTTCGACTGCCGTTGATGGGGCGGCCAGATGAATGATGTCTCTTAAATACAGACCGAGTCCAGGCGAGGCCAATCGTACTCATCGTGATTGTTGCTGCGCTGCTCCTGCCGTAAAATTCGAGCCAATTTTGCCTGGAGGGAGGCAGGTCCGGCCGGCTCCTCCTCTTCCCGGGCTGCCCAAGCTGTCCGAGCTGCCCGAGCTGCCCAGCATGTCGTCCAAGACGACATTCATAAGTACAAGTGCGCCTCGACGGCCTCTGGCGGTGGCAGCGTGAGTCGCTCCGATCATTTCGGGCCAGCATCTCCCATCTCCCATCTTCAGGGGACATTCATAAGCACAAGTGCTTCGCCCAGCTCCGCTCGTATAATATTATTACTTGGCGAATTAACTACGCCAGAGAGAAAACAAACACAAGCCCGAAGATTGCTCCGGCAACTGGTTCTAAAAGGCACGAAATAGCTTCCGTAGACACATTAGTCGCTTTTACACAAAAACTCAGACGGGCCGGACAGGGCAGGCTGTCGGTTGGGCGAGCAAAAAAGATGCAACTGAATGGGGCACATAAAGGCCTTCCCAAGCGCCGCAGCGGCACGGCAAAAAAGAACCAACACAGCGGAAAGAAAGAAAGAATGAAAAGGGGCCGGAGAAAAGCAAGAAAAATGAATACAAGTCAAAGACTTTGTCCAATGGTTTTCATCATTGCACGACTCGTGGAGGCAGCGGCGGGCACTTCCCCGAGGGGCACCCCGGATCTGGCCCGGGTCTGTGGCAGCTTCTGTGTGTCGGTCGGGCCGATGGACAGCGACATTGATGAGGATGTTTAGCCCGAGCCACAGTGGGGCAAGCGCCGAGTTGAGTTTCAGCCACTCCACTCCCGATAGATATGGAAGACTTCTTATGGAATAGTTGACCTCGGGGAGAGGGACTGCCGGATTGCTGGGTCCTGAAAAGTCATCCCGTTAATTAACTGAAACAAATACACTCCCAAGGATGGCCCAAGGTGAGTGCTTTGGAATCATAACAAGTGTCCGCTCAAGAGAGGATGCAGTACGCATGCCGGTAATTTATCTTCGTTGCTCAAATACTAATTAAGAGTCGGCCGGCGAAAGAATGTGAGCTGGAGTCCGAGGCCGAGAAACCGAAATCGAAACCACAGCCGCAAGCTCCAGAGGGAAATTGTGTTTTCCTTTCCTAATTGATTCCATTCTAATTGCAATATTTAGCCAACTCATTGACCTAATCACCGAGTTCTGGCTCACACATCATTAATAACGCCGCCCCGATTGTGCGAAATGTGTGCAGTATTCCTTTCACCTTCGACTCGGGCTTTCACATTTCGGCTCTTTGCTCCCGAGAGCGGCTCGGCGTCCCGTGGACGTGCAATTAGTGACTTTTTTTGGCACAACCCGATACTTTCTAATCCCGTCCCAGTGTGCACATCTCCGCTCGGGCAGCGGCAGGGGCAGCCTCCGAGTATGTTTTCATTTAGTAGATACAAGCTCCAAGTACACGGCACTCACACACACCGCGGCCTCGTCGAAGATGCTGCATCATGTGGCTGCCACAGCAGCAGCAGCAGCATTCGATTGGAGGGTTCTGCGGTTGCTGCAGCTTGATTGTAAATGTACGAGCCAACTTGTATGACATGTAAGTTGTTGTACTTGCATCCGCCGGAGTGTGTGTCTGTGCATCTGTGAGAACGTGTATCTGCGCTGCTCCCGGAGCTTGCATGTGTGGTTGTCACTGCACCTGTCATCCTTTCTGCATTTCTGCCTCCTGCCTGCCCGGCTGCCGACTGCCTGCAGCAAAAATTGCCAGTGAACGCGGCGAGGAAAAAATTATTATTTATCATCGGCGGGGCAAGGTCTCCGAGGCAAGTCAAACTGGAAATTATATGCATGTATACAGGAGAGAACGCAGGGATGCGGCGGCCACTAATTACTGCACATCATTTGCTTACTCAAGAGCCTCTCCACCGCGCCTCCCGCTCCCCGCCGCCCAGCACATTTAATTGAGTAAAAAAATTGACTAATTAGAGTGAGTCCAAAGCACTTGGCTCCGGGCAACACGGGCGCAAAAAGCCCAAAACGAAAACGGAAGAACAGGTCCAAGCTGCGGGGTGGGCGACGGGAGGAACAGGGCTACCTGTTCTCGTTTATTAAGGCCTGGTCAAGAGCGGTTTAAATCAAAACTGCGCCTCCGAGGCTCCGGCCTCGTCTCCGGCCTCCGTGTGTCGTCTTCGTATTTAATGATCATTAAACAAGCTTGCAGCCAATTGCACTAAGAGCAGCAAGCTGCTGCCTCAGTTCCGCCACAGTGGGCCACTTGGAGCGCCACTGCAGTGGCCCAGAAGCCAGGGCCAAGGCCGCCTGAGAGGCCCGAGAGCCCCACTGTGGCTCGACTGATGGAAACAATTGGCGAAGGAGCTCATCAGCTCGCCGGAGCTGCAAAGTGGCTGCCTTTTGTAAATTGCCCCGACATTCCAGAAGTCGGCCCCTGCCCGGGCGTAATTTAAATAATCATAAAAAATAATAATTCTCTCTATCGGATGGCTGGCCAAGCTCAGTCCCCGGTCCACAGCCTGTTGATTATTATAGCCCTTGTAATATCTTGCTCGTTAGCAATTTTCGTTTCAAATAAATAGTAATTAGTGAGCCAAAGGAGTGCTGCCGCGTCCTGGCCCGCTCCTCCGCCTGGCATTCCTCCACCTGGAAACTATTGCGCCAAGTTTTTTTTGCACTTTGCTGACGGCCTCTGTTTTGGGCACTTTTATTTGACATTTTTCATTAAACTGGAAGTGAAAAAGGCTTGCCTGTCGGCGGCGATGGGCTGACGGCCCCAGAGCTGCGTTGACATAACATTTTTATACAGTGGCTCCCGCTCCCACCTCCGGCCCGAAAGTTGGAAGGCATCTGGGGAAATATGTCAGCGTTGTTTAAGTTTTAAACATTTTCGGCTGGGTGCAGGAGCTGGGCAGAGACTGCTATTTACTCTGGCATAATTGGCTTGTCGGCATAGTTATAGAAAGTTCTGCCTGGTGCAATTGGATTAAATGAATGGATCCAGCTCCCCGAGATGTGTGCACAAAAGTTTCAGCAGATCTGGTTGTCTTTGGAGTTGGATCTAACGAGAGGCAAACACAAGGCTGCTGGATATCAAGGATATCAATCTTTTCACGAAGCTGATGTTAATATATCATAAGGGGACTCCATGTCCACTCCTTCCCAGTTTGATGGATTACTCTGCAGGCTGGAACTACGAAGGTGGACGACCCGATTGAACGGGCAGGATTAATCCTCGAACAGTGCCCAGCTCAAGCACCGAGCCGACTTAGTCAGCCAAGTGTGTCTGCCTTTTGAGCTCAAACTTGGTTACTCTTGGCCTCCCAAGTAGTTGGAGAAAGCTGCTGGCTGCTCTTTCCACTGGCTCTGTGTCATCTTTTTGGCTTATCAGCTGCGCATCATAAAATTTGCCTCTTCTTCTGGCCCAAACTCATTCTGCAATTGCGAGCTCCGCTCACTTTTCCCATTTCCCTGCTGCTCACCGCCCGCTCCTAGCCCGGCTCCCATCTCCGAAACTTTCTTTTGTTTCTGTCTATTGCTAAAAGTCGGGACCCCGTAGCTGCTCGCTCCTCCTCCCCCCCAGCCTGCCCCCAGCCTCCATCCACTATTTGTAGTTATGTTTTTCGACCAGGCAAGTGAATTTTCTCTTTTTGCACTTGATATTGTTGCCGTTTTTGCTGCTCGCCTGCCGGCTGGCTTCATGGGAAATTCTTTAGCTTTTTCTGCCGTTTTTTATTTCGGCAGAGTGAAACTTTTCAGCACGCCCTCCGCCCTTGCTCCTGCTCCCGCCTCCCAACTCCCGGGATGCTGCCTTTTGCATTTTCGTTAGGTACGAAGGTAGGAAATTTAATCTCAAAGTCGTCATCGTCAACGCCGTCGAGCTGCTTGTACTTTCTTGCCGTGCTTGCTGTGAGATGCTTGTTGTCGACGACGTCACACAAAATATTTAATTAATTTTTCGAATTTTAATTAAAAAGTTTCCGTTACGTTACGTCATCGGCACTGCACGACCCAGATCCCGACTCCGGAGTAAGGATTCCCAAAAATGGGTGTGAAATCCGTGTCTGTTAGGCCGCTACTGGTTGCTTGTACTTTGGGGCGCTTTTATTGCTTCAAGTAGCAAATATTTGAAGCCAGGTGGGCTTAGCCCTCAGCTCTGGGCTATGGGCTATGGGCCGTGGAAGAAATCCGAGACAACTCTTCCTCCCCAGCGCCATCAATCAATGCGGTAAGGAGCGCGCGGAGGCGAAGTCCCCCAAAAGTCCATTCCAATAAACATAAAGCAAACACTTAATTGTCTGTCAGCGTTAACAAACCGACAACACAAATATCATATGACCAGCGGGGTGGTGGGGGGAAAAGCATATTGGCCCGGAGTTGTTGCTGTTGGCCATAAGCAGGCACACACATATATCACCTGCTGCGCACAGAGAATGTTTTTTCCGAAAAACTTGTAGAGATGCCAGGCGACTGATAGGCCTGCCCGGCCGAGAGCCCAACTCCCAACGAACCGAACTAAACCCTCTCGCATGCATCCATCCGTTATCTGCGACAGAGATCTCCTGGCCATTAAATTAACACTTAATGACTTGTGTGTGTGCCCGTGTAGGTGCAGACGACAATGATGGCCGGGGGAAAGGGCGACGGGCGACGGGAACAAAAGATCTCTGCGCAGCAGCCACACATCATTAGGAGACAGCGGGGAGGCGTTGCCGGGCTTTCGTTGCCTCAGTCCGGTCCGGTCCGGGCCGGTCCAGTCCGACCTGGTGCTCAGCATCTTTTGCTGATACCCTACCGAAGGGCCGGCCTGATGACTTTGTTAGCCCGGCTGAAAGGAGCTGCCGGCAAAGAAAGGAAAGAATGCACAAAGGACGGCCTCCGACAAAAGACACCCCGATGCATAATCCTTTGTTTGGCAGCTCTACGGTCGAGAAAAATGGAGTTATGCCACAAGGAAATGGATTAAAGAAGAGGATATTAATCTCACTGCTCTTTTAGGGCTGGAAACAGACAAAGATTGGGAAAGTCATTGAGGCAGGCAGGTGGAAGGAAGGCCTCTGGGAAGGAATCTGTGAAAAGCAAAAAATAATTCAATTGAACAACAAATAGATAATAGGGGACTATTTTTGGCATCTCCATTGAAATGTATATTTAGAAAAGATCAGTTTAGTAGAAGAGCAGCATTGTCGCTGTTAATGTTTCAGTTTCAATGACACCTCACTGCTTCCCGTGCAGGCCCATGGACTCCACCTCATCCGTAGAGCATTAATCGGTCGTTGGAGTTCGGGGGAGAGTATCTATTCGATTCCATCTCATTTGTATCTACATCTCGGCGGAGTATCTTGTTTGCAGCCATAAGTTTTCAAATTGTTTTTAGACTGACAAAATAAATGATGACAGGCGGCGCGGCGGCTTTATCGTCTCTGCGTCGCTGCCCCATGTTGCTAAGTTGTTCTAATTTTTTGTTTCCCCCGAGGTCTCGTCGCTACATGCCTATGCGCTGGATGTCAGATGAATAGATAAGTCTGCCTGGGACGTACGGGGAAAGTGCGTTTCGGAGAAGCGTCCCGGGAGGAGTGTGTGGGCCGGCGTGAGACACAATTGGATGTTTCTCACTTAATTTGTTACGGCCGGGCCAACAAATTCGAGGTGCTTTCCGTTTAGCCAAATATTTTTATGATTATTTAAACGTGCTGGCGGCCCTAATTGGTGGAATGCAATCGCCAAGGAATGCGGCAAGTGGCATGAATACTTCAATCGGAAGAGACCAACCGCAGGGACACGGGGTGATGAATTTATTGCATAATTGAGCAGGACGAATCCTCTGGAAGGCTTTAAAATGCATTTGTCGTTTCGGCTGGGGCATCCTTTCGGCCACCGCCACCCCCCCGTTAGTTATTTATGAGCCTGCGGTGAGCCGACAGCCTGCGAGGGCGGCAGCTGCGGGAGGGAGTGCCTCGGAGTGGTGCGTGCTCCCGGCTTGTTTAATTAAGTAGCATAACTGTAAACAAATTAATTTCAATATTAACAAAGAAGATTATTGAAAATCTCTCGCATTATTTACAATGTCGAATGACAAAACAAATAAATTATTAATTTTCCGAGAGCTCCACAGCTCGGCTCAATGACAATGCAAAATATTTCCCTTCGAGAGGCCTTCGGGGGAGGATGTCTGGGAGGCTGCGGGCCAGTCCCCGCCGGATTTGGAGACCGGGAGGGAATGTGCACAAAGCAGCCATTTGAGTGTAAACATTCTGTACGATTACAACTTCGGTTACCGTTTTAATTGTCCTTGCCACAAGCCGAGACGCAACCACCCAAGCAATTTTCCCCGCCCCCGTCCCACGTCCTGAAGTCCCTCAGCAGTTTCTTCCACGTCATGGCCGGCGGTAGGCAGGAGCGGGTGCGGGTGCGGGAGGAGTCCTGAATGGGGCAAATGTAGCTTGAAAACGGTGGCCTTTGTCGAAGAGCAGCTCAGTTGGCTTAGCCAATATGACAACTCGGCGGAGGGGGACGGGCCGGAGGTGCTCCCTGGGGCAAGTTTAGCTTGAAGACGGAACAGCAAGTCACTTGTTGAGGGGGTTGGTTGGAATAATAAAAACAATTGCCGAGCGGCTGGGCTGGGAGGCGAGGGAATAATTGGAGGGGATGTGCTTTCGAACCTCTGGCTGGGAGCATTAAACCTTTTTAATTCTTTTCATTACATGGCCGCCTCGAAATTTGCAATTTTCGTTCTTTGACCTCCACTCTCCACGCAACCTTCGTGCGGGTCACTTCCTTGTCCTGAAAACTGGAGGGGAAACAATTAATAAAGCTCAGCGACGGCTAAAGCCAAGTCCCTGCAATAAACCATATCCTTAAGCTAGACAATTAAAGCACAAAGCAAAGGATGAGGGCTGTCAAAGCCAGTGACAAGATACCGACTATCATGGGCACTCTCCTGCACAGACAGCTGCCACAAAGGCAGCGAGGACATAAATATAGTCCGATATGGAGGAAATCTTTGGCTCATTTAAAAAATTAACTTCGAGTACCTTGCCTGGAGTCGGGTGTCCTTGCAGGGGGACTGGGACACAAAAGCGATTTATTGGCTACACAAGATAAATGGCAGAATGTTTACAGTTTCCCAGGACCCGCTCCCGCTCCTGCACCCGCACTCGCATTGAAAACGAAACGTAAGCATTTCCGCAAAGGTTTTTTGGTTGTCGGTTGTCGAAAAACTTTCGGCAGGTTTTCGGTTATTTTTTGCCTTTTTTGCCAGCTTTTTGTTGCTACACATGCGATAAAAATTGCTCAAATAAACTGGGAAAAGGACAGTGGGCCGGGCGAGAACGAGGACGAGGACGAGGACCAGGACCAGGTCTGAGCGACTGCTGCAAAAACATCATTAGCATTACCAAATAAATCACATCCGTTTTTCAGACACAGTCCGAAAATGTGAGCGAGGGCTCGGGGCGGTGGCACTTGAGTCGAAAAAAGTCCAAAGAAAGGGCTTTGGCGGAGACTAGACTGGAGTCCGGACTACAGGATACTCTGGATGAGTAATCCTGCCCCTAAAGCGGGCTCAGCTTGCCCTCACACACAAATGTTAAATTATTTACAAATTATAGAAATTATTTCCATATCTGATCCGCCTCGGACAAAGTTACAGTATCCCCCGGTGGCCACCGCGCTGCTCATGCCCCGCAGATACCCTCGGCACATGTGGCTGGCCGTGGTATATGAAAAGGATAAAAGCTTTGAACACCGGAGTGCAATAAATTTCTCTCGTGACGAGCATAAAACTTTTTAAACACAGAGTGAGGGGGTGCAAGGGAGGGGAGGCCGACAGCAACAAAAATAACAATACCACAATGGCAACAGCAGCAACAGCAGCAACACAAACGCATAGCGAAGCGGCAAGTTCCGTATAAATTCCTTTGCCACCCACTCCACCACGCCCCTCCCTCCCCCTGTAATGCACACACACACAGATATGCAGAGGACTTTAGTGTGTGCACTCCTGTTTGCTTTCCCCGCTCCCCCTCTCCTCTCTCCTTGTTTCCCTTTTTTATTTGTGTGCATCAGTTTGGATTTTGCGGTTTGATCCTGCATCCCACTTCCTGCTTCTCAGTTCCCAGTTCCTACTTTCTACTTCAGCCATCCCTCAGCGCCGTCTCCAATGATAAAGTATGCCAACTGTCAGCCCGCTCCCGCTCCTGCGCGCCACGCCCACGCCTACCAGGCCATACATCAGCTCAGCAACTTTGCTCAATAAATTTTCGGACAGGACGCTCAAAAAGCGGCGCCCCGCAGTATGCTATGATTTCTACTGATGTGCCAATGTGTGCTGGAGCTGGGGTGGCCCGGGACTCCCCGGGAGGATCTGGCCTAAACAAGTTGCTTACCAGGGCTACCTGCGAGCGAACTCGCCAAAGTTTATTCGCGTCCAATTTATCGGAAGGCCAACTTGAAAAATCCTTCAAAGTGCGGACGAATTTATCGTTTTGGGAGAGATATTCCGGAGAAAGTTTCCTCTGCAGCTCTACTGCTTGGCGAAAACCCCAAAGATGGAGGTTATTGAATTTTACATGCCCGGGGACACCCCAGACCAGAGGAGTACGAAATTATAACTAGTTTCGGAACAACAAGAAGCGTTTACATTGTCCGACCACGGCCGGGCAGACTGGACTGGGACTTTGGCGTGTTTAACACAGACTGCCCTCCCCTCGACTGCCCATCCTGTCGACCCTGCTATCCTCGCCATCCTGTTTGCGTCCCGTCACAGTGGCAAATTTTATTGTTGGCCAGCCCGGAGCCGGCGCACGTGGAGGGGCAGTGAGCTCCTGTGGAAATATCTGCATCGGACATAAATGTCAACACCCGGGGCGGCAGGACGGCAGGACGAAGGGGCATTTGCATGGGGCAGCTATGTGTGCGTGTGGGTTCCTGTCTAAGCCAATCTGCAATCAGCTGCAACTTTGGCCTCCAATCTCGTCCTGCCTGGCTGTGCTGCCCGGGTCTCGTATCTTAATTTTTGGTCTGAACCAGAACCAGAACCAGAACCACTACCACTGCCAGCGCCAGGACCGGGTCTAAAAAGATGCATTCGAGAACGATGCAGACATTTCGGCCAATTGGCAAAATGGGTCAACCGAAATAAGCGCCGTTCGGCACTGCACGGCCAGGCCCTCCTCCAGCGAGCCAGCCCCACTCGTAGTAGTCGTTGCAATTGATTGAATACGTGATGTCCATGCAAAAAACAAACTTAAAATCCCGGGCAGACACCACCTCCAATCGAAATGGAAAAGTGGTTTTAAAATCGAAATTGCCGCAAAAGCGTTTGCACACTTTTAATCAATAATAAAAGCGGGCCAGGACGGATGTTGGCCGGGTGGCGTGTCTAGGCCGGGCCAGCCCGCGAACTGGGCCAGTGCAGTGAGAGGGGCAGGTCCTGGCTCAAGACCCCGTCCAAGTGGGATGTTTCCTGCTGCATATTCAATTAGGCGATTGAGCAATTATCATAATTCTCAAAAAGTTATGACTGAATGACAAAGTGGCCCCATTTCGGGGCAGGGGCATGGAGTGTGCCGCCATGACCACCGATTATCCGCCCGTCTGACCTTAGCCGGAGGGCTCCAGTCGCAAAAGCGGGATAGTAATTATATGAAGACACATACTACATAGATTCCTACATCGCCTGGTAATTGTTAATTAAAATTTGGATCGAACCTAGAAAGCTGAATGGCAATTGAAGCTATTTGCCGAGTGCGCTGATTAATTAATTTATTTATTTTAATGGGAAACAGAGAAAGAGGGGCGGCTTAATGCAAAAAGTAAATTTATTATTTAAAAATTCGTTGTAACTCCATAAATATCGGCCGGAGTGGAGGGGGCAATGCGTAAATTGAATAAATTTTCGTTAATTGTCGCCGCGCACCTGTGGGTGCTGGCATCCTGGGTGTCCTTTCGGGGCTCTGATCGCCGTGCGGTCGATTTGTGGCATATGAAAAAATATTAAGTGGCACCTTCATACCACTGCGCCCCCCGCAGGCACATTGTCTGCCCTTTGACATGCAATACATAATTTTAACGCAATGGAACCACCTCCCCCACCAGCCCAATCGAACTGGACTGGGTGGAGCTCATCCCGGTAGCTCCCGGCAATTTGTTGCCTTTTTCGAGCCGGCCAGCGAGTTTAATTAATTTACATGGAATTTACAACAACACGAGGGGGTGGAGGCGGGAGCGCTGGCAACTACAACTACACGCGACATGTGAGAGTTTAAACGGGAAAGGTGAAAAATGAAAAATAATCGAATTGACCGACCGACCACGAAGCGATACAAAAATGGCCATCGATATATGTGCCACATCCGCATTTGCCACAGTGTGTGCGAGTGTTAGTGTGTGTGTGTGTGTGTGGTGGGCATAAAGGGTAACAGGCCTAACGGTGATTCACATGACATCCGACATTTTCCACGACCAGACAGCGGCAAGTGGCACATCACGGGCGCAGGAGCTGGAGCTGGGCGTTCCGTCTCGCGTGTGTTGCATAAAATTTTAATTAATGTGACTACAAAATGATAGTGGGGCAAGCAGGTGGGGCAGCGATATTTCACGCCACTGACCCCGACAGATTAAAGGATACAGCTGACGCGAGTCCGTAAAATGGAAAACTTTGTGTCACTTCGAAAGCGTATCTTAAAGGGCTCGTATTGATTTTGGGATCCTCTTGGGCAGGAGTGGGGCTAATCCTGGAAGAGCTCTCAATCATTAGACCAATTTACATTGGCCGCAATCCGGGCATAAATACAGGTGCGCCATTGTTTCCAAAAACAACAGGACAATGGAGGCAGAAAACCATTTAGTCAGGGCCACAAAACATTTTCATTTTGCAGCCAGGCCGTAATCCGGCAGCAAGCTGGAAAAGTTCAAAAATATTTGGCGTAAAAATAAAACAAATCCGAAATCTAAATACGAAATGCGAAATGTAACGAGAATTCAGGCGTGGCTGCAGTCTCGCCGGCAGGAGATATGCGGCCGAGCATGAAGCACAAGATTTATCTGCCAGGTGCCTCTAACCAGGCTCTAATGCCTGGTCTGTTTACCATTTTATGCCTCGTACGCACACAGAGCCACACATCCTGCACTCCCACACTGCCACACTCATACATATGTTAATGGGAAGCATTTCTCTGTTCCTGGCAGGAGCGTATTCATTTATCAAAAATAATACATTAAATTGCCAGCATTGAATGATATTTTAATTTGCATCTTCGTCTCTGAATGTTTCCTTTTGAATAAAACATTAAAATGTGAACATTTGCTCTACGTCCATGTCATTGTACTAGTGCTGACTCTCTCTCTAGGCCCTATGCCTCTCTCTTTCGCCCCCTTCACCCACATGTGTGTGTGGCTCTTATCTTTATTTATTCAAAAGATAATTTTATGTGTTCCGCAGTCGAAGCATAAAATTACTATGTCGAATATTGTTTGAGCAAATAAAAACGGAACTGAATAAGAGTCGCATGCAAAGTGGGAGTGGGAGGGAGGCTGTGGGGCATGCATCACCAAAAAATGGCTGCCTAGCTCTGCGAGTGTGAGTGTGTGTGTGTGCGACAGGAAATGCTATGCAGAGCAGGAGAAAGCGGAAACGGCATCAGGACAAAGTTCATTTACATTTATATGGTCTGCTTACAATGTTAACGCTCGTGTTCGAGTATGTGGTGCTGCACCCCGCTCAAGTCCTGGTCCTCGGCTCAAGTCCCCCCTCAAACATTATCCGTCCCGGGGACACCCCCGGAACTGTTTGAAGAGCCAGTGAGTCGTCGTCTAGTCCATTTGTCTATTTGCTCTATCTTGCTGGCTTTTGCCAACTGATAATCTTTATTGCAGTGAAATATTTAATTTAATAAAGCCCGAGAGCCAGCCCTCCGACCCCCCGTAGCTCTGTTTTACAATTTATTTAATTTATAGACTTTCGCCCGCCCTCCGCTGCTGTCTGTCAGCGTTTGTGCACAAACACGCACAAAATATGCCAAAACAACAATGGTATTGCCAATAAGCCAGGCTCTGCCCTTGCTGTTGTTTGCCAAAGGATACGCTCGAAAAACAGGGCCGAGCAGGCCCGCAAAAAACGGTTAAGGACACTACTTCATCGAGAGCATGAATATGGCCAATTGGATATGGCACTGTCACTGAAAGCAGTACAATAATTTTTGTTAGAGCCTAGCCTCCTGCGCTTATGAATCCTTTCTCCCCCTCGCCACATTTCAGCGCCGTGTTTTGCGCTTCGCTCCCAAAGTATTCAGAGCATGAAATTTATATTTTTGCGAAATTATTATTTGCCGAGCTAGAAAATGTGTCGCGCTACAATAAAAGTACGGCGGCGGCAATTTTTGGTTTTTGGGTTTCGGTTTTTGGCAGCCAACTCGGCGCCTTTTGTTATGGCCGCTGATAAATTGTGGCTGATGCCCGAATGCAAAATAAAGCACAAACCGACGGCAAAAAACACAATCTAAATAACAGCAGCGCGAGCAGGAGTGTGCAACATATTTACACAGCTCGTCATGGAGTGGCAGGGTGGGGTTGGATCCTAGACTGAGCCACAGTAAATAAATAATGTGGTTAAAAATTTGCCTTCACGCATGTGTGAGTGTGAGTGCGAATGAAGTTTGACTTTGAATAATGTTTGGATTGTCTCTGGCAGTCGGGATGTGGGACAACAAGGACACAACACAGGCTGTCGCTGCTGAAAATAAATCGAGAAATTTTAGAACTGTGACTAGTATAAGAAATGGTCCGGGCCGGAGACTGCGGCTCGGAGAGCGTGTCAAGATATATGGCTGTCAGTCGGGAGCCAGAGGCCTCACAAGAAAGCTCCAGCTCCGGCTCAAGTCCCCTTTTCCAGGCAGCCACTGCACCATCTGCTGTCTCCGACGTCAGCAAGTGAAAGGGCAAAGGTCGCTTACACAACAAGGTGGAGAAAAACAAGAAACCCCAAGTAGACCAGACCATTCAAATGACCAGGAGACCCCGACCCCGGGCCAAGGAAAACAATAACATTTCTTTTGAATAGTTCGGCTTATTAAGGAGGCCCCAGGCCCTGTTTATTTTGATAATTTGTCCAGGAAAGCAGATACGAGAGCTGATAAAGGACCTCGCCACCCCTGCCAGGAGTCCTCAAAGGGCATCAGTCCATAAGCCTGGCCCACAACCATAAAAGTGTTTTCCTTCGTGCGAGTTTTTTGTGCGCCGATGGCCGGCAGGACATAAAAATTGTTTATTAACAAATCAACAGTAATAACAAAAACAAAGCCCCGGGACGACGGAGGGTCAGGGAGAGACAGGCCGGGCCTGCGACATTGACAAAACATTAAAATCAGCAAAAATGTTATTTGTTTGCCGTCGATTCGATGGTTTTGTTGCCTTTGATGCCCGTGGCATTTTTCAAATCGCTCGACTTACGAAAATGCAATAAATTGCAGACGTAGTAGGGATTTTTTCGCATAAATTTTATAAAAACGAGAAACTCACCGACCGACGATGATGATAAAAACGATACGATGCGAGCGATGCGCATGTACCAAAGTAAATACGGGGGGGACCGTGTGTTATGAGGGTTTCTGCCGGGAAGGGCCGAGGAGCCGACCAACATCTCAGAGTCGAATCACAAGAAAGGAAAGAAATATTTATCAAGCAAAAAATGCCGAGGCAGCTCAATGACTGGGGCTTCGGAAGGGTGCTGGGTGGGTGCTGGGTCGCAGGGCTTCAATATTTATGCATTATGGATATTAGTTTGAACCACAGGAAAAATACCATTAAAAGCAAGAGCATGAAGTCGATTACGCGCCAAAAGCAAGAGCTGCAAGGGCTGGAGAAAAGGGGTGTGGGATGGGGTAGCTGGCCTGGAATGGAAGGACGACGGAGCATTTTGAAACTGACAGCCTTGGAGGGGGCAGCGAGCCGTGGGGCGGCAGTCAAAGCCAAGAGCATAGAAAAAATCAATTTAGTTGAATTTCTTTTCCGCCACACACGCCACACGCCCCCTCCCGCGGCAGAGCAGCTTGAATGGGACAAAGCCTTGAGGGCCTGGAGGGGCGGATAGTGGGGCCTTGGGTGGCTGGGGCTGAACGACAGCAGCATCTGCTCCTCCACTGTCGCTGGCACTTTCCTGCTCCTTAGATTGCGAACGACATTTCGACTGAGTTGCAGGATTATTGTGCGGATGGGTGGAAGCGGGGAGCCAGGGCCCTCGCAGGAGACAATTTGTTTGACGTGCAACGTGTGGCGAGCGGAAGCAGCAGCCAAATCCCAAGGATTCGCGCCGGCATCCCCGCCAGTGTGTGCCTCCAGTGGCCAGAGTCCTCGTTAGGGGAAAAGTGTCAAGGCGCTCCCGACGTCATAAGTCAGAGTCGAGAACAATATCCGAGATAATAATCGAGGACAGAGAGCACCGTCTTGAACCCTTCCAGAAAAAAAGATAAAAAAGAAAAACACTTTGTTTCGTCCTTTTTCCACCCTGCCCGTTAACCCTTGTGCACTGACGCATAATTAGCCAGCACTAGCCCCGGAGTGCCTTTTATTCCAATGAGTTATCGGCGTCGGTGACCACTCGAATCAATCGACCCACCCCTGACCGCACTTTCGCCTAATTTATGCCCCCCTGCGCCCCGCCCAGCCTTTACACACTGCCGCTTCCGTCCTGGCCGCACATAAATATTCATCATTAATACGCTTTACGCTTCCGCTGTCCACTGTCCCTCCACTCCGGCTATTGACACTGCTCCTACCCCCTCCTGGCCATGCAACCCTCTCGCCAATAACCATTTAATTAAAAGAGTTGGAAAAAGTGGAGGAGCAAGTCGCACCCCTCCTCCTCGACGCAAATTAAGCGAAATTCTATTAAAAAAGGGCACAACCCGAGGAGGCAAACAAACAATGAAGGCAAAACAAACATCTCCCTCCCTCCCACCTACCGTGCTCGAGTCGACCCCACGCACCCATCGTTAATTTTTACGATACGACTCGAAAGTCGTGGCGTTTTATGACTTTAAAAGCTATTTTAGAGGCCTCTAGTTTTATTTGACAATGTTTCCCGCTCCCTGCATAAAAATTGGCGCACAATATGGGAACTCGAGCGCCTAATGGGGCCTTTATGTGGATGGCGGGCGCTCAAGGGTTAAACGAAAGCCACACACAGACCGGCCGACCTCGTGATAAGGGAAAGCGATTCAATAAAACGGTTAAAGAGCAGCCATTAGCCAGGTTAGTCCCGGCCTTATCGGCCTTCTCCACATCGTAGCATAGTTTATTTGGGGAGTAAGTGCATTTCCTGGCTCCTTCGATCGGCTGAGTCACCCAGACCGATAAGAACTCTCGGCGGCGTATCTGCCGCCGATGGAATATTAATGAAAAGTCGGTTTCGGGTCGAAGTGGTAGCCGGTGGCATTAGTGAATCGCCTAAAGACCCCGATAGGACGGGCAGATAGAGCTGTCATAACTCCGCCGCAAATGGAAGTGCATTAGCAGTCCAGCACATACTCACGCAGTCTCAATTAGGTGATTTACGAACCTGTAATGAAAAGAATGAATAAATTAGTTCAGGGCCTTGACAGGGTATCTCTTAATGTAGTCTACTGTTTGCCGGCAGCTTGAGTCAACAACTGGGGCAGGCCGCACTGCGAGTGCATAAAAATGTTGCGCAATAATTTTTGAATGGAGTGCAAACAGTTGCGAAATGCATAAAGTCAACTTCCGGCTGTAAAAATATGTGTGCACGAGCAGCGCAATGCAAATATTGTCATAATCATCGGCAACAGGCCCCGCTTGCCACCGGGTATTTGGCTTTGTTGGTTGCACAAATACGTATGCTTCGGTTCGGCGCGGGGAGTGGGCACTGCCGCTTGTCTCTGTCTCATTACAGCAGCTGATTTGGCTTCTGTTTCAAGCCTTTGAGACGGGGAGAGCGGCCGTGGGAACTGTCACTGTCGCAGGGCTGCCTGCCAGCAGCGTCTTCCACACAATTTCCCGGCGCATTGCTGCCAGTAGGTAGTCGCAGTCAAAAACAGAGTTGCAACAAGAATCCAACAAATTCCAGAGCTAGCAGGTAGTTCGTAGTAGTAGTTTCATAGCATAGCAGTTTCCAGAAGAGCGACTTCAGCCCCTGCCTTTGTTCGGCGGAGAGATGTTGCAACAAGCCAACCAGGCCGGCAGGTGAGGCAAGGAGGCTTCGCATTCGTTTGACTCATTGATTCAAAATCTCATCCGAATTTCCCTGCAAATGAACCACCCGACTGTCGTTAATCAGCAGAGGACGCCCCAGCATCAAACAGAAGCAACAATGTCATCCGATACTCACATTCGCCAATCGCAAATAAATTCGACATCATTATTTGGTAAATCTCCTGACTTTTGTACTTCGGTGCCACTAAGAGCGGGGAATAAAATTACAAAACAACACAAGTCGCTCCAGGAGGAGCAGGAGCAGAAGGGTGCTCCACTTCAGAGCAGCTTCCAACTAGAAGTTGGCAGAAGTTTTCCCAGCTTCACTTTTTTGCTTGTGCTCCTCTTGGTCCTGGCAAGCAGGCCCCCAGACCCGTACCCGTACCCGGACCCGGGCATCTTTGTTTTGCTTTTTAGTACTTTTGATGACTTTCTGCCGAACAGATGTCTATATAATGCTAAATGTAGTTATACTGTATGCCATATACACAGCACCCAGTGCAGCGCCAGCCTCTGCTTGCAGAACGAGGATACACACAGAGAGAAAAGGGACATTTAACAACAGTCTTAGTTCGGTAAAAGAGTCTATGCAGCTTCTATTTCTCCCGGTGCTCTGATGAAAGAGAATCCTGGGGCCACTTACATGCAGGCAGTCGCAGCTGGAGTGGCCCAAACCGCAGGACGAAAGAGCGACTCGGCAAAGAGAAAACTTCAATGAGCAGCAGGAGCTGACTTGCCCTGCTTTGTCCTGCCCCGATGCTGCTGCCTGCACTCGCTCATTTGATTTGAAAGGATGCAGGCGGCGAAGGAAGGAGGACGGCGGACGGAGGACGGAGGACGAGGGGAATCCAAACAGCCATTAAAGTCGCGTTGAGTCGCAGCAACGTTTTTATTATAAACGACATAACTACGTCAAACTGAGTTAACCAGCGAGCGCACTGAGAGAAACGGGGTGGCAGAGTCGAGTCGCATTTCACCTTTCTACCCGCCAGCGCGGCCATGCCACCTTTGTGCATTTTACGTCATTTATTGCAACTTTGTTTGCCGCTCGCTCGGTGGGGAAACGCACTTAGTTGCACCACCCCCCCGACTCCCGACTCCCGGCTCCTGGGCGAACAAAGACCCTCCTCCGCCAGACGGTTTCAACAAAATGAACAAGCTCCCGAAGAAAGAAGCCGGGCCAGCAACAACAATGCTACTCCATACTTAATTAGCTGTTTGCCAGTTAAAAATAATCAGCCCCAGCCGAGCAAGCCAAAAAGCAAATGAAAGTCAGTAATGAAGAGGAGCACAGTCGTCGAGTGAGTGAGTGAGTCAGGACGCGCAAGGAATGGAACGGAAAGGATGGCGCAACAAAGTCGCTGTTATTGCCAGAGCTTTGCCTGCATTTTGTTTGTTATATAAAACGCTGTAACAAATTTTTCATTAAAAGAAATCTAGAGATGCAAGAAGGAGCGAGCGCTCGGCAAAGGCAAAGGCAAAGGGAAAGGGAAAGGAGCTACAAAAAACGAGGGCCATAAAAAATGGCTGTGGCCGGCACGGAGTGCTCCGTCCTGCAAAGGCGGAATAAAAATGAAGGAAAGGATAAGGCAGCGGCACTCCGAAGTGGACGGAGGCAAATTGAAACCAACTGCGCCTTCAGCCCGGCGGAGCTGCAACAAAGATCTCGGGGATAAGTCCTCCGGACGAGAGTTCTTTAAGAATTTAAGTGCGAGTCTATGCTATCACGATGAGGAAACTTTCTAGCCATCAAGAGATGAATGGGTTGATTTCCCAGAAACACGAAGCCCATCCACAAAAAACGGATCTTCCTCCGACCACAATGTTGTGACTTCATCGAAGAGTTCTTGCTTTGTTTGGGGAATATCTCTTTGTGATGGTTTCATCTGGCTTAGTGGCGATCCCCCTGCTTTATTAATAGATCACCATAAAAGTCAGATTCAATGGCTGGGCTCCGAGCGGTCTCCCATTCAAATGCTGATTTCCACTACCGCCCGACTGTATCCGACCATATATCACGCACTCCACCCCGACGGCCCTCACGTTGCCGACGGATCTCAAGACCCTGCTCCAGCTGCGTTACTAAAACTATTAACTAAAGAGCTGGCATAATTAAATGGCGTGATGGGGCCACGGCTACCACTCCCCATGGATGGTCGCAATGGTCGCAGGGGAAGTGCTCCCATTTCATCATATCATGACGTCTCGATTTCCTCGTTCCCCGACTCCCCGACTTCGTTATCGATCTGAATCTCATTCGCATTCCCAGAGCCATCCCATAGCCCATACACCATATCCCACATCCCAGGCCCATTGCTAATGCCATAAATAAAAATCAGTTTATGTGCGGACTCTAAAAAACTTTTCCTTATGCGCTTTACATAAAAATAAACCACACATAGAGTCGGAAAATGAGATGGAGATGAAGACCACGGCAGTAGGAGGAGGTGGAGGAGAATAGACGGGAGATGGCAGATGAGGAGGAAAAAATCCGCTCGAACGAACGTGATATCAAGTTTCGAACATAAATCAAGCTCACGCCCCCGAATCCGTATATATGTATAGTATTTATACGAATGCATGGACGGAGGAACGCAGCCGCAAAGAGTTCCCCAGAGCTCCCTAGACCTCACTGCTAACGGGACTCAAACTTTTGGCCAAAACACTAAAAACAACTAATTTATGACAGCAGCGACGTCGGACGGAACATAGTAAATATTTTTATTAAATATTTTATGGTTTTCATTACACATCGGCACCAATTCCAGCTCGTGCTTTATTAAAGCCCATGGAACACATGATGCATAAATAAGAAAGCTGGCTGGGGGAAGGGCTCCAAGGACTCAGGGCTCTGGCCGGGGCGACAAGAAGCCAACTCTCACTTTGCCAAGAGCCAAGTCAGCAAAAACCCAGCAGACTTCGAATCGGGATGCAAAAGTCTCGAATCAGGCCACAAATAAACAAAGTGGCTTGGGGATGGAATAGAGTACTAGACTAGGACTGCCAAGTGGGGTTTCGTAAGAGCGTGTATGATCTTTCCAATTGTATTCCCGTAGAACCCCTCGACGCTCATACCCCTCGGCTACCCTGTAGAATGCGACAAAACTTTGCCTTCAAAAAAATAATAATATAAAAATAATAAAATGTGCGAAATGCTTTTGACAATTTCATTCAATTTCAAACTTATTTCAGCAAATTGTTTGACTTTGTCAACGAGGCGACGGAGACGTCTCACAGTCTCGCAGTCTCGGGGCAGCCAGCAGCCAGAGGTGGCAGGATGGAACCAGTTTCCAGTCGCGATTTGTCACCGCAGACAAAAAGCAATCACGTGTGTGCCACAGCAGAAGATGCCAGAAGAGCAGCAGAGCATCAGAACACCAGAA
Source organism: Drosophila monieri (assembly GCA_035047585.1). NCBI lineage: Eukaryota > Metazoa > Arthropoda > Insecta > Diptera > Drosophilidae > Drosophila > Drosophila monieri. The sequence continues at coordinate 12,218,544 of JAWNPJ010000027.1, forward strand.
CAACAACAAATAAACAGCCGACACACAATCGTCTAATTTTAGAATCTTTAAGATACACTCAAAAAGATATCAAGCCGAGCGGAGAGCAGCCTGGCAGACAGGCTGGAGGCCTTGTCATCGTATTAGGTGTAATATAAAAGTCATTTAATGACATTGACTGACATTTTGATGTTTCATAAAAGCAACTCGGGCGGACGACGAAGAGGCCGAGCCCCAAAGCCGGGGCGAGGGTGGAAGCTACCCGCACAGGCACAATAGTTTGACAATAGCAATAAAAGGCCTACACAGACACCGACACGCTCTGAGCGTCCTCCTCGGGCTCCTCGGGCTGACGTACTTGTCGTATCGGCTGGCATCTTCATTGTTGGGGCCCTCGCCCCAGTGCCGTCCCACCCGCCCCCCGGCCAGCCCTTCTGGCAGGCATTATAGCCGGCATTTCCTGGTGCGGCGCGCACATCGGCGTGCGAGATTTTCCACATATTCAAAATTAATACGTTCCTTATTCATATCCTAGACACATTTGTACCGAGCGGGCCCCGCCGAGGGAAGCACGTGCTTCCTCGGAGGCGTTCTTCCAGCGAAATGCCAAAAAGGAGGCTTCCCGCCCTTTGAGGAGCACAAAGAAGGCAACAAAAAAAAATCTGTGCCGCGAGGAGTCGCAAAAAACATTCGGCTTTAAGGAGTCGGCCAAGGAATTTTGATGTATGCATGCCGAAAAGGACTCTAAAGGGCTCTGCAGGGGAGGGGGAACTCCTCGCGAAAGGCCTGCCATTGTGCTTTGTTTCATTGTTTCAAGGCTCGGAAGCCCCGGGAGAATCACACGTCTGTGGCATTCGAGGGTTACTTTAAGGAATGCCAAGCAAAAGTATTGTTTCAATCCGATAGGCTGTGATTGCATATTCTTATTTTTTGAAACCCAAGAACCTCTTTCAGCTCCAAAGTAACGCCCAAGTAGGTAAAAAGTTAATCAAATAAAAAGCCGAGTTGTGCGAATCTTTCGAACCTTTTCAGGCTTCGCCCTTCTTATATGAAGATTACCTCCATTATTATTGCTTCTCAATGAGTTTCCAATCGATTGGGTTTCCTCCGCAGCTCAGGTTGGTCTCAAGCTACCGAGATTGAGTTCAAGTTACGCCCGCCTTCGCTGGCTCTGCGCTGCTGAGCCCTTCTTAAATTTCCATACAACTCGGTTTTGATGCCACTTAATGCCGCCTGTCCAGCCACTGCCGGCCCTCCCCACCCTGCTGAGCCACTCCACGCGATTCAATTAGACTTTGCACTGCTGCACCGGCTCAGCCCGCTTGTTCGCAACTTTCCCCGCGGAGGGGGCCGTCTCGCCCGCTGCCTAAGCCGCGTTTAAATACCTCGCTCGCCCTAATATCCCCCGCTAATCTGCATGGCCACCGCCCCGGGGCGGGAAAAACCTTTTAGCGTGCATTAACTGAGCCAGGCCCCCGGCAGGAACTGTGCCACAAGGAGGAGCCGGCCGGGTCACTAACTGAGAGACTGAGATGTTTTTTAAATGCTCCTCCTCTTCGGCTCTCCGACTTCTTGTGAATTTAATTTTAGCCGCGTAATTACTTTGTAAACACATGAGCAGCGACGGGGCCTTGGCGCAGGGGTGCACATAAATAAAAGGGCCTGAATGTCTTCCAAAATTAGCCCTGGAGGGGGATGTCCCTCTCTGGACCTGGCTGGATAGTTATTTCTTCTGCAAGAACTCTATTCCGACTGGATTCGGAGACTTGAAACCCAAATAAATTTATGAAACACCTTTTTAAACACACTTTTTCGGCAGGAGCGGATTTCTTCGTGTGTAGCCCCAGCGCCCAAATCCATAAAAGCTGCAGACGCGGCAAAAGAGAAACTTAAAATGTTTTTTCCCGGGCCAAGCCAGGGGAATTGGCCAAGTGCTCGAGCCACCGGCAACCGCTACTCGACTGCATCCTGGGGTGGTCTCCGACTCGCCCCCGACCCGCCGCCGACAGCAGCCCCTCGTCCTGGTCAGCCCGGACGACTTGGTTCTGGGATCTGGTTGTCGGCTCTCGGCCCTCGGTTCTTGCTTCTTGGTTCTGGGCTCTGGGTTCAGGGGGTATGTGCAACGAACCAACGTAAAAAGTTATGAGTGTCTTGTGAGTTTTGTGCCCAAGTGCGGTTTGCAAGTTCCCCCCGCTGCCCATGCCCATGCCCACCTGCAACTTCTGGCTTTTACCTTCGCCTCTTTTTGCTACTTGTTTAAAATTTATGCGGTAAATTCTTAGCGCGCACTTTATGTTCGAAGCAAAAGTTAGGGCTACGTGTAGGACTCCCCCCTTGCAGCTCGGCCAGGCAGCGCTGGCCACAGAACTATGCCAAGTGTCTGGCGCTGCCTGGAGAGACTCGCCAGCCGGGCCTGAGAGCGGATTCCAGGGTCTCTGGGCTAGGTGATAAATTCCTGGGACTCAGGATCTGAGGTGTTGGAGGCGACTTTTGAAGCCGCCCTGATAGGGCTTGTCAGCTGCGAGGGCTTCGCGAGCCATTTGAAATATATCTTTAATCCAATTAGCTCCTGGAAGTCCCTTAAAGCTCTATCAGAAACATTCAATTAAATGTAATGGCTGCCCGCCATTCTTCAAGGGGATAGCTCTCGCCCCTAGCCAGGACACTCCACGTCCTGGCCGTCCTTCGGCTGGCCGGCTGTCTGTTAAGTGCCGCGACGCAAATATTATTAAAGTTTTTGGTGCGTTTCAGCGTGAAATTGATTTTCATACGCCTGCTCGGCCACAATCAAATTGCCGAAGCATGCACACGTTAAATAGCGAAAAAAAGATATGTGTGCTCTATCTGCTGGGCATCCAGGCCCTCCTCCCAGCAGTCCAGCAGTCCAGCACTCCACCACTCCAATACTCCACAGCTGCGTGTGTGTGTTTTTAATTTAATAAGTGCGGCATCCACCCACGATGCTCAAATAACCATTCCGGTGGCTTTGTTTCGATCCCGCTCCGCCGGCATGCAAGTCACATTCTCGATTGCCAATCAGCGTGCAACTGAGGCAGCATTAATGCCGGGAAGGGGAAGGGCGCCGCCAAAAAGTGGCATGCACAAAAAAGATTTGCGTTGACATTTAAAAAATATTGGAAAAAGCGAGGAGCGAGGAGCGAATAGGGAGCAGCGAGTTGCAAATAACAAACACCGAGATTTGGCTTTCATGCACGTGTAGTCGGGCTGAATAGGTGGGTTAGTCGAACGGAACGTGCATGCGGTTGGGTGGCAGGTATTTGCCAAAGGTAAATGGGGTAATACGTCTGCCGCACTTGCCGCCAGAGTCTCGGGCCACAGATACATACGTCCCAGAGATGGTGTTTGTTGGGGGGGAGGGCGAGTTAACGAAGGAAATCATTAATGACTTCCTTGGCTCGAAAAGCCACCCCAGAGAGTCGCTGCCGGTCGCGTCTTCCGAAGGCCATAACCATTCGAGGCCAGGAAATCAGCCATAAGACTCACAGACCGGATATAGCCTCGGAGAACTTCCACGTCCTGGAAGGACTAACCCCTTCAAGAAAAGTCCTCTCGATTGCAGAAGCTTTCAGAAAAACTCCATCTCCTCGGCATCGATTTCAAATGGAAAATGGAAAATTTAAAATTGTTTTTCCTTCCCTGGCTTAGCCGAGTGCAGAGCCGGGGCCCAAAGATGCAAATGGCCAAGTGATCCCCTCCCCCTCGTCTAATCAAAACCAAATGCACAAAACTAATGCCATTAATTCCAGTAGACAAAATCTGAATGGAGAGCAGTTCGCTTCTGGCAGCCATAATTGACCCACATCATTAGCCCAAAGGAAATGAGCTGCTGCTGCTGCTCCGAAAATGGGCAACAAGGACTCCGCAGCTTTGAAACTACAAGCTGCAGGACGACGGACGATGGACGAGGGGGAAAATGGAAATGGGGAGCCCCGCTGAGAAGAGATGAGAGCTCGAGAGCTAAAAAAATTTTATTTTGCCATACTTCAAATGAAATTATCTACACTTTGAATAGAGGGATGGGGAGGGGGCTGCTGCAGCTGTCGAAAGGGGGTCATGTGCATCTGCCCCTGCCCCCTGACCATGCCCCGCCTCTTGGCAACTCACGCACACTACCAATTTGTAAAAAAGAGCGTTGGCAGGAGGGACCAAAAATAAAGCTGGCTCTAGCTCCAGCTACAGCTACAGCTCCTGTTCCTGCTCCTGCTCCTGTTCCTGCCGCTATTGGCTGAGTCCAGCAACCCGCCTCGCCCCTCACCCCTCGCCAGACGAAGCAGCCATCCCGATGCTTTATGTGTTGTCCTTGCCTTGGCTGCTCCTTGCCCCCGACATCCCTCTCCGCCCAATCCCCACCAGCACAAACACAAGCAAATTACTTTGCATAACCATGCAGCTCCAGTGGACGGGTGGCCATGAGTGCTCCGTGTGTGGGTTTCGGTGTGTGTCTCTCTCTGAAAGTGTGTGTGTGTGTTTTTTATAAAGTAAAACAATCCTGGCGAAAACGAGAAACTTGGGACTTCATGATGGGGCACTTAAACTAGTTCAAAATTTTGCTGCTGCTTTCGTCAACGGCTTTCTTTCGCCGCTCCTCCGTCATGTCAACCGACGGCACACACCATCCACCCCAGCCAGGGGTCGGGCAAATAAAAACACACATCCTTGGGGCAGGAACATGGAGGGAGGGCCATCCGCCATGCGGGTCATAAGAGTCGGCTGGCTCTGTTTTGTTTATGGTCTGTGTTTGGGTGAATATTTTATGCGCCAGGACGCTGGGCGAACTATACTTTGCTTTATGGCACCCCAAAGCACACAGTGTCTGCTGCAAGTATGCGCCACACTGCACTCCAGAACTATCCTGGCCGGCAGCTCCTGCTGCGAGTGCGGGCGTGTGCCGGGCTTCGATTTTTGTTGACCTTACTCTTGAGGCTTGAAGCCTTAGCCTCAGCCGGGCCAGAAGTTCACTGCCTCGGCCACCCCGATCCGGGCGGGGGGCGATGATCTCGCAGCTGCCACCACCCAGGGATCTTTGAACGCCACCCCTCCCAGGACAATGAGTCCCTCAATCCACCCAACCAATTATAAGTAAAAAACTTTCCGCTAGCATAATTCTGTCCAGTTCGCTGGCTATTCTCACTTGGCTGCTCCTGCCAACACCTTTAGTCGAGGGGTCGCAACCCTGGGCTCCAGCCCAACCCTCCATGACCGACGCTTCTGCTATTTGTATGCAAACCCCGAGTGCTCGAGTCCTTAGATAGGAAAAGAAAGCCAAGGCAGGCCAGGCCAGCCAGTAGGGTACTCAGGCAGCCCCGAAACCCAGCCCGAGACAATCAAGTTGGCTTACTGCTTCACTCGGTATCCCCTGGCACCTCGGCGCAAAATATATACTGGGGGGCTCCTGCTCCTGCTGGTGCTGGAGCTGCTAAATTTACCTTAAATGTCATTTTGTTGAATTTTTATTTATTTAGACTCCTCAAGGGCTTACCGGCTCCGCTGTGCGCAGACGCTGCAGCTGGCACCCTGCACCCTGGCAGCTCGGATGCAGTGCCTCCGCCCCATGCAGCTCCTCCCGCAAGGGTACTTTGTTTGGCAATTTATTTATATTTAAATTTCTACCTCAAAGAGTGTTTGGTTTCGCCTTGAGCTCGACTTACTTTCCTTCGGTTGGGAAAGTTTCCTTTCTGCCTGCGGCCGAGAAATATTGTCCTGCCCGGCGAGATAACTTGTTGTCGCCACATCCTCCGCCTCCTTGCCGCCATGCCGCCTACTTTGGAGACGATTGTCAAAGCCAGCACCTGCCAGCTGCCTTCCCAGCTATCTTCGGCTTCCTTTTGTTGCCAGCTCATCCCATCCAAGTTTCGGCGCGACTTCCTGTTCGATATTCAAAAAGATTCGGGATTCTCCCCCGCCTGCTAGGCAAGTTTTGCGAAACTTTTAATCAACTCCAGGATGGTCGGGAGCGGGAGACCACGCTGAGATTCGGAGTCTGGGACGACCGGCCCAATCCATTCGCAGATACTAATTTCTGACCAGGCGGGATCCATTGTCACCGGAGGTGCTCCGAGGCTGCCGTTTCATAAACTTTAATCGAAATGTTTTGCTTCGCACCACGGGAGGAGCGCAAAACTTTCGCCACTTGCCGACCTGGGAGTGGAGTGTCTGTCACCGCACGGGCGTCCTCCTCTTCGCTTCCCACAACCCCACTCGGAGCCCGGCTCGCCTGGAGCTTTTTCACTATTTATCATTGTCAACTTGAGTGCGACGTTTGGCGCTGCTGCTGATGCCAGCGACGGCGGGAAGCTGGAGCTGGAGACTGGCAGGACTGGGAAGGTCTCTGGCTGAACTGGTAGCTGATGCAGGCGACGTGGCTCCGTTGATTTATCTTTCCGCTAAGCAGATGTAACATTATACGCCACAGATACATCCGCCGCCGCTCGCTGTCAACTCTGGCCGGGCTGGAGCGTCGCAGACCCAGGGGTGCAATATTTCGTGTATTGTCAAACGGGCACAGGGAGAGGCAACCCGAAAATACCCGAAACCCAATGGGCTGGTCAAAGTTTTCTGGCGGGGAATTCATCTGCGGATGTGGCTACCTGACGGCTCCAATGGCATTCTGTGTTTTTCGTCAAGGAGGGTGAATTGATTTGCTCGGCGGCAAAGAGGTAGCAGGGGCTACGACGGAACAACCCGAAGGGGAGCCGCACCGAGGCCAGGGTATGACGGCACTCGCATGCCTCATCGGGCATACCCCAGAAGCCATAACATTCTACTTATCTCTCGCTGGTGTTTAAGTTTTTTAACAATTGCCGCCAGCAGCGGCCAGGCAACAAAAAATATACGTAGCGGCGATAAAGGAAGCGAGCAAAATAAATATAAAGCTTCCCAGCCAGAGCTGGCAGGTCAAAGCCTGGGCTCGGCCCGGCCGGGCCAGAAAGAGACTGGCGGAGATTCCATTCCAGAGACCGGACCGCAGACAGGCCAGAGACTCCCCCAGCAACGTTGTTGCTATTATATTTATTATTATTTTGCGATTCAAACGAAGTGATATAAATGTGTCACGTTTTGCGAGTTCACACATACTCCGCTGGCCCACCCCTCCTCCTCCGGCTCCGACGCCGCACAGGTACCAGCGACCACAATCAGCCAACACCAACACCAACGCCTCCTTTTGTTTTCCAGGCCAGCCCCTCTACTCTGATTTTTACTCTGCGATGTCGGGTATTGTTCCAACTGCTCCGCTCGCAGGCCGCAGAAGCTGTTTAAAGCGGCTACTCGGATGTCTGCCCAATGAGTCATTGATTGACCAACTCCGGTGAGGGTATTCGAGGCATTCCATGCAGCCAGCCAGCGCTTGTTTAGCTTCGCCTTTTGCTGGCTGGGTTTGTTTCTTTGGGGGCTTTGTTTCTGTTTCTTTTGAAAGTTTGCGCAACAATTTCGTGAGCGCTGGAAGATGATTTGTGTTCCGAACTGAACTCGCCTGCCAACTAACTCGGGACTGGCCGGACTCTCCAGTGAATCCGAGCCCCATCAGATACACGTCCAGCGGGCGTTGCGACCAGTCCCCCGTCTCAGTTGCCCCGTCCAGCATCCAGCATCTAGCATCCAGCATTCAGCATTCGAAATTGAGCATTGTTCCCCATCTCGGGTGGACTTACTCCTGTTGTTCCTCGGCTTTGCATTGCGGGTCTGATTGGCTTCTTTGCATTATTCCAGGACTGCCCCGACCCGGTCCGGCCCGGCCTGGTATCAGTTACTGCTGATCAGCATTAGCACCTCTGGTGGAGGCCTCGCCTCGTGAATTGCCCGTACGTGTTGGTTATGAGGAAGAAGCCATTGTGCATCCACAAGATACTCGCACATCATCGTCGGCATGCAGGGCTCGCGCGGTGGTGTGCGAAAATTATGTGCCATCGGAGGAAAAATATTCTGCATCTGGCACGTGGGGTGGGGGTGGATGGTCGAACCTTCAGCTATCTGTATCTTCTGCTCCCCAAGTGCCGAGTGCAGGGCTTCGAAACTTAATTTGAGCCAGGCATGTGGCCGATTGATCCATGTGTGCCAGGCCCCGCTGCGAACTGCATCTAATTTGTGATAATCTGTGGGAATACAGCGAGCAGAATCGCACTCGGACTAGAGCAGTTGTGGGAAGATTTTCGCAGAACCTGGAGGATGCTGCAAGGGCCTAAGTGGGGGCGAAGACGCGCCAGGTGGAAAGGTGTTGATGCCCGATTTAATTATGATAATGTGAACAGTACAAACTACCAACTTATGAACTCAAAGCTGACTAGGTGAAGGATTAAACACCAAATACACACTGATAGAAACACGGGTACTACATTAGACAACACACATTTCATAAAACAAGGAATTCGGAATTGAAAATATATCGAACTTCGAACTAAACTTTCGAAACTTTTTCTAAACAGTTCTCATTTAGTTAACAGTATTGGGTTCAATCCGAGCTCGAGAATCAGACTATTTTTGTTATTTTTATTTATGTTTTTATTAATTTTTGTTTGTTTTTTTTCATAATGTTATATTTAAGACTATAAATAAGCACGAGGGGTAATTTGGACAATGATATTTAGATTTAAATAATGGCTGTTACTATTAATAGTAATGATATTATAATATCACCCTATCCCTCCCGAAAATAATATATAATAATATATATTAAGAAACATAAGTTAAATATTCACATAAAAAAATATAAAAACATTAAGACATGTAAGAGTAAGAAAATAACCTTTTTTTTATTATTTCTTTTTATATTTTATGAAGTTTTTAAATCTTACTATAGCTTCAGATATATTTTATTATATTTTTTATGTTTTATTTTATATCAAAAAAATTTCAGTAAAGTCGTTCTTGCTCGACTTCCAAGAGCGTTTGCACTTGCCTAAATTACGAAATCCCTGTTTCTCTGAGAGCAGTGTTTTATATTCAAACTCCTCTGAGATGTTACTGTCTTATCAAGCAGGATAGCAGATCAATTGAAATTCCGTCAACCTGCCTTGCCAGATACCACATACAGGCCATTATAATTGAGCTTAACCCTGCTTAGCCCGACCCTTGCGAGCCAGCCAGTTGCCTTGGCAGGCAGACGACAAACCACAACCCAATCAACTTTCTTGCCGGCAACCCCATCACACTAATTGTATGTCCTGGCTGACTTTGTCGGGTCTTATCCCGCCCCAGGAGCAACCCTTTGCCAGGCCCACCTGTCCTTGTTTTGTAATGCAAATCTTTTTGCTTTCATCTGCTTGTTATAAATCGAAAGCTATTAACCGAAAAAAGGGGGGACCGAGCCGAAGACTCGCATTTCTATGCCAACCGAGCGCCCGCCTCCTGGCGGCATGTGTGTGTGCGGTGGCCGGGTATTTGCATTTGAATCATTCGTTTGTGCGAAATCAGATTAAATCGCATAATCGAATCTGATGCTTTATGTGCCACTCGCACACAGGGATGACAAAGAGCCGGCCGGGCCGGTGCAGGCGCTGGAGCAACCAATCAGATGGACATCGGCGCTCGCAAGCAGGAATATATATTGTATAAAAATCAATAGCGAGGCGAGGCATTGAAATCCTATGCACATAAGCCGGGGCACGTACAAAACGTTCTGGCTCGAAAATCGAAAAAAACACAAAAAAAAAAAAAAAAAAAATAGGTGGAAAAGCGACCCCGGACAGCAACCGCAGGAGCTCCCAAAGTTCGCCAGACACATGCGGCGGGAAAATACTTTTCAAAGTGAATCAACAAAGTCGGAAAGGAAAGGGTTGAGGACCAGGAAGGACTCCTGTTGAATCCGATGGCAAATGCCAGAAATCTCTTTGTCTCAGCTGATCAAAACAGCAACAAAGTGAGGCGAGAATACACAGGCAGGCAGTTGGCTTCTTGAAAATTCAAATTAACTCGATCATAAAAGCCAGGCTGAGACCCGGCTCGAACCCTCGTACTTCGGCTATAGCCTGGCAGCTCCCCGCTCCCCACCCTCGGCCTTGTTTGCCTTACACTTTGCGCTACATTTTAACTTCAAATTAAGTTTGTGTTCACGTAGCAAACAGAGCAACAAAAACAACAGCCCTGGATCCCGAGCTGGAGCTGGAGGAATGGGATTTTCCGATGGAGAGATGGGGGAAACCTTTTTTGCCTTTGATTTTCCATTTCTTTTTGGCCTGGCTTGCACTTTTTTGCCGCCTCAAGTGGCCGCAAACAGGGTTCGGCGTCGTCTTCGCTTCTGGTCGCCTCGCTTTCTGTGAAAATAGTTCGTTAGCCTCTCGGAGCTTGAATCCGAATCCGAATCCGAAAGCAGGAAAACTAAATTGTGTTTCGACTGAACGACCGTCCGACCCTCCCATCCCCGCCGTTTGCCATTCAAAAAAGGGCAAAAGACTTCTCGGAGTCAGTGTGTGGGTGATTGGTTTTGAGCGAACCAAATTATTGGCATTTATTTCTCGTTTTGACTTTGTGCGCTGCAGGAGCGTCGCAACTGAAGCATCTAATGCGCTTACCGAAGCCAGGCGGGGAGGGGCTCTGGGGCCCCACAATCTTAATGCCGCCTAATTAGCAGCCTGAATGCGCTAAGACTACAAAAGCAGCAGCATCAGCAGCCGGCCCTCCTGGGAGCGGACGGCGGACGAGCGAAAGTTGGCCAAATAGAAAATGCGCAAAATGACTTTGGCCAAATCCCCGGTGCCAATTGGCAGTCGAACGGAGGACTGAAATGCTGAATAAGCGGCAAGTGGGCCGCGGAGGGCATAAGTAGTGGCATTGACTGCAAATGGGCTGCACGCTGCCATCCCATGTACGACACAGTGACCACCAAAGGGCTGCCATACAGAAGCTGGGCGAGATCAGTGCAGATCGGTTGCACTTTCGCCGAAACTCAGTTCATAATTAACTCAGGCCACGGAACTCACGGCTAATCCCAAATTCCATTAACGCGAGAGCGTCAAAGTGAGCAAGCTGGCGATGATCCACATTTGTGACGTTTCAGTTTCCGCCGATGATTTGCCAGCTCGGAGAACAAAGGACTCGGAAGGGACTCCTTTGATAGAGCTTGTCAGACCTCTGTCAGGGCGTCCGAAATGTGGCAAATCCCAAACCAAACCAATCCGATCCCAAGCCGAACCTTCTAGAGAAGCATCCCCTGAGAACACTGCCGCTCACCCCTCACCCCTGGGCAGATCTGAGTCCTGGCAGATCCTCAGCTGTTGCTGCCTGTTGTTTTTGATTCCTTTTTGTTCGATTTGAATGATTTAACATAAAGCGAAGAGGTAAGCCGGCCAGACACACGGCGGGGGAACACCCCTCGCGGATCTGGCATTGTTGCCTCTTCAGCCTTATAAGTGCGAACCTCCTCCCCGGCTCCTTGCAACACGCGGCCAGGGAACTTCAGCAACGAACAACGAACAACGAGCGAGGAGCGGACGAGCGCGCGCAAATAATTTCAATCGTCGTGAATCATGAATAATTCAAAATCATCATTACCAACACCTTTTGAGCCGGGCCTGGGAAGCAGATAGAAGGGGATGGGACACGACGCGGACGGGGGCGGGGGCGGGGGCGGGGCAGCTCGCGGAGTGTTGCCCAAAATGTTCACACTTCCCAGAGGCTGCCAGGCAGCCAAAAAACAACAACAACAGCGGAGGCAGCAACTTTTGCTCAATCTGCAGTCAGCGCTTCGAGTGGACAATAGCGAGGGTGAGGCGATGGCGATGGCAGGGGCAGGGCCGGGTGGCATGGACGGAGGAGATGCCGCTCAAGTGCTAAAGTGAGGCGGATTACTAAACCAGCATAAGCAAAAGCTGTAGCTGTAGCTGAAGCTGAATCTGTGTAGCAACCACCAAAGCGTAGACTACTTGTGCAGCACCCAAAAAAAAAAAGCCAAACAACAGGGGAAGACAAAAAAAACTTGCCAGAAAGGTGACTCTTAAAACCGAATAACCAGATGCCCTAGGATGTTGGGACATAGCGAGTTTTGTTTAAGTTCTATAGGTTTTAAATACTTTAGACAACATGCTTACAAATCCAAGTTTAAAGTTAATCCTTTCCTCACATTCCAGAGAACTTAGCTTCCGAGCAATTCTTTTGTTTCAAAGCCAACTTGCAAATCTTTCTTAGAACCGCTGTACCCCTTGTTAGGGTATAGACCTCCGCCCCCTGGCACTCCCGTGTCTGAGGTCGCCGCTGTTGTTTCATCGTCTATTGTATTCCATAGTCGAAATATGAGGCACGACTCTGGCATTAAACTTCAAACTAAAAAACACAAAAATAAACGGGCGCTGAAAAATGCCAAAATGTAGCCGTGGCGAGGACCCTGGTGTTGGCCAGGCCAAGAACAATAAAATGTGCACAGCTCCAGCGTCGAAATAAAAAAGCCAAGAGCCAGAGGAGCGAACAGATAAGCAGACGGAGAGGAGCGATGGGTGCTGGCGAGGATGGTGGATGGAGCATGTGGCTGCTGGATGGGCCACTTCAGAGCCGGGATGTGCAAGTGTTGGCAAAGAAATAAAAGTTGCTGACCTTAAGCCGGGCCCCGGGCCGGGTCTTTGTCTTTGTCTATGCGGCCGCAGTAAAGTTTTATTTTTTCCTCCTCGGCCCCGGCCAGGATACGAGGCGAGTGCAGAAAGTTACTGCTGCAGTTGGGAGGATGGCAGCCCGCCCCCTGCCTGCTCGGCGGTGGCAGCTGTTTAATAAGTTCAAGCAATTAAAAGTGTTTCCAAAGGTTGCCCAGGCGAAGGAGGAGGAGGCGACTGAGCTACGACCCTAACAGGCGTGTAAGAATCGGACAGGCCGGGCCGGCTAACGATGTGAGGATCATAAATGCATCTTAATGACTCCACCACTTTGCAAGCTCGAGTGTTCGGGTAGGATACCTGCCAGACTAGCAGAAAGAAGTGGCCCGGGGGAGCGATCCGTGTTCTTCTACATAATGAGACTTCTCAAGCTCGAATAATATAAATCGCAGCCCACTTTCCGTTTCAGAGCATCAAGAGCAGGCAAGGGCCTGGACCGGGCCATTAAAGTGCCGGCCAACACAGAAAACTTTGCCGCCAAACGCAGCCATTAAAAGTGCCAAACAAAATCATTTTCGTTTTCGGCAACAACAGTCCTCTATTAAAAAAGGTACGAGCGCAAAAAGTGCACCAAAATCAAACATAAAATTAAATTAATGGCCTAAACACCGCTCCGGGATGGCCCGCCCCCGCCAGCTTCCAGGCCGGCGGAAAAAAGGTTCAATCTGGGGGGCATTAAAATTATGGAAAAAGTAAGGGAATACTTTGCTGGCCCTCCGATAAGTCGGATGTTTGCGAGGATATTTCTCCGATATTTGTTTACGACCGGACTTTTATACGGCCAGCTGGTGGGGCAGGCTGACAGAGTGGCAGGGTGGCAGGGTCTCCCACTCCCCCACACCCCACTCCCCACCAGTCGAAGATAAACGTTCCATCGCTAATTTGAGTCTTTGTCACGTCTTACCATATGGAAATATTATTTGTAAATACTTTTATGTTCCGTACGTGACCCGGACGGGGGATCTGGAGTCCCGAATCCGGACACATATGCGGAGTGCCTGGGGGTCACTTCATAGAGTGCGTAAGGAGGAGCTGCTGCTAGCTGCTAGCTGCTGAGCTCGACTTTGTTTTTTATTGTGGCGACGAAATCAAATAAAGCGCCCGGAGTGGGTGCACGGAGTATGGAAGCATAAAAAATGTATATTGCCAGTTTGGCAAACGCAAATCCTCGAAGAGGCAGAAATGTCATCGTAAAATTGCCAGACGGCTTAGCGACGGAGCAAGCGAATAAATAAAAATTATTTCCAGATGACATATCAGCGCGACTCGCCCGCCGCTGACACCTTAAAACCCAAATGCGCTTATAATACAAAATGCTGCGTGTGCCGGAGCACAGGAGGAGCGAAGTCCTTCGAAGGAAAACCGAAAATAAGCGGCCCAAATCCAGACCGGTACAAATTGAAACGTTGAAGAAATTACAAAACTGTGCAGACCCGCAGCCAGCGGAGGGGCGATCCGGGCAGGCGACGGCGAATCGCAACTGTCAGTCGCCTGGCTCCCCGTCTCAGACGTCAACTTAACGTGAATAATTGTCTAAATCCCAACGACAAACACTTATTGTCCTGGATTAGCAGGCAGCCGGAGGAGAGACCGAAGGAGACCGACAGCGAGCTGGGGGACCGAGAGGCGCGGCCCAAGGACCGGCTGAAAAATGAGTGGCAAAAACTTTTGAAATTTTTTCTCCATTGTTTCATGCCGCGTACTGCTCGGGCCATGGACTGAGGCATACGAGCTCCGCTTTTGGCCGAAAAAATAGGTTTGGAGTGGAAATAATAGAGGTATTCGGGAATATTAGGGGTTCTTGAATAGTCGAGAGTTCCAACTACTCTCATCTTTAATTGGAAACTTAAAGCACTCGCCAGTCGCATCCTTTTGCCCTCTGAAGTCAGTCCCGGGAGATGGCAGGTCCAGGTCGGTAAGCGTTTTGAGCTAACGAGCTTCCAGTGCCCCACTCGCTCCAAGTCGCAGGTTCTCCCTTCTGTTTGCCTTCTGCATTTCTTTGCGTTCAATTAATTTGCTCACAATTCGGATGGCGGAGGAGGCTGGGCCACAGACCGGCTGGGGGTATCTTGTTACTCAAAGACAAAAAGCAAACTTTAAGTAGCATAAGCGGCGGACTCGGCGGGGGGAGCTCTGCATGTAGATCGGCAAAGGAAAAGTTTCTCCAGAGGCAAAAGTTGTTCCAAACTATCCGAGAAACCCCTTCGCAGGTGGGGAGCTTTGGCAGCAGGTGAGCATCACATCAGAACTTTTCGATTTCATTGCCAGCCCCGGCCTCAGAATGCAGCGACTTGGCAGCTATTGCAGTGGCACCCCATTCAGGCATGCAGCGCCCCGGAGTTTCGAAACATTTATGGGTCGCACGGCACTCGAGGTTGAGAGTGCTAACGAGGGCTGTACGAACCTTTCAGATGACTACTCTACCTCCATCTCCAGGAGGAGATGCATCTACCTACCTGTGAGGCGACCATTAGGGTTACTGATGCTCTCCGTTTCAGGGCCGCGTTAATATGCAAATGTGGTGGCCAGCACCCCATAGGAAACTCTATTCATGCTTCATTAACTCTTTACCCAAAATTTCTTAATTAAAAACGAGTCCTCGTTTTGGTCCTGGGAGTGCGTTCAATTCAAACAAGGCAAACAATCCGAATCAGCATTCGTTTGCAATTGCCAGTTGGCTGCGAAGGATTAGTTTCAGATTTGTTTACCTCGCTAACAAGGAGGGAGCGGCGTAACCCTTAATCCGAAACCGGTTATCGGAGTTTATTTTCCGTAGGATCGCTGCCTGATGGCTGCTAACTGTAGCAGCTAGGACTCGCGCAGCAGCACACAAGTAGGGATTTGGAAGTCGGGATTTGAAAGAGCAACTCTATGCCAGTCTATGCAAATGTGGCGCAGAAAGGGACAAAGTTTTGGCACGCCGGGCAGGGGCAGGGGATTGGCTCGGACAAAAAGGATATGCGAGATGATATATATGCAAATGCCAGTTCGGAGGGTGGTCCTTTCGCAGGCGACAAGTTTCGTTGCCTGCTGCCGGTAATGTCCTTCAAGGCCTACGCTTGTGCCAAGGTCCTGGCGAGCTTTTAAAACTTTATTCAGCTCCGGAGCGACAAGAAGCTGGCTTCGAGCACAACGAATTTCAATTAATAGCCACCGACAGACACACACTCTCGCAGCGAGTGTCGGGCCGAGAGCCAGAGCCATTTCCTGCCAGTGTCCTTTCGCTCCGCCCACTTCCGCCGCCCGCCGGCTGACACTAAGCCCACAGGCTACAATCAGCTCAGCTGTGTAGCCTGCTTGCAGGCCATGGACCACCAAGTTCACTAGACAATTTATTTTTGCTTTCGATTTTCCAAGCTGTCAGTTCACGCTTAAATGCGCACAGTTCAATTTAAAACGGGTAGCCCAGGACATGCACAAGGATACGCCCCTTGCCAGTCGATGCGCCCTGTATCTAGTCCTGCCTTTTGTGCCCCTGTATCTGTATCCGTGTATCCGTCTGCCTGCGCCTCGGCTGCCTGCAGTCGCATTCACAAACTGGGTTAAGAGGTTGTTATCCTTATGCCGTGTTTTCGAAAATAGGCAACCAACTTGGAGGCCCTTCCAGGGGTGGCCTGTTTGTGATGCCTCCGCCTCATATCCGCTGCAGACACACGAAACGTCCTGCCAGCCAAACCGCAGAGGGGCCCAAAGCCAGAGCCAAAGCGAAAGAGAGCCGAGGACCCACCCGGTGCGGTGATCACAAGGATTCCTCGCCATCCTGCCGGCATGCTGATGGTGATGATGGAATTATGAGCGCAAAAGCATTTGCATTTATTATGTACAGCATTTTTTGCTCCTCCGCTGGAATGCTGCTCTAGAAATTAAACTAACGCCGCTCGTTAGTCTCAGTCGCATCTCCGGAAGGGGTTCTGCACATGCCCTGAGCCCGTAGAGTGGTTGTACGCCGGGGCTTTAAGGCTGCGTCTGCTGGCTGGGCAGGGGACTGGGCCTTAAATGCAATGCCACAAAGCGTTAATGGATTTTTTCGCGTTTCTCCCGCTACTCCTCCATTATTTACGCTCCGTAATGCCGCTCGTATGCGCGCCTTTGTCCAAGCGGGCTGCCAGTGGGCCATTCAATTTATTATTTGAATTACTAATTAGTGTTTTAGGAGCGCATTAAGCGCGGACACTGTAAAGCGTCAGTCGCACATGCTCTCGCGGCGAACTAGTTGACAAAAAGTGTACGCTTTGTGGGGCATGTTTGCTAAAAAATGAATCGATTTATGCCACCAACTAGGAGGGCCCTTCGAACTATCCATTAGGAGGCCAAAGCCAGAATGTTATGTCGTTCGAAGGACTCTGAATCCTTTTCTTTCGCTCCTTAGACTCCATTAGCCGGGGCTAAGCAATGAACCATCCATAACTTTATTATCGCCTGCCCATTGTTGATAACCTCCTTTTTGTGCGTTAAATGCATTCAAATTCTAATTTACGGAGCCTTGCTGAAGGATGCTGGTGGGAAGCAGGTCCTGGTAGCAGGCGGGCCACTTTTTCTTCTGCTAAATGATTACACTTAACTGGATTTGCATATATTTAAGCATTTCCTTATGCGCACGCAACACGAATTGTGTGCACGTGTGTGGTCCTGGGAGCTCTGGTTCTGGCTCTGGCTCTGACTCTGGTTCTCCAGTACGGCTGTGTTCTGTGCACAAAAGGATTATTAAGGAGCTTCATATGTAAATGAAAACCAAATGCACACGACAACGACGACAGCGATGTCAAGGAGCGTGGGGCGGGAGGCTGATGGGAGATACAGAAGTGAGACAGATAACCTGAAAGCCACAGTTTGGCAAACACGGCCACCCGGAGGAGGGGGGGAGCCGAGTCAGCTCCAGAGCCAGACAATGTTTGGCCTGGGAGCTGCGATGGGGTGGTGGGGAGGCGTCCTGCAGAGCGTGTGTGACTCGGAGGCTACCTTGCGAGTCCGCCTAGAAAGTAGGTGAAAGCCAGAGGCAGACGGAAAGCCAACCGGAGCACCCGCACCAGTACCCGTTCGTCCTTTTGCCCGTTCGTTGCCCCGTAATTTATGCTTAAGATAAAGTCCTTGAATAAATACATGGAAAATCCTTTGAAATTGAAATTAAATACGAATATCATCTTTTTTTTCCACTCGTACGGCAGTGAGGCAGAGTTGGCCGGGACCGGGGCCGAGGCGGCTCAGAGAAGTGCAGACAAAAGGCAAACGGGAAATGAAATTAACATTTGAGTGCGCTTTCCCAAAATTAAACGAGACTCCGCAGGGGTCTGGGGGGGAGGGATGGAGAGGGAGGTAGCTCTGTCCCCCTCACAGACAAACGTATTTATTTATTGAAGCTTCTTGTTGGGGTTTTAGATATGTGAGCCATCTTATTTAGCATTTTTGGCATTTTACTTATTTTCCCCCAGCCTGCCAGCCTGCCAGCCTGCCTCCTGTGTCCTGCCATCCTGCCACCCTGCCACAGAGCTTGTGTCTGCTTAGATTGGGATAAAATTCTCATAGATTGTGTGGCAAAACATTTTTCTTAGCCATTTGCCATATGAAATTAATTTTACAGTCAGCAGGCAAGGCGGCAGGCGAGCTCCATGTGCAGCTTTCTGTGGCAAACAATATCGGGCGAATATATTTTGAGAGGAGCGGACGGGGCGGAGCTGCGGTTACCTCCGGAAAATTCCTGGGAAATTGCTGCCAGAATGTATAACTTTAATCTGAAGCGTTTAGGGGACCAACTCTATTTAAATCGGACGTCAAAAGTAATGCATTTGCGAGTTGGTTTCTGCCTGAAATTGAACTTCCGGCGAAGGCTTCTGTCGCATCTGCTGATATCCTATTCATATATCCTTTACTTATTCCCCTATGGATGTCCTTTATGTTTCGGCAAATTAAGCTGTTGTGCAATTTGTCTCTTCCCTGCGAGGGGCCCTTGAATCTCTTTTCATTTCCATCAAAATTAATATTAACTTTTCGCAAAAACAGTGCAGGACTGGCAGGACTGGCAGCTTGGTAGCGTTGGTCAATAAATTCTGCTCATATAGATTGCATTCGGGCGGCCTCCGGCAGAGTTTTAATATTGGAAACCCAAACATATTTCCCCTCTTCAGGCCCGCCTTGTTGTTGCATTTTTAATTTGTTGTTGCGGCTGTGATAGGGAGGGGGCATGCCCCTGGCCAGGGCATAGAAAAGCAGAGCTCAAATATTAATTATGAAACACTGTTGCAAGTTGCACAAACACTAGATATACATATGTGTGTGTACTAGATCAATGGAAATTCAATGCAAACAATGCCCTCTTCGGCGACGTCGCAGGTGAGCTGCATACGCTTAAATGGGATTGGAAAGTGATTTCCAAATCAATGCAAATAGTTTACAAACATTTCCAATATTGCACAGCAACGCCAATAATATCCTAGGGCGCACTTCCGACAAATAAATCCCGAAAATGCTGTTTAAAGGTCTGGCCGGGGCAGACAATGGCCAATGCTAACTAGCTCGGCAGCGGCATCCTAACAGATACATCACAGATTTTGTTACCTACTCTATTTAAATGGCAGCAATTTTGGCGCCCGAACCAGCGCCCAGTGCCTTCCTGAATCATGGCGGGCGGGATGCGAGGCCCATAGGCCATATAAATTTCAATCTATCATTTATTTAAGTCCTAGGCCAGCAGAAGCGCCTGCCGGAGGACCGTGGCTGTGGCTCTCTCGCTGCCATAAATCCCCATCAGAGATACGCGTATATTTATTTACTGCAACTCGCCCAGATATTCGTACAAATACGAGCCCCCCACTGCCCATGGCACACCCACGCGGACCAGGACATCGGTGGGTGACAGAAATTGTTGCCAAAAAATAAAATAGATCCTGCCTCGGCCTTATTTCATATTTTATTTCTGTTTTTTATTCGCCAGTGGTGCTTTTTCTAGTTTTCTTTGCCGCTTCTGCTGTTCATTTTTCCTGTGTAAATATTTTGGAAAATGCGTTTTTCTTTCCCGTCGACTGCCGACAGCCGAGGGCCGACTACCGACTACCGACTGCCATTGTTGTATCCTTTCATACACCTCCGACGCAGCGAAAAAGGATTTTTTGTCGATTCCCGGTGGGCTGGCAATTTTTATGGTTAAAATATTTGTGCTGCTCTCGCTGGGGCACGGGAAGCTGCTAAAATATTTATGACAGGCGCCGGGGAGTACGCGGCCTACGATATTTCAATGCAGCGGGCATGAAATTCGTGGTGTTTGGTTTGTAATTAAAAAAGTTCGATTGAAAACGGCCCTGGCCAGGGGGCTGTGGAGGGGTGTGGTGTGGTGGGGAAGAACTCGATCAGGAACAGCCATCAGGAGGGGCGGGTGAAAGCAGCCCAAGTGAATTTTTATTGCCGTTCATTAGGAGCAAAGCGACATCGAATCAATCAATTCCGGCACTTCAATGGCAGATCCGAACGAGATCGCATAGGGGTGGCCGTACCATAAACTATATTTTATTCAACTCCATGGGGGACCTTAAACATATGCAACAATTTCCCGAGCAAACTTTTAATTGGCCCTCTGTTCTTGTTCCAGGCCGTGCTGGCCTCTATTCGGCAATTCCAATTAGGCCATCATATCTTGTCTCGGAAACTTTTCCGATTCTAAACTTGCTACAGTTCTCCCTCCGACCGCCCCAGACCTCCCGAACTGGGTTAAAAAATGACTTCGATGTCGGCCCGAACTTTATCTTCGAAATTCCGAGATTCCACAAGGGTACTAACTTTGAAATGCGTACAATCGGCCTTTAAAAATTAAAATTAACTCCCATTATCCCTAGTCCGGGAAGCATCTTTCAGATGCAGTTCTCCTCTCTGAGGAAAAATGCAAAACTGCAATATTCTGCAAAAAAAAAAAAAAAAAAAAAAAACACAAAAAGGAAATACTGATTGAATGGCATTCCATTGAAGTTGATGGATGCATTAAGAGGTTCGTCCTTCTCCCCCAGCCACTCACACTCACACACCGACAGAATTTTGTGGCAACCGAAAACACACAGAAGACAAGCCCAGGAGGGAGAGGGCGACAGGCCCAAAGACAGAGAGCAAACCTGCATGTGCAAGGCATATCTGTATATCTGTATAATGGATTGCACTTAACATGCCACACACAGCAACCGCAAGTGCCGCCGCAGGTTCCCGCCCCCACATCCCACATCCCGCAGCACCCAGTCCCCAGCCCCCAGGCCGCCCTCTCGCCAGCCAGGTAATACATCATTTACACACAACTCACCTGGAGTCGGATCTGGATCTGGAGCCTGAGCCAGAGCTATTGGAAAAACTCAGCCGCCGCTTCAATCGCACTCGTAATCCCGGCAACGTAACGTCTAATCCTTTTGTTTACGTTTATGGTAATCCACATGCAACGCACCCACACTCGCGCACTCTCTGTCAAGCACCGACAGTCAGACAGTCAGTCGTATTTGCATAAAGCGGAATTTAAATTTCGGCACACATTACGTGGGCGGCATATCGTCGCTATTTGCCCGGTCGGTCGCCTATTGTCAGCTCGCTCGCACTCGCCGTGCACTCGGAGGAGGACGTAAGCGGAAGCGTAACGGTAAGCGGTTAACTGTTAACTGCTCGCGTCGCGTAACGTGAAAGCGTTCAGTGCTCAGCCAAGCGTCCCCTCAGTGCCCTGGAATTGTTGTTGCCAGGATTTGCCGGCTCGGAGAGAGAGCCCGCCGCCGTGCTTGCTGCCTGTGTTTTGATTTAATTCGCAAATGATGTCTCTCGGCCTCAGTTCTGGATTTGCATATGAATGTCGCACTGTGAAACCGCGCTTTACTTTACTTCCTATGATATTCTATTTACACAATCCACCAGCAGTACCATGTATCTTCAAAATGTACGCTCCGCAATACTCCACGCACTCGAATCTCGAATCTCAACAAGATGCTGCTCGCTTTTCGTGTTTTATTTAAGAGATTTGCTTCTCGTGTTCAGCTGGAGAAAATCGTCGAAAATCGTCCGCCGCGTGTTCCGTTCGCTGAGAAACTTCGAAAGTAACTGAATCCGAAAAAGTATCTTAAAAACTGGATCCGAGTTTGTTTTCCGCGGCCACCTGGCCTGGCCTGGGTCACCCTTCGTTCGGCGGCACGAGAGTAACAGAGTTTGCGAGAGAAGCGAGAATAGAATGAGTGAAAGTGCTGCCAGAGAGCAAAGTACACTGAAAAAAATAGTCCATTATACAAAGATTACTCTCATGATGAAAACACTGCAGTTAGCAAAATGTCTTTATCTGTGATGAGGTAACATTGATATTGATGATTATGATGGAGTGGTTGGCCTCAGTATAGAGATATGATATCTTAGGTAGCTTAGGATTTTGAATCATAGCCTAACAACCTCATTCTCCCCTTCTATTACTTCGTATTTTCTTACAATCGCCAAAATTCATGCCGGAATAGAATTAAATAATTCCTTAAAATTTCAAGTTTAAACAGCTCAACATATTCACATTAAATTAAACTTAACTTTTCTCAGTGTAAAATGAGAGCAGTATTGTTATTGCGCAGAAGAGAGTCCTCTCACGCATGTGTTAACAGAATCACGCTCTCGTTAACAGGGCTTTCCCAACAGCGGCAGGTGCATCTGTTGGGGAAATTGAAATGCCAGACGGGCAATTGAAGAGGTTCAGATGCCATGCACGTAGGCTAATTACCGCAATGTAAACAACATTTTTGAGCGGCGCAATGCAAACGAACATTAGACAAAAGGCAATTGTTTTCGGCCCGGAAGGGGGGTGGCAGTCGCAGGCTGAGCTTTTATTAATTGTATATTTTGGGGCCTATTTAACATGCTAGAATGAAAAGTCATTCAGGAAATGGGGCTCGGCTATGGAATAACTTAATGGCTAATGGAATCGCCAACAGGTTATGAGGCGATCAAGGCTTTGTAAGTGCGTCTTGAAGCCAAGCTGGCGATTTGCGTGAAAAGTTTCATAAGTCATTAATTAATAATAATGCGATTGAATACTTGTCAACCTTCTTGATATGGGAATTTTTAATATATCCGTCCCAAATCCATATGCGGTAAAAATTTCAAAAATAATACACCTTCAATATTATAATTTTTTGTCTAGTTTGGTTTTTAAAACCTGCTTCAGTCAAAGCCAACTAAACATATGATGAAGATAGACACACAGGACTTTAACAAAACGCCCTACCGCTAGGACTTCTACCAAAATTCATTAAGGCAACTCTGGACTATTTACCTGTTTACCGTCAAAGCCGTAATTTCATCCGTGTTTGTGCATCCATAGCGTTCAAGCCCAGTTTCCAGACACATGGGGACCGATTTGGCAAATAAACCGGGCCCACACTTAGCGCCTGCACGCACACACACACAGAGCAGTTAACCGCACCCATAACAGGGCCATAAAGTGCACGCCTGGCTTTTAGCAGACTGTTAGCGGCGCCATTAACATTTCGCATTCATAGCAGTACAGCTCTTAAATTGATGGCTCTCACTTGGACCGTTAACATGGCGCAATTGAGATGTTAATGTTGTCGTAGGTTAACATGTAAACAATGCCGCAGTTGAGGCCCTGTTAAGTGGTTGAAAGACATGTTGCCGGCAAATGTTCATAACAGCGGACCTCTAAAAAAGTCCATTACACTTACAATTACACCTACTAATATCCCTGCAGTACCAGCCACCTATGAAACACGCATGAATCACACGTGCGTCCCTCTGCTCCCTCATGAATCAGCCCTGAAATGTAGAACAAGGTGCCGTGAATTTTGTTCTGAAATTTTTGAAAATGTCCTCTCGGCCATGGATTCGATATTGAGGCATGATTCAGCCCATAATCCGCCCTGATTCCGAATCATGATTCAGGAGTGAAAATCATCTCGAAATCTGCCCTGATTCAGACCTGAATTCCCTCCACTGGGAATTGAACCATCGTGCACAATAGGTTGTGCCCAAACTCCAATTGAATTTGGCAACCGTATTCAAAAAATTTATGGGTTATATGGGTTGCGATGATATGGTAGAACATTATTGGTATATTCGAGGTATTCGAGTGAATGTATGTATGTATAAATGTGACACTTTGTAACCTCCTGCTTAGCTGTATCAAAGTTTTTGTCGGGCTGCCATAATAGGCAAATACAGCTACTGCATAATTTACTAGATACTAGCAACGGGACCCTTATTAAGTGTAGCTCTTTCGGGAGATGGGGTGGGTTTTGCCAATATCAGTAAATTTGATCACTACAAGAATCATTAAAGAGTCCCTCCTGAAACTAAATTTCCACTTAATCGTGGAGAACGCACAAAAAAAAAAAACAAACCAGAAAACTTGGGGTCATTGCCCCCGAGAAGATAAGCTTAGGAATTGCATGATAACAAGGAGGAAAGAAATCACAACAGAGAAAAAGAAAAAAAATGTGCCGACAATGATGTTAAAATTCGGACACTGTTTCACTACCCACCCTACCTTAGTCTTAAGAAAATTTTTGTTAAGACCCCAATTATAATTGCTACTCACATTTCCAAGGTCACGGAAATAATTACTTACTCACTCATACTTCTATTTTTAAAGTAATATATTTTCACAAAATATAGCTTAACTCTAGGGTCTTACAATAATAAAAGAGAAGTAATTTCATGTTCAATTCAGGTATGATCTTAGAATTTTTGTTAATTACCATTTTGGGCTAAAACTCATCTTACTTTTAATTATATATATTCCTCTATTCGATTTCGAATGCACTTGAAGGTGTAGGCTAGCAAAAAAAAACAAATGACGAAAGCAAAACAAACAAGCACTTGCTGTCTGCAAGCTTATCTGCTTGGCAGAGATTATTAACGGTTATTTATATGGCAGAATAGCATAATTGCTCGCTTAATAATTAAGGTAATTATCAGGTAAAAACAAAGGTAATTTGTTTTTCTACATAAACAATTTGTTCTTTTTTTTTTTTTTTTTGTTAAATTTTACAAATTAGTTCTTAGAATTTTAACCTCCTCCACATTTTGATCTTTTAAAATTTTTCTCTTTTAGATATTTAGTGATATTTTTAGGTTTTATTTTTTTTTGTTTTTTTGTTCACTCACCCCAATTTGATGATCCTCGATGAAGGCCTTCATGTTGGAGTCTGGTAGAGGTTGGGCTGATTAGGTGAGAGGTTGAATTTCTTAAACATATTTTACAACTACATTATTTCTATTTTTTCATGCCTTTCCTTATTTACATTTTTTTTTTTTTTTTGTTTGTTTTTGTTTTGATTTCTTTCTTTAGTTCAATACGAGTTCGAAGAATTTAATTTAATTTAATATCATTATTAATTTCTTTTTCAATATATTTTTAATTTCTAGTTCAATATAAGTAGGTATAATTTAATTTAATTTAATATCATTATTAATATTATTTTTCTATATATATCATATCTTTCTTATTAATTTCTTTTCAATCTATTTTTTTGCTTTCTAGTTCAGTATAAGTTCATAATATTTTCGTAATTAATTTGGTGTTTGTGAACAACAACAGAAAGGTATTAAACGATTGGAAGGCGACTCTCGGTCGCTGTTTTACACTTTGATATAGTTTAGAATTATAGATGATATCCGAATTTGCTCCTATCCTGCGTATCAATTATTGATTTGCGGATAAATGGAGACGGGATGGACTCAGTGGGTGTTTTTATTTTTGTTAGGGTTACTCATCCTGATAAAAAAATATTTGTAATGATCCAGGTATGGAATCCAGGTGGTGCGGGTGGGACTCTCGTGGATTCTCGGCCATAGAAGACGCCTTATGGAAACAAGGTTGAGATAAGAATTTGGCTGGCGAGCTAGAAAATCATTACCTGATCCCAGGCTAGGTTTGTTTGCGACTTTAATGATGTCTTTGCTTGACTTCTTTGCCCAATGATGTGTTGAGATTTTTCAGATTTAATTTGTTTTATTTTTTTTTTTGATTAATTTGCACGTGTTTCACCCACTTGTTTTATACATATGTTGTAGCTGGTTCTAAGGTGTGAGTCTGCTTAGCTTGACAGCTCAAAAAAGAAAAAAAAAGACTTTTGCAGCCACCTAATAAGCTGCTGGGGCTAATGTCAAGGTAAGTACGAACGCCTAGTATGCAAATTAGGAATGACTAAAACAAAAAAAAATTGCTACCACCTATCGATAAAAGTGGAGAGTTTCGTTAAGCTTAGACGTTATTCTAATCTAATTTTTGAAACTCGAATGGGCAGCACAGGTGACCATTACAACCACAGATAATCTGTCGAGTAATCCGGAGACATGATTAGCTGGAATTAGCATTTTATATCTTTGGCATGATAAGTTCCAAGCTCTTTTCCACTCAGGGATTCTAGTAAATAATAAGCGTTTCCCAATTTCTTCTTCACTCTACATTTTGAAAACAACGGGCCGAACTTTTTATTGTAGTTCTGACTAAAGTTACTTAACTGGAAATTTCGTTTGAAAACTTCTTGACCTTCTTTGAATGAAATAATCTTACTCCTCAAGTTGTACTGTTTTGCATTCTCTTCATAGGCTTTTCGACTATTTGTTTTTACTTTTTGGCGTAACAAAAATAACTTTTCGTGCCGATCCATTGTAGGGGATTCTTCTAGAAGTGATAATTTCTTTAATAATCGGTAATCCTCAGCGTGGTTAATCATATTAAACCCAAAAAGGGCTTTGTAAGGAGAACATCCAAGAGACTGATGCAATGCCGATCGCAAAGCAGATGAAATGCAAGTTATATTAACATCCCAGTCGGTTTGATCATTCTTGAGATATGAACGGATAGCTGTAATTATCGAGCGATTAACTCGTTCAGCTGCATTGCTTTGCGGAGAGTAGAGGGCGGTACAAATGTGTCGAATTCCAAACTTAGTTAACATCGCTTCAAATTCTTTTGCTTTGAATTGTGAGCCGTTGTCACTAACAATAGACTCTGGAACGCCAAACTCACAAAAAATTCGATCTTCTAAAAAGTTGTTAATACTTCCGGTCGTAGCTTTCTTTAACGGACACAGCCAGTGATATCTACTAAAATGGTCAAGTACTATAAGTAATCCAGTATAGCCTCTTTTACTACGGGGATATGGGCCGAGAATATCAATATATAATCTTTGAAAAGGGCGTATGGAAATACTTTGTTCTCCCATTGGGGGTCTTAATGTTTGATTAGGGCTTTTTGTTTGTTTACAAACATCACAGTTCCGAATGTAATCTCTAACTTCTTTGGATAAACCTGGCCAAAAGAGATTGCGACGCAAGCGTTCTATCGTCTTTTGCATCCCTCCATGTGCAGACACCACACTATTATGAGCCTGCCAAATAACCTTGGCTCGTAATTGTTCTGGAACCCATAATTTCCAACTATCGGCTTCTTGATCCGGATTACCAGTCGCATGTTCCGTTCGGATATACACAAATTTGTCGTGTATCCGTAAATCTGGAAGTTTACTTAGATTCTGCTCTACTTTCAATCGAAGCTCGACGTAATCTGACTGCATAAAGGCTGGTGAGTCTAAGTCAATTTCGGGTCCTATCACCTCTAAACTGTCGATAGATTCCTCACACATTCGAGACAGAGCATCTGGAACGATATGATCCTTCCCTTTACGATGAGAAATAGTAAATTGAAATCCCTGCATTCTATCGAACCATCGTGCAACTCTTCCCGTGGCACTTTTTCGTTGTTTTATAAGCCATGTTAGACTAGAATGATCGGTCACAACTTCGAATGGTTGCATCTCTAAATAACCCCGAAATCTTTCGATGGCTACAATAACTGCTAGACATTCCCGTTCTGTTACACTATAATTTCTTTGAGCCTTAGACAATTTTTTTGACATGTATGCGATCGGTCTTTCTTCTCCTTCGTCGGAAAGTTGCACTAACACGGACCCAATGCCGAAGTCACTGGCGTCACAATGCAGAAAGAACTTCTTTGTAAAGTCAGCATTTTGCAAAACGGGTGCGGAGGTAAGTTTGACTTTCAATTTATCCATAGCTTCCTGCGCGTCAGTCGTCCATGTGAACTTTCTACTTTTTCCTAACAGTTCTGTCATAGGAAATGACAACTCTGCGAAGTTAGCAATAAACCTGCGGTACCAATTACAAATACCTAGGAAACCTCTTAATTGTTTCATGTTTCGAGGAGCAGGCCAATTTAGAATACACGATACCTTTTCCGGATCCGTAGCTATTCCTCCATTTCCAATTATGTAACCTAAGTAGTTAACTTTTGTTACACAAAAATGGCTTTTCTTAACATTTAACGTTAAGTTTGCTTTGCGAAATTGCTGGGCAATTCGTATGAGGACTGCTAAATGGGATTGAAAATCATCGGTAACAATACACAAATCATCTAAATATCCAAAAACACAGTATCGTAGATCTGGTGGAATAAGATCATCCATCAGACGGCACATGGTTGACGGTGCGTTGCACAGACCAAATGGCATTACTTCGAATTGAAATAATCCTCGACCTGGCACGGTAAACGCTGTTAAGGGTTTAGCTTCCTTGGTCAGTTCAATTTGCCAATAGGCATCTTTAAGGTCCAGTTTACTAATAATATTTGCCTTTGGAAGACGCGAAAATATTCCCTCAATACTTTGTAGTGGGTATGCATCTTTCAGAGTAACATCATTTAATTTTCGAGCGTCCAGACAAATTCGGACTTTATTTGGTTTAATAACCATTCGAATGGGCGAGCTCCATGCACTTTTAGATGGTGCAATCACTTTAAGTTCTAGCATACGATCAATTTCAGTATATAAGACTTTCTCCACAGCTGGACTAATAGGATAGTGTCTCTGTTTAACAGAAGACGCGTTTCCCGTATTTATGTGATGTTTAATTAAGGATGTTCGCCCCAAACCCTGTTTTTCGAAGTTGGGAAACATTTCTTTCACTGCTTCCAATTGGTGAAATTCCATGTTAGTCAAAGGATATTGGTCCGGCTTAGGGGTGCTTAGGTCCTGCCCACTATCTGCTGGTTCAAGGGATCCCACTATTCTGGGTGCTAACTGAAACGTTCGCCAGAAATCAATTCCAAGAATAAGACGCTGTGCAATTGTTGGTATAACATAGAGTTCTACCTCCTTTTCTTCTCCTTTATATCTCATTGCCACTTTTAATATGCCTAAAACTGGATGTGGTTTAGCATCCGCCGTTTTAACCTGCGATACTATTGATTTATATCCACCTACACCACTAAAGTCTTGTTTTGCTAATTCAGCTCCAATACAACTAATATTTGCTCCGGTGTCTAGTAACCCCCATTCTGTAAAACCTAAAAATTCTACACTAGCATAACTTCGGTTATCCGCATTATTTTGAAATATAGTAGATATTAATCTATGTTGTTTCTTACAAAGGTTCTTATAATATTTCTTTATCCGAATCGAATTTCTTTTTTGAGGAATTATATTTTCCGAAAAAATTTTATCTCTAACTTTATAATAATTTTTCAAACGTTCTTCATATGGCCTAAACTTAATATCTACCTCATTTTCTATCTTTGCATCTGGTATATTATCTTTAGTTGTAATGATACGCTCCTTTATTTTCTTATTTAAACTTGTATATCTATTTAAATTTGTAAACTCCGAGTTATTTATTGGTGGGACATCCGATTGTTTTGAGATGCCCCGGTTTTCCGGTTTTCCGAACTGGTTTTACAGTAAATACAATTGGGCTTATAGATGTCAGGCTTCCCACATCCATAACAAAATATACGTCTATCCCCTAGACAATCTTGCCAAAAGTGTCCAGTTACTCCGCAATTCCAACAAGTTATGTTAGCCGGATTTCTTTGTATAGCAGAGATGTCTAAACTGTTGTTTTCGGATTTATTTTCCTCAATCTCCTCTACTGCATATACACGATAAGGTCCTCCCTCTTTTGATTTCGTTACGTTGCGAAGAGATCGCCCTGCTTCTTGTAAAAAGTGTTCTCTCCTTTGTACTAGCCGTCTTAAATGATCGATGGAGTATATTTCTTCAAATAATAATCTATCTTTCATATCAGTAAGTAAATTTCCCTGAACTAGTTCGATTAATTCTGATTCCTCAAACTCAACAGATAGCTTATCCATTAGTTTGCAAATGGCTTCGTAATATGTGTCAAATGTTTCGCCAGGTTTTTGTTTCCGAGCTCGAATTTGTTCCCGCAATTCTGTTTTTGAGCGGTTTTCTTTATATTGTTCACGTAGCCCTGTGCAAAATTGATTCCAAGTAAATGTTTCTGTTCGTTTATGAAATCTCCAGAACCATGAACTAGCTTTGCCTGTTAATAGCTGATGAACATTTTTGGCCATTGCCTCAAGATCGTTATTAAGATGTTCTCGTGTTAACACTTTAACTCGATATAAAAATTCGTCAACTGATAATCCTTCCGCAGTTCCTTCGAACCGAACTCCCCATTTTTGAATAATATCTGCAACTTTGTTGCTAGAATGCCCTGAGGAAAAAGCTCTAGGGCTTGGTACATCAAAATTACTTCGTTCTTGACCACTCGGATTTTCAACTCCGTTTCTCAGTACCAATGACGAAAGCATTCTGTCTACTGTTTCTCTAACTAGGTGTTCTATGTTTGGTCGTACCCAATTATCATTATTTCTTGGAAATTGCCTTTGGGGTCTGCCTCGCTGTGATCTTCCACGTTGTGGACTATTCCTCGGTATCCCATTATTAGCAAGCCTAGTATTGAGGCTTCTTTCACTCTCGCTTTGCGGATTGGTTTGGGCCCAGTTTAATCGCTGATCGGACTGTGAAGTACCTATTTCTCGGTTTCCATCCTCTAGCTGAAGCTGTCTAACCACAGACCTAGTGTTTGGACGATTGAACTGCCGCTCTTTTTCATCTCCAGGCTTTGCACCAGGAGAACAGTTTCCTACTACTACTTTTACATCCTTTCGCAATACTTTAGCTAAGCATGATGGACATTCATTCTCCTTGTCAGGATGAAATCTCAGTTCCATACAAGATTTATGAAAAATATGTTTACAATTGGTAATTACACATGGCTGCGTATTTTCCATGACATTTTCGCAAATAACGCATACGTTTGGTATTGCCTCTGCACCACTTTGTTCCGGGGTACGTTGGATTGGCATTTTAAATTAGTTGTTATATTTATATTGATTGATTTAAAGTTTCCGTTTATTGACCTTTCTTGGAAATGTGAGTAGTTAATTTTCTTTTTCTGCATATTGTTATCTGTCACTCCTCTAAATTTTTAGGTTAATTTATTTTTTTCTATTTAATTTATATGTTTGGTCTATTTCAATTACATTAGGTTACACTAGAATGCTTCAAAAAGCTTTCGTTTCTACGCTTATATTAACGGACAAAAATACGCTCTCGCATAGGTTTCTGTATTCCAGCCAATACTAACATAATAACAGAACCAATTCTATTCATTCCCTTTATAAATCTGTAACCCACTGGATGAATATTTGTTGCTCGACAACTCCTGTCTTTTAAAATATCCCTGATCATACACCTTACTCTTCGGTCGGGTTGTTCGATTATTCAAGCCCCCAAATTCCAGAAGGGGATACAATTTCGATATTCTATCCTAGCAACCAATTTTCATACGAAAGCAAAACGAGCAATGTTTATTTACTGTGGATTATTACTCAGAATTAGATGTTCAACAATATTCTGATACAAAGTTCCAAACTTAATTTTTTTTTTTCGTTGGTTGCGATTAATAAGCATCCGCTTGGTAATGCGAAATCCTAACTAAAAAAAATTTTTATTTCGAATCTGACTTTCTTTCCACGGGCCGGCGGTTATTGAATCTATTACGAAACCTTTCACCGGGCCTCACACGTTTGGGCGCCAAATTCTTTGTAACCTCCTGCTTAGCTGTATCAAAGTTTTTGTCGGGCTGCCATAATAGGCAAATACAGCTACTGCATAATTTACTAGATACTAGCAACGGGACCCTTATTAAGTGTAGCTCTTTCGGGAGATGGGGTGGGTTTTGCCAATATCAGTAAATTTGATCACTACAAGAATCATTAAAGAGTCCCTCCTGAAACTAAATTTCCACTTGATCGTGGAGAACGCACAAAAAAACAAACCAGAAAACTTGGGGTCATTGCCCCCGAGAAGATAAGCTTAGGAATTGCATGATAACAAGGAGGAAAGAAATCACAACAGAGAAAAAGAAAAAAATGTGCCGACAATGATGTTAAAATTCGGACACTGTTTCACTACCCACCCTACCTTAGTCTTAAGAAAATTTTTGTTAAGACCCCAATTATAATTGCTACTCACATTTCCAAGGTCACGGAAATAATTACTTACTCACTCATACTTCTATTTTTAAAGTAATATATTTTCACAAAATATAGCTTAACTCTAGGGTCTTACAATAATAAAAGAGAAGTAATTTCATGTTCAATTCAGGTATGATCTTAGAATTTTTGTTAATTACCATTTTGGGCTAAAACTCATCTTACTTTTAATTATATATATTCCTCTATTCGATTTCGAATGCACTTGAAGGTGTAGGCTAGCAAAAAAAAACAAATGACGAAAGCAAAACAAACAAGCACTTGCTGTCTGCAAGCTTATCTGCTTGGCAGAGATTATTAACGGTTATTTATATGGCAGAATAGCATAATTGCTCGCTTAATAATTAAGGTAATTATCAGGTAAAAACAAAGGTAATTTGTTTTTCTACATAAACAATTTGTTCTTTTTTTTTTTTTTTTGTTAAATTTTACAAATTAGTTCTTAGAATTTTAACCTCCTCCACATTTTGATCTTTTAAAATTTTTCTCTTTTAGATATTTAGTGATATTTTTAGGTTTTATTTTTTTTTGTTTTTTTGTTCACTCACCCCAATTTGATGATCCTCGATGAAGGCCTTCATGTTGGAGTCTGGTAGAGGTTGGGCTGATTAGGTGAGAGGTTGAATTTCTTAAACATATTTTACAACTACATTATTTCTATTTTTTCATGCCTTTCCTTATTTACATTTTTTTTTTTTTTTTGTTTGTTTTTGTTTTGATTTCTTTCTTTAGTTCAATACGAGTTCGAAGAATTTAATTTAATTTAATATCATTATTAATTTCTTTTTCAATATATTTTTAATTTCTAGTCCAATATAAGTAGGTATAATTTAATTTAATTTAATATCATTATTAATATTATTTTTCTATATATATCATATCTTTCTTATTAATTTCTTTTCAATCTATTTTTTTGCTTTCTAGTTCAGTATAAGTTCATAATATTTTCGTAATTAATTTGGTGTTTGTGAACAACAACAGAAAGGTATTAAACGATTGGAAGGCGACTCTCGGTCGCTGTTTTACACTTTGATATAGTTTAGAATTATAGATGATATCCGAATTTGCTCCTATCCTGCGTATCAATTATTGATTTGCGGATAAATGGAGACGGGATGGACTCAGTGGGTGTTTTTATTTTTGTTAGGGTTACTCATCCTGATAAAAAAATATTTGTAATGATCCAGGTATGGAATCCAGGTGGTGCGGGTGGGACTCTCGTGGATTCTCGGCCATAGAAGACGCCTTATGGAAACAAGGTTGAGATAAGAATTTGGCTGGCGAGCTAGAAAATCATTACCTGATCCCAGGCTAGGTTTGTTTGCGACTTTAATGATGTCTTTGCTTGACTTCTTTGCCCAATGATGTGTTGAGATTTTTCAGATTTAATTTGTTTTATTTTTTTTTTTGATTAATTTGCACGTGTTTCACCCACTTGTTTTATACATATGTTGTAGCTGGTTCTAAGGTGTGAGTCTGCTTAGCTTGACAGCTCAAAAAAGAAAAAAAAAAGACTTTTGCAGCCACCTAATAAGCTGCTGGGGCTAATGTCAAGGTAAGTACGAACGCCTAGTATGCAAATTAGGAATGACTAAAACAAAAAAAAATTGCTACCACCTATCGATAAAAGTGGAGAGTTTCGTTAAGCTTAGACGTTATTCTAATCTAATTTTTGAAACTCGAATGGGCAGCACAGGTGACCATTACAACTTACCCCACTGAGTGGTAGATGCGGCCGTCTTCTCACACTTGTGCCATAATGTGCCACAATGCCACAATGACGGCCGGCCAATTGATGATAGCGCAACCGCAGATCCATTTGTACTTGCTCTTTAACCAAGTGAATGCCATCCTTTACTTATACAGATCCTTGTCATTGGCTTCACATTGAGAGATAACTTATGGATGAAACGATCTACTCCAGCCTAGCGGGAAATTCATTGGTCTCCTTTGGAAAGTATAATTATAGTTCTTAGTCACCTGATGATCCTTACAGCTCCGTTAGACATCCATGAACTTCGAGTTCTTAGTCTCGAAGTGAGAACCTTTATTCGTAGTCTTCAGTGGACGGGGCCAATCCTCCGGAGGTGCGGCGGAGCCTGAGTATCCACCTAGACACAAATACCACAACGCTGGCATGTTGTTCTGGAAATGATCGAAAATTAGCAAAAATTAGCCATACAGTTGACTTAGAAAGCATGGTGACAAATGAACTTTATTTATTTGGTTCTAATGGTTCTACAAATCATATTAAGTTTCTTGGCCAATATATGGGAGTCATATGACCATAAACTAAAGTAAAAAAATAAAAAAAATTTTTTTTTAATTTTCTGTGTGAGTTTAATCTGAATGAGTGATATACCAAATGAAAGATATTGTTCTCATTAGAGGTGCTGGCTGTTAAGCTAAGGTGCATATTCATAGCAACACATAAACTATTCGGTTGCCGATTGGCATTCTGAAGTTTGCGAACATTAAAAACAAAACAATAAATAGAAATAATGCATTTAATTTATTTAATTTAAATAAAAAGTTTTTTATTAAGAACTGATCATTGGCCGCGACCGCACTCTCCGAAACAATTCACAAACAGCATGGCGCACTCCGGAAAAAACATCCCAAAGAATTTGCAGTTTCTTGTTTTCACCACTAGAGAGCGCTCGTGTGCGTGGAAGATTTTTAGAGTAGCACAGAGCTACTCTGAACTTTAGTTAAAGACTAATAACTGAACTTTTACTTAATTTTTGTGTTTATTAAGTTTTGTTGTAAACACCTGGTATTTACGAAACACCAAGGGTACTTTGAAATTCGAAAACGACATTTTCGATGGTTTCTGAGTGCGGTGACAAGCGTTCAAGCAACGCCCAAAATATCTGATTTCATATAAAAAAACCTCTTGACGAGGTAAAATAACGGTGGCGAATATTTAGTATATATATAGTTATTTAGAATCCGAAACTATAGTTTAATAAAAGGTTTTCCTTATCAATGTGAACGGTAGTCCGGATAGTGACAAATCTACCCAAGCTTTAATATTTTTTTTTTAACTTGCAGTAGAGAAAACAGAAAACTGAAGGTAAAGATTCGTCTGCATCCGGATTGCTTGTTAACCTGGCCGAATCCGAGGCTCAGAAACGGGATAAACGAGCCAGCCGGGAAGAAAAACTGTGCATCACTTTTGGCTGGGCTAGGATCGATATTATGATCATGCTAATATTTTGACTTTATCACTTGTAGAGGCTCTCCACACCCTATTAATCTATTAATCTGGATATTTTTGAGGACGCTGGTTGCCAAATTTCCGTTTCGGCGTCTTACTGGCTGCGGTTATTGCGTTTTTTACCAACTAAATTGTATATATTTAATATTATTCATTATTTATTTCAAGAAGACTGTAAGACTCATATATTTGTAAAAATTTTCTGACCCTTTGGCTAAGCTACGTAATTCTATCCGCAATCGACTGGTTAAGTGAAGCCCCTGCAGTGCCTTAACAGCATTCCACCGGCCACCACAAAATTATGTTAGTCCGTTCAATTCTGTTAATGATAAGCTCTTTCAATTTCAACCGGCTTCTGATGTTGTTCAACCAGGGGAAACATTTCAAACCGGTTTCAGTCTATAAATATTTGATATTCTCCCAGGGGAGCAACCAGAATATTTTGTTGGCAAAGGGTTCTGTATCGGATAGAAATTCATTTACTAAGTATTTGGTTAGAAAATCATAAAAAAAATAAACAATTTTGATGAAAAATTAGTATTTAAGTATCGATAGTAGAGTTTATTAACTTAACAGGACAAGGATTAAAAAGGAGTTTGTTGGTGGTTGGTTTTCAATCACCTGTTAAGCAAGAAGTTTACAAATATGTTTTGATATGCTTCGAATAGAAGCCCCAAAAAACATAAATTAATAATTCCTAAACAATAGCAGAAAAAGGTCTTTTTCATTCGACAAGGATTTGTTTATCCTCGATTTGCAGCTCTGAGTCGTTTAACATTTAAAACACTGTCGGGTAACAGCCACCACAGGACTTTGTCCTCCGCTCTGTTGACAGACAGGATTTCAACGTCACCATTACTGAGAGCATTCCAAAAGTCCTGTGAATGGATTCTTTAAGAGAGAGAATGATTTTGGGAGAGTGGGAGAGCGAGAGAATTGATACATCCTTGCAGGGTATTTTAAACTTTGTACAGATGCTTGGAGGAACAATTTCGGGATCTATCACGTAGTTATATCCATAATAAGGACTCTATGTTTAGTACGTAGGTTCTAATATTTTTATGTTCCTTCGCGGTGCTATGGAACCTATTAAGAAAGAAATAATTATTCCCTTGATGTCCTGAAAGATACTATCGTAGAAGAGAATAAAAACTTCGGCTTGGATTTAAAAATTCCTGAGCTCTCAGGACTCTCCGCTTGTCTCTCCCCATCGCTCTCTATCGTGCCGAAATGGTACATTAATAAATGAGTGTTATATGCTTTGTCCTAGTTGACTTCATGACATTCATTCATTCATGGGATCCTCGAGGCCCCCGCCCCTTCTGCGCCACTCTAAGAAGGAAAATGGCCTTTTAAATGGCTTTTTCGTCTTCGGCGTCTTCCGGGTCCTGGCTGCGTTAATTGGGTTTTTTATTAACTAAATTGTGTATATTTAAAATTATTCATTATTTATCTGCGCGCTTTATTTCATTTTAATACTGCTCTAATTTATTTATGTCAGTTTTTGTGCCTTTTTTAGCGAGCCACCGTTTGAGCTTTTAAATTATTAATTGCATTCTGTTATTTATTTGTAAATATTTTTTCAGCTCCCCCGCCCCGTTATTGTGTATTGATTTTGTAGTCATTAGTTTCCCTACTGTTTGTTTTGCTTTTTATGCGCATTTTTAATTAGCTGACAGCTTTGTTGCTCTTGTGACTCGCGGACCTGACAGTGGTTTTTGCTGTTGTCCGCTGACCTTTGACACGCTCGTAGAAAAACGATGACAGTTTATGGCTGGCTTTAATTGCTTCCATCGCCCGCTCGTCAAAGTTAATGTAAATGGCTTGTCAATCAATCAATTGATTGCCGCAGGCCCTCGGATATAGGTTTAAAGCCCCCTTTTTTGGACCCGCCGTAGTGGGATTAGCTGTGCAAACACCTCCCCATGGATCCCCGGAAGCCGGCAAAGGGAATAAGTTAATGCCAACTATTAAAGCTAACGGCGTGTAGCAAAAACCGAAATATGAAATAACATTGTGGATTTTCAATAAACAAGGGTAGGTGTCATCATAAAAACTGGATATACTATTCCAATACCCATTCCAATGTAAGCTTTTGTGGGAATTATTTGACAAATATATTGAAAATAAAATGAAAAGTGTACATTTTTCACATTTTATGTATATTATTGCAAAAATATAATTCATCCCATTTTTAAAAAATTTGTTATTATATTTAAATACATTTTTTATATAAAACACTTAACTTACAAGTATACAATAATATCTATTAAGAAGACATATATGTTTGAATGTACACTATATATTTAGAAATATATTTTCTAAATATTCCATGTCTCTATCCATACTCTAGATTCCAACTATATGTTAAATATATACTTCGTAATATATTTAATGAAAAGGCAATCTTACAAAGTATCTTGTTGTTATGACTTCCCTTTTTGTGAATCATTTCACAAGAGGGGTTTTCATTGTAGCATTATGTCGGTGTTGTACCTTGAACCCCGCTGGTCATCCATCATGTTTTCAATGGCATAATGGCCTTGCTAGAGCTAGGCTCTTGTCAAAACCTTCCTCCCTCTCTTTTTCACCCAATGGGCATGGCATGGGTCGAGTTTCAAGCTACGATCTACCTGTTGCAGGGAGAATCGCACCAATCGCCGCCGTTCTCGTTGAAACTTCTGAGTCATGTGTGCCTTGGAAACAGGTTGCCCTCCGATCATTGGTGGACAGACATATCTTTACATTTTTTATGTAAAATTAAACTTTTATTAAGTTAAATAGCTTTAAGATTTTAAAATGGGATTAAAGTAAAGTCCTAGTCTACTTTCTTATTTTACGCATTAGAATTGAAAAGTCAAATAACTTTTATAAAAGCTCAAAATTTCCCCCTTTATTAGTAAATAAGTTAAATTAAGAATAACAAAGAATATAATAAATATTTCTAACATAATGTAAACATTTATATGTGACTTAAATCTGAAAAATTTTAAACATGAATATTAATCTTTAATATTTTAAAATACTGTGAAAGTAAACAAACATGTCTTTAAAATGTATTTTCCATCAGAAGCTTTTGACAATGCACTCGAGGCCTTGATTGTGAACTTTGAATGCCATAGTATCCCCGAAATGTGTGTACAAGTTCCATAAACATAAGCCTCCAGCCACAAGCGCATTGAATAAACAAATGTACACAGAAGAGTTAAAAACAAGAGAACACACTTATTTCCTTGAAAACTATTAGCACTCCGTGGCGGCTTTAATGGGAGGAGCCGTGCAAACATAAATTCGATTTCGAACACAATGCAAATAGACAAACTACTCGTGCAACATCCGTACTCCCTGGGATGATAAGTTGAGGAACTTTTGCACTTAAATTTCATTTGGCGATTGTCCAATTTCCATGATGCGTTTCCATTAATTTATATAAATTTATGCAATTACTTTTGTTTATTTACTTGACCAGAGTTGCCATTTTTCTCTCTGTCGCTGTCCCTGTCTCTGTCTCTGTCCGTCCATTCTGCGGTCTGTTGTACGTCCTGTTCGGGTCTCGCTTCATATCTCGAAGCCCCTTTCTCAGCCCCTTTGCGCCACGCTCGATCCTTGTTTGCATTGTGTTCCAGTGCATTGTCCTTGCAAAATATTTGGGTCACTTTTGTTGTCGCTGCTCAGTTTCGGTTGAACAGTGGCGGCGGCGGTGGGGGCCGGGGGGCGCTCGGAAAGCCGGCTCAATTTTTTATTGACTTGACGGGACTCTCCAGGACGCTCCCCGCCGCTGTCGTTCTATGCGGAGCTCAATTTAAGGTCGCATTGTTGGCGACACATGTTTGACGTGTACAAATTTAATTTAATTTATTAAAATCATTATGCGCACAAAAGCAAAACAGGCGACTGAAATTACCCATGGAATGCCCGACCCCACCGGAGGACAGCCGGAGCCGTAGTCCGGAGTCCGGAACCGGGCAGGACGAACCTGGCCAGGACGACGGAGTGTGCCATTGAATAAGTTTTAATGATGATTGCAGCGGCGTGCAGCAAACCAACGACAAATAACAAAGGAGATGGAAAAACAGAAATTTGAATGGTCTAGCCAGGACGAAAGGTCGAACAGTTGATATCCATTATGGTTGAAAATCGATTTGAGGTCTGCTAGAAACAGTTTAAGTTTTAAGGTCTTTGAAACTCTAAGAAGTCTTTAAAGTCCGAATCGATGTTGGAGTTTAAGGACTTATGGGACCAAGTGCCAAAAACGAAATCCTTTTTTATCCAATTTATTAGATAAGAATGTAACAGGAACTAATCCGCAATCATTTGATTCTTACCTAATGAATAAAGAAACTTAAAGAGAGTTTTATTAAATTATTATTTTCGCTTTTGGCCACAACATCTCGCGTGTTGGCCTAATTACAGCCATAGCCAGACTCACTGTTACTGGTTAGCCACGACACTGAACACCATCTGCACAGGATATTGCAGTGGAGGTCTTTGACGAGGACAAATTCGTAGAGTTTCTGCTCACGCCGTAATGCCAGCCAGCCCCGAACCACTAAGAAACCGCAAATTTAAATTTGTCGCAATTGCGTCAGTACGGAATACCTGCACAGCAGGTATTGCGTTGACGAGGAGTCCGGTAGGAGGAGGTCCAAGGAACGAGGCCAGCGGCGCCGGTTAGCGACGACTGGATGGTCACTCGAGCAAGACGGGGAACTGGAAGCCATGTAGCTCGATAGACAGACGTTTGTTGTTGAATGTCAAGAGAGTTGGCCTCCGCAGGACAACCTACGCAGATAGTCGACCCCTTCGAGCTGGTCCTGTCCGCTTCCCCCTCGACCCTGCCAGTGCCCCTGTTACTGCCACTGCCATTGTCCCCTTCGATCCTGCATCCCCTCAGCTGTGTCCGTCCGTCGGTGCGTCAATGACAGTCAAATAATTGACAGTAGTTGCGTGTTTGTGTGGCCAATCATACGCCACAAACACGAGGAACCATCCACACAGCTGCTACCTAAGCCCCCTTCCGTGCCGCACTTGCCACAGCGCCTTCCACTGCCTCGGAATCGGACACTGCACTTGGCTTCTTCTCTGGGCCGTTGTGCTGACACTACACTGCGATCATTTTTGTAAAATATTACTTATTTTATGCAGTAGATTGTTAAATTAGTGCTTAAACCATTTCATATTTTAAATCAAAAGTATCTTAAACTATTACTACATTATCCTTTGATCAAGTATCCCTCGCAAAACACTTATTTAATGATAAAAATTGTGGAATTTTTAGAAAATGCTTGAATTGTTTGAAGAAAAAATGTAACATTTTTAATCCCTATTTAATAGTTTTCGAAATCTTTCAAATATTTAGTCTATAAGAGCCATTTTTTGAGGCAAGCTCGATTCTCAAAGGGCTCAAGTTAAAAGCTGCACCAGACTCTTTTCCGAGTGCACTCTACTCCAGGGAGGCGACAGCGTTTTATTATGGCAGACATGACACTCAGCTGCAGAAGGATATGAATGTTGGCAGAGCGGGAACAAAGGGGGCAGAAACGAGTTATGTCTTTGGCCTGGGCATGGATTTTAATTTTTATTGCACACCGGACCGTCCCCTCTGTTGCCCCGGCCGTCTCCCCGAGTCCCGGCCATGGTAATGGGCGAAATTGGTTAAGAAATTAGGGAAAATTAGGGGTTGGCAATATCTGTTATTAGAGTCTCTCGGCCGGAGCGAGGGTCCTGGGCTGCGTCCGCAGCCTCGATGAAGAGCCCGACAGCATTTGTGATGTGTGATGTGCAGTGGGAATGAACTGCGACATTGCGACAACTCGGGAAGGGGGGTGTCCCTGTCTGCTACTGCTCCTGCTCATAACCATACCCATGGCCATGCCCGTGTGTGATACATTTTTTTGACAGTGGCGCAGATCAGGGATCGTTCTGGGGGTTGCTCAGCCGACTTTGCGACTTCCACCGGGGATGTGCGGAATAATTAATGGTAGTTCGCGGGGCGGAAAGTGTTTGACTAATCGATTGTCAATGAATTGCATTTGGATTGCCACGAAAGTCGTGACTCAGTCACTTAACCGTTACAATTGCTCCACTAATTAATTCGACGCGCGATTATCAGAAGTTGAAGAATTCCAGGAGCGTATCCATGCCAACTGTCCCACCAACCACTTTCTGCCGATGACCAAGCAAAGTGTGGGAAAGGGCAATATTTGGCATTGATTTACTTTTGAGCCCTAACTGGGTTTAATACAAAATCACTTGTTTGGGTTTTGAGTTTTCATGTTTATTATCTTAAGTAACCATTAAGTAACCTTTGATCGTTTCGAATCTTAATCGTTTATGTAAGAATTTTGAAACCTAATGATTATTCCTAAATGTTATTTAAGAAAGTAAAACAAATGTTTCCGATTTTTACAGATTCCAGACAATAATTCAAGAAGAAAGAATCATGTTGCTAAAAAAATTTGAACAAGTCACACCATCACAGTTGTAGTTAAATTTGATCTTTTGGGTTTTCGTAATTATTTTCCATGTTTTTTACATAAAAGCAATTTGGCTTAAACACAAGTTACGTATCCAATGAAAGCAAAATCTTAATGAATAACTAAATTGAAAAGCTCAATGAATAAAAAAATCAGAGAGTGAGTTAAACGAGAAACTAGGCCTAGTTTTCAAAGCATGTTTTTATGCATATTTTTGAGCCTTTTCTACAAGTTATCCTTAAGCAATCTGATAGCGATGAGGTACTTGTTAAGAAAATAAATGTTATTAGGCTTAATATTGTCCTCCTTTTAAATATTTTTAATATAAAGTACGTTTCTTAGCCGCTTTCAAATTTTTTTTAATGTTCATCTGTAAATACTATTTATTAGCAAAATATTGAATAAACCATATAAAATATTCCATTTTTCGGCGCCCTGCCCTGGGCACTCTCGAACAGTGTCCTGGCGCGACCCAGATGGCTGGAGCGCCTTGATCAGGCCATGACCAGGGCGATGCCTTTATAGGACATTTCGCCCAGCCAGCAATTTATTAATTTCGAGCTGAATTTTTGTGAAACCAGTACTCGCCTGGTCGGCTGGCGGACCCTTGCCTGTTGCATATAATTAGGGGCGTCGTGGGGGAAATTGGTGCCCAGGGCTCGTATCCAGATTTTGTGCCCCGTGGCCGTCGCGTTGACTCGGGGCGTTGACGTTGCTTGTGACACAAATTGCTGCAATCGGCGAAAGCTAATCAAGGCAAAACATGTCTCGGCAAATTGCTCCCTGAGCTCTGAATGAAAACGATGAAAAAATTCGAAATCGCATGCAAATGCGACAAAATATTTAATTTAATTTACCCACTCCCCCTCTCTCCAGTCACCACTCACCACTCACCCCTCACGCTTGCGGTGCCACACGGGGGCGTTCGACATTTGGCATT
Source organism: Drosophila monieri (assembly GCA_035047585.1). Taxonomy (NCBI): domain Eukaryota; kingdom Metazoa; phylum Arthropoda; class Insecta; order Diptera; family Drosophilidae; genus Drosophila; species Drosophila monieri. The sequence goes on from JAWNPJ010000027.1 coordinate 12,261,079, forward strand.
TGAGGTATACATGTATGTGGCTGGGTGGGTGTATCTCTGGGTCTGTGTATGGGTAATAGCGGGGCAATATCAATTTGTTTTATGAATTGCAATGCCAATAACTTGGAGTTCGTCCCATCACCCCACAAACAGACAAATGGGCAGAGTACAGCGTCTCCGGGCGGAGGGGCGACAATACATTTTGCACATTTCTTCCGCTTCATTTCCTGTAAAGGAGCGTAAATTTCATAGTGATTGGATTTTATCAGTGTGGCCTCATCTTTGACACTCCGCACCGATTTCCAGCTAGGGGTAGGACACACGGATCGATTGGTTACGCAAGTGAAAAATTATTATTATACCAGCAGCAGGGCTGCGGGGTGGCCAGGGTATATTGGGATTACGGAAATGGCAAGTGTCGATGCTAAATTATTAGGGAAAAAAATCTATTAAGCCACTCATGAATGATTCGGAAAAGCAATTATATACATCACTGTTCTTATAGACTCTTTATATATCATTGTAGACATCTTTATAGTTATTATTCTTCTTAATAATTCAAGAAAATGGTATAGATTTGTATAATTCATTTTAAATTGTTGTATATACTACATAGTTATTTGAATAGTTACTCCTAATATACACTTGTGATAAAAGGTTTACCATTTTCAGTGCTGTTAATCTTAACTTTTATAAAAAGTACTGTCATTTCACCATAAATCGTACTTATCTAGTGCCCCTAATACAGGGTATCCTTTATCCGACCATCTCCCAATCCAAGTCCGCATCCTGCACTTGTTTTTGTTGCGTATTTTTTATGTCTGGCCATTACTGCAAAAATTGTTAGAGATATTTTTATGATTGGGGGTTAGAAGGACGAATCGAACGAGTGCCTCGCCCGGAAGGGGGTTCGTTCCTGTCTTTGTCAACTCTGGCCAATGCAGCATCAAATTGCCGGCTCGTGTGCGCGTGTAAGAAATGTGTTTTGATTTAGTGTAGCATTTACATAAAAAAATTTCATCTATTTCCCCCGATGTGCCCCGGCAAAGGGGGTAATTGCCCAGGGGATGAGGACTATCTCAGTTGGCTCATCTCCGAGGCCTGTGACTTTGATGCATAACTCTCGACTTTTGTCGATCGGTTACGCTGATAAATGCTTCGATTGGATTAGAATATTTTCCACTCTTGTTGTCCCACACGCCCTCCTAAGCTTGGGGGCGTGGCTGGCCGCGGCGTGTGCTCTCCCAAATTGAAATTGCGAACGAGGAAGGCGGTTGGTCATGGAAATTGAAAGTTGTCATGGTGTCGGATCGGGGAAAAAACGAGGAACCGGAATGAAAAAATGGAAATAACGCAGCTGTTGAACATATCCAACATATCTAAGTCCTAAGCCGGGGCTTAGCTGGGGCATTTCGAAACTTTCGAGGGTCGGCAAAGGGGCTGTCGAGCATTCACGACAGCTGGGGTTCCTGCCAAGATTTGTCACAGTCTCGTATCTGTTTTGGCCGAAGGATTTGCACGCCTGATAAGCCGTCCACTTATGTCACAATTTGCATTTTCGTTGATTGGGGGGCAAATGCTAGTAATGCGACGGGTCTCACCTTTGTCGACTATTGTTTGTGATTTCTTTGCGTTTCCAAAAAGGTTACGCCTTGGGTTTGATAATCCAGTTAAACCGAAAAAATGTGCGGCAAATGCGAGCTCATTTTTGTTTTTCATAGATTAAATTATGTAAAAAAAGCTCGTTTAACATGTTTAATATATTGATTAGATTTAAATTCATTGAAAATAGCAGATAAGATTAGATAGTATAAATTTTACCAAAGAAAATTATGTATATTTTTTTATAATATTTAAAAGAATATTAAACATGGCAGTTTATATGGAAAAATTCGGAGTGTAAGGAGTTTCTTGCCATTATTTCATGGATTCAAGTTCTTCTGTCTGAGACAATCCTTGCCACAAATTTTTTTTTTAAAACATATACATACATACATATATTAATGTACATAAAATATAAAAGAAACAACATTATATAACTACCAGAAAATCCTGAAATTCCCACCGACAGCAACCCGCGCCCTGGCTCGGAGGACCTCCAAGAGCATCTGGAGGCGCCCGACGTCATCATATAGATTACTCACGTGATCACTTACCCCTAGACGAAATGACGAAAAAAGTCCGCAGAATCCTATCATCAGACGACGCTTCACAAATGTCTCCAAGTCCCAGCTAGGTCTGATGGAATTCGATAGAACACCGGAACCACTTTGCAAAGACATGCGGAGACAAATTCAGTATTTGATATTTATAAAATATACGTTTATGTAAATAAAATACGAAAGGGGATCAAAAGTAAACAAACAATTAGTGAAGTAAGAAATATTTCTTAAGGATATGTCCGAAGAATATGACATTTCTTTGCTCAAGAAAGTTTGATCACAACCATAAAAACTACATAAACTCATATACAATATGACTAAAAAAATGTTTGAAAATTTATTGGGGAAGTAAACTGGAAGGAACTAAGTGTTATCACTTTAAGGAAAAACCATTCCTTCCTGGTTTCTTTAGATTTTCCGCATCCTTTTCCGCACTAATGGCATCCCTCAATCCCGAGTCAGGATATACCCAGAAACTTTAATTTAAATTTGATTACTTGCCCACATCCTGAGCAGCCCGGCACCGCAAATATAGTGCCCTCATGGAAGGGACGGAGCCTTCGCAAGGCATTACATGTGTAGCCGAGGAACTGGGCCAGAAAAATAATCTTGCAGTGGCCAAAACCGACAACCGTCATTAACCACAAATCCTTTACTTAACAGTACGTAAATTTTTGGCACAGCCCGACTCGAAGATAAGCCGCACTCCGCTCGGGGCGGACCCGGTCGGGGTTATTTATATGCACATATCATTTGACCTTGACAAGGAGCGGGCCCAACCTCGAGCCTAACCGCCGTGCTCTTCGAGTCGTAAAAACCACCAACTGTCGCTGCGAGGGGGAGCTTTCTAATTAAACACTCCACATGAAGAAATAAATTTGGGTCACATCGTTAAATAAATATAAGTGGGTCGTTCCCTCGTCTGACGGCTAGGCTTTCCATTTCACGATTTACATAAAATCACCAAAAAAGTTAATTTATTTGCAGCCCTTTGGTATTTGGCCTGGCTTTCTGCCCTCTGCCAGCGAGTGTGTTTGGCTTGTGTGTGTGAGTGGCTTTATGTATGTCTGAGCCCATCTTTGCTTTTGGCTTTGAACTACCATTCCCCCGGCCCGGTGGGCCGACATCTTTAAAGCGTCAACCTCAATTAAGTTATTAAAGGGTTTCCAGCCAAAGATAAGCCAAGAGTGCTCTGAGTGACTGGGGGTTGGTTGAAGGGCTCTTGTCATTCAAATCTTCAAGAATGATAAAACGTAAATAATTTAATGTAATAAGGAAAAGTTGGATAATTGTATTTATTTAATAGTCCTTGATGAAAAGACGGCGCTTTACTTTTAATGTTAGCTGAAGCTCTTAAAAGAAATGTGTGGATCGATCAGCTTTGTTAGCCTTTGTTAGTCTGTCTTAACTCGTGTTTCTATCTGCTCTTGTTATACCTGCAAATATTGTTTTAGCCATGAAACCCGGCCAAAATTTATTCTGCAGCTTTCGTATGAGTGTGCATGTCAATTTCTGAGTCGAGCGAGATTCCTCTACACATGTTGCACATGGAGACTGGCAAACTTGCCCCACACGGTACCAGTCTCTCACCTGCACCTCCAGCATCCTTCCGCCGCCCCTCGACACATGTTCTACACTTTGTCTGTCCCGTCTCCGGCCGGCCTCGTATGCCGTATTTGAAGTTGTTGTTAGCACTGCCAACGCTCTAATGTCGAGAGCGAGGGTGCGTGGTTGTGAAAATGTTTTATAATTACACTTTGCGCATTTTCACAATGAAGTAACAATGTTTTAATTAAACCATTTGAGAGCCAAATAACTCTTGTTTGCTGGGGAGCTGTGGAACTGTGACAACAACAAGGTTGGCCCAAAAGCGAGACGGAGAAGGGCCAGGACGCAACATGCAGCGGAGAGGGACGCTCGATAAAGAAAAATTCTTGTGGGCTTTGTGTTTTCTTTTGCAAACCTTGTGAGTTCTTAATTAAAATAAAATTTTAGAAGTAACAGTTTTGACTTGAAATAGAAATTAAATAAAAATTAGATTGGAGTTTCAAACTCCTTCTTGGATAGTCCTCCTCCTTTCATAGTCCTCACTTGGGTTCATTTAAGTAATTTATTTGGATAATAAGTTGCAGAAAATGAGTCAAAGCTCACCACTTTTCACAGGATCACAAAGCTATAAAAACTTAAATTCATTAATTTTTATTTCAAGCAAAAAGAGCATTGATTCTATTTGAGTCCAAAACATTTTTTTAAGTAACCATTGACCTTATTTTCTGAAGCAATATGGTTAACAACATGTTAGAGAGACTTTAAGGAATACATAAAAACAATTGGGGGAAATAAATGAGCCAGTTTACAATTACCAAGCTCGAAAAACGCACACGCACTCGGGCGGATGGGCGGGACTGGTGTCGGAGGAGGTGGCGGAGGGGCTTGGCAGCGCGTTGAAGTCTCAGAGCTGGGTAATGTTGGGGCCAAGTAGAGCAAGCTGTCTTTTGTATGAATCAACCCGTAGTCGAGTCACTTGCACCCACGCCATAGACCGTAGACCATACGCTGCCACGCCCCTTGGCCCCTCGCATTGCGCAATTTGCGCAAGAATCTAAAATTGAATTGTTGAGCTGCTCTCGCAGCTGCTGCCCCACAATATCCACACATCTCCCTGGCCCGCCCCGGACCACGCATACTTCAAGTTGCAGCAGCAGCAGTTTCCCTTCGTTGGCTTTCTGCCGGTCCGTCAAGTGAGATACTGCCGCAAAATAAATACAAGCAACAACAATTTGGCTATTTCTGGCCATGGATCTTGCGGAAAAGACCTTTTTGTGGGAGAAGTAGGGCGATAAGTTTCAAAACAAAACAAAATTGATTTATTTTACTTGGTTACTATTTCATTAAAATAATACGTTTAGTAATACGTAATAATACTTAAAATATTAATACATATAGGCAAAGAAATCAAGGTATTGGCAATAAAAATATTAAAGTTTGTAAAGGATAACAAAATCATTAGGCAGATTAGGTAAGGCGAACAAGTTCCTTGGAGAGAAAAGAAGTTAAAGGCAAAGCCAGCCAAGAGCTCATAAAATGCAATATCAGAAACACTTGCAAGTTGAATTTTAGTCAATTTCCAGGAGTAATCACCCCCTCCCGAACTTCTCCTGCACTTCCCATCTTTCCAGCGGTCCTTTGGCTTGAGCTCCCACCATATTTGAGATGTTTTCAACTTTTGCTGCGGTTGCCAAGCAGAATTCCATTGCCTTTGTAGCATTGCGTTTGTTTTGTCTAATTGCTTCCCCCCCTTTGTGTGCATGTCTGTGCAAACACACACACAGATGTATTTATATGTACACTGAGCGTATGTACATCTAAATTTCCACACGTCGTCTGGCATTAGATAAAGTATCTGCTTAGGAGATTGTGTGTGTGCACTCCCCACAGACACACACATACGCATATATGGGACGACGCATAGTTTATCTTCTTGTTGAGTCTCAGCTGCGAGCTCTTGTGCTGGTCAACAGCTTTTTACAAATTAGCCAGCTAACGGAAATGCAAACCTGTGGGTGAGCGGTCCATCGGGGGGTGTGTCGTGTGCGTGTGTGCGTTTTCGCCCATTCATGCTGACTCGGAACTTCCGGCGTATTTATAATTTATTTCCGTTCCGCCCAGAGCCCACAGCGCCCTCCTCGGCCGTCGAGGCCACCAGCTGCTGGCCAACCCCAAAAGTTACCCCAAGTGTCCGCCTTCTCCTTGGCGAGGGTATATGTTCGGTTTCTGGTCGGACCAATTTATTATCCGCAGTTTAATTGGAAAATTCTGATTTCCATTTTAACGAATTAGCACCTGCGACAAGGGCTCTTAATGAGTTATACGGCAACTCGCTCGAGATGACAAGCCAAAAGCGCCAAAGAGTTTTACGGGCTGGAAGTGTAGCAAATGGCCGACACCTACTAGCTCTTTCTCCAGGAAGCCATTTGCGCTGAAATGTATGCTACTATTTAGTCAGACCTTGAATCCCATCCCATGTCCGTTACACTTTTCGGCAGAGCATTTCGTTTCCAGTAGCAATTGGCTTATAAAGTTATTTTAATAAACACTTTAATGGCTTAAAATAAAGAGTTACTAACAGTCGTTCCAAAAAATAAAAATAAATATTTTAATGCTCTTTTGAACAATTTAGCAAGTATAAGAATATATGATATCTTTGGGCATACTATTCTAATTTTATTTTATTTAAAATTGTTAATTTCCTAAAAAAATAATGTTAGGAAAAACAGTCTTTGTTCGCTATTTTTAAAACAAAGGATAAATTCGGTCAGAAAACCAAAAGCAATGCCAAAGATATTTGATATTAGTTTTATAGTTCATTAAAAGAAAACTGAAATTAACCTAAAAAAAACGAAACATTCAATATCATCTATCCAAAATATTCGTTTATAATTTAATATTTGATTTTTGAAAAATTCCATTTTTATTTTTTTACAAAACTAAAATTTGTGTACGGCAGTGTTTATGTTTTGCAAAGTGAAATGTGAGAAATTCCACGATATAACAGATATAGGGGACTACGCTTGTAGTGGGTATAAAAAGCCATGTTTAAATAACATTTACAATTTCGATTATTGCATTTTTTTTTTGTAAGTCCGGGCATACCCTTTGCAACCCATTCGTACTTACTTACCAGCGCTTTTGGTCCGTAAATTACATTTTTCGGGCTTCTGCAAGCCACACACAAACAAACGCCAGCACAAACATATAAATTGCAAGATTTATATGACAAATTTTATTTAATGCATTTTTATTTGCCCTGTCCGTGTGCGGCCGGGTATTCGTGTATCTGTGTGAAGGCCAGAAAGAGACCCAAGGGACTGCAAGAGGTCCTCGTGGTCCTGCTGTATTCGGCGTCCAACAGCCTGAGCCCGTATTTATTTTTCCCACTGCGGCCGCTTTTTTGTTGACCGCACGAGGCTTAAGCTTTTGCCCTTTTTAAGTGCTTTGCAATGTGGAAATTGCTAAAAAATAAAAAGAAACAAAGGTGCGGCCCACGAAATTATAACCGCGAGAAGCGCCCGTAAAGTGACGTTTGTGGAGGCCTCCTCCTCGAGTGTTCTTGGTCGCTATTCGATTACAATTCTGCATAAAGAGACGCGGCCACCGGATTAGGATCGTCCTGGAAATCCCCGCAATTGTACAACGAAGGGTGGAATGGAGCGCAAAGCGGATTTCCGGGGTTTACTGCATTGTGATAGAGTTTCAGGACAAAGTCGCAAATAGCGAGCAGTTGCAACTTCGGCTAACTGGGAAATAGATTCGATGTAATTATTATTGCCGTTCAGGGTTCGGGGCTGCCCCAGCCATTGCAACTCCCAGCCTTTGGCATCCGTTCGTGTTCGTTTCGGTGTTCTTGTTATTGTTTTCAACAAGCTTGTTTGCCTTGTTCCGACTCTTGTTTTATTTGCCGGCCGCTTATATACACAGGGGCAACATTTAGTTTCAATTAAAACATTTCAATTTTGTGGTTGAAAGGAACACAGCCACGGATCGAATAAAACAAAAAGCGAAAAACAACGCTGCAGAAAATATATCATGAAAACATCAAATTAGTTTTCGTGTAATAATCTGACACTTGCACTTCGGGGAAGGACGCTTAACTCCCCCTGAAAGTCATTCAGATGGAAATGAAATATATTTTGAAAAAATGTTGACAGCAATTTAATTTAAAATCTAGAAAAAATGTCAACGGCTACGTATATAAAGCAATTCAATTAGTACCCGCATGATGTTGTGTACATTTTGTAATAAATGTATTAATAATTTGGTGTTCCCAGCCATAAAAATTGTCCTCAACTGCAAAAAATGAATACATCCGTGTCTAGCATGAATGCAAAATGCTCAAAATCGCTTTAGCCAAACAGTTTGATGTGGAAATTACGGAAGTATTCTGAAAAGGTATTTTTTAAATCTAAAACCATAACAGTTCGAGCGCAGGCGATTTTATTTTATTCGATTCTTATCAAATTTGGTAGATCCGATAAGTTGACCAAGAATATCCGTAAAAAATAAATAAAGCTATCAACTTTAAAATTTGCACATATCCTTATTTGTTTTGCACGCAGTATATAAATCGGCAAGGGATGCGTCGACCATTAATTCCATTAATATAGGTTCTTCTTACAAAAATATATAAAATTGCTTATTTGATTATTTTTTTACTATTTTTTAAGCTGCCATATAACGAGTTCAAAAGTTCACCGATTTTAATAAGAAACTCTCAAGCTCGTTTATATATGGGTAATTCTCTAATGTCGAACGTTCTTAAGCATTTCAACTGAAAAAAAAACATTTGATAAGACTGCTTTTTATTTTTAAAAAAGTGAATCTTAGAGCTCTTGGCAAGTACTATAATTGGTGCAACTATATATTTTGGATGACTTTTTGTTTTAAAAATATTCTGACAAAACTAGGGTTGTCGCACGCGACACAGACAGAAGTTACTTTTTCAAAAACCATTTCAAACGCTCAATTCAGTGAAACCTATGGAAAAATTTGTCTGCCATAAATTTTAAAATATTATTTATTAATTGATCTAAGTAATTCTTTTTGTTTCTCTTAAAAATATTTCGCACGTGACATGAGCACGCGACATTTTCTTCCATCAAACTTTTTATGTTGTTGTTGTCCTTTTTAAATAATTAAACATAAATTCGATATTATATATTAATGAAACATTAATTTAGAGCCAAACAAAAGAAATGTACAAAATATAGATTTCCAGCTAAACTAAAAATTTTTTTTTAGCTCAATGCGACAATGAATGAAACTGATAATCTGATAAGAAATTCGTAATAATTAGCAATCGCATCGTTTCTGTTACATTTTTGTTTTAGTCTTTGGTTATAAGCCGATATTTATAAAAGTGAATATTAATGTATTTAAACTCTTTTTTCGAAATATATTTAAAACAAATCTTGTCACTGAATGTTGAAAACTGAACTTTCGCACATTTCGGACCTTGCATTGAAATATTTCAAAATTTGTTAAAAGTAAACGTAAAATATAATCAAATTTGTTTAAATAAAATTATTTTAAATTTTTCCTAGAAAAATATCTGGAAACAAGAATGGAAAGCTAACTTCGGGCGGAGCCGAAGTTGATATACCCTTGCAGATATGTGGCAGCTTCTATTATTAGATATATATCGGATCTTATATAGTCGGCCGATCCTTATAAAACTCAGCAGATGAAATTAGTTTGCCGAAAGTAGAATCCATACAAAGTCCCATCCTTCTAACTTAAAAAACAACGAAGTTATGGCATTTCCGATCAATCAGTTATATGGCAGCTATAGGATATAGTTTACCGATCCCGGCCGTTCCGACTTATATACTGCCTGCAAAGGAAAGAAGGATGTGTGCAACGTTTGAAGTCGATAGCTTTAAAACTGCGAGACTAGTTTGCGTAGAAACAGACAGACAGACGGACAGACGGTCCGACGGACAGACGGACAGTCGGACATGCTTATATCGACTCGGGAGGTGATCCTGATCAAGAATATATATACTTTATAGGGTCGGAGATGTCTCCTTCACTGCGTTGCACACTTTTGACTTTTGACCAAAATTATAATACCCTCTGCAAGGGTATAAAAACGCACTTTTATAGAATTTGATCTTTTTGCGTGTGGTTGACCTTTCTAGAGAATTACCCATATATGTACATAATCAGCGTAATAAACTAGGTCGTCCAAAAACAAGACTTTCTACAGTAGACTAGATTAGATTAAGAAATTTCTAAGAAAGCTCGGAAGTACTATAAAAACACAGAGCCAGGGCTTTCGAGCATCAGTTGCATTCTTCTAGTGGCTTGGGCATAAAAGTTAAATTTTCAAACGAAAAAAGTAGAAATGATTTTTTCGGCTTTGTTTTTGTGTCTGATTTCCGTTTCTCTGGGATTCGCTGAAGAAGTAATGGCAGTGTAAGGTGTATTTTAAAGAGATAATACTACTTCCACTTTTCACAGTCCTGCTACCTTTCCGAAGAGAAGGAAGACGAGTGCGGGGCCGTCTGTTACCCAATTGTAAAACCCCTACTTAGATATTTCGAGATTTGCCAGAAGAAGGATGTGAAGAACTCAGAACTGCAGAACTCACTAAATGTAGTTAATTTTAAATATTCAAAATTGCAAGAAAAACATTCAGAAGATCCGGATAAGTATGTGGATTTCCTGAAAACATTTTATGAAATTCGCCTTAAAAACGCTGAAGAAAAGTTTAATCAAATTTATTTAAAATATACGGAGTTGGAATATAAGTTTAGAGACCAAAATGGTGCGTTAACCGAATCGCAAAAAAATCAAACCAAAATCAAGCTGCATGAAGTTAATCTTCAATATGAGAAGCAAAAAGATCAATTTGAACAACAAAGTAAGCAAATTAATCAACTGCAAGATCAAATTTCTGATATGAAGAAATCATGTGAATTCGGCAAGCTGAAAAATCTTTTCAGTGAAGAGATTGAAAAATTACGAGAAATAATTAAAAGCGCCGAAATGGTGAAAACAGAACATAAGAATAATACGAGACTGTCGATCTCAACACCACATATTGGTGACAAACTGGGAAAAACAGTTAAAACGGAAAATGAATCAATGGTCCCAGCTTTTCCAGATCACTGTCCATCAATCCAAGATGAATATTATTCCATCCAAACAATCCAGCTCCCAGGATTAGAACCCTTTAAACTGCGTTGTTACGCAAACAAAGACGTTGGATCTGCTTGGATGGAGGTTCTTTTTAAATTTGATTTTTCGAAGAAATTTAATCGTACCTATGAGCAGTACATTAACGGATTCGGAGAAGTGGTGTATGACTACTTTATGGGACTGGAGAGATTGCATCTCTTGACTAATCGAAAGCCTCATGAGTTGATTATGTACTACAAGGCTGAAAGAGGCTATAAAGTAAGATGCAAAAATTTTATTTTGGGTAATAAGCGCGAAGGTTTCAATCTGAAAAAGGTCGACGGATGTGTTGGAGATACATCGCTTTTGAGCCTAACTCAGGGAACTAAATTTTCAACATTCGATCGAGATGAGGACGGGAATCCTGATCGAAACTGGGCGACGGAATTCGGGAATGGCTGGTGGTTTACTAGGTGTGTGTTTTTTTTCCACTTCCTTTCATTTATATTCAATTTATATTTTAATAACTAATATTTATTAATTTACTGATTAAATTTCTTTATTTATCTATGATTTTAGGGATGGTTTCCAAACCGCTCTACGAACCATAGGGATACAATTAATGATTCGACCGAAAAATTAAGCAAAAAATCGATTTTCTTTGTGATTTTTTTGGAATGATAATGATATTTTAGATTCATTTATCTGCATTAAGCTTTATCAAAATGTATCAAATGTTTTATCAAATATTTTAATATAAAGTTTTAATCATACTATTTCTGGATACGTATTTTTAAATAAAAGAAAAAATTGAACGCAGCATTTGGACGTTGGACGCTAAAAATTAAAGCTCTCGTAGAAATGCTTCGATTTACTGTAGCAGCCGTAATCATAAATGTCATAACTTTGGTATTTTTCAATTTTTAGATTTTTACAGGAGTTATAGAAATTCCTCTTCTGATTCTCATCAATATTTTTTCTCTCGGAGACTATTTGAGATAGACCTTTCAGATTTGGCACATAGACTTCTATGATACCAACGCAGATTGTGTCCAAAATGTTGCAACAAAATTTTATTTTGAGAATATATATTTGGAAAGCTTTATTAAAGTTTGGGAGGAAAATATGAGTACCGGGTGTCATATAGCCGGGAAACTCGACTGTAGCCTTCCGTTTATATTTTAATTTGATGACCCTTTTAAAATATATATTCCCCAAAGTTTGGGTTTGCTATACTTTGTGGGTATAAGTTTACATGCAAAATCTCATGACTTTATCTATTATGAGTTCATGGGGTCGAAAATAAATCCATCTCCCTGTTATATACATTAATTCCCTCTTCCCCTTAAGTACCGGGGATAAAAATGAAGTTGTCTAATTACTTATATCATACACCTTAGGACTCTAAATGAAATCCTTCTGCACTCTTGATACACAATTCACACACGGATATACTAATTGATGTATTATTGTTTACTAAAAAACTTGAAAAACTATTTGATTTCCTAGTAGTGCTGAGTTATAGTGCTAAGAAAATATTTATTTTAAGATTAATAACAACCCATTAGGAGAATTTGTTCCCGTTTGAGATGTGAAACTCAAAGAAACACACATGGAATGGTTAACTTTGATTGCTCACACTTGGAGCGACTTTGTTAATGCAATTTAAACAAAAGCGACGCTTATCTCAGCCATTCAGTAGCACAGAGCTTCTGAGACGCAGACAACTCCTTCGCAGACATCAACAATGTCCCAAACCGATTTCTGATACTTGACCCCAGACTCCCAGGCATCCGGCCGGGGACCCTGGGGGAAGCCTGTCTTAGTTACTCTTCTGGGGACTTTTTATCATTACCACCATTGAAGTGCCTTAGAGCCACAGTCAGAGTCAGAGCCAGCCATAAAAACAAGAAAGCAAACAGTCTCAGTTATGTTTCAACCGAATGTTGCACACACAAGGTGCAGGGAGTCGAATCTGGGATGGGGCCCATCCATCTTAGGAACTCATTATCTTTGGCAAGTTTTTAAACAAGTTAACTTTGCTTTGTTGCGCAAACCCTCATGTATTTATTTCGTATCAACTCGCAGTCCCTCGCACAAAGTTCAACTTCATATCAGAGCTATCAACACACCCATTTGCCCGTCCCTCGTCCTTTTTACAGCTCCTGGCTGCCAACATTGTTTCCTTTTCCATTGTTGCTGCTCGCCTCTCTTTTGGGGATAAGAAGCCGCAATTAGAAGCGAGTAACAAATTTAAGTGGCCACCCTTCCACCCTGCTGCCAATCCGCCCCACCCATCGCCCAACGCCACTCCCACCCCTCATAGAGGCACTCTTAACTAGTTGTCGTAAAAATAATTGCCCACTACTTAGCAGTCCGAAATGGCCAGCGCCGACGAAGCCCTCTCTCTGTGCCACCGTGGCCCGGCCTGCGACTGTCTCTGTCTGGGCTTGTCTGCCCAAATGGCGCACTACTCCAAGGGCCCAAAGGTAATTCGAGGCAAAGATACTCTATCTATTAGGTCTTGAAGCACTGTCAGATTAGATATCCTGTGTTCTGTTTTTAATCCCTTGACTCGTTTAGGATTCAGAAAAAAGGTTTTTTCTTCCACTCTATCATTGTTAACTCTTTTTTGCGGGAAAAAAAGACTATCTAAGATAGCCATAGACTAAGATAGACTAAGAAACCAATGGTTACACCTTGAATAGGCTCAGCTCTTTACTTTGCTGGAAAGGACTGTAGGAGTTTAAACCACAGATGATGGACAAACGTTACAAGAACTCATCTTTTAAGAAATATTTTCTTATTTTAACTTTATCAAAAAGCATGCAAAGCTGTTAAAAAGATGATATCTTTGACCCTATTGGGTACTATCTATGTTCATTGATCAGAATAACTTTCATAGTCGATAGAAATAATATTCATCCCCTAAGCTTTTAAATTATTAATTAATGAATTAATTAATTAAGTGTTATAAAACACAAGAATGGGTCAATTATAGAAAAAATCAATTAGTTTTACCTTTTCAGAAATGACCGATATCCCGAATATTTTCATATATCCAGATATCCAGAAAATGCTTATTTTCGTTCGTTTACAGATAAGAGCTTGGGTTTTTATTCAAGTTTATAATAAATGTTTAATCAATTATAAGTATTCAATTGTCAGTATACAAAAATCACTTTTCCTCCTTTACCCTTAGACTTTTATTTGGAGTTCCCTTTTTGAAGTTTTATCCGCGCCCTTATCAAATCTAATATCCAAATGCGAAATTATCCGGAATTCGGTTTATAAATAGAGCTATTTCCCTTCCAGTTTGTGGGATAGGAACATGGATGGCCGTCCTGTCGTCGAACGAAATCTTTGATATGCATTTGTTTACCAATTTGATCGAACAACTCTCGCATCATCGACAAGTTATTACGCCCGCAGGGATAACGAGTGTACCGAACCCAAGGTGGTTTCCTTGGCTTTGCCTTTGGGTTTATAAATAAGAACGCCATCGCAGCATAAAACGGAAAACTGGGAACCTTTCTGGCTGGTCGGTTTTGGGGATGACTGGGATGGTGGGTGGATGGAGGCGGAGGTGGCAACCTTTTGAGCCGTCCAAACAGTTGGATGGGTCGTAGTTCATTTCGCTCTCTTTGCCTTTCCGCTTTGCTAGTAAATTCAAACACTTTGGGCCCCTTGGCCATCGGGGGCGGTTGACGGTGGGGGCTCTAGTGGGGCAACAACGGGAAAGGGGGAGGGTGAAGACAATGGTTCCACAATTTGCAGAAAAGTCGCATGTAATAAAAGTGCTGGCTGGAATGGCTGCTGCAACCGAAGGGAAAAGATACAGAGACCCTCGGCCGAGAAGACTACCAGCATTTATATTGTATTTACCTACTTGTTTTTTACTATCTTCAAATGCTCTTAGCCACCTTCGCCCCAGACACGCCCCCTGCCCGCTACCACGCCGCCATTCCATGCCCCAGTCGTATCTAGTTCTATACGCTCAACGAAGCTGAAAAAACAAGTCGAGCGTCGCCTGCAGTGCGCTCGAGGTATAAATATTTATCTTTTCCTACTCCTTACACAAGTTCTGTCCTTCCTATTTTTCTGCGACTCTGCCATTGTTCGCTCTTTGTTTTAAGGCAATCGGAACCGAAAACAAAATCGCTGGCCATGGCTCGGCGAAAGGGGGCAAAATATTGTCTATTGATTGATTGTTTGTTCTGCTGCACGGTGCGCATTATTAGATACAATTTATTGTGCAGCTATGTGGAATGGCAGGCGCTGCCTCGGATTATTGTTTATTTTATGACACGTGCCACTGCTCCGCTCATCACTCCAGTCCTTCCAACATCTGAAGCCCGAAGCCCGTATTCGTCCGAAGGAGCTCATGCCAAGGGCCTGACACGCGCAATTGCCTAAGCCTTTTGCTAATAATGCCAATAGCTTGGACCCCACGGAGCGACAAAGGAAGTCTGACCGACGACATGCACCACAAATAGATCCACACATCCCAGCGTGTATCGACATAACAATGTCCTCGAAAGCCCATTAAATAAATTAGATTGAAGTTATTATTTGTGGAAGTAAACTTTTAGTTCTTATGCAGTAAGTTTCTATCCCTGCTGGATCTTATCGAACCGACCATCAAATCAATATACCTCTCGTCCAGCAACATATTCGCAATATTTTCCGCACACAAATTCTTCAACTAAATAAAAGAGGGTGGCTGCATCATAAGCTCCCCCTATGGAGCAACCACTGACCGGTCGAAGGGTCCTGGGCACACCCCTCCTTGCGCGCCCATCTCTTTATCGCTCCAATCCCTATCTCTGCTATGCAAATAAAACAAAAAGAGTCCTGCAAGACGATTGTAATTGTTGTTGCATGTTTGGCTTGACAAAGACCAAAAGTTCGTTTCAACAGTTGGCATGGGCGGTGGCTGCAAGGGAGTAGGGGCGAAGGGCGGATAGCTGAGGGGATAGCTTCAGCAAGTGTACAGCATGTGCGGCATGTGTGGAAGCCAGCAGGATCAGCCGCAGAAGCAGGAATAGTCTTCGTCCACTTCAGTCCCTTTGTTGCCAATGTCAGTTAGTTTAGTTACTTAATTGAATAGTTTGTTTTTGACATAATCTTTATGGGTCTTTTGTTTTTAATGCCAATACTCGCATACACCCACAAGCCTGCGAGGAATGTGCCACCCCAAAGCATTTCTGGAGGAGCCAGGAGCAAGTCAGGACCAAACAAAGAAGTCACACGAGGGCTGGCATGTCTTTAGGCATATAAGAACTTGATTACAATCTGAAAGGGACGATAACCAATGTCCCTGATGGCGTAGGTGGCATCAACAGTTTACATATTAGTATCCTTAATAAATAGGAATCATTCTTGGAAAAATTATTCCAAAAACTGGTAGAAAAATGATTTAGAGGACGGAATTGAAGTTAAAAACAGGAAGACTATCCAAATTCATATTAAAAGAGAAGATTTGGCTTTTCATTCATAAAATTTGAACATTTTTTTAATTTAATTCATAAGATAATAATTAGTTTTCCATAAATAAAATAATATTATTACATAAATATTCATATAAGCAAATATGTGTTTTCAAAAATGTATAAGCAAAAATGTTCAAAAATATTTTTTGATGTTTGTGGAACATGGATGATTGCAGAATCTGCACCTCTAATATTCAATCTTCCTCCTCTATTATTCAAACGCGGAATGTCATTGCAAAGTTGTTAAAAATTGTCCCTGATCTAAAGAGTTTACATTTTTAAGCAAAATATTAAATTTTAAATAAAACATCAACCCATAAGTCATAAACATTATTAAGCTAAATGTATGGGATTTTTAACTTGATCGTCCTAGAGTTTTTTTATTTTCTAGTGATTAAAATATCTTGGCACAATATTACACAATGGACAACTTTTCGTCCTTTTTGCTGGAGAATGAGATATCGGCTTATTTCCAACAACTTATCGGTCCACCCTCTGGCTTACCTTGCCTTTGCCCAACCCAGACCAACGTCCTGCCTCGTCATCGTCATCGTCACCATACTCATCGTCCTGCTGCTGATGACCGGCACAAAAATCTTAGTCCACATGGACGAATGCTTCCATAGAAAAGGCATTTGAAGCCTTCACATTGTTAGGATAGCCCGGTTAGTCAATGAGGTCAGAGAACAAAAGGTCCTGGTCCCACCGACCCTTCGGACCCCAGAGAAGCTCCAGAAGCTGCGAGAAAGCGCCTATCGCCTTTGAACTAAACTGGACGCAGCAAATTACAGTTCTGGGGCTTCATCATCCCGATCATCGCCATCTCGGCAGCCTCATCATCCTCAATAGAATCGTTGTCCTCGTCCTGCTTTGTGTGTGCTAGTGTGGGCTTGGGAGTGTGTGTTCTTGGCACTTTTGGCGCCGGCGATGGCAGCTTATTGAGTGGCTTGTAATGTGTTGATGAGATGTGAACGGGAGGTGTGGTCATTGGCTCGGGATGCCCGAGCCTCTGTTATTGTTTTATTGTATGGCCAGTTGGGGCCTCGACTGCCGAGCCATTGAAGCCATAGCCAGTGTGTTCCTGGTTAATTAATTTCTGAGCTGACCGACAAAGGACTCCACCGAGGAGACCACTCCGCATTCGCATTCCCGAGCCCACTCTCGCTCCGATTAGGACCAACCGATGAAGTGGCGCTTTCAAGAGCTTACACGCAGCTTAGCTGCTCATCTCCAACTCCGATTTAGTTACAAATTGGCCATATAAGGTAAACATTCGGCCTTACGGCCCGAAAGGGCTCGGGTAGTTTCCCACATATTTAATCAACCTCGAGCACAGGCCTTAAGAATTAATAAGACTTCCCCTTCATACGATTTCGTTGCCCCCCTTACTTCTTCGGCTCCTTTATTGAGTTGCCTCTGCCCCGGGGCCATGGGTTTTTATACGATTCCTGGCCGGAGCACCTTGGCCCCTCCCCCTGCCCCACATTCTGGGCACAAAACAAACACCGAAGGCTAAGAGAGGCTAACAGGGGGCGGGACGGCACAAAAGCGCATAAAGTCTAATAAAAAGTGTGCAACAAGGGAAGACAACAAGAACTATCTTTCTATAGCCAGCAACTCTCGTTATCTGTTTTCGGGCCTTTTTTCCTTGCTCCTCTTATTTTTTGCTGCTGCACTACTAATCCAGGCCATGAGCTTCGTCCTGGCCGTCTGGGGGGCGGTGGGCAGGACCTGGGACACGGAATCCAGGAGCCGGAATCCTGGCAGGACCATCCTTGTTTGCTTTTGGCTTGTTACATTTTGATTAAAAAACGCCCACGCGCATAAGTCGAACAGGACACTGTGGCAAAAAGAGATGGACAGATTGATAAAGTGATAGAGGGAGAAAAGGACACCGAGACAGGAGGAAAGAGGGAGGAAGGGAGTCACTGTCATGCAACCGTAGACTCTCTAGTAATCGAGTCAAATGTTTGACCCCCGAAAAAAAATGGAAACAAAAAGCAAAATGTCACAATAGTGCACTCAAAGACAAAAGAAATGTTAAGTCTTCAGGGGGAGACAGCTTACAGTTTTAATTGAACATTTATCAAGTCGATTGGGTATATGTTTTTCACGTCCTTATCCAAGTGGAGCCGGAAGGCGGGCCTTCCTCTAGCATAGGCATTTCAAAGGAAATCAACTAACCAATGTTTGGGCAATTTGTCATTCTGAAAATTAAACCAATCAACAAACTTGATTGGAAACACCACTTTAAAATCTTAAAGTTTATTTATGGATGCAATTTAGAATGAATAGCTTATGAATATGAATATGAATAGCTTATAGCTTAAAGGATGTGCTGAAATTGCCTCTGAGAGAGTCACTGGCTTCTGGCGAAACCCTTTCCATTATTATTCGGAATAAATATTGAAGACCTCTTTCAAGTTATCAGAAAATCTAAAAAGATATTCTATATTTGAGTTGGATAATTATTTTTAAAACCATATGCCCCAGCATTCTTAAATCCGTCCATGAAAAGTGCTCCACTTTCCTAGCATACTTTTTTGAGCTTTATAAAATAAAAATAAAATAGGGATTCAGTGCGTAAACAAACGTGAGCCAAACCTCTGCCCGAGACACTTGTTTCTCCACTTTTCATACTTTTTTGGTGAAAAATGCCCCTGCCTCTGTGTGTTCAGTGGGGCGACTTGGCACGAAGGCCAGCTCATGGCGTTTGAATTGTGGCCTGAAAACCACTATGTCTGAGCCCCCAATAACTGTGATTGTGTTAATTTAAATGTCAGTCAAGTAATATTTCCACAGCAGCCAAGGAAGATGGGATCACTAGCTATCCTGCCCCTCGCCCGGCATTGCCCGTCCTCTCCGGCGCCCGTGTATGTGGTACGTGCTTTTTGTGCATTGTGCGGCATTGGGGCGGACGGGACGTAGGCGTGGCCTGGGCTAAAAGCGGATAATCTACCAAAAAAAATTTAAAATTCCTAACAGGTTCAAAGGAAGTGAAAATGTGTTACTTGTTTATTAAGTGGAGGGTGCCGGGAGGGTCCCCTCCCGGGAGGTGTGGGATGCCCCGGAGTTAAGCTGAGCAGGGGGTCGCCGGTCGTCAGTCGTCGGTCGCCGTCCAAGGGCAAACGCATGTGCAAACGCATGAAATTTCATTGCTTGATTGTCCCGCAAACACCCACACAGAAGGACATAGTCGAGTGCGTATGTATCTGTGTGTGGCTACATAATTTTGCGCTTGAATTCATCCGTGAGCTGTGCCACGCTTAGAACAATCCGCCTGGAAAGCTGTGTGGAGTGGTTGGCGCGAGGTGGAGCCACCTCCATCTCATGGGGCCGGCGGGCCTCCTGGATTCGTTAGTGAAAGCAAATACCAGGACCCGGCCCCCATTATATCCCCCAAGGGGCTTGGGGAAGCCCCTGCCACTCTCCCCAAGCTAAGGAGCTTGCATTTACAATATTTTTTGTTTGGCTTGGGTAAGGAATTACAGCTAATTCGGGGAGTTTGTCATATTCGAAGACGTCTTGAGTTTGCAGCTGACGATTAACTGATGGAACTTCCCAATAAACGATTCCCGTGACTCGTGGAATCAGTTACTCCATTTCAAAACTTATAGTCTTAAAAGATGAAAGGCAACAAAATATTTCTTAATAAGTGACTATCACTTCCCTAAAGAGCATAAAAAAGCCACTTAGATCCCAAGTCGGGGACCTCTTCATAAATGTTTTCGCACTTCCCAATGTTGAGGGCAATTGTAGGACAACAATGGAGCGCAAAGACAGTTCAGCGGAAGTCACTGGAGCAGTGGCAGTGTGGCCCATATCCCGGGGGAAAGCCCTGGGACTCGCTCCGGCCGGTGGCGTATGCGTGATTTTTTTTTCACCCGCCTGGTATGCTAATTCAATTTTGTTTGCCATGTCTACACGCCATGTAATGAGTAACACAAACAGCGGCGAGCACAGCGGCAAAAAGATAATGATGGCGATGATGATGTGTTCCCAATTCCCACCCTGGAGCGTCCGCATGCTGGCCGTGCTGAGCCGGGCCGGGTCGCTGGGCCACGTGCCCATCACTCCCCACACCACACCGCCCCATCCAGGGAGTCACGTGCTCCGGGTCGGACGTCCTGCGCTCGGGCATCTGGCGCTCATCATTTTTACACGCAAATGCATATTTATTTTTAATTAAAAACTTATTAAAAACTAGTTAAGCATCAACTGCAGCATTTTTAATTGCTTTCGACAAAAGCCCGTTCCCTCCAGCACTCCCTCCCCCGCCAGCCATCTGCCGCGGTCTTTTATTTCGTTCTCATCAATGCAAAAGACGTTTGCATAAAGCTCGTCAAAAGGCGGAGAAATCGCGCCACAGAGAACTTACCCTTTGGCGCCGATCAGCACAGTGGAAAGGTGACTAATGAAAGTAAACCATATTATTACGTTTTCCAAAAGATAAAAATTAATTTAAATTTATTTAATGCGAACGAAAGCTTATACCGAGCCACTTTATCGAAACCACTTAACATTAAGTAAGTAAGTGGCTCTTAATCCTTTAGCTACAATGTAGCTTTCAAATTTATATTATATAAATTATTTATTTATAATTTATAAGTTATATATATTATAAGTTCCTTCCAACCCTTTTAATTTGCAATTGGTAGATATAATTTAATCGAAAATTATCCTTCGTGTTATTTTTTAAATTACAATCCATTTTCCTTTTTATTTTCCCCTGAATTATCCATAGATGTAATTAACATAAAACTATTGAATCTCTAATGGTATGATTCAGCTTTACTTTTAATTATAAAAATCTAAAATAACAGATCATTGTTAATAATAAATAAAATAAATAAATAAATATAAAATACATTATATTCTGCTGGAGACATCTTTAATTTGTATGTCAAAGTTAGCAACATTGGACCACACTGGGCCCCCATTACAAAAGAGCCAAGTAGACCTTAATGGACACATTTGATAAGCTTTGCCTAGTCCTCTAATCCTGCTTTTATTAATCTTTACAAGAGTTATTAAGATATAAAGTTAGTAATGCAGTTATAAAGGTCATTCGAGGGTTTAGTAGCAGCACAAGTCTATCACTTGTTTCGCAGTTGCTGTCCCCCAACGATGAAATTATTTATTTTTAGTTAACTAAACTAATTTTTAGCAGTTATTATTCTATTATCTGTTACTTTAATCTATAACTCTATTTCCGTGGATAGCTTTTTCTAGTTCGCTGTGGCTTTTGTCCACTGTGACCCGCGGATGCTGGGCTGACCCTATTGACTCATCGTTGATGGCTCGCCTGGCGGCTTCTGTGTCTTCTTCTGCATAGATTTCAATGGTCCGACGTTTGCTTTTGGGGTTCGTTGCGTCATCAGTTCCCTGGCCCCTCCATCGACCCCTTCCTCGCCCGCCCCGCTGGCCGCACATCACCCTCCGGCCAACTAAATTTGCATTGCTGATATTGAAAGTTTTTTGTTGCTGGCCGAACTCTCCCCTGCCATCCACTTTTTTGCTGTCTATGATTTATGTTGGTTCGTTTTGTGGGCGTGGCACGTCTGTGCATGTTCTGCGGTTGCGTTTTTAAGGCTGACGAGCAGCATCCCTGGCCCCGTCGTCCCCGCCCATGCTTCCGTACTTCCCAACTTTGCAATTGGAATTCAAAGTCCTTTTTGGTTTGGCAATTTTGTAAGCGAAATTGCCGCTGTCTCGTTTTTCTGCGTTTTCATTTTCATCGCTCGCTTTTTTCTGCTGCGCAGTTATTAGAAGAAAATGTTTTCCACTCTTTTCCCCAGTTCGGGGTCACAGTTGGCAAGGGTTTTTCCCTGTGTGATGAGGGTTCCTCCTCTGGCTCAGCTCCTTTCAATTTTCGTCCCAGTTTTTTGCGAAGGGTTAACAGGGTTGACATCTTGTGCTGGGAATTCCGGTTTCCGTTGCAGTTTTCTTTGAGTTGGAGCGCTTTCCCACCCCCGCCCCATTTTTTTGTTTTTTTGGCGCACTCTTGTTGCATTTGGGACAATATTTCGAACTGGCTTTGTGAGCATATTGCCTGAAAAGGATATCAAAGGCGGCTAGGAAATTGCAACTGAACATGTGCAATCCTAATAGGCCTTGTTTAGAATGGTGGGGTTGAGCTTTTAATTGCTTACTAAATAGGAAATATCTTCTGAGTAACAAGGGACAGTGGTGGAACTGTGCAATGGATTCTTCAAAACACCAGTACTCAGTATAGTTTGAGGTAAAATCTCAATTGGGTATACATTGGTTTGGGTGTAAATAAAAGTCTGGGCAATTAAATAAATCTAAGTAAAATCATATTCAGTTTTAAACAAAAATTATTCATCTAACAGATTATTGTTCTGACACGCAAACCAAATAGTGGCATGACTTATGATTCAAATCGTGGGGACTCCCTTTTTCGCACCCCTTCCAGTGCTTGGCTATATTTGTAGCCACAATTTATCTATTAATCCCCCTGTGTCTCCCCTAATAATCTCCCCCGCCCATCCCCTCTTTCTTTTCTTGTGCTAATTCCATTTGTCAGAGCTATAATATTTATGTATCTGGCAATTGAAACGACCATAAATCAAACGCTTCCCAGATCCCGCTCATCCCCGAAGAGTATTTGTGTCTGCAAGGAATTATTTGGTTTCTTGAATGGAACAGCTGAATACGATTCCCGAATGGCACCGCACTCGAGTCCTTGGCATATTCCAGTCGAGTAAAGTTCCGCTCGCACATATGCACTGTCAACTTTATGCTTA
The DNA here is from genome assembly GCA_035047585.1 of Drosophila monieri. Classification (NCBI taxonomy): domain Eukaryota; kingdom Metazoa; phylum Arthropoda; class Insecta; order Diptera; family Drosophilidae; genus Drosophila; species Drosophila monieri. The sequence continues at coordinate 12,284,158 of JAWNPJ010000027.1, forward strand.
AACATGTGATATACACTCTTGATGCCACTTGCTGATTGTGCTGCCAAAAATCCAGCTGAAATTAAATGACAAAGTCAAAGGCGAAGGGCCAGAGTAAAAACTTTCTCCGCACACTCGCATATTTTGGCCAACAACAGCTGACTGTGGCACTCCCTGCCGCCTCCTGCGCTTTTCGTCCTTCTGGTGGTCCAGTTTCTCTTGTTATTTTTTATGTGCCAAGCCAACGCAGTGGAAGAGCAACAAAAAGCGAAAGCTCGCACATAACTCGTCCTTTTTGCCGCCATGTGTGTGTGTGTGTGCCTGCAAGGGGTCCTGTCTGACGGTCTGTCTGCGTTATAAAAAGGTTTGTGCTACATTTACATTATGGTGCTACAGCGACAATAACAAAAACAAACGGCATAATCTGCGAGAATAATTGAGGAGTCCGGCTCCGAATGAAGAATAATGAATACCCTTAATTGAATGCTACGTTAACCCGAATAGGACACCCATTAAAAGCTGGAAGGACCTATTGAAGTGGTAGCCAAGCTGGGCCGTCAAGCCGAAGCACCCAAATCCAGGCAGAGTGCCAACAACAAATAGTTGCCTTTGGCTTCGCAGTCATCGTGGCACAGTGTGGTGCAACACCCTTCACACCTTTTCGAGCCCTTCTCCTTGGGCCCCCTTTTGGGTTTTTTTTTTCGGAGGGCGTTACAAAACTTTTGCCTCGTACTTGGGTGTGTGTGTGAACAGGAGTGTGCTTGTGGCAGGCTCAGGGATCGCAGACATACATAATTGAATGCTCGAAAAAGGCAGGCCGACAACGGCACCAACACCAACAAAGGCAGGCCTTCTAACATCCTGGCCATGTGTCTGGCTGTGTTTTGGCCTCCATTCTCTGGCCTGGCTGTGGCTCCGGCTCCGGCTCTGGCTCTAGCTATGGCTCTGAGTCTGGTTGTGATGGTGGTGCATTGCTTTGGGCCAAAACAAGGAATGTTACAATTATGTTCTCTTCACACTTTTCAGCAATTTATGTTTGGTATGTGGATGTAGCCTCCGCCTTTCTTCCCACTCCACCGCTTAGCCACAGCTTGACACTTGAAAACGGGCCCACAATAATAATAAGGACAGTGGCAACAACAACAATAATACCAACAATACAGGGGTCCTGCTTAGTTGGCCTTCTGTGGACTGTGGCCTTTTGGGCCGTTCGCAATTATATTTTTCCCTCTGGTTAGTTATTGTATTTATGTCGCTTAAAAAACCTTGCAACTTTTGGCCATGATTTATGCCTTTGGAATTGGATTTTCTCTCCGCCTAAGCTCTTTCTCCGACGGCTCCCTTTTGTTTCGCTGGCTTTCTTCTTCTGACCGAATTTCCTTCGGCATGGTCGGCCTCATTTTCGTTTTTGAGGGGCACTCGGCTCTTTGGGGGAGGGGTTTCGGCTGCGTCAACAATAATTCATGACAAGAACACAAGTGGCAACAGTTTGTCAGCGAGGCGAGTGCGGCTTTAAGCCGGCTTGCGTGACTCGCCAGGCCCTTTAAGTGCCAAACGCCATTCGCAGTTTAGAATGGCTGCCACATGGGGCAGGCGCATGCAGCATCAAAAGGCATCCGCGAAATATTAACTTTGGCATAATTTTACACCTTTTGCATAAAGCATACAAATTCATTTTGTGGAGCAGGCAGCTTCAGGGAGACGCAACTGTGATTTTAAAACAGCAAGGACACTCGGAAGAGGTCTTTGTGGACTCGGGGAAAATGATACAAATCTGCTCCGGTAACTTAACGTTACGATATTTCAACGTTTTTGGCTTGCTTTACGTTTCCAGTTGTCCCCGTTTCGGGGCAGCCCATAGGGATGGGAGGGCGATGGTTTCGTTGATGTTCGCCCGACTGCACTGAAACACACAATGGAGTTATTCCAACGGAAAAACACATGCACTTCCGCCGATGTTGACAACGCGACGGCGGGAGGCGGGGTGGCAAAGCGGAGTCCTGCAGCAAAGAGCACAGCCACCGGCATCAGCAGCAGGCTTCCATCACCCCTCGAAGAGCGAAGCCACCAAGTGCAGCGGATGGAGCACCTACATACAGCCAGACGATAATTGAAGCATATGCCGTGGCAGGGAAAGTCGCACCCCGGGCGTTACTTTAATTTATCACACAGCGAATAATCCATTTAAAGTGTTTAGAACGCTGGAAATGATTAGAAAAATGGATGACTCAAAAAATTTAACAACTAGACTGCATTTCACACCAAGTCATCATTGTATTTTGTATCAAAATAATGGATTTTGTATCACAATAAATAAATTTTTAAATAATATAGTTTATTATTAGAGTTAAAATACTCATTAAATTTATTTATCCACAACATATTTATATTAGTCATTAAAAAAAAAATGAGAGGCCCTAACTTAGAGCTATTCGGTAAACTACAAGATTAGTCAATGAGGGCTGCTATTTTTAGAAAATTTAATCTGACGATGGTGAAAACACACCTGGGTCTCATAAATATTTTATTGTATGTATTTAATATATAACTTTATTACATATGTTTAATATATTAATAGAAATGTACATATAATGGTTAAATTTTAAAAATGTAAACTACATTATAAGTACAACTTTAAAGAAGCAATCAAATATTTGCAGTATCTTATCTAATAGATAAAATTAGATAGATTTTCCCACTAGGGAAAAGATATTTCTCACAAGATGCATATACAGATTGGAGCTACTTAGTCACTATTATAATCTATATCTGGCCGTTAAGATTATTTATTTGGGGTTCCGTTCCTTACCTAATACATTTTCATCACTCCTCAGCCCGCACCTGCACTTGCCCCCTCTTACCATCTGCAGGAGCGTGGCAACCTTCCAACCTTCCCAGTGCGGGGCAACTCGTAAAATGCAAATAATGCAACCGATGTTGGGTTAAGAGTCAGAACAGGAGGAGATACGTAGGTATCGGGATGTTGGGACTATATGACGTCGCCCAGACTATCGCAAACGATGCTAACTGACGACGGCAACTGGCACTGACTGCCACAGCTTTTCTTTCCACCTCGACCCGCCTCCGCCGGTTCCTCTGCCTCTGCCTTTTAGCATTTCCAGTGTAAGTAGAACATTTTTCATATTTTCTGGCTGCTGCCGTTGCTTCTGCAGCTCAGCTCCAAAAATTAAACCGAGCATGCAAACGGGGCGACGAAGATGCAGTTCCGAAAGCGGAGCGGGGGAGTAGTTCCCAGGACCGGGGGCACTGTGAGTGTGAGTGCAGATTAATGGATGTTGATTTTACAAATTCAAATGGCAAAAATATGCAAGAAAGTGTAAGAGATGCCCGTCAACACTGAGACAATCCAAAGTAATTCCGTAAAGGATATTACTTATTTACATGAAAACCTTTTTTGGTAGCTCTAGATTGTTCCTCCTTTTTATATATTTTTGTTCTCATCACCCAGATAAGAGAATACTTGCTCTGAAATGGAATCTATTTCCTAGAAATCATTTAAAATGTCCAGATATAGAAATAACAAAAATCACGATTTGAATTTTTAAACTAGTTGCAAAGTAGTTCCATTTTTTCACGAAAATTCATAAAATCGGACTAGCATTACCTTGTGTAATTCCCTATAATAAGGTTAATCCAGATTTTCTCAATATCCTTTAAACTGTTTTTCCCAGTGCTCAGATGCCAGTATGGCTGGGAGCCCTCTTAGCTGCATCTGCAACTCCCACATTCGGCTCCGGCTCCCCTGCTGGAATGGAGCATTCAATTCCGATTCGGATCCAGAATCCGAATCCGAGCCCGGGTCCCACAGCTCCATCGCAGATCTCTCTGCCGAGCTTGGCATTGTCGTCGCAAATGCGATAACTTAGCTACCAATATGCGTTGACTGCCAATGGGGGAGTGGGCGTTGGGGAGACGAATTTTGGGGAGGACCCGAGGATTTCGAGAACCGTATAGCTCTGTGTGGGGCATGTGTGAGTGTCGGTCGGTGGGTGGATGGATGGGCTGGTGGGTGAGCCGTAGCATATGCACGGCTGCATTTGTCAGCGAAGCACAAAAATGAGACAAAGTGACGCAGGCTGCAAGGTTCCCGTCTCTTTCTGCACGCCTCTGCCGTCTCTTTCGCTCCACCCGCCATTGCCACTAACTTGAGCATAGAAATAAATGCGCATTTATGGCTGGCAATCCAAAAGTCTTTAAGATTTTCACATTCCATGCATTGTGTGTCTGCCAGGGACAGAAATCGGACGGGACCAGAGTCATTTTTTTATGCGCCATACCCTAGAAATAATTCTTTTTAGGGAATGTCCTTTTGCGAAATTGATTGCAAGAAAAGTACAAATGAATATTTTTTTAAACAAGCCTCATTTACACACAACTTATTAGATCGATAAAGGATAATTTTTAAAGATCCTGTTTCCACGAGAAGTAAATTGTTACATCTGTACTGCTTGGTTATATAATCTTTCATCTACCAAGGTAGATTACCTCGTTCTAAAATTATATGTTCAAAGTAATGGGTAGATAACATTCGACTTCAACATGTCCTGCTCCTCCATAGCTGGGACTGCGTGCAGTGCACATAAATCGAGATCCGCACCTTCCTTGCCATTTTCAGGATACGAGAGGATGGCTTTTCTCGCCGTCGCCACCGTCACCGCCAGTGGCTTGGGTTTATCCATTGTGTGCCGTTGCCTTAGAGCTTGGTGGACCGCCTTGGCTGCGGCCCGGCTGGGATGCCGCGTCTTGGCTGGGTTAGATAGCGATAGAGGAGCAAGTGCCATGACTGTGACTGCGACTATGACTAGGAGCGACTTTGCGCGATATGATAGCGCGAGCGGGATGCGCGTTTTATTGTCGTTGTAAATCGTTGCCGTACGTTTCGGCATTAATAAAAGTTAGCAAATAACTTGGCAGACCGAGATAGAGCATGGCGCGAGCGAGATGGCTGATAGCCGCAAGTGAGGCGGGTTTCGGTTTTCATTTTTATTGTGCTCGTCATCAAGTTGATTGTTGATGACTGCCTCGAGCTGCAGAGCGCAGCTCCGTCCTTTGGGAGTTTCTAGGACCATCTTAGTCCTCGGGCCTGCACAGGGCCAAACACGTTCAGCTCGGCATCTCCCCACAGTTATATTCCAATTTCGACCAAACTCTTTTATCCATTTATATTTTTTTTATAAGATTATATTTTTCAGTGCATACATGAGTCGAGGACTGGGATGTATTCATGCCAAGCACAAAGATATTGAGTAATTTGTTGGGTCAGGCGGTCAGCGTTGTGGTTTGCATAGCCAAGCAGGTTTCCTTTTTATTCGCCTCCGCTGGCATCCTGTTTTCCCCAGCCCCCGGATTGGAGTCGTTGCGGGGACTTACCTGCCTCAGACCTGGAGCATCGAAATAAAGAATAATCTCGAAACCATCTCAAATATTTTTCAGTAACGAAAAATAAATTACCTTCCATTCCTTGTTCTTTTTATGAACTTATTAATTTTAAAAATTAAAATATACATTCTTTTTACGATATTGAGTCCTAGACTTTCTATTTTTGCTAATTTATTTATAATATCACTTGAATTATAATTGTTCAATTCATTATTCAATAATGTCGGAATGTTTTCAATTTGCAAGGTTCAATAAAAAAATTTTTAGAAGTTGTGGAGACTATTTTTACCTAGTGGACTTTATTGGATATCTAGTTGAATACCAGGATATTACATAAACATTAATTTTACAAAAAATATATTATATAATCAGATATTTTAATTAATTGTTGTCAAGTATTTTGATAATGCCATTATTACATATTCCTGGCCATATATGGTCGTTGAGATTCTTCTTGTTACTTGCTAGTCAGAAAGAATCCTAAGCTAAAATATATTTAAAGTTATTCGAACTTAAAGACCAGCTCTAAAGTTTATTGGTTCAACTTGAGCACATGTCAGTGTCCCCGTTACTGATCTACATATTCTCTGCACTGGCGCCTTTCGTTGGCAGCAGAAGGGCTCTAAATTGCACAAACAATCCTTTTTGGAGGCAGGATACGAGAACAAGAGAGCGAAGACGAAGTGGAGGTTCTCTGGAGTTTCCAGGTGGAGTCAGCAGCAAATAGATTAGGCAATGAATTGATGCATACCTGCCAACAAAGAAGGACGAAGTTGGGCAGCAGGACCTGAGCGACAGGGGAGTTAGTGGTTGGAAGTTGTGATAACCGAAAACCGCAGGACGAGACAGGACCAAGTTGCCCCAAGAAGCAAAAGTCACAGCCAGAGCTGCATATTGAGCAGGGCTTGATAAAGGGCTTTTGCCTCGCCATGAAATTGGTTATTTTAACTCTTCCTGCACTTTTTGTTGGTATCGGACTTGCGAGCTGAGAATTTCCTGCGGCAAAGCCAGGCCAAGATTAATGGAAAACGAAATAGAGGACGAATTCGGGCTAAAAAATAACTTGAATCTTTAATGAGGAAAGGGAGAGCTTCTCCTGTTAAGCTTAATCCCGGGCTTCAGCTTCTCAAATGGCATCTCGTTAGCGCTCAAGTGATTCAACAGAATGCCTAACATGCCTAATGTCATCTGACGCGGCGCTCAAATTAATAGCCAGCCACTTTTCACCTGACCACCCCCACCCGCCCTGGACGGTGTCGCGGACGGGGAAGGGAGAAAATGGAAGCGTAACGTTTTCCCTGCGACATTGCGATGTTCTTTCACCTAATCCGCAGCACAAACAACCAACAGCAAGAACGAAAGGAGCGCAGGACGCTCAAGTGCGGAGCGTTTATAACAGGGCCTTAACAATTCCACAAAATAAATGGCCACGACTCGGTTCAGGAGTCCTCCGCCCGGTCTCTCCGATTTTTATGCGTTTTTCTTCTATATAGTACTTGGCAATAAAATGTGAAATGCGAATGCCAAATGTAAGCAGCACACCCATATGTACTGCCAAAAAATAAGTAGCTTTTATGCTACCAAGTACTTAGGTATTTTTGAAGTGTTCCCAATTCAATCTTCATTAATTTCCTAGAGTTTGAGGTAATTTTTGTTTGTCGCTTATTGGGATGAATGCTTTTAAATTAGTCGCACACTTTTCTCCCGGTGTATTGGTACACACACTTACATGTAAAGGAGAGCTGGCCATTATGACTAATGGTTGACATTTAACTTAATCTGCTTAAGATGATTATTGAAAATGAGTGCCACTTATGCCAAATGTTGCGTCATAAATATTCATGCACTCTCCAAAGGGAAGCTATCCAAGAAGTAGGCGTGGCTTTGGGGCAGTGGCAGAAACAGGGGCAGGGACAGGGGCGCTGGATATAAAACCAGAAGGGAGAACACTCGCATTTATAGGAGACGCCTTTGCTAATAGAAAGTCTCCTTTTCAACGAAAGGCATAAAAACTTGGCAACTTGATTTATACTTAAATATATATGTACACATTCCCCCATCCTGATCCGCCCGCCATATCCAACATAATGCATATGTATGCCTGATATTTATGTATTTTTATGCTCCCACTCTTAGGCCGAAAGAATGAAACTCATTTCGAGTTTTGGTTTACTGTGCGTGAGTGCCGGAGAGTGTGAGTGCGTTGGAGTCCGGAATTTGATTTATTGGAATTCGCCGTATATTTTACAATTTAGCGGCCATAATTCATTTTGTCGGTTTTGGCGATGCGCTCGCTCTGAGTGGAGCATTAAGATATGCGTATGCACTTTGACACATTTGATATGTACCCTATTCACATAAAGGGGATTATATCGCACGTTTACGGGTGCTGCAGTCCAAGATGCACCAAAGAGACAAGACGTTTGAATCGATACTTAATGGTATGAATTCAAAATGAATTCTATTTTTGATTTTTTTCCAGGTGGCCAGTTTCTATAATTTATTGTTTAGATAATCCATCGTTGTTACAATTTGGCTTTTTAAAATTTTTTTAAAACATTTTTAGTAATCAAAAACCATTGAGCAGTTATTATTAAAACATATTTGTTTTAATTGTGACAATTTTACCCGTTTTCTAAGTATTTTAAATATTAACACAAAAAGAAATGAAAGCTAACTTCAGGCGGAGCCGAAGTAGATATACCCTTGCAGTTAAGTGGCAGCTTATTATTAAATAAATATCGGATCTTATATAGTCGGCCGATCGGATAATGAAATTCGGCAGTTCGGATTAGTTTGCCGAAAATGGAATCCATAGAAAGTCCCATCCTTCTATCCATAAAAACAGTTTTCCGATTAATCAGTTATAAGACAGCTATAGACCTATAAGATAGCAGCTTATATTTGACCGATCCCGGCCATTCCAATTTATATACTGCGTGAAAAGTCTCCGACTTACTCCGACTTAAATACTGCCTGCAAAGGAAAGAAGGATGTGTGCAAAGTTTGAAGTCGATAGCTTTAAAACTGAGAGACTAGTTTGCGTAGAAACAGACAGACAGACGGACAGACGGACATGCTTATATCGACTCAGGAGGTGATCCTGATCAAGAATATATATACTTTATAGGGTCGGAGATGTCTCCTTCACTGCGTTGCACACTTTTGACCAAAATTATAATACCCTCTGCAAGGGTATAAAAATAGGGGTTTGGATATTCAGTTATTTAATCGAGAAGTCCATAGAAAAAAAAATTATAAAATATATAATGTATTCAAGAATATCAAGAAAAGCTTCCATTTATTAATAAAACAAAAAAAAAAAAAAAAAAAAAAAAAAAAAAACCCAAAGTTGCGGCAAACCATCAACATGGACTGGCAAGCGGTCCCCCGATCCCCGAAAGTGAAGCAGCCTAGAAAAAAGGCTAATTCTAGGGATATCATCGGCGATGAATCCAGCGACTCCGAACCTGGAGAAATCAAGCGCAAGCCTGCTAGAAAACTAAACGATGACGAACCCAGTAAGGCAGCCAGAGCGCTATTGACAAGGCTGAAGAGCAACTCATTTGCCCTTCTGTCAGATGATGACGAAAATGATGGATCCGATTCTGATGACGACATGGAAGATCAGCCAACGACGTCGAAGAAGGATGAGGTACCCCGGAAAGCCCCCAAGACGATCAAACCACCGCCGATTTTCATCCCAGACGTGGCGAACATAGCCGGGCTTATTTCGAGTATCGAGGCCGCTGTGGGCAAAGATAAAGACTTCACGTACAAAGCTGCCAGAAATAATCAGGTTAGGGTTATGATGCCGGATAAGGAGTCATATACTGCCCTAAAATCCCAGCTTGACAGTGCCGAGAAAAGGTACTACACCTTCCAGCATAAAGAGGACAGAGCCTACAGAATTGTAGTGAAAGGACTACATCAATCCACCGATATCGACCAGATCAAGGAGGATTTCCGGCGCCAAGGTCACGTAGTCCGAGATGTGCGCAATGCCATAGGGAACATTTCGAAGACCCCGCTACCGATCTTCTTCGTGAACCTCGAGCCTTCCACGAACAACAAAGATGTCTTCAACGTAAAAAGGATCTGTCACTCCGTAGTGACAGTTGAACCGCCAAGAAATTTCCACGACGTGCCGCAATGTTATCGTTGCTAAGGTTTTGGGCATAGCCAGCGGTACTGCAAGCTGCAGCATTGCTGCGTGAAATGTGGTGAACATCACAGCTCAAGCGAGTGCAAAAAGACCAGAGAAGAAAAAGCAAAATGCGTCCATTGTCATGGAACCCATCCTGCCTCCTATAAAGGCTGCCCGGCCTATAAAAAAGCCAAGGCCAGCATGGCTCCTAAGGAACCACGCCCAGCTCAACCACGCCGCTTAGCGTACCCACCCCCTCAGCACTACCCAACAGTGGACACCTCATATAGAAGCTATGCTGATATAGCCAGAGGAAGAGCTTGGCCACAACATCAACAAACGACAGCACCCGAGATTCCGCAGACCGACCAGATGGCAGCATTCATGACAAGGGTAGAAAGCCTGCTAGAAAGAGTTATGGACAAGATGTTCGAGCGAATGACTTCAATGATGAGTGCCATCCTCTCGCAAGTATGCAACAAGTAGGCCTGCATATAGCCTTCTGGAACGCTAACGGACTTGTCCAAAATAGGCTTGAGGTGGAACACTTTATCCACACTCAATGCATCGACATTCTGCTCATAGCAGAAACCCATTTCACCCAAAAGTCATACCTGCAATTGCACGGCTATGACGTCATACACGCAGACCATCCTAGCGGAAGAGGACACGGAGGAGCGGCTATCATCATCAAGGACAGCATTGATTACAGCGAGATTGCAACCCTCAAGGAAGAGTGGGTCCAGTGCGCCAGAATTGCAGTCTCCACTGCAATGGGAAATCTTACCATCGCGTCGGCCTATATTCCTCCTAAACAGAGAGTTTCCGAAGACCAGTTCGGCCTCCTTCTGGGTGACCTGGGCGACAAATTCATCCTCGCAGGCGACCTCAACGCCAAGCACCCATGGTGGGGCTCGAGGGTGAGTAACCCCAAAGGATCTGCTTTATACAAGTGTATCCAGCGTAGAGCCTACAACTGCCACTCAACTGGAGAGCCTACCTATTGGCCCACTGACCCCCAAAAGCTGCCGGACCTTCTCGACTTCGCAATCTCCTATGGAATGCATTCAGACTCCATAGCCTGCTCGGCAAATGGAGACCTTTTCTCCGATCATAGTGCGGTGGAACTCCACATTAACACCCCTGTAGAGAAGAAAATCGCTCGACCCAGGATGATCAGAGCTAGCACCAACATCGGGACCTACTCTGAATGGCTAGACAACGCCATAGGGAGCACACAGCCAGATCTCAACTCGGGTACTGGTATCGACAACGCTGTTGTGAATCTGACGCAGGAGATGCACAATGCTGCCTTGATTGCTACCCCTAGGGCTCCATGCAACAACAAGAAATTGCAAAGACACTTACACCTGTGGTCGCATGAAGTGGCTGCACTCCTCAACGAGAAGAGACGACGGAGAAGGATCTGGTTCCGAACTAGGTACCCCAGTGATAAAAGAGCCTTTAATCGAGCGACCAAAAGGCTTACGAGGCTCCTGCAAAGGTTGCGGACTTGCGCTTTCGAAGAATATCTGCGGAAGGTCGAGCCTGGGGACCCCCAGCACAATCTGTGGCAACTAACGCGCCATATAAAGCGTCCTAAACAAAGGGTGGCCCAGATAAGAAAATCTGACGGTGGATGGTGTCGCTCGGATCAGGAGAGAGCCGACGCATTTGCTGCTCACCTCGAGGCAGCCTTCAAGCCCTTCAACATGTGCTCGGAGGAGGATAAGGCTGAAACGGACTTTGTACTGGCCCAACCACACACGGACTTCAGCCAGCTGGAACCTGTCTCGGAGGAGGAGGTCAAGGAGGAGGTGGCAGGGCTCAACACCAAGAAATCTCCGGGTGATGACGGGATAGAGGCACTCGCTGTCAAGTATCTCCCACCTTCAGGCATAAGGAGACTCACGAGCATTTACAACGCGTGTCTAGAGAACGGACATTTCCCCACTAGCTGGAAACAGGCGGAAGTTATACTGATCCCTAAGCCTGGAAAGCCCGAATTTGACCTTGCCTCTTACAGGCCAATTAGTCTGCTTTCGGTAATCTCCAAAATTCTCGAGAGATTGTTTCTGCGAAGATTGCTGTTACTTTTGGACGAGGCCGGTTTGATACCAGATCACCAGTTCGGTTTCAGGCGCTTCCACTCCACCCCCGAGCAATGCCATAGGATCGTGGAAAAAATCCTGGACAGCTTGGAAGAAAAACGATACTGCTCTGCTGTCTTTCTGGATGTCAAACAGGCGTTTGACAGGGTCTGGCACCCTGGACTGAGAGAGAAACTCAAGAGGAACCTGCCACAAAAGTATTATGAGTTCCTCAACTCGTACTTAATAGGAAGAAAGTTCAGGGTCAGAAGCGGAGATGCGAGATCTGAGTACAGACCCATTGAAGCTGGAGTTCCGCAAGGCAGTGTACTTGGCCCCATTCTTTACACCATCTACACAGCCGACATGCCTCGCCAGAGGAGGCTTCTGCATGTCTCCAACGCCAGCTGGACTTACTCGACCCGTGGCTTCAAAGGTGGAACATTGCCGTTAACCACGAAAAATCAGCCCAAACGACGTTCACACTGAGGAGAGGTGACTGTCCTGGAGTCAGTCTAGGTGGCACTCTAATTCCAGCAAGCCCTACACCCAAATATCTAGGTATGACCCTAGACAGGAGGCTCACCTGGAGAACCCATTTGTTGCGAAAACGATAGCAACTCCAAGGCAAGCTGCGTCAGCTTTACTGGCTAATTGGACGGAGGTCCAAGCTGAAGCTAAGAATAAAACTACTGGTATATAAGACCATTGTGAAGCCAGTTTGGACTTACGGTATCCAGCTATGGGGGACGGCGAGCCCAAGCAACAGGAACATTATCCAGCTCGCACAGAACAGGGCCCTCAGGACGTTGTCTGGAGCCCACCCCTACCACGATAATGCGACTACCCACGATCAACTAGGCGTCCCATGGGTCAGCGCTGAAGTTAGAAGACTCGCTGCAAGATATGTCGATAGGCTGGATCGACATCCCAATCCCCAGGCCATCAATCTGTTAGACAACAGCACTACCACGAGAAGGTTGAAGCGGATTCACCCTCTAGATCTCAGGCTAGAGGAGGCTAATTGGCAGCTTTCGTAAAATGTGGCATTTAACCACCTAGATAATCATTGTATCATTGTATTTTTCTTTATGTCAAGGAACAATTGTAACATTTAATTATTGTCTATAACTACGGACAGATTTTAAATATAACTCCAGATTGATTAAAAAAAAAAAAAAAAAAAAAAAAAAAAAATTATTAATAAAAAAAAAGAACCCAAAGATGCAGGACATCACAGTGGAAGAACCCGAACTAGGCGCCAGTGTAAACAATTTAAAAAAAAAAAAAATAAAATAAAAACGAATATAAGAAAATAAGAACCCATTTAATTACTGCCAGAAAAATGGTTTTTGGGAGCTGTTATTGGCCGCAAGGCCTATAACCAACATAATATAATATGTTGAGGTAGGGGACGATATATTCAAAACACATGAATTAAAAAAGGGGGTTGGATATTCAGTTATTTAATCGAGAAGTCCATTCAAAAAAAAAGTATTAAATTTATAATGTTCTCAAGATCATCAAGAAAATCATTCATTTAAAAAAAAAAAGGACCCAAAGATGCAAGACAGCACGATGGATGAAGCCGATGCGAGCTGGTGTATAACCAACGTAACAAAATATGACATCTAGGCCATTTTTACAAATAAAATCTGGACCACAAAGAAAAATAAAATAAAAACGAATATAAGAATAAGAATAAGAATATAAGAATAAGAAAATAAGAACCCATTTAATTACTGCCAGAAATAGGATTGTTTCTGGGAGCTGTCATAGGCCGCAAGGCCCATAACGAACTGAATAAAATAGGATAGCTTGGTCTATTTATATCAAAATCCTCATTAAAATTTTGATAGTTATGGCAATAAAAAGCCCAACATATTTTGTGCGAAAGTTTTTTTTTGGCATATGGTCACATTTTTCACGCCAAGAAAAAAGCTTGTTGTTTTTGAATAATTTGGCCAAATTTTGATCAACTTAAGAAAAAAGGAATATAATTTATAAAAATAATCTTGTATCTTGTTAATTTCTTCCTAATGTCACTCAAATAATATAACTTTTCGTTTACATTTTATGTGAAATTCTAAATGTCACACATATTTTGTATTTTACCATTTTGGCGCGCATTTTTCCATTATTTCATCCTCAGTGAAAGATTTGTTTAATAAAAACTATATTTAATAACAAAAATCTAGTGGATCTAGAAATCTAGTGCGCCCACGTGAGCATATTAATTAAATATTTTTCCTGCGAAATCATTGCCCCAATCTAAAATAATGTATAACAAGAATGGAAAGCTAACTTCGGGCGGAGCCGAAGTTGATATACCCTTGCAGATATGTGGCAGCTTATATTATTAGATATATATCGGATATCGGATCTTATATAGTCGGCCGATCCTTATAAAACTCGGCAGATCAAATTAGTAGAATCCATACAAAGTCCCATCCTTCTAACTTAAAAAGCAACGAAGTTTTGGCATTTCCGATCAATCAGTTATATGGCAGCTATAGTATATAGTTCACCGATCCCGGCCGTTCCGACATATATACTGCCTGCAAAGGAAAGAAGGATGTGTGCAAAGTTTGAAGTCGATAGCTTTAAAACTGAGAGACTAGTTTGCGTAGAAACAGACAGACAGACGGACAGACGGACATGCTTATATCGACTCAGGAGGTGATCCTGATCAAGAATATATATACTTTATAGGGTCGGAGATGTCTCCTTCACTGCGTTGCACACTTTTGACCAAAATTATAATACCCTCTGCAAGGGTATAAAAACATATTGACGAGGTACAATAATGGTGGCGAACCCGCATGCCACGCCTGAAATACCTGATATCAATTTTGGTGACGAACAAATGCAATATATGTATATATGTATAAATTTATACATTAAAAATGGAACAATAACAATAAACCATAAGCTCTTTTTGTTTATTGTGTAAGATGGATTTGAGAAAGAAAGTTAAGTCTTTAGAATTGTAGTTCGGGGTGAAAGTAAGTGGAAGTTTGGCCGCTAGTTCAGCCATTCAGTCATCGTTTTCGTTGCCTTTAATACCTATGCGACTAGGTAACCATATGAGCGTTATTTTTAGCGCATATAGCGAATTTACCCCTATTTTCCACACTTATATTTATGGCTTCTAGGATTGCAATTATCTCGCATGAGAGGACCGATGAGTATATTGGGAGGAGCCCAGTTTTTAATGTTTCTGACTCTGTTGGGACGCTATATGTACTAATGCAAGAAGATTTGGTATTTTTTAATAATTAATCTTGGAATTGATGAAAAATACTTAAAGGCCAAATTGTATAAAAGAACTCCAAGTCTCACTTCATCAACAATGTCAATTGATTCCAACAGAGTTTTTACTTACATTCATTCATTATTCATTATATAATGTTAGCTTTAAATATTATTAGTTTTTTTAGAACATTTCATGCTTAAGCTTTTGTGATAATGGAAGCTATGATATCAGACCCTTACCCATAAATTTTACATCTAAATTGTCAATCTTAATAGGAAATTTTTAATGCAGAATGGATTGCTTTGTTTCAAAGCTTAAATGGTACGCTTAAATATAATATACGTAATAATATCAACATAATATAACGTACGTATATATATATATATATATAAACCCAAATCTTAACAGCTTTCCTCAGTTTTTTTTCTTAATGATTATTAAAATTGTTAACATTTCATATAAAAAGTTTAAAGTGAAATAACTTTGCAGCGAGTTTTAAACTAGATTTAATTTTCACGGAACTACTTTTAAGAGAACCACCGCGTCTGAGTTCCGACACCTTTCGCCCATTTCACCATTCCTCTGGCCTTGGATCGCATCTCTTTCGCTCTAACGCCCAGCCGTCACCCGGAGGCCGTTCCCGGGGTGTCCCGGGCATATTGCAGTTAGCAGGGCCACGCTAGAGGGCGTAGATTTGGGCCCGGCCTGCGGTTATGTTAATGAGCTTGCACACAATTAGCAGCTGCTGCTGATTCTGACGCCGCCGCCACTGCAGCAAAGGTCGAGGGGCGGGATCCCGAGGAGGACACTCCAACCAATTCCATGTAGTGGCATTTGCGCTTGTCACTTCAATTATAGTAAATATTTAATGCCGTAGCGGGACGCTGGAGGAGGTGGAAAGGGAACTGGGAGCAGCGGGCGGACTGTGGGCAGCGGAAAGCGGAGGCCACAGGGCGTGACTATATTATAATCAACGCACAATCAGTTGAGCATTCTAATAAATAAATAAATAATCCTGGTCCTTGCTTTAATTACACAACGCAAAATTAAATTGAAAATAAAATGCCGCAGATTTTGTTGCGGATAGGGCTGGGATTGGTCGAGGGATAAAGGATACCAAAGGACATTTTAGGGCTATTGACATGCACGGGTTCGCATATGTTTTAAGAACAAAATGTTCAATTAACTTTGATGGTGGAATTAGTAACGGATTGTAAAGCAACGATTGTGCTTTTCCAAGTGTTTAATCAATATTAAATTAATTTACATTGCAATGTTAATGGCCAAATTGTGGTTGCGTAATTATTACATTGTTTTATTACTTCCTAATACGATTTTCTTGAGAATTGCAGCAATGTTTACAGAATATTTGAGTGGTCAGAGGTCTTTGTCGGAGTTAAGTCACTCATTGTGCATTCCAGGGCATTAGAATGTCTGGCATTGTCCCTGTTTCTCTGATTTTTTCTCCGTGCCATCCTCCGATGAAATGCATTTGCAATTTTCATTTGAATATTTCAAACACGAATCTAAAAACCGCCAGCCAGCCCACCAACTAACCAACCAGCAATCCAAGTTCCTAGTCAGTCAGCCATGGTCTGGCATCATTTGAGCTATCGAACTGAAAAATGTCCTTTTAAATTACAAAATTGCAAATTAAACTGCAGATGCTGGGGCGGGCGAAAGTCGCAACAATCAGTTCGCAGTCTTTGTCTGCACCGAAGCACATTCCGTTGCTCCGGTTCTCGGTCACATAATTCAATTCCAGTCGAAATACATGCAATTTCTTTTGCCAGAAGAGAGCAGAGCAATACATAAGTAAAACATAATTGAATTCAAATTTGTGCAATCGTAAGTAACTAAGATACAATTATGTACGTGGCTGGTCTGCTTCATTCTGCTTCTCTCGGTCTCTGTGACTTTCTCCGCCCCAATCCCCTTGCCAGACGACTGTCAAGTCTCGTCATGACTACATTTTGACACACAATTGAAAGGCGCCGAGGACACACGCACATGCAACACTAACACTAACTCGCACAGGACGCAGGACTCGTGAGTCGGGGCTCAGGCAGACAATGAAACGTAATCACACTAATGGCTCCAGGAGCAATGAAGCGCACGTAATTGGTAAAGAGCTCTCCAGGATGCGACGCAGGAGTGTTGAACATCGCTGATGCAGTGTTGTGTAGTGCCAAGCCAGTGTTGCGCAGCAATAGATGGCAGGATCAGCCCAAGTCATGCAGGATTCTTCATATGAATAAAAATATATATTGTAATTGATTTGATGATGTGGTCTCAATAGTCCATTTAATATTTTAAGTATTATGTTTATTTATTATTTCATTAATTGTAGGAGCAGCAAAGGTGCCGCTCCAACGCTTCGATTGTATCTGAATTTACATTATTCTTTTAATTCTAAGTAAGGCTAAGTCTCTTGCTGCGCTGCCCACAGACGGCGGCAGCAAGACGGCTATGTATGTGCTTATGTATATATGTATGCTATGCTCCCTTAAGCGGGAGCGCGAGGTATATGCACATGAGGTCCGTTCATGTTACAATTCTGCCGGCGCTAGCACTTTTTGTACATAGCGATCGGTTCATGATTTGACCATTTAAGTTTTGTTTATACTGCAACAAAGTGTTACAGTGTTTACCCTTTAAGTACTCTTGGTACAGTGGCTATTCAATATGTGTGCATACTACATCTCCCTCCTTTTGGAAAATAACGTAATATTATGAAGTTATTTTAATAATAATAATTTTTGTTTAATAATTTTGTATGTAGGTTTTTTTTTTTTTTTTTTTTTTTTTTATTAGCAAAAAAAAAAAAATGAAAATTATTTGTATGTTAGTTTTTTTTTTTTTTTTTTTTTTTTTTTTTTTTATATATATATTAGCAAAAAGAAAATGAAATTACGAAAAATAGTTGTATCTATGCATGGCCATACTAAATACAATTATGAAATAAACATTTTTAATCTATCCTTATGAACTGTTTGCTTTTTATTTTTATTATTTGATATTATAATGTTATCTCTGTCTCCTATTTCCGTTACTTTATATGGACCAGTATATTTTGGATCTAACTTATGACCTGTTTCGTTTTTTAGTAAAACTTTATCCCCCACTGATATATCTATATTTTTTACTGTCTGATCATATACTTTTTTATTTCTATACTTATTTTCTTCTAACATAATTCTAGCTCTTTTATATGCTACTTCGAGTCTATATTTACTCTCTTTAGCATAGTCATCTATGTTATATATTGTTTCTATGTTATCTATACTATTGAACTCTTTTGGTAAATTATTTGTTTTACCAAATACTAACTCATATGGACAATAATTATGTGCCATTGAGGGGGTCGTGTTGAAACAAAAGACGAAATATTGAAGCCATACGTCCCAGTCGGTTTTATCAACCGATATGTAAGATCGTATGTATTCATTAAAGGTTCTATGACTTCTTTCGATTGTCCCAACTGTCTGGTGGTGGTGTGCGGTAGATGTTATGTTTTTGATTTTCAGATATTTGCACAAGTCATTTATAATTGAATTCTTGTATTCTGTTCCCATGTCCGTAATGAACGTCTTCATTGGACCGTACTTCAGAATAAACGATTCAAAAATTGCTTTAGCGACAGTATTTGCGTTTTTATTTGCAACTGGTATGGCAACTAGATATTTTGTTAAGTCACATATTAACGTGACTACATATTCATTGCCATTTTCGGATTTTGGTAATGGACCAATAGTGTCCACTATCACTCTGTCGAAAACATTTATAGGTGTATCAGTTATTGTTAATGGGGTCTTTGTATGCGATGTAATTTTCGCTTTCTGACATTTTTGACATTTTCTTACGTACTCAGTAATATCTTTAGACATACTTTTCCAGTAATAGTGTCTTTTTACTTTGGCCAAAGTTTTTGATATGCCAGTATGACCTCCTTGAATTGGATCATCATGAAATGTAGACAATATTGCTTCTTTTTCTTTTAAACTTTTTATTTGGGTCACCGGGTTGAGTAGCGCTACTCTTAAAGATTTTAATATTTTATTGCCCATATTTTTGAAAGTATCAATTGATATTTGATCAAAGATATTTTCCCACGGTGCCAGTTTTAGTTGGCCGATTTTATTTATACCGGCTTGCATTTCAAGCCTTTGGAAGAATTGACCTAAGTCAATAATCCCATTAGTATATAAATCGCTAACATCATATCTTGCGATTATTTTCCTACCATGTTTAAATAAACATAGCATATTTTTAATCAGCAATGTCACTACTTTACGTACTTCGTCATTTTTGATGACTTCATATACGTTGGGCTTAGAAGCTTTTCCAATAGATTGCTTAGGCAATTCTATTTCTTTATTTTCCGCGCGGAATTTTTGTCTACTTTGATATCTGGTAGTGACTTTCATTATATGTCTTGTAATATTCTGTAGTTCTTTAATGGTTATTCTTGATAACGCATCAGCTACATGATTATCTTTTCCCTTTAAATATTCGACTGTAAAATCATATTCTTCTAATTCGAGCCTCATACGTGTCAGTTTGGAACTTGGGTTGATCATTGAGAATAGATATATTAGAGGTCTGTGGTCCGTTCTAATTAAAAAATGTTTTCCATAAATATATGGTCGAAAATGTAATATTGCCCAATGAATTGCAGCTAATTCCTGCTCAGTGGTACACTTGTTACTTTCTCCTTTTGTAAATGCTCTTGATGCGTATGCAATGGGAAGTTGGAGACCATTATGGTTTTGAGTTAAAACCGCTCCACACGCTTGCTTACTTGCATCTGTGATTATACAGAATTCTTTAGTAAAATCTGGGTATTGTAGCAAAGTAGGTTCCATAAGTTTGGTTTTTAAATATTGGAATGCATTCTGACATTCATCAGACCATTGAAAAGGGACATTCTTTTTACATAATCTTGTTATGTGCCTTGAATAGTCGGCGAAGTTTTTTATAAAGCGTCTATAATAGTTACAAAATGCTACGAAACGTCTAGCACTGTCCGCGTCGTGCGGCACTGGGTAGTTCATAATGACATCATATTTCTTCTCGTCTGGAAGTATTCCTTTATCAGTGCATTTATGACCTAAAAAGGTCACTTCATGCATAAAAAATGAACATTTTTCTGGATGTAACTTTAGGTTATATTTCCTACATTTCTCAAAAACATCTGTTAAGTTCTTAAGCATATGTTTTTCGGAACAACCGATCACTATTAAGTCATCCATGTAAAGGAATGCTTGAGAAGGTTCTAGTCCAGAAAATGCAATAGTCATCATTCTCTGAAATGAGTTAGGAGCTATTTTTAATCCAAAAGGTAATCGCGTGAAGCGATATGAGCCGTTGCTCGTTGAAAAAGACGTTATATCTCTAGAACTTTTTTCTAGTTCAATTTGATGGAATCCTGACATTAAGTCAAGGCATGAAAAGTATTTTGCTCGACCTAGTTGGTCCAGGATATCATCAATTCTAGGTAGTGGGAATTTATCAGATAGTAATTTTTTATTGATCTGGCGATAGTCAATCACTAACCGCCATTTCTTTTCTTCTGACCCGGGGTATGGTTTCTTAGGAACAAGTAACAATGGGCTATTATATTCGGATACGGATGGTTCAACAATACCTTCGGAGATCAACTTTCCTACTTGCTTTTGTATTTCATCTACCTGACTATGTGGGCTTCGATAATTTTTTATGTATACTGGCTCATCATCTTTTAATCTCAGTTTTTGCTTGTAGAAGTTGTTTGTAGTTATTGGTTCGGTTTCCAATCCGAATACGTCGCTATATTGGGTGCATAAGCTAGAAAGCTGCGACTTAAACTGTGGAGGGAAGTTTTTTGACAGTTGAGATAATACACATTTTTCTCTATTTTCTGGATTGGTTTTGACTACGTCGTAGTTCGAAAGTGATTCATATGTTAGATTATCTGTGCTGACTACTTGGTCGTAATTTGTTGTATTAAGTAGCCTTATGAAAGCGTTATTTGATGTTGCTATGGTATTTGCAATGTAAATACCATGCTGAATTTCCTGATTTGGAATTAATACACTGTCTTCTTTTGAATTAAGTTGTATTTTTCGAATAACTTGGGATCTTGCTGGCAGAAGTATTGAATCGTTGCCAGAACTGTGAGCTATTGGTACATTAATTGGAAATTTTAAGTTATTGGGTCTAATTATAAGCCAGTCTTCAGATGGCTTAAAGTCTAACTGACAGTTGTATTTTTTTATAAAGTCGATCCCTAATATTCCATCACATGGAATAGGGAATTGAAAAGTCACGATATGAAAATCGTGTGGAATTATATATTTAGTAGTCTGTATTTCAATAGAAACCAGACCTTTGGATTTGGTTATTTCTTGACTTATTCCTTTTATGTCTATAATATAATTATCTCGGATGTCGTGAAAGATATCAGAAGTTTCTTTTAAAATGGATATATCTGCACCTGTGTCTATTAGAAATACAAGTTTTTTTCCGGTAGTTACATGAATAAATGAAACAAATATGTTTTGACTGAGATTAATAGTGTGAACTCTTGCATCTTTTACTGCTGAACATTTAAAGGGTCTTGGGAGTTTTCCGATGTATTCTGGGCAACTCTGACATTGTTTTGGTAGTTATTGTTGTTGTTGTTGTGGCCTCGATTCGAGTTACCACGGCCTCTATAGTTTCCTCTATATTGACCGCGTCCTCCATTGTTATTTTGGTAGTTATTGTTGTAATAATTACCACGAAAGTTGCCACTATAATTTCCACGTCCGCGATTTGAGCCGCGATGTGGATAGTTCCTGTAGTATAGGACAGTGTTTGATTGTCCCGTTGCTTCTGTGCAACTATTTACAAATTTTGATACGGCATCGTTCATAGTATTGAAGGTTCCAGCTTGCATAATAAGTTTTACCTTATCGATTGTGCAATTTTTAGTCATTGCTTTGACTGCATGCTGGGTTGAATAACTTCTGGCTAACTCTAAAGGTAGTCCATCTGTTATATATGCACCTTCTAAGGCTTTCGTCATATGCTCAACCTCTTGTGTATACTGGTTAGCAGTTTTATTGCGCTGCTGTAGGTTCATCAGTTTTGCTGACAATACTTCTACAGTTTCGCCTTTGACGTTGCCTTTTAATCTGGAAATCACCTCAGAAATTGTTGATTCATTTCCGATTAGATTTCTGGCGACACCTTTTAGCTTTGTTTTTATTATGGAAACTGCTAATTGTTCGTGCTCGCCTTTTATAGAATCTATTATTTGTAATGCATCAATAAAACTTGTTAAATTTTCAGCTTTACCATCGAATACTGGTATAAGCTTGGATGCTGTATTAATAAATTCTATATTTGATTGTGCCATTGTATTAATGTTGCTTATGTTATCCTCTATTATGCTTGAACTATCATCAGAATCTGTAGAATTATCTAGATCTGGCATTAGTACAGCTGGAACAGTAAGATTATTTATATCTTGCTCTTCTATTTTCAGATTTAAATCTGTAAGTTCCTTTGGTTCTCTTTGGTCAATGTCAGTTTCAACTGTTAAAGAGGTGTTAAGTATTGTCGGTATTGATATACCTAAATTGAACTTTTGTTTAATTATTATTAAATTGGATCGTAGTCTGATCAAAAATTTTGATACTTGGGACCAATGATCTTGATTTAATTTTTCTTTCTGGCCATGTATTAGTATTCGTGCTTCATTAAAGCAGTTTACTAGTATTTCCACATGTTTTTTAATTGTGTTCTTTTGAATTGGCCTGTTTTGAGTAAGCGATTTATATGATTTGTCAAAATCGCTTTTTAATTTATTTAATTCGTCATATAATTCATTCCATTGCATTTTTGTTAATAATGGAGAATTATTTTCGGACTACTACCATAATAAGTGTTCGGCCTAGTGTTTCGTATTCTTCTAGAACTGATTTCACCTGGATACCTGGGATGGTGCTTAATACAATTGCTTTTTGTGTTTTCGAGCAATGTATCAATGGTGAATGTTCGAAATTAAATGTTTCAATTAGAAGATATTCTAATTGATTGATGCTTATGGGAGTCGTTGAGACTAATTGTTGAACATGTTCATTGAAATAAGCATCCCTTTCGTAAACCTTTCTAATAGCTTCTATTGTGGTCATTCTCAGTTTTTCTTAATTGTCCTTAGTGTAGCCATAATTTAGAAAAAAAAATATAAATTTTTATTTTTATATTTATATAATTTTGTTTCTATTTTTATATATCTTTATTTATTTTCATTGTCTCTTTTTTTTTGAAGTGTTTATAATTTTGTTTTTATTTTTATATATCTTTATTTATTTTCATTGTCTCTTTTTTTTGTTTTTGGAGTGTACAACAAAATTTTTCCTTTTATTATTATTAATATTATTTGCGCTCTTAAAAATTTTTTTTTTTTTTTTTTGTTCTTTATTCTTAAATTTTGTCCAGCTCATATATTTTTTCTTTAGACATTTATTATGTAATTTATATAATTTGTAAAAACAATTTGCGCACATTATGACAACAATTATTATTAATAATGTGTGTATTAATTCTAAATTAATGTTATTTGGCTCTACTTTATTAATAACGTTTGCAGTGGAGTCCACCGACTTAACGTCAACTATTGCCATTTTTGAAATAATTGTATTTGGTATATAATTATATCTACCTGTTTCTTCTGAATATTTACTTATTGCATTACTTTGCATCTAATTTTTACAGGTTTCCTACCTATCGTTTTGTATAGCTTTACGGGCTACACTTCTAATTGGGCGGAAAGGGTTCCGCTCAATTTTACAAAAGGTCGTTTATAATTATAATGTAACGCAGTACATTAATAATGCAACGCAGTGCACCAAAAAAAAATTATTTCTTATTTGTTGTGCGCTCTTTGTAGCGCTGTCGGTTCACTTTTCCGGGTCTAGCTTGAAGCGCTAAACGGGGCCGGTGCTGGCTGCACAGGTCACTATATTTTCCAGGAGTCTGCGGCTGATGTCATGGGCTGATGTCCTAAGAGTGGGTGGTGTCGGGCTTTCCTTTCCTATTTTTCTTTATGCAAGTGAACTTGCATGCTGGGGCTTCCAGTGGTCCAGGGCAGTCGTTCGGGCACTCTTCGTAGTACCTTGGTAATGGCTTGGGAGATGGTGGTTTAGTATTTGTATTTATGGTTTTTATTGTTTCCGAGTGAGTTGCGGTTGGGATGTCTTTCTTCTGAAGACTTTCTTTAAAAAAATCGAGCTCAGCAGTTAATTTTATTGCTGTCGCCCATGGAGGTGGATTATTTTTATATAATAGCCACTTAATGTGTGCTATTCTTTTATTTATTTTATTTTTCCGACCTCCGCGTCCCATATCCGCACTCTACTCACTCAGAATTTTCCATAAATATGTCCATGTATTGATTTGAGGTGCCATGTATGTATTTGATTTTCCATCCTTTATGTTGTCGTTGCCGATCAGCTTTGCCCTTCCTGGTGACAGCGGTGGGATCACGGTCGGTCCTGTCACGGTCGCCATGTAATTGATTTGATGATGTGGTCTCAATAGTCCATTTAATATTTTAAGTATTATGTTTATTTATTATTTCATTAATTGTAGGAGCAGCAAAGGTGCCGCTCCAACGCTTCGATTGTATCTGAATTTACATTATTCTTTTAATTCTAAGTAAGGCTAAGTCTCTTGCTGCGCTGCCCACAGACGGCGGCAGCAAGACGGCTATGTATGTGCTTATGTATATATGTATGCTATGCTCCCTTAAGCGGGAGCGCGAGGTATATGCACATGAGGTCCGTTCATGTTACAATTCTGCCGGCGCTAGCACTTTTTGTACATAGCGATCGGTTCATGATTTGACCATTTAAGTTTTGTTTATACTGCAACAAAGTGTTACAGTGTTTACCCTTTAAGTACTCTTGGTACAGTGGCTATTCAATATGTGTGCATACTACAATATGTGTTTTTCAACGATTCCTAGAAAGTCCTCTTCGTTTTATGCGTGTTCCATTTTTCTCTTGAAGTCAAATTTACATCCCAGACCCTTTCTAGTTTCCTCTTCAGAATAGAAGTTTTTGGAAACTCCTGGACTAACTTAGTACTTATTAAGTATTCTTAATTTCTTTACTCGATAATTATAACCAGAAAAACCATGTTACTTTATTTGGCAAAAAAATAAAAAATGTTGGTGTTTGATTTATAAAGTTGTAATATCCTCCATCCTCCAGTTGCATAAATAAGCAGTTTCCTTATGACTGCCAATCAAAAAATAAAAGGTTATGTTATGTGGCACCAATTGCACTACATGCCATTATTCGATAATTGCAATCTGCAATCAACGATATTTCCTTGAAAATCACATGCACCTGCACACCCACAGCTCTCCTGTCGAACCCATTATGTAGAACAAGCTTTTGTGTCGCTATATTGGTTAGCTCAGTGGCTGGCGGTCCTAAAGAGTTTTTGGGGGTCCCGCTGGGAAGGCAATACATTGCATTTTCGTATAGCACAGTTTTTAGGGCGGAAGCAAAAGTCGTTGACGTTCGTTACCAATACCGCACTCGCTTACTCGGCGCGACACTGAGAAAAAATAAAGTAAGATAAATATTATAAATAACTGGACAATTTTGTAATTCTTCGAAACTATTTTCTGTTGCATAAATATCTTAAACAAGCTACTCATTAGGATAGTTATAGTATGTTTGGTAGACTGAATATATATCCTTTACAATACGATTTTTATCCTAAAGCAGGGCTTGTTTCTTCCCGTCCAACGCCACATAGACACACGCATATACACCGCTGCAGTCGTACAAATGATGACATGTGATGTGATGGGAAGAAACCTGCGCGCCAAAGAAATGCAATTACATGTTACCGTTGCTTTCTCCGTGCGTGTGGGTGTGTGTGTGTGTGTGTTAATGCACACACGGTCGTGTGTGAGTGTGTGCTTTATTAATGAGTTGAGTTTCAGTTTGAGTTTGAGTTGGGGCTCGGATTCCCCCCGTGCCGCCCCTGTTTGTCCTGTGAAGTTATGTCCCGAGCAAAGTTGCAACTTTGGCAACGGCATATTGAAAAATGATGCAAGTATCTCCATTCTTCTGCCGCCGCCTCCTCTTCCATTTTAATGCGAAAATGAGCGACTGTCACTGGGATAGATGGATAGATGGATGCGGGAGAACTTTGAATTCGGGAAAGTAATGGGAGGGTGGGCGAGTAATGAAAACTTTTTGCTCCTGCTGCTGAATCTCCAGGAATGTCGTGTGTGGTAAATTAAAAATCAATAACTCATTTGCCAAACGTCGTCGGGCGAAGTAACACAAAAGTTGTCACAACCAACAACGGCAATGATCATCAGTCCCGGATAACCGTCGTGATGAAGGTACGGCTTGAGGTGTACGCTTTTGTAATTTGCGTCGCTGCAGAAAGAGTTATGAACAATATTAAAAGGGTTGGGGGCACTGCATCTTGGATAGGAAGGGGAGATGGAAATATGGGCTAATAGGCATCAAGGAAAGTTTTTCCAGATTCTGCAGAGACTCCATCACGGAAAGTTTCGTTATGAGACTTGGGGATTAAATAGCGATTTTATGAGTGAGTGAAATTGGATTTTAGGACATGAGTTTACAATTTGATTATCTGATTTTAGCACAAGGTGTATCCTGAGGTTCAGTGTCCCAGCAGCTAAACGGAATGACAGCTTACTTTTGGCCTAGTTTAGTTCCTTTTTGCGACAAATCGTTTGAATGCCCATCTAATCCCTATAATTGATGCTGTTAGCAGTTAACCTACATTCTAAATACCCCAGAAGCTCTCCGCATTCAATCCAATCTCCTAGTCCAAAACTGCCCTTCCCAAGGACCCTTCGATATCAGTTTAGACCTCGCACAGATAGGGCAGCAGGGGGATGGGCCCGATCCGATAGTTTCACTCACTTTAGTCACTTTACCAGTGAAGTGGGCCGAAAAACCACACAACTGACAAATAATGCTAATGAGCGTACAAAAACTGCCATTTGCTAACCAATGAACTTCCGTCAATTGTCGGCGGGAGGGCGAAGGGAGGTCGGAAATCGGATGCAATGGCTGCAGAAACGACGGCACTTTGCCAAGAGCCTCCCTCCAGACAGGCAACCGAAATTTCGCTACAATAATAGTTAGTAGGGCGACCGCAGGGCCCGAGTCCCGCATCCCGCATCCGGCAGGGCGACGCCTGAAGGACACGGCTGCAAGTAGCCGGGCGTTGATTGGACCTTCTGCCGCTCTCATCCACGTCGATGTCTTCTACTAACTGCGCCTGCCCGACTGCCGGCGGGCATTTATGTCAGTTTGTCACGATAGGCGATGGAAGCGCAGAGATTACCTTGGTTCAAGTTAACAACGGATCCAAGGCACGCCAGACACCAGGATCCACACCCCAGAATTCAAACTCCCGTACCGCCCAGGCCACAGCCACGTCCAGGACCGACCTCGTCCTCATCCTCATTCACATCCAGATCCACGTCATCAAAATTCAGCGCCAGCCAGTGCCTGAGCCCACAGGCTAGCTGGAAAAACGGTCGACACAATGAGGCACAGTGGGATGCAGAGTGTTCAAAAGCCACTTGAGTTGCTAACCCCTTGTTTTTTTCTCCATCTATACTAACCAGCTTCGCTTCGATGCGGTAACCGATTTCAACAAAATTTAATAAAATATACCAGAGATTGATGATGATCTGTATCTTAATATTCTAAAGTAAAAATGAAGGAAAAATTGTTTTTTTTAAGATTCTAAGCACTTTTGAAACAGTACCGAAAATTACAACTTTTTAGATAGATGCAAGCCCACTGTGCCATGAACTCTGTGAGGCTTTGGAGTTCGAAAACTGGCAAAACGTTTTGTGCTCGCGTGCAAAGCTGTTGAATCGCATTAAAATCAGTTTGCTGCATCTTCACTGACTGCAGTTTTCGGGGCAAGGACAACACCGGCATGCCATTGCTGGGAACTGTGGCGAATGGAGTCCGAGCCGTTGCCGGAGGGGCGGGCGGGTCCTTGCTCCTCGCCTGTTCGCTCGATTGGCTGCTGTCAGCAGCATTTTATGTTAATTTTCATTAGAACTGCCGGCGTGGCTCTCCGGCTGCCCAATTTGTATGGAAAGTGAATTTGAAACTTGGTTGCCCACGCCTGGCCTCCCCGCCACGCCTCTCGTCGCCCCCCGGCCATTGCAAAAAAGTGTGCCAATTCCTGGTATTCGAATGTGTGTGTGCGGGTAGGCGGCGATAAAATTGGACAACAAAGTATTTTTCAATTAGCCATGAACCGGGAGTTTCCACGCAAGGGAGGGCGAGAGGTCGGGATGAGCTCGTAAAAACAATAACTGTAAACCT
The DNA here is from genome assembly GCA_035047585.1 of Drosophila monieri. Lineage (NCBI taxonomy): Eukaryota > Metazoa > Arthropoda > Insecta > Diptera > Drosophilidae > Drosophila > Drosophila monieri. The sequence goes on from JAWNPJ010000027.1 coordinate 12,312,409, forward strand.
GTAGCCCCTCCGCTCCATTCCATGGGGACCCGGGATTGTATTGTAGAATTGCTGCAATTGTGACACTGAAACGGTCGGCAGAAAACATAAATTGTTTTATGGGGTTGTTTTAATATGGGGGATTCTCATACGGAAAACAGTCCTCTCTTTAAGGGAGGACCTTTTGAAAAACAATTACACCAACACTCATGCACCACGAGAAAATAATTGTTAAGCTTTCTGGCTCCTTTTTAAATTTTCTAATTAATTAGATGATTCATAATTTTTATATTTATTAAAGGGACCTTTTTCCGATATATTGTACTTGTAACTAGGTTTTTTAAGGTGTAGTACAAATATATATTTTAATAAGTTGAAACCTCCAATCGTCAGATTTGCATAAATAGCATTTCTTTCCTTGTATTGATATCATTGTAACCAAGACTATTTACAATTAAATTTAATCAATTAATGTAAGTTATTCTAAAAGGAAAAAAATTTTTACTTAGAACCCATATATTTTTAATGCATTTTTTTATATATGCCTCTGTTGGGCATAAAGGCAGTAGGCACCGAAATTAACTGCAGAACCCAGCACATGCTGGATTTTGTGCTTTTTGATTCATTCGATGATTCGGTTAGAACATTAGGCACTCATCAGCGCGTCATCATCTTAATGAATTTCCATAAATTTGGCGATAATAATTAAACGATAGCATTACCCCGGTCCTGTCATAGTTCATTAGTGCAGTGGTGCTACGACCACCCAGCCCCACCCCCAAGAATCAGCAGCAGCAGTCCGCCCACCCCCTGCATCAATCGTTTGCTGTTTATGGCTGCCTAATTATAGCAATCAGAGAACGAAACGAAACGAAATGGAATGAATGGTTGCCAAAGGCAGTGGCTGCGCGATTTTCCCACAGTCTCACATATGGAGCTCGAGTGTAGTTGAAAAAATAATTTCCACTTAATACTAATTAGTGGACATCGAGTGGTCGGAGCTCGGGAGTTTCGGGGGGCGTGTCGTGCGGCATGGAAGAGCTCACAAATCGCGCAAGCAAGTCAGTGCAGTTAGTGGGCTTTATAGGCCTCTGTGCCGCTTGCTTCATTAAGCTGCATTTTCAGGCCAGTCAGCTACAGAATCGACAGAATTGAGAACATTCATTATGCGCCCCCACACACACATACAGGGTACAGTGTGCATTAGCTAATGACTTTTCTTTGAATTGGTAACACATATTTTAATCCTTGACACTATACTCTTAAGAAAAAATAATCGTGTTAGAAAATTACTTGTATCTATCATCTTCTTAAGATAGTTTTTAGATAAAAGATGCGTCTAAGGAAGTAAGGCTATAAATTTTATCTTAGCCTTGTCAATTTTAAGAAGGAATTTTAGTGTAGAAACGTATTGACTAAGATTCTAGATGCGTTTGAACTTTAGTTTGATCCTGAAACTTGATCCACCTGCTTTGGGTTTTCGATCGGATCGGGTTCTCTCTTGTAGGTGTCCGCACTGTACCACCTCCACACGTATGTACATATGTAAGTGCGCAAGTGGCACTTGACTTGTTCGACATAAACATGAAAATGATGATGTCACATTTGCACAATTGGCGAACAGCATCGCCTCCAGCAACAACGACGGAGGGCCAGTAATTGTTATTGTTGTGGGCCCTTTGCATATGCAGGGATACATATGTATGTATGTGGAAGCCCCAAAACCACCCAGGACATCCCCTCGCACTGCAGAGTGTACTTAATGTGCGTAGTAGATCGGGCAAGCGTAAATCTGTTGATATGGCGATTAAAAATCGAACCGCCAAATAAAAAACTGTTCGCTCCGCATACGCGTCTACAACAATGGCGGACACTGCCACACATTGGAAAGGATTTTATTTTTTTGAATCCAATTCCGCTTCGGTAGGAGTGGCATTGTTGTTTGTATGTTCTGTAGCCGACAGGACAGGCGGCAGCGATAAAACAAAAGCCGCTTTTCAGTTGAAAAGTTTAATTGAACAATGATAATGTTGGGCAGCGTTTTTTACTCGCGATCCGCGACAACCAAATGCCGGCGTATAAAAATAACCCCATAAAAACACAGATTTATAAATGTACAAATGTATGTATGGCTAATGGCTGGGCACTTTGCCATCACAACACTGCGAATTGGACAAAAGCTGAGCCAATATTGTGATGGGTTAGAGATCGAACACAGTAACGCGTTCGATAGTCGAGCCATTATCGTCACTAATCAACCCCCCCGGACTTTCGGGCCTCCAACCCCGTAACACTCAGCATTCTGTCGTTATTTTCCCGGCACTCGCAACTAATTCGGCCCCGAGGCGCCCTAACTCCGTTTAAACTTATTGTCAAAGTTTGGCAACGCAGCGCAAAAAGTGACGAGAAATCACGAAAATCAATTCATTGCACTTCCATTTGCAGAAGGATGTCCGAGCGGGGACCTTATGGCAGCATAATTTCCTCGAGATGGATACTGTCGTGCACTCGAAACATTGTGCACTCGAATTGTGTAATAAAATGTCTAAAAATACTTTTACTTGTTTTTACTTTTGATTTGCAAAAAAATGTTTGCCTCTTTTTAATAGCAAAAATATTGTGTCGCTGAATCAGATAATCCACAGAATTATTACCTATTTGTGGGAAGTGAAAAGAAAAACATATTTATTTTTAGAAGTGCATTTTGCGCAAGGAACTGAAAGTGCCTCGGGATATACTATTGCCACTCCCTGCCACTGTTGAAAGTTTCTTCAGCAGCTGGGATAGTCCCCCGGTAAGACCCCTTTCGGGCTTTGCCAGCAGGGGGCTGCCTCTCAGCTCATTTGTTTGCCTTTGTTGATGCCACAACAATTGGCGAGGCATTTGTAATCTGAAATCTGAGGCTGCGCAAGTTGCACCCACTCTCCCTGGCCGTGATTAAATAAAATCTATTCCGCTGTGGCGCCTCATCGTATATAAATTTATACATTAATTAAGACTTTGCCGTGCGGCTGACACATGCGAGAAGGGGCAAGGCAAATATGACAAAACAATAATGAAAGCTTTGACACGACTAATTGCCTGCGGCGTTTGCTGTCTGCTCGAGTTTCGCTTTCCGAAACTCTCTGTTCCGTTGGCACTTTCCACTCGGCGAATTTGTAATTGAAATAATGCAATTTCCGTTACTCGTTTCGAATACATTTCGCAGGAAATCTCAAAGGGCTCGTCGAGTCGACACTGGCCCGACCCGGCCCGGCCCCTCGACCTCGCTGAAAACTTAAACCAAAATTCATTAAAACTTTGCATTGTTTCCCCATCAAATCCAGTTGTGCGTCTCCTTCCCGCCCACTGCCTAACTATCTCCCTCTGTTCGAGGCTGTGTGTGTGCCTGGGTGTGCGAGCTAGCGATTCTTATTTGAATAGGTATCCATTTTATTGTTTATTCTACACTTTTGGTATAAGCATGTCGCGACTAATTCCAATTAATTCAGCAGACAAATATCCTCGAACGACGGAAGCGCAAAACTTGCAAACTTCCTGCCAGGCCCCTCACTGTCCCGCCCCCTGCCGCCCTCCAGCACTCCTAGCGAAATGCTGACATGCAAGCTTGTTCACTCACCAGGGCAGCTCAAGGGGAGGCCGAATGGGGTAGTGGGCGGTAGTGGGTGGATGAAGAGGGCCTAGAGGAGCTCTCGGCTTTTGGCTTCGGATTTGGCTAGTTGTTTGCCATTGATAGTTGCCGTTGTTGTTGCTGTTCTTGCTGCTGCCCAGGTTGCTGTTATTGTTGTCCTGGGCTTGTTGTTGTTTTTGTTGGCAAGGTCGTTCTTGGCTGCAAGGCGGAACCAACAACCTGAGAGTAACGCACATTGGTTTAAACCTCATTTCAAATAAAAAATAAATGAATTTCTCTCAAAACTCTTAAGCAAATTTTTTAGCATTAAAAATGTTCCATAAATTTCTTCAAATATGGAGCTGTTATAGGAGTATTATGGAAGTCTACTTGCCATGTATTGCAGCATTATCCTTTATGGTCTCCGCGATCTACGCGTTTATACAGACAGACTGACATAGCTAGATACAACTGGCTGGTGATGCTGATCAAGAATAATTATTCTTTATGGGGTCGGAGTTGATTCCTGCTCCTCCAACTGTTAGATAAATACATTTTCACAATTTAGCCTTTTACCATACGAGTGCATGAGTATTGGAACCATTCATGACCTAAAAATGCAGGGAGGGTAAAAAACAAACGAAATTAAGGCCGATCCTTTGATATGGTAATAGACAAAAACAAGTCAAGCTAAAAGTTTTTTTTGCTAGCGAATTAAAATTCACATTTTTGTAAATCAACTGTTTGATTCAGATTTAATCTTGAAAAAGCAACTAAAATTGTTGTTACCCCGCTATTTGCTGGCTATCCAAGCCACATATTCAGACACATCGGTATAGACAGCCACCGGGTTACAGCCGCATAGAGCAGCTCCGTAGCTCACGAATGTCTGGAAATGTACCTGGATAGGGCCGGATAGGTCGTATAAAGTCGATGAACTAGAACGGGTCGTATCAATGCTAAGCCGTTCCGAAAATCTCCTTCTGTGTAATTCTGATGGGCCGGCCGGAATACCCACCGGGGCTTTCACACTCCCTCTTCCCTCCAAATAACATGCAGTCTTCAGCATCACTAGCTATGATCTCCGATGCGGTCGGATACCCTAGATACAACGCATTTTGCAGCATTACTTACTTTTTTGAAAATCACAACTGAGCTCTTCAGAAAACTTTCCTGGTCGGTTCGGTTTTCCACCTTTCTGAGCATATATACATTCCGCTTACGAGGCGAAAATTCTCGAGGAGCTAGGTATTTACCGATTTTTTTGTCATGGGTTTGGCAGGGTATGGAATCTACAGGGACAATACACGCCCCAAGTCCCAAAAAAGTATAAAGCTCGTCAAAACTCAGTTCTCAGAATCTCAAAAAAACTCAGTTCGCGACTGTGGGTTTTTTTTAAATGTCTAATCCGGTAGTGCTTCACTGATAACAAATTTGGCATTTAAAGCTAATGATTAACTTCACAACTTCCATAGTCCAATTTATTTTAAATAACAAACTCAACAATCACTATTTGTCTTCTGTTGTCAGATAGGATAGGAGCTATTGGAGCTAAAGTATGTCAAAGCATAAAGTATGTGTTTTTTTTACTAAGTAAATGTGTGAAAAAACATACATTAAACAAAAAAATCATAAAAGTAATTCACAAATACTGATCAAAAAATTCTTTGAAATTATGATCTTTTTCACCCCGGTTCTGGGAAATGTTCAAACAGCAAGTTTAGTGGCCACTTGGTCCATGGGTCCAATGTCCAGGGTTTAGGTATGCTGCTATCTAGGCCAACTCTTTCCAAGAAATATTGGGTATTGATACGAGTCTCTGCAGATAGCTACTGAGTCTGAGTTGACGGTTAAAGGTCCTAATAAATGTGCATGACAAGACAAACATTGTGCTACTAGCGCCTTGACAGCTATGCACTCTCTCATCAAGTAACTCAAACCTTATCTAGACTTTGACGAGAGGTCTTTTGGAAATACCATTGCCATTACACATTGGTTCCATATGCCTTTCATGGCCGGACCGAAAACTAGATAATTTTTCAGTACAAGGGGGCAGGATCACAACCAGAGGCACGACAATATTATAAGGATAGTCGTAGTGCCTAAGTGCTCGTCCGGTAGTGCGAGAAAAAGCAAACTTCTTTTTTGGACAACCGTTTAGTTGGCACGAAAGCATGCTCTGCGGAGAGCTGGGCAAGCGCGGAGATTCTTGCTGGATCATGGTTAGATGATCCTTCGTGGTTCAAACTGGCCTTCATTCTTAGCTCGGGAGGGTCATGCGGCTGAATTCCTGAATGCTACACCGATGTCGGAAACCTATTCGACGTAACATTATTCAGAATTTGAATATGAAACTCAGAATCAGAATTTGAATTTAAGAATTAGAATTCAATTCATTGGTTTATGTCCGAAATTACATATTTTGGATTTTACATTTTTTAAATTTTCTTTAAATAGTACAATACCTTAAAAAAACAAACTTAGATGACGAACCACATGATGTAGTGTGATGAAGGATGCTACTGTTTAAAGCCGAAGAATGAAAAATGTTCTGTGTTCTAACACACATCTCGCAACGGATTGTTTTAATTGCATATTTTTTATCAAAATATTTGTTTGTATCAAACTTTACTTTTCAAAGTAGTTTGGTTTCGGATAAATGTTGGGGAAAAGTGTTGATTGACACTTAAACAATTCCAAGCCGACATTTCGTTCAGAAGTTATTAAAAAAAATACAGTTTTTACGGAATTTCAAAACTAAAAAATTAAATTTAAATAGCTTAGTGTATTTAATTTATATAGTTTTGGTATGTCAGCAAATATTGGTATGTCAGAAAGTTTTATTCTAGAAAAACATATTTACAAAAAACGTTTAAGGATCCTTTTTACTTAGGATCAAACGTCTAATTTGGCACTAGAAGTAAAAATAAAAATATGAATCAATAAAAAAAAACCGTGTCACGTAAAACTTTGACATTAGAAATGTAATTGTTTATACCTATATTGGATTTTTATCACCAAAATTGATATCATGTATTTTGGGCGTAGTATGCGCGTTCGTTACCGATTATTCATTTTCAAACCGCTCCATGATGTTTCATTTTTGAAAGTTTTTGTTAAGGCAAAGTTCGTAAAATTATTTAAAGTTTATAAATATTATTTAAGCTTTTATAAAAAATATAGCACAAAAAAGATTTATTTAATAATCAAAATCGTATATTTAGAAATTCGCTTATTTCGCAAATCAGATCCAAAGGGACAAACTAGATCTAAAGCAGTTGCAAATGTCCTGCGAAAACATAACACCACTGTGCCGCATAATCAAATGCGAGCGGAGCAGAGGGCAAATAGGATACGTTCAGAATCAGAACCGGAGTCCTGAAGTTCTCAGAGTCCTGGCCCGGGCATGTGTGCATGTGTAAAAGCAGCTTAAGTCCCCGCCCCTGACTTTTCAGTGTCTGTGAGCCGCTCGGGGTTTATTTAAGCAAGTTGAAAGTTTTGGCTCGGAAGATTTACCTCTGCCAGACAGACAGCTGAAAACTTCTTTTTGCAGCACCATTGACTTTTGTATTTGTTACAATTTTCTTCGGGTAATTCAGATTTTAGCAGTCTGCAACGTGCAACCTGCCGCAGTCAGCCTCCCCTCCCTCCCCTTTGAGTCAACTGTCTCAGGGATTTTTCGTTTTTGCTTTGCCGGAGTAATTTGTTTGTGCTCGAAATGCTAAAATGTTCAACTGCTGAAGCCCACACAAAGATTGGGTCTAAGTGTAAGCGAACGAGCTGAGGTCGAAGGACAATGCCGAATGATATCAGACTTACCGAGAAAGCCATGTTTTCATTGTTTCATAGAGCTCCGCGCCACGGGTCGAGTCAGCAATCTTGTCAAAAAATAAATATTTAAAGAAAATAAATTCTGCTGACTTTTCAATCCCAAACAACCCCTTGCTAAGTATTTCATTAAGCCACATCCAAGCTCATTAGATGTTCAAATATCTTTCGGGAACTTTATGAGTAAACATGACCGAAAAGTTATTGTCCAGATTGAAAACAGGCACAGGATTAATTGGCTGCAACAGTGCCGGAAACGGAATGAAATGGATGCGACGTTGGATGTTAATCATGTTATTACTCGGCATGGCAATTAATTAATGTGAGCTATTCATATATTATGCATCAACCAGATCCAAATGTGTCTGTATCCTGCTATCAGCGCTCCCTCCAACACACACGTCTCTGTAGTTAGGGGTCGGGACTTGAGGGGAAAATGTGCTGAGCCAAGCTGTCAGAGGCTTTGGACATATTTGTTTTTATTATTATATGCATATGTTGACATTTACAAAGCCAACTGAGAATGGCGACGGGTGGTGGGGGCTCCGCTTGTGCAAATAACTTTTGTATCTATGATCCATCAGCAAATGCAGTGGACGACAAAGTTTTACCGAGCAAAAACAAGATTTTTCGGTCTGAACCCTCAACCATTCAGCCACCATGCCCCACCCATCGTCCACCCCCACTCCACCCCGGCGAAAACCATAAACCAAACACAGTAAAGACATTTAAACAAATCAAGCAATGAAGCTAAAAGTCTCTCAACCGTAGCACACATGAGACCCCTTGCCGCCCAGGACAGAAAGTGGAATGCTTCATTTGGCCCAAAAAAGCCAAAGCACCGAAAGGGTTAACAGCTCGCAGGGTTGGAGCGTGGGAGGGGTTGTGACTGGTTTTTGCTGTCTTAAGTGATGAATATCTGGAGAGAGTTTGGATGCGCTTTAATGGATAGATGGCGTTTGCCCAACTAGACCTCTGGGACCGGGAACTAAAATAGGCTTCAGGGCCAAGAACCATCCCATACAAGGGTTACTTTTCCAGTGCTAATTCGAAAAACAGATGTTTCGTTACTTTACTTAATTGACCGCCAAGTGGAATCAATCGAATTACTCAACAAAAGTGCTCATTATGTCATCATGTGTATGCTTTCCTTATCGAATCAAGTTTCTGATGGTATATTTTTACGTGAATCCCTTAAAATCTGGCACACAGACAACAAAATATTAGACACTATCCTCTACACTTTTTAGGAAAAGTACTGAATGATCCTGAATCCTGAATGATCCCTTTACCAATTATTTTGTCGAAATTTCCTCTATATGTGTTTATGAGATATTCCCCTACCATATTTTGGAATAGTTTCGCTTCTACATATGCAAAAAAGAAAAGATTTTGTGTTTTATTTTATTTTCTTTAATATTCTGTGGACTTTTATATCATTTTTAGAATATTACTGCGCTCTTCACAAGATCTAGCCACCGACTACAATATCGTTGGTGTTGGTATTGTTGTCTGCAGCTGCCATGGATGCTGCCAGAACAACTGCTACTGCCAGTTTAAGCCACTTCATTGTAGGTTGGGAAAAAAGTGAATGTGATGATAGGGCAGCAGAAGCTGTCCTTTTATAACTCTGGCCGGCCGTGAAACCCAGCGAAACAAATTTCCCATAATTGATCGCAATAATTGAAATATTAAAATAAATAACAATGTTTCGCATTAATTCTCAATGTTTGGTATATATGATGAATTGGCTTGAACAGACACCATAAATAAGATAAAACTATTATCGTACCTAAATACTATACATAATGATATAATATAGGAAAATCGAGAGATCTTCAATGATTTTTAATATTATTCTCAAAGGGTTTGTAACGATACCGCTTGCGGTTAAACTTTGTTTCCCATTTCCCACTGTGACAAAATTTAATTTTACACATTAATTTGTGTAAGTGGAAACATTTTACATGACATTTAAGCTTGCGTTGGCTGGAGGTCGTGCCTGTCTTGGCTGCTGTCTGTCCTGGCTCCTTACTCCTTGCTGCTTGAGGTTGTCTCGTGGTTTGTGCTGCTCCAGCTGCAACCACCCGAAAGATATACCACACACATGGAAAGATATTTTGGGGCAGGGGGCGCTTTGCACTTTGCCTTTTGGGGCGGAATTCACCGCGTTCAGTTCTCCGTTCTCAGGGCTCAGTTCTCACTTTGAGCTTATTTTTCGAACTCCCAGCCCCGCAGGCAGGGGTTCGGAAGGACCATCAAACTTTCCACGAAGCTGCAGTGGTGTAAGTGGTCCCAGGGGATACGCGAGGTGGTGTGGTGTCGGAGGTACTCCCTCAATGCGGTCGTGTAGTCAACTTCAACTTCACTTAAAATCCTTTTTGCTATTACGTTTCGATGCATATGAGGTTTTGTTTCCGAGGCAAGTGCTCTAACTCCCTGCCCCTTTGCCCCATCGCGTCCCGTTGCGCGCCTGTCCCGCCCCCAGCTTATTTATAATTTAAATTTGGCAAAAAGTTTTGCCAGGTTGCATTCCCAGCCATCCGAGTGGGTGAACTTTACTTTTATGCAAATGCCATACACAGTCCTCGGTTCGATGTCATTCGGAAAGTTTCGTTGCCAGAGTGCGCCGTTTCCGGGCAGGCCCAGGCAGTCATTATGGCCTATGATTATGGCTATTAGAAAGCAGCTCAGTTGGACTTAAGTCCTGACCACTGGTTGCCCGTCGGATTTGGGCAATCCCATCCCCGGTTTCAAAGGATTTTTTCGGGGCTCGGTCCTCAAAAATAAATACACTTTTTACAGCTTTATCACAGGCGAAAGGCTGGCTCAAAGCTCCCGAAACCCAAAGACAGTTGGTAAACTCCGACCAATAAAAATTAAAATATTTAAGCAAAGCGTAAAGATGCAAAGCTCCGCAGTAAAGAAAGACTCATGACCCGGGCAACTTTGGCCAAACAACACGCAGAAAATTTTCTCCTGCCTTTAAATTCCTTTACTATTCTAAATAATTTTTGTAAATTTTTTGAATTTTATTGCGCTTTCTAGTAGATCTATCCAGAGACTTCAATTTTATTATAGTTAGTATTTTGGTTTTGACCATTGGCCATTGATGCTGCCAAGACAATAGCTAAGACCAATTTAAGCCACTTCATCGTAGTTGGAGGGAATGTGATGATAGGGCAGCTGAATAAGTCCTTTTATAAATCTGTTTTTCCGTGAAACCCACCGGAACAAATGCCCAATAATAGAAACTAATCGCCATATTCATAAAAGCTGTAAATTATTCATGGAGCTGACAAATATTACATTATCTTATCATATCACGTAAGTTTTAGATGATTTTTTACCACCTCCCCAACCTTCCATGAAATCAAAGTGTATAGAAAACAAATGTATTGATAAAATAAATATAACCACTTCACCAAATGAAAAACATTTATTTAATTGATATTCTTTCAGTGTAAGATCAGAGTAAGCTCGAAGCTCGTCGTTGGGTTCTATAGAAGATTAAAAATTCCACACAACCTGGGTGGTTTCAGAGGGGGACTGAAAGTATCATTGCAAAAGTTTCATTCGCTCCCCTGCAAGAGATTTGGGAGCTGCGGTAGAAATGCCTGCAACACAGGGCTGGCAGCTCCTTGCCACTCTCGCACCTCTCCCTCTGTATGTGCTAAGTATTTCTCAGTTAATTATGCAAAGATATACGCTTAAAATTTTGCAATATTACGTGCATATTTCAAATACTCGACGTGAAAATTCCCGCTTCCAGCGTTAAAACGAAGAGCCGTAAAAATGCCCCCGAGGAACAAAAACAGCCGAAGGATCTGAAAACATACACACACGCACACGGGCGGAGCGACAGATGTGCCACGGATGGGGGCCAAAGGTTATACCTCGTACGTGGCAAAGGACTGGAGTGCTCCCCTTTTCGGAGGATGCTCCACGGCTGCAGGATGTGGGTTATTGGATGGGAAGGTGTGGGATGGATGGGGTGGCGCTGAGGTGGCTTACTCCCCAGGCGCACGACATTTTAATTGCTCGTTTGCCTTGCAATCATCGCTCCTCGTAACGGCCTTTGTCGTTTATTGTTGCCGTTAGAGCCACCGTTACCACTGGCCTAAAAAGAGACATGTTCTGGAGGTGAGCCCGCATGCCTCCCTGCACATTCCTCCATTTTCAGAGCAGCTAAAAGATTTTTATGCGCGTTTTTGTAGGCTTCGTCTGCGAGTGTTGCACTCGCGTCGAAAGCGCTTTCGAACCTCATTAGATACTGAATTCTAGTGTTCTGGGAAATCGACTATGCTTAAAATGCTTAAAAGTTTATGGTCATCAAAGTCTTGATTTAGGTGTCTGTCACGCCTAAATTGTTATCATTCGGAAACCTTAAAGTGATGCTTAAAATAATACTTTACACAATCACTCGCATTACCATTGAAATAGTAAGTAAGATTGCAAGTTGAGGCCTTATTTTTTTACGGCAGCGATTAAGATGAACCCATTGTCGGAACTAATTCTGGGAACAGGCGTTTATTTTCATGGCAATTGAGTACAGGCTCCTGTTTTTGCGGAGCAACACGAAAGGGGTGTTGGGGGCGGGGACTCAAGGGGGTGGCCCGATGGGCCGTGGGGCGGTGGTTTGCCCTGCAATTGCGTGCTGTTGACTGTGATTTATGTGGGGCAGGCCCCAATTTCTGGCTACCTCAGCTCGAGCCGGTGCCGGTGCGTTGTTGGCAACTCAAAACATATGCATAGATAAATTATACGCGGTAGGCGCCCACAAAGCATCCACTTGCCCCTCTACCCCGTTCAGGCCTCCACGACAACAACAATGGCAACATCAGCAAATAGCGCGAAGAGCAAACATTTTGATGTGACGAGACTAAATTGAGCATGTTGTGTGGTGGGGGCGTGGCCAGGTGCTGCCCTGCCCTGCATCCCGTTCTAAACAATCCAGTGAATGTTTTCAGATTTTCGTTATTGTGTGAGTTTTTTTTTTTTGCTTTCCCCTTTCGTGTTTCTTGCCACCCGCAACCCTTGCCAGTCTCCCAAAAATGTATTTGTACTGCACGTCAGTCAGTTGGAAAATAGATTTCTGTTTCAGTTATCATCACGGTTCCAGCCAGCAGATGCTAACAAAAGTTGGTCCCTTCAGCGGAGAAAGATTATGCACGGAGCACTCAAAAAACTGACTTCAATGAAATTCAAAATCGAACAATACGCTTAGCATCTTTAACGTCGGCAGCTAAACCTTTGAACTTTTATATACTTTAGAAAAATTAAAATTAAAATACATAAAAGGCAAAAAATACTTTTTCTCATTTTCTTTTCATGAAACAGAAGCGTTTAAAATTGTATTTTAATCTGCGCTTTATACCGTATAAATACAAATTTTATTTTTAGTTTTGCAATAAATAAAAAAAAACTTCTTTTGAAAGAAAGTGTACTTCGACATAACCAGATACCCTTGCATTAATTTGGCGCTATATCGAAAATATCTGATTTAAAGCTTTGACAGATACAGCATATAAGATTCAGCATATGTTTAAAGGAGATAGCTTTTAAACTGAGTATTCCAAATAAAGCAGACATTTTTTACTTCTACTTTGTTAAAAAATTTTAAACAATTTAATGTAATTTCAAACGTTATGGAGCCAAGTGATGAGTTAAACGCTATAACTTTGAAAACGAACGCATCTGAAAAAGCCGAGATCGAACTAATAAGTAGGAAAGTACATTTTCCTTCCCAGTTCAAGTGTCACTTGAAGCACCCTGCGCTAGAAAAAGTTAAAGTCATCCCCACAAGAATTAAACCGGTTCGCTCCAAACCTTTTGGCCAAACAAATCACAGCTGAGCACACACGCGCCGAAGGGGAACATGCATATCGGGATCAGGGGCAACAGAAGCATCGTTATATCGATGGCATTCACATGTTTAGCACACAAACGAAATGCCAAAGCAGAAATATGCATACAAATCCATCTGTGCACATGGGATAGCCAAAATCGAGTCCAGTTTCGAGGGTTTACCGACAGAAGGATGAGGAGGAGGAGCAATATGGAAGTCCTGAAGTAGAGTCCTGAACTCGAATCTGAATCCAAATCCGAATCTGTCGACTGCTCCACATTTTGTTGTGCATGACAAACATTGCGATGGAGTGTGTGTTGCGATGTGTGGTATATCGTACATTGTCTATATGGGTCTTCGTCCATCAACCACCCACCACTCCCCATTTCCGCCACATGGACGCTGTCCCAATCAATTGTCCAAATGTCCAAACTTCATTTGTTATGCGCATCACAAAAATTGAAGCAAATCATTTTGCCAATCGCATTTTGATTTCCAATGTCGCTAGCTGCTGATTGAGTGGCAAGCGATGGATGGTTACCGGGGTGGTCAACATCCTCGGATGCCGGCTCCCGGCTCCCGGCCCGGGCGATCCACCCACAGTTTATGTTAATTCCCGTGTATATTTGCCGCCAGTGGCGCCTGAAATTATGCAATGTCTTTATTAATTTATCTCAAAGCCAAATGGGATCCCTTAGGGATAACATCGTGACTGCATAAATGAAAGAAATAACTTGTCAATTTCCAGGATAACAAAATCTAAAGCTTCTATTTAACAGTTAATAGTCCTTATTTAGAAAACTAATTCAATAAATAAAAATGTTCGATTTGCAAAATAAAAAAAAAAATGTTGATAATTATTTTCTCACGAGTCCACCACCAAGTTCTTAGTTTGGACAGAAATGTATTTTTGCCCAAGCCTAGCCATTTCATCCCGGCTATTTATGCAATGTTTAACGTGGCCCTTGGCTTCTCGCAAACCGCTTCCCATTCCTTGCCTTTCGCCCAGACTTCGGTAGGCGACACATTGACGTGAGGGCGTGGCCCTTTCACGCCCCTGTCGCGTAACTCATTTTCGCCCGGCAAACGAGAAAGAAAAGCGCAGGGAAATGGAAAAGGGAGAGAAAGTTTCTTTTGCCCGCCACTTGGCACATTCTTAATTTCTTGCGTATTTTGTCAAGACAAATTGAATTTTTATGAGCGTCGCCGTCGCCGTCGCGTTTGCGAAAAGCAAAAGAAATCGCAAAAGTCGCAGACGAAGGCAGCTGAAACTTTAAACTTTTCTCATCTTGTGAAATTCATTTTATCACAAGTAATTACTTTGTAAATATCCGGAAAGCAGGAGCAGCTGCCAGCCGGCACCTGCTGTCCGGTGGCGCCTTAAAGGGAAGTAAAAAGGGTTTAAAACATAGTTAAATGGAAATAAAAGGCCAGAGTGTGAGCTTTCAAACAGTTTATACAATGTTTAGTGCAACTCGCCATTGGGTCCGTCAAACCGCGACAATTATTTGCACAAATAACACATAGTTTAAGATCTTAATGGGTAACTGTTGAAAGCAGAAGCGCTGGGCTGCGGGAGCCGCTCGTGCCAAGAGACCAGGTAATTCTGGAACCAGCTTAATCGAAGAGACCGAAGCCCATGTCATCGTCCTCCTCCTCGGACTCGGATTCGGCCTTCTTGGCCTCCTCCTTCTTCTCGGCAGCACCTCCAGCAGCTGGGGCAGCTGTGGCCGAGGCGGCGGCAGCAAACTTGCTGGGGTCCTTGATGTACTCCTTGATGGTGGTGGCCTCCTTGAATTCCACGTCGGTGGTAGCGGCAATAGCCAACAAGTTCTTGAAACCGTTGGCGATGCTGTGCGGGGCCGAGGCGATGGTTGGGTATCCCACGGACAAACACACGGCAGCCAAGTTGGCCACTCCCTGTTGGAACTTGGCGCGCAAATCCTCCGGCTTGATGTCCAGAATCTCGGGCGAGAAGATGGAACCAGAGTCGTACACCTGGTTGACGATCAGGCCATACGAGAAGGGCGAGATGTTCAACATGTTGAGCAGCGTCGCCTCGGAAGCGCCCACCTTGTCACCGGGCTTTAGGATAGGCACATCGTTGATGATTTCAATTGTTCCCTTGGAAATCTTGGTGGGGATAGACAGAGCCTGGAAGAAACTGGTCTTCTCTGGTCCCAGACCGGTGTTCTGGGCCGGGATGATGACGTTGAGGGGGGCAATGGCACCGGGACGAGCCGGGGCGCGAACCTTAGACTCGAGCAGCTTATCGCGCACCTCAGCCAGATCGCCCTTGGTGAACACAAAGCCCACGTTTCCCTTGATGTGCGGCAGCAGCTTCTCCAGCTGGGGGTTGTTCTCCAAATGACCACGGATAGCCTTGCGCATCATGGTGTTCTTGCCCATCAACACGACGGCCAGGCCACGCAGGCTGGTACGAATGTTCTGCATCTGCTTGGAGCCCACATTGTCGGCGCCCACAATAAAACACTTTGGGAACTCGTCGAACAGTTCCTGTTGGAGGATTAGCCACGTTAGATCAAAACCGGGAATTTAGAAATTGTTAATTCAAGTACTTACCACAACCTTGATGAAGTACTGAGCCTTCCATGCTGCTTTGTTCTCCCTAACCATTTTGATGCTGTATCAGGGACTCGTCTACTGAATTTAAGAACTGTAATATAAATTGTATTAGCGATTGTTATTTGTCGCATCTTGATGTTAATTTTATAAAGGAAGGGTCTAGGATCGCTCATATTTCGGGATTTTTCGCGGACTTACCAAAGCAAAGACTTTTTGGTTTCGCTCACTGAACGGAAAGAGAGTAAGTTGGCGCCGGAAATAGTGATGCGGAAAATATTTAAAATATCGATATTTTCTCATGTCCTAAAATATCGTATATCGACTTTATTCGGAAAAAATGTTCCGATACTTCCAGTTTTGTAAAAATAATGCCGTTGCGCCAAAGCATTAAATTTGATTTCTGGTAAAAATATCTGTCATCCAAATGTATGGTTATTTTGACGCGTATTGTGGTAAACTGGTTCGAAATACGCAGCCAATGATGCCAGACCGGCGTTAATCAGCGATGACACAAATTTATAAATGATACATTTCGATGTACGAATATTTTTCTGCCAAATGGGCAATATTTTTCGATAGCATAAGTATAACCAGACCACGAATGTTGTATCGAAATACTTCTGCCAAAATTTCAATAAATTTTCTACTATTTATTTTTTGTTTATTTTTAATTACTTTTTATATTAAGATTCCAATTTTAATTTCTCTACTTATACCGCTGGTTTAAGATTTAAGTTTTACTCAAGTGCTCCCCGTTTGGTTAAGTGGGAGCGGGCAGATTATTTATCCTTATTTTACAAGGAACATTCAACACTTAATTAAGTGGAATATATTTTTGTATAAATTTTAAGTTAAAGTAGAAAAAACTATCTGATTTATATCGCCTTAAAAAAACACAATAACCAAAATATTTTTCTTCGATTGTAAATAAAGAAACGTAAATTATTATCGAACGTGACCAATGATCTTTACATTTATTCACTATCTATGGTACCCTTCATAGATGGGGAATAAATTAAAATTTTTTCCGATTTTAAATTAAATAATTATACCACATTCTTAAAAAAGCAATTTAACCCTTAAAAACTGAAAACATCTTTAACAAAATCTATAAAATAACTTATTTCATAATTTTAACATTTAACTGCAAACATGTAATCTGATTCATCACACGATAAGTTATTTATAAGTTATGGGATATGGATCCGACATTAGATTTTCAATCCAATTCCATTAAATGGCGCCGTAGTTGTCGTCTTTACAAGCCCCTATCGATGCATCGATAACTCCATAACCTTCTCTGAGAATCCAAACACAAGATGAAATAAGTTTCTGCAAAATATTTACTATTGTACCTGAGCACCCGGTTAAGACAAAGGAAAGAACTCCCCGTCTGGAAGTTACAGTCGTTTATCAGCATGGGTAAAGACTACTACAAAATTCTAGGCATCGAGCGGAATGCCACCAACGAGGAGATAAAGAAAGGATACCGCCGGATGGCCTTGCGTTACCATCCAGACAAGAACGACCACCCACAGGCAGAGGAGCAATTCAAGGAGGTGGTGGCTGCTTTTGAAGTTCTCTCGAACAAGGAAAAACGTGAAATCTACGACCAATTTGGGGATGAGGGCCTACGTTGTGACGATGAGCCAGATCCAGCGACCTTCGGCCAGCCCACGTCAGACATGGTCCCTTTCATGTGCGCCGTCGGGGGAACCGTGCTCTTTGCGTTTGCGGCGTATAAAACGTTCCAATTCTTCACACGAAAAAAGGAACCAGCTTCAAATTCAGATGGATCGTCGTCGGACTAATCTCTTCTACCTGGCAAAAATCGATATAATTAATTATTTTTCTCTGTAATATTTATCGAATCATTTTGAATCAGTTTTTTTTTTTAAATTTATTTTTAAATCTCTTATTGGTTTACAAATTTTGTGTAAATATCTTTTCTTAACAGAATGGTTCAAATTTAAAGGGGGCTTAATTTTTTTTAAATTTTATAAATGCCCTGATATGTGATACTTTGTTTTCGGAATCTTAATTCCTAAAAGATCTGTAACTTAAGACGAGATTATAGATGAGTTAATTAACTTTTTACATCGTGTAAAGAAATGAATTGTAAAGAATTAAATTTATATATTCACTTTATATTAACCCTTTCTTATTTATCTAAATCATAGATTTTGAAATTGTACATACTATAGGTAAAATAATTATATTAACGCAATCCAAAAGGAATAAAAATATAAATGCAATAGTTGTTATTTATGGGATTTTGAAAAAAAAAAATTTTACTAGAAATTTAAATACAATAAGAAAGAAAAGCTTACTTCTTTAACATTAAAAAACACAATGCAAAAGCAAGGACATTGCCGAACAATCAGGTACAGGCTAAATTGGTCGATGTTGATCAATAATAATCTCCAATCAGGTTCACATTAAATCGCATTTAAAGGTTCAGGCAAAGCCAGTGCACATGAGATTGCAAAAATCTTGCTGATAAATGCAAAATGCAACAAAATTTCAAAGTTAAAAACTTTTGTATTTAAGTAAAATATTCACAAATCCTTTTTTTAAGTTTAGTTGTTGCTCCGTGCTACTGTAAACATTTTCCACAAAAATGAGCGCTCTCTGGAGCTCGTGTCGATTGAAAAGCGCTTCTAGTGGTGAAGACAAGAAACTGCAATTGCTTGGGAAGCGCCATCAGCTGTTTGTGAATTGTTTGGGAGTATTTTTTTCAGAGTGGGTCCACGGCCAGTGGCCAGTTCTTAATAAACAAATATATGATTTGTTTTGTTTTTTATGTTTCAAACTACAAAATGCCAATCGGCAACCGAATATTTTATGTATTGCTATGAATATGCACCTTAGCTTGAATATGCAGCCAGCACCATTGGTAGCTCTACTTATCGAACTATATCTTGAGTAAGAGACTTTTCCCAGATATGAACGATATATCAAAAGTTGCGTTATCTCAAGAGCTATCTCTACATGCAATATGAATAGAATCGTTAGAGCCAATTTAAAAAAATAAATTTTTTTGGTAAAAAAAAATTTTTTGTAAAAAAAAAAATTGTATTTCTGTGTATTTTTTCCTTAATATTTAGACATTTGATCTTAGAGAAAGTATAGAAAAAGATATTTAAAAACCTTAAATATACATTAAACCTTAAAAACCTAAATATAGCATATGCAGTTAGGAGAATTGGTTTTAAAGTTACGCGTTTCTTACATTTAAGAGTCTTTTTAATTTTTTAAGGTAACCTTAAGTAATTTAAAACAAGAATGGAAAGCTAACTTCGGCCGGAGCCGAAGTTGATATACCCTTGCAGATATGTGGCAGCTTATATTATTAGATATATATCGGATCTTATCTAGTCGGCCGATCCTTATTAAACTCGGCAGATCAAATTAGTTTGCCGAAAGTAGAATCCATACAAAGTCCCAGTCTTCTAACTTAAAAAACAACAGAGATATGGCATTTCCGATCAATCAGTTATATGGCAGCTATAGGATATAGTCGGCCGATCCTTATGAAATTTGGCAGATCGAATAAGTCTGCTAAAAGAGGAGTCCACAGCAAGTCCCATCCTTCTAACTTAAAAAACAACGAAGTTATGGCATTTCCGATCAATCAGTTATATGGCAGCTATAGGATATAGTCGGCCGATCCTTATGAAATTTGGCAGATCGAATAAGTCTGCTAAAAGAGGAGTCCACAGTAAGTCTTATCCCTCTAACTTTAAAAACAACAAAGTTATGGCATTTCCGATCAATCAGTTATATGGCAGCTATAGGATATAGTTGACCGATCCCGGCCGTTCTGACTTATATACTGCCTGCAAAGGAAAGAAGGATGTGTGCAAAGTTTGAAGTCGATAGCTTTAAAACTGAGAGACTAGTTTGCGTAGAAACAGACAGACAGACGGACAGACGGACATGCTTATATCGACTCAGGAGGTGATCCTGATCAAGAATATATATACTTTATAGGGTCGGAGATGTCTCCTTCACTGCGTTGCACACTTTTGACCAAAATTATAATACCCTCTGCAAGGGTATAAAAATCGTGGAACAAAAGTGGCTTAGATTTAAGTACCTAACATACTCAAACTTTTTCAAAATTTTAAAAGACAAAATAAGGCAAACGCGGATTGGACATTTTTTCGGAGTAAAATTTGAAAAACTTTTTCATTTGGGAAATTCTTTAAAAATAGTTTTTCCTGAATAACTTTTGAAAGAAATGTCGGATCGGAATGGTTGAGGTACCAATCGACGCGTATTTTGGAGCAGAATCTGTGTACATAAAATCTGTATATATTTTGTCTGATGGCACCAATGTCCCCACTATCTTCAATTTAGTTAATCGAAAGCGTTTTACATTTTCGCAAATTTCTCCCAAATTTCGCTACAAGCAGGGCATGCATGTCGCCACCTAGCAGAGTGCCGTCATCTGTGATAGTGCAGTGGTGGGCAAAATGCACACGTGTAAACTTTTAAATGTGTGCGTAAGCAGCGGAAAACAATGAGAGTATTCCATTTTCACGGCGAAAAAAGATAGTGTGTTATTTCGTTTATTGTTTTTTTTTCAAAATTCGAACGGGCACTAATAGCGAGCCTTCAAAAATTAAATAGAATTGTTCTAGCTTAACACTAAGCTTTCGCATCCACATTTTTATATAAAGAATATTGTTCCTCCCAAATTTCTAAAATCATTTTTCTCAATGAAAACTCATATTTTTTCTTAAGCGTAGGCTCTCAAGAGAGGCCGAATGAGAGCAAATGGGAGATCGCATATGTACACTTTACGTGTTTTTCCGTCAGCGCAGCAGCAGAATTTCTGAATGGGAGTTTGCCCGCCACTGATGTACACCCATGAGTTTAGTGACTAAACTATAGTCACTAAACTTTAGTGATTTGAGCTTTTACTTGGCTGTGCTGTTCCAAAGGTGAAAATAAAGTAAAATTGTAGAAGAAAATGAGTGAAGCATTTCAGGATTACTATGAAGTTCTCGAACTAAGTCGTGACGCCACCCCTTCGCAGATTCGTGATGCGTATCACAGGCTAATTCGCAAATGGCACCCCGACAAAAATCCGGAAGGGAATGAGCACATTGTGAAGATATACACGGCCTACAATATCCTAGGCAATCCAGAAAAAAAGTCCATGTACGACAAGACGTTGGCAAATTATACCCTGACGCAGCCCAAGAGTTACTTTTTCATTCCGTCCTTTTCTGACGATAACGCCGGAAAGCTAAAGCTGGCATGCTTTATAGGAGGCGTGCTAGTGGTGGCCTACGCCACTTACAAGTTGCTGCGGGAATCCCCTCCGCCGGTGCCGGTGCCCCCGCCACTGCCGCTTCCTGCAGTGGAGTCGTCGGTAGAACCAATTGCCACCATCGCCGAGGAGCTAAATGCGCCGCACCCCTCATCCCTCTGGACGCTGATTTCATGGCTGGCCGCTCTAAGATCCAAGAGAATATTGAGAAACGGCAAACTTACACCAGGTCTTGCGCCATCTTCTTCCAATTCAACGGCTTCTTTTGCTGCCAATACAGTTTTGAACTCACTGTCTTCTGGATCGCGCAACAGGATTTCATCAGCTGCAACTGGAGTGTCGAAAAACATTGGCCCAGGGCTTCAGAGTCAATATTCTGCTGCCAGTTCAGTTTGCCAGCCATTAGCGACAGTTGCGGATAACATGTTATCGGCCGCTAAAGTAGGGCCGAAGGCCGAGGCTTCTTCGGTATCCAACCTAAAGTCGAAGACCCCATATGTTGGACCACCAAACGCCAAATCCTCACCTTCTTCTTCTTTGAAGTCCGAAAAATTGACGGGCCATATATTTCAACAGTGGAGCCGAGTTCCCGGCTTTGCTAGTAACGTAAAGCCATTTACGATGGCTTTTAAAAATAACATGGTTGAAGGAACCATCAACGCTTGGAAATGGACTGCTTTAAAGACACGGCCCTATATAGATTCCGTTCCAAACAATGTCATTGACGTCGCAATGGCTGCGGCGTCTAATGCCACGTTAAAAGGAGCGTCGAAGATCAAGAGTCTGTTCCCAATATCGAGGGCATTGAAGACACAACCCTATACAGATCACGCTCCAAGCGACGCCATTAATGTGGCAATGGCTACGGCGTCCAAAGACCCCTTAACAGGAGCCACCAAGGTCGGAAGTCAGTTGCCGCAGGACTTCGGCTTAAAAAGTACCAATGCCACAGAGTCTAAGTTCCAGCCACCTTCTCCGCTGAAGGTGACATTTTACATTGGCGGAGGCGTTCTGGTTTTGTATGGAACATACAAATTTGCACAAGGATACTGGAGCTCTTCTCCTCCATCTCCACCTTCAAAAGCTGAAGTTATTTCTGGTGCGATGAAACATGTTGGTAGTGTCTCTTACGATGTAATGAAATCTGCTGGTAGTGCTTCCTATAAAGCAATGAACTATTCTGCAGAAGCATCAAAATCAGGGATTAACAAGATCTGGAAGTATGCAACTGGATCGTAAAAAACACAATAGTATAAGACTGTCCATGTTTCAGTTCTATTTTCTCCGCAAGTTCTGTATTTTTGCTTTATATTTTTTAAATTATTTCAATAAATGAAATGTACTTTTGCAAAAAATTAAGCGCTTGAGGAGTCTTGTTTCTTATGCGACAAAATTTCGAGAGAACATTTTTGACCTAAATGTTATGCAGCAGGTGACCTACAAAAGATGCAGGGGACTTATTACGAATTATTATTGTGATAGATATTATTCCCGCAACTCAAAATCAATCTGGCAGTATCCTAGCCCGAGGAAAAAGCATAGTTCAGCAGCAACTTGCTGAAGATGCATTGTATAGTTCATTGAAAGCATTGAAAGTTCGGAGTAAGATGCATAAAACGGGAGCAAACCATCTATAACTATAGGGCATATGCAGGCTGCAATGCATAGAAGTCATCTTAAAGGATTCTGGTGGACGTTCCAAAGATTCGGATGACACAAGTATGGGGGGGAGCTATTGATCTCACCTGAAAAGTGGATACTGCCAAAGAGGCAGTAAGTAAAACGATAATAATTAATAATTTGTTTTTGAAATTATCATACGCCGATAGGACGAAACAATCTTTGTATTTTTCAAATAAAAACAGTTTGTTTTGATTTTGCATTCTTAAAAAGCGCTGCCAAATCGATATTTGATACGGATTCAATCGAACGTTTCGATAGATTTCTGTTCATTCGATTGTTTATTATGGGAAAAATATTAGTAGAAAAAAACATATTCATATTGAATTTATTGAAAATTTGCATACTTTTTTTTAAATATAAGAACCCAAATGAAAGATTTCCATTTGATAACCAACAAAAAATATTTATTTGCATCATACTTTTACTTTCCAGCCCTGGTATAACCACTGAAAATACAAATTCTGCATTCTTAAAAAGCGCTGCCAATTCGATATTTGATACGGATTCAATCGAACGTTTCGATAGATTTCTGTTCATTCGATTGTTTATTATGGGAAAAATATTAGTAGAAAAAAACATATTCATATTGAATTTATTGAAAATTTGCATCCTTTTTTGAATATAAGCACCCAAATGAAAGATTTCCATTTGAAAACCAACAAAAAATATTATTTATTTGCATCATACTTTTACTTTCCAGCCCTGGTATAACCACTGAAAATACAAATTCTGCATTCTTAAAAAGCGCTGCCAAATCGATATTTGATACGGATTCAATCGAACGTTTCGATAGATTTCTGTTCATTCGATTGTTTATTATGGGAAAAATATTAGTAGAAAAAAACATATTCATATTGAATTTATTGAAAATTTGCATCCTTTTTTGAATATAAGCACCCAAATGAAAGATTTCCATTTGAAAACCAACAAAAAATATTATTTATTTGCATCATACTTTTACTTTCCAGCCCTGGTATAACCACTGAAAATACAAATTCTGCATTCTTAAAAAGCGCTGCCAAATCGATATTTTATACGGATTCAATCGAACGTTTCGATAGATTTCTGTTCATTCGATTGTTTATTATGGGAAAAATATTAGTAGAAAAAAACATATTCATATTGAATTTATTGAAAATTTGCATCCTTTTTTTAAATATAAGAACCCAAATGAAAGATTTCCATTTGAAAACCAACAAAAAATAGTATTTATTTGCATCATACTTTTACTTTCCAGCCCTGGTATAACCACTGAAAATACAAATTAAAATGACAACCAAAAATGTCAAAAAAATCACACATAAAAGTTCAAGCACAAGAAAATGTTTTTAACAGAAAATAAACGCTAAGGCTTATAAAATAACACTAACAATAAGACACTTTTAATAATTATTCGAAGTAGTGGGAATACTTACAATCTAAATTCTAGCTTGAAATATTCTAAGCTGGCAACACTGCGGCTAGATGCGATGCACAGCAGTAAATTTGCGGATTCAGATGTTCAGTTCTTTTGCGCGCCCTGGAAATAAACAAAACCATAGAGTAGAAGTCGAGAGAGCCTGGCAGAGCTTATTGCACGTGTGTCAGGAAGGGAACCGTCAGCACATCTCCGCCAGAGAGGATTAATGATCGAGTGGATTTCCGGCGCTGGCATTGACAAGAGCGATAAGAGCGGATAAGGGTAGAGGGACGTCCGAATCTGCCCATTACTGCGCATTACGTTGTCAACCAGCAACTAACTCCCCAGAATCGGGTGTCAGAGCTCCGATTTGCCACATAGAGACCAACCACCATGTCGACGGCACGCAGTTCCACAGATCCAGCAAGTCTGTCCGTTCTGCTGGCCTCCGCAAATATAAACGATAACAACAACGTCAGCAGCAACAACAAAAGTGCAAGCAAGAACAACATTACACCGAGAAAATATATGGCCCCTGGCTCATCGAACTCCTTCAAAATGTGCCCCACCAGCAGTGGAGGAAAGACCGCCAATCACACCAACAACAACAAACAACTAATCTCGATCTGCCAGCGAGCCCAGTCGGGTCAGAAAGTCATGATCATTATGCGGGGACCGCCGGGCAGTGGCAAGTCCACTCTGGCCGAGAGTTTACTCCGTCAAAGTCGCCTCCTTGATCGCTACGCTGCCCCGGACTTTCTTCTCAGCTCGGACGACTATTTCCAAACCCGTCGCGGATACGAATTTAATCCGACACTCCTGCCAGCGGCCCACGACTGGAACAAGGAACGGGTGAGCGAGAAGGCTGCTCGTGGCTGGAGTCCCATCATCGTGGACAACACCAATACGATGATCTGGGAGATGATGCCCTACGTACAGATTGCTGTGCAACACGGATACATTCTAGAGCTGCTCGAGCCGCAGACCAGCTGGTGCAAATCTGCCAGCAAACTGGCCCAAAAGAACATCCACCAAGTGCCCCGTGAGGGCATACAGCGGATGTTGGAGCGATTTGAGCGTGCTAAAGCGGAAGATCTTGTCCAGGTAGGCTCTCAGAGAGACCATGCTATTATTGTTACAACTCTTGTTAGTTCCATTTGAATTATTTCACTTTAGTGGACCCATAAACCACTTTAGTGGGTCAATAAATTTAAAAATATATAATTAAAGTATGTATTTATGTTAAAATTCATCATTAATGCTCGACTTTTAAACTCGCAGATGCTTAAGGAAACCAAATATACAGTGCCCCTGCCACAACTCCGACAGTGCCCGCCGCTCCCAACCGTTCCCGTTGTATGTGCTTTAGATGAAGCCGTCGCACCCGAACCGCCTCCGAATGAGTCGCCTCCTCCAGAAGAGTCCAACAACTTTAAGCTGAATGCGAATGCGCAGAGCTGGGTGCCCTATGAGCAGGGGGCGCCTTCCTACTGGTCCCAGACCGCCAATAGTGTGGAGACGGCGGCTCCGGCAACACCGTCCGGTGCTTCGGGCGAGAAATCGTTGATCGAACTGCTGCGGGACGAGAGCGCGGCAGGGGAGGTGTCCCCAGCGGCAGAGGAAAGCGAAGATAAACTTTTCCAGCGCCACGGCCTTAATTGTCCGAATGAGCCAGCGGGCTTCGCCCTGCTGCGCCAAATGTATCCCAATAAGCAGCTCAGTGGTCTTTGGGACCTTTTTGTGAAGTGCAAGGCGGACGTGGACTGGGCCGTGGACATCCTTCTGAAGGAGGACGAACTAAACTCTCAGACGGAATCAGATCCGTTCGGCATGGAAGCGGCTCTAAGTCCAGAAGAGCTTGCCCAGTTCCAGTGCGAGTGCGGAGGGCCGCCAGTTGCAGCTTCACAAATCACCGAGCCGGTCCCACTGTCTCCATCAACAACCAAGCTCGTCCCGAAGCCCCAACGACAGTCGCGCAGCAAACGCAACGCGTCGTCCAATAACAAGGAGTTGCAGATTCAGATCCAGAACTGCTTTGTTTTAGGTAACGATTAGTGATTCGCTTTATTGAAATGAATGTGTTAATAGTTCAACTGCCTGTTCGTTCCTTTTGTTTTCTTCCTTCCAGGCGACGAACAATATTCCGAGCACACACGCAAGATTCGCGACATTCGCAACGGAGTCCTCGATCAGCCCATTTTGCCTGAACAAGAGGGGGCCGAGGAGCTGGAACCGGAAGACGATGACTGCGAAGACAACACCTTGCTGGAAATGGAACTGGACCCGAGTCTTATCCAGCAGCTGCGTGCCCAGTTCCATACGGAGGACGAAATGCTGCCGTCGGAGCAGGACCTTCCCGCTGCCACCAAAGTTTTTGTGCCGCTCCAGCTGGCCAACCAACTGTACATGCTATGGCGGGAGGCGGTTTACAACCAGATGGAAGAGCAGCGCCAGCGCACACTACGAGACGACGAGCAGTTCGCCCGCTTGCTGAAGCATCCCAGCTACGCCGAGTGTAGTGAGTCGCCGAGCAATGTCGGGGAGATACTAGACATGGAGCTAGCGTGGAGCATCTACAACAGTGAACAGTTGGCCGCAAAGCAGACGGCAGAACTCGCAGCGCGTCAGCAGGCCCCCAACGATATCGCCACCCACCTGACCAAGATGAAGCTTTGCGAGAAGTTCCCCGACATACCGAGCGATACCGTTTTGGAGATCTTCGCGGCCACCGGAAGCAACTATGGCCGGACAATCGAAGTTCTGGACAGCAACGCTCAAAGCTCCCTCAGCGAGGCCGAGCTCTACGAGCAGGCTGTCCGTGAGGGTGAAAAGGTAAGGAATACGTGCAAGATCACGGATGACCAATCACGGATTGGTCATTATTCGTGTTCATCTGTATGTGTTGTGTATTCTGTTCGAAGAACACTAATATGATATAATTCTTTCTTTGGCCAACCGACAGCTGAGTGCCCAAGTGGCGCTGGAGGAGCAGAAGCAGCAGCAACTTCAGAACCCCGCCAGCCAAGGTTGCAGTTCCAATTCATCCACAAACCGGTCACCGCTACTCCACGAGGAGGCCAAGTGCGCTGCTCTGCGGGATTTCGAGGAGACTCGCAACTTAGCCGCCCACCACTCGCAGCTGAAGGCAGAATGCTATCTTAAGGCCAAGCAGGCGGTGCAGCGCGGCAATGGAAGTGTAGCCCTCTACTATTCGGAAATAGCCAAGCTGCACAAGCAGAAGATCGACGTGTTCAACCAACGGGCGGCCAACTGCATCATGGAGGTGCACCGACACACGCAGAACAACCCAGACCTGCTGGACCTCCACTACCTCCATGCGGTGGAGGCGGTTAGCTGCTTGGATCTCTTTATTGATCGGCACATTACCGTCCTGCGCAACTGTACGAGGGTCTACAAGCACGTCTTCATCATCACCGGTCGCGGCTTGCACAGCGCCAACGGCGTCTCCACCATCAAGAACCGAGTGAAGGCCAGGCTGGGTGAGCGTCGATTGCGGTGAGTGCCACGCTCATGCCATAGTTTCTTTGCCTTTTAATTTCTACTCATCTTTGAATTGCACAGGTGGCAGGAGGTCAACCCAGGACTGCTGCGCGTCAAAGTATTCTCGGCGTCGCGCCACTCCAAGAACTTCTGATGGGGCGTTCCAAAATGTCAAATGGTCGCATAGGAGTAGGGACGATGAACAGATAGGCTTATTTACTACCTCATCTATTATTCAATTTTGTATCAAAGCTTACAAAATTCGTAGTGGAATAATCCTTGCTCTTCTATGCAACCGGCTGCATTACTTACTTGCGTGTGTGTTCTTAAGGCTACGATCAACATTCCAGCTCATTCGGATTTTCAGCCCAACTGTCTTTATAATTTTAGGTTTTTATACTCACTTTAAGTTTCTCCAGCTTCCAAGTTAGGATTCGCGTCAAACGAGGATTCGTCGTACAAATGTTCAAGTGGTGCTGAACGAGTGGCTCGAAACTCAAGTATCTTCCAAAGGGATATCGATAGGTATATCTAGATTACATGTCTATTTTTGTACTCAGTTTTACCCCAATCACCACCATGTAGACTTAAGGTAGTCGTACTCTTTAAAGAATCCTTAAAGCCTAGTGTTAGTAATAAAAATTTCAATTTAATTGTAATTATTCAATGATTCTACTCCGGTTAAGGTGGGTAAGGAGGACTACGTTCTTATGTTCTTGGAATCTTAAACCCTCGGATGGACTTTACGACAATCCTGATTACATTCGGTCGGTGAAAAGTCCGGCTTATCCGGGATTTCCCTGCCTGGCAGGGTTTTATTATCATTAGCGACATTTCCCAGGTGCCCAGGTGAAACTCCTGGCCGCGTGTCTACCTGCTTCGGACGGATAGTTTCAGGAAAATGTGTCAACGTTTTCGTTAATGTTTGAAACATGGAAAGACAATCTTTATTTCTCCACTACATTATGCTGTAGCGTCATATTTTGGGAAACATCTAAGAATACACATGCATGTGTACGGGAATATCGTTACTTAGTCTAGAAAATCGATGGCAGTCTGAGCGAGGGCTCCGTGGCTTTGGTTGCGGTTGACTGTTTAGGTGGGGTCCTTCGTTGGAGACTGCTCTGGCGACTTTGTTGAGCGAGCGCATGGCGACTGGTTCTCCTTTCCACCATTCAGCCGGTTGCCGATGGCCACCAGCTCCATAAGATTGGCCCGGCTGCGCTTAGGAGTATAACGAGTGGAACTGGGACTTCCAGCCGCGTTTGCCTTCTCCCTCGGCGGGGTATGCAGGAAAACGCCTTCAAAGATGGTTTCGAGGTTGTTACTGCTCTTGGACGTGTCCGCGTCGCTGGGTGGGCTGATCTGGGCGTTAATGTCGTGCAGTGCCACGAATTCCGGATTGTTGTGACGCAGCTCCTCTGAAGGCTGATGGTGCAGCTGCTGTTGCTTGGGGGTTTCGATGTCCGAGAGGTTGAGGTCGTCTATGGGGGAGGGCGTCCGCCCATGTGGACAGAAGGCGCGGATCTCGAACGCAGGTAGTTCGTCGCAGCTGCCGCCAGACTGTCCAGCTTCTTCGTCTCGCTCAAAGGCCAGCGATAAGTCGCTGTCCGCCTCCATCTCCATTTCACTCTCCATCTCGACGGAGGAAAGCGAGCAATGTAGGCGGTGGGAGCCGTTTGCCGGGTCGTCTGCGCACGTATTTACCGAGGTGTCCATTTGCTCTGGCGTGTCTTGATCGAGCGTCGTTTCCTTATATTGATGCACGGCGAAGGCATTACTTGAGTTTTTCTGCCTGCTCGCGACCAGGTTCGCGGAATTCGGCGACCGCAGGTAGCTTAAGTCGTATCCCTTGCTCCTGTACGGGTCGCTTATTTTCCGGGAAAATAATTTGAAAATTTAAAAACCCAACAAAAACAGCTCTGTAGGGGTGGAGAAACATCGGTAACGCCCAGTGTTGTCAAATTAGCTAGTTTCCGCAAACTTATATATTTTTAGCCTTTTTTTCGATAGTGTCATCGCTAGAATAAAATTGAAGCCAAGCCATATCACACATAATAAATTATTTTGAAGGAAACGTCTGTCGTTTATGAAAACCAATTATATAGTCAGTTAACAATTTCGAAGATACTGCTAAATAATTTTGTGGGTTCTGAAAAAATATTTTTGGTTTACAAATTCTCCATATAAAAGTTTGTCCATATAAAAGTGACACATAGATGGCGCTACTAGAATTAAATCTTCGAAATCCTAAAATCTCAATCTTCAAAAGATTCATTTTCAAGTTTAAGAGCTGTCGGATCATTAGTTTATGAATTATAGCACTTTGAGGAAGCCAACTTTTGGTATTGGGAAAAATTTTATAAAAAGGAATTTCACGTGTTGATCAAATATTGGTTTTAAAAGGATAAAATACAGTTAAAGCAAAAACATGGTTTTTTTAACGAGTTTCCTGGTTAAAGTTAAAGAGTTTCCAGTTAAAATACTTACATCGTAGCGTATCGAAGTTGAATGGGTACATCGTATCATTCACGAATATTTGGAGCCGTGTTTAAAGATGATCAATCGTATAAATTAGACTTTATGCGACAAATCGACAGTCACCATCTTAGTTAGTCCGAAATATAATCGAAATATAATCTTGGAGAAGCTATAATTATAATTATTTTTAAAAATACAGAAGTAAAAAATCTTTAATAGGAAGGTATCTATGGGGATTTCAATTTCTGCATTTGCTGTATTACTAAAAAACAATATCCAGGATATATATTTTAAAATGTAAATACATGGTGCTAGGCTGGTAGTGTTCCGACGAAGTTCCAATGAATCTCACAACAAAAAATATGACCATATTTGTTCGTAACTTTTATTCGAATCTGTCTTTTATTTGTTTCGTTAATGCTCAGCTTGCACATGCCCGTTAAACACGTTAATTATTGAAAGTATCGTACATCGTTAAAATTCATAAATGGGGTATATACGATAGCATGTACTTTGTTTTGGTTTATACATCGATTTATAGTTCTCTGATTTGCTAACTGGTTTGCATTCTGCAAAGTGCAATTAAACTTTCCCTATCTTAAGAAAGATTTGATGCGCAAGCTTTCAGCTGCCCACTCCTCAACGCATTTGTTTCTCTGTCATAAAAACAATTAACGATAAATTATTTAACAAATAGTTTAAAGCGTATTAAAAGTATACATTAGGTTTAGTTCTTTAGTTTTTGTTTACCTACAATTAAATTACGATTAAATACAAATTTTAAAGTAATGTCTAGAAAACATATTTTATTTTTGGAAGTTTGTATTTCGCTTATTTCTTTAAAATATTTTGAGCGCAGATTTGGTTTAACTACATTTTTTCATTTTTATACGCATAGAGTGAAACACGTAAGTTTTGCCACAATACTTGTGCCTAAATATTTAATTTAATATTATTAAATTCAATTTGATGCATTCTCGTTTGGGTGTTGCTTAATTTGCGTTTAACATAAGTGTATTATGTTTAATATGTATGCATGGCTATGAACTTTTTTTATGAGTAATTTTGATGTTCTCTTCACTGGGCTCGCATCTGGTTAAATGTTTTCTATTGACCCACCACAACCAGCTTTTTCATGAGTATTAAACATTTTAATTTCATTTCGTTGGACTAGCTGCTTTGGATAAATAATGTGCTGCAAATTAATCGCATTGAAAGTCTGTCCTGAAATTCGGAGGAGTCTTTACATATATTGAAAAGAAACTTTGCTTTAAAAGTGTTTTTCAAACATTTCGAACATATTTTTTGTATGCAAAAAAGTCGGGAAAAACAATATGGATCTTATAAATGATTATTTTTTTAATTAATTCACTCTTATAGAGCTAAAAAAAAATTTAAAAACATGAAAACAATATTGCAGATGCTTGATTCCCATTCTTCAAGTAAACCATTTCACTTTCCTCTGAGATCTCTACTGATCGGATACAGTCACCACTTTAAGTTTGGCACTAGCTTTGAGTAATGCTCTCCCTCTCACTCCTTTCTTCCCGACGCCCGCGCCCTCCCCCTCCGGCTCCCCCCCACACCGCCTGTCGGTCTCAGTTCAGGCCCAGCAGGCGCTTGAAGGCCCGTCGGTAGTCCAGGTTGAATATCGTGTAGATGACCGGGTTCAGGCCGGAGTTGATGTAGCCCAGCCAGGTGATGAAGTTCTTGAACTTGTTTGTGGGGCAGCAGCTCTGGCAGAACGGCAGGATGACGTACATGAGGAAGAAGGGCAGCCAGCAGATGACGAACACGCCCATAATGATGCCGAGTGTGCGTGCCGCCCTTCGCTCCTTGGATAGCGAGATCTTCTGCTTCTCCTCGATGAACTGGTTCACGCCACTGGCCTTCTTCTGCAGGGGCGTGGCGGATGCAACGGCAGCTCCCGTCGAGGATTGGGGCGGGGTCAACTTCAGCGAGGTCTGCTCGTCCGTCTGTGTTACGCAGACCTGAAGAAAGATTGAAAAAAGATTAGGATTACAATATAGGTACAAAACAAATAGTAACAAAGATTTGGTATTTAACTAGTTGCCCACCTGGATGCATCCTTTGGGGTCGCTTCCGCTCTCAGTGCTGATTTCTGCATCGGACTTTCCGCCGGCAGACTGCCCGCCTCCGCTGGCTGGCAGCAGCTGCTGCTCTCCATGGGGCTCGCAGGTGGACGAGGACTGTGATTTACGGACGCCTCTGGCCTTGCCGTGTTTAATCGAGTCCTTGATCTTGGAGCGGCGGGACTTCTTGACCAGCACCACCACGTGCTGCTGCTGGTCGCTGGAAATGTGCGAGCCGGGTCCCGTCCTGGAGGCCTCCTGAGCCGGCGGGTGGGTCTCACTGCTGATGCTCTCTTGGTCGTTTTGTATCATGGGTGCGGCGAAGGGGGCCCGATCTCTCCCGCAGCACAGCCAGCTGGTCAGTAGGCGGGACTTTGACCCGGAAGCGGAAGCAGAGACCCCTGCCGGCGAGGAGTTGGTAATGGGCTCTAGTTCCGTGGACTTGAGGGCAATCGTGTTGAGCTTGTTCGCCCTGGCTCGCTCCCGCAGACGGCGGCGTGTTGCCACAAATATTTCGATGTAGACCAGGGTCATGATCGCAAGCGGAATGAAAAAGGAGCCCAACGACGAGTAGATGACGTAGCCGCGCTGCGATGTCAGCTCGCAGGGTGTGGCGCTGGTGAACTCGTCGGGCCAGTCGTTCCAGCCGATCAGTGGCGGACTACTGATGAGGAGCGAGAGCAGCCACACGCCGGAGATGAGCAGTAAGACCCGGCCCACCGTCCGCTTCTGGGCGTAGTTGATCGGGTCGGTAATGGCCCAGTAGCGGTCCAATGCGATGGCACACAGGTTGAGAATGGAGCTCGTGCAGCAGAGCACGTCGCAGGTGAGCCACAGCTTGCACAGGTGGATGCCAAATTCCCAGCGGCCCAGGATCGAGTAGGCTACGTTGAAGGGCAGCACAAGCAGGGCCACCGTGAGGTCGGCCACCGCCAGTGAAACGATGAAAAAGTTCTGGACGATGCGTAGAGGCTTGTAGGTGAACACGCTCAGGATCACCAGTATGTTTCCAATAATGGTTAGGACGATGATGACCGACAGGACCAGGGCGGTCAGGAGGGCCTCCCACTCGGGCACCGCCAGTTGGATGCCTAGTATGCTGGCGTGCAGCTCCTCCACGCCGCCTCCGCACTCCCCGGAGTCGCCATCCGGCTGGCTGGTACCTAAGCCCGCTGCCACAGTAGTCAGACCCTCGACCAGTGATCCGGACACATTGGCAGACGCCGGAGTCGTGCCCTCCAGCCGCTCGAGGGCAGACCCAGCTTCATTACTTCCGCCGGATTTCGCACTGCCTACGGACGCTGCCGCGGTTAGGGCCGCCGCCGCCACCGTAGTGGTGACATTTATGAACAGGATCTTATCTGCAGAGGGCATGGTCCGCCTCCGCTTTCGCTTCCGCCTCCACAACCGCAACCTCCTTCGTCCTGCGTCCTTCGGGTTGCGGCTACCCTCACATATGCGGTGTATCTGACTCGATTTCCGGAGTTGGTTTGTGACTTCTGAGTTTGTATGCCTGTGGAACAAATGAAATGGAAAGCGGTGTCACGTTGGCCTTAAACTTGAATGAAAATGTATTCCGTAAAGATTTATTTACAAATGGAAATCAAAAATAAAAGAATATGCTGGTAGAGTTTAAATCCAATGTGTTACTCGATATAATAGAATTAGAATTGGTTTGATTAAGTTTTTCCTTAAGCTTTATGGATATAAAATAGAAAGCGCTTTCTTTAAATTATTAACCTTATTATTGGACAATGCTAATGTGTAATCTAAAAAAATATAAAAGGATGAAAATTGGTTAGAAAAAGAGGCAAAGTGAAATCGTTGACAATAATTGGTCAGAAATAATCATTTTATGGCAAATTAGAAAATCGTTTAATTTAGTTAACTAAAGTAGACAGTAAAAGATTTAATGTAGTAGGAAATCCTTTGCAGAAAAGGACTTATGACCGTGTACATTAATGTTTAATTCTTTTTAAAGTGAAATTATAAAACAGATGATAAATAAATCTATTCAGAAACTGGGAAATTTAAGCTTCAAGGTCTAGATGGTAATTTATAATTAATGTGACAAATCTTGTCGCATGTCTGCCTCCAATGATGAAATGTTTAGGGGAAATTAAAAATTCCAACAACCCCTAATAAGAGCTTCCAGGATGTAACCCTTTACCGTCCATATCGTCCTCCGATTATCATCGACTAATTGTTGCTATGCTTTTCCCTTTTTAGTTGGCACTTTTGCTTATACTCGCTAAGCTCTTGCCAACTTTGCTCTATTGGCGCTGCCGCCGATGTCCTTCGCTACCCGCCTATGCCCGATGTCAGTTGAAAGAACATTAATCAAAATAACCTGCTCATAAACTGAACTCCCCAGCAGAGCGCGCAAAATGGAGGGCAGGAAGGAACAACTTTGAAGCAAACATTTTCATTCAGCCAAAAATTGTTTTGCGTTTTTTGGCCACCCGGGTAGCGCCTGTGGAGGAGGGCAGGAGGATGCGAAGGGCAGTGGGCTGTACTGGCGGATTGCTAATGCCCCTGAATCCCACCTTGATTTCTGTCTGCAAATGTAAAGCTTTTAGCCGGGGAGCGAAAGGAGTATTTTTTCGATTTTTTTCTCCTACAAATAGATTGGGGAAAAAGTTTTAAGCGATTTTTAGTTGGTTTGCCAACCAGACTTGAACGCGATTTCAGTTCAAGG
The DNA here is from genome assembly GCA_035047585.1 of Drosophila monieri. Taxonomy (NCBI): domain Eukaryota; kingdom Metazoa; phylum Arthropoda; class Insecta; order Diptera; family Drosophilidae; genus Drosophila; species Drosophila monieri. The sequence continues at coordinate 12,347,396 of JAWNPJ010000027.1, forward strand.
GTTCTCAAAGCGAGCCTTTAACCCATTCGAGCTACCCATCCAGTTAGTTCTTTTAAAGGGGAGTGGCCAATTTCAGTTCCAACTGGAACCCAAAAAAAGGAAGCTAGTCAGTAGACTTATTACTGTTAAAAGTACACAACTACTTATTCATATAATTTCAAAATGAGTTCACCAAGGAAGTCATCGTCTTGGTGGGACTTTAAATTAATTTAAAAGTTTCCTTGGGGCTCTAAATTCTACTATCGATGATTTGACTTTCGAGGTGGTCATAGTCTAATAAAGGAACAACTCATGGGCGCAGCAAACTTGAGAATCGCAGCGTGGGAAAAGATTTTGACATTTTGCTTTTGGGCCGGCCTGGCCGCCGGGTGATAAGCTTATTACAAAGCTCCTGATTACAGGGCCCGAAGAGCCGGCCAGGGACTGTGTTTGTGTTCCTGGATGCCCAATTGCGGGGCGAATGAACAGCTTAGGATAGTTTGGGCCTGGCTCCTTGGAGCCTGGTTCGTCCGTTCAGTCCTGCGCTGGAATGGGGAAAAGTTTTTGAACTTGTTATGCAGTCGCCCGCAAAGGAAGCGACCTTGACTGGACGGCTTTTCCACACACATTCAAATTCGCACAACCACATGCTTATAGCTGAAGGCGGGTATACTTTGGCTTTCGCCAAACTTGTCATTAGCTTTTGCGTGCTTCAGAAGGATATGGGTAGGAATACCACCTGGTCAAGGTTTAGGGAGCTCGGACCTTGCGTGATAGCTACGTATAAAAGAATTAAATTATGAGTTATGGTTCTAGCAGGATAGAGTATCCGATCGTCGAGGACTCGCCGTCAGCTCCCTGGTTCTGCCCAATTTCAGGCTGTGTCATACTCATTAAATATGCAAGAGTTTCGGCATATCTGCAAGATACACGCATCCTTGTCATTCAGCCACCCACGCCGCTTTATTTATAGCCAACATTAGCCACTTGGCCGGCTAAAAATACAAGGCCGAAACGCCTTTGATGCTGATCAACTCTGCCCCACGGAACGGAACGAAAGAGATACTAATAAAATATAAACACGGCCACATGCAACTTGGGGAATTTCTGATAATTGGCATTGATGGGTGTACGGGCCACGCCCCCCGCTCCACACCCAGAGTCCCGCCCCTCCTGTTTCATTTCATTTGCATGATTAATGTGGCGTACAAGGCACACACGCCCGAACACACTCCGTCTAACAAATTCGACCCAAAGGAAAATTACGAAATTTATAACAAACAAATTGAAAATGGCTTTGCTTTGATTGCGGGACGAGCTCTTTGAGCTCCGGGAACTTTGAATCTTTGACGCGTAATTAAAGCGTGGGAAATTGATTGGAAATTATGAAAATATTTTATGAAATTCCCAAGTAAACAGTACTGGGCCATCAAAGGAATACAATGTTCCAAGGCGAGGTTGTTGCCCTTCAATGTTAGCTTGCCGGCCAGTTGACAACTCGGTTTGGTCCATGTGCCAGATGCCATTTCCTTCCGGCCACCGGTGTTCCTCTACTGTTTTTGCACATTCTCCCATTACAGGAGCCAGACTAGACAAGGCCCCTAAATGAAGGTCGACCGGAGCTCAATAAAATGCAATCCAAGTCGAGTCGATTCCATCCCATTCGATTCGATTCGAGTTCAATTCTGTTCTGTTCTGTGAATGGAAAATTGGTTTGGTGCAAGAGGCAAGTCCTTATCCGCACACGGACAGGCTGGGCAGCCCATACAGAGCACTCACGCACTGCGTCCTCCCCGTTCACCGCACCCATGCAATTTTGCGCTTTTATTACAAAGTCGACGACTTTCGAAACAGTTTTGGGCTAGAAATTGGATTAAGCGTAAAGAAATGGGTTCGGCCGGAGAGCGCAAAAATTAAACAACAACCGGGACTCTCGTCCTTTTTATATCCTTCCACATTTTGCAGGTTTAATGCATTTTTAAGGAGCAGTGGTGGAGCCATACATCAACACAAGGACAGGTTGCAAATTTGTTTACGTGTTGGTGCGAAGCTCCGCGCACGTCGTGTAGCCCGGATTCTTGGATGTCCTCTTCGGTTTGCCGATCTCTGGAGTGGGAAATTTCCTCGCCCGATGCCATTCTTTTTGCTTTTTGTTTGCCACTGACAATAACACAGTGATGTGTCTGAGGAATAAGCTCTGTGCCGAAGGGCTGCGAATGGCTCGGAAGCGGGGAGTGCGGTTCTCACGTGGTGAGACTGGGGAGATGGGCGCCGGATAATGCATGTGTGAAATCGGGGGCTGCTTGCCAAATGAGCAGCAGATTGATGGAGCAGAAAATATTCCTTGGAAAGTAATGAGCGTTGCTGCCAATGGACTGATTGAACGAAGACGGAACAGTGGAGTGAGAATCGGATTGCTTTTTTCATTCATTTTCTTATTAATTTGTATACTTAAAAGCATAATTCATTTAAAGAAGTCTGTGATTTTGTTCTTAACTCATTAATTTAGTTACCTCTGAAAAAAGTAGAAATTAATATTCACAGTCTTCCCATTCTGTCATTTTTTTTTTGCCTTTTTTCGGATGGCTCTGTTGAAGTCAGTGCTGAAATGTCAGCAATTTGTGAGCTCTTCAGAATTCCTGTCCTGGGACCTGGGTCCTGACACGTTTCTGGTAGTTAATGCGGGCCAAGCTATTCGAAAATTGATGCGTCCTATTGAACAATCGCAGCGACATTGACAGTAAAAAGGAAGAAGTGCCAGTCAATCGGACAGGAGGACCGACAGATTGATGGACACTGAAGGACGGTAAGGGCGAGAACGGGAGAGGAAGGCGTATCTGCCACTGATAAACATGCAAATCATCCTCATTGGCAAAAATCAGACCTACCATGGGAACTGCAATAAAGGTCTGTACAAGTATACCCAGCATAGATCTGCAAGGCTTATAAGCAAAGGTACACCAAAGGTAGTTGTTATACCCGGTACTTGACCACTGAGGAGGGCTCAAATATAAACAAAAGAAACTTTGAATCAAATTTTTCTTGTTATACGATTTAAAGATCTATAGATTTTTTGAAAACTAAATATTCATTGATTAGTTATTTCAATAGTGTTCTGTGAAATGGGTGTTTGTTCTAATGTCACTTGATAATTTAACAATTGAACTATAGAGAAATAATGTTCAATGGAAGTGTTTAAGTTTAAAATGATTCAAAGATATTGGGATAAGTAGAATATGTTCTCCTATGCAAAGCTAAAGACAAATTTCTCTGTACCCACATATGTGTATTGTGCAGGGCATCGCCGCCTTCATAGCCAGCTGTCAGTCAGTCAAAAGTCGCACTCGAGTGCACATTCTGTGCTAGTGGCAGTGCCAAGCGAATCGAACCCTGGCCCAAGACCCATCGAACAGCCAAACATCCGACGTCGAAGTCTGAGGACTAGGGTCGCCCAAAAGGATGCGATGGCCTGACAGCTCGCCGAAAGTTGCAAATGGAAATGCATTTTCCGCTGGCACACGTCCAATGTGGGCGCTTTCATTGCAGATTGCTCCTCCAAGTGCTTTTCGGCGATTGGGGATGGAATGCTGGGAATATTTCCTCGGCACTTTCATGTTTAAGCCTGATGAGCATGTGCTTGGCAGGTTTCGGGTAATGTGTGTGCATTTTTCGTACAATTTTTAACATTTTAAAATCGCAAGTTGACACATTTGGCCAGAGTCAAGTATTAGGCAACTTCTTGTTAGCCCTGCCCCTATTTCAACATCCACGCAGTCATTAAAGCCCACCGATAGCTGCTTTAAGTGATTTCCATTTACAATTTCCTCGCGCTTTGATGTGTTTCACACTTTTTAATCGATTCAACATGTGTTTGCTTTTCTGGACGGGGCAGGGTCAGGGGCAGGGGCCTGGACGTGGGCGTGGGTGGCTTCCTGTTTCCATTAATTCCCAGTTAGCTGACCCTGAAAGTTTTGTTTTTGTTTCGGCTTACGCCAAAAAGTTGAACTATTCATGAATTGGTTTCCCCCGCAGTCTGTTTGCCAGCCCATGGGGAGCGGGCAGACTCAATTTGTAAAACTAATTAAGGATATCATCTCTCTGGCGGAGCTGTGTAAGCCAGTTGTCGCCTTCAATTAGCTAAGAGCTATGAGTTCTGAATATTGTCCTGGCCGAAGTTGGAAGTGTTCAGAGTGTCGGCCAGCCAATTAATGTGGCCGAAGGCGCATGTGACTCAAACGGAGTGGCATGTGTTTATACATGCGTGTATGGCTTCAGCTGAACTGATTTGATTGATTTGCAATTCCGTTCCACGTTCTACCCGAGCCAAGTGCTTGATTTTTCCGCATTCGACTATTTGCCACTTTTGATTTTTTGCCCAAACAAATCGGAATGCCCTTTCGGTCTTAAATTGATATGCAATTGGTTTGGTTTTGTGTGTCTGCCCATTGTGCTCTGAGTGGTCATGGAATTTCAAATTGCGATCGACTGGGTTGCTTGAAAACTTTTTGATTGCAATTTAGCTGGGATTTGATTTGTTGGACAGCAGCAGATGGTCAACTGAGCTGGAGCCAGTCAAGCCTTTGTCGTATTGAATATAATGTTTTGTATCATATCGAAATCAATATTTCCTCTGCCGTGCTGGAGTGTCATTCTTTGCTTTCTTTGAATAAATTCTGCATTCGTTTGTGGTCACACAATTTCTAATCTTGGTCCCTCCGCTTTCCAGATTGGCCAATAAAAAAATTAGTGTATGGGCTCCTTAGAGGTGCAATATTAAGGTCTAATGGCGGTGCGTCCCAGAAACAATGGCAGCGCAACCCAAACATAATAAGCTTTGTAATGGGCAACTTTCTGCTCCCCAATATGCGAAAAATAGAGTCCGACAACCTTTTGCTAACCCCGACTGCCTACGTGTCGAGAGGTTTGATTGAAAAGCTATGGTCGATCCTTGCAGTCGTAAAAACTAAAAGGACGTCGGCATCCCACAATACAAAACTCGTTTGTAGGGAAAGTGCCCACACACCGGGTCAATGTGGCGACACTCAGTCTACACTGATAAAATTTGTATATGTCAAACTTTCTAAAGAAAGTAGTTCCTGGCCGAGGAATTTTTCACTTAGTTTTAAAACTTAAAATGTCACTTTAAAATACTTTCTTGAAAATTTAAAATATTTTTAGTTCCCTAGGCCGATTTAAAATTCCTTGTAATTGACATTCACGACATAAAAATGAAAGAGTTTTGGAAAGTGTTCCATGTGTGCCCCTCGGACGACTGCATTGGAGAAAAACACAAAGACCCCATTTCTATAAAAGCTTCTGCGGGGCCCCATAAACTGGGACTGTTTATGGACTTTGGCATTGATTGGCGGACATGTCTGGGCATTTGGCAATCGAAATCCTAATGCGACTTGATTCGTAATCGTTTCGATTACATTTTTTACTTTTCTGATTACGTTTCTATGGCTGCAAATGTGGCGTAAAATGTAACAGAATTAACGAATGGGATTCTTCCACTTAGCCAGCTCATCATTTCTCGATTTGGACCAAACCGGCGGCTGGGTCTCTCCCTGGGATGCTAGTCCTTCCCTCTTACAGTTGGAATAGATGCATCAAAATCAGGATTCAGTAGCAGCATTTTGTTTTCCGAATTTTCCTTCCGCCCTGCTGGGATGCTTTAAAATTCATTGCATTGCTCTGCAATCCAGTCTATAGTTGATGACGTCTCATCAATATGGGTCTGGGGAAGAAAGCAGAAAGCTGCTGCTCCTCCCTGGATCCGGAGAAACTCGAGTCATCCCCGCAGTGGCAGCTTTGACATTGAGCGTATTTGTCAGGCACCCAGACTCCTGCTACCCCAACAATTCCCCAATTGATAGTCGACTTTCTCGGCTCTCGGAGTTCCTCAGACGGAAGGGATGACGTTCTGCGAGGGGCTGGAGGTGGAGTCCTGTACGTGCCTGGCAGAGGAATCGCTTTGCCTCTGCCTTTGACTCTGACTACATGCGACAGAATTTACTTGTTCGCATTTATTACATGCAATTTGGCGACCCACTGGTGTTGCTTTATGTTGTTTACTGAACTAACTGCCATTCCCCAATTCTTAGTCATGCCAAAGACGCCCGAGGAGATAGGAAATGTTCCTACTTTTAAAGCCCCCCATACCAAACTTTAGTGTTTCTTAGCAAGATTACGAGAAAGTATCTTTGGCGTAGAAACATTTAGTTTTACATAGAAATATAAGGTCATTTAGACCTTTCTGATATATTTCTGTAATGTTTCTGAAAAGATGAAAGATTTAATTAAAAGATTTCGGATAGGTGGTATATGGGCCTATCATCAGTCTCGGATGCAAAAAAATACAAATAAATCTAATGAATCCTATATATGTGTCAATGTGGTTTCCGTTAATTACCAAAAGTATTGTTTTGTTTTTAAAAATGGGTCACATTTTGTATATTCATATAATCATAAAAATACCAGCCACACTGGTATAAATCTATTATAAATCTGGCTGTAAATGATGCGTTTTTAATGCGATTCAGTTCAAGGACTGATATTAGAATGCGGCACAGTTCACACTCGTATAAATAAGCTCATTTTAATTAATAAAAGTTCTGAGACAAATTTTTAGCCTGAAAATGAACCGAATGCAATAATCGGTCTCACTCTGACAGGTGTCAGAAAAATGATGGATTGACTTTATACTACTCTGCTAATGTACTATTCGACCATCGGAGATAATAACGCTGGAAGATAATGACTGAATTCCAGGGGTATTCCCTATGATTTCCTAGTATCAGAGATAATCAGCATGAATCGTTTCGCAGGAATAATCAGTGATCGCGCTACTCTAGTGCTATTGGACGTAAATGTCACAAAAATATAACGATTTGTGATAAATCTATGTGTCAGTTCTGTCTGAGGTTTTCCTCCGGCCATAAATTTTCCCTCGATTAACGCGAACGCAACAATTGCCTTCCGCGAAGCTCTGCTGTATTTTTAGTGACACATTCTGTGCTTCGCCAGTCGTGACATGGACACGGCGTATAAATCATATTTGGCAGCCCATTGGCGTTGCCCTTTGGCCCCCACTTCCCACTGCCGTTGCAACTTTATTGATAGAAATGTTTGCATGCATCCATGCTCTCACAAAACACTCGAAATATAATAGCGATCCGAGAAATTTGTAAGCGTCGAGAGAAAAATAAACATCGATGTATGGACGTGTACATCGTATAAATTAAACAATCATGCCGCACCAATTGATGTTTATTGTGTGTTCGCCTGACAGTGCCCTCCCCCTTCCGCCTACCGTGTGCGGCTGCACATGTCCAACTTATTTTTTATTCGGCAAACTTTTCTCTCAGCTCCCCAGTACCTGTGATGTCGAGCAGCTGCAGGTGTCGTCCAAATTGAACATCAAGGGGCCCAGGGCAGCATAGCATGTTTCCGTTGCGAAAATATACATACAAGGGGCAGGGGAATCTCTTTCTTCTACAGTACAGGTTTTCAATATAATATTTTAGATATTCAGAGACTGGGGTCTCATTACGCTTGGAGTGTATTTGTTTTCAATCGATAAAAATATACATAGATATGGTCAAAGAGATAAGATTACCTCCACAAGGACTTTATTTTAAACAAAAAGCTGAAATCGAATTAAATCTATTTTTAGGACTATATCTAATTTTGTTCTGCTATGAACTAAAGGATTTTGTGAAGAAGAAATTCTAGTAAAGAAACTTTTAATAACGCTTTATTATTACCTCTTTTCTTCTAACTTCTATTTATAACAAGAATAGAAAGCTAACTTCGGGCGGAGCCGAAGTTGATATACCCTTGCAGATATGTATATTATATTATTAAATATATATATCGGATCTTATATAGTCGGCCGATCCTTATAAAACTCGGCAGATCAAATTAGTTTGCCGAAAGTAGAATCCATACAAAGTCCCAGTCTTCTAACTTAAAAAACAACTAAGTTATGACATTTCCGATCAATCAGTTATATGGCAGCTATAGGATATAGTTGACCGATCCCGGCCGTTCCGACTTATATACTGCCTGCAAAGGAGAGAAGGATGTGTGCAAAGTTTGAAGTCGATAGCTTTAAAACTGAGAGACTAGTTTGCGTAGAAACAGACAGACAGACGGACAGACGGACATGCTTATATCGACTCAGGAGGTGATCCTGATCAAGAATATATATACTTTATAGGGTCGGAGATGTCTCCTTCACTGCGTTGCACACTTTTGACCAAAATTATAATACCCTCTGCAAGGGTATAAAAATGATAAAAGCAAAATATGTTAAATGGAATATAATAAATTTTAATAATATCAGAATAAATGTACTAGAACATTTTTGATAATATGGGTTTTCGAATTATAATTGCCTAAGAATTAAAAGAACCCATTTTTATACCCTTGCAGAGGGTATTATTTCTTATTAGCAGACTTATTCGATCTGCCAAATTTCATAAGGATCGGCCGACTATATCCTATAGCTGCCATATAACTGATTGATCGGAAATGCCATAACTTCGTTGTTTTTTAAGTTAGAAGGATGGGACTTGCTGTGGACTCCTCTTTTAGTAGACTTATTCGATCTGCCAAATTTCATAAGGATCGGCCGACTATATCCTATAGCTGCCATATAACTGATTGATCGGAAATGCCATATCTCTGTTGTTTTTTAAGATAGAAGACTGGGACTTTGTATGGATTCTACTTTCGGCAAACTAATTTGATCTGCCGAGTTTAATAAGGATCGGCCGACTATATAAGATCCGATATATATCTAATAATATAAGCTGCCACATATCTGCAAGGGTATATCAACTTCGGCTCCGCCCGAAGTTAGCTTTCCATTCTTGTTTATGATAAAATGTATCTTTTTTTACTCTTCTAAAAATATCTAAACGCAGCTAAAGGTTACAATTAGCAATAACAAACCATTTTATTTTCTCTTTTTGTATATTTTTGAATTGTCTTGCGGTTATTGTTGTTTATCTAAAAGCTTACTTAAATGGAATTATTAAATTCATGTTCAATTTGTGCTTCCGTTTATAAAACTCGATTATGAAATAAGTACATTTTTGGAAATTAAGAGCCAAAAACATAAGAGCCCTGTTTTGTTTATCTTGTGGTTCAGATCTGCGCCTGAGAATCACATTTTTCATAACTCAATTGGTGCCGGCAATTGCTTAGACTTTCCTTAGATAATACGCTGCTGTTCGCCGCTGAACACTGATTTCCCAACAGAACTGAGAAGTTGAGAAAAGAACGCTTTCCCATTTCCCTCACATCACCTCACCTGCTCACTTCTGGGCCGATACAATTGTCTGTATACTTAGCGCAATGTTTTCTCGGATTTATTTTTTTCTTCTGTCGGCCTGCCTGCTTGGGTTGGAGAACAAAAAGAACCAGAGACATCCATAAATAACTGATTCGATTTTTTAGCCATCGCCAATGCCTCAAGTAGTGTGTCGACATCTTTATGGCCCCCCAAATGGGGTCGGCGGGGGCGTGGGCGGAGGTGAAGTGCTCGGTGCCTGGGAAACTTTCGGTATTCGCCTATATTTTCCTGATGAATTCAACAAATATTGACAACGTGCGTGCCAAACACAAAATAAATCATAGTCGATTTTCGCTTTTATTTCCATTTCTCGTCTTTTTCTTGCCCTGGTCTCGTATTTATTTACATGCCGGAAGAAGAACGCCGAGCGGCACCCAAAATGAAAACGAAGTCTCCGGCGCTGCGGCATCGACGCACGTCATTAACAGCTCGTTTTTCCCGGGGGTGGGGGTGGGCTATAAGGGGTTCCATGGGGGTGGCGGGGGCGTACGCCTTAGGCGCATATCTCAGTGTCATATTTGGTTTCCCCTCGGGACCATATAAGAAATGGAAATCAGCTCATACATTGGCTAGGAAACTATTTTGTACTTGGTATTGAAATTGTTTGCCATTTCGATTTGGTTTTCGGTGCAAGTAAGCTTTTTGTTTGGCCCGTGTGTCAATAAACCCATCATTTTGGGGTTTCACGCCCTTCAAAAGGGTAATATAATTTTGAATACACAGTTTATATTTGTTTTATTGCACGCCGTACATATTTATAGATGGAATTATACGAAATGTGATTACTATATCGGATATATATAGAATATTCTATAAATTCTGATACTTTATTTAAATTTCCTGAGTTAAAATCTTATCAAGATGCACTACATAAAGAATGCTTGTCCTTATGATGGAAGACACAGATTCCTTAAAGGATCTATGAACATACATATGTATATCAACCATTTATTCAAGGGCTCCGGGCTTTCGAAAATTGTTTCTATCCTTGATGGGAAATCAATAGTGGGGGTTTCGTTTTTCTTGTTTGGTTTGTAACTGATTGATTATATCTAATATTAACAAATAATACAATCGACTCTCAAACAATCCAATCCAATTTTTACTTCGCCTGAAGTCTAGGAGGTCTTTTATTAAAGGATCAACAAAATTATTGTTATTTCCGCTACATTTATCCTGTTTCCTACATAAATTGTCGACCTAATGTTTTTCTTTTCTGTCTAACCTCTCCTGCATGGCTTACCCTCAATATTTGCAATGGGGCAAGTTTTGGCATAAAAATTAACTGAATTGTCCAACCAATTATCGCAACTCGATACCAATTAGTTTTTGTGGTCGCTTTCCTGGGGCAGAGCCCGGAGGGACTTGGCTTTTCATTCACTTTTATTATGCTGTGGAAACGCTTGCACGACTCCTGTTTGGCATTTGGGAATCAATGAGCCTTGAATGTTGCCAAATTATTGATAGCACGACAAATATAAGCTCAAAGTGGGATCCACTCCAGCCTCCTTCCGATCGGATCCCAAATGCGTCGCGAGGAGCACACAAAGCAAATTAGTTACGCCTAATTTGCAATTCATTGCAGGCAACAATTGACTTTGCCAATGATACAATTTGAATAGGCCCGACCCCGACCTTCGGGGGGCCCGCACTCCACACGTCTACGATTCTTCGCCTGTCTATGAGCAGCTCACTTTCCACGCGAACGCCTCGGAAGCCGTCTAAGATGATTGATTTTGGGTGTTAAGTGGAGCGGGGTGTCGGGAATTAAATTAAAAAGGCTCACACTCAACCCAACACGCCAAGGACGTGGACTAAGAAAAAATTTGAGGTTTTAGAGAAACATTTATGTCTTAAATGAATAAATCATCTAAACTCAAAACTATTCGAAAAATACCTCTTTCATGTAAGTGATATCTGTGTGACTGAGCTTTGTGAGTAAGTCCTTTGAAAACCAAATGAAGAACTGAGTGAGTTTACGGACTGTATGATACCTGGTACTTCTTTCTCTTTTCTAGATCAACTATGCTGTTATAGATATGCTGCTTAAGAATATATCTGAACGATTTTTACGAGCTATACACAAATGTTCAACCCTACAAGTACTGAGTTTAAGAACCCTCGTACCTACTGAAAACGCATATAAACCCAAGCTAGAACTGGCAATTGCGACATTTTGTAATGTATGCAAGCTGTAAACCTTCGGTTAATGCAAACTTGCATCCCAGCATCCAAAGGCCAAACAGAAAGTAGTGAACAATGGACAATAAATTATATTGGCTGAATTAATTTAGTTTCAGAGCATGGCTTGCAATTTTATCACCTGCTTGAACTGCAACTGCAAGGACACAGTCTTTGGGGCGCCGCTTGGCTTCCATGGAACTCCACAGATGCACATCGTGTGCAAGGGGTCGTGTATCCATTTAGCAAATGCAACTCTCGCCGGGGTAGTTGCAAATATTTAGCTAAAATATGCCACACTTTAACATCCTCAGACAGGAGAGAAATGGAAGGACTCCGCCCTCCCTCCAACCAGTGCTCCCTGAGGCTCCTTTTGTTGCCGACTTGGTTGTATAATTTAATAAGGTCTCGTAAAAGGTATTGGTCCGGGCACCAGGCTAAAAGGAAGCACACCCGCACACACACTCCGGCAACGGTTTCTGTTATTGTTGCTCGTTTTGTAGTTTTCGACAGGTGGGTGGTGGGCAGAGTAGGGGAGTGGCAGTGGGAGAGGGAGAGGGACGGGTAGGGGAATGCATAATTTCATTAAGCCCAACGAACAAAGCAGCCAGACGCATGGGGGTTCTGGGAGCAGGGATGCAGAAAAATGGGTTAAATATATGGGTAAAAAAATTAAATTAGGAAAAAATCAGTTAGGAAATGTATTGATTTTGTCAAGTGATCAGATGTTTTTGTATTCAAGTGGTTGGATTTATTTTCTCTAACCTTTTAATTCAATTTGTCACTTGATTTCCATTGTGTTTGGAAGTAAACTCACATTAGCCAAGAAAATTTAAACAAACTCTCTAATCTAATTTCCTCTCATTTAAAAAACAGTATAAATAGCTGAAGGACTAAGACCATCAGGTTAGTAAATAACCGGGTAATAGTTTCCTTTAATCATTATTTCAAGTCGAGACATTATCCTGTAGACTGCTATTATTTTGCTCTCGGCTGGACAATCTGGTGTCTTTCCTGACTTCCCCTGACTTCCTAGCTGCTTCATAAATTTCAATTTATCTTTAGGACCTCTCCGACACGCCCTAGACCGCCCACATTTATTTGCCGCAGTTGACAAGCAACATTAGGCTTGAAGACAGCAACAGAGCCGAGTGTGTGGCGCTCGCCCTACAAAGTGCTCATAATGGATAGTGCGCCTTGGATAGTGTGTCCACGGCAAAAGGCCAGTGAAAGGATCAAGTCCGGAGGCTATCGTTTTTTACGACAGGCCATTAAGTTTATTCTCCTCCCACTCGAAAGCCAGGTGAGAATAATAAATCGTTAAATTTTCTTCAGGGCTTCAACACTTTCGACTTTAATCGATGCCACAAATATTTCTGAGCTTACTGGGGAAAGCAAAACTTTTCATAATCGAATCGAGAGAAAGAAAGTACAACTTGGTATATCAGTTTTCCCAGTCGAATGAGAAATCCATTGATTAATTCCAGGAGACGGAAACTTAATCAGTTTTTGTTTCGTTGTTGAAGTTTTTCATTAAAGCTTGATCCACTTTCTGCACCTGCAGGAAAGTTGAGCTCTTCAAAATGAAAAAATGGAAAGGCGGGGGCGAAAGTTGTACTCATTAGCATGCGGTCCGGGGTCCTGCAGAGGATGTCAGCTTCTGCTTATGCGTGAGCAACTTTCAACAGCTGACAACAGTTTTGGCTGCTCGTGGGTTAAGGAGTGGGTGCGGTTGTGGCAATGGCAGTGGATGTGCTCCCGGGGGGCCCGAAGCCTAACCCTTTGGCCTGGTCCAAGTCCAGAGACAAAAGTGAAACAACACGCAAGCAAAAAAAGTTGTTCTACGCTAGTTGTCGTTTTGTGGTTGCCTCAGTTTCAGCCTCTCAACCACAACCCCTCCAATCTCAAGTGTGTGCATCTGATGTCCTGACAAAACTGTCTGCAGCAATGAAAACGAAAACTGATGCCGTACACTCGGAGAACACGTTTAGTCACAGTTGGTTTGTTTTTTCGGTGATTTTTGTCGTTATACTCAGCTTATACATTACTCAAGCCAAGTAGTTTTTGGTAGGACTGACTGGAGTCCCTAGAGTCCTGTTAGGCTCCACCCGTGACAGGAATTTTCGGCTAGTGTCCCGGGCCACTTTCGTTTAGCATTCCGCATCTCTCGCCTGCCCCTGCCCCTACCGGCTCACTTGCCAGACAAGTTGAGAGCAATCCTCATGCATAGTTTTTCGAGTGCAATTAAGTGAAATTCGTATTAGTTAGTGGCGACAGGGGTGCAGGCGGTTCGCAGGACATGTGGCAGCAGCGAAGGGCCTTAGCCGGAGGATGAGCTGACACACCAGAGAACCAAACTTGGACACGTTGCCACGAGGAAGCTGAGCCACAGAGCCTTCAAAGGAGGCAAAGGAGCTCCAGGATCTGCACAGAAATTGCGAGTAGCTGCGGAAAAGTTGTCGCTGCTGCTTCCTGTTTGATAATGTGAGTTACATGTACCACGCACTCGCATACAAAGCATGTCATTAAAAGTTACTCCGCTCACAGGCCCGGCCTAGCCTTCAGTCTCCCCCGCATCTTTATTGGTTGATTTCGGGTTACTTTGCAGCAAGCCCCAATTGCGCCAAATTATGCTCCTGTCAGCCCTTAAGCTGTGGTTCCTTTAATTTGGGTCCTTTGTGCCAAACATTTATCGAGCTGATAACATTTTGATTCAGATGCTTGAGGTGCTTTATTGGGGTGAACTATGCCATTTCCTTTTAAGTCATAAGTGAAGTAAGTGGAAGAAATGTAGATGTTTATAGCTTAAGATAATCGTTTCCTTAAAAATTAAAACATAAATATTAAACTGTAACTCTAGAATCCAGATACCCAAAACAAGAGCATGTCTTTAATAATTTAAACAAATTTAAACTTTTTTCATAATCTGCCCATATATTTAATTTTGTCTCACCTCTGCCTGTCTCTAAAAATAATATTTAGTATGATAATAATTAACAAAAACGATAATTCGATTCTCCTCGCCAATTTATGTTTAGCTGATTAAAGTGCCCATGGGAATTGGAAGTGGGTGAAGTTTTTTAGCTAAATTGGTGGTTTATTAAACATTATGTGAGTTTATTTTGCATTTCTTCCGCTCCCGCTTAAGTTTTTAAGCAATTCTAATATAACTAGTTTGAATTGCAAAGTACTGCCATGAGATAGTCCATTAAAAAACTAGCGATATGCAAAAAATTGTTCAGAATACACACTTTTTTCAATGGAGGAAATTAGTCTTCTCGGTCGTCAAAGAAACTCCATTATTTTCTTAATTCGATCTAAGGAATTTCCCATGTTAAAGTTCGGTCAACTTTTTTAATGGGGCTTCATCACAGCCTGTTCAGCACTAAAAGCTTTCATAACAACGGCCGGGACAGGAAAAACATTTGCAACAACAGCAACTGACCGACCACCCATCATACGAAAAGTAAACGAGCCAAGACAAAATTACATGAAAATATGTTTGCACAACTGGGTCGGGTCGTGTCCAATAAGTTCGTCGCCGGGTTTGTGTCTGCGTGTGGCATGTGACCGCGTATTTCGGTGTCCCAGTGCACCAGTGTCCCGGAGTCCATGTGTCCTAGTGCTCTGCGTCCATTTGGCCAGGAGCCGCACATCCGAGCCGGACATTCGCTGGGCCCCTTCGCCGGTGTATCCAATTCCATTAAAATCAATTTGTCTATTTATTTAACCGATAATCTGGTGAAGCTTCGACGGCCGGCACGGCTGTAAAGTTGGTAGAGTGGGCGGGACTGAAACTGGAACGGGGCGTTCGTAAATTGTAGATGTATTGAAAGGATACGACAGGTGACAGGAGAAGAGGGGTCAGGGGAGCCGGAGCAACCACTACACTGCACTACTCTATACCACACTACTGACAGCCAGCTGCCCAGGGAAGGCTCTAATTTGTCAACATCAGGCCGGGTGAAATGTTTTAATTTTCTGCTCACACTTTGGCGACCAAACGTCGATTTATTATCGTCCCACCCGCAAGCCGCCTCCTGTTCGCCTCTGCCTCTCCTTCCACCCTCCTCCACCTCTGTCTGGCGACCTGTGGGGGTCTTCGGGGTCACCTCTGTGTAGTCAATATTTACGTCAAAGTTGAGCATCATCTATGCAGGTGAAAGAGGTGAGACGGCTGGTTGGTTGTGCGTTGTCGTAGTTTTTACGACACTATTAACATCATTGTGTATGTGTGATTTATGTGGGGGGATGTGCCTTTTTGCACCCGTCACCCCCGCCTACCCCATCCCCCAGTGTAATCGTGCCGCACTTGAACTTTGATGGCACTGCTTCCTTGTTCTACTCCGCAAAGCTCTGGCTCGTAAAAATTTACTTGGCGCCCAGAAAAGTAGGCAACATTAAAAGCATTAGGCCAAGAGCAAACACAAAGGACGAAGGAACGACAGCTGCCTGCGCAGATTTTGACATATGAGAAGCTTTTCGTCCCTATATATGCCACTTAATTATATTTTAGGATTGGAGTGCCGCCTGTTCATCCTTTTGCGGTTATTTGATGATTTTTTCGGTCTATAGCTCGTTTAATGAGATGAATCGATGGGTCTCGATTACATATTGATTTCTGGGAGGGTTTTCTGATTTAGTGCCATCGACTTGGTATTCCTTTGTAGGAGGAACAATATTGTTGCTAACAAAGTACCCTGTTCTTAGAAGACTTAGTACAAAATTACAAGAGGCCTTACATTTATAACATTTTCTCCAAAACTTATGTCCCCTTAAAGTATCTTCATATTTAAAGACCAAAACACTGTTTTGATGTGCCCACATCAATAAAAAAAATGGGAACACTTGGTCCTCCCCTAAAAGAGAAGAGTGGGCAGGGGCCATGACTTCCACATCAGCGCGTCCGTTGACAGATTTTCCTTTAGTTCAGCAGTTCCAGCGTCTAGCTCTGTTGCCGGGCACTTGAAGCGCAAATAATTGAAATTAATAAATTGAATTTAATTGAAAAGCATTCAGAGCCGTCTCGGAAAGCTCTTCGATGGGGACCCGAGCACCAGGCCTCGAGTCCATGAGTTGTGCATTTTTCAGTTCCGTTTTTGCTTTACTTTCCCCAGCTGTGACTTGGCCTGGCTTTCCCCACTCTTCCAGGCTACTCCGCCTGGCTTTCAATTTCCGCTGCATAAATCTTCTGGCGCAGAGCAGAGGGACGAGGCAAATCGTCAGTGAATATTACGTTTGGCCTTCCAGCTTGGCTTCTCTTGCGTCTGACCATTTGATTTTTCGGTTTGGCTTTATGGCTAGCTCCCCTTTCTCGTTCCAGTGCATTTTACCATTGCTGTTGTTGCAGGATTTCTGGCAAATTGACCAACAAAGCATTAGCAAACACGGGCTCCCGAACCTTGGGGTTGTTTATGCGGCTTCCTAAGTGCAACATTTGCACAATGCTGCCTCGACAGAATGAAAAGGCACGCAGCAGCTAAGGAAATGTTGTATTTTCAGTAAAAGGTTGAAGATTCTAAGTTGGGTCTTGGGGATTAAAATGTTTCCTTGAACAGCTGGCCCCAGGCTGGATTATTGATTCCGACAAAGGGCAGTGGACTCAATTAGTTGGCTGTCATTGATGGTTGGAAACAATCAATCACGGCGTGTGATTTGAGGAAGAGGAATGGCAAGCAGAAACATATCTGAACGGGGTGGGGGACTAAGTTAATTTCTTAACTTCTCTGCTATAATTCGCCAAAGTTGTTCGGCAAGTTTCTGGCTTACTCCCATCGCTCTTCCTGATTTATCCTATTAAATGCTGCCAATAAACAGTCTTAAAGGGAACTCTGGCGCAATATGGAACATAATCTGTACCCACTTGGTAAGGCCGCCCCTTCCGCCGCATAGAATTCGGGTTATACGTTCGCGCGCAACCTCGAATGTCCTGATGATTGCCTTGCTTGACGTCACTCTGCCGACACTTTGATGGCTTAATTATAACCTTTTCCGGCCTCGTCCCTGTATTAATTGTGGCAGCGCCTCGAATATCCTGCCGCTTCTGTTGATTTATCTGAAAGCATGTTTGATTAATCGCCCGAGCCGGGTGCGTCGGTGAATTATTGGTAGGCCCATCGCACACTCGCGCTCGACAGGTGGAGCAATTGATGGCCCCAGAAAGCATCATAATATCTTCCCCCTACGCAAGCCGTCGCCGAGCTCCAACCCCTCCTGGCAGAAGCATGTGGTTGGCGATGGCGGCGACAAAAGCGCCTTTGCCAGGAAATTTGGCAGACAGGCAAAGTTTTCCTCAAGGCTCGCCAGAGAGACAAAAACTTGAGCCTCGGTCCTTGAAATGGCTGCAGCGGCATACCCTGAGCCCCTTATTTTTAGATAAGATCCTGCCGAGACTTCCATTCACACTCCTCGGGAGCTTAGGCCCAAAGACTTTGCCAAGTCCTCAAATTAGAATTTCTCTAATTTTGGCTAACTTGGTAAGGAATGGCATTTCGGGTAGCAGACGCCTAGAATTCTTTTTTGCCAGCAAATGTTTTAAGGGGATTCTTCCATTCAGTGCTTATTACTATTTATCCTTTAGGATGATTCAAATTGGAGTCAAAGGGTGTGAAAAGCTGTGCCAAGAACTCTAGAACAGCTCTATAAGTCTATAATTCCGTTAGAAGCATTTGGCAAATAAATGTAAATTCACTTTTCAGGCTTCTATGTTTTTAGAAACTGTTTTTTATTTTTATGTCTAGTCCAATTTCCTTTATGGTTAGCTAAGCTTGGCTAAATTATAATCACACGCTTGAAGAATACCTGAAAGTGTATGACTGATGAGGAGGGGGCTTCGGGCATTGGGGCGGGAGCTGTTCACCTTGATTGCAGCCGCGGCTGATGTGCAAATCATTTTCTTATTTGCCTTCTCTTTTGGCCAAAGTCATTCAACTCACGCCAGCATTTTAGGGGAAATTCTTTTCTTCTCCTGCTCGTCATCTTCTCCATCAACATCGTCGTGCGACATCGGTTTTGATGGAGCCGTCAAGAGGAGTTCGGTGGAGATTGGGTCTTTTTTTGGGGGGCCCGGTGGTAGGGCTGATGGTGGCATCCCACCCCCATGTATGCCAGTCAAAAATGCAGTCATGCGTAGCACAATTTCTTTCACTTACCCCGCCAAACGCGATGTCTCTGACAGTTAAATATACCGAAAATAGCGTAGCCGGAACCGGAAACATAACTGCTAAAATAAACAGTAGAGGAAAGTGCTCAAGAAACTGCAACGCTATGGGCGGAAGGAAGTCGCTGACTTATGCTGAACACTTTGAATTTAAAATATATTAAAAATCCTCATTTCACATTCTCCGACTCCCATGGCCAATTGACTTTCGAATGGCCGCAAATGAACCGCCTGATTGTCTTCATTGACTGCCAGCCCTTTCTACCGCGACTCCCGACGGAAAGGTGGCAAAGTGCTTCATTCCGCCGATAATCAGCTACATTTATATGCGGCAGCCAGCACCGAGGAGCACCGGCAGCTGCCGACATTTAAAACGAACATAAATTAAATCATAAATTGCAACAATTTCCGGTGAAAGACATTTACTGGAGCAGAGCGCGAAAGGCGGCATTGGAAATGAAGGTTGGGGGAAATCAAAAGGGAAATTATTTTTCAATGGCTGCTAAATAATTATTGTTCCGCCAGGCTCCTGCTTCTGCTCCTCCTCCGACCAATACCAATTCTCTGGGGTATGCCCCGGTCCTGATTTTCAAAATCCAATTAAACGTCAGACTAAAAGTGTCGATGGGCGGGATGGCTGGTTATGACAGCTTGTTTTGGCCGAGGATGGCCGGGATGGCGGACAGCCAAACAGCCACTCCGTCGGGCCATTGTCTAACCCACTCAAAGAGGTGTCGCTTGTCATCCTGCGAACAAAGCCGTAAAAAAAAACTAGCTTGACTCGATGGATTCTCCGCGAAACATTTTGATTTTCAAGCTGCTCTTTTCAGCTATTCTTGGAGTGTCACCGAGGGATATTCGAATCGAGGGATTTTTAGTTTCCGGGAGGAACTTGGATCTTGTAGAGTATCTGTTGGGTTCCCCATCTTTCTAACATGATGACATTCCATAGTTTGAAGTGCCACGGGTATTTTGTGGCCTATTCATTGGCTGAGTGCCTAAATCCATGGCAACCATGGGCCTGTGATAAAGCACAAGCCTTCACACAGAGACACCCAATGGCTGTCAAAGGATTGACCTTGTCCTTACCCTCTTGCCCTTCTCAGCTGGAGCTTGGCCTTATCCGATGCGCTTTGTTTATGTGCTTTGGCTCGGTAAGCGGGTCTCTGATTGCGGAAATTAGCTGGCTTCTAGTCCCTATCTGGCGTGTGCCGTGTTGTTTTCTTTCCACTTGATGAATATGCATGCCAGCCATTGTGGCCCATCTGCCGTTGCAACGTTGGTGGCGCAACTGTCTCACCTTGGTGGAAGCCAGATGGCTGGCGGAGTTTGTTTGGTTTACGGCGCTGCGGTTAGCGGGGGCGGGTGCGGCATTGCGGACTTGCGGTTATTAAAAGTGTCAAAAGCGTGCAAATAACGATGACAGCAACCAGAGCAATTTCAGTTAATGTCTTTCTGGCGCGGGTGAGTAATGCCATCCAGGTGTCAATCCTGTGGCTGGGGCTCGCTTTAAGGACGAGCATCAGATTTAATTGCCTCTAAACATGTGTGTTTTGGCATTTTTGACAAAGATTAAGGGGTTTTTCATGAAAATTCATGTGATAATTACTTATTTTAAACGTTAATTGTAGGGATATTGTATATGACACTAATTTATTCGGTAAAATTATGCACTATCGTTAAGTCTGGATTAAAATGAAAAAAGGTAACCCAAGTTTTCTATTCTAAATTTCATATAACTATAATCTATAACTGCTCTTTAGTATTCTAAAACAAACTCGAGCCCACATAATAATTTCCAAAATGCGACCGACAGCTTGGGAATGAAGGGACCGAACAGATAAATTACTTCAAATGATAGTGAGACAAAGGAGAATATTATTTTATTCAAACTAAATGTCTAGTATCAGCAGCTACGCATATTCAAATACTTTCTTTTTCTTTAATTTAGCAAAGAAGCAAAAATGAACACTACTTAAAAAGGCAGTTATGGTGTCGTTCTGGTATCATTTTCGCTTGGAATCTTTGTTTCTGTTCTGCTGATGGTCTGAAAAAGGTTAATATAGATTGACATTCTGATAATGTTATTATTAAAGCCAAATTTTTAAATGTATTTCCCAGAAAATACTTTTTGTTGCCCGTCCGAAATAAATAAAAAATTTGAAAAACATGTTTAAAAATCGGAAAGGGCCAAGGACCGTCAAGGACGCTGCTGGGCTTATTTCGAATTTGGCTGACACCGCGTGTGTTTTAGAACTCGGAATAGGCTCGAAAATGTGAATAGACTTGGAGAGGCGGGTGGGGAACCCCAGAAGGCCATTGAGAATGGGGGCAGGAAGCGTAGGCTTTTTGCATTCACATTCACATTCCAATTTCAATTCCGTTCTCATATTTGCAACAAATTGAGGTGCCTCCGGGCCCGAAAAGTGGTAAAGAGGTTAAAGCCCTACACAAAGCCCACATGGGTGGGTGAATAGCGAAATTTTCATGCGTCTGACTTTAGTTTTATGGTTCGCTTTAATAGGTCCTGGGAAGTATGTAAAATTAAGTCGGATAAGTGCACAATGGACTCCCGTTGTTAGGCTGCGCCCAGGCAATCAAAAATCGCTACCCAATATCAAAAGGTGCAGTGATATTATAATGAGCTTAAGGCCTTTTCTTTTGTCTCCTTTGCGAGAAATAAATATTTCTGCGAGCCAAAGACTGAGCGAAAATTTTAAGGGCCGGCCCCGGGATGCGGCTGATGAGATGCCTTTGACTGCAGCTTGACAGTGTCGCGGTGGTGCATGTACTCTGCCTCGCTGTACTGCCATCTCCATTCAGCCCGCAGCCACACCCCTCCGTTGGGGAAAATGCAAAAGAAAGCGGCGAAAAGCAGATGCCGTCGTCGCGACCAAGCTGAGTGAGTGATGTGGCAACAATTTTTTATGCGCGTCCAGCAAAAAGCACCTACAGTGCGTATTGGCTAAGTTGTGCAGCCCCAATGAGGCGTAAATAATCCGATCAACTACAAAGGAGCGGAAGAACAATCGGCTTTAAAAATGTCTCTTAAATGTTAGTCATTTTCAAGCTTCTTTAAATAATGCAATTTCCCTGAGTTCCCTGAGTTCATTCCACTAAATGTTGTATGCATCATCTTCAGACTGGCGCTCTGTTTACACAATCTAAAAGCGAGAAATTAAAATCTTAGAGCAGCAAATTGTGCGCATTGATGCGACAGGGCCAGAAGCGGCCAAAAAGGACTAAAACGGATGAGAGGTTCAGGGACCAATTGAAGAGCCCGCACATGAATTGGACTGGCCCGAGGGCTGGTGATTAATGAATGATTTATGCGCTAGAAAGTGTGTCGTAATTATCATATTATGCAAATTGAGGAAACCAGCAGAAAAACTTTATTTTTTGGCTATACAAGGGGGTGGAGAATACAGATTAAGGCATGTCAGTCTGGCTGTGTTTTCAATTAAAATTCGGCACGCTCCATTTGGCCCAAACCATAGAAGCCGGCTGATAAGCGGCAAGCTGGTTTCTTAGCCCTCATAAGTATGCAAGGCCACTGGCTTACTTTGTTTTTCTGCCCAAAGCACCAAGACAGTCAATGTTTTATAATTGCTTTGTTGTAATTAAAACTTTTTGTCAATATTGAGGCAACGGAGAAGGCCTTTTGGTAAATAACATGGCCAAAAAATGTCAATTGTCGAGGGCACAACACGATTAAATAACCTCCACTATTAATATTCATTACTATGTTTTCTCGAAAAAAAGTTTTAAAGATATTCCTTTCAGTAGCACAGCCGTTTTCAAATATATTCAACCTAATAAACTTCCAAACGACATGAACATAAAAAATTTTGGTCTGGGGAGGCGATGAATGGGCGACTTGAATTAGAAATAAATTGGGAAAATGGCAATGCTGGCTCGGAGTTAAAGGGGTGCTTTCTAATTTGTATCCGTATTGTGGTTGAGTGCATGTTGAGAAAGCCAAGCCAGGCCAAACCGAATAGATCGGAACCGAGGAGTCGAGCTCAGTGACTGCGGCACGTACTGGTGGCCAAAAAGCAGTGAGCCGGAACCCGGAGCTGAGCTCGGGGATAGCCTTGACGAATCGCATTATTATGCAAACCGCGGCCCAAACTTTCTCTACTTTTATTTTTCTCTGCCCGCCTTTCATTTCCTATAAATGTTTTTGGCTCTTAAAATAATTTTCATCACGCCCGCTGATTGATTGATTGGTTGATGAATGTCCCCGGCCCGTTCCGACCATTCAATTAAATGAGTGCATTAAGGCTGATGTGCATCAAGGAGTACGGTATTGTAGGTAGATTGCCTGCTCGATTGAATTTGTTTTAATTGTGGTTGTTGGGAGTGCTGAGCTACCAAGCGAAGCAAAATAATTAGCTAGTGAATCAGTAAATCCACCGTGGCGTATGCATGATGGGGGCAATAATGTTCTGCCATCGACAAGACGCGGGGGCGGGTGGGTGGCTCGCAAGCACACGATAAGCCAGAAACAAATGCTTGTTTAGTTTATGGATGACTTTCAAAACAATTGTATGGATTGGCTGCGTCCGCGGGGCGTATACGCGATGTTAAATGGGAATATTATGGATTTATTTGGAACACCTATTGATGGAACGGCTGGGGCGCAGCGGGAGGCGCTTCTTTTCCCCACAGAATACACACCGAAATTCATTCATTAAATCACCGAGGATTTCACTCGTAATGCAGATGAGCCCGAACAACTTGCAACTTAATTTGTATATTTAATTATTTTTCAATTACCATTTTAATTGATTTATAGGACAACATCATTTACCATTCCGCAGCCATTCCGGGCGGGCTCCAACGTGTCATTAATTTCGGTTGGCAAACATCTTCGAGCGCCAGTGTAAATCATTGTCAGTTTAATTGAAAAGATTAAACATTAAAAATATCAATATTTTATTGATTGCCCAGCGGACTTAACTGCATTAATTTTGATGCCTCAACGAAGGCCTGTCTCTGTTTTGTGTGTACTTTTTATTATATCTCTGTAAAAGGTAAATAAAATGTCACCGCAAATGTTTGCCCCGAATGCAAATTAAATCGCCCGGACCAGATAATAAATGATGGTGTGGACCTTAAAGATAAATTTATCATTCCATGGGACCAGAATAGAGTCGGATGGAATCGCAGTCTCATCGATTTTTTACTTTTTTGGGTGTTTGGCTTTGCTCAGTTATTAAAGAGTCGCTTAATCAACAGACCCAGAGCAACCTAATAAATATGTAAGCGTAAAAGCACATTGAAACAAAAGCTTAAAGAGTTGTCGGTCGCTGTGACAGACAAGCAACAAAACACCAACTTGTGAATTATTAAAAATGCTTTTAGAGTTCATCGAGCCGCCAACCGTCGTTGACTAAACGTTGGCCTCCGACCCGATGTCGGGCGTAAGTTAAGTGCAGCTCATACACATACTTTTATAAATACATATGGGTATATATATCCTTATGTTGTTCGCATGGGTTATACTTTTACGCAAACATACGAGCGTGCACGTGGATTTGCGTCTGTGTCAAAGTCTTATTGAAATTTTCATGAGACGGCGGTCCGAGCAGATAATGTGGCATGCCTTTTGATTAGATTTTATGTAAATACTTCCTGGGAAGGAGCCGCCACAGACCGCAGACCGGAAAAATCAAATAAATATATAATCATGCGGTTGGCGCGAAAGTAAGCCGCGCTTTTCAAATTGGTATAAATGCGGCACGCACTGGGACAGTTGCCTCGCCTCGCCGGGGCGCCTGCCCCAAGGGCGTGTATCTGGGACTTTCACTCCGATTGTGCCAGGACTAGGACTGTTTCCTGAAAGCCACAACATGAAGTGAGAGAATATTCATGTTGCTGAAAGACGAATCGCGGCCCCCGAGAAGCACTCGCCCCAACGCCGCGGCCGCCACCTGAATGAAAAGCCTTGGCCAAAGAAGTTTTAAGGTGGCCCGTACTTGGGGAGCTGTGCTGTTTAATTAATTAAAGGTGTTCAAATAAAATACGGCACCGCACTTGGGAAATTTGCCTTTTCCCCCGTTACACACATGTTTTTTCTTTGAGCTTTCGAGTGTGTTTCCTTGCGAGGTGATGTAGTTATGCCAGTTATTTGTGCGTTTTTTATTCGACAACAAAAAGCAAGGCAGTACGGCCAGGTCGGGAGGGGAAAGGTGAGCTGCTTGGCTTAGTATCCCCTGTGAAGTGCTCCTTTGAAGATTTTTGATTGATACCTAATTATATTGTAAACGCGCTCGAATGTGAATAAAAATAACGAGGAATCTCAGCCGTTGACTGAAAGCATTGTGCGTTTATAGATACATTTGTCGTCTAATAACATATTTGATTATTTGTTTGCCTGTAATTGCTTACCTGCGAGCTTCAAACAAATGTTTGCGGCGAGTTTCTTGACTTTCTTTGACCTTTTTGTACTACTGCCACTACACGTTGCACGAGTATGTTCGCTGTTGGTGGCTTTTAACGAGGCTTGCCACAAATATTATGTTTGACATTTCATTTGATTATGCCTGAGTTGCACTCGCAAGTCATAATTGTTGCCAATTTATTTATTGCACAAGAGCAGTTTCGGTTAATTGGTTTATTTCTGGTTTGGGAGAACTCATTTCAACAGTTTTCGGTTTCTTCACGGTTGCACTGCCACACCAACAGGGACAGACTAACTTTTTCACTGGAAAGTTTGCGGTTGCTTTCTTATTCCTGCGCGTAATGAATCGATGAAGATCGAGAGACAATCGATTCGAATTCAATTTGCGTTGACGTTGTCGGCAAAGTTCTTATTGGCTGGGAAATTGTCACTTGAACTTTTGCGGGAATTTCTCGACCTGGAGCCTGCCGCCTGGCGCTGATGTTGATGCTGATTCCTCCGCTACTGCTAATGCCGCATCATCATTATCGTCATCCTCGTTGTCAGAGCCACGAGAAATGGAGCCACGGCAGCTTCCGACGTTCGCGTCCACACCCAGCGACGGTTCAACGGAATTAACGGAACTAAGTTCAACTAACGGGAAGCGAAGCCTTCAGACGCCTTCAGTCGCCTCTCGGTGCTCGGCTCTTGGCACTCGGCCTTCCGAATCGAGGAGCGACGCCTATTCGCCGTCGGTAAAGCAGTGCGGCGCTCTCTTAGGCCCTCTCTCTTAGTTGCCAAACTGTTGATTCTGCTCGCAGCGCGACACGCCATTAAACTCTTGCGAAGCCGCCAAAATGGTTGAAGCCTGTAATGGCTTCCAATCACTTAAGGAAATAAGATATATTTATTTATGTCTGACTTTTTTAAGAATTTGAATGACATTAAAACACAATCAAATACCTTGATATTTTAAAAATATTTTTAATACTTTTATTTTTTACATTTGGGAATTGCCGATACACAAATATGTATTAATAAATATTTTAAATTTTCAACTTATTGTCCAATTGTCTTTAAAATTTATGTCGAAATTCATTGAATTTCGGTTCAAGGCATAGACCATTTATTTTTACATACTTTTAAAAGTTCTAGATTTAGTTAACTAAGAAAGGGCCCGGGATTGACAAGGCATAGACAAGATCCGCCATTTTGAAGTCGCCATTTTGAATTTTTGAAAAAATTAAGGCTTATAATCATTAATAAAATATTAATAAATAAAAGCTCTTTAATATTCACACAATCGATTTTTAAATATTGATCGATTTACGACCGAAATGAGAAGAAGGTTCGCTTAGGTCTTTTAGATTTTAATTTTTGGGTTTATCCACGGTGTGTTTTCCCATTAATTAAAATAATTTGTCCATTCAGATGAACAAGTCTTTTTTGCCCTAGTCTTATAACGAAGTTTTTCATATTTTTATAGAACACTCAAGTTTCAATTATTTCTGTATTCATATATTCATTTTTTGTTAAAGTTTATGCAGCTGAACTTGATTTAAAAAAAAGCCAAAAGTTCCAGTATTCATTTCCATAAATTATTGTGTTGCAACTTAGAAGACCCAACCGGCAAGCCCTATTTTTCGTTCAAAAGAAACATTTCTGCACAAAAACTCCAGTTCATTATTTGTTTTTGTGAGATTTCATATTTTGTTCTTTAAATGTATTAGGCTTGGGTGATAAAAACCTCTTGTATCAGAGGAAGCTGCAAAAGTGACAATCCACATCAGACACTCATGTGTGAAGGACCTGCAGTCAGTCGTGTGTTGTTGTCAGAATGTTCCACTTTATTTGCCCCTAGGTTACAACAATATTTGTTTGTTGAGGCTACTGCTCAAATTATTGCCATGGTGATTCTGAAAACTCTATTATCCTAGAGAGTCAGCCTGGAAAGATGAAAAGTTCTGCCCAGCTAATGTGAGCTGCCACCTTGTTTGTCCCATTTCATCAGCCGGATATAGTCCAGGTCCCACCACTGGTCGCTGTCAATTAAAGTTTCAGCAGTTGCATGCCACATCAAATTATCCAACACACGCATATACATCGACAACAGTGACAAAAAGCAAATGATATGGAGAGTCCTGGTCCCACTGCGGTTTTTGAGGGGAAAGGAAAACCCATCCCATTGCATTTTTTCTTAAAGCTTGAATGCTTTTATTTATGTCCTGATACATTTTCTCATTTCCTCCAATTTGGCAGGATTCTTGGTCTCCTTACTCTCCCCAACTTACTTCGAAAGCAATAACTTTTCATATTTTAATAAATAAGGTATCTCAAAGGACAAATAAAATAATCCTTTGTGGCGTTCCATGGAAAACTAAATTATTGTCCTCAATTGATTTAAACATTTTCCTTAATTTCATCCTACGGGCCATGAATAATTTATGTGGCTTTGTACTTCAAGTAACCATCCCCACGAATATGATTTATTTCCGAGATGAAAAAATAGAAAATGGAAAAGTAGCAAATTACAATGGAACGGATCGATAGTTGGCCAATGCACAGCGTTTATACGAGTATGCATATGCATTCTTTATCCCCGGCCCCGTCCGAATGCATGAATTCGGTATCTTGTGTCTGTTTTATTGTTGCTGGGTCCCGATTGTGTTTGTTGTTTGTTTATGGCACAAATGAATTGGCATCTTTCGAATACTTTCGGTGTGCCAGCCCTGCGGAGGATTTCCCTCGCACCAAGCCGCTGCCCCCAACCCACAGCCCACAGCCCCCTTGCGATTCCCTGTATCCTTTTGTCCCATTTATCCTCCAGGATGCTCTTTTTCACTGCATAATCGCCGCAGAGTTGGTTGCCTGCTTGTTTGCTGTTTTGTGTTTTGGGCTGCCTCGCTGTTAGCCTGCGAGGGTTCTGGCTATGCATTGAACCAGAAATATGTAGATATGCCAATGAGTTTCTTTCGCTTTGCCCCTTTGTGTGCTTTGCGCCTAAAAGTGTGCCACACAACTGCCTGTCAGCAGCTCTTGGCCCGTAACTTTCTCCGCCCGAGGGATAATGGGTCAAAGTCATGATGGCAAACCGAACTGTTGGCCTATTCCATTATTTAACTCCTTCCGCTTACCAGCTACAAATAAACTTGTTGGGCTCACTTAGCCACCATAATCAATGTTCTGCTTTTTATTGATTTTTCGACTCTGCTCACTAACCTTTCCCAACAATTTTCCCCGGAAACTTAAGCTGACCCGAGCTCTGGATGTGCAAAGGTCAACTGTCTTTTGAAAGGTCAGCTGTCAACTGCCAACCTGCGGGTTGGAATTTTAAATTATCCAAGAAATTAATTACTTTAACAATTCCGATGGCTTTTGTGGATATTGCAAGGCAGGTTGTACTTGTCAATAGTATCAATCCCAGATCCGAGAACCGCTTTTAAGGGAATCTCTTTAGCCGTGAGAGCCCGGGGCGCGAGTGAGTGACAAACAAATAGAGGGATTCCGATGCAAACAAATCCTGCTTCTCTTGTTAAGTGGAAGCAACGGAATCCGCTTTCGTGGCTGCGGAATCTCATAAAAGATTGGCCACAAAGATGTTGACCTCCCAGCGGCGGCGCCCTTTAATTATGCGAACAGGGATTTCTTTCTTTTGGCTTCTTTGTGCGTCTTGTTTGGGGCGGAGATGCTGGATTTGATGGCAGTGGGCCAAAGGAATTCCATTTGGCCTCGATGCAATAAAACAATTTAATTAAATTTTATGTGAGCCAAGTGAAAGTAAATGAAAGCAAATAAACCACAATAAACTCGTAGCAGATGGCACATGTTCCGGGTGCCCCAGTCCCCTGGATCCAGCCCGTATCTCCATGTGGCAATTATGAGCTTAATGGTGTGTCCAAGTCCGTCTTCTTGACTTTCGCCCTGTGCCCACTCCCCTCCGCCCGTGCTCCCCGCATTTTCAATTTGCCACAAACTGTCACACATCATCGGAGCAGTAGAGGGAGCTCCCAGCCTAGATCCGCTCCCGACCTATTCATTTGGTCACTTAAAACTTTGGCTTTAAGCAACTGTTTGCCAAATATTTCATTCTACTTCCTCAGTTCCTGTGTGTTTGTGATTTATGCATGTGTTTAAAATGCTTAGTCTGTGCATAAATCGTTGGCAAAGTTCCGGCCTCGGTTGCTCCTTCTTTCGGCTTCCTGCCCCATCTTAGCCTGTCCCAGCTAGTTTGCCTAGGTCATCCATCCGGTGCTCTTCCCATTTCGGGCTCATTGACCACTTTTGTGTTTGTGTTTATGTTCTGGCCTAGAAAATTCCATTGTTTGCTGATTGAAATTGACTTTCAAGAGGCGCCTAGGCGACGACCCCCGCTGAAGCCAATAAGAAATGAGGGTAGAAATGAGTTTTCTGGGATATTGAATGGATCGAAAGAAGGCCGTGTGATTCATAATCGAAATCATTCAGCTGTTTGAGTTACTCCCCACCATACATTATAATAAGCAAGGGAATGCTTAGTATGCTGAAACACAAATGTGCTTGGGTGCTCATTTCCCCAAAAGAATTATACAAATGGCATTGCAATAACCCTTAAATATTAAACAATTTTTTAGTCCCTCGTGCGATTTACTAGCCATCAATGCTCTTAATAACCTCACTCATTCGTCATCACGCTTTTATGTTGATTTACCTTCATATTATGCCGAGTACGACTATGGCCAATTAATCTTCAGGTTCAGCACACCCAGAATGGAATCTATCCAGGGGATATCTGTCCATTGACAAGGACTAGGCTTATGCAAATGCAAGACTTCGACCTCAATTAGTTGTAAATACAAGCACTCTTGACCAATTCTCCTCCATGATTATGGCAGAATAACAAGTATACGCCAGGTGTGCTTGGAATGGCTAGAATGGATGTATCCTAGCTAACATTCGTAAGACGTTTTTGTGTCGAGGGTGCTTAGGGTTTATTCGCAAACAAAGCCAATTAGCAAAGCCAGTGGCAACAGGAAGCACATGAAGTTCAGAGTGGGAAGGACTTTGCTTCCGTCTCCTGGTGACTAATCTGTGTTTCGATGAAAATGAGTTTCGCAATCACGTAGCTGGACAATGGAATGGGATATCAATGAAAGTGAAAAAGACATTTTTTAGATATAGATGTGGATAGTTCAATAGATAAAACTATTTCTAAAGAAAAGGTAAACATTTTCTTAGATAGTCACATAAAGCGAGTAGGTTTCATGGTGTAGGTTTGATTTCTTAATCCATCTTCCATATCGTATCATGAAAAAAATGAACATTAACATTTTTTAATATAATTGATGTATGAACAAGGTAAGTGATGTACTGGGTTTCACCTAGTCGATATCTTAAGCTCAGTTGATTTGTACAGAAAAAGATTTGTTAAAATTTTGGACACACTATTTAAAACCTCAAAATAGCGTCCATCTTCTGAACTTGTATCAAAAATATAAAATGAAAATTTATAATCATGCATTAACCATAAATAGAAACAATAAGCACCATGAAATTTCACTAGCCTAACTTCATTGGCCACACTTTTCGATTGTAATATAAAGATTACTAATGTTATTATCAAGCTTATTATTCCCAAATCCCTATAGCTATGAATATCTTCCTGGTGAGCTTATGCATCGTCACTATATTGCTGCTTGTTTGCAGTTTTTCGGTTGAAGCCGCACCCGGAAAGTGTAAGGCACCGCGGAAATGGAACAAAAGGCTTAAGAGGTGCGTTAAGTACAGACGCGCAAAGACAACGGCTGCTGCCGGAGGTTCAACAGCAGCGGGAGGAGATTCAACGGCGGCGGCAACGACGGCGGCTCCGGCCTAAAAGTAACCTGGCTAATGACCTTTAAGGCTAATAAAGATGGGGAAAAGTGTTCCACCTAAGCAGGGAAAGGGGATTTCGTCTTTGGTCTCGGTCTTTTGATTGTGTCTTGGGCGCCCTCTCTGATGGCTTAAAGGAGGAATCCTTATTTTCGAATGCACTTTCCACACATGGGAAAGCTTCAAGGGTGGCGGAGATATGCAATTGCAATCGGAGCGTCTGACTATTAGCTGCCTTCGCATGTGTGAAGGAGATGGTGAAAGTGCCAACCCACTCCCTCCTTGAATCCCAGGAGTAAAATGGTTTCGCTCCTTGCTGGCACTCAAAGGTGGCTCAGGGCATTTGTAATGATTGAATTTGAATTGCCGGGCAAAAGGATGCAACAGCATCCCCGGCTAGACATTCGTGTGAAACTCGAGGATTCTCTTGCCGGAATCTTTGGTTCCAAGCTGCTTCCCTGGTCCGGCATCCGTTCGGCTCTGCCTTTTAGCATCACTGCCTTGGCGAAAAACATTTTATTTGAAAGAGCTAAAACCCTCTGGAATAAATAAAAACACATGCCAACGATGTGCACTTCAAAGGGTCCTTCTAAGAATGTAATATGCCCTTTAAAAGGATATATTTTGTATAGCATTCCTTAAAAGCATTGTTCATGTTGACCTTTTTTAAAATTTCTTTAAAAAGCAATCTACAAGTTGCTTTCTTACCCCAAAAGTTGAGAGGTTTGCCAAAAATAATCTGTGTAACTAAAATATCTGTTTCAAACAAGTAGAAGTTCTAGGTCGTAGCCTAAGTTATATATTTTATTATTTTTTTTTAAATCAAATTAATCATTAAACCAAATTATACATGTTCCAGATAACTCAAAATTAATTATATTATCAGTAAAAACTCTTTCTTCTTAGTAGTCCCTTTTTCATAGAGCCATCTTTCAGCCAAAAATTTATTTTTCGTTCTGGGTTTAGCTGTCAAAATTGAATAAAATCATCTCAAATGTTACCCATCGATCTCAACAATGAGACCGCCTATTCCGTTGTGGTCTTCGGGGCCTCCGGGAAACTGGCCAAGCAGAAGATTTTCCCGACGCTCTGGAGTCTTTTTCGGGAAAACCGGCTGCCGCAGGGCACTCGGATATATACGTTTTGCAGGACGCCTCTGCAGACGAAGTCCTACCGGCTGCAGGTGATTCCGTATATGAACC
Source organism: Drosophila monieri (assembly GCA_035047585.1). NCBI lineage: Eukaryota > Metazoa > Arthropoda > Insecta > Diptera > Drosophilidae > Drosophila > Drosophila monieri. The sequence continues at coordinate 12,379,510 of JAWNPJ010000027.1, forward strand.
TGGACAAGAACCGCGACCCTCCGAAGTATAACAGCTTCTGGATGAACGTGCACTGCGTCCAGGGGGAGTACGACAAGCCCGAGTGCTACGAGTGCCTGGCCAAGCTGATGGCCACCCACGAGGTGAAGCACAATCAGACCGTGGCGAACCGGATCTTCTACTTGGCCGTGCCGCTTGCAGTCTTCGACCAGGTGACCCTCAATACCAGCCGAAAGTGCAGCTCTACCACGGGCTGGAACCGGATCGTGGTGGAGAAGCCCTTTGCCCGGGACGACCAGAATTTCCGATCGTTCCAGTTGGCGCTCTGCCACTGTTACAAGGAGTCGCAGATATTTTTGATGGACCATCTGATGAGCAAGCAAGTGTTGCAGAACTTTCTCGCCCTGCGGTACTCCAACCACTTGTGGGGCGAGACCCTCAACAACCGTCATGTGGCGGCCGTGATGATTACGGTGAAGAGTGCGGATCCGGTGCCGGCCAGCCGAGCGGACTACTTCAACCAGTTTGGCATAATTCGCGACGTGATGTCCAACCACATGGTGCAGATGATGGCCATGCTGACGATGGACCAACCGTACTCCAACAATCCCGAGGACCTGCGCATCGAGCGCATGAAGGTTCTGCGCGACATCCTGACCCCTAATATGGGCGATGTGATCATAGCCCAGTACAAGAACAATGGAGTTGAGACGGACCCGGATAAGTGCGGTTACACGGAGCACTCGTACGTGCCCAAGGACTCCTTTACACCCACCTTTGCCATGGTCGTACTGCAAATGAAGACGCGCCGCTGGACGGGAGTACCCTTCATCCTGCGAGCCGGCCGGGCCCTTAACGACACAAAGGTTGAAGTGAGGGTCCAGTACAAGGCCGCCGACTGCGACTCGTTCAACAGCGACAGCTCGGATGTGCGCAACGAGCTGGTCCTGCGCCTGCATCCCTTCGAGGAGGTCTTCATGCGAATGCGCCTCAAGCGGCCCGGCGAGGATCTTTGCTTGCGGGAGGCGGAGCTGAACCTGCGGGTCGACGATCGGGGGCCCCGTGTTCCGACCGGCCTTGCTAGCCTGCTGCTCGAGGTGTTCTCCGGCAACCAGGCGCTTTTCATGCGCACCGACGAGCAGTGCGAGATCTGGCGTATCTTCTCGCCCATCCTCTCTATCATCGACAATGACCGCCCCAGGCCGCTCTTCTACGGGTTCGGTACCCGCGGCCCTATCGCTGCCTACCACAAGGCGGAGCGCGCGGGGTTCCTCTTTTTTGCCTCCGATGAGTGGCACCAGAGCGTGGATACCCTGGCGTACACGGTGCAGAAGAGCAAGCTACTCATTGGGCCGCACACCGGCTTCAAGCCGTTACGATCGATCAAGTCCAGGAAGCCATCGAAACGGGAGACTGGCGGAGAGGACTAATAAAGTCAAAAACGAAAGTTTTTTAATTAAACCAGTGCAACTGCCTGCTGCTCCAGTTGGCCTCCTTGGTGCCTTCTTGGTTCGACAAAGTCGAGCCCATCAACACATTTTCGTTGTTGTGAACTGCAGTTTGTCGGCGGTGTGGTTGTTGACCCGGTCGGGTATAAGTGATACGCATGATTTGGCCATTGTCCCTCGGCTGCACTGGAGGCCCCAAAGAGTCCATCGATGGAAGCTTGTGGATACTCTTCGGTTGAATGACTGACGGATTCTGGATGAATCCACTAAATTTGTGAATAATCTTTCGTACAATGGGGTCAATCTCTGAACAAAATAATACATAAATTAAAGCGAAGATGGAGGGATTTACTTACCATAAAGTTGTAGCATCTTCTTAGATCCATTCTTTCAATTAAATGCTTTTTGTATAGTTATTTTTCTAAAGTTTGCCAAGAAAAAGCTATCCTGCATGCCTCAAATTTCGATATGCTAGGCTCAACTTACTTTCAACTTAGTGTATTAACTAGTCCTGGTCGCAGGCAGCTGGTCAGTTGTTTGTTGTTTATTTCTGTTCAACTGGCAAGTTGCCCGGTTCAGCAAAAGTTTCCAATAACTGTAGTATAGTAGTTGATGAAAAAAGTACACATATAGATATACAGCCCCCGGCGATTGGAAGGGGGAGTTTCCAATAGTGAGCAAAGTTACTTTGATTTCTTAAGCGCAACTTTGGCCAAGAAACTTTGAACTGCTCAATCACCAGTCTTTGACTTCTTGTTTACCCCGTAAACTTTGATGTGGTCACTAGCTTAGTCCGATGATGACTCCGCCCTGATTTGGCCAGTTCTCAGAGCCCACTAAATAATTGTAAACTCATAACGATCGACAAGACATTAGTTGTTCAATTAGTTTTGTAACTTAAACAGGATAAGCAGGATTGACTACGATATCTCTTTCAATTAAAGGCTTCATCATATATTTTTCTTTTATTCTATGAGATTGAAATTTTAAATATTTACTTGGGATGAATACAATCTAATTACCTAATTCACAAAATGGCCATGAACACTGCATTGTTATCCCATGCTGGCGTTTGCTCAAAAGATTTCCATGGCACGCAATCCGGAAAATATTCCGAGACCACTTCCCCATCTTGAATTTCCCTTTTCCTTGTTGATTTTCCATGGCCTTTGTAGCTCTGTAGCTGGATGGGCTACAGCCCCACTCCACACCACCCACGCATATGCTTTGTGTTGTTTTCTTTCCCTGCCGCTTGTTTTCCTCGCTTTTTGCTGGCTCTGCTCCATTCGGCAGCCAAAAAGCCAAATAAAAAGATTTTCCGCCCCCGCAAGATTCCAGCGCAGCGTGTCTGGGCTATGAAAATCATTAAAAACAATATTGTCGCTTTCAATTGAGATTGCCTTCGGAGTTTATTTATTTTATTTGCCGTTCTGCTGCCTGGGGCGTTTCTTTCATATGACACTTCTCCTGCCTGTTGTTCCGGGAGGATGTATGTGATTGCCCATTTAATTCTCAATAAACATAAACGGCACAAACGCAAACCGATTAAATCATTTTTAAGGTGCTTTCAAAACAACAAAAAAGCCATAAATGCCTTAAAGAGTCAATAATGATTATGAGTTTGGATAATCTCCCTGAGATTATTTTTTGGATTTGGCTATTTTTGAGGACAGGATTAATCTTTTCAATTACCTCAGAGGCAATCGTAACCTGGTTAGTTCGACTTAGGTAACCGTAGCGTAACCCAGGCTGTATCTAATCGACCCTAACCGAGACTCGGGGCGAGACCAATCTTGGTGAATCTCAGTCATGCCGCCCAATGTCAGTTCAAATCCGAGATCTCTCGCATCCCGCTCCCCAAATCCCCCACTCATCCCTGCTCCTCTGTACACATATATGACTTGCATCCTTCTATGTCCCTTTCGGGTTCGGACTCTACCATTTCACTTTTTAATATCCCACAAACTGGGGACCAAGCAAACATGCCTTCCACCGGGAAGAGAGCGCGCAGAGGAAGCGGGCGAGCCGGGCAATAAAAAACGAGTCCTGGCTACACACCTAGTGGCAAAAAGGATTTCGTGTTTGGAAACCGTAAAGTGAAATTAAAATGGTTGGGCCAGCGCTGAGCTGGCCAAAGCTCTCCTCCGCAACAAGGATCTTCGCAGGGAATGGTTGTGGGGATGGCGAAGCAAATGGCCAGCGCGCTTACAAAACACGGGCAATCAAAAAATTGTAGTTAGTTGGCCATCGACTCATCCTTCGACACGATTCATACTCCAGCTCCTCCTCCCTCTGGGTCCTGTTCCCTGTCTTCCGTATGTCGGGTACGCTATCTTTACGGCTATTGCCAGTGGTTCTGCTGTTCCTAACCAAGTTACAGCCACCTACAACGACCGATTACAGCCCGTGACACTCTACACAAGTTGTGGGCCAACATTTTGCGGTCTGGACTGGAAGCGAAGCAAAGGAAGATTCCCTGGTCAACATTTCAAATTGCTTAATTTAAAAGTGACTGGCAAAAAAGGAGCAACACTCGCAAAAGAGCAGATATATGCGACTGTACACCGACTACTATCTGGTGGGAGGGCTCGGGACCTGGTGTCGGGGAGTGTGAAAAAATAGTTGGCTAAATGCTGACCAGTTCGGTAGTTGAGGTCTGTGGCTTCGGAGGTGTTTTCTGGCCATGGTGTGGACTTGGTCCCTGGTCACTAGCACGGGTCTCTAACAGATCCTGGCATCAACAGCAACAAGCTCGTAATCAAAGCAAACGAATTGGGCAGATTTTCAACGCCTGCCCCACCGAGGACGGTGCGAGGCAGCCCTCGAAATATGTTTCTCTAACACGAAATGGAAAGAGTTTAGTCGGAATCCGGCTCTGGGGGTGTGAAAAATGGGATTAGTGTCGTTGGATAGAGTGAAGTGATAGTGATGTGGCAGTTTCGATTGAGAATGAGAACGGTATGAAAAGTAACAAGAAATGAGGCGAGTTTTTGTGGAAAAACAAGTTTAAGATCTTTGATGGGCTTAGTCAAACAAGAATGAATTCGGAAAATACTCGTTGTTTGCTTAACTTTAGTGTAGTTTGAAAGTTGGTACACTGAAAGTTGCCTAAAAAATTATCTAAAAAACAAATGTTATGACCCAGTTTTATGGTAAAATTAAAATGAACCTTGAATAATAAAATTAAGATTATTATCACCCAAGCAAATTAATTTGGCTTTGTACAAGTACCGGGTTTTACCATTTTTTTAGGAGTTTCGGGTGCAAAAAGTTCAGAAATTTCATATAAATACTTGTACGCTTTTCGTCCCTTAAATTAAAATTTTCCTCATTCTGTGCAGCCTGAAAATTAAAAGTTGTAAAGGGTAATGGGTATAGAAGCTTGTCGAAGCCAAAAACATATATTGCCAAGTAATTGCTTGTTTGTGTTGGCCAATTTTGCGTTGGGGGCGTCTTTCTAAGAACCTTTTTGTATTTCATTGCTTTCTGCGGGGCTTCAACTTAAAGAGTTTAAAGGTTAGCTCGGTTTTCAGTGCTCCGCCGTCCTCTCTTCCTGTGGCACGTAAAAATGCGGTTTATAGTCCTTGTGCACTCGCGGTGGCATCTTGGCTCCTCGTTCCACTCTCATCAGCGCGGTGGAAATTGCAATAGAAGGATCTGGTGATGTGTCTGCAAAGCACATGGAAAAAAGTGTAAAATGTTTGTATTCCTGCGACGAAGTGCACATTTAATATTTTAGTTACTTGGGACATTGTCAAGTTTGTTAGTCTGTTGACGGGGCTTCCTTTGTAATCTAAATTAATGCTGCCAGGATTAGGAGAAGAAGACCGCCTGCGTTTCTCAGTGCATCACACAATAGCCTCATGCACGTCTTCAGCTCCTGACATTGCCGTGGTCATGGTGGATGCCTCTATGAAAGTGAGTCCTGTGTTTCCTTCGTATTTTTGTTGGTGCTAAAACGTGTCATTTGATGCGTAGGGACGCTGTAATATGAGCTAGGTGCTGGCATTTTTCTTCTGATCTCAGTTGACTTTTTATGCGCTCGTTCAGTGAGTAAGCTGCCGACATCTTTCCAAAAAAATGAAAACAGGGAAAAAAAGTTGAAAAGTTTCCCCTCAGTGCATCAGCATGCAAATGGTCTGTGCTTTACGACGAGTTCCTCCTTCATGAATATTTATGTCCAAAATGCTTTTCGGAATGTTTTAATAATTTAATAATTTCGCTTAATAGTAAGCACCTAGAAATGGGTCCCAGGAGTACTACTTAGAAGTTAGGAACGCTTTACGATTAAACAATTTATTTTGATAAAATTTAAGAATTAATGCTTTTTATGGTGACATCACAAAGATTAATTGTTTGCAAACTATTTCGTCTTGAAGCCATTCAATTAAATAGCAATAATGCCTAACAAAGATAAGAAACCCAAATACAATTTTAGCGGCAGAGGGACTGCCCTTTTTGACTTTATTTTTCTTTCCATTCATGCATTTTATGGCTGGATTTTATAGCCACATTTACGTCATCTGCCACGGGCTCGTGCTGGGGCTTCATCTCCAGAATCTAATTCTTACTCTGACCCATTAAAAATGACGCCGGAGAAATCTCGATTGTCGAGTCATCTCCGTTTGATGTGGGCTCTTTGGCCGAGTGCGGTTCGGCCCCACTCGATTATCCGTTTTCGCAAACAAGTATTATACGGCAATTCGTCATTTATTTCCGGATCGTAAATACGTTTTTATGTTGCACATCGAGGATATTTATTTGTTTTGCGCCTTCGGTTATCATAAACAGGAAGCGGGAGTTGGCCCAGGATCTTGGATCGCAGCTGCCTCACCTATTAATATTGGCCGGAGGTGTATGAGCTTGTTGAGTTATGGCCAAAGGGCGCGGTAATTCAGTCGTGGGTCTATTTCGGTCCGATGCTCCACCTCGAGGGTGTATTATAATTTCAAAATAGTTCTTCACGCCACAGTTCGTTGAGCATTTTCATAATGGCAATTTGGCTGTGCGAATCCCGGAGCGGGTCCTCGGAGGACGGAGGAGGCAGGATTGTGCGGTTAACCCGACTTTAGTTATGGCTGCATTATAAATTTCAAATGCAAACCGAGACACTTGGTTGCTGAACCTGCCCAGTAACCGAGCCCATTTGTCAGTGCTACGTTCTCCTCGCGCTCCTTGGCATACGTTGCGGTTTATGGACAAGGCAATCTCCTTTGTCGCGTCGAGATCCTCCTCCTCTCCGGGCTTCCGGCGCGACAATCGTCTGGGATGCATTACGCTAATAATCAGAACCGTGTGAGTTATGAGATGCTAACTGGATATATTCGTCCTGGCGGGACGCCTTATAGCCTTATTTCTTATTTCCATTATTTCCAAATAAAATGGTTTTCTCTGAAAGAATTATTTGTTCTGGGTACTTAGTAATGATACTTTTTAGCTGTCAGATTAAGTAACGGGTGTTCGTGGTACGGATATTCAATAACTGGAAACATTCTATATATTTCGATGATTAGAAGATTTACTTTAAGCAGGTAATGGTGTGGGTTAACCTATACTGGCCATTGTAACATTCTTACGCTTCTTCTTTTGCACCCTGCTCGCCGTATCCTGTATCCTTTCTACTTTCCGTTAGCTGACAGTGTTCAACGTTGACTTTTTGGCACACTTCCGCTTGCCTTGAAGCGGAAGTTGACCAAACGCTCAAAGATTGCCCTGCCCGTATGCCTGTGTGTGTTTGCGTATGACAGGAACTTCCGTGGCGTGCCCTGGGCCAAGGGTCCTCATTATCGGTTCCCCAGCCCCTTTCCCTCCCCGGCTAAGCTTCTCATCTGCTTAGCATATTTGCCTTTGACAGTATGTGAGCTTATCAATGACCTCTCCGGATTGTGACTTCCAAATCTTGACGCACATAAAGGTGCAGCAGCGTATCGTGTACGTGCACATATTCGCTTAAATGTGGTGTCCTCGATTTGGGGAATTTCGCATCCACTCGACCTGAAACGAAGCGGCCATAAAAGATGATGATGACCACATCAATTTGGTTTCTCCTTCACTTTCCACTCCACTTAATTAGTGGTCGGGTGGGCTCATTTTTATACCCTTGCAGAGGGTTTTATAATTTTGATCAAATGCATGCAACGCAGTGAAGGTCTCCATCTCCGACCCTATAAAGTATATATATTCATGATCAGGATCACATCATGAGTTGATATAGGCATGTCTATCTGTTTCTAGCCAAACTTTCAAACTTTAATATATAAGACATCAGTGTATAAATCAAAATAAAAGCCGGGATCGGTCGACTATATCCTATAGCTTATAGCTGATATACCATGATTGTTCGGAAATCCCATAACTTTGGTGTTTTTCAAGTTAGAGGGCTGGGACTTTATATGGATTCTACTTTGGGCAAATCTCATTTCCCAAATTTCATAAGGACGGCCGACTATATCCTATAGCTGCCATATAACAATAACGATCGGAAATGAGAAAAACTTTTCTTATTTATTAAATACTTATGGCTGTTTCCAACATTTTTATTAGAAAATTTATTTAATAGTGAAATTTGTTTAAGGATCGGCCCGTTATATGCTATCCGATACATATCTCATAATATAAGCTCCCACTTAACTTCAGGGTATATCAACTTCGGCCCGTCCGAAGTTAGTTTTTCTTCCTTGTTTTTCCTCTCGTAGGCGAAAGCTTAATAGCGAACATAGTTTGCATGCCAGTGGGAAATATCCTTGAGTTGATACCCAGCATAATTTTTGTATAACATTTTCGACTTCCTTTCCGCAACTCGACTTTTATAAACCGCTTTCCTTAAAAAAATAATGGGTATAATAATGGTTTTAAACAATTTATTTTAACAGTTTCGACCGCAAGTGAAGTTTCAAAACGGCCTTCTAAGCCAGGGGATTTCTAATTTGAGCTTAGCTCTGACATTGAGCTGAATATGAGAGTATTAAATATTTTCGTAATTTTGCTAAGCTCTTATTTTCCACAAACTAAGCCATGTGATTACGTACTTTGGGATTATTAACACATTTTCCAGATAAATTCCCCAGCATAGGGCAAACTTTATTTAATCTAGGAATAAAGTTGCCAAATTTATCATCTCTTTGGGCTTAAATAAGTTTGCATAAATCAGAACTAAAAGTGCTGTGTATGATCCGCACATATTAACATGTCTCAGTCGTAAATTCTCTGGACAAAGCCAAATATATAAAAATCCTGGGCATGTTCGTCTGTGACCCGGCTCCGAGGCCAAAAGTCGAATGGAAAAATCCCCAAAAGTCCAGACGGTCTGGCAAAAGGACCCGAAGACACTGAAGACCGAAGGGTTTTACTTTGTTGGTGGGTTTGTTGGCTCTGGCGCCATGCGAATTCCAGCCGGGGGCCACTGAAAGGGAAATCATTCCTGATTTGGTCTGTCCTGGCTAAGAGAGCGGTTAACGTCTAAGCCTGCCAATTTGGTTTATTGTGTGTGAGGAAAGTTTGCTCGATTTGCGGTCGTCTCGTTTTTGTTGCATTGCTGCAGAATTCGGAGGACATCTTGACGTTCCAGGCCCTGGAGCTAATTCGGCAGCAGGTGCGGCCTTCATTTAATTGCATTGGCTGCCGCAGGGGCTGCTGCATTCTGGAATTATTTTACGCATTATTATTTAACTAACAAGTAACTAGAAAAGTTGTAATACTTCGGCTAACTTTTGTCCTTAAATTGTTTGCTGCGCGCACCGAGCAAAGGACAAAGCGCCGACGATAACTGCCGCAGGGTAAGTGGCAGGACGAAAGGCAGCCGAGCAAGGGCAGAAGTAGGAGCGGACAAAAAGTATGTTTAAATTAAATAAGATAAAATCTCATAAAAATGAAAATAGTTTGCCGTCGTGTGGTGGCTTTTTCCGAGGCTCTCAGCTCCCGGTGGCCTGGAAAGGCTTGAATCAAAAATTTATCTCATTAAATCCGCGTCTCTTTGAAACATTTTTGGGCGATCTCGGCTCCTTTGACATTTGCTTAATATGCAAAAATAATTTTCTTAACTCATTTCCATTTTACAATCAGTGTGACTCGAATACATTAATCAAAGAACAGCAAACATAGCTCAGTCTCTGATTTATGCTTGTTTCCCCTTCAAGATTTTCTTTAAATTAATTCAGTTTGGCATTTGACGAAAAAGAATAATGAGGTGTATTTCATATTTTCTAGTATTTTGCACATACACTCTATGGCTTGCAGGGCTTGTTCTCTCGCATTCCTGCCACAAAAGCTTTCATCTGCGCTTGGCTGCGTTTCAATTAATTCACATTCGCCTGCAAATCGCATTAGCAGCTACCAGAGCAATGGCAAACGATTTTCCCGCATTCAAATAGGCAGCTAAAAACAAATTGGCCAACATTTTCCCGCTCGCTCATTCATTGCCCGGGAAGAGATTTGCAGCCAGGATAAATCCGCCAACAATTTGGTCCTGGCTGGAGGAGCTACCTCGAAATGTTCGAAGCTAAATGGAAAAGTGCAGGATATGTGACAATTTGCATTTTTATGCAAACTATTTCAGCTCAATTATGGGCCGACCTGGAGGTAGGGCTCATACGAGTCCCGTGGTACAGCCCAGAGCCTTCCCCTGGAAATGATGTCTTTTGCAGCTGCATTTACGTTTCATTTGGAGACGGGTGCGTGAGAACTAATAATGGTACTAGTATGGGCGTGAGAGGCGAATATAATTCTTAATGATAGTTGTTTTTCAGTTTTGGCTACCTATCTGGATTCACCTGTCCGTTTTAATTTTTTGTAGCTGAATTGCATCAAGCTAATCTCTAGATTGTAGAGAACAGTTCCGTTCATTAACAAAATAAGCCAACTATTATATTAAATTAAGACTCCTCTGAATATAAATTGCATTTTATAATTTAAATAATTATGTAGTTATAATTAAAATTGTATTATTAAACTAGTTTATCAACAAGCCACAGTCTATCTACAAGTCTATCTACAAATCAAATAATAATTGTAAAATTTAATAAGTTTATATTCAACAAATAAAAAAATTTAACGATATATCAGATTTCTTTATAATAGCAATTATTAATAAAAATAATTAAATATTGCCTTGGTAAATACAAATAAAATTGGATGCATGAAATGAATTTAAATGCTTCTAAATTTAGAATTAGAATTTAGAATTTGAGTATGAAATATTGCCCTGCACCACTCACGATCGCGGGATCCACTCACGCATTCAGCTCGGCTGTTCGCCAGAGAAAAGGTGAATAAGAGTTGGCCAGGCATGCGAGAAACACATTTTGTTTTGGCATATAAAACACGCGCGACTGCTCATGCAATTCGCGAGGGAGGGGGAGAGGTGGGCGCCAGTAGGGTACAGTGGGACACAAAGCCCCTCGCATAGGCTTGCACATAACTTTGCATACTTAGTGTGTGTGAGTGGCAAGCGGATGTGCGAGTGTGTATGTGTGCTCTGCATAATCTATATGTTTATAGAGAATTTATGCATTAGTCGCACCTGCCACCCCCGACGCCCCACGCCCAGTCCTCGCCCACAAGTCAAACTGGCGGCGCAGTCGTGCGCAGCTTTATGGCCATCAGACATGTAAATTAACATAATAACCATGAGCCCTAACCTAAGGCTGAGCCTGCGGCTTTTCTCCAGTCAAATCTAGACACTGCAGAATGAGCTCCGAGGATGATGTCCCGGGGGGAGGAGCACTTCGGAGTCTTCCGCACAGGTGGGGATGCTTAAAATGCGCTTACGGTTTGATGAGGCGACGCCGCAAATTATGCAATGTTTTCCTTCTCTAACTGGCTTTGCTTCCATTTTGTTTAGAATTCAGAATTAAGTGAATAAAATTATGCTAAACTATGCTATGTCTGAGGGATAAGCAACGGATTTTGTTTTCCCTGCACTTGCTCGTAATATTTAAGACAAAAATGTTACTTGCGACCATAAGCGCGAAATATTTTGAGATTATCCTACAAAGTATTCCATATAATTGTTGATTAGTCAATCGTTTTTGTTGGATAATAGCTGTTTAAAATTTCTGTCATTTTTATCACACTAATATAAGCATCGAATGGAGTTAATGAAACTAATTACGGATTATAGTACTTGCAGATATGTAAACTTACGGACGAGCTAACTTACGAACAGGCCGACATTCCAGTCAATAAAAGATAGTAGCTTGTAAACCACTTATTTATAAGTTTATGTTTTAAATAATTTCTCCCCACTTAAGGACTAACAATAAAAAGTTTTCAATAAGGTAGCGAAAGCCATAATTGAATGGCATGGTCATTCCGTAGTCAAGGAAAGTCCTTCATCAAACTTAGTTGCAGGCTCTCCGTCCAAGGCAGCCTCGCTTCATCTCTGTTCCCCACTTTGCCTCTCACTTGCTCAGACTACCACTCGAACCTTTGCTCACTCCTCTGTATCACTTTATTAATCTGCGTGCCTGGCATGTGTAAAAAAGCAAACAATGGCTATCCCTTGTTAATTAATAGCCATTGCATTGAGTGCGCAAAAAACGAAAAAACGAAATTTTAAAATCCCTCTTTACGAGCAGTGGAAACATCATAATAAGCATCACGTTAAGCGCTCATGAACATGCACAGCCACATCCACATCCACGTTCACATCCGCCCAGGACACGGGACAGCACAGCAGCTTAAAAATAATGTAAAAAACTTTAAAATCAGCAAAGATCAGGCCACAGGGAATGCGGAAAAAAGCAAAGGCTTAAAGCTGCTGGGCCATTAAAGCTTTGGCAGGCTCTTTAATAAACGGTTCGGCATTTTGTAGTATCGGGTGTTGCTGTTGTTATAGCCGCTGTTGCTGCCTCTGCTGCATGCAGCTTAAATATTTTTAATTGCATTTCGCGTAATCACCGACACCTACACAACACAAACGCCATCAGCAGCAGGCACGCCCTCGTTGCCACCTCCACCTCTGATTCTACGCCCACAACAGGGTCTGTGTCTCTACTTGATATCAGGGGCATGGGGCCCAGGGCAGGGGTACGACCAGGAGTCGAAGCCAAACGATGCGAACATTTTTCCAATAGTTAATGGCAATTTGCTGTTTTGCTATTTACGCCAATTATCCAGCATTTCCCAGCAACAACATGAAAGCCAAGCCAAGCCAAGGCACCGGCGCTGAACAACACGGAACCAGCACCTACCAGAAGCATACAAGCCACGCCCACGCCCGCCCACGGAAGCCAACCGAGTCGTGGCAAAGTGCAAGTAGAGCTGCGGTCGGCTTGTGCCTGTGAACAAGCCAGCGGCTTAGGCAAAAGGGGGTCCAGTCCAGCCGCAAGATGGGTCCAGCTCGGTTAACAATTCAATTAAACTATGGGGCAAGGGCATATCTTGAAATTTGTCAAAGAATTGTTATAAATAATTCCGATTGTGAGAGGATCAGATTTTGTTTGAGGTATAAGCTTTGTAAAATATTTTAATATTTAACATGAGTGAAAGACTATACTTACTATCACAAGTAATTTTAAAAATGTTAAATTCTTATAAAGTACCTATTTCTTCATATCTCCCCCTAAATACCTTCCAACGACAGCTCTGTACTTTCTGCACCAATACACGAATGTTATATAAAATCATCATAATTGGAGCCTTCAACAAGTTTCACAAACAATTACGGACACCTTTTGCTGGTCCTGAAGCACTGAGAACAGTAGAGCCCGGAAGTTAGAGGGTTCAGAGGGCGAGACCCATTGTTGAGTGGTATGTTCCAGATGTGCGAAACGGCTGCAATGGGCCCTTTGTCATTTTATCTAACCGGTAGTCGGTCAATTGCATTACCGATAAGAGTTCTGCCAATTCTGGGCTCAAAATGAGGCAGGGAACTTCGAAATCAAACACCATTAAAAGTCACACATTATGTTAAACCTTCAACAGGGGCTTATGTGTAATTAGTTAACCTTTAACCCTTGGTAATGCTATTTAACCAGTCATGCACATTACATACATTAACAGGAAGAACGAGGCTTCCCTCCCAGCCGCATTCATTTTAATCCACTCATAATCCCCTCAGAGTTTATGCTAATTGACTATTTTCGCCGAAGCGACAGTACTGGGAGGACTGCCAGGACTCTCATGAATTTCGACAAAGTGCAACTTCTGAGGCCACTTTCACTTTGGCATTAATCTAATTAAAGCATTCAAGTTTTGTCTAATTTGTTGCGCACAGTTAGTTCTTGTTGTTGAGCTTAGTGATTTTATTAGCATTCAACACACAGCGCCAATTAATTCCATTAGTGGTGACGGTGACGATGTCGACGATGTCCTTGCCGCCTCCCTCCCAGAGCCTTGTGGGCGATGAATGGAGCGCAAGGAGCCTCAGCGAAGAGTAAATATCCGCCAGTGGGCGCCTAGGGGTTGATCAAATCGGCTAAAATAAATTCCCCCCCCTACAAATCATTTCAACTTTTTAATTGCCATAATTATTTGCGCACAGCCTTGTGCGTGGCCCAGCCAGGTCACCTTTCTATTGTAATTAGCGGCCTTGGGGAATCGGTGGAAAGACTTTGTCAGAAGCGGCTTATCAAAGGAAGAAGTTCCATTTTATTTCTTTAATTTATGCAGTAAAATGGTAGTGAAAAATAATATTGTTTCAATCGATCGCAGGACTGTTGGACTTCCACGACCAGAGATATCCGGAAGTGAGAATTAATATTTCATGATAAATCATTTGAAATGTTTCAGAGTTTGGTAAGAACTATTTTTCAAACGAAGAGAGTTTAATTTTAGCTGAAAAGTTCTCATTTGCCTCGTTTAATTCTCCCTGAAATCTTCACACTAGTCCGTGTTTTGCTAAAATTATTTTCAAATTATATAGCTCGCTTTGTCCGCCACCTCGCTAGCCCCACCCCCTCGTTTTGTGTGTCGCAGTGGATTTATTGCTATTTGATTGGTTTTATTTATTTACTCTGGCTACAAATGACAACTGCTGGGGACAGCAGGCCAGTCGAATGCGTCACAATCACATGTGACGGCTTGTGACTAAATACTTTTGGCTGCAAATTCGTGTCGGGCATTTGCATGAATAATTCATGGCCCGGGACTGGAGCAGGGGACTGTAAGCCAAAATAAACATGCTGCAATTGTACAAGGCTCTGGTTGTGGGTAGGCACTTTGTGTGTGTAATTTGTTATTGCAGAATTCAATTTTGATTGTTTTCTAGCCCAATTTAACACGATCATCGGTTGGGCAGGATCCATGTCAAGCGGGGTTGACAAGTGCCGGCCGTTGGCACAATCTCATTGCAAATGCTGTCTGACATCAATTTGGGAGATTAATTCATCTGCATATATTGCCTATATAATCGGAGACACTCGCACGAACTGCATGTGCCTTACGGGATCCAAATATGTGCCTATCTCCAGTGTACTTACGGCCAACAATGGAATCCCCATTGACACTTCGGAGAGGAGGGCGTGGCGGGCTGGCAGTCCACTTGAGCTGGTCGTTTATCGAGCTGTGTAATTTATGGCATTTGTTGTTAATTTGTCTTGCCAATTGTGCCGCCCCTATCTGGCCATCTCTGTCCGTCTAATACTTTTCGGCCAGCACAAAGCCGAAGTCAAATAGTCGGCCACCCGTGCGTATACTTGATATATGGCAATGGATATTTAGAGCTTAGAGTTCCGCCTGCTTAAGCGGCCCATAAGTTATGGCCATCAAGCGTTAACAATAACACGAATGGCTTATTATGCTCTATTATCGTCTCGGACTATCGGACAAAATTTCTAAATAGTTTAGAGCTTTAATTTGTTTTTAATAGAATTATCCTCGTTTGCGCCAAAGATGGGTCGTAATTGGCTTCGTTTGGTAATCCTGGTCAATGACGTTGAGACCGATTATACAAGGATGCTTGCCCGTTTATGGCCTTCTCAATCTCTTGTTAGCTTTAACCTTAACTACCTGTTCTTCACGACTCAAAGACCACAAGTAATTGCATTTAAGCTTTGTCAATGCATTTTACAGGGTTCGGGGCAAAGAATATTGGGAAATCGACTGGAAATTGAATTTCAGATGCAGCTGCAGCTGCAGGAATGAGTGGCGGAAAGGGAATCTGAAGCTGACAGCAGAAGAAAATTAATTAAAGAACTAAATTAGCTTAAACCTGAGTATGTAATTAACGGGCCGAGAAACGAGAGTTGAGTGCACCGGTGGAGTGGGGCATGCTTCAAACTTTTGTTCCGCACTTGTTTTCATCAGAAAGCTTTCCGTGTTGTTCTTGCTAAGAGGCTGCAAAGTTGCATATGCACACAAAGGAGCTCAAAGGGGCTGAAAGGGCGAATCAAGAATGCTTGGGGAATTGTTTTTCGCATCGTGTTGGCAACACTCTTCGCCGTGTCGTTGGGGCAGATATGCAGATGTTCATTGGACCGGAGCCGGAGAGGTGCTCGAGAACTAACTAATCCGAACTGAATGCACTCGAGATACGGTTGGATATGCATAGTGTGCCTGGATGTATATCTAAATGCACCCCTTGGGCCGATACTTTGACCGCCCAACCCCAGTTCCCAGATGCGATGGCTGTCTTGTGCTTGCAAAACCTTTCCTTTTATTGGACACCTTACATGACAGGACATACACGCATTTCCATACGAATTGCTCTCCGCATATTTCCAATGAAAAATATTCACCTCTTCCCACACAAAAGTTATGACCAGTGTGCGGGCTCTGTGGTGTGTCTGGACTTTGGAGTCCCAGTTCCATATTTCACATGCAAGATGCAATTAAAACGTTGTCAATGCTGCACTTTGTGTGGACCTGCCACAGCTCGCAATTTTCCAATATTTATATTCTTTTGTGGCGGCTTGCACGCAACAAAATCCATTCACAGAACATGTTGCTTGGGAGATGACCAAAACGAATGCACCTCCCCAAAGCCAAAGAGCCAAGCAACCGAAACCCAAGCCCTTGCTTATCCTTCCGGCCCTGTTTGCACAAGTTCACACAGCTCAGTTGGCTGTTTGTGTTTGCGCTTGCTGTTGATCTTCAAGCTTGATTTTAGTTTATCCCCATCCCCATCCCCGTCCTCTGTGTCCTCCCTCGAAAAAGATGCGCGCAGTTGTATGCTACGCTTCCTGCATTAGCAATGGGCGCCACAGGAAGGGGCGACACTTCAGCTGCACGCGCTGTTTATATTGCTGATGTTAATGCCATCGCCAGTTGAGCAGACTCCTGGAACGGCGAACGCATTTCGCTCATAATTGGATGGGATTTGCTTTATCCGCATTCAGCGCTGGCTTTGGGGTTTGCGATTTAATATTAAGTTAACATTTGCTTTCATCCACGAGCTGATTCGGGGAACGGCAAATAACGAGCTGAGAAGAACGTCTAGCTCTCTACCTTCGTACTTTGAATAAACGTTTTTAAGCTTGCATCTTCTAAAATTCCACAAATGGTAATTGCACAACAACCAGCAGCCCTCAGCAGGGCGTAGAACAATGCGAGTGACAATTTAATTAACACATTTCACACACAAAAAGGCAAGGGAGAACTCCATTTTGTGGCAGCAACAATTGGTTTCCTTTTGGCATTTTAATTATGCATTTGTTGGGCAAACTCCCCTGTTGTCCCGCACCGTCTGCTTATTACTGCCGCCTGACATTTTTCTGATTGCATGTTTAGTTAAACAATTTAATGGGGCGACCGATATGTGGTCGGGGCCAAGTAATTTATGGCCACCGGACTGGGACACCGGATAATTTAACACGCAAACGAACGCTTAAATAACATTTTGCTGAAAAATTCCTATATTTTTTCAGCACTTTAGTTCTGCTCTTAATGCACTTCTATAGCATATGGAATGTGCTCATCTGTGAAACTATTTACCCTTCAGCTGCAGACTTTTGTGCTTGGAAACATTAAGTTATATCAGCTCATGTATATATTTTCAAACCATATCGGATTGTAATTGCTTGTACAGCAAGCCTTGTACCCATTACCTTTTATTGGACATCCTAAAAAATGCATACTACAATGTTATGCAGTCTAACATGCCAAAGTTAGACTTTTTAAAGTTTCACTAGTTGAAATGTTTGAATAACCCTCTCATGTATCCTTCAAAGGGTTAAAGAAAAATACATTGAAGCAGTATGATTAATCTTGAACATAAAAAACACTTTACTAAAATTTTACTGAAGTCAAAAATCCCCTCTTGTATCTACTTTCAAGTTGTTTTTTATGTTTGACGTCATGTGTAGTTCATTGATGTTGACGACAGCCAACAAGGATTACACGTCGTTAGCAGTTTTGTTCTGGTTACTGGAATGTTATGTTGAATTTGAAACTAAAGTTCAGGACCACACACGGTTCAGAATGATGAGCAATTGCAGAGCAAACTCAATGAGTTCTGGAAAACCAAGGACGAGCTTCACATAAAAGAAAGGGCACGACACTACACAGCTAGATTAGGCAACAAAATGCGAAATACACATTATCCCTGTCATCTTTACTCCTGTGTGTCCTGGGCATTGGTGATTGATTACTCCAGAGAAACATACCTTCCGAGAATACCTTCCGAGTTGATGCCAGAAGTCACATTTTAGTTTCGTATTGACAGTCAATTAGGGTTTGTTGACGTGATTGATGAATCCCTGCAAAAGTTTTGCAATTTTTAATAATTGCATCTCGGAACTACGCCTGGAAGTGATAATACACCTCGGTGGAGAAGATTGGACCAAAAAACTATGGCGAGTGATACAAGAAGTTTGCATATCCAAGGCACGTCCTACAATTTAATTGCAAACTTGAAAGGAGAATTAGTCGACGCGCAATCATAAAACAAACTGTCTGCCAGCTCAGTGGCGCGCCTCCCTCCCAGGCATCCTCGATTCCGGAATCCGGATCCAGGAAATGGCAGCCAGTTGAGTCAACAATAAACGACGATAGGATTTCAGCGCAAAGTTTCTCTGCAACTCGGCACGGGGCTGCAACTGCAGCAGGACGAGGGCCGGACGACGACAAGGAGGACGGCATCCGTTGGCAACATTTCATGGCATATTTAGTTGGCGGGCTCAGTGACTTTAATTTGCCTGGCCAGCCACCTGGGGAAATACGAAACGCGACTTTCCAGTCCTACGACAGGCGCCTGCAGCCTGCTGCCCATTGTTTGTTGGCCCACTCACTTTGCTTGTTTTATGGTCGCACTGCCGCCAAGTCGGCAATTAGAAGGGCGAACCTGACAAGCACATGGGGCGTATGCGGAATTTCAAAGGAAGCAACCAGGAAGCCACTAAATTGAATTAAAAGAATCCCGCAATTGTGAATTTATTTGTCTGGCTACTTTACTTGAAGACTTTGGTGGTCATTTATAAGTCTTGGAAATTTAAAGAAATCAAAAATGTAGATTTTCTTGAATTCATTTAAAGAAAAAACTTGAGTTCATGAGCTTTAGATTAGATTCGATTATATTGAGGATTATATTGATCGATAGGGCGATATGGCTAAGAATATGTGTAACCTTTCACAAATATATTCTTTCCCATATCACCCTCTGTAAAGATTAAATTTTCTTAGAAATGTAATTTATTTCCTAAATTATTTATATGCAGAAAATATTTTCAGTTTCGATAAACCTTTTTTTATGACATGATATAAAATTAAAAATCAATTACTTGAATAACTTTAGATTGGATAGAAATCTATACACGAATAGATTCTTAAATCATTAAATATCTGTAAAAACTTTTCATGACACGATCGTTTCAATAAAAGGCAGAGGATATTAAAGTTCATCCCAAACCGAGCTAGTGGGAATATCAATCCGAGCGTATCCAATCAACGCTCCGCCCACGCCTGACAGAAGTCGCAGTCATGTGAATACACGCTTCTGCCCCAAGCCACCTCCCAGCACCTCTGGGTGGAGCTTCATCTCCACCTCCATCTGGCTTCCATCCATTTTGTTTGCCATGTTGCCACACACTCATTTAGCGCTGAGTTTGTTTTGTAATTGCTTTCTATTGTTGGACTGAAAATTGCAAAATGTTTGCACTACCCTCGTTGGATGAGAATGGCGGGGAAAAGACAAGCCAACCTGGGAGGGATAAGGGAGTAGTTCGAGCCTCCATCATTTGACTACCGGTGCGCATAATTGTAGACTGGCAACGCTAAACGGCAGTTGTCGACGGCCGGCCCGGCAGAGCGTTTGCCTGGAATCGACTTTAAAAAACAGCAGTTTCCCCGCTACTGCCACCCACCCACTCCCACCAAAGGTCGCAGCCGACGACGTTTATTAATAAATTCGCCGACAGCTGGGTTCAGGACAAAGGCAAAGCCTTTCAAATTATGCACAAAAGACGGTTTATTATTAATAAATTGAGCTGGGGAAGTCGGCGATGAATGCTCCCCAAATTCGAACGAACCGCAACTGTCGATGACACTTGCCAATTGTTCGAGCCTTGTTTCGACGACCTTTCAGCCAGGCCACCAGGTCGGGCCGTGCCACCAGGTAAACGATCAAACTGTGGCTCAAGTTCAATAGACCAGAAGGCCAATGTTAAAGGTTGTCCAGCCGCTTAATGGGATTTCCTGTCATTTATTGTACGTAGAGTACTAAGCACCTAACCAAGCCATTAATTAATCGTTGATTGTGCTCCTCGTTAGGCCCCCAACACAATAAGAAACAGTTAATGGAGTCCCCAAAAGCAGAGGCTTTCGGGCCAAATGGAATAAACTTATTGAGCAATTAACGGGCGAATGTTGTGGCAGCAAGCCATAAATTAAAGCCCTTTGATAATAAGTTGCTGGCACTTTGTGTTTAAACTGATTTACGATAAACTCAGACAGAACATCCTAACCTTTGGCACTGAACCCGCTTTGTTGGAGTTTTGTTGTTAGCACAAGGCATAGTTGATGAATGCCAAATAAGTAATTAACTATTTATCGAATGCGGAGCACTTCAAGTCGAATGCTGTTGCCACAACCACATCAAACCCACCGATCCACATATTTCATTCGGATTCAAATCAAAATAGAAATTCACATTCTGATTCATTTCCAAATAAACCAACGAGCGCGCGACAAAGCTATAAAAATTAACACATGCCCCATATGCCACGCCCCTCTGTCTCTGCCGCCCCACATCCCATTCCCATTCCCAGATCGCCTTTTCCCCTGACAATGTATGCTGACTAGTGTAAATAAACAATACGATGCACATCCACAATAAAAGGCCAATAAATAATGCAGGTCCGCTATTAGACACGAAAGAGTGTTGTTGAATTTCTAATATTTAAATGCTAAATGTTAAATGGAAAATGGTGTGAAATGGAATTTCAATTGCTACATTCTCGTTTTTCATGTTTGCAAAGGCCAAACAATAAAATAAAACCTACAAACCTGTAATGGAAACTATAGCCACTGAGTCGAGCCATTTATACTTTTTGAGTAAGTTTAAAAATAGGTATTTTTGTTCAAATCTAATATTTATATAGAGAAATAGATTTTATACGAAAACAACTTACAACACTACAAAAAAAAATTCAAAATACATATGAATATTTTATTTTACCAATACTTTTAATCGAATAAGCAAATGTTTTTCGATTTGTTACTGAATGCGGATCTAATTTTAAGTGGGTTTAATCTGAATTTATTCAAAACCATTTAATTATTTAAAGTGAATAATTTTTCTGTTTTTAATTTATAAGACAAATCACCAATTTTGAATTGGAATTGGTATTTATTTTCCATTTTGTGTTGCTTATATAAAATGTATGAATATAAATCTTTTGCTTTATAAGTACAAATGAATATTGTCATTAACTTTTTAATAAAATTTTATGTTTATACATGGTCCCCAGAGTCAGAGAAATAGAGCAGTTCCCATCTTGAATGGAGATATATCCCGACCAAAAGAAAAAATCAGAAGCCCCAAAGCTACAATACTATAAAGTTTTCCAAAAACTCCCCCTTCAAAGATGGAACTTTAGAAATTTTCATCAAAATGTAATTGGGAAAACCATATTGGCGGCTCAGTCACTAAAAAACATATGTTTTTAAATATTGTACAGAAATTTACGGAAATTATCACCAAAATCAATGTTAATTGAGTTATCTCTTGTTAGGGTATACAACTAAATGAAAACAGACAAGCTAAAAGTGAATGGGTAGCAATGTGTAAACAAAATGCGTTGTGCATTTAAACTAAAAATTATAAATGAACCCCTGTAACCGAGAAGTAGAGAAGTGAGATGATGCTGAGGTGAGAATGCTCGAAACTTTTAAATTAAATGCCTTCGGAAGCCAAATTGTTAACGTTCAAAAGTTCTGATTCGCTGACTTCTCCCTCTTGGCCAACTCGATAAGAAGTTCATTAGACCTAATGGGTGGATGCGGCCACGTGGAGCTGGATGGCAACTTTAGCTCCAGGTCCCGGCTGATAACTTGCTTGCCATTTCGCGTCCCATCACTCATATTCTGACGCAATCAATCTTCACCGACTCTCTGTCTATTTGGCTTTTTGGCTTTCCATTCATTTGCATGCGACCGCCGCTTGTTTGCTCATTTATAATGGTCAAGGGAACCGGCCTTGATACTCTCAGCTGGCCCAAACAAATCCAGAGCCATTTGTAAACATTGTGTCAAATTTTTGCTGCATTGCTGCAGAATATTTATAAATATTTTCTATGCTCGCCTCGCCTATATATCATATTTGTCTGGTGGCCCTGCCCCTCCGCTTTGCCACATCCCCGGGTCGTTGATATTTATAAACTGAATGACAGTTTTTTCTTCTGGCCGCCCGACACATGTATGCTGTTGACTTTTGATATAGGTCAAGGAAGGACGGAGAAGTTTTCTTACTCTTCCGGTCGCCTCTGCTCAGAGACTAATGTGGCCTACACGTGCTGGCAATTAGTCTGCCATGGGCGCTTCCAACGTGCCTGGGACTGTGTGCTGGAAGTCGACGATTAGAACGAAATGAATTCGAACTTTGTGAATTAATTTGGCCCTCTGGCATTCGAATATAATTAGTTTGATTAATTCCCCAAAAATATTTTGCATTTATTATCCGATTGTGACAAAATCGGTCTCTGCAGACTCCGCTTATCGCGCATCCGCCCCGTGTGCCCATCATCGCACCTTTCCTCGGTTTGATGCCCTTTTAATGGCGCTTGGCAAATGTTTGAGCAATATAAACATTTACGCTTCATTCGGCTCAAAAGGCAGCGATGTTTTTCTGCTGCCGCGCTGCTGAAATATTTGTTCAGTATCCGAGCACTCGAGGATGCCGCTTAGAAATGAAATTTATGAGCTGCAGCTTAACTTTCAAGCATCCGCAAGTAAGCCGCACAAAAATTTCGCTACTTAAGGCTACCACAAAATAAAAGTAATACGACCGACAAAAACAAGGATCAAAATAAAACTTCCATTTGGCTCCGGGGAAGACTAATTTTAGAAGCAGCCGCAGCTGCCACTTGAGAGCAGAGCACTCGGACTTGCTGCACACTTTTATTTTTTTCAATGCAGTTGCTGGGCCTGTCTCGGGGGTCTTTTTAGGTTGGCTAAGCTTGAGGTTGGATAAGCTGACCACAGCTCACAGGTCACCCTTTCGGCCATTCAGACCAGCAACTGGGTATTAAGCAGTTTAACCTTCGAACTCACAAAGAAGTTCACCCTTTTCAGGTTCGTTCGTGGCGCTTGACCTAATGCCTCGGCTAAGTTTAATTAGTTGGCCAATAAGCCAGATATTCGCCAGATTAAATTACCCGAAAGCGTTGGTAGCCTTTCCCATTACAATTTCTAATGAAAATTTAATGAGCTTTGGTTACAATTTGTAAAATCCCATAAATAAACACCTATCTAATTTCATTTAAATTGGCGCGTACTTGTAATCGATGGAAACATAATTTTATGGGCGGTTCTTAATTCAAGGCTTTGTCAATGGTATTAGCAATGTCAGGGGATATACAACTTTTTAAACAAGAACCCTTTTCTTGGCAGCAACCAAAAATATTTTAATTAGTAAAGAATATTCAGCAGAAAGAACCCTTTTTCCCTGCCAAGCAGTCATAGGAAAATATGAAAAATGGGCGTTAAGTAGCGTAAAGTATTTGCAATGAATATATAGGATGAAGCGCCTCGGAAATAACGGAAACGCAAAGGAGTAATATATAACGGTTCAAGGATGTCTGGCCTTAGCATTGGACTGGGCCTTTCTTGAAACTGCGGAATTTTAATTGGGTTAGCTGGGCTGAACAGAGCCTGGCTGGACGAAGACTCGGTAGAAGACAATAGAACGGCCTTCTTGGCCATTTAAAGACTGAACAGAAAGTTCTGGCCGCATAGGAAATTGAAATCCAAGACATACTTTATTGTTGGTATTCCATTTGGCTCTTAACCTAGTCTTAGGCCAGAGACTTATCGGCGAAAGCATCGAAGCCTATGGCTGGCTCCCACTACTCACACTCCACGATAATTTGGCTCTCAGGACCAACGCATTTGGCAGGACAAATGGTTAGATGGACAGGAAGATGTTTGAGCACGGCCGGCCATAATTTGTACTGCCAAAAACAAACAAGCAACCAGCCCGAAAGAACTCTGGCCGAGAGCAGAGCGAGATGTCTAATAAGGCTCTCGTCCCTGGGCTCTTGATTGATTAAGTGCCTGCATTTGACGCGGCCCTTGATGAAGCTGAGGGCTTTGCTGGCTGATGGACTGCGCTGGATAAAGTTGTACAAATCTATAAAGGCAGCCCATTCGGGCATTCGGGCCTAAACACATTGTAAACATTCACGTTTTACGAGCGCCGGCCGTGTGGACACTTTCACGGACATTACATTTATTACTAATACGCCACGTAAACACTTGAAGAGCGGGCCAGTAGCTTGGCGGGAATGCGGCATGGCAAAGCCGGGCAAACAAGCAACTTCCGAGCCATCAAAATGAGCCACATGAACACAAACAGACAAACAATCCAGCCTGCTGGCGAACGAAGGGTGCGGGCGGACAGGGTAGGTGAAAGGCGGAGAAAGCACCGGAAGTCGCACAAAGCCTGGCTCATAACACGGCAGTGGCCCGATGTCGGCTCTTTATTTAGATTGTGTTCAGCCACTGCGCCGTCTGGCATCTGCCCTCTGGCAGTGGCACAAGCCAACGCGCTTCAACATTGCAGTATCATGGTGTGGCACGTGTGCTTGGTGGAAGGTGTAATTATCAGCCCTGTTCCAGTTTTCCCATTCACGGAAATGTTAAATTTTAGTAGAAAATAGGTTATTCAACAGGCATTTCTAAAATAAATGTTTCAATTTATGTAGTTTCATTTGGGAAGTGAATCCAGACATGGCTTTTAGATTTAAAGTTCAACTAATGGCTTGGTGAAATAACGTTTCATATTCCAATGTGAGCTTGTTCAACCATATTAGTATTTTCTTGGCGGTTCATCATCTGTTGGTGGCTTGTTTGTTGTATTCATCCAAAATTTATACGAACGCAACGCTCGACCGCAACGTGACATTGTCAAATGTGTCTGTCTCCGAATCGTATCCTCGTATAAGGTTCGGCCTCGAGAGGGGGAGGGCCTGGGGAGAGTGGTTATGTGTCAGTGGCAAGACCAAAGTTAGCATTTCCGGGATCACCGGTGTCACACACACGCCAAGTCTACCCAAGCCAGTCAAGCGTCGCTTCCGAAAGAAGAAACCCATAAACTGCCACGGCGACCTGCTGGGCTCGTTATTATGCAACAAAAAATAATATAAGTTCGGAACGGTAGGACCCAGTGGAGCGCAGGGGGCCTGACAAATAGCAGCAGGTGTTGCCAAAACACGAGAAGAGCAGAATCAACATGAAAGGATTCTAGTCCTGCCTCGCCAGGCGTTTCCTTCCTGGCCAGGAACGAGCAAGCAAGAAAACGAAAATTTCTCTGACATGAGCCTGTCTGGGCCAACTCGGTGGCGTGCAAAGATTTCAGAAAAGATTTTCAAAAAGGGGCAAGAAAACTGTTTATTTAAATCCTCTTACAAATGTACATTCATAAGTACTGTATTAAAACGTTTGATTTATTAAAAGATGATTGATTCCGTTTTCTTGGACACATGGACATAAATTGGTGCATATATTAATGTATGCAGTATAGCAATTTGAGGTATAGATTTATGGGTTTTAAATTCAAACTTTTAATTATTCAATAAAATAACAAACAAGGGTTATAACAAGCTAATGGTGTTCCAAATAAGACCACTGCAACAAGCCTTAATCCTTCGATGAAGCTGCGTGGAACAGAACTGCACACGTATTAAGGAGTCTACTTGTAAAATCTCATATCTCTTTGTTATCTCTTGTAGTATCTGAGATCCAAGAGTTAAGACAGATAGCCGAACGGAATTTTTAATTCAATATAGTCAATATAGTTCAATACAGTTACTCTACCGGATAAAATCCAGAGTACCGTATATAAAGCGTTAAATTCTTTGGGAACTATGGACTATGAACTATGAACTATGAATTTATTTAAACACACAATTTAAAATGTGTTATGTATACGATTCTGTTATCTATACAAAAATTTTTTAAAATAAGTAAGAAACGCCGCTTTGCCCGCCATATACTCACTGCATTAGTCGCCCCACCAAAGGACGCCCTTGGTCTCGGCCGTGTCCGGAATCGTACTGCTACCCGGACACGTTTCCGGCTCGTCTGCCCATTTGTTTGTTTGTGTGTTTCTGTCGGCTGTTGCTGTTTGCCGAAGGCAGTACATCAGCCCGGTGCAGGAGCAGACGACATGCCGTGGTGGGGCGGGAGAGCCATCGGCAGCAGAATCATCCGACGTTTGCATTTTTGCCAGCACTTATGTTTCTTCGGGAGGATTCTGGGAAACAGTCCGCCAAATGTGTGCGGACCCATGTGAAGGTTTTGGGGAAAGCGTTTCGAGGAACGGCTGGTGACTGAGGCCGAATTTCCATTTCTCGGCCATTTGCTGCATGTCTAAGCTGTTGCTGCTGTCAGAGAGCTCTTCATCCTCGGCTACCCTCCCCGGGATAAGTGTGTGTTAATTTTACGCCTGTGTGGCAGATGGAGGGGGTGGTGTACAGCACATGTTGAGGTTAAGTTTTTGCCATTTGAATTAAGTGCCCGCCCCCGCTCAGGCCATCCAACAGTCACAGTCACCCACTCGGCGGTAATAAGTCCCCGCATGTGGCTCGCCTCTGTGATGTTTTTATTGCGGCTAATTGTTCATTTACAGACGTTGTCAGCCGATGGCCTGCAACCGAATTAAATCCCCCACTTTTGTCCGTAATCATTGAATCCGGGCTGGTGGCCAGGAGGTGGCGCCTATCAAATGGCCACATTTGGCCGACTCTTGATAGCGGAAACCAAATTTAATGCGTTTTTAATTTGCAACGTTTTTATGGCACAACTTCCCGCAGAGCGTGGAGCAGCTCTGTCGGGACAAATAAAACAAAATGCGAATCCGCTGACTCGGCGAGGGGCTCTCAGAGTGTAATATGCAGGTCGCCCTTAAATACGCTAGACGGATCAGTGGCGGGGTCACTTCCAGAAAGTGCTATCTGAGTACTGCAGAAAGAAACACAAAAGCTTCATCAATAATTTGAAACAAGTGTACTACAAGCTTGGCAATTGGCATCACTTCTGGCCACCCCCCCCTGGGCCCGCCACCCGCCACTGGGCCAGTGTCCTTCGCCGACTCCTTTTTACAGATGTACATTTTTCGGACAAATACGGCAGCAACAAAAACAGGGCCAACAAATTTGCACACAACGTTTATGTAAAATAGGCAACATTTGTTTTATTGTCATGGGCCTGGCCTGCGCCTGGGTCTCTGCCTCTGTCTCTGTTTCTGCCAACCCACAACCGTGGACCAAGTGCTGGAGAGCAGCGAGCACGCTTTCATTTTAATTGCACACATGCTTATCATTTCAACAACAGCGCAGACCCGACATCGGACAACAGTTATACGTTGTACATATAGAACATATAGACCCCACTCCCATCTACCATGGCCCATCCTCTTCATAACAGCTCGTTAGCTCTCGAAGGGAGTGCAAAAGCCAAAAAAAATGTTGCCAGGTTATTTCTGCTATCCAATTCACTTGTTTTTCACCGCTCTCCCTTCGCTGGCTGCCGTGCCTCCTTGCCAAAATTTGCAAACGGCAACACTGAGAACAAGAGCGAACAACAACTGTTGAGCATACGCTTGTATAAAGAAATAACGGGTCCTGTCAGGTCCTGAATCGAATATGCGAATTTCCTGGATAAAATGTATGCTATAACAACCAAAAGCGAGATTTATAAAAGTAATAAGTTAAAAATTAAATAATTCAATTAAATAATAAAGATATAAAATAAATGATGAATCATGTATAAATGATTTAAAACCTGAAAATATAATATCAATCATTGATTCAATGGTGAAAACACTTCCTAAAAAAATATTAAATGAAAAGATGTGTATTTTCTTTTAATATTTAATTGAAAATCTTTCAATCAAATTTAGTTTTGCTTAATTAAAAAACCAACAAATAAAAAAATCAGTTAATTTGATTCAATGAATTACTCTATTCTAATGAAATGAGATTGTATGTTGGTGATAGCCTAAAATCAATCCATAAATTACTACAAATATTTTGACTAAATTTTTTATATTTTTTGGGACTATTTGTTAATAAAATGTAAAAATCAATAGAGTGTAATAAATACCTTTTAAAGTTATTCTACGCAAATCGAAAGATACCAGTTTTAAATATGTTTTCCGAACTATTTGCTAGGCTCCAAGCCAAATTTTTCAATAATTAAAAAATATCATGATTTGTTTGTCTGATACCATTTTACGTCATGAGAAATAAATAAATTTAAAATGTACAAATAAAATTTAAAAATTTGTAAAAGCTTGTGGCTATAGTAACATATTAGTGGTAGATAGCAACATATTTGAATCTTTAAAATAAGTGCTCGGCTAGCCGAAACTCCATACAATACCCTGTAGAGACATCAGTACACTCAAACATACATATATACAGACAGAAAAGACTGCAGGCAAAACCATAAAAGTCAGCTACTTAAACGCAATTGAGCTTTAATATGGAAGCGGAGCGGGAAGAAGTCAAGGAGCGAGGGGCGGTTCTAGGGCCATCAGCAAATAAACACCCAGCACGGACAGATTTTTTCAGGGGGCGGAGAACCAGCCCGACTATAAAAAAGATTTACTGTCTACAAATTTATGACCTTCCCGGCAGAGCCCTCCTGCAATAGAAACAAGGTTAAGCTGAAGCCGGAACAAAACTCGCTGTGGCTTGTCCTGGCATTTTAACTGGCATTGTAAATCTCAATTAAAGTTAGCCCCTCCGCCCTCCCTCTTATCAACCGCCGACTGTGCGGTATCTGCGGCTGCCGGGAAATGCTCGGCATGCGATGGCCACTCAATATAATTGAAATCTAAGCGCTTAACGCACAAACCAAGGCAAACAATGTCCTCTCGATGAGTCACGTCACTCCCGATCGGTCCTGACAAAAGCAGCACTGCTTAAGGTCCTGTAATGAAAGAAGGGCATCAGGAGAATGCAATTTAATCTCACAGAATTCCGGTACAGACTCTGGAATGTTTGAGCTTCAAATGAGCGTGAATAAGCTAGTCTAGAACAACGAAAGAAAATTAATTAGCACCTAAATTTCATTTTTAGGATTGAACGATACTCCTGGAAGTGAAAAACGGTGTCCGTCTGTCTGTTAATTGTTCCCTCCTTACTCTAATATATGTATATCACTTCTGTCCAAAAGTCAAGAGATTCTAAGGATTAAAAATGTATTTCCTCTGTTTAATTTCAAAAGATAAGTTTTGATGGTGAGGCGGCAAGGGGGAAACTGGGGCAACGACCGGATTTACATGTAGACACTCCTTGCCTTGGTACACTCTTTTCTTGCTCCTTATTACCGATACCCCGCTTTTTGCTTTATTGCGTATATTTACTTAACCCTTCTACTTATCACATTCTTCCGCTGCCAATGGGCAACTCGGCTAACCTCAGTCCTCAGTAGCCAAGTACTGTCTTAGCTCAACCGTCTTGAAGAGTTATTTGCATAGAAGGACACTTAGCGGGGAGAAATTTATAAAGGACTTCTGCCCAGCCCCAGGCCAAGTCACAGCTCCCATTGTCCGGTAATGGGAAGACTCCATCTCCGTCTCCCGTTAAACAATCTTTGAAAGGCGCTCAAATTGCGTATTCCATTTCCAGATTTCTCATCCACTTTCCCGGCTCTTTCTGCCCGTATCCTTGTCCGAGTTTACATTATCCTCCTGCAGCCGAACCTCGTCGTCCACCCTTTCCCGAAGCCTCTTGGCGCAAATCGTTTTAATTTCTTGCACATTTTACGCGCTACTCATTTTACCAGCTCACTCACTCACACACAAAAGAGGTGTCTTGTGGTCCCCTTGAAAAAAGTGTGTACCTGGGAGCAGGCGGGGCAAGCGGGTCCTCTGCGTCCTGTATTCCAGCGAGAGGCAATGGGCGATGGACTGTGACTCGAGGGCAGGCCAAAAGTGTTTGGTTCTTTGGTACTTGGCGGCGCGGTGTCCGTGTCAACGTAACTTTTATTTCCCCTGACGACTGCACGGAAAAGCGAGCTGAAGCACCCTCACCTGCAAACATCCTGACCGCCCGCCTGCCACCCACCGCCCTGTAGTCATTGTTGTCGGTTTTTTATGACAAAGAGGCGCAGGCGGCGAGGCCCATCGTGAAAGCTGAAACAGTCAAATGGCGTGGGTCTCCCCATCTGAGCCCGCACTGGATACAGGCAACAAAAAACTGTTTGCTAAAACGGAACTAGCCTCCCACGGTGGCCACTGCATACATATGTGGGCTGCGCGGCTTCAACAGGAGAGATATGCACAGCGGGGGTGCAGCAGGGGCTGGGGTTCACAGCCCACGTAACCAAATTTATGATGTCGTTATTTACATGGCATAAACTTTTGCCGTCCCGCTTCGCCAGTTGCAAATAGATTTTATGCTTTGTTTCTCTTTTCCAGCTCGACACCCAATTCTTCTCTATTCTAACAGCCGGCACTGTGGCATTCCGGAGTCCATAAAGGTGATAGCAAGGCTTTTAAGCCAACATATCTGTGCAAAGTCAAGTTCCCTCCGGCCCGGCCTCCCCACCTCACAACGCATTGGGTAACCGCGTTGCAAACAGTGCCCGAAGGGTTTTCGGTTGAAGAGCATTTAAAAGTCCCCAACTTCCAGCCAGTCGTCATCTAGCTCGCCTTTTTACACAAACTCCGCGCTATTTTAATTGGATTTTATCTTCCCGCTGCCAGTTTCACAGCTCCCTTGACCGAGGCGGTCTGTTGTCGTTTTCATGCAACGTTGATTTAAGTTTTGGGGAAAATTGGCAAATGAAATGCTTCGTGCAAATAACTGGCTCCGGGGGAGTCATTCCCTCAAAGAACGGAACTCATTGCTTTGACATGTCAAGGGTCGACCGCTGAATGGCTGCCTCCAAGCCACAAGCACGCACGGGTACGCAGACACCGAGGGTGCTGGAGGTGCCGTGGCAGCTTGGCCCAAATCAATTGGCCAAATTTTAGACATGTCGGGCCAATCTATCTCGGCCCCGCCCGTATGCCGCCTCGACCATTTAAGTTCCATTTGACAAATATTTTGACAATTCGAGACTAATAAGTTATCTGCCAATAATGATGATTTATGGTAAAAATACATATCCTTTGATTGCCGGTCCGTGAGTATTGGGAACCGAAGCAATTAACTACTTTGAGGTCCGGCAAGGGGCGTGGCTGGCACCACAAAACCGCAACAAACACGCCGGGGAAACACATTTTTCATTTAAAGTGTCGCACAAAATAGTCCTGGCCAAATGACAATTCGATTGAGGCACATAATAGATGAGAAATGATAACTACAGTCATTTGCAAGGACCTGGGGTCTGGGGACGGGGCCAGTTCCCTCACATTCATACAATTTGTTTTATTTCGACAACAGAGAAAAATTGTTGAAAGCAAGACAAATGCCCCTTTGTGCGTCGAAGGCATGTCGGAAATGAAAATGAAAACGAAAATGATAATGACAGTGCCAATGCCGATGAAGATGACGTTGGGGGGATGTTGCGAGAGGACTGGAAGGCCCCTGCCTCCTGCCAGTACAAGGATAAGGCATCGGACGGAACTGTGAGAAAATGTGTTGTGCTAATGTTTCAACACAATGTCTTAGGCTTCCCTAATGGACAAACAACTGGAATTTAAGTGCTCACATCTCTCGGGAGGAAGAACTTAAACACAACGTCTGGAATGGCAACTGACCATCAGTCACACAGTCGCAGGACGCTCCCCAAACCCCCGTTTCACGCTAGCCTCGACTGTTTATTGTGACTGTGAATTACTCCTCCCCGGGCTCAGACGTGGGTTTTATTATTTTGTTACAAAAAACACTCTGCTTGTACATGTTCAAAACTGGGTCAGAACTTTTTTTTCAATAAATAATCGACTGAAATGTTCAATTTCTTCCAATTATTCCACAATAAATAGCAATTATGCTATAAAATATGGATGTCCTTGATCCTATTTTTTGTTGTTTAATACTTAGTTATTAGCTTTAAGTTTTTATAACACATTAAGGGGCATATTTTATAACATATGTTTACGTTATGTAGATCTTTTTTGAAATTGGAAATAATTGTTTTTATCTTTATGAAATATAGAAAATAATGTTTAATTTTACCAAATATTAAATTAGTTTATTCATTTTGAGAGATTAATTATTTTAATGAAAAATAGTCTTTTCTTTAAGAAATCTTAAATATTGGCTTCAATTAAAAGTGCTTCTTTTCATTTGTCCTTTCGGTTTCCTTTTTAAAGCCCTCAGCCATCATGCAATTTAACTCTGACTGGCTGGCTTTTGTACTCGTGACTTTCTCCTTCCATGTTAACCCTTTCCGGTTCCTTCTCCACAGTACTGGGGTGGACAGTTCAATACAATTGTATGCCTCAGTACGAGTGCCGAGACCTTCATAATTATTTCTCATTTCTCGCGGCCTTAAATCCAGTGCAGCTGATGCCGACGTTGCGTATACGCCACGTTCGCATTTCATTAAGTGTCTTCTGTGGCCGTCGGATGCTTAAGCCTTAAAGATTTTCGACTTTCGAAAATTGAAGAGGCCGAGGACAGTAAAGGATTCTACAGTGCATATACATTTTTATGGTTCAAATATCATTGGATCTCCGGCTCTTGACAGCCCCAGGCTCCTCTCTAATGGAGCTCATTACCCGACGAGTTCATCCAGTCATGCAACATTAAACATTTGTCATCTCCCCCGTGCCCACCTTTCATCGGCATCCTTCTGCCTGTTTTCCACCTTTATTGCATTTTAATCTGCACGGACCACTGCAAGCTGGCAGGAAAACTCAGATGAAAAACACTCACGCATAAATTCGTGTGCTTTTTCGCGGTATACATACTTAATGCTACTATTAATTTATTGTTTCACGACATAGAGGGTTGCTTCACGAGTTTCCACGTTTTAATAGGACTATATTTATGGACAGGTCGGGAAAGATTGTTGTTAAATCAATAAAGTGTACAATATTCTTAATAATTCTAAGCACTGAGGTCACCTATCATACGTACTATTTTTAAACAGGGATTATAGGCTATATGTTGTATAGTTTTTGGATCTTGCTTCTTAGTTTCCATTATTTTTGTGATTTTAAATTATTTTTCAATTTACAATAATAATTATATTTTTAGTCTATACAGTTATAATCATTTTTAGTCTGTAAATGTTTCTAGCAGTAACTCTTTAAGATTTTTCATGATCCTACTGCTAGATAGTCTTGATTGGGAATGCTATATTTAAATTTAATTGATTTACGATTCGAGCGAAGTGCCATACAATGATATCACACTGTTCAAATAA
This sequence comes from Drosophila monieri, assembly GCA_035047585.1. NCBI lineage: Eukaryota > Metazoa > Arthropoda > Insecta > Diptera > Drosophilidae > Drosophila > Drosophila monieri. Next base: position 12,412,854 of record JAWNPJ010000027.1, read on the forward strand.
TTAATTTTTTTTGTATTTCGGGTGCACCAACGAAAGTTTTTGAACTTCTCTTGTTGGTTACTGGAGTACACATCTGTGTATAATTCATATAGTCTGAACGCGAGTGGGCGGCTGGGTGGGGTGGGCGCAACCGTGTAAGGCCCCCCTTGTCCCGCCATTCTGCTCACGCATGTAATGCGAATGATTAAACTGCTACGGCAAACAAAGTGCGAGCCAAGACAATGACGAAATGAGCTGAGTTGTGCACAACTGGGTGGATACGAATAGGAGCCCGAGTGCCAGGATGCAAGGACGGAGGCAAGGAGGAGCGCAGTCCCCAAGTCCCCTTAGGTCGTGTGAGTTAATGCTGAAATTTCTGGCAATCGCACTCCTTGGCAGAGTGTCATGAAATATGCAAACCAACTTTTCATGGCCTGCATCAGCATCTGGATAGCGCCAGTTACAGCTACAGCTGTAAGATACAAATACAGATACAGATGCAGTTGCCCGCTCAGTTCTGAGACTCTGGCACTTTATCATCAATCCGGACAAGTTTATTTGGTGTTTGCTTTGAGAGTGCCTTCCTCAAAGGAAAGTATTTACGCACCAGAACAGAAGAATCAGGATAATTGTATCAAATGGTATCTGTGCACTTCTCGGCAAGCCCTCGTCGCTTGGATTTATACTTTTTTGGGCTTTTTTTTTCGTTAGCTGGCTGCAAAAGTTATTATTTAGTGAGCTCTCCGTTTCGCTTTTTCTCCTCCCTGAATCGCGCTGTTTGTCTGTCGGTCCCCGGGACATCCTAAGAGCTGCAGTTTTGTCGCCTGCAGCCTGCAGTCCTTGCTGTTGTTGTTTTTCTCCATCCACTTGAATGAAATTTCCGGCGACAGCACTAAACAATCATAATAACAAATACTTTTCCTTTGCACACAATGCTTTGCTTTCTGTCAGTCTTCCTTCCTCCCGACCGCCGCATTTTTTCTCCAAGGGCCGCTGAAACGGAGAAAGGGGGGACTTCAATGTCAGGTCTGCTGAAGCGTTCACGGGCGGACAGACAGCTGTCTGAGCGTGTTCAGTTTCCTTAAAGAAAATTCATACGAATGCCAGAGCAGAAAAACATGTGCAATTAGTGTGAGGAAAATAAAACAGAGAATCACACGAAAATTTCGACGAATGAGTAACAACAGCCCCAAAAATGCATTTCAGGGAGACTCTTCCTAAAGAAGACAGCTTTTATAATGCCATTGGGAGTGTGTTTTGTGAATTTTTGTAACTTGGATATGATAATCCCGATTGTCTTTCTTCTTTTTCAAATACTTAATTTACCATTTTTTCGAAAAAATATACCTTTTCCTATTTATTATGCACTGCTTTTATTCATTGCGATTCTAATAACAAAATTCCAAGAACTTGTTTAAATTCCTTTTAAAGGGGTTTTTAATTCTCCAAGGACTGCAAACCCATTGTCTGACAAATATATGTAAATGCTGACTGTACCCCAGGGAACTAGCATGGAGGCACTGAAGGACCTATTAATAATAAAATAATATTTTAATGGGCTCTTAACTTCAGGCTTGGCTATATTTAAAACAGATTTTTGTTGGTTACTTGTGACCTGAATTTCAAAATGCTTGGATATTGTGAAACAATTTTTTCTTTTCAAAATAACATGTTTTTAAGTCAACCAAAGCTTTATTTCTACCAGTCGGAGCCATTTAACCCTACAAATAAATCTGTTTAGTCGGAGCTTTTTAATCTTTTTTATTTTATTATAATTTATTTTAACATAATTATTATTTTAAATATTAAACCATTATTCCCATTTATTTTTATAAATCTTGTAAAATTTTAAAATCTTGTAAAATGGAGTTTGAAAAAAATTCGTACTTCTTTATTATTTACCGGTTATTCAATAATACTTCAGGTGTAGATTTAAAGAGGCTTAAATAATATTTCAACCTTGAAAATGTCTTGTTTATATAAAATTCTTAGCAAAGTTCTAGCAAGGACGTAGCTCTTGTCATCCTAGCGGAAGGCTTCTTTCTTGGAAAAGTTTAGTTAGAGTCATTAAGCTATTTAACGGCTCTATTTAACTTGGGATCGAACCATTTTGGTACATTTGCAGTTTGCAAACACGATCCCGCCATTTTCTATTAACCCGGTTAGTCCTTGCGTTATCGGTTCCTTAAAATCTTCCTCTCAGAGAATAAAAACGCAGAGATAACCATTAGATGGAAAGAGCAAGTCGGTATCGGTATGTTTTTGCTTAGGGAAGTAAAGAGTGCCTAACGCGGCATACGAAAGGAAACTTTTGTTTTCATTCTTAAAACGGGCGAAGAGTGAAAGAGAGACAGCTAAGAGCATCGAGGCCGACAAAGAGAAAAGCGCTGTCGGTAAAACAGTGCGTGGGCAAATGACTTCATGTTGCATGTGTTTGTCCCACGAGGCACTAAATAAATAGTTTCTATTCCCAATAAAATGAATATTAAGAGTACCTGATGAATATTAGCCCAACTAATGGACGAACATCATAACAACTCAATGGCCGGGTGTTCGCCTATTGCACTTTGGCCACCTACTCCGCGTATACTTAATATTACGCATACGCGACGTCCGCCTCGATACTGTTCGCTGTGAAATTTTTACAAATTTAACGCAACAATTAAAAGCCATTAGGAGCCAACAAAAAGTAGCGTGGCAACAGCATCTTCAGCACCCCCCTGGGTCCGCCGCGTCCATCCAACTCCCCCTGGTGGCAGCTGTTGTTGTTGCTGCGTTTTGAGGTAATGGTGTGTCATTTGCATTTTGCATGATGGTAGGAAAACAACAACTACTTTATATGGGTTTGTGGGCAAATGATTCCAGTGTTATGTCCTGGTGCACGCTGCATGGTGAATGCGAATGCCACTGGGAATGCGGACGAGAAAGATGTGATGTTGCTCCGAATAGCTTAGAAGGGGCACAGTTGAAATGATGATGAGGATTCTGGTTTTGATGAGATGTTGCTTGCACTCCGTCCAGGGATATGATGTGCTAATGCGGCAATGTTTTTTCTATGAGGACAAAACTAACCAGAGAGGTGCTTGGCGTCCATATTACAGCAGCAGCATACGTCATATTTTCCCTCTGTTCCGTTGCAGATTCCATTAAATCTTAATTATTCACGCTCACTTGGCTGGACTTTTGGCAGGAAAAAAAGTATTTTTAGCACTGGAGTAAATCAAACATCGAGTGTCCTTTGGCAAACGCTGTCGGCAACAAATACTTTCCAGCATCATTAATTCCCCGACTGGCGAGTGAGACGGTGGGCGAGGCCGGAACCCTTTATTAATGCACGTGAAGTGCAATTAATTTCGCAGCGAACAATTTGATTTTGAACTTTTTGCCATTGCCTATTAATCAAACTTTTCAACTGCGTCCGCCTCGTTCAATTTTATCCGCACACAGCCTAAAAAAGGCAACTGGCGTTGGCGGGGAGCTGGCGGGAAATCGAATGCCATGGCTGGCCAACTTTTTCATTCGAAATTAGATTGTGGTTACGCATTTTATTGTCATGATATTCAGCGTCAATAACAAAGTGCCGGGCGATTGTCGTTATTTCCATGTTTTGCACGTTTTTAATATTGAAACTGTGTTTTTCTTGCGCCGCAAATGGCCGTGGCAGTTGTTTTGAAGCCTGCTGTTTTTGCGGCCTGGATAATACAATTTTCAATTTTCAGTGTCACCGAGAGGACCGCACAACGATATTTATTTATCACTGACATTCTGGAATGCCATCAATGGCGAATTATTTACATTCGATTGGAATGGCATTGGTCAAATAATGTGGTTAGTTATTTGATACTGGGATATGATTAAATAGGAAACTCTATGCCGAGAGCCACCTATTCAGGCGCTTCAGATTTTGAAAAGCACATGAAAATAGCACAAAGTGATTTAATCTGTTGCCTTGGCAACTGTGGGTGGCCGGTCGCCTCCAAAACACATTTCTTCGAATGCTCCGTATCAGCTTTCATCTTGCCAGACTGACCATTTTAATATCCTGGCCTGGAGCCTCCATCTCCCACCTATCGCCGCTTCCTGGCCACATTCGGGGCACATAAATTATGGCCACAACTCGCCGGCTTTAGCAACTCGTTTAGCTAAACTGGCACAATAACTGCGAAAGCCACTGTAACAGTTGCCATATTCCAGGCGACCTTTTCACTTTCCTCGCTCACTTTTCTTTACTTTGCAGCAGCACCGCCCTCAGCCCTTCAGCCGGGCGGAGTGGTTATGGGCCACTCCTCCGCCTTGTGCATATTGTGTGCAATATTAAAATAAAGCCAAGAGCGGCAGCAACAACAATGGGACTGCAAACAAACCCCGACCACGTCTGGAATTTCAATATCCGAAGCTCCGGGTAATATGAAAATATTGAATTTAAAATTCAGCCATATTATTATTATTAGAAGCCAGCGAAGCCACAGCGAGGAACGGGCCACAGATTCTATTTAAGGCCGACCTAATGCACATTTATTAAATTAAGGCCCGAATAAAACCCGTACAAAAGAAAAACATTAACAAAAGATTTCGATGCTCACGCCCTCGTCTTGCTTTTGCCCTGATTTGCTTTTCCAGGCCGAGTTTCGCCAACTTTTCCTCTTGCCGACCGCAATTAGGCGATGAAGTGAAAAGTCCGCAAGGATCTCGTGGTGCGAACACTCGCAAAGGGCTCCCCTTTTCCTGCAATTAAATTCCGCCAAAAGGGAAGCTTTTTGCGAACTGCAATTGTTTCAACTTGGGTCGAAACCGAAATTCGCTTTTAAATAGTTTTGCCCAGCATTTGTTGCGATCTCTCGGCGCGGTCTCGCCTTTTCCAATTCAATTGAATTTGATTCGGTCAATATTCATAAAATCAAGGGAAAACTTTTCAACTTTTCTGCGGTTTTAAGCCCGAAAGTTTTTATTGGCGATGCCGTTCGCCTGGTCGGTGGCATGGCCCCCCTTCTAACTCGTTTGTGGTTTTGTTCAACTGGCAAATGAAAATAGTTTGTTGGCTGAAAATAAATATCAAGGACCAAAGAACATTCAGGGTCAAATATTTGGCCTGTTGTTAAACCAAATTAAGGTCGGAACACAAAGTGCTCGAATGAAATCTATTCTTTCCACAATCCACACTCTAGTTCATTTTATTCTCTTGTTATGACACAATTAAAATAAATGTTGAATGCAACATTTCTGTTAATCAAAACTAGGAACTAGAAAATGCGAACTGACCGAAATAACTGAAGCTGACTGAAAATTTAAGCTTTAAAGACTTTTAGTTATTTTAGCACGTCTTAAAATTTATCCTCTGCCATTCAAGTTTACTGGGTTTTTATCGAGACATACTTTTTCCGGAGAGACCGTTTGTCTGTTTCCCCAATCCAAGTATTACAATCCCATAAATAGCAGCTGCTTAGTATCAAATCCCCCTCGATTGTGATGCCACCTGTCCCACCTGCATGTGGGACCGGGACCCACTTCATCGATAAAGTAGATGGAATTTCACCCTTGAGCTCCAGGCGCCTGCTCCCATATGCAAATTGTTTTCATGCTCAAGTCCCAGGCCGACTCCAGTGCTGACAGCCGGGCCAAGCTGGCTCAAGCGGAAGCCCCTCCTTTGACGGTTTTCGCTCATCTTGAACCTCCTGTCTTTTGCATGCCTAAAATGCAGACTTTATGGTAATTAATGTCAGCGTCTAGGACGAACACTATTGAATAGCTCTTCGCCCTCCTCCCATGGGCATCTCCCTCATATAATTCCTTTTGCCCCATTTAGCCGCGTCCTTCAGTCTGGTAATTATGTATGCTCAAGCTCTTGGATTGCACTCATCTCATCATCACATGAGCTTCGGAATCATCCCGGCAAGATTCCATCAATCGGCATTAAGCTGATGCGTCCTGATGGGCATTAAAAAACTGTTCGCTTTCACCCACTTCCCTTACTATGTAGTTCTCGTTTTTTCCTTCTCATTGCCATTGCCTTTGCCTTTGAGTTTCCTCTACTTTTGATATCCTCTACCAAACAGTACATTTCAATTTAGTCAATAAAAGGGTGTAAGTATGGTGTGTACTTCCATGTACATGATCCACACTGTAACATGAACGGAAGTCCTACAGAAAATAATATTTATTAATAAATATCAACGAGGAATAGTTTTAAGGAACTCATAGGCTTCTTATTAACGCACTTGTTTCTTTGAATTATAAAAAGGGCACCCAGTAGTCTTGGATACTGCGATTGTTCCCACCTGATTCCGGCTTATCCCTGTTGGCGAATGGCGGGACATGGGGTAGACTACCGCCACCCACCCGATTCCAATTTATTGTAATGGCTTCATTCTCCTCTTTTTCAATAATCATTGCGCTTAATTGCGAGGAACTATTAATTGAATTAGAAGAGTGCACATGCACACAGACCAACGCAGAAATACTGAATATTATCCGGGTAAAGGGACTTTCAAGTTTCCAAGCAACTAAGCGTCATGGACTCTGATGTCAGCCGTGGGCATCCCCAAGAATGTTTATGAAACCCTTGTGTATTTGTGTGTCTTTCCGTCCTGTCCCCCTCTGTGGGCTTCGCAGGTCCCACCAATACCTGACAAACGGCAAACGAAGGACGCTTTCGGGCGGCTTGTTTTCGTCGTCTTACGTTGTCGAGACAGGACCTCCGGCCGTGTTGCTACCTCAATCGCTGATGCTGCTGACAAAGACGCGATAATCGCTTCATTCATGGGCTTAAGCCGGAAACCAGCCCACGCGGAAAGGATAAAAGGAGTCGGATACTGTGTGGACCAACACCACGGGGTGGAAGTGTCTGATGTGTGGGTTTATCCTTTTCCAAGTGAAAAATAAAAGCTGTCAATAATTTCCCAGACGAGGACTGCCGCGATTCGATAAGTTTATTCGTGGCTTAATCCCTAGACGTAGAAGATGTGCCCCAACCAATCCAATTACTTTGATTTTTAAGGCTAGGCTCGACCGGAAAAACTGGAAAGAAACTTAAAATATATGAGAGAATTATATCCGAATCTTCGATTCTTTTGATTCTGAAATTGTCCTATAAATAAATCAGACTTTACGTTTATGAATCAATCTATAATCGGATCCTCTGAAGGCAGCAATGTATCAACGCCGAAGGCTCATGTCAATCTCTCAACTCTGACATTCCACCCACTGATTTCCCATTGAATTCTTTGTATTTCCATACACTGACCGAAAGGAGCGCTCCATTACCTGCTGTGCATTAATTGAATTTCAGTTAAAACTACTTCGAGCAAAGAAAGGGCCTCATGTGGGGGTCGGAGTCTGCTTCCCCTTTAATTTTGGGTTATTGTCAGTTTCAGGCAGATGCCACATAAATTTAAATTTGTGGCAGCCTGGGGAAATCCAGGGCGATGGCGATGATGGCCAAGATGCTGATGGAGTCGCCTCCATTACAAAGTCTGCTGCGGTCAGTTAAACTTGGAGAATTGAATGGGAGAGATGATTCGAGCTGTGGAAGAGACTTGAAGGACAGCCGCCCGGGCTGACGAAGATGGAGGGGCCTGGGATCATGATGGAGCCCTTTTCTTTATTAATTTCCTGTCCGCATGTGGTGCACCTCCAGCCAGGGAAAACAATTTGTTAGCTTGTCAGAACCATCGACTATCAAGTCCAAGTTTTTGTTAAAGTTTCGGTCTTTTCCGGGCAGGAAGATTACTCGTTAACTTTGGTCCCTAATTCCAGCATGTTTGTTTTGCGCTTGGCCAAATCTGCATAATGAAAATGGCAAATACGCTGAAGTATTTGCCTTCGGAATTAACACCAAATTATAATGGTATCACTAAGCTGGCTATGGGCTGGAGGAGGAGAGTGCATTAAATTAGCATAAAATAAACAATCCGCCCCCGCCCTTGCCACTTGCCACCTTCTGTTGGAACAACAGTTACAGCAAATCCAGCAAATTTCAACTAACTAAGAGCGATAGACAAACAAACAATCGGTGGGCTAACCCGGCAGAATAGAGAGTGGGTGGGATATGGAGATGTTTCTAGGACATAACGCATCCTCCTGCCGGACTGCAATTAAATTCAATTTGATGGGCGGACAAGGACTGCCGAGGAATACATGCGTTAGGAGTTTCATTTTAGGGAATGGACTATTCGATACTTTAATAGGCTATATGGTTGCAAAATAAATATTAAGAGCCTAAAAGATAGGAAGGAGCCTAAGATATAGGAAAACTATAAATAACGATGTTGTTTAAGAGACTATGAAAGTAAAGGATTTAGTTTCACGAATCTTCTTATGGTTACCATTTTTTATCATTGAATTTATAAACACAACAGATATTGAAACGTTAGTCTTCAATGGTTTGGATCATGATGTTCAAATCACTCTCGTTGAAAACTTGGTTTAAACGTACCCACTGTTGTCCTCTCAGTTGGGTGCGTTTGAGGGAAATATTTGTGCCCAGGCTAAGGCCATTGATTGATAGAGTGGCGATGACCACACAACCCGTCCTGACCATTTCAGTGTCCTGTTCCGCCAAACATTTGGCTATAAACCGACTGGCGGCACTAATTTCCCCATGTTCCGGCTTCTCGTTGGGTGGCGGATAATGAACCGCACTTAGAGCAATGGACCCGAGAGAATTGTCCCTGGAAAGGGGCCTAAAAGTGTAATTATGGCAGTCAAAGTGGGTCGAGTGGTGCGACGATTCTGTAGCCCCGGTGTGATTGCATTGAATATTGTTAAAGAATTAGCGGAGCCTGTTTCCGACTGAGTGGCCACTTGCATGTGTTGGCCAAAGCCTGATGACTAGTTGCCATATTTACGGGCTCTTGTCTTGGCAAGCATTAAACCAATAAACTCGGCAAAACTCCTCTGCTCGGTGAGCACGACCAAAAGTTTCTCCCCAACTAATTAAGCAACAGTTTTTGGCACCTGGTTTGTGCATAGTTGGCCGAAACCTGCAGAGTTTGCAGCCAAAAGTTGAACATAAACATTTATGTTGGCGAGCAAGGAAAGTTGCCCAAGTCGGAGCTGGAGTCGAGTTAAGACTGTCACCTCCTCCTGCAGAAGGCACGAGGTCCTTCCACCCACTGAGGCATCATCCACAGATCCATCCGGGTAGGCAACCGGAATGTGACAGACAACCCGAGAAACAGATACTGTGATTGCCTGCCACTCTGGCCAACAATAAGCAATAAGTTTTTGCTGGCCAAGTGCCTGATTGACATTCGGCTAAGTCGAGGTCTAATTAGAAAAGTTTCCCCCAGTCCGTGCCCTGTGACGTTCGAGTTCAGTTCGATTCACATGGGTTATTGGTTTTTATTGCACGTTACAACCGATTGTTTCGAGACTTTTTCGCCATCGACTCTGGGTAGCGATGGGGGCTCATCAGGCAATGGGAATTCCGAGTCAAATTAAATAAAAATATCAATGGTACGAGTAATAAAAAGAAGGCGTTGCCCGCTCGTTTCTGGTCTTTCTTGTTCTCTTTCTCTTGTTTTCTCTAAATGTTAAAACTTCTTCATCAACTAAATGTAATTTTAAAGATACTTTTCACTGAACTGCGTCCTAGTCCTCGTCCTGGGGGGCAGTGGCTGGTCGAGTGTCTTATGCGAGAGACAAACACCAGGCACGCCGTCGAGGAGATGATGTTGATTCTGGTCAGGATGGTCAAGTGCTTAGAAGCACTTGCGGTGGACGATGCCGGGGCCGGACTCGTCGTACTCCTGCTTCGAGATCCACATCTGCTGGAAGGTGGACAGCGAGGCCAGGATGGAGCCACCGATCCAGACGGAGTACTTGCGCTCAGGTGGGGCAATGATCTTGATCTTGATGGTCGATGGGGCCAGAGCGGTGATCTCCTTCTGCATACGATCAGCAATACCTGAATGGATATATAAATTTATTTAATTAGAAAATTTTAGCGGGTGGGAAATAAAGGGATATGCCCATGTTATTAAATATTTTCTTATTTAATATCTATTTATAGCCGATTTGGCAAATTAAATTTCTTTAGAGAGAATCTATTTATAAACTATTGAGTACCCAACTATTTTTCCTACGACCAGTATTAATTTACATATTTTCTCTTTTAATCTCTTTACACCAGAGATTTTATGAGAATATATTCCAATTCAATATTCATCTGAAAAAATTATCATCTCTCATCCTATTATTTAACGATGTCCTAAAGAAGAAATTTATTTTTCTTATTTTAAATATCTAATCATTATTCCTATTAATCGGAAAGTTTACTTATTCCTGATCAGCACTTGAGCGATCAATTTCTAACTAACTTTCAACACGCAGATCATGTTAATAAAACCTAAGACCCACCTGGATACATGGTGGTACCGCCGGACAGCACATTGTTGGCATAAAGATCCTTGCGGATGTCGACGTCGCACTTCATGATCGACTGGTAGACGGTTTCGTGGATGCCGCAGGACTCCATGCCCAGGAACGAGGGCTGGAAGAGGGCCTCTGGGGTGCGGAAACGCTCGTTGCCGATGGTGATCACCTGACCGTCGGGAAGCTCGTAGGACTTCTCCAGGGAGGTGGAAGCGGCGGCGGTGGCCATCTCCTGCTCGAAGTCCAGGGCCACGTAGCACAGCTTCTCCTTGATGTCGCGCACAATCTCACGCTCGGCAGTGGTGGTGAAGGAGTAGCCGCGCTCGGTGAGGATCTTCATCAGGTAGTCGGTCAGATCGCGACCGGCCAGATCCAGACGCAGGATGGCATGGGGCAGGGCGTAGCCCTCATAGATGGGCACGGTGTGGGAGACGCCGTCGCCGGAGTCGAGCACAATGCCGGTGGTACGGCCGGAGGCGTACAGGGAGAGCACGGCCTGGATGGCGACGTACATGGCAGGCGAGTTGAAGGTCTCGAACATGATCTGAGTCATCTTTTCACGGTTAGCCTTGGGGTTGAGGGGGGCCTCGGTCAGCAGGACGGGGTGCTCCTCGGGGGCCACGCGCAGTTCGTTGTAGAAGGTGTGATGCCAGACCTTCTCCATGTCGTCCCAGTTGGTGATGATGCCGTGCTCAATGGGATACTTCAGGGAGAGGATACCTCGCTTGCTCTGAGCCTCGTCACCCACATAGCAGTCCTTCTGACCCATGCCCACCATGACGCCCTGGTGACGGGGACGGCCTACGATCGAGGGGAAGACGGCGCGGGGCGCATCGTCTCCAGCAAATCCGGCCTTGCACATTCCGGATCCGTTGTCCACCACCAAGGCTGATGCTTCTTCGTCACACATTTTGTTTGGGTTAGGTTCGGCGGTTCGGAGCAATCACTACAAGGATACAGACAGTTATCCTACGGATTCGGTTACGGTTACGGATTGGTGGACAGGCGGCACTCACGACGTGTAAATCCAACAGCGACAGCAATCAGAGTGATTCGTTCTGCGCTCTGTCCACCGCATTTAAATAAGTTTTGTCCCGCTCCCCCCATCTTCACCCCCATACACACCCCTATCCCCACCACCACTGCCATTCCCATGCCCAGGCCCATGCCCATTCCTAAGCCCCATCCCTTCCCCACTCCCGTGCTCCTGTCCCTGTCATGTTGAACAATTGTTCAGCTAGTAACATGTTGATGAATTTCGCGATATGCTACGCTGGCTGGGGATCAGCCGTACACGAGGGGGCGCTCGGGGCGCCGGGGCCCGGATACACATAATTTCTATTGGCCCAAAGTGTTTTGATTCCGGGCATTGTGCCTTGGCCAAGACGTTTGATAGCGATCTCGCGAGTGGCCACTTTTGTTGAGATTCTATCACAACTAAGAAACAAATTGGTTTTTGATTAATTTTTTTTAAACTCCCATTCGTATTACTTATAAGTAATTAAAAGGTTCCGTTTTGGCACAGAGTCCTTCTCAGCTATATCATATATATTATCAAACAACGAAACCTCCTGACTCAGTAATCTTTGACAAACGCTCTAAGAAACAAACATTTTCTGATCTCCTTGCACAGTTATTTTAGAATCATTATATATATATCAACTTTGATAGATTTGATTTGATAGAATTACTAACAATTATTAATAATCCCTATAGAATTTATAATATCAAGGAACTCTGTAATCCCTCAGAAATAATAAAATAAAATTATTTATTTTAGAAACTTTTTCGGCTGAATATTAATTATAAGAAGAACATTCTAGCCCTTGTGAACACACAACCTGAAGCTTAATTAAATTAGAGTCAACCATTAATACTTATATAGCCAATTCCATTGTTGTCCATTAACCCTCATTTTTTGTACACCTTTTTGTTGGCCCTTTTAAAATGGCATTCGGCTCATCCGCCGGCCATTTTCTCTTGCCTGCCAATTAATTAACAATTTGACCGAAAGAAAGCTTTCAGGGTATTCATTTTTCTCCATTCGGCCCAGCCATTTATCATTTAGTTTCATTTAGTTTTCGCTAAATTATGTCTAGCTGCCAAGATTGCTATGACTTCGACATAGAGCAGAGAGAAGAAAATAGAGGGAAATATGCGCCAGGACTTGTATAGGCATCTGTTGATGTATTTTTAAGTTTTTATATAAATAAACCCCCGCGAAAGCTGCCGCCGCAGCAGCAGCAACAACAAGCTGCGAACAATGCAACGCAGTATGCAACTTGTTCTTCCAAGCATCCGCCCTCCCCCCGTGGGCCGTCCGAAATTTGTGCCAATGCTCTTCGGGCCCACTCTCAGCCCATAGATGGTGTGGCCCAAATGCTGTCACACTCAAAAATGCAGCCAAAGCATTTAGAAGTGATATAAAAGTTGACGACGTCGTGTGGATTTCATTGAAATCAAATTGAAATAAAATGAAATTATTTTGCAGCCTGCATGTACCAGAGGCGAGCCCAAGGGACGCAGTGCAGCGGCGGGCTTGCCAGCAGGAGGTGCACCGGGCCAACGGCAATTTTGCGCCTGTCCACCGATATCTTCCGATCTCAACGTGGCATTAGCCACGAGATTAATGCCCACAATCTAAATTCTAATTAAGTGCGCCCCAATCGAGCAGCGCTTGCCACGAGTGGATTCCACGGGCGCAAATGGCCAAACTTCTCAACTCCGCTCAACTTTCCCCGGAAACTTTCCCGATTGCCTGCCAGCCGTGGGCCGCGGGCTCTACGTGACTCTCTGCAGGATCAGGTACGGACAATGTTCACGTATCATTGTCCGCACGCGTCCCGACCAGTTGAAAGAGGTAAAAATTATGTTCCCAGCAACTGAGTGTGTTGCAGTTTCTTCGGCAGTGCAGATAGATTCGCATCGAAAGGGTGGCCAAAATAGTTTTGCCCAAAGAATATATTTCTAGGAAGTAGAAATAGTCTGTTAGATAAAATCTTTTTAAAATGGGTTGAAAAATTATAATTATTATGATTCAATAATTTAAGCTAGAGTTTTAGAAGTCACTAAGTAGAGTATAAAAGTCACTAAGAGACTAAGAACGGGATAGCCAAAAGGCATTTAAATTATTCAAGTGATGAGATCAAAATCATGTAAGACACATAGGTACACAGAATACTACGACTTAAATTATCTCATAAATCAGATGTAATAAAAATATAGTATTCTGAGTATTCAGAAAATAGTAAGATTGTAGGTACACACAATTATTCGAAAAATAAAACACTTTCATGGGTTTTTTCATTGAGAATTAAATTCCATATTTTGACGAAGTTTTTAATGAAAAATTTCTTGGCAATTAGATTTGCAAAGAATTTAAGAAAATAACTAAGAAATGTAATATCGCGAATTCGGAGCAAAGAACGTATTTCTTTTATGTTTGATAATTGTAAAGTAAACAGGATTTCAGGACTTCCATTGTCCTGTTACTGTTGAGTCGCCCCTGGCACAGATTTGACTTGAAGTTTCTGGGGGAAATGGTTCCGAAAAAAGTTTGAGCGTTGACAGGACGAAGCACCTTTGGTGCCAGGAGCATCCCCGGCTGCTCCTGCGAGTCCTTTTTTCATTTTTCCTATGCGGCCAGCACGCAAAGCAAAAACTTTCGCCAAAGTAAAGGAGCGCGCGATAGAGGAGAGCTCAGCGGAGAGCGCCGAGAAAGTTGCCACGGTGTGCATAAAAATTAAAATACTTGCCACGCGGTTGCATACCAAGTTCGAGATGCTGCGCTTTGGGGATAGAGCCAGAGGTCAAAGGGCAGCGGCTATTCTTGGCTGCACTTCACGTCTCAAGACTAATTTATGATTTGTAATAGAAGTGCGCGCACATTTATAATACTCGACAAAGATTGAAACTTTAAGCGGAATTCTTTCCGCGCTTCTCAGTTTATTTTCCTTTACCAGCTCGCTGCTCCGCCAAACTTTTTAAGCCCGAGACACGGGCTGACAGTTTAAACTACACCCCAACCCCGCCCCGCGGCTACCTTACTTTATTAATTACACAAGTTGTCTCGCCAAATATTTTTCACTCAAATTAATTTCTCCCATGCAGCTGTCATCCGCGGGGCTGGGCTGTCATCGCCACTGCCCCACCCCGATCCCTTTTTAATTACCCTTCGCTCAAAATGCACACACAGAATCACGTAGGGTGATGAAACGGGGAAATTGTATTTGTAACAGGGCATTTCGGGATACTACGACTTACAATAAGTGGGACTTAGGTTAGGGGCCAGCCAGAGGCTAGTCCAGGGGCAGGGTCTCGTGCAGCCACGTGCGACCCCCGCCCTCGGCGAAGTCGGCGGCGGCGTGGTCCTCCCCGTTCAGTATCCACTTGGTGGTCAGCAGGCCCTCCACGCCCACCGGGCCGCGGGCGTGGATGCGGGCGGTCGAGATGCCCACCTCGGCGCCAAGGCCGAACCGGAAGCCGTCCGCGAACCGGGAGCTCGCGTTGTGGAACACACAGGCGCTGTCCACGCTCCCCAAGAACTGCTTGGCCGCCGCATCTGTAAATGGAAAGCGGAGAAATGTACAAGTTGCCGGATAGTGGATTTGTGGAAATGTGGAAAATGCGGGCAAGTGTGCAAATGCAAACACGAGCGGGCAAAAGTGTTGAATAAAATTAATTTCCCAAATGATTTAAATTTGTTGTGGCACGAGGGGGTATGTGGAGGTATGTGGGGCACTAGCTGCCCGGCTCCATGCATGCAAAGTTGCACGCTAAACTTGCCCGACTTGAATTAGGATTCGGGTTTGGTTTTTGGTTGCAAGTTGGAATTGCTGAAGAACTGCATGGTGGCATGGCATTGAGAGCTAAATTGAATTACACGTGGCGGAATGGGACATCCATGCCATTTACGGCACGACACACAAATGCTGGGACTGGGACTGGGAGTATTAAATGTTATGCCACGAATAATACCGGGTTTTTATGCATCTTGAGTATAATTTTTTAAGGCAGGGTCGTTATTGCAAATGGCACTGTTACTTTTATAGTTTAAGGACTCTTAGATGCATTCTTCTGTTTTAGAAGGCTCCTCGCATAGAAATTATTTTAAAGGTGTCACTTGAATTAAAATATAATTATCTTGAAGCCACTTTGTTTGCTTATTTTCAGTTGGAAGTGATTAGTTACCCGTGGTCACGCTATTCCCTGATTAATTACCTTCAAGGTGATTGGGACAGTTGGCAAATTAAAGGAAACTATTTTTAATTGGAAAGGGTACTTTTTTTATCCCCTCTGATTGCCGGTGACATTTACCTTTCACCACCCCAAACTTTTTTGCATTCATCTGATTTATGCAATTATCTCGCCCCCCGAACTGGCAGCAATAACCATTATGAGGGCTCCCCCGGTGGCACGTTGCAGTTCTCATTACAACCAGAAACCAAAAACCAAATCAACTGGCAGGGGAGGAGGAGGGGTTGGGGCTACCCTACAATTTTTCAACATCGATGGCAGAAATCGAAATTAATTTTCAATTTTCGAGCGTCCGTTACCGTTTTCCGTAACAATGACATCGGTGTGGCCACTGCCGTATGTATGGATGTGATTAATGGCCTCCTCCAGGCTGGGCACAATCTCGATGCAGCACTCGAGCGCTCCGTACTCGTGCTTCAGGCTCTTCGCCGGCGGAGGGCCAAAGGTCAGCTGCTGGTTCAGACGGGGCCCGGCGTAGATTTTGACGCCCTCACGTTTCAGCATATTGCAGACGTCGGTGAAGATTTCGCCACTCATCAGATCCTCATGAATCAGAAGGGTCTCCATGGCGTTGCAGGCTGTAAGAAAGGAGGGACTTGGATCTAATTATGCGTCGGTCCAGAGGATTTACGACATACCCGCCGGATAGTCGCACTTGGCGTCCCGAGCGATGCGCAATGCCTTCTGCAGATCCGCGTCCCGGTCGATGTACACGTGGCAGACGCCCTCGGCATGCCCCAGGACTGGGATGTGCAGCGACTGCTGCTGGATGTTGCGGACCAGCTCGGAGGAGCCGCGTGGAATGATCAGGTCGATGTGGTTTTCCATGGACAACAGGTCGCTGATCTCCTCGCGTGTGGACACCTTGGAAAACAAATTACTTATTAAAAATTTGGTTAAAATTTTAATCCTAAAGTGCATTGATTAGTCTCTAATCATTAAAGTATTTTACAATTTCATTTTTTATAAAGTAGAATATAATAAATAAATAAAATATACAAGGGTGAAAATAAATTTAAAAATGCCTTTATTGTGTTTTTAATATTTGGAACATTTTCTGGTTATGATTTAAATAAAATTAATAACTATCATGATTGATTTTCATGATGATATAATAAGTTTATTTTTCATTTATCAATTACTATTTTGGATTTGTATAATTTAAAAATTGCGACACCAGATTCAAATCAATTGTGATACTTTGTAGAAGCGCTATTATTAGAACTTCCTTTTTGTTTCTGTTACTTGACTTACCTTTTTGAAATAAAACACTTTTATTGCAGCTAAAATTTTACCTCGAGATTTGTCTAAATTGCGATTGAACTTACCAAGGATACGGCGTGGTCGGCGCCCACGGTGGCCAGTGCCTCCTTGACCAGCTCCATGAGGGCCTTGTTGCTGTGGGCCGCCTCCTTGCCGCCCTTGAGCAGCAGGCCGTTGGCCGAGGCCATCGCCAGGGCGGCCACCTGGGGCAGGGAATCAGGGCGGGATTCAAAAATAACCAGCAGCACGCCAATGGGGACGGTGACCTGCTTCAGCTCGAGATGATCGGCCAGCCGGGTGCGTCGGAGGACACGACCCACATTCTAAGAAAGGCAGGAAAGAGTCCCAGATGAGAGATAAGGAGCAGGGTCGAAAGGGATAAAGAATAATAACAGTCGCCAAGTCAATTCACAAGTCAGCATAAATCGCATAACGCATACGCCATGTGGGACAGGGCTATAAAAATAACTCGATATTTATGCGACAGTTCCAGCAGCACAGGACACTCCATCCGCCCAACCCCCGTTCGATTCCCTGGCGTCCATTTTGAGGCGTTACATAAATCAAGTCGCTCGTCGCGTCGTAATCTTTATTTATTTTTAATGGCCTGCCGTCCAACGCCCCTGCACTTGAATGTGCCACGCCCCCATATCCTTCCTACATCCTCCCTCCTCCTCCTGTTGTGAGAAATCTCTAGAAAATTGGCTGCAGATAACATAAAGAGGTTGCGGGCTGGTCCGGAATGGCGTGGCCTGAGCTGGAAGGTTGCTGACAGCCGTTGACTGGCCTTGTTTGCATAAAAAGGACCTCCGGCCAGGCGAAGGACTTCGCCTCGCCCGCTTAACCATTAAACTCGGCTTGGGTACTGCAAAATTTGGTTATACGGTCCTTATTATTGACTCTGGCATTGTGGAACGTAAAACTTTAAATTATATTTGCTAAGGGCAATTGGATAAGTCAGGGGCAAAGAGTCCCTCTTCAGTCCGGATCATGAAATATGTAAGAAATGTGTAACTTTTTGAAGGTCCAAAGCGGAAATTGAATACCCCGTATGGGGCTCCATCGCAGCGTAGTTGCATTATCTCGCCCAAAAAATATGGCTTTACAGCGGCTCACTAAATAGCCCATTTATTTCGCAATAAAAGTTTTTCATACGCCAGACTGTAAGCAGTAAATAGTCGGGGTAATTGAAAACTGAAGCACTGATGGAAAACTACCCTGATGCCCTCACCCTGGCCCTCTACTACTGAACTTTTGAGCCCGAAGGTCGGCGGAATTTGTTTGTCGCTCCATAAAAAATAACAAAAAAAGAAGCTGAGACAAAAACAGAAACACTTTCCGCTGTCGGAACGACAGTTATTGAGTGCGTTATGGTTTTTCTGGATTCCCAGTCAGCTTCGTGAGTGGGTTGGCGTTTTTTATGATTTTTCACGCTGCCGCCATTTTGTGTCACAATTTCGCTTGCCATTTTACAATAAACTCATGACCCCGTCTCGGAGAAAAAGTTTGTTGGGCCACAGAAAAAATAAGCAGCATGGAGGAAAACTTTTTGCGTTTCCGCACAATCACATCCAATAAAACGGTTGGCTTGGATGGGTGGTCGCCCAGCTGAACCCCATCCTTCGGCGATATTCGATCAACTCTGTCCGGTGCCGGGAGAGGGCAAAGGAGGAAGCACCAAGGACGAAGCGGATGTGGAATGCGGGCTAATGTCACTGGCAAGACAGAAAACGAGAGCGCATACAAGGAGCTCGTCTTTTATCTTCCACTTGCTTAGCCTCGCACCCTGCACACCCTGCAGTGGGCATTGCCTTCGGGTGTATCAGACCGGAGGAATAACTGCCGCTTAGACAAACTGGTTAGGTCACTGGTCAGTCGGGAAAGTACTTTTTGGCTGCTGCAGCTGAGACGTCCTCCCTCGACTGGGGTGTCAATTTTTGTTGAAGTGTAAAATTGCTTGGAGATTTCATAATATTGTTAAAGCTTTGGAAACTGCACATAGCCTTTGTTGGAGTTCATGAAATGGCCACTTTGCCGGGCCAGACAAATCCCAACGCCGTTCCCTGGGCTAACTCAATTTGGGGCTGACTTTTCGACACTGCAACAAATGCAATTTGCCGAACCTTTCAGGAGGTCAGTCGGGCGAGAGCCGGGGAGCCAAGCTGCCCGGCTGGTGGGTGACCCCTCCACAAAGTGGCCAGTAATTAAGTTCACTTACCTTGTGACTGTCGTCGGCGATTTGCTTAAGGCCAATGGAGAGGTTCTTCAGCTTGGCGGAGTTGAGGGAGAGCCGCGAAAGCAGCGGCTTGGCCAGCCCGTTCTTCTGGGCCTCGGCCAGGTCCTTGGCGTTGGCCTCCAGGATGAACTTCTCGCGACTCACCAGTAGGTCGGCCAGAGTGTTCACGGCACTGGCCCGCTGTGCGGGGGTCAGGGCCTGCATCTGACGGCTTCCGGTACGTGCTGGGGGCGAGGGAGAAGGCGGATTAGTCGCGTCCGAAACAAGTTGCATCTGCCTAATTAACACGGCACTTTCGCCAGCTGCTGCAAGTTATTCTCAACAACAATTAAATTACTTGCAACCCGACTAAAAATAACAGTAGCACTCCCCGCAGCTTGAATTATTTAACCTAGAAAAACAGGTTCTTAAAAGTTTGTAAGCCAACTAGAACTAGTTCTTCAGGCTTTTAAAATATTAACATTATAATTTATAAAAATGAGGATAAGATCAAGGATGAAAGTATTATATTTTGGATGGGCGGCCTAGATGATCCAACCTAATCCGTTAATTTGGAACTTAAGGGCAGCTGGTAAGAGATAGTTAGAGCTCCTTTTAACACCGCTGCCTGAGACGGGCTAAGACCAAGCAGATAGCCCGGGATGACCCAGTTTCCCAGCCCAGTCGTTTCCCTTGCTCCTTGTTTAGGTGGAACAAGCCATAATGGCCATTAGTCTGGTGCGGCTACTTGTCATTCGTTGTTAACATCTCGAAACTTTCTCGCCAACGATGGGGAGGAAAAACACCATCCTCGTTGTGGCTGTGGAAGGGGATGGAAATGGTGATGGCTTACAGCTTTGTCCTGGATGATTGGCAATCAATGCGGTTGGACATGGCCAAAGAGATGCCCGTCACCGAAACCGCTAATTATGCTTCGCAGCAAAGACCCCACTGATGCTATCTAAGCCTTTTCCTACTCTACCACTAGCCACATCATTCTCCGTCATTATCCTTTGAGCCACTCCCTGCGGTCCGCTCACCGTTCTCGGCCATCACCTCGACGGGCACGGCGTTGGAGCTCTCGGTCGCCTCCGTGAAGAAGGTGCCAACCTTCCGGCCGCCAATTATGGTCTTGATGGCCTTCTCCTGCATGCCGTTGCAGATGACCACACTAACGCCCCGGTCTAGTGCCCAGGTGGCCGCCTTCACTTTTGAGTCCATGCCGCCAGTGCCAACCTGGGAAAGATAAGTTCGTTAGCTGAAAGGGTCGAGGAGGAAGAATAGAATCGGGGATTGCCTTTGACTTTTTGCCAAACTCGATGCTGTTGCTGTCGTCGCTGGTGTAGGTGTGCATCAGCTTGGCGCCGTCCTCCCAGGGCGGCTTATTGTAGATGCCATCGACATCCGACATGAGGATTAGCAGGTCGGCCTGAACCTCGGCAGCCAGCATGGCCGATAAGCTGTCGTTGTCCTTAATGGGAATGCCCTGAAGGGGAAGGATGTGGTTGCGTCAGCGGCTGCTTCACCTGGTCACGTGCATCTCACTTACCCGCCTGGCCCCGCCGGCTGGCTCGTCGTCACGTATGAACATCGGCGGAGAAACAGCGTCGTTGGTATTTATGATGGGCACAATATTCAGGCTAATTAATTCGGAGAGCGTGCAGAAGAGATTGTTGCGTGTCTCCTCGTTGTAGAAGTCCGGTTTGGTCACCAGCACCTGAAACGCAACGAACGACTCGCTCAAATCTGTGTGTCCCAATTAGGGTAGTGTAGTATGCACACATATTGAATAGCCACTGTACCAAGAGTACTTAAAGGGTAAACACTGTAACACTTTGTTGCAGTATAAACAAAACTTAAATGGTCAAATCATGAACCGATCGCTATGTACAAAAAGTGCTAGCGCCGGCAGAATTGTAACATGAACGGACCTCATGT
Source organism: Drosophila monieri (assembly GCA_035047585.1). Taxonomy (NCBI): domain Eukaryota; kingdom Metazoa; phylum Arthropoda; class Insecta; order Diptera; family Drosophilidae; genus Drosophila; species Drosophila monieri. The sequence goes on from JAWNPJ010000027.1 coordinate 12,433,876, forward strand.
GCATATACCTCGCGCTCCCGCTTAAGGGAGCATAGCATACATATATACATAAGCACATACATAGCCGTCTTGCTGCCGCCGTCTGTGGGCAGCGCAGCAAGAGACTTAGCCTTACTTAGAATTAAAAGAATAATGTAAATTCAGATACAATCGAAGCGTTGGAGCGGCACCTTTGCTGCTCCTACAATTAATGAAATAATAAATAAACATAATACTTAAAATATTAAATGGACTATTGAGACCACATCATCAAATCAATTACATGGCGACCGTGACGTGCAATCAGGAGATTGCAGGACCGTGACGTGCAATCAGGAGATTGCAGGAAGGGCAAAGCTGATCGGCAACGACAACATAAAGGATGGAAAATCAAATACATACATGGCACCTCAAATCAATACATGGACATATTTATGGAAAATTCTGAGTGAGTAGAGTGCGGATATGGGACGCGGAGGTCGGAAAAATAAAATAAATAAAAGAATAGCACACATTAAGTGGCTATTATATAAAAATAATCCACCTCCATGGGCGACAGCAATAAAATTAACTGCTGAGCTCGATTTTTTAAAAGAAAGTCTTCAGAAGAAAGACATCCCAACCGCAACTCACTCGGAAACAATAAAAACCATAAATACAAATACTAAACCACCATCTCCCAAGCCATTACCAAGGTACTACGAAGAGTGCCCGAACGACTGCCCTGGACCACTGGAAGCCCCAGCATGCAAGTTCACTTGCATAAAGAAAAATAGGAAAGGAAAGCCCGACACCACCCACTCTTAGGACATCAGCCCAGGACATCAGCCGCAGACTCCTGGAAAATATAGTGACCTGTGCAGCCAGCACCGGCCCCGTTTAGCGCTTCAAGCTAGACCCGGAAAAGTGAACCGACAGCGCTACAAAGAGCGCACAACAAATAAGAAATAATTTTTTTTTGGTGCACTGCGTTGCATTATTAATGTACTGCGTTACATTATAATTATAAACGACCTTTTGTAAAATTGAGCGGAACCCTTTCCGCCCAATTAGAAGTGTAGCCCGTAAAGCTATACAAAACGATAGGTAGGAAACCTGTAAAAATTAGATGCAAAGTAATGCAATAAGTAAATATTCAGAAGAAACAGGTAGATATAATTATATACCAAATACAATTATTTCAAAAATGGCAATAGTTGACGTTAAGTCGGTGGACTCCACTGCAAACGTTATTAATAAAGTAGAGCCAAATAACATTAATTTAGAATTAATACACACATTATTAATAATAATTGTTGTCATAATGTGCGCAAATTGTTTTTACAAATTATATAAATTACATAATAAATGTCTAAAGAAAAAATATATGAGCCAGGCAAATGAGCTGGACAAAATTTAAGAATAAAGAACAAAAAAAAAAAAATTTTTAAGAGCGCAAATAATATTAATAATAATAAAAGGAAAAATTTTGTTGTACACTCCAAAAACAAAAAAAAGAGACAATGAAAATAAATAAAGATATATAAAAATAAAAACAAAATTATAAACACTTCAAAAAAAAAGAGACAATGAAAATAAATAAAGATATATAAAAATAGAAACAAAATTATATAAATATAAAAATAAAAATTTATATTTTTTTTCTAAATTATGGCTACACTAAGGACAATTAAGAAAAACTGAGAATGACCACAATAGAAGCTATTAGAAAGGTTTACGAAAGGGATGCTTATTTCAATGAACATGTTCAACAATTAGTCTCAACGACTCCCATAAGCATCAATCAATTAGAATATCTTCTAATTGAAACATTTAATTTCGAACATTCACCATTGATACATTGCTCGAAAACACAAAAAGCAATTGTATTAAGCACCATCCCAGGTATCCAGGTGAAATCAGTTCTAGAAGAATACGAAACACTAGGCCGAACACTTATTATGGTAGTAGTCCGAAAATAATTCTCCATTATTAACAAAAATGCAATGGAATGAATTATATGACGAATTAAATAAATTAAAAAGCGATTTTGACAAATCATATAAATCGCTTACTCAAAACAGGCCAATTCAAAAGAACACAATTAAAAAACATGTGGAAATACTAGTAAACTGCTTTAATGAAGCACGAATACTAATACATGGCCAGAAAGAAAAATTAAATCAAGATCATTGGTCCCAAGTATCAAAATTTTTGATCAGACTACGATCCAATTTAATAATAATTAAACAAAAGTTCAATTTAGGTATATCAATACCGACAATACTTAACACCTCTTTAACAGTTGAAACTGACATTGACCAAAGAGAACCAAAGGAACTTACAGATTTAAATCTGAAAATAGAAGAGCAAGATATAAATAATCTTACTGTTCCAGCTGTACTAATGCCAGATCTAGATAATTCTACAGATTCTGATGATAGTTCAAGCATAATAGAGGATAACATAAGCAACATTAATACAATGGCACAATCAAATATAGAATTTATTAATACAGCATCCAAGCTTATACCAGTATTCGATGGTAAAGCTGAAAATTTAACAAGTTTTATTGATGCATTACAAATAATAGATTCTATAAAAGGCGAGCACGAACAATTAGCAGTTTCCATAATAAAAACAAAGCTAAAAGGTGTCGCCAGAAATCTAATCGGAAATGAATCAACAATTTCTGAGGTGATTTCCAGATTAAAAGGCAACGTCAAAGGCGAAACTGTAGAAGTATTGTCAGCAAAACTGATGAACCTACAGCAGCGCAATAAAACTGCTAACCAGTATACACAAGAGGTTGAGCATATGACGAAAGCCTTAGAAGGTGCATATATAACAGATGGACTACCTTTAGAGTTAGCCAGAAGTTATTCAACCCAGCATGCAGTCAAAGCAATGACTAAAAATTGCACAATCGATAAGGTAAAACTTATTATGCAAGCTGGAACCTTCAATACTATGAACGATGCCGTATCAAAATTTGTAAATAGTTGCACAGAAGCAACGGGACAATCAAACACTGTCCTATACTACAGGAACTATCCACATCGCGGCTCAAATCGCGGACGTGGAAATTATAGTGGCAACTTTCGTGGTAATTATTACAACAATAACTACCAAAATAACAATGGAGGACGCGGTCAATATAGAGGAAACTATAGAGGCCGTGGTAACTCGAATCGAGGCCACAACAACAACAACAATAACTACCAAAACAATGTCAGAGTTGCCCAGAATACATCGGAAAACTCCCAAGACCCTTTAAATGTTCAGCAGTAAAAGATGCAAGAGTTCACACTATTAATCTCAGTCAAAACATATTTGTTTCATTTATTCATGTAACAACCGGAAAAAAACTTGTATTTCTAATAGACACAGGTGCAGATATATCCATTTTAAAAGAAACTTCTGATATCTTTCACGACATCCGAGATAATTATATTATAGACATAAAAGGAATAAGTCAAGAAATAACCAAATCCAAAGGTCTGGTTTCTATTGAAATACAGACTACTAAATATATAATTCCACACGATTTTCATATCGTGACTTTTCAATTCCCTATTCCATGTGATGGAATATTAGGGATCGACTTTATAAAAAAATACAACTGTCAGTTAGACTTTAAGCCATCTGAAGACTGGCTTATAATTAGACCCAATAACTTAAAATTTCCAATTAATGTACCAATAGCTCACAGTTCTGGCAACGATTCAATACTTCTGCCAGCAAGATCCCAAGTTATTCGAAAAATACAACTTAATTCAAAAGAAGACAGTGTATTAATTCCAAATCAGGAAATTCAGCATGGTATTTACATTGCAAATACCATAGCAACATCCAATAACGCTTTCATAAGGTTACTTAATACAACAAATTTCGACCAAGTGGTCAGCACAGATAATCTAACATATGAATCACTTTCGAACTACGACGTAGTCAAAACCAATCCAGAAAATAGAGAAAAATGTGTATTATCTCAACTGTCAAAAAACTTCCCTCCACAGTTTAAGTCGCAGCTTTCTAGCTTATGCACCCAATATAGCGACGTATTCGGATTGGAAACCGAACCAATAACCACAAACAACTTCTACAAGCAAAAACTGAGATTAAAAGATGATGAGCCAGTATACATAAAAAATTATCGAAGCCCACATAGTCAGGTAAATGAAATACAAAAACAAGTAGGAAAGTTGATCTCCGAAGGGATTGTTGAACCATCCGTATCCGAATATAATAGCCCATTGTTGCTTGTTCCTAAGAAACCATACCCCGGGTCAGAAGAAAAGAAATGGCGGTTAGTGATTGACTATCGCCAGATCAATAAAAAATTACTATCTGATAAATTCCCACTACCTAGAATTGATGATATCCTGGACCAACTAGGTCGAGCAAAATACTTTTCATGCCTTGACTTAATGTCAGGATTCCATCAAATTGAACTAGAAAAAAGTTCTAGAGATATAACGTCTTTTTCAACGAGCAACGGCTCATATCGCTTCACGCGATTACCTTTTGGATTAAAAATAGCTCCTAACTCATTTCAGAGAATGATGACTATCGCATTTTCTGGACTAGAACCTTCTCAAGCATTCCTTTACATGGATGACTTAATAGTGATCGGTTGTTCCGAAAAACATATGCTTAAGAACTTAACAGATGTTTTTGAGAAATGTAGGAAATATAACCTAAAGTTACATCCAGAAAAATGTTCATTTTTTATGCATGAAGTGACCTTTTTAGGTCATAAATGCACTGATAAAGGAATACTTCCAGACGAGAAGAAATATGATGTCATTATGAACTACCCAGTGCCGCACGACGCGGACAGTGCTAGACGTTTCGTAGCATTTTGTAACTATTATAGACGCTTTATAAAAAACTTCGCCGACTATTCAAGGCACATAACAAGATTATGTAAAAAGAATGTCCCTTTTCAATGGTCTGATGAATGTCAGAATGCATTCCAATATTTAAAAACCAAACTTATGGAACCTACTTTGCTACAATACCCAGATTTTACTAAAGAATTCTGTATAATCACAGATGCAAGTAAGCAAGCGTGTGGAGCGGTTTTAACTCAAAATCATAATGGTCTCCAACTTCCCATTGCATACGCATCAAGAGCATTTACAAAAGGAGAAAGTAACAAGTGTACCACTGAGCAGGAATTAGCTGCAATTCATTGGGCAATATTACATTTTCGACCATATATTTATGGAAAACATTTTTTAATTAGAACGGACCACAGACCTCTAATATATCTATTCTCAATGATCAACCCAAGTTCCAAACTGACACGTATGAGGCTCGAATTAGAAGAATATGATTTTACAGTCGAATATTTAAAGGGAAAAGATAATCATGTAGCTGATGCGTTATCAAGAATAACCATTAAAGAGCTACAGAATATTACAAGACATATAATGAAAGTCACTACCAGATATCAAAGTAGACAAAAATTCCGCGCGGAAAATAAAGAAATAGAATTGCCTAAGCAATCTATTGGAAAAGCTTCTAAGCCCAACGTATATGAAGTCATCAAAAATGACGAAGTACGTAAAGTAGTGACATTGCTGATTAAAAATATGCTATGTTTATTTAAACATGGTAGGAAAATAATCGCAAGATATGATGTTAGCGATTTATATACTAATGGGATTATTGACTTAGGTCAATTCTTCCAAAGGCTTGAAATGCAAGCCGGTATAAATAAAATCGGCCAACTAAAACTGGCACCGTGGGAAAATATCTTTGATCAAATATCAATTGATACTTTCAAAAATATGGGCAATAAAATATTAAAATCTTTAAGAGTAGCGCTACTCAACCCGGTGACCCAAATAAAAAGTTTAAAAGAAAAAGAAGCAATATTGTCTACATTTCATGATGATCCAATTCAAGGAGGTCATACTGGCATATCAAAAACTTTGGCCAAAGTAAAAAGACACTATTACTGGAAAGGTATGTCTAAAGATATAACTGAGTACGTAAGAAAATGTCAAAAATGTCAGAAAGCGAAAATTACATCGCATACAAAGACCCCATTAACAATAACGGATACACCTATAAATGTTTTCGACAGAGTGATAGTGGACACTATTGGTCCATTACCAAAATCCGAAAATGGCAATGAATATGTAGTCACGTTAATATGTGACTTAACAAAATATCTAGTTGCCATACCAGTTGCAAATAAAAACGCAAATACTGTCGCTAAAGCAATTTTTGAATCATTTATTCTGAAGTACGGTCCAATGAAGACGTTCATTACGGACATGGGAACAGAATACAAGAATTCAATTATAAATGACTTGTGCAAATATCTGAAAATCAAAAACATAACATCTACCGCACACCACCACCAGACAGTTGGGACAATCGAAAGAAGTCATAGAACCTTTAATGAATACATACGATCTTACATATCGGTTGATAAAACCGACTGGGACGTATGGCTTCAATATTTCGTCTTTTGTTTCAACACGACTCCCTCAATGGCACATAATTATTGTCCATATGAGTTAGTATTTGGTAAAACAAATAATTTACCAAAAGAGTTCAATAGTATAGATAACATAGAAACAATATATAACATAGATGACTATGCTAAAGAGAGTAAATATAGACTCGAAGTAGCATATAAAAGAGCTAGAATTATGTTAGAAGAAAATAAGTATAGAAATAAAAAAGTATATGATCAGACAGTAAAAAATATAGATATATCAGTGGGGGATAAAGTTTTACTAAAAAACGAAACAGGTCATAAGTTAGATCCAAAATATACTGGTCCATATAAAGTAACGGAAATAGGAGACAGAGATAACATTATAATATCAAATAATAAAAATAAAAAGCAAACAGTTCATAAGGATAGATTAAAAATGTTTATTTCATAATTGTATTTAGTATGGCCATGCATAGATACAACTATTTTTCGTAATTTCATTTTCTTTTTGCTAATATATATATATAAAAAAAAAAAGAAAAAAAAAAAAAAAAAAAAAACTAACATACAAATAATTTTCATTTTCTTTTTTTTTTTTTTTGCTAATAAAAAAAAAAAAGAGTAACACCTACATACAAAATTATTAAACAAAAATTATTATTATTAAAATAACTTCATAATATTACGTTATTTTCCAAAAGGAGGGAGATGTAGTATGCACACATATTGAATAGCCACTGTACCAAGAGTACTTAAAGGGTAAACACTGTAACACTTTGTTGCAGTATAAACAAAACTTAAATGGTCAAATCATGAACCGATCGCTATGTACAAAAAGTGCTAGCGCCGGCAGAATTGTAACATGAACGGACCTCATGTGCATATACCTCGCGCTCCCGCTTAAGGGAGCATAGCATACATATATACATAAGCACATACATAGCCGTCTTGCTGCCGCCGTCTGTGGGCAGCGCAGCAAGAGACTTAGCCTTACTTAGAATTAAAAGAATAATGTAAATTCAGATACAATCGAAGCGTTGGAGCGGCACCTTTGCTGCTCCTACAATTAATGAAATAATAAATAAACATAATACTTAAAATATTAAATGGACTATTGAGACCACATCATCAAATCAATTACAGTAGGCTAGGATTGAGATTTTGGCCCACCTGTGCTATCTTGACGCCGTACTGGGCGAACATTGCGTCGTAGAGCGACATCAGACCCGACTGACCCACCGCAGCGGCAGCTCGCGGTTCCAGAGTGGCGCCGTCAAACTAATTTCGGGAGTGAAAGATGTTTAGTGGGCCAAACTTGGTTATTCCAGCACAGCTGTGTACCTCTTTGCTTTCCTTTGGGTTGAGGGTCTCTCGCATTGACAGCGACATGAGCAGCTCCTGGGCAAGCTTCTGTTTTCCAAAGGCTACCGCTCCACTGGTCACCATCATTACTTCACGACCCTCCAAGTGACACTCGGCAACCTGTCAAAAAAGGTTAAATGGAAATGAATAGCTGTACCTTAGATCAAGCAATTGTTTAATTTTTACAAAAGTCTTTCTATATTTTCCCTAATGACTTTGCTTTAATTTTATACCAAATTGTGGATTGAATCTAGAATATTCAAACAATCCTGCATCTTATAGATGCTAGAATAGTCAGAATAATAAAAAATATTTTAAATATTTACATCGTCGATTAGATGGAGTTTATATTTAAATCATAGACGCAAGAGTACTGCTTTTAATGTCACTTATGTAGGGGTTGCCATTTTCTTTAACCTATTATATAAAATATCTGATAAAAGCTTTTTATGGTAAGACAAGGACAAAACGTTGTAAATATGAAAAATACTCTCATTTTAAATTTATCGGTAATATTAAATGTTCATATAATGTTTAAGGTTTTGGGTGAGTAATTAAAACATTAAAAAATGCATATCAAAAAGAATAATATTTTCCTTGATAATTTAAGTATGCGGGATAACACAAATATATCCTTTGCTCTCACCTGCTCCACAATAGAGGCCAGACGGCCAAGGGCCAACCCATGATTATCCTCCCGGGTGATGACGGCACTGCCCAGCTTGACCACCAGCCTACGGGCATACTTGAGCTGGCTGCGCTCCGTGAAGGTGGGATGGGCCTTCTCCAGACGCCGCTCAGGGGACACCAGCTGAAATCAAACAATAAATCGCTGAAACTTATCGCCGTCAATGGAGGAAAACAGAACAGAGTGAGGTCATAAATTGCGACAGCAGCACTCTAAGCCGCAAAAATAACAAATCGAGGTACTAATGGCAATCCAATTAATTAAACAGTCCCCATCGAATGCACCTAATCAGTTTTTAATCAGTAATCGGTACAACTATAACATAGGGCCCTCTCCCGACCGCCTTATTCCAATTTCTAATAATAATTATGTGTGTTAATTGGTTTTTTAGCCAGCGGCGCGTGGCCAATAAGTTTTCGTGTCCAGCGGGGAATGGATAATCAATTCCGGATTATGGCCAATTAAGTTTTGCATTCCGACACCATAAATAATGGCCCGGTGTGCTCCAATTAAAATGCGAAAAATCCTGAATTAAATTGTTTACAATGGCCCGTTCCAAGAATCGAAATAGCTTCCGAAAACACAGATCAAGATTGATTCTGAAAAATTGAAGCTCAAAAAGAGCTTCTGAGAATATATAACCATAGTGCCAGACTTGGCTAAACAAGTTTTCCACTTCCAGGGACGGACAGTGGGGAGACGGCCTTAGGACCATAGGAAGCTCCAAAAGTGAGATAAGATTAGCATGTCGGAAAGATAACTGCCAAGAAAGAGCAGAATTTATTTTTCCTACCCCAACAGCTGCAGCTCACGACGCCACCTCATCCGTCCATCAATCAAAAAGTGTTTTTATTTGCTTTCCTTCCTCTGTCTGGCTGCCATTTTTTTTCCTTTCATTAGGCCGTAGCTCTGATTGCCTTTCAGGCGCAATAACATCAAATCGGGGATTTTATTATTCACATAACTCGCCGCATTTGTCGTGTCAATTTTTTCCTTTCAAAAAATCAACTCAAATTGAGGCGTAAATATTGTGAATTCGTTACATTCAACCGACAATGGCGATGACGATGGCAAGTGTCAAGTGCAGCTCAATAAAATCGCTAGTCGGCAATCACAACTGCTCCATTTGTTTACTTTGTTTAATTGTTTGGCCGCTCTCGGCCTGTTATCGCAAAGAAACCTTTTATCACTATCGCCAAGAACCCCAAAAACAATGCAATACAAATGTTTTTACGGCATTTTGTGTCCCTCACAAACCCGTAAACCCACACATTTTTCCTCCGGCTCTCGAGGCGTATGCGTGATACCGAATGCAATTAGTCGAAGGTCAGTAGTCGTCTCCGGGCTCTGCCCACGACTCAGATGCTGCCCAATCGATTTTTGACAGGGTCGTCAGGGGACTCTCTCCAAAAAAAGTCGCCTCGTCCGTCTGTCTACCGTCTGTGGGCAATGAAATGAGAAGAAACTGGTCTATTTGCGGAACAATTAATGCAGTCATTTGTGAGCTGTGGCTCCAATAAACCATGAAAATAACAACCTTCGTGGCTAGCCCATTAGTCGAGTTAAAATTGAGTGTTTTGCTTTCGTTTACTGAAAATGCTTTTCTGGTTTTATTTAAATCCTCACCGATTCCTTTCTTTTAGATATTACGCTTAGCTCAGACGACTAAATAATGGTTCCGACTTCAAGATACCCGGTACTAAATTTATTAAGCGCATCTCCCTGCAGTTTTCGGATTTTATATAGGAATATGAGACATGAATATGAGCCGTGATACGTTATGTAACACGCTCCTTATACGTGTGAGTTGTTTTTAAATTGTTCATCATTGAGATCAAATCTATAAGTATGACATAATTGTACTTTAAAGATTTTTTCTTTCATGTGATATTGTTATTTTGTAACGTCATGGCTATTGTTCTGCCAGGTACCGGGTATTGTGTTGTCGGTTGCCCTTGCCCCCAGCTGGCCCGCATGTTCCGATGTTGTTTTTAGGACTAGCCTCGCACACGCACAGCTCGAATAAAAAAGTAGTCGGGACCGAGACCAAGACCAAAGGCGCCATAACTGCCAACACGTGTCAAAATGAAGTGAGTCAATGTGGTGGTGGGGCGGCGGTTTAGCTGGCTGTGAGGGTTGAAGGGCACAAGCGGCCCTGACCTAGGCGAATCGGTTTGAGTGTCAAAGGCTTGGCCCAATGTCGGACATATGCAAATGCAGAGGGAAGGATGGCTGGGGCACAGTCCTTGCTCGAGGCCATCGGGGCAGTTGGGCAAATGATGTTGCATATTTAAAGGGGTTTTAAGTTTTTTGAACGGCAGCCCCTTCCCCGAACACAGTATTTACACTTTTAGAATTTATTTGAACACGTTTTTCGATTGCTGACCCAGCGGGCAGCTGTCAAGCTGTGAAAACATTCTATCAGCCTGTCTGGTGTGCATGTTATTGGAAATCAAGACGAAACTGTATATGATTTACAGCCCCGGCCGAGAGTTTTTCGATCGATGCGCATTCAATTAGCCGGACCCCCGTTTTGATGGCCCATTTGCCCAGTTTATGGCTCCGGATGGGTTTCAGGGTAACCCTTTCAAGCTGTTGTTGTTTATGTATTAGTTTATATGTGGTCTGGCCCATTGGCGATAGTGTTTTGTTGCGTCGATTGGTCTGATTAGGCCCAAGTGCCGGGGAAACTTTCCAGCGAAGGTATCCCAATCGTCGCAGCTGTTGAAAGGCTTGCGCAATCAAAACAAAGCAATAGACTGGGCAGGGCCCCCACGGAGGCTCATCGCCCTCCTGGCTAACGGACGTATGTATGTGTGCCTCACTGGGTCATGGGACACAGAAACCCCGAGACAATGGCTTCACGCTCGCACGTCATGCTACGTCTCGGAGTGCTACAATTTTCCCCTTCGCTGAAATCGACTTTAATCTCCGCTTATCGGTCAATAGTCTGCCGATTTCTTAATGTCATCAGAGATTGACGGGCAGCGTTTTAAAATATGGGCAATGTTATTTACGAGTATGAGTGCTCATTAGAATGGGAAAAAAACCAAATAAAATTGTTGCTTGCTAACCCAGAAACTTAGTAACTTGAAGGGCTTCCTCATTCATTCAAAAAATTGCTCCAGCCCGTGTAATAAGCCTTTCAAAACCCATTGAGAAAGATAAAGGTATTCAAATTTCTCCCTGAAACTCCAAATAAATCTCATCTTCCCTAATTCGGTTCCGTACCGGTTCGGTCTATGCTTCATTGAATTTGATGACCCGAGCACAAAGAACTGATAATAAATCAAAGGTCTGTTGTCACTATCACACGGCAGACTCGGACTTTGTATCCGAGAACATTCCCATCGAAGTCCACTGGAATCACTGCACCATTCACTCGTTATATAAACCACACTCACTGGCTGTCTAGGTCCGTGCGAGCTCACCGCTCGCCAGGCGTTGCTGGAGAAGCTGTTGCGCAGGCTCTGGGCCAGGCTAAAGCTGTTGCGCAGCATTTTCTCGCTGGGCTTTTGGGAATCCTTGTCGCAGGATGCTGTGGGGAGAGTGCGCTGGAGTTCGGGGAACGCGAATAGAACCGCACCGCAATGCCCGACAAGTTGTACTGAGTGTACCCATCGGTCTGCCGCTGGTCTTTGTCGCGATAATGCGGCGCAAACATGTGTAATTGTAAACGCTCATTGCGATTGCGATTAAAATTTGGTGTGATGTGAGTGGCGGCCTCTCGGCAATCCTTATCAGTGAGAGCTTCTGGGGCACTCCGAGCCACCCGGACTGTGTCAAACATTCGGGCAGGGAGAGTTCTCCCCTGAAAGAGTGGGTACTTGGCCTTATCAAGTGGGGCAGTCGACGGGAAGAAGAGCTTATCTAGCGGCCGATTGTTTGCTGGGCCATTGGGCCGAGTAGTTGATCGGTAAGCCGGTATTGTCTTTGTTGCCGTCTTCGATGGGACTAAACTTTGTATCCTAGTTTTATGTTTAGGAAATCAAAATATTAGTACATTTTCCATTTCATTTATAGAAAAATTAAATTTCTTTCTGTTCTATTAGAATGTATTTCTTATAAATACCAATCTCTATAATTTTATGTCTTTCATACCCTGTTTTACTCATACATTTATAAAATTTGACATAAAATATTAATATCAAGAAAAATTTAAGACCATGCATTAAAGTGCTACCGAATAAACTATAAAAAATAATTAGTCATTCTTTCCTATCCCCGAATGATGTCTTGAAATCTATAAAAAGGCAAAAATATTTTACAGTTAAATGAGGTTTTAAGTCTAGTAGGTTAAATTGCCAACCAGGACGTCTTGGGGTGCCGTAGATCTGTGTTGATCCGTCCCTTTCCTTGTGGATGAGCCGAAGATTACAATTAAATTGAATTTTGATTTGGGACGATTTTGCATTTCAGCCCATATTTGCTTTTCAGGCTATTCTTGTCGTTAAACTGTTGGCTATTTGCGGAGCCGCAGTTGATATACCCTTGCATTTAAGTAGCAGCTTATATTCTGAGATATATTGGATCGTATATAGTTGACCAATCCTTATGAGAATTTCACTATTAAATTTGAAAACAATTTTCAATTTTTCAAAACAAAATGTTAGAAAAAGCCCCACGCATATTTAAAGTAGTGCCATCTTCGATGGCAGCTATAGTCGGCCAATCATTATGATTTGGTAGATCGGATTATTTTGTAAAATGAAGTCCCAGCCTTCTAACCTAAAAATAAACACCAAAGTTGTATCATTCCCGGTCAATCAGTTAAATGGCAACTTTAGGATATAGTCGGAGTGGATTCGGAGAGGTCTCCTTCAAAGAGTTGCAAATTTTTTACCAAATATATAAAACTCTATTCAAGGGTATAACAATGTTTAACAAGGGTATAAAGTTTTGTATGCATTTATTTTCAATGAACTAAAATCAAATAAATATTCTTGGTAATGAAGAAATGGAAATGAAAATTTTAAAAAAAATGTTGGAATCAGCGCTTGAACAGCTCCAATTTCTAACCATTGCACAGTGGTCCGGCTTTGTGGAAAAAGTGGTCATAAATCAGAAACTCAACGTAGAGAGTTCAAACTTTGTACTCGGTGGTTTTGGAGGTCGCTGATTTCGAATATGAATTGCGCCATTTTGCGCAAAAGTTTTAAATTGGGTTTTGGTACAGATGTTCGTAATTAAAAAAAAAATTATAAAAAAAATTATAGTTCAAATATTCAAGAATTGATGAGCATTATAAATTTTTAAATCCAGGACTATTGAACATGGATTTATGGAAGAATCTGGACCACTGTGCACTGCTGTTCCTTTAAAACTAATTATTTTTCAAAAATCACTTTACTACCTTATTTTAAACATGTTAAAAAAAAATTTATGAAAATATCGGTTTCATGAACCCGCCCATCGGGATGGCCCCTTGGGTATACAAATATTAAAAATAAAAATGTGCACAAAGCAATGTTTTATTTTTAAATGTTTCAATTTTTTTTTATCAATGTGTAAGAAAATCGTTAATCATATTATCTATTTGGTAAACAATGCTCCAAACCTACTTGTCATAGATACTGCGAATAAATTCATAAATTGTCATAAATGCATAAAAATGTCATGATATTGGTGGTTAAAATCGTCAATATATGACTAAGTAACCAGGTAGAAGTAACCAGACCCTAGCTACTAAATTCCATACTACAAGGAGGACTATTGGAATTATTCTGGCGACTAGATTCGAGGAAGCATTTACACAGTTTCTGAAAAAAACCTGTGACATTTCCGGCATTGTTCCACAATTAACTTTTTACATTAAATATTTATTAGGGATTTGTAATAATACTATTATGAAAAACTATTTTAATTAGAAAATGTTATAATATAATGATTATCTAATAATGATTTGCATTATTTATGTTCATTATGTGGTAAATGTTGTGATTATTAAATAAAATCCTAGAGTCTATACATATTCAATGTAGGTATTATATTACATACCAATTCAAAAAAAAAAACCATTAAAACCACTTCAATGATTAAAATTTGAAAATAAATGTTCGTTTCCGCTTTAAATCAAAAAGTTGTGTCTTTTCACCAGAACTGATAATTAATGCCACCAAACAACAATCGTCATTAGGTTCACTCGATGCAATCAATCACTAAAAGTCCTTCAATTCAAAGTGCCTAGCACTTCAATGAGTTCAAAAATGCAATATTTCCCGGGAGTATCACCTTTCAAGCACCGTTGGCCACTGCAATTGTACCGTTCTTGGCTGGAGTAGAGGAGAAATAATCATAAATAACGGCAGTTGCAAAAATTAATTAACTACTGAAAATACCAACTTGTTTATTTGAATGGGCTTTCAAAACCCCTGCCGAAGCCCCTGGCGCTCCCGGCCGCCCGATGACATACTGAGAATTCCAACGGCTGCATAATCAGCGCATATTGTCATCCAATATCCTGCAGCTTTCATTTAATTATTTTCACAAAGCAGCAAAAATTTAGCGGGGTGAAGACTCGGGAATGACCTGTAAACGGAAAACTTTTCAGGGGAGGGAGAGTTGCCCTCGAAACTGGCTCGATGAGTTGAACATATCCGGCATGGATCCTGGCAACCGACAAAAACAAGCCATGACAAAAAGCAGGACCGACACCAGGACACTGAATTATTTTCATAATTAAATGACATTAAAAAGTTTTGTTGCCCCTTTGTTGCAGTTTCAGCTTTCAGTTCCAGTGCCCCGCTATCCCAACCCCCACCAACTCATCCTTTGGCGTATTGTCCTGGATTGCAATGCATAGAAAAGCCATAAAATACAATACCAAATGGCAACAGGCCTCGGGAGAGGCGGGTTACTGGCCGGGTTGGGTCTGGTTTGGTATCGGTCTAGATTGGGCGGGACTGTCCGGGTCAGATAAGTGCAAAATTATGTCCCGGCCAGTCCCTCCATCCTACAAAAACCGGCACAAGTTTTTCAATTGAATTCTGTTCTTGTTTATGGCTGGATTTTGCCAGTTTCCGTTTCACTTTGTTTTGTTCGAATGGTGGTCGCAGCCAGCAGGTCGCAAGGAGCGAAATGCAAATGCGAAATTTATATGCCTCCAAGACCAGAGTGCAGCGAACGAGGCGGCAGCTAGGAATGCCACGCACTTGCCAAGTAGGCCACTGCCCGGAACAGTGACCAAGTTTTTCTTCCCGAAAGTAATCGAATGTGGTGCAAAGGCAAGAACCCACTGGGCTCTGAAATTGTTTCCAGTTTTGTAATGGTCTCATCTGCCCGAGTGTACGTTCGGGCTGTGCATCAAAGTGTTACCGTTGATTGGTAGCGGCCATCCTGTTCCATACACCATACTTTTAAATAATATAAGTTTCGGCAAAGTTCTGACTCGCCAAGCCCCAAACTAACCAGCCATGGAGTCGATACTCCCTGGTTCCCTTACTTTTTGCACCCAATTCATTACTTAGTCGTGTTCTTTCATGCTGAGCACTCGTCTCCCTCTCTTATCTTCTGCCTCAGCACTTTACAAACCAAAGACAATCCACATCCTGCGGCCATAAGTTCGTCCTGGTGGCTGCTCATTCTACTCCAGGCCCTGCTCCGGCCCCTGAAGAACTCTTAATGTATGCGCACTGCCAAAGTAAGTCCTGCCAGACCTTGGAGCCCTCGTCCTGCCGCCGCTCCCGCTTCTGTCCACTCGTGTCACTTGGCTCACTACTTTTTGCCCAGGCAGTGAAAAATTCACTTACAAAACACTTACGCCGACACCTTGCCACGCCCACGCACCGGTAGGGACGGCAGGAAACTTGTGCATTGCTGCAGAAACTTCATCAAATCCAAGCTAATCACACTTTGATTTGCATTTTGTAGCGAAGAGGAGCGAGAAGTTTCCCGGGCAAAAAGCGCATCGCCACCACGAGGAGCACTTAACTCTAAGCGTTGCCTCGACATTGATGAATGACGGAGTCACCACCCAACGTCTCCTGCCCAGCCCTACGCCTGCATCTGGTAATTATGCTAATGAGATGTCTTCAGTTAGAAGGGAAGTAAACTTGGCTGCCTCTGCCACTTGACTTAAATGCAATTAATTATATTTTTTATGCCATCAAGGTCCTTGCGAGGGATTCGATTATACAATAGCATAAAGATTTACATATATAAGTAGTTCTCGGAATATGAATGGGGAGTCTTAAGATTTGGAATTACGGTTCAGATTCTCTGGGTAATACTCGGTGTCCTCGTAGCCACCATTGTCGTAGGCTTCCAGATTTCCTGGTCCACTGCGATTGGAAAGAGGGTGCCCACTCATCACTGGAGGGCGAGTGCCCGCCTTGGGCGTGGGAGTGCCTCCGGGCGTGGCTGCCGCCTTTACGTCCGCCCTTACCTTTGATCGGCGGTCTTGGAAGAGCTTAATCGACTTCCGATTCAGAGGCAAGTTCTTTAAGTTTAGATCCTCTTCCCCCAAGAAGCGGCGCTTAAAGTTTAATACCAAGTCGCTGTAGTCGCTTTGAGACCTGTTGCGGTTCTCGGTGAGGCGCCAAATAGTTTGGCGACGATGTGAGCTCTCCCGATACTCTCCAGATCCCTCCGTTCTATGGGACGACACCTCATCGTATTGGGGCTCCTCCTCGTCGTCTTCGTCAAAGAGTCTCTTGGGACGTTGCAGCTTGCGGGCTATGCTCACGGCACTGCCATTAAGCTCATGGGCGGCGTCCTTGTCAGTGAACTGTCCATTAGACCGGAACCAGTCCACGGGGGTGGTCGCCAGCAGCTGACATAACGTGGCAAAGCGGTGGAAGAACATGGCTATGAACTGGATGATCAGGATCAGGCCAAAGAATATCACAAAGCAGAGTCCGATGGGGTCCAGCTCCTTATACTGTCTGTATATGTCCACCTGTAAGTTGTCCCTGTCAAATGTGATAAAATCCGAGGGATCGATGGGCCAGTTCAAGTGCAGGAACTCCTTCTTTAACTGAAGCAAAAACACAATTAGGACGAAGATCGCGTTCACCATCACGAAGGCGAAGGCAATCATGTTTCTCAGCTCCTTCAGGCCATCATCCATCAGCTGTTTTTGCTCCCGACTTAGCTCTAGAGGCTTCAGATACTCCTTGATCACGTCCTTCCAGAACCGGTGCTCCATCAGCGATATTTCCCCCAGGTCCGATTTTACTAGCAGTGGATCGTCCAGCCAGCCAGGCGGAAAGCTTTTCGCACCATTAGAAGTATCCTGGTCGTCGTCCTTAATCGTGGGAGCTTCGCGTGTGCCCCAGGAAACGTCGTTCATGTTGAAGACCGAGTAAATCATCAGCAACATGTACATGGAAGGGATAGTGATGTAGTAGATGACGCCACAAAGAAGAGCCCAGAACTCCTGAGGATGCATGAAGCCTAAAAAGTGAAACAGAAGGTTTAAAGTAGACTAACCCATTTCGGATTCCCACACTCCTCACCTGCAATTGTGATCTGCACCGCTACAAGAAGAAAGAAGAGCGACGCCGGTGCCAATGGCCCATCCTCCAGCATCTGGACAATGATGCCAATAAGAACCGCCATCATCACCAGACAGTAGGTGGAACTGATCACGAAGGCGATCAACAGTTGGTATTTCTGTTTTAGGTAGACGCACGACAAAATGAAGAGGAGGATGGGAAAGAAGTTCCATAGGAATGCGGTCCAGATGTCGATGCTGAACACCGCAACTAGGGCACCCACCATCATGAGGAAAATGGTGCCCGGGCCCAGGACCGTTCCGATCATCAGCATGCCCTGGTACCACACGTACATCGTCGATATGGAGTTGTTCTTCTGTACGACCGTTTTGGCGTCGGCCAGGATATCGAAGATGTTGGCAATGGTGGAAGGCACCCAGCGGCGGCGTTGATTGTAGAACTCGTTAAAGCTCTCCGGAGCGTGGGTGTAGGCATCCGAGGCGGCGCAGTATTCCACCCGGGAGCCCGCCTTCAGCAGCAAGGTACAGAGCCAGCGGTCCTCGCCCTGATCGTACTGCACCATCTTCATGGCCTCCGAACTGATCATCGTGTAGCGCTTCATGACACTGTTTTCCATGAGTGCGCTAGCCCGGAATAAGCTGAAACATCCGGGGCTGCAGAGCACGCAGCCGATGACGTGCTCTGTGGCTTTCTGCAGCCAGTGCCCGATAGCGTACTCGAAGCGCTGGTACCACACCATCGGCCCCCTCCCCACCGGGTGGATCCGTCCACAGGCGGCGCCAAGCTCCTCCACCGCCTTCATCCGGTCAATAAGCAGGTGGACAGCCCTGGGCTGGAAGTCGATGTCTCCATCTAGTGCCAGGATAAACGTATTCTCTGCAATCACCGCTTTGCGACGAGGATGAAGGTGAACCGTATCCATGATCCGGTGGCCGAGCAGGTAGTACATGTACATCACCTGGGACCAGCGCTTCTTGTGCCGGATCTTGTCCTTGTTCTTCAGATGGGCCACCATTTTGGTACGACCGGGAAGCGTCCAAACCAACCGACCCCCGTACGGTGTATCAATCTTCAGCGGAGGCCTAATCCGTATGTTTACGCCGTAAACCTCAAAGGCCGCCTTGTCGATGGTGTTGATAAGGATCTTTACATAGTCGTTAATCGGAGGATTGTGCTTGTTTTCACATTTTTGAGGGTCCAATATGAAGGCATCGTCAAAGAAGATATTAGCTGTGGAAAAAAATCTATGGGTAATCAAAAGGTTCTGGGAATAAACTAACAAATACCCCGTAGTATCTTGTTTTAAAACACACATAATTAAATTTAGATTTGAGTCTTGGTCTTTTCCATTAATGACATTAACAAGAGTACCAGAAATTAATCGTTTGAACTTGAAACTGAATAAATTATATTAATGGTTTTAAATATTGATTTTCAAACTGTTGAAGAACAGTCAATTTAAGAATGAAAGAAAGTGGCGCATTTGTTGGTGAAGTACCGGGTATCTTACAGTCGCTTCGCAGGATTATCTGCTCTTGTATACATGCGGGGGTGGAATTAGTGAGATCGTAAAGCTGTCGCAGGCAGTTGCCTATGCTTGGCTTAGTGCCATTTTGGCAAGCGAGGAAATGAAGTCTCCAAAAGTTATAAATAGAGCTGGAAACAGCATCTCGGGCTTGCATAAATTTCCACTTTGACACAATTTATATGTGCAATGCAAATGCTGAGCCACTGAGAACTGCAGGCGGCAGCGGCAGACACTGCGACTGCAACTGATGCTGCAGCCGCACTTCCATTTGCATCCAAGTATTTTGGCACATTTACATACTTTCCAATTCATAGTACTCGTCGTCCGCAGTGAGATAGGTCCTCGCCATGCGACGGGCACATTGATCCTCATCCAGACGCAAAATCGACTTGAGGAACTCCATCATCTCGTCCTCGGTCTCGTGCCACATGGTGGCGCACACAATCAACTGTGGCACCTTGTCCTCCTCCCGGATTTCCCAGTTTGCCTTCATGTCTTCCATCTGAACCAGCTTGGGGTCGCTCGGGGCGGGGCGTTCGCTCTGTCGAGTGGAAAAGATTGAGACAGAAGGGATGCAACTGGGTTTAGTTTAAGCTCCGAATAATTGCAGTGGATATCAAGTGTAGTGCGGAAAATCAAATGCAGCACTTGCGAGGAGTTCAGTGATGATGGGGGATTACGTTTCTAACTCAATCGCATGAAGTTGTAATATAATAAATAAAATATGCTGGGACCTCAACTTTAAATTGTCCCATGTTAAATATTCTTCCCACTTAAAGTACATCCCAAATATGATTTAAAATTGGCGAGAAATTATGTTTACCTTTTATTTACATTACGCGTTACTTGAACCATAAAACATTATTACTTTTGGCCCCTTACTGACCTTAGAATTTGAAATTTTTCATAGCAAACTTGTTTATACTCTGATATCATCTATAAATTAAAGACTTTAATGCCTTCAAGTTACTATTCATCAGGATATTGTTACTAAACCATTTTTTGGCAGCTTAATCTAATCAGTTTTTACAATTTAATACAATACTTAGT
Organism: Drosophila monieri; assembly: GCA_035047585.1. Lineage (NCBI taxonomy): Eukaryota > Metazoa > Arthropoda > Insecta > Diptera > Drosophilidae > Drosophila > Drosophila monieri. The sequence continues at coordinate 12,454,377 of JAWNPJ010000027.1, forward strand.
CTAAGTGTTGCTTAGGGCATAAAGTGATTACATGATATTGATTGAGGATGGTACATTTCCTAGGTCAAGATCCGGCCTAGTAGGTATTGAGGGTGGTGTCGTTTCGTTAATAAAAAAAAAAATAATAATAATAATGCCTATAGTCGATTAACTCTACTGTGTGATTCGTCGTACTCCTTTCTCTCTGTACTTATTAAACTGTATTCTCTAATATCTCTACCCTTTTAAGGTTTTTTTTGAGTACCTCTTTTCAGGATTCGGAATTACTAAGTAAGTTCGCCTGCTTTCCTAATGACATGGGGTCATTACGAATGCACATAATTCGCCGAGCCCTAATTTATGCCTTTAAAATCAACTCATATGCCCTGATTTTAATTACTTTAATGTCTTTATGGGGCGTAGGCCCCAAAACATGCGAGTAGAGCTGAAGCACTTTTAATTAAGTTTACACCCACCGAAAACCCCAGCATCCCATCCATCCGCCCCATGTCCCTTTGGCCTCCACGGGAATGGAAATGGGAATGGGAAACGCAAACATTTCCTGAACTTTGCAGTTTCCCCGTCATTTAACTTAATTACATTGCCTGACATTTGAAGCGCACATCAGTAGTGTGAGCAGCTCCGGAATAGTCGAAAAGTCCTCGAAATAGATGAATGTGGGCGGGGGCATTAGCGAAAGGAAGAAACTTGGTGGGATGATTGATGCCAGGCAGGCGCCAGATTACAATAATTCATTATCACTCTCACCTTGATGGCCATATACTCCTCGCTCCAGTCGACAATCCGGCGGTTCATCATCGAGCACTGGTCCACCAGCAGTCCGCAGTACCAGGGGCACACATAGAGCTTCTCGGTGGGGGCGTTCTTGTCGTTGCGTGGCTGCCAGATGTGCAGGCAGGTCCACACCTGGGCCAGCCACCACAGTGGCCAAAGCCACAGGGCCCACTCCAGGCACGCATGGCCCAATTCCTCCAGATTCTCACCCAGCGCCCTCAGTCCGAGGTAGTCCGGCAGGAGGCCATGCAAGGCACAAGGGTCTGAGGCCCTCAGCTGGGCCAGAAAGGTGGCCAGACAGACTGTAACGGGTCCAGCTAGAGTGAGGGGCAGAGAACAGCTGAACACCTGGATCTTGATTTTGCAGGCGAACTTGCCAAACACGTGGCACAGATACGCTGCCCCCACCTGGACCGCCAGTGCATAGACCATAGCATTCGGGCTGGATTGCATCGAAGACCTCACTGATGAGTTGGCCAGTTGGGTTGAGTTGAGTGCATTGGAATTTCCGCCGCTGATTTTCTGCAAAAACACAGCAGGAAAAGTATATTGAATACTGGAACAGAAAGAACTAATCAGATTCAAAATCATTTTTTCCATTTTCGAATACTATAACACTCGAACACTCAATAATTTTCATGCTGCTTGTAGTTTTTTACTAAACTACTTTAATGCTCTAATTTTTTTCAGTACTTATCGATTTGGCATGAACCTACCACTAGCGTTATGAGGTGCGGCCTCCAGGCATCCAAAAACAGGGAAAAATATGAAAAGAATTTCTGGCCATGCAGCAGGAAGCCCACGCCTGCAAAGACCACAACCTTCAGGGGTGCCAAGTAGAGGTAGGTATGGTACCGGGATCGGGTGCAGCGGATGGTGCGGATGATTTTGGCTGGAACAAAGACAGTGAACAAAGACATCAAAAACTACAACATCAATGAAACACCAATGGTGTTTGTTAGTTTCTTAGTACGCTTTCAGAATTCCTCAATCCTAGTCAAGCCATGTTTCAAAGGGTAAGGAAAGGTAGAAAATTAAATTACATTGCCATTGATTTTATTTATTTAATGAACTTTAGAATAAACAATAAATTCAAAAATAAACATGAAAAAGTATCTCAAGATTGATAAAAAGCCCAGGGTTGAAAGGGGTATTGATTAAATAGTTTTTTCCACTTTTCATTTATAAAACGAGTGCTTTATAGGTTTATATGTTGTCATTGTTTCCACATTGTTTAAGAAATGTGAAGTCCCTAATTGTTTATTTTTTGTCGCAGGTAATGGAGCAACACACTTACCGATGCCATCGTGGGGGCTGGCAAAGTTCTCCCACCAGCGGAACGATATGAGCAGCAGGGGGAGGACCAGCAGCTTCAGCTCCAGCTTGTCGCTCAGCGCGGGCCACACCAGAAATACGCTTCCTTGGGCAATCAGGGCCAGGATAGAGAGGATGAGGACCGGGCTGTTCCCCAACTTCCAGTGTAGCCATGTGCCCGTCAGCAAATCTGAATCGCCAAATAAAGGGGCAATCAATTTAATTGTTGTCAATCGACACCCAGACACCGATAACACTTCCAGTTGGAGTACAGGTGGAGGGGGTCTCGTCTCAGTTGTCAGTAGTGCAGATGTACTTGTGGGTGTTGTTACTCACTGAGCAGGGCGGGCACGAAGCAGACACAGCAGCTCAACATCGCTCCCCGAGTCACATCCAGGGCAGGGAGCACGGTGAAGGTAAGCAGTGCCAAACCAACGACGTGCAGGATTTCGAAGAGCGTGACCTGATTAGCGAGACTTATCAATCAATCTAGTTCTGGATTAGTTTAAGACGTTTCGCGGAATTTTGTAATCCATATAGCCAGCCCTTAACAATAATATTTAATTTAATATATATGTTCATTGCACATAAATAAAACAAGAAAGGAACGCTTACTTCATGCTAAGTGAAGCTTATACACCCATGAAGTTAATGGAGGTTTTTCTTGTAAGATATATTCGGCAATGTCGGGTATAGTTGGTCGATTTTTACAGGAATGTTAATAACAGACTTTTTTTTATGTAAATCTTATAAAAAAAAGCCTACCTTCAAAAAACCCAAAAGTTATGACATGTCCGATCCTTCAGATAGCGATCGTTATAAGCTTTAATATAGATCAGCCCTTTAAAACGCTTCTAAAGTTCGGACTTTACATCTATATCTATATCTACAATATATAGGCAAGCGGTCCCGTCCATTCAGACTATGATACTGCATGTCATGAAAATAAAGGTGTGTACAAAGTTTGGAAATCCTGCGAGTCTAGACGCTCTTTAAACTTACTTATTACTATACAAATTTTTGAACATATTTATGGATGAATTATATAGAAAATATAAGTTAGGTCTGCCATATTTTTAAGAAAAAACATAGATTTTGAGTCCCAGAAATATTTCTGAAGGTCCGTGTAGTTCTGTTGATGAGTCACTTCCAATCGCCTACAATTTTTATCTTTTTTTACGTTATGTATAACGTGATATAAAATTTGAATTAATTTGGAATTATAAGTGATAACTGGCAAGACAAAACACAAAGAAAGCTTTTCTTTCTTACAAAAAGTTTTAAGCTCAATAGATACATTTATTTTTTAGAATTTGTATTCTTAAAAATAAACTAATTTCAAATCCAACTTGTTTTGGATTCATGTACCAAGGATATGTATGATTATGTTCCAATTATACCTAATAATTTAATTTTTAAATTATCAAGAGCATACTTGACAATTTTTTTATCACTTATTAGGTTGTAAAGGAAATGGGTAACCTCAAACGTGTTGTATGATTCAAATCTCCAGTTAAAGAATAGATTGGATTTACTCACCAGGCCAACCTCCAGTCCACTAGGGCGGTGCTCCCTCTTGAAAATACAGATCCGGAGGGCTCGAAGGAACGTGAAAAGCTCGGGAGCGGCGAAGGCAAAGACTAGAGCCCAGACCCAGGCTATTTGATCCAGACGGTTCCGGGCGGCAATCACCTCGCCGGTCTGGAGCACTTTAAAGGAAAGAAGGAACACTCTCGATGGCAAATTACTAATCCAATATTGACTTTTCATTGACTCACGATACTTGGTGCACACTTGCACCCGCGACCCACTGCCACTCGTATTTCCGGCCATATACAGATATACCAGGTTGGCCAATACGCTCATGGCCAGAATCACCACGAAGACCAGGAGGTAGACGAATAGCTTGAAAAGTTTCAGGAGGAACTGCAACTTCTTCCAGTCAGCATCCGACCCACTCGCCTTTTTTGAGGGCGGGTCCTGAAAGGAGTCCCACAACGGCGGCTGATCGTGAAGCATCCTAGAAGACCGACGAAAGTGCATTGGTTATGGGAAACATCACTGACGGATTAGGACCCAACCCACCGATTGTTGCAATAGTAACCTCCGGTCTCATAGTCACCACTCATGTTGTCTCTTCGGGAAATGACTGGGAACTGATTGACACTCAGCTCTCCGGCATTGCCAATCGTCCGATCGGTAGATCGTAGATAAGGTTCCTCGGGGCGATATCATCGGTGAGAGGTATCAGCAACCCGCCCAACACCTTTATATGAGACCACCTGTAATGAATCTAATGGAAGTAAGACAATTACCATCAAATCGAATCACTGCCGAAGCAATTAACATTTATGAAAACAGATACGACCAATCACAAGCAAGAGAGTTTCTTATTCGAATTAAATGGTTCCTAATCGCCCTAGGAGTGCTAAAGAGATAGGCCCTGAGTGCTTTTTAATACCTTAACAAGTCAAGTGCTCCTTTGTCTGACTCGGAAGTTCGCTTCTGAAAAAGCTATCAGGTAGCTTTAATAAACATCGATATGTTCAAGCAAAAAAAGTAAAGAAGACCGGACCAGTTTTTTGTAGTAAACCCTTTTAGAAATAAGCAACTTGGAACTTATTATTGCCATTACTATTTAAAATAAACTTCCCCCAAAAACTTAGTTTAATAAAATAAATCGTTCGTCAAATAAAATCATATACAATAAATTTATAAAATTAAAGATTTCAAGTTTGAATAAGTATAAGTATATAGATATCTTAAGTGGTGGATTCCATTTTATTTTTATTTGGAAACCACGGAAACTACGGGTGTTGAAATCTATGTGTTTTCCTGACTTTTGTTAACCGGAGTTCCAAAAATTTGATTTTGTGGGACTGTGGCTAAAAAGCCAAATCGGTTCAATATTCTCTACAATATTCGGATCCGAAGTTGATAATCCCTTGCAGTTAAGTGGCAGCTTTTATTTTTAGATATATATCGGATCTTATATAGTCGGCCGATCCCTATGAAATTTTTTCCCCAGCCATAAAAAAGTCCTTACAAAGGGTAGAAATATTCTGTAACACTTATTGGTCAGATTATGTGGCGCCCTCATGCGACGGTTCGAAAACTATTTTGGTATGTAAAATAATGAATGTCAAAATCAGTTGTAGAATGTATTTTGCGACCAGCAATAGATGTCGCTTGCACGAGTATACACTTGAAGTAATATTCAAACATAAGCAAACATTTTGCATTTCTATCTCACGAAATGGGAAATTTTTTTTTAATATTAACATTCCACATGCCCAGCTAACTATTCCCAGCAATCATTGAATATTAAAATTCAAATTAGTGAACATCTTATTTTGGCCAAATATATTTCCGACTGTGGTAGCCTTTATGTTCTTAAATTATCGATTTGCAAACTTAAGAATCTAAGTAAATTAAAAACATATTTTTAAAAGGTAGCATGTGTCTCCAAAATAAATGGTATAAATAATCAGAGCAAAAAGGCAGCCTGGCATATAAATATCACGAATAGTTTTTTGTGCACACGATACAACTCGGACTATCTTAATTAAATAAAAAACATTAAAAATCAACAACAAATGCATCAGCCTTCACTATGCCCAACTCAGATGTGGCGTTCCTTAGCCTCTATGCAAGCGAATAATCTCGTATCATCCTTAAACGACTTTACGGGTGGCCTCCCCCGCTCCGTGCCGCTTCTCCTCCGCCTTCGCCTCATCCTCCCCTACGACCGCCTGTCGCCGGCGGTTGGCCAGGTCCAGGGCCTCCTCCATTGTGGTGGGCAGCACCTTGTCCGCCGTCTCCGGAAAAGCCAAGGTCAAAAAGCCGCTGATAAGCGCGAAAGTGGCAAACAAGATCTGCGGAGCATAGATGTAGTACTTGGCCTGAAATGAGGATAATTATGAAATTAGGACATGACCATGGGACAGGTAGATTCTTTTCTTACCAGCAGGGGAGTCTGCGGGGCGATCATGGAACCAATGCGACCCACCATGGAGCAGAGCGACAACAGACTGTTCCGCACATTTGTAGGGAAAATCTCGGAGGTAAAAAAGTAGAGGATCTGGAAACTGCATGTAATGGCCAGCTTCCCTATGAGGAAGAGGGTCAAGGCTCCCGCGTAGTTATCTGCTCCCACTCCCGCGGAGGCGCCCATGCAGATTGCACAGAGCAGCATGGAGGCGCAAAGCGAGTACCGCCTGCCGATCCGATCCATAATAACGAGGGGCAGTAGCAGACCCGGTACCTGGATGACACCGTTCAGCATGAAGTTGGTGTACTTGTTGCCCCCCAGATTGACCGAGTTGAGGCTCAGTCCCAGGGCAATCAGAGTGTGGGTGAACCAGCATAGGCAGCAGTTGGCGATCCGCAGGGCGAAGAACCGCACGGCCTTCCGGATGGGGTATTGGCTCTCATTTGCCTGGTTTAGCTTCTGCCGATTGTTTGCAAGCAGCTCCTCCACTTGTTCCTCGGGAAGCGGACGCCTGTTGGTGCGCGCCGCCTGTCGCAGGACATCGGCGGCCTTCTTCTCAGAGCCTTGACTCAGCAGCCAGCGCACGCTTTCTGGGAGGATCCACAGAAAGAGGACCTGCAGCACGGCAGGCGCGTAGAGCACGCGGAGCAACCAGCGCCAATTCTGCACCTGCGAGGCCAGGAAACCGAGGAAGGCCTCCCCCAGGGCGTAAGCGATTGTAATTATAGTCGCTGCTGCCACTCGGCGCTTGGGACCCACCAACTCGATGGCCAGCAGAAAGGCGGTTGGAAAGAGGGTGCTGCCCACCGCCATGTCCAGGAACTCGAACACCAGGAACATGTAGTAGTTGCTTGACAGCGACCGGATGACGCCCATAAAGGCGCTTAGGGTTCCGGCATAGGCCAACATTGTTCGACGCCCGTACCTGAAGAGTAGAATCAATATTAAAATAGATTTGAAATAGAATAGATGAAGAAGCTTAGTGTCCTCAATGAGCTTACCGATCAGCAAAAAATCCTCCCAGAGGAATACCAACGAACTGGCCCACATTGTTGATGGTTCCTACCATTGTAAGCTTCCAGTCATCCTTGCAGTAAATACCAAACTAAGAAAATAAGAATTACTATTTAACAATTCGACAGTTTAAGGTTTAAATTTAGTTTGAAGTATATCAGCAGTGTTAAAAATTTAGATCATCCTTTTCTCTAAAAAACGTCGTAAGTTTACCTCAGTAGAGATGGTCTTCTCCTCATCCCTGAACTTGAAGTCCTGCCCGCAGGTTTCCGTGATACTGGAGAAATATTTAGCATCGCAGAAGTCAGAGGACGGATCCGATTCATTGGCCACGTATCGATTACAGGAATCCCACGCAGAGTTCTTATACGGAATCGAAAAGTTCAACCAACTTTCTTCGTATAAACTACTTGGACTATCGCACTGCGTAACATTGCACCTGAAGAAAGTATTAATCAGAAACATTATGATACTTGTAAAAAAAAAAACTAACTTTAACCCTAACCCTATTATTTATATTTTTATAATTCTATCTTATAATTTTAATCCCTAGAATTGCAAAATAATTTTAAGCACTTCCCTTCAAAAACTTAACTAAGGACTGAGACAGAGGAAACTAGAATAAAAAATGAATAAGTCCACTAAGTAATCTCTAAAAATGAACAAGTCATTGAAAACAACAATGAAACAATCTCAAAAATTATGATTTTTATCTTAAAGATTAGATTAGGGAAAGTATAAAATGGCTGCATTCTGTAAAAATTTGTAAGGATTATAATTTAATTGCTTGTCCGCTTAAATAGTACTAGAGGTACTAGAATGAGCACATTGGTATAGTTGTTTTATGTTCACAAAAAACATAAACACAACAATATGTATGTATATGCCTCAACATAGATCCATATACATATATAACCAATTAATTCATAATAGCACATATATTTATGATTACGAGCACAAAGTCAGAATATGACAGGAAATCCTCGGATTTCTGAATAAAATATTTGTGTGATTCAGTGGAAAATTTTCCAGTGATAACGCTTACACATTGGTGGATAACACTTTAGCCACAAAATGATTATTTTTTACTTAAAATATTTATTTTTATTTTGATTTTGGGTATTCACTTACCTGTGGACCACTGTGCTCGCGGTGAAAACATAGGAGATCGAAAAGAAGGCGTTGAAGAGCATTGGCACGCACAGCAGCACGTAGTTGATGATCTGGTAGCGCCCGAACTGGCCGATCCTCACCAGAATGGCATCCAGCGAGTTGTCCTCGTCACCCTGTGCGGGGGGAGGACCTCCCGCTGCCTCTGCGTCCACATGGCCGTTACCTGTGGCCTGACCTGGAGCGGTGCCGTTACCGCTCTTCTGGCTGGTCATTATTTAATTTAGAGACAAATCGTTCGAAAAGGCACGTGGTAGAATGCACTTTCAATTGGCTGGCGGATGCGTGTTTTATAACTCGCGTAGTACCCCGCAGTTCCCCTTCGATGCTCGCCAGTTGCCGCGATCGCGATCCCCCGAGTTTCGATCCGGCCGAAGCTTTATTTATAGACGCTCTGGAGCGTCTTGCTTGGAGCAGTGCCACTTTTTGAGTGACTGATTCCGCTTTTTGTGCGCAACATCGCACCGGTTCGTTGGAGCTCTCTGCTCGGGCGCTCTGGCGCTCTGGCGCTCTGGCTCTCTTTCCGTGGCGTACTAGTGCGCTACTATTTTTAATCTGTCTGCTTCTTTTCCATTGCCCCTTCCGCTACTTCCCACTCCCGCGCCGTGACCTTATCGGGCGTTATCAGCCCCAACCCGAAACTTATTTGCACTTTATTGGGGCGGTAAAGCGTTTAAAAAGAATTTAATACATCATCAGGCATAATCCCAGCACAACGTTAAATTCTGAATGGGCATAGAACTGATATGGGAACTGGTTTCGCTATCTTTCAGACGGCGAGACTTGTCGTCTGGGTGGGAGGTTGGGTGGTTGTCATTTACAGAGTACATACATACATGTACATGCGAAACAGCTGTTGCCACCTGTTAGCTGATTGCTCGAGTGGGTCAACAAGTTGCCCCGACCTGGGCTCCGGTTCTTATCTTACACTATTTGTCCGATGTCATTGACTTTGGCACATGCCCTCGAATGTGCTCGGGTTTCCTCTGGCACTCCACTTTACAGTTGACTTAACCGGGGAGGAAAATATATTGCAGATATGCTCCAATATGAAAATGAACAAAAAAGCCCGGGGTTGCCAAGGCAGATTGATAAATCAATGATACGATTCGACCACAATAAGTGGAGGCTCAGTGAATTATTGTCGCGCTGTAATTGAAAGCGCTTGAAAGATGTACGACATCTCGTAAATCGATTAAATGTCAGTAAACAGCTAGTCATGCCACTGATAAGCCCCGTTTCAGATTTATAAAGATATTCGGCACTTGCCCGAAATCAGTTTCCTGTCTCGAATTATCTCGCCTTATAGGTAGCATTTTAATCAGACAGGAGTGGGCAATTAATCACGCTCTGCAAAAAATAGATCTCATAGTTGAGGTACACACATTTGAGGTGAACAATTAACTTTTTAATAACACTATCCATATTGATACAAATCACGAATTTTTAAAAGTTACTCAGTGCCTTATGAAATAATCTTACATGATATTCAGATTAGATTTCCAAAACCTGAGTACTATCGCAATATTGATTAGACACCAGACTTACTAACTTTTTCCTTCGGCATGCTTCTGTCCAGGGTACGTGCCTCCTCCAACGTGGTGGGCAGCACTTTGTTGGTAGTCTCCGGAAAGATCAACACCAGACTAGAGCAGATAAACCCAAACAAGGCGAAGAGCAAGTGAGGGGCGTACTGATAGTAGACAATCTACAAGATGATTAAGATGATAGTTAATAAAAGAATTCAAGAATATCGGGGTTTGTTACCAGAAGAGGCGTGTGCGGAGCCAACATAGATCCTAAGCGACCCACAGAGGAGCAGAAGGACAGAAGGCTGTTTCTGCAGTTCGTGGGAAAGATCTCCGAGGTAAAAAAATACACAATCATGAAGCTTCCCGTTGAGGTCATCTTGGCCAGGAAATACAGGAGTGACGATGTCAGGGGATAAACTAATTGGAGATGAAGAGTTGCACGTAGTTTTAATAATCAAATGCTTCTATACTTTCTAAAAGTCAACAAAAACAGGAAAGGAAAGCTAACTTCGGTGGGAGCCGAAGCTGATACTATATCCTTGCAGATCCTTATAAGAGTTTTATTATCAAAATAATTTATTATAATAATTATTTTGGAAAAAGACCTAAGTTTCCATCTTACAAAATACAGAAGTTTTGTTTACAGAAAACCAATCTTTTGTAATATCCAATCGTTCAGTCATTCAGAACCGTCAGTTCGTTTAGCTTCATTCAGGAGGTGATTTTGATTAAGAATATATGTGTATACTTTATACGGTCGGAGATGTCTTCCTCACTACCTTGGACCAAATAATAATACTCTCTGCAAGACTTTTCATGAGAATATGAAAATTTGTACATGATTGTCTAAATACCCGTCTCTATTAAAGTGCCATATATATTAGAACATAGTTTTTATTAGCATTGGGCTGAAAAAAGTCAAATATTGAACCTGGCTAATTTAATTCGGTTGGTGCTTATCATGAATATACACTCTTCCGGTAAGAATATTTTTAGTCTACTGGAAAATCCATTAATTAGTGAAATGGTCGAAAATTCCTGTTAATACTAACCCTAAAAACCATGATTAAACAAGGAATAGGCTCAGTGCAATGCTATATTCGGATCCCCTTAAGATGATGCGTCCTTTCCGGTTAGCTACTCACCTTCATCCGTGGCTGCCGCCGCCAGAAGTAGGGACGCGCAGCTAAACAGCGAAAAGCTGAGTGCCCACCGTCGACCGACTCGGTGCATCAGCGTGGTGGCCATAAGGATGCCCGGCAGCTGCATAAGGCCCGTGATGCTGAAGTTTTCGAACTTACTTCCACTCAGCTGGTTAGCGTTCAGGCTAAGGCCCAGGCAGATAAAGGTATGGGTGAACCACACGAAGCAGCACAGGGCGATGCGCCAACCGAGGGCCTGGGCGATCTGTCTGGCTGAGTAGTGTCCACCGGGAGCGGAGGACTGGGCTTCCACCTGGCGGTTGGTGCGGACCAAGTCGTTCAGTTGCTGCTCGGACAGCGACCGCCGGTTTACCCTGGCCACTCTCCTTAAGGTTTCTTTGGCTTCTTGCTCCATCGACTGGCTGAGTAGCCACCGCACACTCTCCGGCAGCAGACAGATGAATAGCAGGTGGAGCAGGGCGGGCGTGTAGAGGACCCGCAGTAACACTCTCCAATCAAGTAGATAACTGGCCAGGTAACCCAAACCCGCCTCCGCCAGGCCATAGGTCAGGCTGATCATGGTGGCAGCTATTACGCGCCGCTTAGGTCCCACTAGCTCCACTGCCAGCAGGAAGGCAGTGGGAAAAAGCGTGCTGCCCACTGCCATGTCCAGGAACTCGAGCCCCAGGAAACTGTAGTAGTCCGGGGCATGTGAACGAGCCAACCCAGCAAAGCTGCTCAGGACACCAGCTAGAACCAATATTGACTTTCGACCGTATCTATATTCCAAAGTATGAATAAATAATAAATTTTAATAGGAATCTCTTACCTACCGATCGGAGAGGTATCCTCCCAAGGGTATGCCCACAAACTGTCCAATGTTGTTGACAGTGCCCACCATGGACAGTTTCCACTGATCGGAGCAGAATATGCCGAACTAGGGGATTCGTATTTGCGTGGATAAGTTTCTTAATTGGGAGATTTGTCAGCTCACCTCGCTGGCTATCGTGCTCTCGTCGCTTTGCAGCTTGAATCCGGCATCACAACTGACCCGCTGACCCACATCGAACCAGCTGGCATTGCACTCAGCCTCGTTCCCCCAATCCCCTTCAAGAATCACAGCGTAGTGCTCGCACTGATCCCAGGTTCCGTGGCGAGGCGGGGTGGTAAAGTTGAGGAAGGGCTCGTCGTAGCTGGTATTCAAGCTGTCGCACTGGGTAATGTTGCATCTGGAACAGTGGGGTGGTACCTTCTCCTCTCAGACGCGGTCCATTAATATCTTACAGATTTTATCACCCACCTGTGCGGCACCTGTCCCGCCGTAAAGACGTAGGAGATGGAGTAGAAGGCGTTGCAGATTATGGGCAAACAGAGTAGCAGGTAGTTGGAGATCTGAAAGCGACCAAACTGACCGATCTGGACAATGATAGTGTCCAGCTGGTTTTCTTCGTTTGCATTTTGAAAGCTGTGTTTGGCCTCCGAGCCGGACTCTGGCTTCTCCTGAACCACCTCCAGCTTGGGTTGCAATTTCAGCATTCTGTTCGGTTCCTAAGCCTCCAAGCACCGATTTGAGAATAAGTAGCGACTCAGCCTCCGACTTTGGAGAATCGCGGTCGAAGACCCATTTAGTCGCTCTTAATTGGCAACGCTACTAACGGCCAGGGGCTGGTCGTGCGGTCTGCCTCGGGGGCTAGACTCGAGGCTTTTTCGCACGTTCAATTACCTTAGCACGCCCACAGCAGCCGGGATTTAATTGCCGTATCAAGTCAGCATAAGTAAGTGAGCTCGAGAACTGCACCAACTGCGTCCGGCAGGTGAATAATCTGCAGCCTTATCACACCAAGAGGCCATTGTAATATAATTATGTTTTTATTGTTCAGATACAATGCAAAAATTAAAAATATCACTTGATCATGTTTTCTTGTTCTCAGTGTTTGGGTGAGGGTAGATAGAGAGTCAAACTACGTAAAAATACTTCAAGGGTAATAAAGCTTAGTTCAAATTAAATACAAAATGGGACTCGTACGAATACGAATTCGAGTGGAAAGAACGCCCAGCCACTCTCCATCGCCTAACTGGTTCAATATGGCAAATACCGCATCAAAGCGCGCCCAGCAAGATATTTTTACAACCCAATCCCAGGAGATTTTTTCTCCGTCTCGCACAATAAATCTTCTCCTCATTAAGTATCCGAATGTTGCGTTTGAGTCACACAAAACTGTCAATAAATAATGCCTCGTTACGGGTGTTCCTAAACCTACCAAATACATGTCATAAATAGTGCACTCTAAACGGTGAATACACGGGATGCAAACAATATTTCCGTGTTCTCTACGACGCTAAGTTAATATCAATCAATCTCATCGATTTGCATTGTGATAATTATGCTTTAAACTAGTTTAAAGTGGAATGCAGCCCGTCTACAGGTTGTACATGGGGTTACTGGTGGCGTCAAACAGCTGGGTGCCCGTCGACTCGATCATAGACCTCAACGCGATGCTCCGCTGCTTGGCCACCGCTTTGCGCAGTGTTAGCTCGAACACATTGTCCTCGTCTATGTTGTCCATCGGCATGTGATCCCTGGAGCCCTCCTTCCGATCCGGAGTCATAAAGACGAGCTCCTCTTGCTGGTAGAGCACACAGGTCTCAGCGAATTCCTTGGCGAAGTACTGCGCAGTGTTTCGATTCTGAATCACCTCGCTGGGGAAACACTGCAGTAGCTCCTCAAAACTGAGTTCCACCACTAGGTTGTTAAGAATCTCTGAAAATTTGTGGAAAAAAAATTAACCTTAAAACTTGAAACACAAGAGTGTCCACAAACCTGTAAGATAGGCCTTCCAATTGGGCAGCACCTCCTGCTTACTGAGAATCTTTCGCAACAGGCTCTCCCAGTGCTTAGGCGTAAATCCACATGACTGCATGACAGAATCACTATTAGCATTGTTCCTCTAAAGAAAGTTGTACCATTTGCTATCAATTCACTTACCTTGCCATACTGCCAAAGATAAGTGGGACAGAAACCCAGCAGATAGTTGATGGCCAAGTTCTTGGGCAATACGATTACCAGGAAACTGTCAATGCCCATCAGATGCGGTGACTTTTGGATGAAGGCCAGAAACTCGGTCACGATCTCGCGATCTACCTTGCTGGAGGCAAGTAGGCTCTGGATCTTTAGGGTGAGGGCCAGCAGCTCGTTGTGCCAACTGAGAAATCGCACTTCGAACTCGCCCTCGTCCTTGTTGGGGTAGCTGAAGTCGCTGCGCTCGAAGGGCGGCAGGCGGTTCAGGTACTGCGGCCTTTCTAGCAAACAAGGAACGGGTCGAATGTAACTCTTGATATGGCGATCGTATTCCTCGCCCTCCGGCAGTTTGTAGTCGGGAATTAGGGGTACGTATATCAGCTTGCCGGCCAAGGGATCATTGGGACTCTTAACGACCGGTTTGTGGCAATAGTTGGGTGCCATGCCTAGCATATAAGAGATGCACTCCATGCGCATATTGATGAACTCTTCGCGGCTCGTCTGCTGCTCCACATCTGCGGATTGCAGGTCGGTTATGTGATCACTGAGGGTCTTAAGCCGGCCCATGTACATTCGAAACAGAATCTTGAGGCCCTTAAGATTAATGGCTGCCGCATCATCGTCTGGTTGCGGCTGGGAGAGCGATGCATTTGAACTGCGCTTCTGAAAGGGCGATGCTTGCTGTTCCTGCAGCTGGTCGTATACAATTCGCTGCTGCCTGCCACTAATCGAAACGCTCGTCGAACGCTCCTCATGTGCCGAGCTGGCACAAGAACTGGACAACGACTGGGCGTCTGCTTCACTGTGAAGCGAGGGTGCCCGCGAACTGCTGCACTCCTCATCGTAGTCGTCATCCAGCTGCGGAGGAGTCTGCGACCGAGTTTCGTGAGGCTGCAGCACGGAGCTCACATCAAAGAGATCATAGTAATAAACCTGCAGAACGGTAGCCAGAACCTTCTGCGATGTTTGGTAGCCTTTCTGTCCAATGTGACAGGCGATAAAGTTGAGGAAAAGAGGCAACACAACGTCCAGTTGCAGGCTATGCTCAATACAGAGAGCGTGAATGAAGACATCGCTGATGGCCTCCACCAGTGCTGGCTGCTCGTTGGTCAGCAGAATCGTCTCGCAGAAGTCTGAGAAGGACACTATGGCACTGTGAGTAGGCGTGCTGTTCCCAGACGGCTTAATCTTTCCCCCGGCGGCTCCCCGGCGAAGCTTTCCGTTTTTGTCCCTAGAGTTGGACGTCTGCGAATCAGCAGATTGTGGCTGGCGACGCTGGTAGATCACAGTGCTGTCGTCGAAAAGGACGTTTTTGTGACGAATCAAAGAATTAGCCAGGCTGCGCCTTGTGGACTTGGATACGGTTTCCTGGGCCAGCAGATAGTTGGACATGCGGCAGGCAGTCACTGCCAGCAATAGATTCTCGTCGGGGGATCTAAATGCGAAAATAGGTAAGATAGTGTACACTAAACAACTCCATTCGATCACTCACAGTTTGCTCGAGTGCTTAAGGTAGTTGATCAACTCTCCGCTCATGGAGTCCGCCACGACTGGCGAGCTAAGCATGATCTGGGCTATATCCGACGGGGCATGCTTGATGAACATGTTAAGGAACTCGAGCGAAATGGGAAACTGCTGGTAGCCCTGCGGAATAACGCGAGCTGGCGTGAAGCAGGGCCGGACTGTCTGGTTCAGGAAAGCGGATCGAGAGCGATCTGTTCCCAGGCTGAGTAGAAAAAGCTTCACCGTATAGATCAGCCCTGCCAGTTGTGAAGAATCCTCTGCTTCTCCACTGCTGATAATCTTCTCAAAGTAATTGTTGTAGATGTCAACCAGCTGGAGCTGACACATTTTATAGAAACCTGTAGCCTGCAGGTAGACCTCCTGCTTGGTGGAACTGAAAAAGGAATTTTATGTTTAACTCCTAATAGATATACTCCAATTTGAAGGGTAACGTACCGTATAGAGAAATCTGCCAGCTTCCGACAATTAGCAGAGAACATTTTGCGCAAGAGCTGCTCTCGCTCAACGCCCAGCCGCTCACCCTGAAGTGTGAGACTCAGCCGTAACATCACGTGCGCCTCCTCCATGAGATCGTAGAAGTTGGAGCTGCTCGCACTGCGATAGGACTCAGCGATGCCCTCGAGATCCTCGATGATGCACTCTACCCGGGGCACCTCCAGACTGTACAATGTCCATTCGTTGGGCACCGTCGCTGAATGGGAGGCGCTGCTGCTCCTCAGTAAGCTGTTGTGCTTGGCCTTGGCTTCGGCCAGGAGTCGGGCGGCGATATTCTTCTTAACAGGCACAACCTGTCCACCGGGCACCTCGCTGGTGCTACGACGCTTGTGCTGCTCCAGGGCTGCGTTCGTAATTAGCACAAGCTGCTCTCGGTTCACACAAACGAACTGGACGTGCATAAAGGCCGCCAGTCCCACAACCGCTATGGGCGAATTCACGTCCGGGGCGGACTCCTCCGGAAAGAGGCCGCCGAGCGAGGGATACTCGAATCGGTTGTGAAAGAGCCTATGCCCGATGCGCGAGGTGTGCGTCTCAACCGATTCAGAGGTCACTGCGTACACCACATAGTCGTTAAGGTGCACCTGGATCACAGGGGCTGTGAAGCTGTAGCTGGCGACGGGCTTCTCGTTTTCGCTTCCCCACTTTCCTTGTGAAGAGAACTGATACAGGTAGCCATCGACACTGCTGGCCACAAGAAGAGCGTGACCCACACATCGCTGGTGCTGAGCCGACTTGAGGGTTCGGCGGTTGACATGCTTGAATGTGGTCACCGCACTGGGCACTTGCTGATTGCCCATGTCATACTCGTCGTCCTCCAGGTCCGCGCCCTGCCCACTTCTCTGGTAGATAGCCTTCAGGTCCATGCAGCGAAAAATGTCCAGAACTCGAGGCTGAGCTTCTGAGGTCTTCATGCAGATCTGCAGCAGCTTTCGTATGTCGTACTGAACCGACGCGTCCTCCAAGTGACTTCCGCCGGCAATGCCTCGCACGTTCATGGCCTTGGCTTCGTTGACTAGCTTAATCTTGATGTCTGCTGCCCGATGGGGACTGATGGTGATCTCCTGATTGTCATCCTGCCCTCGGCTGCCACCGCCATCGATCTCGTCCCATTGGGAGCGCAGCTCCGGTTCGAATTCTCTGCCATAGGCGTTGTTCACCAGCTTCGCCACATTAAAATCCAACGGGGACCGACCGGGCAGTGCCCCATTTATAACCACAGGTGCCTTTCCGCTGCTGGTTGACTGCAGGGAGTCGCTCTCACAGCTCTGCTGGCTGTGGCTCGAGCTCACCCCACCTCCTGCACCACTAGCACTGGCCTTGCTGCCCAAGCTAAGTGACTCCGAAAAAGGTTCGTCTCCGCCTCCGAAGTCGTTGTCTAGGCAGCTTACGTCCTGCCCTCCACTAGCACGGTTGGCCAGAGCATCTACAACCTTGAAGGCAACACAGTATCGGTGGTTCAAGCAGGCGATAACGTTTTCCGCTACAGAAAGTCGCAATGGCACAAAGTTAAGCTGCACGAAAAACTTAAAGGGCAGGAAGTCGATGAAGGCAAACCGCGGCTGGGTATTCTCGTGCACGCACTGCGTGTACTCGTACAGGTAGATCCTATCCCGACTGCTGACAATGATGTTGCCCGAGGTCTGACAACACTGAACCAACTCAGGCGGACTTCGAAGCGGCAGCTCTATAACGTCGATGCTCTCCGCCAGCGGTGTTTTCGGGGTGGTCATCGAGGCTATCCGGATGGTGATGGGAAGCTCGTTGAGCCGGCTATCTGGGAACTTCCAGAAGTTCGCGTAGATGCGCACAAACATCTTGGTGTCATCCTCGGAGCATACAGTATTGGTGTTGCTGCTCGAGGTGCAACTGATGGTGGAAGATGAATGAACGGGGCTGCCCGCCTGTTCCTTCTCCAGGGTTAGCAGGTACTTTCCTGATTGCGAATTCGTTTTAGTTAACCTATTCAGTGGATTGCGATGTGTTTCTTACCCGCCTCGCAGTAGATCAACTGGACTACCTCACCAACCGTAGCCAAAGTGTTCCTGATTGGGGCTCGTTCATCGCCTCCCCCGGCCGAGGCCTCACCCGTCGACTCTGGAGCTGTTTGTTCCTGCTCTTGGTTGTCCTCCAGGGGATTCTGCTTGCCCGCTATGTCGTAGATCTCGATGAACTGCTCAGCACTGCTGATGGCGATCCGGCTGTTGCCGATCAGACTTGCCGCCAGGATGTCGCCGTTCAAGGCGTACGTCTGCTGGCTAGAGAAATTGTAGGCCTGCAGGATCTTCACCATGGCTGTAACTGAAAATAGCGCCGAATATTAGTAATATTAGCAAATACAACGCCCTGGCCAGAGCAGAGTGACTTCATCGCCGGACGCACACCGACTGATGGTCTCATGGTGAATCAGTCCGGCAGCGCGGAGAATTCTCTGGGAGTGGAGAAGAGAGAGAGCTCTGAGTGGGAGTGGACAGCGCGCAATGAAAGACCACTTAGCGGGAGCTCGGTCAAGTGGTTGTTGTGTTTGCTGTTGGGCAGGCAATCATTATCATAATTGTGCGCTTATGCTGGAGCGGGGACTGGGAAGCTAGCTTATAAGGGCTAGCTCTTGATACTAGACTCTCTCTGGAAGAGCCAGGCAATAAATTTTAATCAGCTTTGTGGATTACTATTGGAATGCAAGTCACAGATGCAGAATAATTGCTTTTACATCCCCTAAAAGGAGCAAGTATTCATTGTTGCCCTGCCCATTCAATCGAATAAAGGATATAAAAGATAAAATTACCATTAGCTATAAAGAATAATTCTTTAATTCTTAATTCTTTAAAGATAAATAATTCGAAAAGTAAGCTGAGTCTGTACAATAAAATAAAATAATCCTAAATTTTACCTATTTTTAATAGAAAACTCAGAATCATTTTGTTTATCAAAGCTTTTAGTGGGAATTATAGCCACCATAACCTACGCAAAGCCTGCGTAACTCAAACAGGTAATGCGACCACACCAATTGGATGGGAACTGGGGGATACTATTTCAACCGCAACAATGCCTTAAAAGGGCACAGTATATTACAATAGGTCAGTGCTGCACCTTCTGCTTCCGTAAGGATTCCTGTGGTGTACGACCCTTCACCCCGAGAGGCAGTTCGTAAGGTAAACAGACGCGGAATTAGGTCACGAAAATATACCCGAACACGCCCTTCCTTCCGCTCTCTCTCCTGCTTCCGCTCCCGCTACCGCTTCCGGCTTCAGAATGACCCCCGCACCGGCTTCCACCCCTTGGCTAGAGTCGACAAACATGGTCATGGCGGTTTGTACAAGGGCTAGGCCACTCGGAGAGCTCCTACGTGCGGTCACCTAATTAAGCCGTTGAGGACATCGCTGACCTACCCCCCAGAAGTCGCATCAATCAAAACAGTCGTGAAAGCGGTTCGGAAAACGAGCAGGGGAATTGGGGATTGCGGGTTAATGCCGGAAATAGAGAACGGCACACCGAGGGAAGCTATTTCTGGTCTCTGGTCCGGCCGATCAATAAATCCTGCGATAATAATCCGTGCATTAACCCAAATGAGCCCGGGCAGTGGCCAAGAAGGCGTAGTGTGGGGGTGTGTGTGTGTGTATTTAGATTGCATTTTGGCAGCGGCATTCGGCAGAAAATCAATATCACAGCACACGCAAGTAATTTTCACCAGAGGCTTTGTTTCGATAAGAGCATAAATTGAGTTAAGCTTTTAAGGCGCCTGTAGGCGGTTGAACATTTTCAATCTTTAAACAAAAACCTACTTCCGGGCTTGGGAAAACACTCACATAAACTTTTACACGCTGTTTCGATTAGTTGTAATTCCTCAATAGTCTGCTTTTATTGTATTGCAGTATTTTAAGGATAGCCATTGATTGCACATATCCATTTTCGAATTTTCACTTGTTTGTTTATATTTTTCAGGCGAGTTAAGAACATGGATTTAATTACCGATAGGTCGGATCTAAGAATCGATAACTTGGATCTAAATTTCAAATAAATGTGTGGCAAGGCCGTGTGTAGTGCTGGAAAGCGGAGAAAAACAGTCCTGCAACGCACAGCTGAGTTTTTAACCGGTTCGGGGGGTCCGTTTCCTTAATATAAAAATGGCCCACTCAGCCAGGGCTCACTCTGAGCTTTGATGCGGCATCTATTGAAAAATTATCAATCCCCCAATCGTTAAAAAAAAAGAAAATCTAATGAATCTTTATTAAAAAAAAATGAACTGGAAAAAATTGACACTTTGAAACCTTCGGAGAAAAACAACACCACCTGCAGCCAGACAACATTAAACCCATCAATGCCTTAGAGTTAAATGCATTCATTTTTAATCACTGTGGACGTCAGTCCACGTGGTGACGAACTGCATTTCTTGGCGTGCGCGAGGAGACTATATATAGCCGAAGAATTAAAAATTCTGTATGCATTCGATCTAAATGAATTATATACCAATGGAAAGGAATTGTTTTAATTAGATAATTTTTGTCCAAACATTTTCCAAAAGTCGTTTGGCTTGCAACTTGCAAGTCTCCCTTGCAACTCGGAGCACGCAATGGAAAATATTTTCCAAAATTTATAAATTTCCATTGAATAAATGATAATCGAGAAATATATATAAACAAGAAAGGAAATTTGGCAGATCGGAGCAGCAATATATATATGTATATAATATAAAATTATATGTACATATATAACTTCATCATATGTATATTACTTCATTTAAGGTAACGAGGAACTTTTAAAGACAATCAGAGATCAGATTGTCGCTAACGGCAGCAAAGGTGCAACTCCTGTTGCAACCCCAAGACCAGATTGTACCCCAAGTTGATCTCAGATTTTTGTTTCTTTATTTACATTGCCTAAGGATGTGACATGAAGTGTATTCTTTTGTTAATGATTTCATCTCAGATTTTTTTTTCCTTTCTTTCATACTAAAACGTAATATTATTTTGTTCTCTTATATATGTATGTGGTTGTAGTTAGAGGATTAAGCACAAAATATATGAAATATGAAGTACATATTCAAAATTGCATATAGTTTAAATTTTTATAAAGAGCCGCATAAAAAACGATACTGTCGATAGTATTTTAATGGAAGTACCTTTTTTTTGACTCAATACCGATGATGACGGACGAAAACGAACCGCCGTACGATAAAGATAGTATCGATTGTATCGAATTTTTGTTCCGAAAATATTGAATGCCGTCACCATCGATAGTTTTCCAGCTCTACTTCCCGTCTAGTGTTGCCAATTTCGCTTTTTCCGTCAAATCTGGCTTTTTATAAAGACTATTTGCTAGAAAAATTTAAAAACAGCGGGCAGATGATTTTATTGCTATTATCGTTACATTAAGTATATTTTTAAGATTACCTTTCAAACTCTGGTCACATTAAATCGATGACAAAAACGATTATAAAATTTTAAGAATGCCAAAAGGCTATAAACAGGAAGTTCGGAATTCGTGGCTCAAAAGCGAAGAGTTCAAGGCATGGGCTCTTAGAGACGACACCGACGAAAGTTTTGTGCAAATGCACAATTACCACAAAACTTTCCGATTTGCGCGCCCATGCAAAAAAACACAAAAGTGCTTCAGGCGGATTCCAACAATCCAGCAAATTGGATTTTGTGACTTTGCCAATCAACACGAACAGGAAGCGGCATTTTGCTTTTTTATTGCCGAGCATACATCGTTTGCTCAAGTTGATCACTTGGGCAACCTGTGCACCAAATAATTTGAAGGTGATAGTGTGAGTCGCATTCGACTACACAGGACCAAGTGCACCAACATTACTAAAAATGGGGACTTCACTTTTCCGAGGATTTGCGCAGTAATATTAGGTAATATTTATTGATATTTTAATATAAGAAAAACACAATTAAATTTACGTTTAACTAAACCCGAAAAATATGTTTTGAAAAACGGACTTTTTTATGGCTATTTTATAATTTTTTTTGGCTTTTTTTTG
Organism: Drosophila monieri; assembly: GCA_035047585.1. Lineage (NCBI taxonomy): Eukaryota > Metazoa > Arthropoda > Insecta > Diptera > Drosophilidae > Drosophila > Drosophila monieri. The sequence continues at coordinate 12,476,338 of JAWNPJ010000027.1, forward strand.
GCCAAAAAAAGTTGGCAACACTGTTCCTGTCCCATCGCCTTAGAGAGTTTGGCAAATTCCATATATCGATGTTTCTGCCAACCCTAGAAATCGATCGTGCGCGCGCGGTTCTGGCTAATAACAAAAGAATACAAATAAATAACTAAAACAACATGAAATCATGGCCACAGCACGGAGCCAAATCAGCATGCAGAGCAAATACGACCGTGTGGTACTGCTAGTGGACATGGACTGCTTTTTCTGCCAAGTCGAGGAGAAACAGAACCCGGAGCACAGAAACAAGCCCCTTGCCGTGGTGCAGTATAATCCTTGGCGCGGGGGCGGCATCATCGCAGTGAACTACGCGGCTAGGGCCAAGGGAGTCACCCGACACATGCGCGGCGACGAGGCTAGGGATCTCTGCCCCGAGATCGTGCTGTGCCAGGTTCCGAACATTCGCGAGAAGGCTGACACGAGCAAATACCGCGATGCCGGCAAGGACGTCGCCAACGTACTGCAGCGGTTCACGCAACTCTTGGAGCGCGCATCCGTGGACGAGGCCTACTTGGACATAACTGACACTGTGAACCTGCGCATAAAGCAGATGGAAAGCGTAAGATCATGCTAACAAAGAAGTAACAGTTAAGAAATGGCATTCCACGATCTTAATTTTCCAGGGGGCTTTCGCTCTGAAGCCGCAGGAGCTAGTGAACACTTATGCCGTTGGATATCCGGACATCGGGGACTATGTGAACAAAATTACAAATCGATTTGCCAACCCCTACATTGACGACGAGCGATTCCAGCTGTCCTATGACCAGAATGACCTGCCTGCCGTCCGGCAAAGCGACATCAGGCTGCTCATTGGGGCAGCTGTGGCCGGCGAAGTGCGGGCGGCAGTAAAGAAGGAGACTGGTTACGAGTGCTCTGCTGGCATAGCACACAATAAGATTCTGGCCAAGCTGGCTGCTGGCCTAAACAAACCCAATAAGCAGACCATCCTCCCGCTGGGGGAGATCCCTGGCTTTTTTGACTCTCTGCCGGTGGGAAAGATAAAGGGCCTGGGCGGAAAGTTTGGCGAAGTTGTGTGCGAGACACTGGGCATCAAATTCCTAGGTCAACTGTGCAAGTTCTCTGAGGGTGAGTTGCAGCGCAAATATGACGAAAAAAATGGGTGAGTATAGGCCTACTTTCCAATTCCAATAATAGTGACCCTAAACTTATTCCATTTCGGAGCAGCACCTGGCTATTCAACATAGCACGAGGAATCGACCTGGAGGCAGTCACACCGAGGTTTTATTCAAAGAGTATTGGCTGTTGCAAGAAATTCCCGGGACGGAATAACATCACGGGACTAAAGACGCTCCAACACTGGCTGGGCGAGCTCTCCTCCGAGATTAACGAACGGCTGGAGAAGGACTTCATAGAAAACAATCGCAAGGCCAAGCAAATGGTGGTGCAGTACATCCAGGACATTGACGGCCAAGAAGTAGCCAGCTCACGGTCAACAGCGCTCAAGGACTACGACAAGGAGTCGTTGGCCAAGTTCGCTCTGGAACTGATCAGGAGCAATACGAAGACATTCCTACGCGCTGGAAGCGACTCTGCATTAAATAACGCCATAAAATTTCTGGGAATAAGTGCGGGAAAGTTTGAGACAGTGTCCAACGTCCAGAACAAGCTACAAGAGATGTTCGCTAACCAGGCGGCTCAGAAACGGCGCGTCAGCGGGGAGGAGGTAGTACAGCCACCAAAAATCCAGCCGGAAGCTAAGCCCAAACAAACCGAGGAGTCCAAGATGAAAAGTTTCTTTGCCAACTACTTGCAAGGCGCCAAAAAGGATGAAAAGAAGTCCACCTCCGATAAAGCTGAAAATATATCGCCAGAGGAGGCTCCCAAGAAAAGTTTCTTTGACGAATACAAGCAAAAGCTCAAGGCGGCCACACAGGCAGAAAGTGAAACTCCCGTGACCTCCACGCCGCCAGAGTTAAAGGGAAGCTTTTTTGCTAAATATCTTAAGCAACAAAGGGAGGAAAAAACACAGGAATTCGAAGCGGTTGTTGAAGACCCTGCGGAGTTGCAAGGCTTGGCTGAGGAGCTGGATGCCATAGAAGCCAATAACTCGAAGGATTTCGACGAAGACACCATAGAGGAGCCAGTGTCGACTTTGGAGTCTGAAATGTCCGTGCCAGAAAAGGAGGTCTTGGTTGAGCCTACAACCTCAAAAGCCACTGAAACTTCGGCAACTTCCACACTCGATGTTTCAGAGGAAAAGCAATCTGTAGCTGAGCAACTTCTCACGGAAGAGGAACTCAAGCCATCCACCTCAAAGAGAAAATTCGATCAACTTGACTACAAGGAAACATATGCTGAGTTTGCCATACCAGAAGTTCGAAGCGATCTCCTTCCCATGGTCAAGTGCGATCAGTGCGGCGCCCAGATACCAGACGATGTGAAGTACCTACAGACTCATCGCGACCATCATTTTGCACAAGAGCTTAGTCGCCAGATAAAGAGCGAGCAGCGAGAGGAGCGTCAGCAGTCCAAACCGACACCACCCAAAAAGCAAAAGAAGGCTTTCGGGTCTGGAAACAGCACTGTATCTCAGACCAACAGTATTGCCAAGTTCTTTAGCGCCAAGCCAACTACAGAGCCACCACCCAGCGATGTTCCCATGAAACAGTGCTCCGAATGCAAAGCATACATCAAGAGTGTGGATATGCCAGAGCACTTGGACTACCACGTGGCCAGAAACCTGCAGCGGGAGCTAAACCAGCAGGATCTGCGCAGCCGCACCGCAGCGTTGGAAAAGGAGAAATCCTCCCCCGGGCAGTCCAAAAAACAAAAGCAACTAAACAACACCATTGGCGGCTCAGCCAGGGGAAACAAGACCATTGCCCAGTTTTTTAGTCAAACTAATTGAAAGTGCCACAAAGTCTACTCGAAAATTTTAATTGCATTTTCTTGATCACATTTGGGTCCTTCCAAAGTGAGAATAGGATATAAGCTCCCATTAGAATTTAATAAAAGTAATATTTTTTGTTGATTTTCATATCAAATCACTAACCACATCAGCAGATGTCTGCTTAAAAAAAACGAGTGAAGAGTATTCCGCTTTAAAAAGCCATTTATTTTGTTTTTTATTTTATTTTTTTTTTTTATTATTTTAAGTTCGCATAAACCTGAATGTTGACCATTACCGAACCGAAAAACTAATCCAAACTAATTCTTGTTGTGGCTAAAATAAAAAAAAACGAGTGAAGAGTATTCCGCTTTGAAAAGCCTCTTATTATTATTTTATTTTTAATTTGTTTCCATTGTTCTATTATTTTAAGTTCGCATAAACCTGAATGTTGACCATTACCAAACCGAAAACAAATCAAAACCAATTCTTCTTATGGCTAAAATAGAATATTTATATAAGGATTATTCTTAAAAATATAACACATTTGGAGAGAAATGTCTTTGTATATGCAGGTTGCCTTAGTCTAAGATTGTACTGCTTGTTACTGCGGCGGACTTGCCGGTGCGACTAGATCGAGGTCCTTGGCCGGCGAAGGTTTCTTCTTCACGCCAATGGCGTCCGCCTCCTGCACCGTGGTGGGCAGAACGACGTTAGTGGTCTCGGGGAAGAACAATGTGAGCAGACCGCTACCGATGGCGGCCCCGGCAAAGAGCATGGCCGGAGCATTGGCATAATACTTGGCCTGGGTAGAAAAAGTGAATATTAAAAATTTGGGACGACTCATATGTATCCCACACTCACCAGAAGAGGCGTTTGGGGCGCCAGCATGGAACCGAATCTGCCCATCATTGAGCAGAAACTGAGCAGACTGTTGCGCAGATTTGTGGGGTAGATCTCAGACGCGAAGAAATACAGCACCTGGAAGCTCGCCGTTATGGTTAACTTGCCCACCAGGAACAGGACCAGCTCCAGTACCGGCTCTTCTGGCCCAGTAAAAATCGTTCCGATGCAACAGAGACCGCTGGCGAGCATCAGGCCGCAGAGGGAGAACCGCCTGCCGAAGCGGTCCATGATGAAAAGCGGCAAGAAGAAGCCGGGGATCTCCACGAGCGCGATGTAGGCGAAATTGTTGTACTTGTTGCCGTCGAGGAGCACCACGTTGAGGCTGAGGCCGTAGTAGACCAGCACGTGGACGATCCAGCAGAGGGAACAGTTGGCGATCCGCCACTTAAAGTTTTTGAAGGCTTCGCGGATCGGGAACCTGCTCTCCGCTGACTGCTCCAATTTGTCTCGGTTGGCCAGGACGAGCTTGTCCAGCATACTCTCCGAGAGCTTGCGCTTGTTCACCTTGGCGGCTTGGCGCAGGATGCCCTTGGCCCTATCCTCCTTACCCTGGCTGAGCAGCCAGCGCACGCTCTCCGGAAGGATCCAGAAATAGACCACCAGGATGAGCGAGGGCATGTAGGTGATGCGCAGAAGGATGCGCCAGTCGGGGAAGGCCTTGGCGAACATGGCCAGGCCAACTTCTCCCACAGCGTAGAAGACTGTGATGACGCTGCAGGCGAGCACTCGCCTCCGCGGCCCCACCAGCTCGATCCCGATAACGAAGCAGGTGGAGTACAGAGTGCTGCTGGTCATATTGTCCAGGAACTCGAATACCAGGAACCACACATAGTTGGGTGAGAACGAGCGAATAGTGCCGATCACGGCACCCAGTATTCCTCCCAGGGCGATCGAGAAACTGCGTCCATAGCTGGCGGAGAGTTGGGGAATGAAGGGTAGGCTAAAGTACAGAGCATAGTTTCCACTCACCGATCTGCCACAAAACCACCGATGGGAATACCGAAGAATTGTCCCAGGTTGTTAATGGTGCCCACCATTGATAGCTTCCATTCGTCATCGCAGAAAATGCCAAACTAAAAAAGAAGTAATTTTCATAAATTGTATGTACATTTTTCTTCAGGGTCTTAAACTTTGGTATTTGTAAGAGTAGAATATTGTTTAATTTCAAGGTTTAATTTTCAAGGAAAAGCTTGAAATAATTCAGGAATCAGATTCTTAAATCATAAAAACCCAATCCTTTAACTGGATTCTTTTTATTCGTTTCGTAAATCGTTTCACTATAGAACCTTTAGAAGGTAGTTTTTATGGAAAAGAACTTTATTCTACTCTTAAAGAATAGATTTTCAATTTAAACTTTTTAGAAGGTAGTTTTTATGGAAAAGAACTTTATTCTACTCTTAAAGAATAGATTTTCAATTTAAATTGATTTAATGTTTATGAAATTAAATAAAGTGATCTGTAAAGTATTTAACTAGATATGTATATAGTATTAAATTTTGATTATTCCAATGCATGTTGCTGTTTAGGCTTTACTCCTCGAAAGCCATTAAGTTCCTAGGTTAACTCTCATTCCTTCCGTTTAGTCTTTTTTGTGAGGGATACAATAATAATTTATAGGAAACCTTGAAATTTAAGAAGAATATTGTATGCATATGGCACCCAAGTTGGAACCTCATTTGCCTGTGAGTATCTTAATCTGAATTTTGTTTATTCTATGTTGTAATGGCTTTGCTCGACCCAACGGCAACTGAGGCACTTATCTACCAGATGCTGCTCATACATCATATCTGTGTATCCAGTTGCCTAATAAATCTGATAAAGAACGTTCTTTAAAGCTCGTTAGACTACTTAAAAAGCAGCTTCCGACTTTTTGATAGGACCCGTTAGCAAGTGCCCAAGGGTGGGCAATCATACATATATGGCCGTGAACTTGTTTACCTTTAAGTGGTATAATTCCTCAATTAATGGTTATTAAGTAAATGTTATAAGTTTGTTTACCTTTGGACCTGCTCATTGGTATCTTTGTTGATTCAGCTGACGCTCTTGCCGTTATACTTAGTGGTTCAAGCTCAGTGCTTAATCAATACATTAAGAGGTTTACGGCCCTTTACTGCAATCATAGCTCGTCTACGTGAAGCCGTTCCGGGCCCCGTCTGAGAGTCCGTCTTCGAATATGATTATGAACTATTCAGGCAGTTATCAGTGACATATATAGCCAGAACTTAATGGGGGGAACAATCTCAGTTTCCGACAACCCCACGTAGAGGATATATCAAATAAATAATTCGTTAAGTCAACTGATAAGTAGTTTATATTGATTATGTTGGATCCCTCCAATATATAACGCCAAGTTTGGCTAATGAATAATTTCACAATATAAGGAATTGGTATTTTTGGCATGTGTTGATTGTTGGACTCAATCAAATGGCTTAGTCAACGATCCTTTGCTATATTAACCGATTAACCACCGCTCTTATCAGGCAATTACAAAGTTATAAATTAATAGTAATTTTCCATTTTTACCCACCAGAGTCACTAGCTTGCAGTTTTTAGAGATTAATGGAGGATTAAAATCTAGCCAAGCAGCATGTGTAACAAATCGGCAGACCTCTTATCAAAGTCCACATGTGCCCGCATTGGATTCGAGAGTCTGGAATGAGGTGGTCGTAGTACCTGATAACAGCACCCCTTATTGAAGGTGGTACTTTGATACTCACGTCGTTTGAAATTGTTACTTCATCATCGCGAAAAACGAATTTGTTGTCTGGACAGGCTATTGCCTTCTTCTCCTCGTAGTTTTCAGGCACACATATGTCCTCCAGCAACGACTGGTTAGACTGGGAAAGGTGGTTGTTTGTATACCGATTGCAGGCATCCAAGTCCTTCCCGTTGTGGGGAATACTGAACTCCGTGTGGTTCTCGTAGTAGGAGCTATCCGCCGAATCGCACTCCGAAATGTGGCATCGGTGCGTCACGGTGGCGGCCGTGAACACATAGGTGACCGAGAACATGGCGTGGAACATCATGGGGAGGCAAATGAGCACGAAGATGATTAGCTGGAAGCGCCCGAACTGTCCCAGGTGCTTTAGGATGGCGTCCAGGGTGACCTCCTCGGAGTCCTTTGGCGGTGGTTGCACCTCCACCGTCGCCTCTGCGGCCGGTGCTTCGCTGGCCGCCATTTCTCAATCGTTAATCGGTAATTTGGTCACAATTAACGCGCGTTTTCGGTTTATTTCAGCGCTCGTACGCGTTTATTTTCATTTACAAAATGTATATGTACATTTATTTTTACACCGACGGCTGAACACTTTCGCGATGTGTACGGCACAGTGACGCGCCGCGAACTGCGATCCGGAGACGGAGATCGGAATCACTATCCACGAGCCAAACACCGAGTGGAGGCGATCGCAGTCCGTCGCCGAGTGAGAATACTCGTACCATCGACCAACTGTTGAGCGCCGCCGGACAACCACCTCGATAAGGCTGCTGCTCCAATGGGTTCTGGTTGCGGTTGTGGTTTTTCTTCTGGGCAGGCTTGCCGGAGATTGGCACTGAGGTCTTGCGGTGTGTCGGCGCTGGATTGGCTGCACACAAACTGGCAGGCCGGAGATTCGAATAAGGTGATGGGTGAACAAAGTCCATGCTTCGATTCGAAGGAGCTTCTTCTCTACAGTCTCCCAACAAGACCAAAATCTGTAGCAAAAGCTATACTTAACTCTTGCAGATAGAACAGAGTGGACTAAAATATTCAAATAAATACCAATATTGCACTATTTCGTAAACCACTAGGCTAGACACAAAATAGTCCAATTTAATCTTATCAAAATAGTTCATGAATTGGATAGATCATCAATTTAATTAATCCCAAGGCGGTGTATGCTTTTATTCTGCAAATAAAAAAGTTTTAAAATTCCTCCGGTGTTTATCTAGAACTCCTGTAAAGCTTTTCAATGACTACCAATAATTATTCAGTTTGTTGTTTATATTAAATATTTTCTTAATTAAAACAATTATTCACAAAAATAAAAAAAACTTAATTATCGCACAAATAAAAATTATGCATGAAAAAGAACCTTACAATAAATGCAATATTTAACTAAATTCATTTGTATACCCTTGCAGAGGGTATTATAATTTTGGTCAAAAGTGTGAAATGCAGTGAAGGAGACATCTTCAACCATACAAAGTATATACATTCCGTATACAGTATGTATGTATATTCCTGATTAGGATCACCTCCTGAGTCGATATAAGCATGTCCGTCTGTCCGTCTGTATTTTTCTACGCAAACAATTCTCTTAGTTTTAAAGCTTCAAACCTTGCACACATCCTTCTTTTCTTTCCAGAAGTCGGAACGGCCGGGTTTAAAGTTAGAAGAATGGGACTTTCTATGGATTTCGATCTGCTAAATTTCATAAGGATCGGCACCTTAGCTTTCCTTTCTTGTTTTCTTCATATTAGAATTTAATTATTAAAAATGGAATAATGGGAATTTCTTTATATATAGAACAATAGCTTCTAATAAGGTTAAAAAGCATGTTATATAAACATATAAAAAGAATATTAAATGCTTATACCGAAACTTTAACTTATATTATTATTATTATTATTATTATTTTTTTTTTTTAATTAAAAAACTGCTAAATAAAAAAACAGTATCAAATAAAATATTCATATTTATACAAAAAATTATATACTTCATGATTAGAACTGTTAGGACGAGTAAATAAAATATTTTTATTTTTTTATGTTTATATTGTTTTTTTTAAATACACCTAATGCTATAAAAGAAACTATAATCGTAAAACATCCACTATATTTTTGTTGATATTTAAAATTCATACAGAACACTTTCACTGGTCACGTGCCGCTAACGTGAGAGTTTATAGGATTTATATTTCATTTTCTTGGATGGCAGCCAAAACATCAGTTCAAACATTCAATTCCATAACACACTTAGTGGATTTTATGACATTACTAAAATGTATTTATGGAAACAATGAACAAAAACCAGAACCAGTAGATTTAATTTTATTTAAGCTAATTATGAAGTGCAGTACTTATCTTATTTAACGAGCCAAGTAAAACCTACAAAAAATGTCCAGAAACTAGAACGAACTTGATTTAATATACACTACAGTCGACTCAAATAGAATGAGACAGTTTTGTTACAACAATAAAAAAAAACTGAAACAATGACATAAATTATAAATAATTAATTAAAATAGTTTTTCTAGGTGGGAAGACCCTCTCCGTCGTGATTCTATTTAAAACATTTTCCATAGTATGTAGTGGGAATTATTACGTATACGTAGGGTTGGCACCACTAGAATTCAATTATACAAATGATATTGAAATAGGGTCATTTAAATAGTGACCTCACTATATTAAATTACTTTGGAAGCAGGTCGAGATTTTATTATGCAAAAAAAGTAAATTCCCAGTACTCGAAACGTGATTGAGTTTGAGGAGCGTAAAGCCTCGATTCTCATATGCCTGGTCAGGTATTAGGCTGATCGAATTCCGTTTTTGTTTCATTCAGGTTTCGCCTATCGAACGCAATTAGCGGCCAACAAATCGCTACAAAAATACAAAAATACTACTACAAAAATATATTTGCTCACGCCCGAGCAGTGGTCTGGTTTGATCACTTTTTTCTTCAATTTTTTGTTTGTTTATAAAAGAGAGGCCAGCGGGCACATAAAATATATATATTTATTTTTGTATGCTGCTTATAGGTTTATGAATGAAGTTGGCGGCCTTTTCAGCATCCATTGTGTCGCCAGCTGGCCTCTTGCCGTAAACCGTTTGCATTGACAAAATCAAGACAATTAACACAGGGCGTATACTTATTATCCGTTCCATTATCAGCGATATCATACCGTATGTTCCAATAAGATGTGATAATACAGTTTGTGAGGAGACTGAAAATTGAATAGCCCTGAAATAAAAATACGGTTCTGGTTTTTTTGCCTTTTTCGCAGTATTTTTGCCTTTTTTATTATAAGTATTTTCCCAAACTACAGTAACGGTTTCTATTACGACCTGTGTTGTGCACATTTTTTGGGTTTCCCCATAAAAGGTACAAGTTAAAAATTTTCCTACAATGAAGGGCATACATTTTTTTTGTAAAATTTTTAAGTTTTAAAGGATGGGCAATGTTGTGCATAGATTTTATTGTGAAAATTTTGAGTTTTAAGATGTGGGCAATGATGGGCATAGGTTTTTTGTTAAATTTGTAAGTTTTAAAGGATGGGCAATGATGGGCACCTTTTGGTTTTTTAATTTTTTTAATTTTAAGACTTTGAGAGTTAAGTATATCGAAAAGTAAATGTTATTTTAAAATTCTAAAAGATGGGCATTGGTGAAAATAGGGATTGTTTTTAATTTCAGAAAAAAAAAATTCGAAATCTAAAATTTTCATTTTTTGAATATTTTCAATTTTAAATAATTTCAAAACGGGAGGTGGGCATTTGAAAATATTGATGGGCATTTGTGGGCATTTGATGGGCAATCGATTGCACCCTTTTTTTCAAAAAAATATCATTTCACCCGACCCAACTTCTCGTAGCTGTTTGCATTGACAAAATCGAGACAATTAACACAGGGCGTATACTTATTATCCGTTCCATTATCAGCGATATCATACCGTATGTTCCAATAAGATGGGACAATACAGTATGTGAGGAGACTGAAAATTGAATAGCCCTGAAATAAAAATACGGGTCTGGTTTGTTTTGAATATATCTAAACACATACCTTTATTTAATGAATTCAAAAATTGTGTTAAATTCTTTTTTGGTTTTATGTTCATATCTTTGCCATTCGCCTTACTCAAGTGGTACATTTTCATGATCAATTTCTGCAATTTTCTTACGACTTTCACACAGATAACATTTGTATGATTAGGTCTGTGTGTGATTTGGTTTGAATTAATATTATTCTTTTTATTAGATTTTCATTGGTTTTTGAAGTAAAAATTCGACTCAAAAAACATTTATTCAAAGAACGCAACACATCTATGTAGCTTTCAAAATCGATCTTGATCTCTTACAATTATCCTTCTGGTTGGGTAAACTTGCAGTGATTCTCTTCGTGTCTGATATGATGTGGTATATGTATGTGATAACATAATTGATTTGCTTATATGGGTTGTTTGATCAACGGAAATTCTTTCAGCGATATATGCCATGTATATATAGATATATATTTTATATAGGTGTGTATATGAGTTGTGAGTAAATGCGTATGCATTGTTAATAATAATCATAATCAGTTAATCAGTTTAAATAATTTCACTTAATAGCTTCGTTTAATTCTATAAATTCAATTATAATGCACTTAACTTTGCGTGTATGCGTGTGAGTCTGAGTTTGTTCTGTCAGTATTGTTCTGTCAGTATCTGTGAGTGGTCTGTGGTGTCGTTGTGTGTGTGTGTGAGTATCTGTGTCTTCGTGTGATCAGAGAAGGCAGTCTGACTCCTCGTCCTGTACCGTTACACCCCGATGGCGATGCCTACGAAAGCGCGTGTTTGTGGGTAATGTGGGTGCGGATGTGTGGATATGTGGATGTGTGAGTGTGAGAACGAATCCTTTTCGGGGTCCTTTGCTGATTCGCACATACCTACACAGTGAGTTTTTCTCGTATATATGTAAATACTTTTTAAATATAATTTATATAGAATTGTAAATACGTTGTAAATAATGTTTGCTTTCGAGTGTGGTATCATTACTTTGTTTTCTTCTGTGTTTCAACTCGCTTCTACCGTTTTCTTGTACATTTAGCCATTATTTCTGAAGAATTCCTTTTTGGCTACTTATTGTATTATGTTTATCCTTACAGTGATTAAGATCTGTGTGTCTAGCATGTGAAGAGCATCGTCTGTAGGGCTGTCCGGGTTTGAGATCAAAACGCGAAACCAGAAACTCCTCACCGAGTTCCTTGCTTCCCCCCGTAGTCTGATCGAATCCTTCCTAGGACACTCCAAAATAGTCGTGTGTCAATGAGTTTGTTTGAATGGTTTTTGGTTTGCCTTTGTTTTGTTTTCTTTAGAGTCACAATACACATTAAGAATTATTTAAATATTATTGTTGTACACAGATAAACAATATTAATTTCACTTATGGCTTAACATTAATTTTAATTTTGCGATAGCCGATATAACATTTCATGGTAGCCCTTTGCGGGCATGATTCTATTTTTATTTTTTACTTTACTCTTATAGTTTTTGCATCAAGTGTATTGCAATCTAAAAGTTCCTGTTCTCAGTGCTGCGTTCAATAAAATGTACCCTGAACCTATTACTGATTACTGTGTGCTGCTTGGTGAAGCCCTGTCCTAGGCCCAATCCTGGGCCGCCTACTTAGGTTCTTCTGTCCGGTTGTGGGAGTGCAAAGTAATGGTGAATATGTTTCCGAGCTGAGCTACATGCATGTAGGTGTATGTTCGTGGGTAAGTTTGTCTCTACGCTACACTACACATAATGGTTCACATCGAAAACTATGCGGTGCTGAGTGCTACGATTTTTGGTTTGGTTTCCTGTCCCTTGCTGTGTCCTGTGTCTCTCTGCCATGTCAGTGCACCTTTTATCTGTTTCGAAAGTCTTCCCAAAAATTGGTGGTTCTGAAACCAACAGTTCGTTTTCTATACTTTTGTTTTGTTTACTTTGGTTTATTTTTAATAACGTTGAAATCAAAACAATTACGCAAAAATTTGCACTAAAAATTGGCACTAACTTTTGGTTTAGTTCTTTTTAACACATCTTTATTATGTTTTAACCACAATAATAACGCAAATCTTTTTTTTTTTAGTTTTTTTTTGGGTTTTTTGTTCATTGAGAATATGGCTTAAATATATATTTGTCCAAAACACTTTGTAGGCATTTCTAACTTGTTTTATAGCCATAATCCTCTCGTTTTATGACATTTTTGTCCTTTTTATTTATTGAAGCTCTAGTTATATGATTGCCTTGCAGTTTTCTTCAACTTGTAAATATGTTTAGTTAGCATTTGCCTTTGTTTTAACTTTTCATGCCCTCAATTATTAATTAAATTTTGTTTATAGCTGTGCATCTGTATCTGTGTCTGCATCTGCATCTGCATCTGTATTGCCTCCCCGCATTCGTCGGTTCGCAACATAATCTCAGGGGCTAGTCGAACCTGAACGCATTCGCCTAAAAATATGCAACGAAACCAATGGGGACTACTATCGGAAAAGTTGGCTTTGGTTCATCTGGGAGTCATTTGGCACACTTTTAGCAATAGCAATAAAACTGCGAATACAGCCAGATTGAATATTATTTATACAGAAATGATTACGCACACCTATATGGTTTAGTATTGATTTGTATTTTGTTTTTAGTTTTCATTAAATAAGCTCCTTTAAGTGCTTTGCATTGAGCAAATGTGAACATTTAAATACTTGTGTAAGTGAGTAGCTGTCTGACGACGGTGAATCCATTGAAATTCGTATAATTCCTATGTGTTGTTCCCCCAAAAAAAGCAAAGAATTTACTTTGTGTTCTCTTTGTGGTTGCTGTTGTGCTTTTGGCCATTAAATGTTGGTAACCATTGTTCGTCTGCTTCTGTTTCTGATTCTGCCTCAGATTTTTCATTTAAATTGCTATCATATTTTTGGCACAAATTATGTAAGTTTATCGTTTCTCGTTTTTAGACGCTCTTTAGATTTAAGTAAGCTTCCTCTACAAACTTCGGGGCTTAATTAAAAAGTTTGCTTAGGTCTTGTTTTACAATTTAATCTTATATTTAAAATATAAGTTGATCCCAATTGTTCAGTTTTATCAATTTTATGCTGCATATTCATTCTTTTCGTCTTCTTTTAAGATGAGAGTAAGAGAGAGTCCTACATTCTAGGCAACTAGTTTGCCGTCGGTTATTATTTCCGTTCCCGGGCTGATTGGCCCGGAAATGCAGTGCTTCCGGATGTGCTGTCGTGCCTCTTGGGCATTAGATTACAATTAGAAGAGATCCTCCAACTTAATGCCTACACGTATACAAACACACACACATATACATACGCTAATTTCGGTGAAAACATCCCTCAATTAAGTTATTAAGTTATGCGCCATTATCCTTACGCCTTACGTCCCAATGCCCAATGCCCGCAGTCTACAGTCTACAGTCCACTGTCCAAATCCAATGCCATATATTGTCTAACCAAGCTATGGGGTTCCGTTGCTGTCGGCTAATGTATGCATCGTATGTGTGTACCATATGCTAGTAGTTAAGTTGCTTGTGTCCTCTACGTAAGATAATATGATCGATATTTGGTTTTGCTTTGATTCGCTTTGTTATGCTGAGAAACCTTAGATGTTTCGTATATTTCTAGTGGCTAGGGGGGACAAGGTAGCTCGTCCCGCCTAGGTGTTCTATTAATTCTTCAATTGCTTTGATGAATTGGAATACACGTAGTTATGCCTTCAACTGCTTCTGCTTCCTTGCGCTAATACTCTTTCCATAATGTTTTCACAAATAAAGGGATACGGATAATCGTATGTAACAGAATCAAAAAACAGGATCGCCCGCACTCTCCGCCAGGATGGATCGGTAGAGTAAAACCGCCGCCACCTCTCTCTAATCCTGATCCTATTCGCTTAACAATTCTAACACTGATATTTAGTTAGTTAATACACATATATTTGTTCATTACTTAGACCCGATCTACCCACATTTCTCTCCCTACTCTGTGCCTAAATTAAAACTCTGCTCGTATAATTTCTCGTCTTGTTTTCTGGATATTAAATAAGAATATCTAAAATACCTTAAATATAGTTTCTGTTTTGCTTTTTGCTTTTGCTTTTGCTTTTCATATGTATATAAATATTTTATTTTTTGTTTTTCTTTTATATTATACTGTCTGGTTTGTCGAACCCATTCCTACAGTGGATTTCATTAACAATTATCTTGCATCCAAAGTCCTAAGTCCGACCATCCGATCGTCCTACCATCCTTCCTCAATATATCGAACGATCGATCAAGTGCCTTAAATGCTTTTACATTTGTTGCTTATTGTGTAGAGTTCTTCGACATGTATTGTAAAAATGTGAGCAAATACATTCAAGTGATTTGTAATTACACTGAGAGAAACATTAATGTGGTTGTTTTGCTGTATATGTATATAATTTGATAATATTTTTTCTTGTGTTTTTTTCGGGTATCCATTCATTTTTGTTTTTTTTTTGTTTTTTTGTTCGGGCTAGTTGTTCATTTTGGATCTCAGTGTCACATCCACTACGTGTTTTTGCAGCTAATTGTAAGTTAGGCTGTCGAATCGAATTCGCAAATGTAACGGGCAACTTTTTGCACAGACTCGGATAGCTTTGAGCAATTGTGGGTCACGGTGTTTCGCTAAAAGGGATAAGTTCTTATGTCGAAATGATATAACACGCATATTAACTAAGCGGTGCCGGCCTCGCGCCCCCAGTCAGGCTCGATCTGATCGAGGAACGACCAAGGGACCGGGTCGAGCACCAGTGTGTCCGTGGGAAGTATTGAAAAGAGCAGGATTTAAAAGGAGTAGAAAACTCACATGCCATCCAGTTGGGAATGGTGGTTCGTTTGGGGGGGCAGGCAAGGCAGGCTTGAAGAAATTTGCTTGGTTTGGTTTGGTTTTTAAGGCACCATTAAAATTGCTTTTCTTACACGTATTTTTCCTTTGCAAATTTACAAGTTTTCAACAAAATGTCGTTATTAAATTACATTAATTACACACGCATATTAAGTAAAATGTTTTGTGAAATGTTTGAGCTATTTCTCTTATACACACATACACATAATTTAATTATCCCTTTCATTACTTTTTATTTTACAATTAATCCCAGTTACCCGCTGTTGACCCGTCTATCTCCGTAGTCGCCCTCGTCGTTTTTTAAATATTTTTTATCTTTGTTTTTCTTTTAGTGTTCTCGTCTGTGTAACTTGCGCAAAAAATTTACTAAATATTTCGAATACATTTAAATACAAGTGTACATAATAATTATATATTTAATTTATGTATATTTATATATAGATATATCATTCATTTATGTATAGATATATGGATTTACTCTCCTCCCTCCTCCCGGTCAGTTTCTCTTTGTTTTCATATTCATTTCCGATTTGTTTTAAGTTGAGAACCGTGGTTCTTGATTTCAAAATGATTGCTTCAAATTGTTTGTCGACAGCGAAATATATTTGTCATTAAAATCACGAAATAGTTTCGCCTCATGATATCGTTTAAACGCCGCGCTCGCCAGTCGCCTGATCCTCGAATAGTTCATTGCTTTATCCATTTGGACCAGGCTCGTCCTGTCGTTTACACGATAATTTATAGTATTACTCTTTATGCTATTAACAATTTCCTGTAATCAAGTTTTGTTCTTTCATAAGTATGTCTTTTTTTTTGTTTTTTTTTTAAGATTTGTATGAGCGGAAGATGCTAATCTAGTGACTGCTAAAAATTAGATCATTTTGAACCGTGACAATATGGGTGTTGCACAAAAAAATCACTTTGCAACCACTTTGTCGGTTAATTTCCAAGTCAATAAACAGACCACGAAATTGTGTTAATTTTGATATAAATTATAGGTTTAGATTAATGCATTGCGTTCTCTGGGATATGTTTGTCTTATATGTATGAATTTTAGGGTTAATATTTCGTTACTTCTGTATCATGTGTTGGATAATATACGTTGTGGTTAGATTGGTTTTCTTGCAGTGGATATGTTGGTTGTTTTGTTACTTTTATGTTTCGATAACTGTCTTACAAAATAATTAATATATAGAATAAAATTTGACACATTTTGCCAACTAGCAAACTGATGCTTTCGCTTTCACCTTCGGTTTTGACACCATTTTGCTCGTCTGAGAGGCTCTTTCGTGAATTATTGTTTGAATGCAACTAAATGTTCTCAGTGTGTCTCAGTGATGCTTTTGTTTATACTGCCCAGCCTACAAACTAAATTAGAATAAAATTAATATAATTTGTAATTTTAACAGTGAAAATCAGTTTATTTTTGATGTTTTCTTTTCTTGTGATTCTTTTTTGTTCTGTTCTCGTTTTTTAGTTTGTTTTGCGTATAAATTTAACAGCTAATAAATTAAAATTATACTTTACTTTAAGCATAATTGTAATATAATTAAATCCATTTTTTGTTTTTTCTTTTCATTTAGTATATTCCACGCATCGAAAGTCTTTTTAATCGCCGCAAAATTGCTTAAAAATTATTATTGTAATTCGAATTTTCTTCACTAAAATGTAATTGTTTTTTTTTTATATATTTTTTCTTTTTATTTTGTTGTCAGGTGGCAACAATTTAACTAGAAACCAAACATGGGAGGATACAACAATTTCGATAAGTATAATCAAAAAAAATCTCTTGCTAGCTCAACTTTAGATCCTTCAGCTTCCTCTCGTTTAAACTAATCCTGAACGAATAAATTTAGGTTTCAGCATTTAGCATCAACGAACGAAGGAGACAGAGATTGCTAATTAATTATTAGGTCCATAGTAATTTATGTGTACTTTAATCGTAATCAATAAACAGAATCAATTTTGCACATCAGTCTAAACATATTCAAAAATCACAAATACAATTTCGATAACAATTACCATAATAGAAATAATAAAATAAAAATTATCGTATCAATACATCGCCACGTCGCTCGCTATATTTAAAATATATGTATGTATGTATGTGTACACATAAACAAACAACTAACAAACGCAAACATCGGTCGGTCCCCAATGCGACTTGAAGTAATGTAATGTTGCTGTTGATCTGTACCTTGTTTCTGTCTTTGTTTGCTTGGTTTGTTTGTTCGTTAGTCTGCTTCAATGTCTCTTTTCATATTCGATCCTTTAAGCTTAATCCTTTCGCCTTCGCTTACTCCTGTTTTCATATCTTTTTTTTGAATGGTTTTTTTGGTCATGCTCATGCATAAATAGTTTGCTTAGAATTACTGCGTTTTGAAATTTCTGCCTTTCTTATTTTCGCTTGTTATGTGGTTAATAGATTTTATGTTTTTATTTTGTCTTCATTTTGACTAATCTTAAAATTAATTGCTGTTCTGTTCTTACTTTGGGGTGGCCCCACGCGCTCCGTCGGGCCCCGCGAAAACGGTTCAACACATAAGTTCTTGTATTTGTTTGCCCTTGCGTTTAAAACTTAATGAAAAATATCATAATTAATAAGAATCAATGAATAAATATAACGTGTATGTATGATTTCTTCGTGTCTCTGTCTATGAGTGATTTTCGTGTGGGTGAGTGTACACAAGAGTGTGTTCAATGTTTGATTTCCGACGATTTGCGATCCCTCTGGATCTCCTCCCCGATGTCAATGTTCTGTGTATTGATGAATTGCTTATTGTTTAGCATTCGACATCCTCCGAAACTTGTGTCCTCCAGTCGCAGTCCTCCTCCTCCTACTCCTCCTAATCCTCGGTTGGTGCTTCAGTTGCTGTTGGATTTCTTGCTGGCGATTGGTTGTTGCATTTAGTGAATGGGCGTTTTAACAATTGTACTGGGCGCGATGTAGTGGTATCCGGGTATGGGCAGACCAGCAGTCTCCATGGATATTCTGGAAGGAACAAGTGCAATTATTTAATGAGATATAATTTAATTAAGTCCTCCCCTGGAATAATTGATATAATAATTGATAGTTATTCATTTTTCACTTTATTACAAACGCATGTATTGTATTTCCATCATTTTCTCATTGCATATAAATAATTATCCGATACTATTCCATCTGTTGAAGTTTCTGTGGATCCTGGCCTACCTCCTCGTAGAGAGCCGTTCTAAGTATGTGTTTAGTTTTCGTTAATGTCAAGAAGTATTACATTGAATATACGATTCGACTACTCTCTGTTATTGCGGCATAATAATAAGGTTCGCATATATGTATAGTTGTAGGGTGGTATGTATGTCGTAAATGTATATGTTTATGTATATGCATGTATGTATGAGTAGTTAGGAATATAATTTGGTTATAAAATCGTAAGCCCGCTTAGCTTAATGTGTTACATCATAATGTGTGTGTATTGGTTTGCCTTAGGACTAGGTGTATAAATATAATAAGAAAATCATATCGAGTATGAGTCACTACAATTACTTCCGTGTACTTTAGGGTAGAGAAATTTCAATTTCCGAATACTTTTCCTACATTATCCTTGACCAATCCAAAAGAGCTTGGCTACAAATAATAACAAAAATGTACAATTGCATCGTAAATACAAATGGGTTATCGGGGAGGAGTGTAAAACTAACAGAAATCAAATTCCATAAACAATCGAAGACTTAAAGTCTAATACAAGCAAATCGTTTTCAAATAATTCATTTTTCATTATTCATTCATATTCATATTCATATTCATAGTTTTCAAGACTGACTACTGCTGACCACCTTTGTTTTTATCTGGGTTCGGTTTTCTATTCAAATAGTTTCGTTTTTGTACGCTCATTGCGTGGATTGCGTCAATTAGAGCGAATTGGTCCATAAAGGTCGTTGATCCCCTCGCCCAGGGCTGGCCCACTCGATGGCTCGAGTCTTCCCGCTCTCGGCTCGGGGCTCAACGCATTGGAATTTATTCTTTGTGTACTTCTTAAAGAAGGTTCTTTCAAATTCTGCCTGCTTCACTTTTCCACTTTGCTTCTGTTCTCGACAAATGGCTCTTGGGTCTTTATGCTTAAGATTTATATATATATATAGGTATATATATGTTATGTATAGGGGGGAAATACATTTAGTGCTTAGAATCTAGGAGAGTATAATGTGTAAGATATTGGAGCGTGTTATATGTTACAATGAATGGATTGGATTGAATTGGATTGGATTGGGGAGAGACTGTTGGCTGAGACTAACTTTATGCTCGACACCTATTCTACTATCTGATACTCCGATATTCGACTTTTATAATCGCAAACTAATCTAATCTAATGCTTCGAAGAACGCTACTAGGGACGCGCTAAAATTTGGCAAATTCTATAACGCCCGGGACACAGGGGAGTGCCCGAGCCCATATAGTATAGTAGTATGTATGTATTTATCAAAAAGGGTCCAAAATCTGTAGCGCCCACTTGGGTCATTGGTCACTTGGTCAAAAATATCTTGATTGGGCCATCCGGGGATGCCTCTGTCCTATATATTCGATAAACAACACGGATACGTTATATTGCGCCTTTTCGATCGAATAACTAATGTCTAGCGGCCCGACTGGGCCGGTCTACAAATATGTGACAGTTTCTGGTTATTGGATTGTTGCTCTTCAAAAACCTCGATAACTACATATATAGAAGTATATAGGACCCCGTCTGGCGTGGTGATTATACCTTAAATACTTCAACTACACACAATTGTCTTGAAATTTCGACTACGACTCGGGATGAATAAAGTGAATACAATTGGGGTGCTCGCTACTAAACTACTTGGTTGGGGATGCAGATGCACACAATGGAACTTAATGGCGAATTTTATACAATTTTGTTTCTTCAAGAATCTAACGCTAAAGCTTTCGCAACGCTATCCTGGAATCCTACGAATCTAAGCGACTGACTATAACTCCATCGGCCGGCCAACCACCTCGGTTACCACCACTCCTAATACGGGTTGAACTTGTTGCGCGGCTTCTCCGCCTCGCCGCCGGTCTCCGTCTGGTGCTGCCGGAACCGCGAGGTGGCGTAGTGTCCCTTGGCCCGGTTCACGCCCGTCGTTTGCACCTGGAGCCCGCCCGGGGCTCCGGCGCCGCCGTTGCTGCTGCCCAGGGTGGTCAGGCTGAGCAGATCGAGGGCGCTCAGGTTGGACAGGGCACTCAATGCTCCGGGCTTGGTCAGAAGCTGCAGGGCCGATGCCAGTGGACTTTGTAGGGCGGCAGCGGCGGTGGCTGGGGCTGTTCCGTTGGCGGGTTGACCGCCATTGGCGCTGGCATAGCCGGGTGCTGTGGCAGTGGCGCTGCCATTGGTGGCTCCGTTCGCCACAAGGGCTGTGCCGTTGCTTCCCGGTACCGATACAGAGGCTGTTCCTGTGGCAGCAGCTGCGCCTGTTCCTGCTCCTCCGGCAACCGCTCCGACAACAGAGGCACCGGTCAGGGGCACCGTGGTGAGGGCCCCATTGGCGGCAGACGGGGGAGTAGCTGCTGCTCCTCCGGCGACCGCGGCGGCTCCAGCAACGCCGGTGGCGACTACCGATGCGGCTGCTCCGGCGCCGGGAGTCGCGGCAGCTCCTCCGTTCTGCTGGGCCTGGGCCTGCTCCAGGAGATTGGCCTTCTGCAGCTCAACACTGTGGACGAGGTTCGGTTAAGGTAGATAGAAAGAGAGAGAGAGAAAGAAAGGAACAAATTGGGATTCGTTTCGGTTATGGTTTCTTTTCTTTTTTTTTTTTTTGGAAGGTGATTCAGGTATTTTCAAAACATTTGGTTCTTTTCGATTTCGATTTTGTGGAATTGAGTTGGTTTGCACTTGATTTTACTCGATTCTTTAGTGTTTGTTATGCAAAAGGTTAAGGAGGTTTTTGTGTGGAGGAACGGTTCGGAGTTGACGGAGAGAGAGAGATACAGAAGAAGAGCTTTATCAGCGTACTTTGTATTTGGGGGGGTGGTGGGAGAGCGGCGTTCAAATTTTGGATGGTAGGAGTAGAAAACTTTTGGTGGTGAGCGGGTCTCGTATTTTTTTTTGTTTTTTTTTTTTTAGGGGGAAACGTGGACCGAAAGAGTTTGTTTCTTTTTTGGAGGATGAACTTGGTTTTTGGTGGTGGAGGATTCAGTTTGGTCGTGGGGGGCGGTGGGAGAGGTTTTTGGATCGTTTTTTTTTTTTTTTTTTTTTTTTTTTAAGAGTTGAACTGCAGTTTGAAGTACCAATTGGATCAGGCCGGTTTCGGTATTCGGCATTTGACATTTTTCGGTTCGACTTTTCGGAGGATTGTGTGAAAAGTGTGCGATGCGTAGATTAGCTCGGTGCTGGCCTCATCCTCCTCTCCTGCTCATCCGGCTCATCGGTACACATGGTTGGTTGGTATAACTAGATGCTATGTTTATATAGGTTAGATATTTATAGATTTCTATTAGCTAGAACATTGGTTAGGCTAGTAGTGTTCGATGCGAACTACGATCTAGGGGTGTGAGGGTGGAAATCATAAGTTTCTGTTTCTTTCGTTGTGGTGCTAGTTCGTGGCTTGGCCGGGCTTACGACTTACAGGCTAGGACATGTGTGTGACTTAAGCTACGGAATCGTGGTGACGCCCACACGCCCTCCCTTCCCACCCCCCCGCCTTTACTTTCAATGCCGTGGTCTGGCTTTTTTTTATTATACATTTTTTTTATTTTTGAACGCGCCGCCACTCCGCGACTAAGAAGAGGGAGCCCCGTCCCGACCGCGGGTCACCTTCGACCTGCGCCCTAAGACCGAAGACCTCCTTATACCTTCTCGTTTGTCAATTAGCAAGTCAATTCGACAAAATTGATGTTACATAACACAAGCAACAGACATTTCACACAAATACTATGCTTATGCCAAGAGCCCAGCTCATTCTGCAAAGTCCTTCTTCACTTTGCAAGATGAGCCTGGGCAGAATTGGTTAGCATAAACGTAGCAACGATGTCACAATTGATGTCACAGTTGAATCCAAAAGAGTTCTCTGGTACTCACCTCATGTTGATTAAGTATTGGGCCAAGGCCACCGAGTCCGGGTTGCCGCTGATGGTGATGGTGCGGTCGGTGTTGCCGCCCTCGCGCTCCTCGCAGTTCGAGATCCGGATCATGGCGCCGGAGATCTGGCGGATCTCGGCGATCTTGGTGCCGCCCTTGCCGATGATGCAGCCGATCAGGTCGTTGGAGACGGTCATCTCGTGCTGTTGCTGTTGGGCTCGGTTCGCGGGATTTGCTGTACGCAGTTGCGACCCGGCCAGTGCAGCCAGGGCTGCTGGGGCAGAGCCTAGATTAGATTGGAAATCTGTCTGGCATCTGGCCGCAGAAGCGCTCAACTCACCTGTGTGGTTGATGCCCCCAGTGCTGGCCGGATTCATCCCGGCCAGGCCCAAGGCAGCCAAGCTGGCCAGCGGGTTCTTGGCCACCTGTTACCGGTGCGAAGGAGGGAGAGGGATGCGGAAGAGAAACGGATTAGTGATCGGCGTGTGTCAAGTTTTCAGTTCGTGGAGCTCGTGGCTGTGTGTGTACATGTGTGTACAGTTGGGTTATTGGGTCGTCAATTTATTTTCGGGGCGGGCAGTATCAGGGGAGAGATCACAGGACCTCAGGATCTCAGGATCTCAGGATCTCGGGATCTCGGGGTGACAAGATCACAACACAACGCGCGTACAACTTCCAGTAATAGTAATAACGCAAATAGATCATAACAAGGGGAACTTAGGCGTAACGGAAACGGAAACGGGAACAGTAACAGTAATAGTAATGGTAATAGTAACGGAAACGGAAACGGATACAGTTTAGAAACAAAGGAACGCAAAAGCATCAAACACAAACCAAATAGTTACAAAAACAGAATGCAATAAGCATAAGCAAGGGGGATAATCTTCGTCTCCATTTCCAGCTCTTTTTACATACACCGTCGAATGGAATGGACTGTGGTGGGTGGGATTCACATTTCACATTTCTCTTTGTACATGAGTTCGGGTTTCAAGTGTTTTGTGCAGTGTAAGCTCGTGTATTTGAGGACTTTGATCTCTCCGAGTCTAGCCTTCTCGTGTTATGCTGGCTCTGGTTCTACCAATTTACAGATTAGCTTTACAAACAGATTGGGGATGAGATATAGATACAGAGGAGCACTGGGGCCCAGGCCCAACTATGCTTGTTACTGAAAATTATCCTTTGAATTCCTTTGCCAAAGGGCTCACTCCCTTGCCTATGATTATATATCTGGGTTAGGACGTCCTTCGCTTTGGTTTTGGCAAAATTTAATGCAATCTCTAGTGGTCTTTCACCAATAACACCCACAGCAAATAACATACACACACTCCGCCACGCGTGCTGTTAAAAAAAGGACCCAAAAGGGTGAAACCAGGAGTGGGTGGTGGTTGGTTCGAGGGTGTGGGTGTGGGTGTGGGTGGTTCTATGCTTGCGCTTTATAAATTAATCAAATCAAATGCAACACTTTCAAGTGAAATTCGAATAAATGCATTTGAATGCAGCTAAAGAGGGCGGGGAATGGGGCGCAGGATGCCGGAAACAGGACGAGGTGGGCTGGCCTGGGCTGGGTGGGTGGTAAACTAGAGCAGAGCTCACAAAAAAATGAGGTACAAAAAATTCAAATAAATCATACAATATTGAAATGCTTTGTTTGTGCTTGGGCGTTGTTGGGTGTGCGTCTGTGCGAGTGTCGAGGGTGCCAGGACGAAGTGCATTGGTGTGTGTGCGTGTGTGTCTGATATTTGTGTGAGAGCTTAGGCAACAAGAACTGAAATATTCATCAAAATGCAATACGATTTCCAAATGAAGAAATAAAACATGCGCCGTGGAAATATTTTATGACCCAAAAATGAATTGCAACTCAATAAAAAGTTGAGAGACAGTTTCAAAACAGATAAAGAAATCGGGGGGCGTTGGCTGGGGAGGGGGGGAACTATGGATTATCTTGCAACACAACTGTCGTAAAAACTTGTACATGTTGGCACATTAACAAGCCACATCTTGCCGCATCACAGACATTCAGAACACAAAGGGGAAAACATACAGGTGTACATAGTATGGGTATACGTAGAATGGAAACAGGTTGAAAGTTGAAACGATTTCCAAAACTACAAAAACTTTAACTTGCGAGTAAGAGTAAGAGTAAGGGTGGCAAAGAGGGGGTAGAGTACAATAAAAATGCATTTGTTGATGACTTTTGGCTGGGGATAGGGGGTAACTTCGCTCCTCCAAGCTTCGCTTCCAAGACCAAGACCAGGACCAGGTCCCTCGGTTGCCTGATTTTTAGTGCTTGGCCAACTATTTTGTGGCCGCAACGACT
The DNA here is from genome assembly GCA_035047585.1 of Drosophila monieri. Taxonomy (NCBI): domain Eukaryota; kingdom Metazoa; phylum Arthropoda; class Insecta; order Diptera; family Drosophilidae; genus Drosophila; species Drosophila monieri. Next base: position 12,501,080 of record JAWNPJ010000027.1, read on the forward strand.
TCGGGGACCCGGCCCAGGACATGGAGCTGCGGTTGGCCCAGTGCTAAGGTCATTGAAATGCGACCAGTGGATCGTAAAAGAAATACCAGAGGTAGTAAACGGGTAACACAGGCGGAACTGGAACTGGGGACTACTGAGGAGATGCTACGGGGCGTAGAAACACAACAGCAACATACGAACACAGCTACGCGGACTCAGAAAAAGGGGCTGAGAATCATCGAAGGAGGGTCTTATTTGCAGGAACATTAATTTATATTTTGTACATTTTTGATCATAAAAGGCATAATTGCAACCGATTTGTATTTTACATCAGTTCTAGTTGTGGAGTTCCTTTTTCTGAGTTCTCTGGTAGATGGGGGTGGGGGTGGGGCGTGCAGGCTGGGTGGTAACAAGGGCGGTACGAGGTCGATTATATGGGATTAACGAGTACAGATTCGTTCAAGGGTCTGGTGGAGAGATAGTTGTTTCAAGAACCGAATCGCATCGTTAGCTAAAAACTCACATCGGGCATTTGCTGTAGGTGATGGTGGTGTGCTGGTACCGCTCCTGGTAAATGTGCCCCCTTTAACAAAGGATCCGTCAAACCTGAGATACCAGCATGTAGCCCGCCGGTAGCCAGGGCGAGTGGAAATACTGGACAGGTCTACGTTCGATTGATTGATTGATTGATCGTTACCGAATAATTGCGATAGTGTGTGGTGTGGTGTAGTGTGTTGTGGAGTGGTGTCGATGTAGGTGTTTGTTTTTTTTTTTTGGTGGAGTTACAATTTTAGCGTCGTTTGTTTTTTTTTTTTGGCGGTTTCAGAATGTGTGTTGACAGAGAAGAGAGAAAAGTAGAAAAACGAAAATTGTATACCACAAGTATATGTTTTCGAAGCAAGTTGATTAAGTTCTTAACTTTGTAGTTGCTATGGAGATATGGAAGCTTATCAGATACATGTTCAGATACAGACATAACGCTAGAGAAACTCTTGGAGAAAGCTTTCGAGATGTGTGTGCAAGTTTCCGGGGATGGACTCGGGACTCGGGAGATCCGTGTAGCGCAGAAATGAGATACGTACAACAACATATGTGGCAACTAAGTGGATGGACAGAGGAGGACGTTAGACTTCGATTACTACTCGACCGGCTTCCGGTGATCCAGAGGGTATTCGGGTATTGTCAGACACCATCATGAAGGACTCGAAGCATGTGGGACGAATGCAGATAGTTTCAGGTGGCAGGTGGAGAAATTTCATGGCCGAAATACTCAGTAACGTTGCGTATCGAGTTGGCGACTGTGAGGGGATTTCCGTAACACTACACGCCACATTGGGCAAAACAAAATGTGAACAAACACCGACAACAACCGGGACCAGGAACCAGGAACCAGGGACCAGGGACCAGGACCAGGAGCTAGTTGGGGGAGAGATAGAGATAGACAGAGAGAGAGAGATCGCAAATGGGTGGTACAACTAGTTTTTGATTTATTACATTTTGCTGGACATTAATTGAATTTGATGCGACAAAAAACTTTGTTTTAGTTTTGAGAAACTTTTATTTTTCGCTGGGGCAATGGCTGGCGAGGGGCTCTGAAGGGCAGACAATATTCTGTGAATATACTGTGCTGTACTGGACTGTACTGTACTGGACTGGAGACTGGACGGAGGGCAGAGTGTAATTGAATAGATTCTTGTTAGCAGGTTGCAGGATGTTTTGCTTGGCTGCTGTTTGGTGTTTCCTGTTTTTCCATATTAAGGACGAAAAATTGAATTTTTTGTTTAGGAACAATACTGTATATTGATGTGGAGAGCGAGTTGACAGACAGACAGACAGACAGACAGTGTCGGTAGAAGGGCAGTGTGAGAGATGTGAGGGCTCGGGCAGGATGCTATTCGACCAGTATGCTGATGCTGTGGAAACTGCATTATTGTCTGTTGTTGTGGAGATTCGATTCGTAGTTTTGATATTCTGTGAGCTTTTTAATTATGATTGGAGTCTAATCGAGTGACTAAATCAGAGAGAAAGACAGAGCGATCGCAGGGGATACTTTTGTTTGGGATGAGAAGATAGTGACGATTGCGGGGGTTGGCAAATAAGTATAATATTAGAACTGATCGGTGTTGCTTGTTTAATATTCTCTACAGTACAATTAGTTTGCTGGCACTCAGGGGGGATCTTGATACTGTTCGGGTCTTGATGTGTGTCGGGGTGTTTGTTTACTCGTGGGTCGGGTCGGGGTCGGGTCGTTATGGTAGTAGATAGAATTATGTTGTAGATGGGTTGGAGAGAGGTGGACTAGTGTAGTTTGAACATACTTCTCCACACACGCTGCCAGCGAGCCCTCTTCAGAACAGAACTTAGAGACACACAGATTGAGCAGAGAGTGAAGCAGAGAGAGAGAAGGGAGAGAGAGAGTTCGAGGCCCCGCTTCTTTTCTCGCGAACTCACTCGCCTCGCCTTGCCACGCCTTGAACACATTTCTCTGACACCCGAGGAATACAACGATTCCCTCAGAACGGATAATCCCTCAGGATGCTGAATCGATCCCGATTCCTGATCCTCTGGAGCGAACAGAGAGATTCTCGCAGCCTCTCTCGGCCGCTCTTAACCTGAGAGAAGAGATTTCAAAAGAAACTAAAAACAAAACAAAAATACATATTTTAAGTTATTTTTAAAAAATGTGATTCGTTATAGTATCGTCGTTATAGTCGTTGACTCGGCGGCTGTAAAGTTTGTTAACACATTAGTTCATTGATCGGGGTCACCAATTGGACTTGAAAGTAGATGAATCTCATGGAAACGACGATGGGGTAACGGTAAACGGTAATCGGTAATCGGTTTCGGTATCGGTAATCGGTACAACAGATTCAGAGGTTGGATTAGGGTTCAAAAACGGGTCACAAATCGTAGGGGGTAGTACAGGTTGTCTTCTCGAGACAGCTTCGGGGTCACCAAGAAAAGATTTATTGGGGAAAAGAGACAAGGGTGGGGCTCTCGGACAGAGTCGCAAATAATAATTGGGTGTAATAGAAACGAGCAGTGAGAACTGGGTGGTCGGGGGATAGATTGAGAAATATAAACAGAGAAGTAGAGTGACATGAACTGAAGAAATATTAAGAGGCAGAACAGAAAGTTTTTATAGACGCGCAATAACCAAAAAGATAGAGTGGACTAGTCGGGGCAGAAATATATACAAGATGGTTTAGCTGGACTAATGGGGGATCAGTTAAAGTAGAGACAGAGCGAAAAAGATAGCTGCAGTGGCTGGCAATAGAGTACACAACACTGTTCACTGATCTTAACAACACGTTTAGCCTGGTGCTCGGCGTTCGGATTCGCTCCGGCGGACCACCTACCTCTTGTGTGGGCACTGCGTAGTTTCCTTGGATGGTGAAGGCCTGTCCGTTGGCCAGGATGACAGGACCAGTCACCTGTGGTTTTGGTCGGTATGGGATGGTAGCACCGCGCGGCGGAGACTGCACAGGAAGATAATATATGTACAATAGTAAGTTTTCTTAATCTTATCCTTGGCTTGACCTACCTCCAACATGACAAGGCATATCTGATAGATGCACTGGGTGATCTGCTCAGCACTGCCGCTCAAGGTAACCGCTCGCTCCGTCGAGTTTGGCAGCATTTCACTGGCCACCTGAATGGAGCAGCCTGTGGTCTGGCGAATTTCCTTGATTTTAGAGCCACTCTTGCCTATCGCCCGGCCACGTCGGGGGTAAAGAAAATGTTAATTAGTTTTCATCAACCTCTTTTCATTCAGTCCACCTACCAATTAACGATCCACATTGACTGGCGGGCACGATCAATCGAATGGGAATTTGAGTTTTGCCAACTTTGCCTACGTCATTGAACTGCGAGCACCACTGAAACGGGTCAGAAGTTAGTAATGTGGACAGGGCTTAGAGGGGATGGATGGGGAGGACGCTCCGGCCCTTGCCAGTTGAACGGCACACATACCTCTTCGAACTTCTTTGTAATGAGCGTAAATGCCGAAAAGATTGCATTAGTTGTACCAGACACAGTCACAATACGCTCCGGGCACGATCCATCCGAAATGTTGATTTTGGCACCAGACTGGGGAGGAAAGGAATGATTAGCTGGCTTTGCCCCAGGAAGGAGGACTTGGCACCACTTACCTCTTCACGAAATCTGTTGACAATTTCACCCTTTTTACCAATAATACTACCAACTTCCTGCAAAGAGACAACGAGAAAGGAAGTGCTTTAATACGGGATGTGAGGCAAGTTTTAAAGGCCCAGTAGCTCGGGGCTATTAAGAGCTATAAGTGTCCTGTGTTCTCCGCTTGCCGATGGCAGCGAGGATGTTCAAATTTGATTAAATATTAAGTGATGTGATACCCGGGCGTTCGGGGAGACATGTGTGTGTAACTACTTTTGCATATTTAATTGGCTCGGAAAGCAATTCACACGCCACGCCCCGCATCCACCACCTCGCGGTGGTGGCAGCCAGAAAAACCAAACGCTCCTGTCCCAGCCAGACGGTGTCTGTCGCCGCCCAGAACTGTCGCGCGAAATGAAATTTGCGGCCAGCGCGTTTTACGCGTTTTAATTGATTGTAAATATCAGCAGTACTGCCACAACCAGGGACTGAACTCTATCACAAAAGTACAGCTTTTCCTTTCGCTCTTCAAGCTCGTTTTTCAATTTCCAACCCACTTTAATACAAGTTCTTTATAACCTAAGAGTCTCTACATTCTATAGATGATCTGTCTGATCTAGACTGGCTGATTAAGATTGTAAATAGAGGCTTTTGGCAAAGCAATATTGCTCTGAAGGGCATTTCTAATACAGGTTGATACTCGCATTCGGATTGCCAACATAATGCCGGCGTAGTGGCACTTGCAGCCATTCAATTTGTTAGCCATAAACCATGGAGGAACAGCCTTCGGAAAGCCAAAGTGCTGCAATCCATTGTGACGGGCTAAAGAGCACAGCCCGGCCAAATCCAAGCCCAACTAATATATCTTGGCGCGGGCAGCTTGCCAGACAAAATGCAAACTGGGCGAAACAATGTGCGAGCGAATCGGAATCTGAATCCGAATCGGTCCTCCCATCGCCCCCCGACAGTATCTGAGTTTTTATGCGCCGCTTGCATTTTGGCCACTCTTTGGCGGAATATTTATGCCCACGAGAGCGAAAAGATGCAGCCCGTCTATATCTGCAAGGCACACATATATTCTAGCGAAATGTCCGAGTGAATTGGCATAATTATTGGCGCAATTATCGTCGGACGCCGCCGAACTCGGATGCCTTTTTACGCCTGTCTGCACTCGCAGACAAATTTCCCGATGGCCTGTGTAATTTATAGGACAAGTTTGATGGCATTTGGCCTCTCAAGGCATTCGAGATATAAATTGTATCTGCGTATCTTCGTAGCTGTATCTGTATCTGCGGCTGAAGCTAAGAGCGTAGAATACGCACTTTGGGGCCGCTCATAACCATTCAGGTTGATGGCTGCTCATCAGCGCCTCGACCTCATCATCATTAATAATGTGGCCCCCTGCCCCATGCCGCATGCCGCATGCCACTTGCCACAGACCACCAACCCACCACCCCGCCGCCCTCTTTCCATTCAATTATCTCGTTGTGATTGCGAGCCAGTTCCGTTCAGAAGTTTACGCAATTTGCATAAATCGGATCTAACTTGGCCCCTGCTCCTGCCACTATATCGACCTACCTTGAATAGGCCCATTTTTGGGGCATTTACTTGATTGCATTGATTTGGCCCGCCCTTTTTGATTACCATTGGCCCTGCCACCAATTAAATAGCCGGAATTCCTCCGGCACAAATCCTGCAACAATGAACGCATTCGGCATTTGGCATTTGGCATTTTCGCATTTTCCGATTTTCACATGCGTGCATGCAACAATCACTTTGCGGTCGAGCTGCCTTTGTTGGGCGCTCTGCTATGGTGCTGGTCCAGGGCTTATTGAGCTCCACCGGCTTTGGATCGTTTGGTAAAATATGCAGAGCAAAAATTGCTGCCCCGGGAGGCCGCTTCGGATGCAAGCATTCTGCGGTTAGGGAATAAGTTCTGATTGCTTGTTTTTATTGGTTTTAGGTTTTACGGATGACGGACACATCCGGAAGGCCATGAAACATTAAGCAGCAACTGGAGAACTATCCCCTGATTGCATAATTTCAAAAATATAGATCAACCTCCGTGCACTTGTCTCGGTTTCCCACACTCGTCTAATAATTTGCAGACATGCGCAAATTTCGGGTCCATTCATCGCCGAAGACTGGGCGGAAGATTGTGGCCATAACAATGGCCTTCAGAAAAAAAGCACACGCAAACAATAAGAGAAGAGGCATTAGGCCCGAGGTCCGTGGAATGGACAGCGCTAATTGTGGGCCATAATGGTGGCAGCCGGTTGGGGGAAAAGAGTTTTTGATGTTAGTGGAGCAGCAGACGGAGAAAAGAGAAAAGACTGGCTCCAAAACAACAATCAGCCATTTGGGCACTTGGCTTCAGCTCAGCTCAGCTCAGTTCAGACAACAACCCAAAAAAGTCCGAGTGGCATTACTCGTTCCGCGTTTTTCTCTTTTTTCGGATTGTGTTTTCAGCTTTTTTGTTGACTTTGTTTTTAATGTGTGGCGGCGTTGAAAATTGTACAAAAATACAAAAATAAATAATGTACACTGTGCAGCAACAATCTCTGACAGCCATTGCGAAACCGTGAGAACCGTTTATGGGAGCTGCCGAGTTGCAAGGAAAAATGCAAGAAAAACTTGCAACAAATGCTGGAAAATGCAATGTGACCTACGCTGGGGGGGGGAGGGCAGACATATGGTGTGTGTTGGGGCACACATGTTGTACTGTTGTAGTGCTGTACTGTGTTGCACGCCCCCCCTGGCCGCCCTCAGTGCCATCCAATAAATCATACAGCGCATTTGTCGCCCTGCGATGTGTTTCGCTTCGTTTTTTGTGGCACGCTGATGTAGCTGCTCCTGTCGCTGGCAGGCGAGTGGCCTGCCACAAAAAAACGTACAATTAAATTATTTGCAATTGCCAGGGCCAGATGCAGGACAGGCCACGCCGGGCAACGCAGCAAGTGGCAATTTTTAATTTGATTAAATAACGAAAACAAGGCACGCACGCACACTTTGCACGCCTTTGTCGGCGGCCCTCAGAGCGCTAGAGATCTGTGGGATTCGCTGAGTGATTGCCAGCAGAATCCTATGGCTGGCCCTCTAATCAATTACATAACAGAGCCCTGCTGCCTACGGCCAGTTGGAAAAATAGTTAATTAATATTAGACGAGTGCCTGGGAAATGTGGCAGACTGCAATGAAAACTCGCATAGAAGTGCCAAAGCCGAAGCCAGGCCATAGCCAGAGCCGACATAGTGCAATTTCACTAATTAAAAATGCATGATTCAAAAATAAGAACAACTGCGGCAAACAGCCATGTCTACTGGCAGTTCTGGCCGAGGGCGAGAGAGCAACCCACATTTGGGTTTCTTTCAATGCAATTTGCGGACGGCTGCCAAGAAAAAATGAAAAGGTGAGGAGCCGACACACCGTCGTCACGGCGAACCAGAAAAGAAAAAGGTGTTTTTTTCACAATAGGCTGCTGCCCTATTGCCTGGCAAACTGTTCATTTTCCTCTGCGTTTTCATTTTTCCATAAATTAATTAGCTGCATCACGACTTTGGTCGCGTCTGCGACACTGATTTCGAGTCGGAGTCAGACTCTGCTCCCTGGCGGGCTGTGAGTTCCGCCGAGAACCGCCGCAACTGCACAGCGCTGCTAATAAGCCAAGTTAATTAGAGCCAAAAGAGAATATCAGAAACACGTCAAAAACAATGGAAACGGCATTCTACTTCCATTCTTCCAATTGTGTAGGACTGCCTCCTATTTAGAGAAATAATTGGCAATGCGATGGAATGGTATTTGAAAAATGATAAGAGACTAATTTGTGATGCAAAGATTTTAAAACTTTTTACGATATAATAGTTTCCAAAATAAATCTTTACTTTTAATTAATAATTACAGTTGGGAACCGTAAATAATGATTATTGTTATGATTTGTAATTAAAAGATTTTTATTTTTTCGTTTAGAAAATAATCATTATTCTTCATTATTCATTATTTGTTCAAGATTGCGGGCTATTTCTAAGCTTTTCTGGATATTTTATGGCATATATCCTTAGACCAAGTATACAGGTACAAATTTTTAGCAAAAAAATTAATAAAACTTGTATTAAAAAATTTCCAAAAATTTGTCTATTGAAGATTTGTTTTTTCTTATTGAAATCAGTAGAGCATACCATGTTTTAATTTTGCATTAAAGGTAAAGCTCGGTAAAATTTTACTATACTTACATTATATTATATAATGTAAGTATTAGTTTTAACATTATTAATTCAAAAAGTCGTAGCTATCTACAAAATCTGTGAAGCTCCACTGAAACAAATTTTCCAGAAGCTGGTGTGGAGCCAAACCCTCCACATCTAGCTCCTCATAAATATTTAATTCAAAAAAAGTTTCATATCAAGAAAAAAGAAGCACCGGCTTCATGATTTTATAAAGTAGAAAAAACATGAAGATTCTTAATTTGTGTGCAAGCTTATGACAAGCTTCTCGAAGTTCTTAATTTCACGCATAGTCGTTGGCGCTTACACGTCTTCACGGGACGGAAATCTTCCCTCTCGTTGAGCTGGGAAGTAACTTAATATATTTATGAAAAAAAATTCAAAGAGATATTTTCCTTTTCAGTTCAGATGTTTTCTAATTTTAATTAGAAAATCCTCCTTTCTTTCCTTTCCTGTATACTAGGTGTAAGGAGATGTGCCATCAAATATCTAAAATATTTCATAAATAGACCGAAATCTTGAATCGAGTCATATTTCTGAGCGAAGAATCAGGAATAATTATAATTACATGCAATTTTCTATACAATACAATTTCTTGCATACTTTTGGGTGCTTTGGAACAAGCCACTGAAACTAGACAGTAGATAACTCCTCTAAATATCACCCGACTTGTCTAAATTTTATTTTGTGGCTATAATTGAATCTTTGGAATAGTATCACTTAAAAATTTGGCAAAAAAACTATTCCCAACTGGCTTTTACTCGCAGAGTACCGGATATAAAAAAATGTTAAGCCAATAAACACTTTTCAAAATAATAAAGCAATAAATCGCTTGTAGAATGACACCTTCCTGCGAGAGCATGAATCGACATAAACACGGATTCAAAGTCTTGGGCTTGATTCCATTTAATGCCAAGTCAGTTGACAAGCTCTCCGTCTATTTGCGCCATTGGGTCTCCGGTTCGCCGTCTTCCAGTCGATTTGCATTCCGCCTCAAATGTATTCGGATCTGCGGGGCCGCGGATAGAATCGCATAAATCATGCTAATCTATAACTATCGATCACAAGACCAGCCGCATACAGTCGGCGCCACAGAAAAGTGTCTTGGGAATTTATTGCCCGAATCCTTGCCGAAGGGGAAAATGAAAATGAAAATCTCTGAAAATGTGCAGAATTTACATTTACACAATTTTTTTTTTTATGCATGCACATACATCGCACTCGCTGGCTGATTGCGTAAAAGTCAAGAAGTGCGCCATTATTCATGAGATCTGCGATCTAGCTGGTACCAGGTACCCCCTTCTAGCCAGGAGGACTTGCCTAATTCTGCTTTCTTTGTCTGGCGGCTGCTATTTCTGCCATAAATTGTCGCGTCTGAACATATTTCTGGCCTTTTTGCCAATTTTCGGCAACACATCATGCTACATGCATGCATGTTCCCTGCCCCCACCAGCGACAGACCAGCCAGGGTGCACTTCTCACACCATGGGATGCACCTGCCGCTGCCTTTCAATTGCATTCGGTTTAAAAATAAAGTCCAACATCGGCCAAATTTATAATTAAATCGATGCCTGGGCAAATCCGAAGCCAGCAAGTACCAGCTCTTGCGCTCGACTCGACGGGCCTGAAGAGATGAACGCCAACTTGGCCGGCTCAGCGCGTGCTGAGCATCTCTGAAGTGGCTCGTTGTTGGGGTTTCGTGATTGTTGTTGCTAGCTGGTGCTGATGCTGATGCTAATGCCGTTGAATAATAGTTTTAATGGCTGTTGACTGTTATTAAATAAATAAGCAGCTATTTAGTGTCGGTTTCGAGTGTCTGAAGTCTGTTGTTTGAAGCCGCTTTTAGCTCGAAAACCGTGAGTCACTCTCGCCGCGGTACTGCACCTCTTTTATGGTAATGGCTCTATTAGATACAAGAACACATTAGAGAATGCCTTAAAAAAAATGAGAATGATTAATGAAAAACACTAGTTACCGTGTTGACCTGCCCTGGGCTGCATCTGTCAAAACAGCTCCCCGGATTTACTTTTCCTGGCAAATATTTGATCACTGCACTCTTTTTTAACAAAATATTATTCCGACTGGTTTAACCCGTCGCGCCGCGGGTTGTTTGCGAAATGTTTGCTGCCAATATTCAGATAATGTGCCCCGCGAATTGTGTTTTTGTAAGCAAGGAAAACAGTTCGCAAGTTGATGTTTGCCAGCCTCTTTTTTATTGCCCGAATCTGGTATCTGGGGGAGTCGTAATGATTGTTTAATAGCCGCTGCCTTGTTCCGTCTCCTTTTTATGGCCACACATTATTTTATCGCCACAGATTGACATTCACATTCGCATTGCTGCCCCACCGGCCTCCCATTTCTCGCCTCCTCCATTCACCTCAAATGCAATGTCATAATGCGTGACGTGGCGCGTATTTAATTTTAATTTTCATACAAAATGCACGCTTTAATTTGTAATTTTTTCATTGTTTCCCCTCTGTTCAGGTCTCCGCCTCCTTATTGATTTTCGGGCGAGCACCAGAGGTCTATGAATATTTAAGATGACAGAGCCCAATGGTGTGCTCCAAAGCGTTCTCATTTTAATAGACGGTGGAGCTGAAGCGGGTGGTTTTTAGGCCTGGAACTATAGGAGTTCCTTGAGAAGGGCGGCAATCACTGCTTTAAATCACAACCTTTACTTGGCAATTATGTTTTATGGCCTTTTTTTGATAAGGTTCCCTGCAGTTCTGAAATTCATGTCACCGCCCTTTCAGGCCGATGTGTCACATTTCGTTCGAAAAGCAAAAACAATTCAATAAGATTAGCCCTTCGAACTTCAAAACAAAGTAGGCCAAGTAGTTCTTCCGGCCCTCTGCTACTGCTAAAGTTCGAAATTACGCAAATTCGATACTGATTCGATATCACCAACATTTTCTGGTATATGGTATATTCTGGTAAATATTTTTCGAGAAAAACTTTAAACCCATGGTTCAATGGTTAAGATGTCTCCCTGTTAATCTTAAGGTCGTGGGTTCGATTCCCAGCAGAGAAATATGTATTATGAGCTTATTTTGGTTTATTTTTATTTTCTTAAAATGGGAATTTATAGAAATTAAGATTGTTTTATGCAAATTTGAAGGGCCATATCATTGTCAGTCACATCCTACGCGCGAATCCTTGATAGCGACGGCCCGAAGGTTCAATTCCCAATGGAGGGTAAGTAATTCATACATGTAGTTTTCAATATTTATAATGTTACTTAACATTTTAAATTAAAAATAATAATTATCAAATTGGGAAATTATGATCTTAATGGTGATCGGTTTCAAAAATTTTGCTTTGATTTTGGTCCATGAATGAGCCCTGATTTATTCAACTTTTTTTTTCCTTTTCAGGGCTGATTCAGCACTGCAATTCTGGTCTGAATCAGGGCTGATTTCGATATGATTTTCACTCCTGAATCATGATTCGGAATCAAGGCGGATTATGGGCTGTATCATGCCTGAATATCGAATTCATGGCTGAGAGGACAATTTCAAAAATTTCATAACAAAATTCATGGCAGCTTGTTCTAAATTTTAGTGCGGATTCATGGGGATCAGGGGGACGCACGGGTGATTCATGCGTGTTTCATGGGTGGCTGGTACTGCTGGGATATTTTATAGAACTCTTTGTAATGTTTATAATTATGGTCTATAAAAAACACTTATTATCTATCCTAAATAGAAATAGAAACTGAAGCATAGAATATTTAAGAAACTTCAAAAATTAACACATTTTCTGAAAAGTATTACTTGTTTCTGGAACTATTTTTAACAAAATGCAATATAACTAGACCTCGAAATTTGCTTTTCTTATTTTTTATCCAATTTTTTATAAATATTAAATACTTTTTTTAAAATAATTAATATTTTTAATAGTAAAAATAGAGTAATTTTAGAGTAATTTTTGAGTCATAACTAAATCCTAATCACTCTAATGGTACTATCTAAGAGAACTGGACTTCTAATAAAAATGTTTATCTTTTTCAGGGAAATTCTGACTCCCAATTTAATGATTTTAAGATATAAGGCTTATAAGAATAATCCCAAATCCCTTTGCTTACCTTCCCTTGCATAATCAGCCTTATTGTGAGTGTCACAGATGGATCCTCCTGTTTGATGGACGCACCGCCCGCACTGCTGCTTGTGTTATTGTCCTCCATGGTATCTATTTTGCTGGCTTAAGTGACTCAAGTGTGGATGAAGATGTATCTGGATGTGACCGTGTTGCGCGGTCTGTGCCTCAGCAGTGCCTGTTCCTGATTCTGGGCTGTCTTTTTGGGGGGCGACACCTGTCGTGTAGGTGGTGTTTGTTTGTAAATATAGCTCTCTCTCTATCTCTCTTTATGTATCAATCATAGATGATCGACACTTGCACTACATATGAGGGGGTTTTGGCTACTCTGCTTGTGGTTTATGGTTCTCTAGATCAGAATTAGGTGGTTTCTTTGCTGTTCGCACTACGTTGTTGTTGGCTTAAGCTCGCTGTGTTCTCCGTCCGCTCCTCGTCCGAAAATGCAACCAATAATCACGGCTTCTAGTGTATTCCTTGTTGAGCAAAAATACTGTTGCTTAGCTGATGTATTTGCGGATTGGATGTATCACTTTCTGGTGCTGGGGCTGCAAGAGACAGAGAGGAGGGATTCCTTGATTATTAATCGTTAAGAATGTATAATTGCGCCATCAAAATGCTTAATTCGCTATTCCTGCCAATAAATCATGAAATTAGCCAAATGCATAGCCAGCAATGCATTTAATCACATTCCCAGGCAGAGTTCACGACTTCCGGCACTCTTGGCCGAGGCCGACAACGACAATGAGCCCCCCACCCAGTTGCCAGCCAGCCCCCAAGGAAGGCCCCCAACCGGCCTCGTCCATCATCCATATTTTCTGGCAAACGGCACAGAGTTGGCCCCTGTCCTGGGCCTGTTTGCAATTTTGATATGAAATTCTTATTCTTTTTTCTTGAATCTGCGCCAAGTTTTTTCCCACATATTCCAAACTCTGCGACGCACATGTACGTCTCTATATACGAGTATAATATTGAGGTCCCCTCCCGGACGCTCCTCCCGGGCATTTCTTACGCTTCAAATCACTTCATGTGCAATTTAGTACAGATACATCCCATGTTTTTTTTCCCGCTCCTCCGTGGCACTGCTCCGAATTCCCAGCATAACTCGATGCTCCCATGTACATATGCAAACGATGTAACAATGTTGCCAACAACATCCCCAGCAAGCATCCCAGCATCGGACAAAAATCATTCCCGGGGGCTCCACAAAATATTTGCGCAGCCACCAACGCGGCTCCCGACTCCCGAAAGTTTCCGCCGCCACAGTCGCCTATGAAATTATGCGCACTAATTCCCCGAGTAGCGGCGGCTCACCTGGACGGCCAGAGCCTCGGGTGGAGCTCCGGAGCTTAGGGCCCCCGGAAAAATGCGCATAATTTGCCAGAGACCGGTGCACTTAGCGTTTGACAGGCTAGCCGCTAGACAGGCTAGACCCAACCACGCCTAATTCGAATGCCCTTCTACAGTCTACAGTCTACCATCGAAAAATGGAGCTCTATAGGTCCTGCAGTGGACACTTTTCCGAAAAGATTTAAAGAGGATTTGTGGCATTTAAGACAAACTTAGTTTCTACTTTAAACTTTTAACTTGGAACTTGAAGTCTTTAACTTTTCACTTACATTGCTTCTTGACTAAAGCTTCAACAGTTTTGTTTAAATAACTTTTCTTTCTTTTTATTATTTATTTATAAAATGTTTGTTTTCACTTAGAACGTAAATAAATAATTGCTTTCTAGGGGCTCTCCTTAATTGAATTATTACACAACGGCAACTTTAATTCGAGATAATCGACTTTTTTTATGACTTTTGTGTTAAAAGTGAGTTAGATATTTCAAATAAATAATTAATTAAAACTACTCCCCAGTCTAGTTCAAACTTATCACAAGTAGTATCCAGTCATCTATCTATTTCCGGTGAAGGCCCAAAAACATGACAACATTCAGTCTAGAACACGGCTATCAAGCATAGTCCTCGTAGCCATAAAAGGGCTGGTAGAGCTACGCATTGCCCGCGTCAGAGTCAGGAGGACATAATGCTAGCTCCACGCCAGGCCAGAGTCGCCCACATGCTAATATGCAAATGGCACCCCCAGGTATGGCGGCCGAGCCACATCGGAAGCCAGTCGCACCCAGTCTGAGTCGCACCACGGCTTGGCAGTGAAAAGCCACCCGCCGGGAAGTCCTACGGCTACACACCAGGGTACTTCCCGGCAGTGGAAGGTTACGGACGGAGGGGACCACGGGGAGGAGCTGGGCAGGAGTAACCAGGAGCGCAGTGACAGCTCTGGCATCTGCGGCCTCCCGCAAGGGAGGAGTAAGTTCTGCAGCAAGGAATGTGCATTCTCCGCATTGCCCCGGCAGGACGAGCCGAGAAAAATGAAGACGTCTGCGGACTGGCCTTTATCTCCATCCCGGCACTGGCTCAGCTCCAACTCATTATCAATCATACGCACTGTGCCTGGCTTCGATTGCGACTCCTTTCATAGTTTTTAATGACTTTTCGTCGGAGGATTGTGGCATAACTAGTTTTCTTTTAATTAACTCGACATATAAGTGCCAGTGTCTGTAATGGCTGGGGAGGAAAACCAGTTTGCTTTCTAATTTTCCCAGCTACAGATCTGGCTGGGAGTGTGTGAGGAAGATTTCTAATTTCCTGCAAGACGAAAACAAAGCCACAAATCCTCAAGCGTTCTTCTGTTCCTCCCTTACTTATTGTGCTGTGGAGGAAACTTCATCAAAGTTCTCCGAATGGGAGTAACCCTGACACAGACTGGCTTTCCCAACTCATTTCCCTGCCACCTCCATCAGCAATTTCTCCAGGATGTGCCAGTTATGGTTTAATGAAAAAAAATATAGTCTACTCGGGGGCTGCCCGAAAACGGAGCACCTCTCCCAGGCACACATTCTGCCAAGTTTTTCAATTCAATTTTTAGCTTTCTCCGCGTCGGCGACGGCGGCGGTGGTGGTGGTGGGGAGGCGAAATAATACAGAAGAAGCACAAATACAGGCACAATAAAAGCTAAACGCCGAACGTGCCTCACATGCCTCAAAAGTGTTGTCATGTGCCCGGCGATGAGATGCAGGAAAGCGACTTTGTTGACGCCGTTGACTTTATACGTCAATTTCATCGCCGTCGTGGGGAGTTTTCGTTTCGTTTATGGCAGCCCGGGGAGGCTGGTGGCCCAGGGAGAGGCAGGGCCCCAAAACAAACATCAACGACAGACAAAGGAGGCTGACACAGGGGCTGGGCTGGGCTTTCACCCTGCCATTGCTGCCATTTCTAGTCACTAGCCGCCTCAGCTCCCAGCTCCCTTGTCAAGTTGTCATCCTCGTTGTCGTTGTTGTGGCAAAGTCAACCGCATCATCATCATCATCATCACCGTTTTCAACGTCGACGTCGTCTTGGCCGTCATCTGCCTTCAACAACATTTTTGCTACACTGTTCACCTTGTAGGCAACCTATCCATCCTCGCCGGAGAGTCTTCAGCTACAAGCCTTTCAGCTTCCTCGATGTAGAATTAATTTTTAAAATTAATTATGCACGTGTGCAGCGCAAGGATGTTCGAACTCAGGCCCGAGTGGGCTCACAAAGGTGGTAGTTGCCATTTCGCACCAATTGCCGCCCAGTGTGGGCCGAGTCCTGGCGAGTGTGTATCACTCCAAAGGCAAAATAGCCCGGGGACTGCGGCGGCAAGGAGGAAACTCATTAAATTGCGTAATTATGTGTACACACACATTGTACGGCCCGGGCGCCGTAGAAAAACTTGTGTGTCCCTTGGAATAACATTAATATTAATATTAATAACGTAAAGCACACAAACTTTCGAGTCGCAAGTGGTCAAGCCCTTCCAAGGGCCTCCGCTTAACAATGTTTCGGACATCACTGTTTGATTTATGGTGCGGTCTATGCCCCAAACACACTCTCTGCCCCGGGGAGCTTTAGAGCATATTTCCCCAATCAAGTTTGTGGCACTCGGAGGTAAGCCTTTCCCTCTCTTCCCTCCTAGCCGCAAATGTTGCAGAAATATTTAATTACCTGCGAAGCCCCTCCTCACCGGCACCGGTCCTCACTGAAATTTATAGCATACTTTTGCGGGTGGCGGACGGGGGATGGCGGGCAGGGGGGAAGCCAATATTAATTTGTGTCAAATAAGTAAAACGCAATTAAACGCACATGTCAGTGCGTGGGCCAATCGCTGGGAAACACACACGTAGCACGCAGCATCGTTTGCAACACAATCGATATCGATACTCGGCCAACAAAGCCCTCCGCCCCGGCCATAACCATAGCCCCGGAGCGAGTGAGTTGCCCGGGAATCCCTTAATACGATGACCTATTAAAATTACTATTTGGCATAACGAAGCTGGAACTAGAGATGGAGATGGAACCGGAGCCACCCACACATACAGTGATGGGAAAAATAATAGAAACGAATATTATATTTCACTTAAAGACTTCATGATTGTTTTGTTTGGATCTGAGTTGGATCCCCCTGTTAGACGCCCCAAAAATGCTCCATTTGATCCCAAAGACACCAAAAAGACTATCAAAAGACACGGAGGTGGCTATATAATGCTATGGGGATGTTTCCCTGCTTCAGGTGTTGGTCCACTTTAGTGGATACAAGGCAATAAGTGTTCTACAGACTATGTAAGACTATCAATTTATGCAGGATAACGATCCCAAACACACATCCAAGCTCACCAAAAAGTGGTTCCTGGACAATAAAGTCGACGTTATGCTATTGAGCATTTTTGGGGCATCCTTAAAAAGCGTTCAAGTGGGTTTAAGGAACATTTGTGGAAGAAAGTCGAGGAAGAGTGGTACTCAATTGAGCCATCTGGTGGAGCCTATGCCTCTAAGGTAACAAAATATTAAAACCCAAAACATTTCATGGTACATTTTGGTAAACTAGTCAGTTTGGATAAGAATTAGTTCGTTTCTATTTTTATTTCCAGGTCGGAAGCATAAAGTTTAACTCAAGTATTATTTTTTAGATAAATGAATTAAATAAAATGCATTTGTTTTCTAGTTTGTAAGATATATATATCTATATAATATTGATAATATTGTTTCTATTATTTTGCCCATCACTGTATTGGCAAACAATCGTTTTCTACAACCGCCTGACTGGCTCTGTATGCTAGTTTTCCATTTCAGCACGAAATTGTATTCCCCCGCGCCCTCCACTAATGGCAAAATGATATTCTTTGGCAGCGAGTCCGCCATGATAAGGCAATTATTGGCCATCAACGGGAGAAGGAACAGGCACAACAGCCACTCGAGTGGCAGGCGCTCGTCCTGCTTGACTGTCACAGCTACTAAAGGAAATCCCCCAATTTAATTTCCAATTACTTTGGCTTACTCGAAGCCTTCTAGTCCTTTAGTATTTGCATATTTGGAAGGTCCAACCGCACCCACGTCACTGCGCCCTAATGACTTGTACGAGACTCCGGATTAATAACTAAACCCGGCGAGTAAATTATAAATTTTGGTCTCCGAGTGCATTCGAGGCGGCTGTCACTGGGGCTCTGAGTTTGATTTGATTATGCAAGGAGCTAGCAAGGATGTAGGATGTAGGATGCTCCAAATATTTGTGCAGGCTCTGATTATGTTTTTTGACCCAGTCATCACTTCGGGACAGTCTAATTAAATGTTGCCTCATGCCGGCCCAGGAATCGCTTCTGGCCGTGTCACACATATCATCGTTGTGTCTCTCCTTTGACAAAACACATGTCCACATCTCCTCGGCGTCATCATCGTCAGCAGGACGGATGATACAGGATACTGGCCCGAATGGCAAAAAACGGAAATACAAAGGACGAAAAGATGAGAAACCTGTGCCAACATTTTTGTCACTCCCGTCATTGTTGGTTGCATTGTCTCTTCTGTGTATCACTCGTCATGTTTGTGGCTCTGACATAATCCTTAATCCTTCTGCCTTATTGTGCATTTCCATTTCCATTTCCATTTGGAGCTCTGTCCCGCCCTGCCTTTGTTGTGGCCTGCCCCTGCCACACGCACAGTGTCAGCAAAAAGTTCTGTCTGCTCGGAGACCCGATAATAACTTTAATGAGGCCACTGCAGCGGCATTGTCCGCCATTCATGTTTATAATTTGGGTTTTTGGAAGGATTTTGGGCTTCTCCTCAGACTGCCTCTATTTGGGATTTAAAAGCTACTCTATCCCAGCTCTTGGCCAAGAGTTGGCTTCACACATGCTATTAACTTCCCAATCGGATTTTATGGGACTACCTGGGACAAGGTACATCCCTGGGTCCTTCCCTTACGTGTCTCACACCTTGACAGAGTACTGGACGTGTCTGCTTACGTGTCCGGTATCCCAACTTGATTTTAAAATAATTTCCCTTTTCAAACAAAATGCTTTATTTTCTGTTTAATTTGTCCAAGTCCCAGGGAAATTTCAAAATTAAGTCCTTTGAAAAATACATAAACATTTTCTAAATCCAAAGAAAAGGACGGATAGAAAATTTTGGGATATAAATTCTTAGAAAAATGTTGTAATGTGTATTATTAATAAAATACGTTTCATCCTCTTCTAAGTACGCTTAGAAAATACACTCATATTGCGAGTCTTTAAAATAAGTACCTGATATATACTAAGATATCTATATTATTATATATATAGATATATATGTATGTGCATCTATATTATTAAGATGCACACTCTTTACCGGAAATATAAAGACTTAATAAAGTAGCAAAATAAAAGTATCCGTTTTATATTTTTGACGAAGCAGTAATATGCATTTTCCCTATTTAAGGAGATTTTTTCCAAAAATCCTGAAGTCTTTTATTCCTGAGTAATTATAAAAAAACATTGAAAGGATTTTTTATAGATCGCTTGTCTTAGAAATGAATTTCAATGGCGAACTAGATAATTATAACTTAATGGCGAACTAGAAATTTAATTTAAAAGTTTTAAAAATATATACAATGGTAATAGTAATGGGTATATGGTAAGTTCTTTTTATAATTCTTGCTTTTAGTTATATAATTTATTTTTTTCTATAAAAAAGTCAAATCTATAACAAAGTCAGTTGGAGGAACGGACCACGAGTATGAATAGGAAATCCGAAAGAAATATAAGGCAAACCATAGCTCCAAAGAAGGAAATTGGAAGAAAATGAACTTTCATTCTTTAATTAAAAATTGAATAAATAAATCTTAAAATGAATAACAAAATATATTACTTTACAATTTTATATACAATAAAATTTTTGAGAAAAGAACAAAAGCAAAGTCGGAGTCGCAAATCCGAAAGCAAAATAAATATTTTCCCTATAAATAAATTCCCTAAAATATCCCTAGTTGAAAACTCGATACTTATGTGTCTTTAGTGTCTACTACTGGATACGGATAGCTTTGTTCTCTTGGTCCAGTGCCTGTCATCTACCCCGGCGTAGTTGGACACTTGGGTGTACTCGTAGATAGGGTAGTGGACATGTAAAATACCCGTACACGTGCCTGTCCGGCACTGGACTGGGTTATTCAATTTCCCCAGCACAGAGCCCCCATGACCCCGTCCCGGCTGCCATCTCCCTTCTATTTTCTCTGCCCTAACGCGGTCAGTCACACCACACCGTCTCTGCAAATTATCTGCCGTTGTCGCCGACTGCCGGTCGCATGCGAGGCACTAAGTATCTGCCAGATACATTTTCTTTGGCTGCAGATTTCCGCTCCACACCCTACACTAATTACAAATTGCAGCATGTAGCTGCCCCTTCCCGGCTCCCTATTTCTCGCGTCTCATAAACTAAGTAGGCCACCCATAGACCAGCGGGTGCAGACGCCGCGCCACCTCCTCGCCGACCAGCTGCTCAGCGGGATAGGTTCAAGATGGAGGCGCATCTTTATTAACGCCGACGACGTAAACGGGGCGAAACATTACAAATGTTGCCACGCAAAAAAAGCACACACACACACACAGACACTGAGGCGGATGAATGGTGCACCTGTACCTGTGTGGCATGTGCACCTGTCTTGAGACATCGTCAGCGTCTGCTTGAAGAAATCTTATTAAAAACAAGAAGAGGAAAACTAGAAAAATAAGAAGGAAAATCCGTCCCAGGCCATGTTTGTTTCTATCTTTGTTTCTGCTTGTTGGTGCTTGGTGTTGTTGCACTAGCGGAAGGCACCGTTGCAAGTCGCATAAATTACAGACAACCCCACCTCTCCAGGGGGCATTCGCCTTTTTAGCACCCAAAGATGATTATGGCAAAGCATGAAATGCGATTGCCGAGCCATCATCATCATTATCGTCGCCAGACTCCAGCCACCAAAGAGAGTGCCAGCTCCTCAGGGGGGATGTCTGAAGAACAAGTCTTTGGAAACCCGTATTTGGGTCTCGAGAACTATTCGGAATCCATTGGCGGAGGTGACACGAATTCTCTTGCCGGAAATACTTGCGATGTGGAGATTGAAAGCCCTCCAGGAATCAGGGGGCTTGCCAGCCACAGAATCGATTCGAGTTATCCGAACCGCCCTCGGCCCACGTCATTAATTAGCTAATTGCATGTAACTGGCCGATCTCGTTATCCTGGCGCTAATTAGAGGCACAACAGCGTTGTTGCATCTGCAATCTGTGTACAGCCTGCAGCGCAGTAGTATCTGCAACCAGCCGGGCTCAATCCCTTTGGAAGCCATCCATCCGCCACCTTTGATTCCGCCAGATAGTTCGGAGGGAAATGTCATCAAGATACACTCTGCCAGGGCGTGGTCTAAAAATTCCAACTTTTTGGACTTTTTCGACTGGCATTTGTTTACACAGCAACCGGATCCAGAGCGGGAGTGGGAGTGGCGCCAGGGGAGAGCTTTCATTCTCGGCTTTTATGCAACAGTGCACTTTGAAAAGTATCTGGCAGAAGCACAGGTTCTGTCACTCGTATGGTTTCGCAACAACAACAGTAGTATCAGCAGTATCAGCAGCAGCAGCCCATGAACCCAGTATCCAGTACCCAGTACCCAGTATATGAAAATCGCCTTAAAAGGCATTAAAATTCATTTAGGTTGCCATCGTGCCCCAATCCCCATGCCGCCGGGCAGGCAGGGAAGATGCTGCTGCTGCTGCCACATCGATATTGAAATTTATGCTACAGATTTAACTAATAATGCAGTTAAATCCTGTCAGCCCAGACCCGAGCGACTTGCCGGCGGAGCTGTGAGTAAAGCAATCACACGCTTCATAAGCCGAGGCAGACGCGACTTTGTGCCCCAAGAAAGTTAGCCGGAGTGGATGGAGGGAGCTGCTGACTGGTTTAGTGGGTTCTGAGACGGAGCCTGAGACGGAGCCTGAGCCGGAGCGTGGGGCACAACAAACACAATTGAATAAGCGAGGCAATCAATCAAAATACAAAATCTATTAAGGAACAGGAAGAGGCAGACATTTGCCCCGAAGGAACTTTTCCAGATCCCAGGAGAACAGGTGGACTGAAAGGGAGATGTACACCGAACTCTAAAGATATAATATACAAGTATGGATTATGGATAATCCTCCAAGTCTTAAACAAAACTCTACCTTCTATATATGGATTGTGGAGAGTCCCTAAATAATCACCCAGTTCCAGGCCCAGGATAGTCTACTCCAATTAGGAAGCGTCGGAAATCTCTTCCGTTCAGTTTGATCGAAAAACGCTGCAGCGCAAAGTAAATGACATAAATTAATAATTTCATCGCCTTTGTTTGGGACTCTTTCGCTTCGAAATGGAGTCTGGAACAAAGTGCTTTCCATTTTAATTTATTAATTTAATGATGGTCCACGTCGGCCCGGAACGGGGAGCCCTGCGGGCCGGGCGGGGAACAAAATTGCCTTGGCAAAGCAAATTTTGAATTTTTAATTCAATAAAGCGACAAAATGTTTGCCTATTGCAGCCGGAGGCAGACCTTGCTGCTCCCGGAGCAAGGATATTTAGCGCGACAGTCGTTGAGGCCATAAAGTTAAAGGCAGCCCCTCAGAAAAGTTTCCTTGCCAGCTATTTTTGGAGACAAAATATGGCCCGGGCGGAGGAGGAGGAGTATGTGAGGGCGGACGGATTTGAAGAGTCCAAGGGTGCCCCGGGGGCACTGGGTGAGCGGCAAGTCATAACGCTTATTGGATTTCAGCTGGCCAAAAATATAATTATGGCTTAGGAAGTAGAAAGTCTCCGACTCCGAGGAGGAACGATAAAAAGAATTTCAATTAAAGAGCCGTCCTGGAAAAATGAAATGGAGCTTGCGAAGCGAAAATGTAGGGATTCCGCCCAGCGAGTCCTGTGAGTGGGTACATAAATGCTTAAAAATTGTATTAAAACGCAGGCCCGGAACATAAATAACAAATTGTGTTTTAATAAAGAGCCCTCCGAGTGAAAGGCCGGGTCCTGAGCCTTTCAGGACCCTTTTGTTATGTTTCGTTTTCAGTCTTTGTGTTTTTTGCTGGAAGTTTGCGTTACTTAATGAAACTTGACCAAATCGCTCAAGGAAAGGCGCTTTGTCCGGTGCTCTTCGCCCGGAAGATAGTGGAGAGCCATCAGCCAGAAATAAAACATCCATGATTAATGGTGCCTAGTTGCAAGTCCCCTGGAAGTCACGGACGAGGTTCAACGAGTTGGAGAGCACAAATGATGGGGAATGCAGAGCAGAGCTTAGTCAAAATATTTCCACAACTTCTGGCAACAAAAGGGACTACTCCACATTCAAAACAAATGCCACAAAAAGTTTGCAGATGCCCGAATCAGAGTCCAACCCACACTCGAAACTCGCAGGAGCAGTGGTGCAATTTTTTGTGTGGAATCGCTTTTTGAGATAATTGCCAGACCAAAATGCTGGTAATGTGTGTGGAGAGCTGAGAGCTGGGGCATGCCACCGACAAAGAACTAGTCTGGCCACTCCACGTCCTGTGGGCTCTGCCGGTTTGCCTTAAAGTTCAAACTTCCACAAATGAATTAAATCTAATAATTGTTGGCTTTTCCTCAAAAATGTTCAGAAATCGGAGCCAGCTTCCCGTAGATACATCCCAGGAACTGGTGCTGCTTCAGTGCCACACCAGCCCCCACTCCCAGGAGGCACACTGGCAACTCGCAACATGTGAAATAAATAGCATTTAGTGCATATTTAGTACAAGCCGAGGAAAGCCAGGCCAAAAAACGAGGCAAAGAAAGCCAACCCGACTAGACCGGGCCAGCATACCTGCAACAAAGACCCGGCCTGTCCCTGCCCCTGCCGCTGCCACCCTGCCCCTGCCACCCGGCCGCAGGCCACAACCAGTTGTTGTTAGCAAGAAAAATGCATCAATGCATGCAGCCAGCTCGCAAAAAACGACGACAAAGAAAGAAGCCAAAGCAGCACAAAAGCATAGAAAATAGAAACAAGAGCTGGTCGGTCGGGTGGGGGGACCGGCCAGCAGAAAATGGCCAAACATGTTCTATGGATGGGAGGGAGGGATGGAGGTAGGGCGGTCGGTCGGCGGAGCAGGTTGGCCAGGAAAAACTTGGCGTGCCTGGTTGCCATCAGAGTGGTGGAACCTGCAGGTTTTTCTCTGCAGCTCCTGCTTTCCTCCGCCTTTTCATTGCCACACGGGGGGCGGCGGGAGCTGGAGCTGGAAGTTTTGCAAACGGGTTTTCCTGGTTCAAGTTGAACTGCCATCTTGGCCTGGCCGAAACAGCCAAGATATCCGGCCCGCAGCACACATCAGTCGAAGTCGGAGTCGGTCATTCATTTATTCCCCGTCATCTTGAGATGGGGCCTGTCCCCCCCTCCGCGGCCTCCTTGACTGAAAGTCCTTTCCTCCACAGTCCTTTCCTCTCTAGAACTTGCCACGTACATGCCTCCATAAGAAGCTGCCACAGAAATCACAAAACTTGCAAACTTTTCAGTTAAGATTTTCGGAGAAGGAGCCAGTTGGTTGAAGGATTTCAGGAGGCACGGCACCTCCTTTTGCCGACTAATCATAACATGGTTTTGTAGAGTGTAGTGGGCCTCCTCGGCTGCATCCAACCTGCAGGCAAGCGTGAAGACTGCCTAGAAGACTCTCCGAAGAATTTAATTATAGTCGAAGCTCTCTCGCGTTCTCCTATCTCTCTCCTCTATCTCCCGCTTCGAGGGCGGATGGCAGCTAGGAGGAGCAAGTACTGCCGCCGCCCAGAACCCTAGTCCCTGCCATCCATCGGGAGCCCCCTCAGGGCCCAGTCTCTGTCTCTGTCAGTGCCTCTGTCGCCCGTCTCGCTCTGGCTATCTCCTCTCCTTCGCCGGCTGCTGTCGGGTTTAATGAACGGAAATCTCTTGCAAATATTCAATTGCTATACAACTCTGAGGCGCAGACAGTCGCCACTGCACACAGAGCCCCGGCTATGCCATTCTGTATACAATTCTGTACATATTTGTATATATTCTCGTATATATATTAATGCCATGTACACACGCCACGGAGTGCAGGGCAACAGACAAGAGCGGCGCATGTCGGAGCTACCCATGTGCACTGCGAAGTTGCCAGCGTTCTGTGCCAAGTCGATGATGATAATGAAGTTCTTGTGCTGATAATGATGTGCGGGGCTGAGATCGGAAAATCAGCCAGAAGCATTATTGAATAAAATTCTAAAGTTATGAAATGGGACATTGTCGGGTAAGCCCTGGGAATGGGCCCAGATAACCCGGAATCCTTGCTGCCGAAATACACTTCCAGGCCAACTCCCACTACCCACTACCCACTGGCGGCTCCTCGCACTCGCTCACCCGCCGTATTAATAATCTGCTTGCCATTGAAAGCCATACAAGGCGCGACTCCGCCGTACGTGTCAACATTCGACGCCGACTGCGGCTGAGGCTGAGACTGAGACTGAGGCAGCGACTGAGTGCGCGACGGCGCATATAAATTCTGTGTTCTTTTTTGGAGTGGTCTAGGAACTTTTGCGCCGTTGCGAGTGGCATGCAACCAAACAGCAACAGCAACAACACAGCTGCGAAACTCATTTGGCAGGCCCTGGAGTTGCCGGGGGGGGGGGGCTGGTGGGGTGGTGTTTGAGGTGCTGGGAGAGGAGACCCAGCGGCACAGTGGACGCCATCGCCATAAACAATCCCCGGTGTGGGAAACTTTTGTGGTCAAAACGGTGTAATCCCCAGTTGCAGCCGAATAGTTTCTGTGTAGGAAATTGTGTCGAGTCACGTCGCCAGAAAGAAGCTTGATGAACGGATCTAATAAGATCACAATTTATTGTTCTGATGCCCAGGGAGGAGGGCGGAATTAGGGGAAAAGTGTAGAGATTTGTTCGAAAACAATGAGTACAATAAGTGCCTTGATTCGGAAAAGTTACTATTAGGTTTCAGTCAAGCTAATACTACACGAATTTTGATTATTTTTAAAACAAATTACAGAGTTTATGGCAAGAACCCACATTTAAATCATTTTTTAATAAAAAATGCATCATTTTTAAGTGAAATATTCACAATTATACTCTATTACCACAAAAGCTTGATAATTTATAAACAAAAATACCATATTTACCAATTCCTAAAGTTTAACACTATTAAAAAACATAAAAAAATATTTAAAATTCACAAAATTGTCTAGAAAAGTGCTTCTATAGTAAATATTTGACATATTTTAGGACAAAAATCTCCTATTATGTCTATGAGAAAGGTTTTTGAACAGCTTCGAATATATTTTTGAAAATTTCATTTCAATACGCACTGAAAAATAATGCCATTTAATACAATTTAACTGTCATATAAATGATTATATTTTTTTTTAAGATTTTAAAAGGGAATACCCTCCAACTCCAGCCCCTAAGATAGGCATTCCTACCCGTTTCTCGTGCGTATCTGACCTTATCGTATCTTTAACGACTTTGAGATAAATCGTAACGATAAGTCCATAAATAAATATTTAACTGCAAGAAATGGTTTTACGAGTTTCAATGGAACTGAATGTGAAACTGGCGAGTTAGGAAGCAAAAATCAGACCTTTTGTTCGTAAGTTTGCTATTGTCGCCCCACTGTAACCGCAAAAATGCCTAGTGCCAGGCATCTTCTGTCTAGTGCCAGGAATACAGTGCGGCCTGCCTTCCCATTGGCCTTTGTTTGCCTCCTCCGCCCTTCCGCCCCCTGGCAGCTCTGCCTACTTGATCCCCTGCCACCCAACCTACCGGTGGATCCTGGTGTTGCCCCTTTCACGGCGCTCTCCTGCCTCCTGGCGGCTTTGGTGGCGTCGAGTGCACAACAAATATTGTCGCCGGCTAGGTCGGGAAATCAACGCACTAAGCTTGCTGCTGCACTCGCCCCTCCTCCTCCTCCCCCTATTCCTGCACCTCACCACCCCTCCCCGAAGGCATTCCCCGCCCTTTTGCAAATGCCGGCGGGGACAAAGTAAATAGTAAACAAAAATAGTTGGCAGGGCAAAGTAAAAATGCAAAAAAAAATAAAATAAAAGCAGAAAATCGACTAACACAAAGCAATGCGAAATGCGAACTGCGAGGCAAGCAAAGCACTACGCATGGGCAAGTGAATAAAAATAGAATTTTAAATAAAATGCGAAACAGCTTTATCGCTCCCTCCGTTAAATTAAAGCTGCAAATGAAATGCAGCAGCCAGACAAAGCTCACTGAATAACTTAAGGGGTTATACGCAGTCGGAATTTTCAGAAAATCAAAAAACAATATATTTTTTTGCATTGGTTTAAAAATTGAAGGTTTAAAGGATAGCTTTTTCAAAGTCGGTGATTTCTCGAAAATGATTCCAACGATTGTTCTAAAATTTTTACACAATCTTTTTAGATAAAAACCCTCAGATACTGAAGGAATGAATTTATTTTTAAAATATGATTACTATTTTTTTTTTGACAAGTTAGTAAAAAAATTCCAACATTCCTCCAAAAAATAGATATTGTATTTCCTTTTGTTATTACCTGCCACTATCTATTTCAAATAGTTAATTAATTTGTTTATTAATTATTATTTCTCAAAAAAATTATTTCTTAATAATTTCTCAAAAAAATACATTTTTTGACTCGAATCACACCGCATAACCCCTTGAGAAGGGGTCAGCTATTAGCCTTTCTCGCATAGAATCCATGTGGAGATCTAAAAATACGAAAGTGCAAGCCCATGTGTGTGTAGGGAGTTTATCAACTGATGAAGTGACAGAATAAACCGGCAAGCGGAATATCAACGCCGACTAGCCCCATAAATTGATAAGCAATCTGCTAGGGAGATTAATCAGCAATCAGAAAGTGGAATACCACGGCGATAAATGTGTAGTAATAGTAGGGCCGAACTGGCCAACAGAGAAATTAAAAAAAAAAAATGTGAAATTGTTAAGAGACCAAAATAAAATCGTTTTATGGCTAAGCTTTAATGATTGGCAATACAAAGTGATAAGAGACACATGCTCGGATTGAATCAGTCGTGTATCTTTGAAGTATATAGATACACAGTCCTCCTGGCAAACACCATATGTTGTATCTATTTATCGTACTATTTTAGCAAAGGTCATAGCTAGTGACCTTGGGGAAAGATTTCCCCGCTGGCAGTTCACAGTGCAAGCGCCCTCTATGCTGCTTCTGTACTTCTGTCTGTCTGCAAAAAAAAGCGCAAATTTATGCGAAAGCAAAAAAAAAAACGGCAGATTAAGAAATTAAAAATAAAATCAAAATGCAGCAAAGCCACAGGCAGCAACAACAACAACAAGTATCGGAAAGAGCAGACACAGCAACGCGGGCAATGAACGCAAAAAATGAGAAGAAATGGAGGAAGCACGGCCGGCGAGAGAGAGACGCACGCAGAGTTGCATGCGGGATAAGAAGAAGAGGAGAGGAACATCTGACTCAGTTACCGCTAGAACAGCAGGAGCGGCAGGGAGGCAGTGAGGAGAATGAACTTTTTCATCCAATAGCTTGGCTGGGAGCTGGAAATGCACATAATTTAGCAGCGAATCGATCAAGAAACTACAGGGCGAAGTGCTAATGCGGCGTATGAGTAATATTTTGATAGAGGAGGGAGAGAAACTGGTTGGCAAAGTTCAGGGCGGAAAATATCACAGTTCGAGCCGGGCAAGGTCTTCGGTCTTCGGGCTGCACTATTTTCGTACTGTCGCAGCTATCCAATTACCTTGTCACAGATGCAGCAGCAACAACAAAGGTGGCACGAAGCAGAGCCCTTAACTAAGCCAGCTACCTCTATAGCTTTCTCTTTCAGCTCCTCGCCAGCCAGAGTCAAACTATCAATTACAATTATGTGCACAAACGAGACAACAATGCAATCGCAAACAGATACTCGATACTCACGGATACATCTGCCTGCTCAGACGCTGCCAGAGGCAAACAATTAGCCAGAAGTCAGCAGAGCACGGAGCACTAAGCACTAAGCTCGGCGCCAAATCGCCGAGAGAGAGCGAGGCCCCGACTCGTGTAGTAGTATAGCTTGACCCCAGCCAATGGAGGCCCCAAGATGACTAAGCCGGATTGGCATATTAGTTCCCATAACCTACAGGACATAACGTATTTTATTTGCCCTAGTCCCCCTTTAGTCCGGCCCTGAAATTAGTCCAGATAGAGTCCAATATTTGCCATTCCCTCCCTGGAATCCCTGCATTGCAAAACAATTACTTTTCTCCGCTTGCTTCGAGGCTCTTCAATATTAAAAGGGCTCCGGGATAGGTAACAACAATTACGCTTCAATGCATCTATGAGATATGGTATCTGCGGGGTGCAGTGGTATCTGTATCTGCGTGCATGTGTGCCTGTTTAGATGGCTTTTGCTTGTAGCAGAAACTAGGAACACGATGCTGCTGCTGTCCTCAGTCGCAGCCCCGGCCATGCAAACTACGGACTGCAGAATGTTGCAACTTTGCGCAGATAAGATAAGAGTGTCTGACACTTCCCCGGCCTTCTCCCGCCTGTCCCTGCTGCCTGGAAAACATTGACAACTTTTCTATTAACGGTCCGCACGACGAATGCGAAAGCAAAGGCAGTGTCTCGCAGCAGCTCGTTCTGTATCTACACAAAGAAATCTGGTGAAGAGCCTGCCTGTGCAGAATGCAATCAGGCGGCACGATGCTGCAACAAAAGTCTGCAATTGAGTGAGGCAAAAGTTAAGTAGATTATGATGGAAAAGTTTCGGGCGCAGGCAGTGGCAGAGACGCAAGATACGAGTTCCTGGATAACCACAAGCTGCCGGGCGGGGGGGGAGGACAGCGAAACTTTTCCGTAGCCCCTAAAAGGCATGGCAGAACCAGACGAGTTGCAGCAGTGACTGGCAGCAGGGGGGAAATGAATTTTCAAGCTCCATTTTCTCCTCCAATATTTAGACGCTGCTCCCGAGACTGCGACTTCCTTCTGGGCCGGAAGCTGTTGGCCGGCTCGAGCCCATTAACCTGATTGTTAAAATATTGATTGTATGATTTGTTGCGGCAGAAACTAATTGATTCGCGGCAGAGTTCAACAAACCAAAGACACCTGGAAAGCACTTTAATCGAGCCACATTCTTCCCTCATTAAGATAATCCCCAACAGTTCATCCGATTCGCAATCCGAAGCACTTATTTTCACGCGATTAGTCCCAATCTGTTGATGGATAAATGGCCCGCCGGGCGACTAGAGTGATGGATTCCGTAATTACTAGAACATCTGCTACTGGGTCTGGAAAAGGCTATTCCGGGAAATCTATTCACGGCCAGTTTATGGCCCCAACTCAAATCTTACACAAATTGTAGATGTTTTCAAAGTCGTTGGCGAAAATCACACGTACCTGAAACGAGAGAAGGGGAGAGGATAAGTAATAGATATAGATAGATGTAATAGGGAATGTATCTAGGGAGTTCATAAATTAAGACCCGAAGGAGTCCGCCTAAATGAACTGAAAGTAAACAAAGCTGGCCGCTAAAAGATGAATTTATTGGAATTTCTTTCCCTGCACTAGCAGCTGTTGGAAAACAAATCCGAAATGTTTAGATTCCGGCCAGGAAGTGGAAAAGTCTTCTTCCACCTGCTGCCCACAGTGCATCTCGAGTGGTTATTAAAATATGTATCTATGGCCTGTTTTTTGGACAAGTTATTTGTGTTAATTTCTGATTTCTAATTTTATTGAACCGGTACTAGCTGTACCCTTGGGGCTTGGGTGCACTTCCTCAAACAGTTCACATGGTTGGGCTGTGATTTGCGATTCGGCTGCTGTCTGATACCAAGTTGGCTAACCGGGCCTCGCCTCTACTGGTTTTCGAGACATTTTGACGTCACACGAAGCCACGAAACGGAACTGGTGCCCCCCAAGCCCAAAACAGATGCTAAAAACTAAAGTAAACCAGCTCAGCAGGTAGCCCCGCCAGTCAGTCAGTTAGGCAGTCACTGCGTCCATCATTTGGCCAAGTGGGGCAGCAACAACTAATCAGAGACTACTCCAAAACTAAAGCCGGACACAGCTTCGGCCGAGGCTTCTTAACTGCTTGAGCAAACTGTTGTGGCAGAGCGCTGGAGAGCTAGAGAGTCGTATGGGTCAGGAGCTTCAGAATATACAAAATAATAATTAAAAATCGCATGTCGGACAGAATTTTTGACAAATTGTTGCCCCCGCGCACAATCGAAAAGTTAATGAACTTGCCGGCCAGCGAGAGATGGGGAGAGCCAGAGCTAATGATAATGCCACAACACACAGTTTCAGATACAGATACATCTGTATCTCTATCTGTATCTGTATCTGTAGCTGGGATGGGAATATGGAAAAATAGCGCGTGCTGGTCCGCGCATAAAAAGATTTATCATCCAACTGCCCGACCCGAGCGACTATGAATGAAAACGCCGACACATAAACAAAGCACACAGTTAGTCGATCAAAAGCGAGGCACGGCGAAAGGAAAACATTTAAGCCAAATAAACAGAAACAGAAGGCGTTTCGAGAGAGCCATCATAATTGTTTATTAAACTGAAAGCTGGAGAGCGCCTCCGTCCGCGCTCTCTAATGTATGGCTGCGATGCGTCAGCCTCACGTTTAGATAATTAATGGACGGTCGCGATAGTCGGGCGGAATGTTTACACCGCGCCGGGCAGGGTACATAGCTTCACACAATACTGACCCGAGTCGCAAAGTTCACAATGCGTCCGACAGACACTTTTCACGGAATAGACTTTCTTTTCGACTCGTAGAGCTTTTCCATTTTTCAGTTTTGGATTCAAAATTATAGAAGCTGGTTCTCAGATCTGAGGTCACTCAGAGATTCATTTCAAGGATCATCATGGATAGTTTTGGATAAAAAATTATTGGAAGCTGGTTCTCAGATCTGAGGTCAATCAGAGATTCATTTCAAAGACGATCATGTCATCATATATCGACCTTTTTATATCGATTTTATCGTTTTATTTGGTTTTTATTCTCCTTTTATAGAAATCTGGTTCTTAGATCTGCATTTAATCTCAGATAACATAATTATGCTATTTAATAGCTTTACGGATCATTTAGACACTTTGGAATAGATAGTCTTCGGAGATTAGACCTTCCGTTATCGATTTTATCATTTTTGGAATCACTTTCATAAGAATCTGGTTCTCAGATCAGTTTTCAATCTTCGATGTTATTAATATTATTTTAATCATTTAATATTAGTATGATTATGTTTAAAGATTACCTTGAATCTCTTATATTAATTTATCATTTTTGGATTCAACTTTGATCGAATCTTGTTCTTCAATCATTATTCTTTCTTAGATAATATAGATTCTATTTGATTCTAAGATAAAGATAATATAATCTATCTTTATTGTAGAACCAAATGGGTAGTCTTCGTAGAATAGACCTTCCTTTATAGAATTCATTCATTGTTGAAATTGAGATTGAAATCTTAGATATTTTTTTCTTTAAATAATATTCATTCTAGAGATTATATGATCTTAGTATAGGTAGTCTTTGTAGTACAATCTTTCCTCTATAGACTTTTCCTCATTCCTTTAAATTAACTTTATAAAAATCTGGTTCTCAAATCATGTTCTTTAATCTTAAATAGCAAGTAGCTATTACAGAATAGTTTTTCTTCATTGAATACCTCTTCTTATTTAGATTTTATCTGGTATCTGCAATCTGGTTTCTAAATATTTCTTCTATAGAAAGATATAGAAAGAAAGATCTATAGAAAGATATATTCTTCTATAGAAAGATATATTAGATACGATAATAGTTCTAATTAGTTCTAAAGATGATCTGATCTTCATGATTATAGAAAATATAGACTCCATGGAATAGGCCTTCTTATGTAGCTGTTACCTTTATTATTGAATATTATTTATAAGAAAAATCGAGTTCTCAGATCTGTATTCAACCTTTGATGATGTAATTATATTAAATAATTAGTTTTAAAGACCATCTACAGTCTTATTACATATATTCTTCATGGTATTCATGCTATACATATTCCTTCATCGATCTATATCGATTTTATCATTCATCTCTTTAAGAATCTGTTTCTCAGATCTGTCTTTCATTTTAGGCATTTTTTAAGACCCTTTAGAGATTGTAGAATATATAGTCTCTGTGGACTAGATCTTGCTCGCAGATCTCAGATAATTTGTTTTTGGAAGCTCATCTCTTCATTATCTCCCAACTTTTGCCTCGAAACACATTAAATCTCGTACAAGCGAGATCGAGTAGTGGCGAATTACGAGAATTAATCATCAGAATCGCCATAACAATCCTCGCACGCCCCCCAATTGTTCGAGAAACGCTCTTCTGGGCTTCGCTCGAACCGTTTATAGGCCAGCCAGCCAGCCAGCCAGCCAGCGAGCAGTCAGCAGCCCACAGCCCCCAAGCCCACACAGTCAGTGCAGGCAGTTAAGTCAATAAAGATGTTTTTATTTTTTCGCGCATTGTGTATTTTTGATCAGCTTTTTGTATGGGAATCTGCGAACGAGATGTTCTCTGTGCGGCTCTCGGCGGATTTGCATAAACAGGTCGAAGTTGCTGGCGGTGTCGACCCGTTTGGAATCTGCTGACGAGCCGGAATATCTGTGAGATACATTCTGTATCGCACAAAGGAAGTGCCAATGGACCTGATTCGTTGACATTTAGTATTCGGATTATACAGTTAGTAGTGGCAGAGCCAGAGACAATCTTAAACATCTTGCCCCGACAAATTGGCGCTTTTTTACGATTCGGTATTCGGTGTCTTGGGAAATGAGCGGCGGAGGAAAAATCTCGGGCCTAATAAGGCGCACCAACAGCACCGATATGGCAGAGCCGCTCGACGTCTTTGGAAAATCAATGTTTATTGCAGTGGCGGCTGTCGTGTTGCCTTTTTGCGGTTTGTCAGTCGGTTGTGTGGTAATTAGCAGCAACATCATCGAGGCAGCTGGGCTTTCAAAATTCCTAGAAATGGCTATGCCGACCTGAATCTCTGGATGCGTTTTTGATTGCCGCACACCACTGCCAGCATTGCATTCCTCCAGGCGGGACTTGTGATGAAATCTCGGGGACATTTTCGGCCTCTAGACCGACCAACCTATCCAACAGGTTTCGCCTTTCGCAGATACAGTTTGAGATGCAAATCAGACTGGTACTGGTTTCACAAACACTTCCTCCGTTGCCGTTGCCCCAAACAGGTGTCGAAACACGGCCTGAATGGCGGAGTTCTGGAGAAGAACGCAACGGTTAGGCGCAGTATTTGCAATTACGGAGATTGATGGCAGCACTCTGCTCCGCCGTGCCCCCTTGCGCGAAAGCAACTTCCTGCCGCACGAGTCCTTCACTCCTTTGACAAATCTGACAGCTGGCCCGAAAAAGCGACGAGAGTGTCGTCTCCAACCCCCAAAAGGAGCTCAACAGCATAAAGCTTATGCTGGCAGCAAAGGGGGTGACATGGTGTGGCACGTCCTAGAGGGGTGGCTGCAGAGGGAGAGGCAGGCAGTCATTATCAAAGCCCTTCAAGGTCTCTCAAGGCAAGCGTCTGCTTTACAGATTTTTATGTTCACGACACGCACACCACACTCGTGGGGGGTAGTCTCATGTATTTTATGAAAATTAGGAGAGCCTGCCGCCCAGAGAGGGGAGGAGGAACGGGGGCAAGTGTGTGTCCGGGGAAGACGAAATGTGGCCATAAATAAATGGTCTCGTTTACGACTTTGGACATTAACCTGTTAAATTTCTAATGTGTGTGATGGGTCCTTGTACTCCTTGAGCGCCACCCCCCCAGGATCATCAACGTTTTGCATATTTAAGCAGTCTCTGGCCTCTGCTCCGGCAGCGGTAGCGGATAATCCAACATACTAATGTGGGCGAATGGCCGGAGCACCAGCACCAGCACCAGAGACCACAAAATCAATAATGATTACATTTGCGTTGCATATTTCAGCAGCCCGGAGAGCGGCCGGGAGTGGGTGGGCCAAATGACATTTGGTGGCATGCGGCAATTGGCTGGCAGGTCAGGTGGTTGCTCCTACGAGCCACCCCACTCCTCTGCTGGGTAGAGTGCGAAGAGACAAAAGACCGAAAAGCGGTTGAGTGGCAAGCCCTTACAAGAAGTCCTGTGCCCGTGCTTGGTTTTTGCGGAAGACAGTCTTCTCTCTACAAGAAATCCCTAAGAAATAAAAAAAAAAATAAATAATTAATAATTAATTATAAAAAAATAATAATTTCTCTACTTAGATACTTCTCTAAAAGAACAGACTTTAAGCCTTTCCCTTGCAACGACTGCCCACTGTACTCTCCACCGGACGGGCTCTAGTGGGGCTTCGAAGCAAAAGAAATGCAATGCCGCGGCAGGCAGCGCCACTGCCGCCAGCGGAAGATGCAGGCAAAGAGAAATGCAATAAGTGGCGCGCAGGGTCAACGATAATAGGCAAGGCGGGCGGGCCAGGGAGGTGGCAGGAAGACGACGCCACTCAATGCAGTCAACGGCCTACAGACGGCGACGAGTTCGGGTCCTAGTCCAACCAGTTAGAAAATGCTAGCCGACCGGCAAGAAAGTGCAACAAAGTACAGACCTCAATCTGCAGCCTAGCCGTCGCACACACGTGCACGTATGCATGTGCATGCATGTGCCTGCCTGAGCACTCACCACCCTCTCCTTTCGCCCGCCCGCCTGACAGGTTGAAATCCAACGCAGCAGAACGAACGAGCGAAGCGACGAAGCAAAGTAAATGAAAAATAGCAAGGAAAATGCACACAGAAAGTAGCAGCACCCGACCCCTCCGCCAGCCCAGCACCAGGCACCAGGAACAACAAAGAAAGCAAACGTTGATGACGTTGACGATGGCGACAAAGCAAATGCACAAAATAGGCAGTGGGAGAGGCAGAGTGCGAAAAATTGCAGAGGAGGTGGAGGCACTCGCCGAAGAGAAGAAAATGCAACGTAAAGCACAAAGCAAAGCAGCCAAAAACCAAAGAGCCAGAGCCATTCCAGAAACGGGAGGGAGAGGGAAATACTAACAGGACTTTTGGGGGACGAGTTGAAGATTTCATTCACTCTCCAAGTAACGGTTGTTTTGTAATAAGAATCATGTACAGTAAACACTAAAAATAGTATTTCAAAAGTTATTAAGATATATTTAATAAAATTAATAATTTATTTATTCAAGAATTAAGAATGTTTATTATTTAATGAATAAATTAGTTTAAAAAAATTAATTTTTAATCAGATTGACCTTAAAAATGTAAAAAATTTTAAAATATTTCATTCACTCTCCAAGTAACGGTTATTTTTTAATAAGAATCATGTACAGTATAAATATGAATAAATTGGATTAAAAACATTGATTTTTAATCAGATTGACCTTAAAAATGTAAAAAATTTAAAAAAAATAATAAAATTTAATTCTTTTAGTAATGCCTATTATATCACTAAATTATGTGATAATATAATCGATAAGCTCCATAAGAACTTGCTAATTGGACTTAGATGATCCATAAACTCTTACTTTCAAAAAGCGAAAAGTAGAGTAAGAATTAAAGCTGTCTCTGCCGATTTCGCAGTTTCTATAAAATAATATTCGTGATTTATGCATTATTAAGTGAATTTCGATTAAGTAACGGCGAAGCAGATTTCTGTAGAGCCGTAAAGTGCAATTGCAGCACTAATTGGTGGCTGGGAGTAACGAATGGAATAATTGCAGTGCCCGAAAGCATTCATAAATAGTGTGAATGATATGCCGGGAGGGGGAGGCTGAATCAAGTCGAATGGATTGCAGTTTTAATGAAATACGGACTTAATTTTACTCGCCCTATAAAAAAATTAAATTCTGTAAAGAATTCAGTTTTAAAAGCAGAGTTCGGCGAGGCGACTCAAAAGTAATCACAATCACTGCGGACTGAGAAGTTGGCTTGGAAGTGTTGCCTTGGCAGGGCCTGATAAGACATGCTTCGTATATGTATCGAAGGGCGCCCAGGCAACGCCTTTTCGGTCAGGCCAACGCTTGCCGGAGCGGAAGTGATTAAACAGCGGCGGCAGCTCCAAATAATAAAGGAAAAGGGCTGGCTGCCAAAAATTGATTCTTCCCAGCCCGACAGAATAACGGGCATCGCGTATGCAAAACAACAAAGGAGGCGGAGGAGGGCTGAAGATGGGGAAGAAAACGCGCGCTTTGCTTGAGCCGCTGCCGCTGCCGTTGCCGCTGCCCACGCCAATTAGAAGTTTTGAACCCAGTTCGCAGTCGCTTCGCAACACTGGTCGACGCCATACATGCACACTGGGCACGCACACTCGTGCATCCAGAGCCAGTTTGTCTGGCCCAGCGCAATTGAACAATTGAGCACGAAGAGCGACTTGCGCCCCATGCCGGAGAGAGGCAGAGGCAGAGGCAGAGAGAGAGAGAGAGAGAGAGCGGTCTGGCAAGGCGCGCGTAAAACAACGACGCGTTCTTTTGGTTAGGGTATACAAAGCATATCGGGACTGGTTTTTGCACTTTTCTACAAACTTTTTTTCTTTTTTTTATCAATTATGGTTGCAGTACTATTATTAGAGACTCTTAAGATATGCAGGAGAGTTTCCGTGATTTCTTGCCCTAACTGGTCTGAAACCAAGAACTCTTTAAGGAAATGGAAAAGAGTAAACCGTTTATACCCCCATTCAGGCTTTTACCTACACCGATAAGGGTGGCAACCATAAATCGAGCAACAAAGCTTCGCTCGCTTATCACACGGGGCATTCCAGTTACAGGGTATCACCACTGCAGGGAATCTTCCACTCAGAATAGCGAATGCAAGGCACAAAGGAAATCGGGAAAAAACAACAAAGAGCAGAAAACAACAGAGCCAGCGCCAGAGCTAGAGCCAGAACCGGAGACAGAGACAGAGACCAATGGCAAAATGTGAGAAGGCAAATAAGAATGCGAAAAATAACGTCGGAGGAGCAAAAATCAATTTGAGGCGCTGAAGTGGATGTTGGATGCTGGATTCTGAATTCTGGATGGATGCTGGGCTTTATTTTCGTGTGTTCTTCTTTTTGCACAAAGTGTAAAAAACTGTATACAATACACACACAGACACACACTGACGCACACATAGACACAGAGAGGGACGGGCAGGCAACACGCGACGGCTTTTGCCGGTTGGGGTAAAATTTACAGAGAAACTGGAAGAAATACAGAGAATCGGAGGAAGAGAGCCAGCCAGACGAGAACGCTTTAATTATGCTTAATTTGTTGTTAATCAAACTCAGAATACCGTTTTGGGGAAAAACTCACGCGGCCGAGCGGAGAAAACCAAGGCAATTGGTTTTTAGTGAAAAAGTAATGAAAAGAGGCGAATTTATGGGGCTCACGTTTTCTGCTGTTCTGCTGCGGTCGTAGATCGCTGCCGGATTGTTATTACACGTTTTTAACAATTGGGTTTTTTCTTTCTGTGAGTGAATCTGTTCCTTGCTTTTGCACACTGCTTCCTTCTTTCTCTCTCTATCGACTCGTTCGCACACTTTAAATTTGCATTTGCAATTCGCCAATTGCCAATTGCCTTTATTCTCGAATATAACTTTTAGTGGCTGTCGCTTTTGGATGTGGTTATTGCTTCTTATTGTTGTATCTGCTATTTGTTGCTATTGTTGTTTTTATTATTATTATTGTTGCTGCTGTTGCTGTTGTTTTTGTTGTTGTTATGAAACCCCGTTATTTGTCACTTTGA
Source organism: Drosophila monieri (assembly GCA_035047585.1). Classification (NCBI taxonomy): domain Eukaryota; kingdom Metazoa; phylum Arthropoda; class Insecta; order Diptera; family Drosophilidae; genus Drosophila; species Drosophila monieri. The sequence continues at coordinate 12,539,575 of JAWNPJ010000027.1, forward strand.
TTTAGTTTACTCAACACACCGTCGTTATTTCCGAAATTCGCTTGGCTTCCCTTCTGAGATGTATTTTCTGGAATTGAAAATTGAAATTCACTCTGGCGAGAAACTGCGAGACGCGCTAGCTGCTGAACGTAGAACCGTACACCACCATTAATTTTTAATAAATGAGAGGAGGTAGCGCAGAGCGCGATAAACAACGGAACAGACGACGGGGGTGGACACGAAGCAGCACGACGCGAAGCACGTCGTGGAGAGAGCCAAATCGCTGTAAGTTGGCTGTTAAGCGTGCTTGGACTCGCTGTTAGCTGAAGACCGGCACAGTGGACAAATGGGATAATTGGCGTTTTTACACCTTTTTAAGGTGTTTCTTGAGTGCTTTACTATTCAGTAGACGGCATACAATATTTTTAAAAATAAAATTCAGAAATTAATTTGAACTGTTTTTTAAATATTTAATTTAAGCCTTATTTTTATCCTTAAGCAGAATTTAAAAAAAAAATGTATTCTACTTGATTTCCACTGTGCCACGGGTGCGAGTGGGACAACCACAGTAATCACACAGCGAGGTAGACAAAGAGTAGCAGAGGGAGTGAAGCGACGTCGACAGCGCTGCTTCGCTACTCTCGTGTTTTTGCCAAACTGCGCATGATCGTATTTGAGAGTGCTGGCATGCGAGAGAGCACTGTTAAAATTAACAGAACTCAAATAGGGACTTGCATATTCCGATCACCTGCATTGGCACATAACTCACATTATTGCACTTTTGAGTGAAAAAATATTCAGCCCAATCCTGCACCCTCAGACCCCACTGTTTGGCATGCAAATTAATGTAAGGGATTAAAATACAATACAATAATAAATTGCTTTTGAATCAAATTATGTAATTAATATTATGCCACACAGCGACAAAACCAACAAAGGATTACACAAATATTTTCGCTTCATTACAAATGAGTGGGCCACAACAACATTTTCCAATTAGACCAAAATGCGGTTGCATTTCACAGAATCTGCCTGAAATCCATTCTAGTGCTTGCCCTCAACGACCTTCACGGCGGGAAAAATTAGTTGGTAACTGCAGCAAGCCGAGTTTCTACTCGAAACGCTTCAATAATAAATTCTCCTTCTGCCTGGACATTAAAGAACAAACTGCGTTGCGCAAGTGTGGGCTGAAACGAATCTCATGCTCGGATAAATATGAATTATTTTAAACGTGGATAGTCTTTCCAGGTCAACCACTCATTAACTCAGACTTTCATTAGGAAAGTATGAAGAGAAACCCATTTATTGAATCAAAATTAAAAACAAATAAACTATTTTTGAATAAACAAATTACAAATTAATCAATTTAGATTTTGAAGCTAAGTTTTAAAATTTTTTCTGCCATAAAGGATAAAAAGAGAGTACTATAGTAGAGTTTTCTGACCATATGATACCCGGTACTGTTTTCCTGCGCTTTCCTATTCTTTCTATAAAGATTCATACAAAGATCTATAAAGATTAAAATAACTAAAAATTCTTAAAATAGATTCATTCAAAGAAATATTGTGGCATACTTTTGGCTTCATTTCGAAGTAATATTATTCACTGAAACAAGTTAAACTTTAAGTTTAACTTAAACTTAACTTAACTTAAACTTTAACTTCCATGTGATGTTAAGGTACTTTTTTGTGTACAGATTCTTCACTTAATATAATAAAAACAAAAAAAAATAAATCTGAAACAAGTAGAAGAATTTGGAATTAGAATTAAAATAAAACGTGTTCAACTCCTCCAAAAAGTTCTAAATTGGCGTTACTTTAAGATGTAATTTTGGGGGGCAGCAAAGGAAATTAAAGTTCAAAACTTGATCTACGTGAATATTGTAGGATTTCTGTCTTCGAATTCCATCCAGAGTCTCTGAGATCCCTGCCTTGATACAGACTAATGTCTGTATATCCAATAGAATGTTGATGATGATCAAGAATATATAGTATATATATTCTTACAAGTTACTATTCGTGAAATTAAATAATTAAAAGGATTGCTTAATTTTCTGTTTTTTCTTATTTGTTATGGTTTGGAGGAGTGATCGCGGAAAAATCTATAAAATTTAATATAAAGCCCTCAATCTTGAATTGAGTGATATTATTGAGCGAAAAAAAATAAAAATCACAAATAATGATTATTTTATTTTTTCGCTCAGATAATAATAATTATTTTGTGATTTTTATTTTTTTCGCTCAGAAAATAATAATTATTTTGTGATTTTTAAAATAAAACTCATGATGATTATGTTCCCTGATATATACATCTAAACCGATCTCTGCCGGAGTCCCCCAAGGTAGCGTCCTCGGCCCTACTCTACATTCTATTTATACTTCAGACATGCCTACACAAACTCCTGTTACTGAAGTGAATGAACAAGACGTACTAATTGCGACCTACGCTGTCCTTACCAAAAGCAGTAGTATCTTAGCGGCCACATTTGCATTGCAAGAGTATCTGGACGCATTTCATCAATGGGCCATGAACTGGAACATTCGAGTGAACGCAGACAAATGTGCCAATGTTACGTTCTCAAATCGCCGAAGCACCTGCCCAGGAGTCAACCTCAACGGAAGCCCAATTAGAGCCCTTCCGGCATACAAGTACCTCGGTGTTACTCAGGCACATTACTTGCATCCAAAACTCCTACAGGACCAAAGTGGCTCGGATGGCTTGGCTTCTCGCACCACGCAACAAGCTCGCACTTGGATGTAAGGTCCAAATATATAAGTCTATATTAGCACCAAGTCTTTTCTACGGACTCCAGGTTTATGGTATTGCATCTAAAACAAACCTCAACAAAATCCTGGTTTTGCAAGCGAAAACTCTTCGAAGGATCTCTGGAGCTCCGTGGTTTATACGAACCAGTGACATCGAACGTGATCTCAACGTTCCCAAACTTGGAGATAAGCTGCAGAAACTTGCACAGAAATATATGGAAAGATTAAATGAGCACCCCAACAGCCTAGCCAAAAAACTTGGCACCGCTGCTATTAGCGCAGATCCAAGGAATCAAGTTAGAAGAAGACTAAAACGACATCACCCTCAAGACCTACCAGACCGGATCTTGACTTAGTAAATTTGCTATCTGCATTCAATTAACATCCTAAATCCCTAACATGTATTCACTTCTTGCCCTAAGTAACACTTAGACAAATTATTGTATAAAATTGTAAATACTCATTAGATTAAGCTGCCAATTGGGTAGCAGAGCGCTAATCCTTAGAATAAAATTTCCACATTTATAAAAGTTAAAAAAAGATATATACATACATAAACTTCATGAGCTCGGAATGTTCGAACATGTTCGAACGAATACTATATATCCTTTCTACTCTATGAGTACCGGGTATAAGAATCAGATATAATTTAGCGAGTATTGTACGAGTACCTGTATTACATTGTATAACTATTTTAAATTAAAGAAAAAGTCAAAAATAAATCATCTTAAAGGGTAATCCTTTTATATATTCAAATCTTTATTTATGATAGAAATGCAATCATTGAAGACTTTTCCCATAGATTTATATTATCCCACAGAGTCTATAATATTTATTTATTACTTAGTCATATTTCCCATTATTTTGTTCATAAAATTGGAATGGCTGGAATGGCACACGTAAGTAGCTATAATTTTATTTAAATGGTAAAATACTTGAATGGATTTCGTAAAACGTTGAAATATGGTTCATGCAGGAAAATAGACCCAAATAAGGATGCTGTCATCCCGTACCACGCTTCCCATTTGAACACATATTTATTTTGTAATCGGACGTGTGGGAGGGGCAGGACATGAACAAACAAACAGGGCAGGAAAGTCAATTAATTGATTCAAAACAAAATGGATTCGAAAGCAAAAATGTTGGAAAAATTGCAGAAAAAGTATGCACTTTGCTGTAACAAAAATAAATACACGAGCCCTGGTCAGAGGGGGCGTGGCCTTCCATTCAAATGTGGCGTTCTTTGCGACCCAGCTGGCTTTCCTTTGAGTCCTTTGTCAGTGGGTAGAAGCGATAAGTGCAGGACTTAATTAAATTTCATTTCTGGCGAAAAAACGTAGGGGGCTGGGGGGTGGCGGGATGTTGCCTGGTTCACTAGGTTACCACCGAAGTATGTACGTTACAAGCGAAATGCATTAAGCGCGAGAGTTTTAATTAAATTATTATTAATCTCATTTGACTGCCACTGTCGGTTGAGTTCCCTCTCGCTCCGTCGGCTCGTCGTCGCATCTGCCCTTACATGATAAAAAATCGCACTTCCATAAATAAACAATCCGAAATAATAAAATATTAAGAGCCAGAAACTTTGCCTGTCCCGCAAAATGTCCTATCTGTGCCAAAAAGTTAACCACCTGCGGTCTGAAACGGCTGGGGCAGGGGCCTGAAAAGTGACTTCCCGGGCACAGCAGTTTGACGAGAAAATTAGGTCGCCTGAATTTTGAATGAACCCTAATTGTCATGAAATGCGGCTAAAATTGTCAATATACTCGATTGCCATCGAGGGGGATATCTGGCTCCCCCGCAAATCGCAACCCACTTAGCAACTACACAATTCCCTCATTATCGATTCGGATTATGCAAATCCAGTAGAATTTTTATTCGCCACAAATGTTGGACGATTTTACGAAAACTACAAACTCTTATGGTTACCGATTTATTATTTAATGCCTGTACAGTGCAATATCGATTTCTGCAATGGATTTGACGGAAAACCTAAACCTTTTTTATTCAGAATTTAGTTCAGAACCGCCAAGCCAGCAGCGTAGGGTTTCGATTCAAATTATTCATACGCCCTGTGGGCCTGCGTCACTGTTGGGAAAAAGTGAGTACCTTTCACATAGCTAGAGGCTGTAATTTTTGAATAGAAATCCTAAACGAGAGTTCATTCGGGTTTCTAGTAGTAGTTCTAGTAGTATTCTTTAAAAACTAGCCTGATACTTAACTCTTCTTAGTTATTCCACTTAATTTTTATGGAAATTAAAGCCTTGTGTTGCAATCACGTTGAAGATAATATTAAGGAAGAAAGTGTTTCAATTGGTCTGCCTTGAATTATGCAACAAAAGTATCTTCAGTTGAGCTTAGCAAGTTTAGCTTTTCAAAAAAAATATATAAAGAGGAATAAATACGACTATATGATACCCGCTACTCCTTGATATACAATTATTAAAATATTCCAAAACCAGAAGTACACTTCCAGCTCATTAAACACTTGTTGACCAAACCAGGAAAAGCGGGTCCTTGTATTTCGAACCACCTCTGTGGTGTTCAGTATTTCTATGGCTGTCTGTAAGCCGTCCACCTTCCTTAAGCTTTGGCTTCTTAGCAAACATTTAAATGCAAATCTATTTAAGTTGGTCTCCTTCAGTGGCTTAGTGGTTTCTAACTGAAATGGCCAAAGCCGTGCTTGAGCAAGAAACGGCAAGTTCATTTAACTAATAGCCAACAATTTATAACTAGCTTGAGTTGCCGTTCCTGGCGGTCCGCCTCCTACCCGCTCGGTCGTTGCAAGAAGCTTGCGATGACATACAACTAATGGCCTGACCCACCTGGACTGGAGCGACGCCCCGGCCCGATCCTGCTCCGCAAAACTAATCCGCTTAATGTTTTGCCTATCTCCTAAAATATGGCCAGGGCTGTGCCCAGGACCAGCAGGATGCGACAGCTTCCTTATGCGTCGGGGTGAGTGCAGGATCTTACTCACACAGATGATAAGGCAGGAAAGTCCAGGAGGCGAGGACTTGAACTGGCATCGACAACCGACCGAAGGAAAAGAAAACGTCGGCTAAAAATTGAAATAAAAGTGGTGAGTAGTGCGCCGGAAAAACTTTCCAGGGGATAACTTAAATGGCCCCCAAAGACGCTGAGAGATAATAATGCGATAGGCAGTTCGTGATGGCGGATGGGGGCCGCCCCGGTCTCCAGGAGTTGAGTGTGGACTTGTGTCTACATGTGAGCTGGCTAATTAACTAAATTGAAGGCAAAACTTTTGTCGCTGCGCGTCTCAAAAGAACAAAGCAGCAGAACAATGAGGCGGAGCTGGGAATTCTCCTAGCCAGCGAAGCAGATAATGGATATGAGCACTTGGGGGTCAGACGACCTGGTACCCTCTAAGAGGCGAGTAACTACTATTACCTTTGTTCATTTAATTACCTTTTTTTTTAAAGATTTTCCTAACTTTCGGGATGTCTGTAAAATAAAAGAAAATAAAGTTGAAAAGACTGATTTATATTTTTCTGACTAATTTTATAAATCTACTTAATTTTCAGTATAAGTACGAATGTCTCACCACAATTACCTTCAGATATCCGTTTATCCTAAACAATATCGATCCTGTTCTATTTTTTAACAGCCTTATCTCATCATTTCCTTGATTGACTGCCAAGTCCATAACCCGCTAAGCGCCAAGCCAACCCCATTGCTTCCACATGATGCGTTCGGAAAATATCAAATCAACCTCCCGTTCCGAAAGAACACACCCCAAATTGGATAGCACCCACGCACACCACCACACGCTTGAAGGTAGCAGCTGCGAGCGCTTACGAAGCTTAAAGTGTGGCACGCAACGCACGACCCGATATTGCCGTTGCATACTTTGCTGCGCCCAGGCTCTGGGAACGGTGTGCATATGTTTTCCCATAAACTTCATATGTTTTAGTATCCTGTACCCCTGGCTGCATGTGTGAAAAGCTGGTTTGTGTATTTAATTTCCCACATAATTGTATGCCCACAACAGGGAATCGTAGCGGCAATGTGGAAAAGGCTGTGAAAGCCAACTAGTTTTTTCCTGTCAAAAAACATAAAAATATTTCAGCTGTAGTTTATTTTCGGTTTGTATACTTTGGCTTTCTTCATTCATGATATTTACAATTCATTGTGATTTAATGCAAAATGGTCGAGTTCACACAACGCCCCACTGACTTTGCTTTTGATTAGGGAAAAATTTTTGGCCAAAATTTAAAGCTGTAGAAGTAAATAAACATTTAGGTTAAACTATCTGACGAAGGAGCTACTCTTATAAAAAGGGATTTTTAATAAAAGGGATGTACTTTGTTTAATAACATGCGTTGAGATTATTGGCTTCAATAATAAGTTTTAATAAATGGTTATACTAAGTAAGTTATCAAGGGTTGTGGTCATCAACCCTCACCTTATATACTAATATGCCTCACATTCCTGACCACGATCGTATAGGACCAAATATAATAGGCATATTATAATGGAATATCTGATAATTGATATATCATAACATGAAGGTGCAGTTGATTAGCATTTCAGCAAGTTCTTCGCCTCACTCTCGATCGTCTCGATATTTAAATGGAATTAGAAACTATACTGGTTTAAGATTTTCTACAACAAACAATAATTTCCAAAGGTTCTTCTTCACGTCACAACCCATTAAAATAAGAATAGGCAGGAGGATTTCTATGGTCTCTGTTGAGAACAGGGTTTTATTTTATATTATAAAATTTGTAATAATATAATTTTTGTCTAAAGTGTGTAAGGATACTGCTGTCCGCTCCTATAAAGTATATATTTTCTTTAACCAGAACTTATCTCCTGATTTGGATTTCGAGCTACTTATCTGGAAGAACCCAACGTTGCTTCTTTAAAGATGTTACCTCGCGTTTAGTCAGCGTCACATCTGGGGTACCCCAAGAAAAACATCTTGGACCATTACTCTTTACATTATTTATTAACGACTTGCCCCTTGCCTTAACTGACTCACTTGTACTTATGTACGCTGATGACGTTAAGCTTTGTCTTCAGTATAGATTCACTAGCGCCCAATCTAGACTTCAATCCGATTTGGATAACTTTCAAAATTGGTGTTTAGCGAATAACCTATAGCTTAATGGATCGAACTGTAAACTCATGTCATTTTATCGATCTAGTCCTCACCGGGCTATGGGAATGCCTTAGAACGATTAACTCAGGTTAACGATCTGGGTGTCCTTTTAGATTTGAAACTTAAATTTACCGACCATATATCCTCCATGGTTAATAAAGCTATGGGTGTGCTTGGTTTTATTAAAAGATGGTCAAAAGAATTCAATTCAACTTCATTAGTTTGCCGGATTCTTGAGTATGGATCGTGTTATGGGAGTCCTCAATACGGAGTACACCAAGATCACATAGAATCTGTACAAAAAACTTCCTTATTTTCGCACTTAGGGGACTTAATTGGGATGCAAGTCTTCACCTTCCCTCCTATCATTGTAGAATTTTATTAATAAACTTACCATCATTAACAAACCGTAGAACGATGCTGGGTTTCTATTTAATCTTATTAATGGTAATTAAGAATATCAGGCTTTACTAACACGCCTAAATTTTAAGGTTCCTAGTAGAAGGACCAGAAACTTTCGTCCTCTACTCCTTAGCCATTGTTGTTCGTCATATGCCCAACACGATCCATTCAGGGTATTATGTTCGGACTACAATGGTCTCTACCACATCTTGCCACTTTGCTCTACTAACAATCTTAAATCCTTCATACTAAACGCCTTATCTGTGCAACACTCTTCCTCCTGATACTTTACTCCTACTCTTCTCTTATACATTCTCGGATCTATCACCCCCATGCGAGCCGTACGTTGTGCGGCAGCGTCCCTCGGTCGGTTGGGGAACCGCGTGCTAACTTCGGGCGAAGCTTAAGTTGATATACCCTTGCAGTTAAGTGGCAGCTTATTTCATTAGATATATATCGGATCTTATATAGTCGGCCATCCTTATGAAATTTGGCAGATTGAATTAGTTTGCCTAAAATAGCAACTCCATAGCAAGTCCCATCCTTCTAACTTAAAAAACAACAGAGTTATGGCATTTCCGGTCAATCAGTTATATGTCAGCTATAGGATATAGTTGACCGATCCCGGCCGTTCCGACCTATATATGGCCTGCAAAGGAAAGAAGGATGAAACTGAGAGACTAGTTTGCGTAGAAACAGACGGACAGATGGACATGCTTATATCGACTCAGGAGGTGATCCTGATCAAGAATATATATACTTTATGGGGTCGGAGATGTCTCCTTCACTGCGTTGCACACTTTTGACCAAAATTATAATTCCCTCTGCAAGGGTATAAAATAAATAAATAAAAAAACAGCTCACCTCCTTAGTCGGCATAGGTATGCCCGTCTGATAGTTTGTATGAAAATTAGGTTTAGCTATAAAGCCGTGGCCTACAATATCCCTACATGTCCTTCTTTCCAATGCCCAAGTTGATCCAAGTTCGACCTTGGATCTATTTTTATAAAAACTTAGACCACTCCGATTGCAGTCCGATCCATCGACTGGATACCTGTTCCCCATTCATTGGCAGATATTCATGAATATTTATTATATTCGAAATCTAACGTGTGATAGTCGCCCACCCTTCTGCCACGCCGCTCTGGTAAAAAGGAACCTCAAAAGCAAATTCAATTAACCCTGCCGTAGAGAGCATAAGCAAATACACTCATCCAATACAAATACTAGGACGGAGACAGACAAACCAAAGTCTCCGCCTGGTAACTCCGGCTCTGGCCTTTGCCGGACTGAGGCACGCGCCAACAACTACAAATCCTGCTCCCTGTCACAACTGGCGCCCGGGCTGGGCTTGCCGAGGTGCGGGGGCTGGCCAACCGCAAGGACACAAAGTAACTAATTATCTCGCCTTAACCCCATGCCGAAAGCTTTCCCTGCTGTGTTTACTTAGCACTCCACCCTCCAACCGAGATCCCTCCAAAGTTCCTCCTCCCACAGCCTCATCGCACGTGTCTCGGAAATCTGAAGAACGAGAGATGTGGAAAGCGGCTGTGAGGGAAATTGAATGCAAACTCGATATGTTTTTCACATTTGAATGGACAATGGGCAGCAGAGGGGCTACGAAAAATAACTTTAAATGAAATGTGTCAAATGCTGGCACACTCCGCGCCTGGCCCGGGAACTGTTTCTGGGTAAAAAGGTATTCCTTGGGGTGGCAGGTGCCAAAGGGTTGCCAGCGGAAACCGATTCCTGCCTACGGCGGGAGAGGGTCTTCGCCCAGCCATCCCCGACTGAATGAATATTTATTGATAACAAACTGTGAACATATAACCCCTACTTCCAAGCCTAACATCAATTCCACTTCCACTCGACACAACGTCAAACAAGCGAAATTGGATGGGTCTGGTCCAAAACCTTTCATCGGCTCTGCATCTTCCTGCGAGGAAGCTCAAATACGAGTTCATGAGGGACTTTCATCTGCAATCTCGAACTCGCTCGAATGACTGGATGGATGGATGGATGCCAGCTATTTGGACAGCACTCGTGGCGCGTACACGAAATGAACATGGCCAACTACATCGGGCGGGAGTTGGGTGGGGAAAGTGCAGACACAGTTGGAGGAGGATTTGCGACTTACCAAATGGCACAAGCCATTGAGCTAACGATCGAAATTGTATCTTGCACGCATATTTTGTATCTGCGACTGGACACTGGAAAAAAGAGCAACAGAAAAAGGCATTCTTGCAGGTCTAGAACACTTATCTTTTAGTTTTTGAAAAGTTTTTGAACGTTTAACAGTTTGTTTTATTAATTTTTTTCTATTTTGAGTATATAACTATAAAAGGTATAAATGGAAATAATTTTTATGATATCTGTTACTGTTTCTTGAAGATTTTGACCATTCTTCCATTTTTCATCCATTTTTTTCAACTATTATTCCAATTACTTATATAAAATTGTCTCCGATATCATAAAATAAAGAGTCAGGTTCACTAAGTTTTTCTGATATAAGTATCGGGTATGTATATGAGTTATTACTTTTATAGCACTATTATTTGAGTCCTCTTCTGTCACATTCATAGCTTAAGTAAGATGAACTCAAAGCTTTCTCGCAGTGCACTCAGACACTCTCCGACAATCGAAGCTGAAGTCCCGAGCGTTTAACGTCAAATAAAAACCAAGTAAATAATTTAGCAGCTAGAGCAAGGAAAGGCGAAGAGCTTGGCATCGAGGACGTAGAAAAACTTTAGCGTATTTATTTGCAATTTTCGCATTTTAAGCCGATAAAAGGGGACAATGTGTGCGAGTGGGGTGCGAATGGGCGGTCAAGGGGTGTTGGAGGAATAAAATGACAAGCGTTTGACACAAGCACCGGAATATCCGTCAGTACGGCGACGAAGCGGACGACACCGAGTCCTGCGGAGCTGCAGGAAACTTGGTGAGGGGCACTGTGAAAATGTGTGTCCTGCGTGTGCACTAGCACACTAGTTTGCTAGCGTGTTACTGCCACATCCATAATACAAAAGGATGCTTCAGCCAAGCCCAAGCCCGGGCGAGCATCATTTCCCGATGCCATTTTTAGTTGTGTTTCTCGGTTTCCGTTTGTGTATGTCAACTATTCTAATAGCTCTCGCTTGGATGCCCCTGTATAGATAGACACATGTACGCATAGTGTGTGTTTGTGTGATTTACAGTTGCTCTGATTGCAAGGATAATGCCAGAGGACTCTTCTCTCGGGCAGGAAGTCTCTGGCCCGCTCGCTCTCTTCCACGCCATCAATGGCTCTGCCAAAGCGGATGTTAACTTAAAGGTATTAAGAAATTGAATCAAAGTGGAAATATTATAAAAAAAAGTACTTACCTATAGAGCAGATTGGAATCGAGAAAATGTTTACACAATAAAAAATTTATGATTGACAAAACAATAGATAGACGACAAATCAGACTACAGATCCGATAGATATCTTAAGCCATGGCGTTACTTACTCAAAGTACTTTGAACGTCTATGAATCTATTACCATATGGGGTAGGTGGATAATTTATTACACTAGTTTGTTTTTGTCAGTGTGTGTAAAAAGAGAGTAGAAAGCGAAGAAAGTAAAAGATGGAGTGGCGGATGCTGCAGTGCATTTGCCGTTGCCTAAGTGCCGCACCGACTTTGAACTATGACGTTGGCTTTTAGTGTATTAGGAAAATGTCAAAGGAGCTGGCAACTCAAGCTCCAGTCGAACCTATACCAGGTGCTTGGCATCGCTGCCGAAGACGGCGAAAAGGGGCTGGTAACTAATACATAATAATGCAATTTCGCCCAGGACAACGGCTATGAGAGCGGCGGATTCATTTGGCTTAGACCGAGTGCCAAGTATAATTTAAATTCTCACAAAAAAATGGAGCAAGTACCGTGCTTGGGGCCGTGCTTGTTGGCTTCAACGACACTCAATAAAGAGAATAAATAAAACCGAGTGTACACAGCAAATTCCATAAGCTCGACATAACAATTACAGCCATGTTGGCGCACATTAATGTTGTATAAGGCCCAGAATCCAGGGATCCTGGCTCCAGTTCCTGCCAAACGGCAGGTGTGTGTGTGAGTGTGTGTGTTACCCCCAATGTATAACCACTGGTAGTCCCAAGTGTCCTGCCCTGCACTTAATCTCAATTTGATGCCTATGCCTACCCTGTTTCCGGAGCGGGTAGTCTTGAAGGAGTGATGGAAGTGAGCCTTAAAAGGCTCTTAACAGGTTACTTGTTATCATAATACAGTAATTATTAAAGATACATCGTTGCTAGACCTAAATCCTTCGACAGAAGTTGTTAGTTCTGAGGTATCAAGTGTTGCATAAACTCGACTTTGCCTTCTTGTTTTATTATAGATTTTCATATGCATTTTTATTTCGGCCATTTACTTCAATCCTCCCACAACGTTTGGCTATGGACCCGGGCCCACACTCCGGAATCGTATATGCCATAAGCGTATTAACGCAATTCAATTTCGGCCTGTGCGCCACCCCACAGGACAGCACCAACAATAGGGGGGATAACTACAGCGATAAGAGCTGGCCGAAACAATGTAGATGGCGCCACCTGCGCAGCCCAGGAGGCGCAAAGGTAGCAGATCCGTCCTAAGCGACTACTATACCTACTACGTGTATACTAAAGTTATTTTTTCGGAAAAACTAGTAGGAAAAACGCCAGATGCAAAGAAGAGAAGGTCTAAAAAACAGTCAGATTTTTTCACATTCTTCCGGACTGTCACTCCCGAAGTGCCCGCCTAGGTGAGGGTAGGGTGCCAAACGGTAAACGTATTAACTTCCGTTCACTTTTATGGGCAGAAGCCAAAACACCAACACAGACCACCTGAACTCGATGATGACCACAGGATGCTCGTATGTATGGGCCGCCCCTGGGCAAGTGGAAGGGCTGGGTGGAGGACCTGGTCCTGTCCTGTGAGACGTGGGACTCTGGCAGGGTTGCCGCTTCTCATGCATGCATATTGAGGGCGAAAGGGTAGAGGGACGGAACAATTGGATTCTGGCAGTGGCGCTGCCACTGGTGTTGGTGTTTCGTGTAGCACAGTGTACAGCCGTTTTTTGTGAGGACTGGGAGCAGCCATCACTTGGCCATGCACACTGGGCACAAAAAGGATTGTTTTTGGAAAAGACTTGCAGGTTAGCCTTGATTAAATATGGGCAAGAAATAAATATTAAAGGATGTTGAATTGATCTTGTAAGTCCCTATCCTGCCTTAAATCCTGCCTAAGTCCTGGCTTAATTTTTTCAGTGTTTCTGAGGTTGATAGCTGACTCTGGCAGCCAAGAGCCTGCTCAATTTTGCATGGCTACCTTCTTGGTCAACAGATGGATGTCGACCTGTACGTGCAGAGCTAGCTCTCTCTGGTTTCCATTTGAGTGTTTTGTTTTCCCGGCCCGTATCCGTTCCCCGCCCCTAGTCCGGCGGGTCCTTTGTGCCCCACTGCCCGCTCCACCGTCCGCTTTTGTGGGTCATCGGAGCGAGCGCTCACGGACAAAACGAAATGAAAATATTAGTCCGTTGTGCGTTAGAAGTATTCGATTGTGTAAGAGTCGGATTGGGCGATTTGGGGCGCTGGCGGTTTTGAATATGTGCGTTGAAAGGGATAGCCGTTGAGTCGTGGCGACTGCATTGAGTGGAGAACAGATTGAGACCCTTGATCAGCCACTTAAAATACGTGCTGGAAGTTGACGTGAGTAGAGGCTAACCGTTGATTAATGGCTTTGAAAAGAGGTAATGCAAATAATTATAATTTATTTTATCAAGCGGCCTAGATTTTGTACAAATTGGATGATAGACAAGTCAGTTAGGTAAACTTTTCCAAAAAATGAATATAACTATCAGTTTTTCAGCAGGAAGAGCCTTGAATCGAGATTTAAATCAATTTATGAAAGCTTTCAGCTGGTTAACTCTGATACGAGCGGCATGCCAATGGAGGAGGACATGGGCGAGGAGTAGAATTGCCAACTAAACTTATCAGTTGACTTCCTGTGTGTGTGCCGCAACAAGACAAGACAAGGCACCAGGACAACAACCAACGCCAGTGACAACCGCCCGCCCACATGGACACTCGCATTCACATTCACATTCACATGCACTGGGAATGCCAGCCAATATCCTGGACAACATGGCGATACAATGCAAACAATCCCCCGCTCGTTTATTTCCTCCGTTTGGCCATGTAAACCAACTAATGAAACTGTCAACTGGCCACAACAGCCTCTGGACTGGGGGAAAGGACTCTGGACACTGGATCGAAAAGGAAAAGGCAAAGAAGCGGAAGGTATATTCAGCCAAGAGATGGTTGCTTTATCGTCCTGCCTTTCACTTTTTCACTCATCCGCATGCACGGAGAAAAATAATTTATAAAGTTATAGCATGGGGGATCAAAAAAGTGTTTTTTTTGTAAGGTAAGAATCCTTGCTATCCTTGCTTTTTTTTTCCTGTGCATGTCCTGACAAGCAACAGGCTGGTCCCTATCTGCAAGGTGGCTTCATTAAAAGTCCTCGCCACTAAATTGATTGCCAGTCGGCGTTTGATTAGCACTCGAAGGCTTAAAACTTATCAGCACCCAGCCATGAGTGGCCAAGACGGAGGAGCAACTTTTGTTTTACCAATTTGGGAAATCAATTTGGCCGGACAATGCCTGGCCAGGCAATGATTGGAAATTTCCATGTGGTGGCGGTATTTTTAGCCAGGTCACAATCGCGGGACCAGTTATTAAGCTGGGACTGAGCAGAGCTCGAGAAGGAGTCGGATATGAAATGGATTTCCAAGCCATTCACACATCTGTGTCCATTATGCACCACCCACCCAGTGCCCAGTGGGTTGGTGGGTTGGTGGGGGTGCTCGGCGGCGGAGTAGCGTAGGATATGTAGCGTAGTGCCAATCCGAAATGTTCCAGTCATTGCCTCAGCCATATGGGGTTACATGGTGGTGCCCATCCCATTTGCCACACGATGAAGCAGCAGCCCCGGCAATGATCTGTCTTTTCCTCGCAACCATAATTTCAAATTAGCTCTAGCTTTGGGCATTACTTCAACATTGTAGCAGATTCCTATTATATGAAGACTTTTTCTTAAGAGCCTTCATGAGAGAGGAATGCGATGATATAATTTATGGAGTATCAAGTCATAACTTTGGTTGATTCACAAAATGAGCAAATCACAGACGGCGTGAAAAACCAATCTGCTATGTCAGTTAAAAATATATACCACTTGTTTATTTATTTTTTAAATAATTGCTTTTAATCGACTTTTATCCACGGGGGGTGGCTTTATATTGGTTTTTAAAAAGGCTCCCCATTGTGATTTAACCAAAAAACGTCCCACAGAGATAAATCTGATTGAATCGATGGGACCATTTGTTATTCCTTTTAATCGCCGATTAAGATTAAATAAATATTATATATATTTAAGGACTTTTATTTACATACTCATATGGTGCAGCATCCGAAAGTAGGATATTCGGGACAGGGTCCTGGGGAAGGGTGTACTGCAGTCGCCGTTTTTCCTGGCTACCGGGTTTTTGTGGGCTCCGGCTCTGAGAGCATGCAAATTTATGACAGGTGGCACTGGGCCGGCTGGGGTTGTGTTTGCTGGAAACAAAGGTGGGCGTGTTCCGGGACTGGGCGGCGGATGTGTGCGGATATGTTTTGCCGCTCGAGTGAGCGCTTGTATGTGCGAGGATTTCTTCTCTGTGCTTCTCTGCCATAAAATAAAAGAGTGGCTTTGTATGTTGGGGGCGGAGAGCCGGTTTTTTGCTAGAGTGGTTGAATCTGTCAACACGGTGCCTGGCTTCACCCACGCATGGGCTGTGGCTCTCACACACACATTCTTATTAGAATGTGCTATAATGTTGGTGCCGGGAAGTGGAGCCCGCCATGGGAAGTCCACCCTAATGAGATCGCCACAGGCCGTACAAGCAGGCAAGGCCCCAGGATCTGAAGCGATCCCCATCCGACTGGAACCGCAGGCGGTCCCCAATTCATTCTCCAGAAGGAAGGATTCGAAGTGGATAAAAGACTCGGAAGCTGGAGCTCCGGCAAAAACCCTCCGCATCCCTGAGGATCCCTCAGGTTAGGTCTGGGGCCCCTTCTGGGGCGTCATTTATGAAGCGGTTCTCAGGCTGAACCTTCATCCAAGGACCAAAGGATAGGGCTTGCAGATTATATAGCTGTCATTGTGATAGCCAAATCTTTCGAGGGAAACCGTGCCCTGGAGTGGCTGCACCTCTTGATCTATTCTGATCTCCAACTTGAAAAAAGGGGAAAAGGCCAGACTAGCAGTGGGTAGCTACCATGTGATTTCCTCAGAGCCATCAAGTACTTGGGTGCTCTGCTTTAGGGAGCACCTATAGGCGACCACCAGAGACCGTGTGCTGCCCTTGCAGGCGGTCCTAAAGTTTACAGTTCTGTCTTCCGTCTCAATATGGGCGGAGGCAACTATAGACAAGGCATCCTGGAGAGGGATAGAACGATCTCTGAGGATCCTCGCGGACAGAGTGATCTCGGGCTTTCCTACCATTTCGGAGGAGGTAGCTTTTCTGATTGCGGGTATGCTTCCGGTCGAGGAGCGAAATCAAAAAACTCTTCAAAATCGGAGCATAAGATAGGGTGCAAGGGAGAGGAGCTTCCAAAGATGGTAAGAGAGGTTAAACGCAGCGATATTCATCGTTTTTTGCAGATGAATCAACTACCCGTTAGTCCTAATTTTTTCCAAAAAATTAACATTAATATTTAAAGAAGTACTTCTGAATAGTCGGCATCAAAATTCATAAAAAATGAGTGTTCCAAATAATCCTTCCTCTGTTACGGGCAGGAAATAACTTAATAAACAAACAACAAAAAATGGAGGATTTTTTCTCTGTGCTTCTCTGCCATAAAATAAAAGAGTGGCTTTGTGTGTTGGGGGTGAAGAGTCGGTTTTTTGTTAGAATGGTTGAATCTGTCAACACGGTGCCTGACATCACCCAACATGGGCTGTGGCACACACGGACGCACACGGAAGGCATTTGTTTGCTCATGTTTGTTGCATGTGTTTGACGTTAACGCGACACAATTAAGTCGCTGAAGTACACACACACTCAGGCTCCCACTGCCACTCCCGCTCGCACTCCCACATGCAGATATGCCGCTACACATGCATACACACGTCAGCCATTACACATTTCCATTTCGAAGTGACGGAGAGAGGGAGAGGCTGCGGCCCGTGCTAAAAGCACCTATCTCTCTCCGACACAACTTTCTTAATGAAATTTCAATTCATCTTCGTCCATGGGAGAAAGCGAGAAAAGGACATGCGGGCATGCAAATTACACTCCCTATTGCCATTGCCTCTCCCCCTCTCTCCGCGGCCCACGGATATCTCCTATCTATTCTCATGCCTCTTCACTCCCATTTATAATTGAAAGCATTATATGCACACATTTTAATTACACGATTTGAAAGGATTATGATTATGATTGCGATTATGCTGCACATAAAAATCTCGAGGGAAAGCTTTAAATGGCATCGGGGCGTGGTGGCGGGCGGAGGCGAAGGCGAAGGCTGGGGCTGGGGTCTGATGGGCGGTGCTTTCACTTGTCTGGGTGAAAGTTGCCTTGCAGCGAGGCCACGGAGGGAGATAGCTGCTCTTGAAGGGAAATCAAGCTTAGCCCGATAGCCAAGTGGGCCTTCGAGTGGCCATCATAGTCATAACCAATGATGTTGGCAACAATGAACGGCACACCTTCAAGTACCTTTGATTTTCCCTGTCAAGTGTTGAGTCCATTTTCAGGTGACCTTAGTTTCAAATTAATCCTTTTCCAAAATTCTGAATTATTGAATTTTGATCAAAAGTCATTTTCCGAGTTGGCAGATTTGTAGGTGGTGTATATTAAATTAAAAAGGATCTTATAGAATACTGAATCATAAATATCAAAGCCAACGCCTGACAAAATCAACTTAGTTACCAATTATTTAGAATCTAGAATATTCTCTTGCTAACCTGGAGATTATTTACTTACATTATTTTTCTTAAATTAATTTCACAAAAAGAAATAAAACAACGAAGATTTTTACATTAAAACATTATGATTTTATGGAAGATTAATTACTTTCCAGGGTAGATATATATATATTGTATTGTATATAAATATATATACAATATATGTATATGCCATAACTTTGTTGTTTTTTAAGTTAGAAAGGTGAAACTTTCTATAGATCAAACTTATCCGATTTGCTAAGTTCCATAAGGATCAGCCGACTAAATCCTATAGCTGTCATTTAGCTGAATGCAGAAATGCCATTACTTTTTTGTTTTTTAAGTTAGAGAAATGGGACTGATTATGTATTAATTTTAAGTTTTTAGCCAAGAAATTGTTCATTATTTATTATTTTTATATTTTTCGCTCAAAAATCTCACTCCATTCAAGATTGCGGGGTATTCACAAAATTTTCTGGATGTTTGATTGCATATATCCTTAGACCACCTAAAGGGTGTCCCAATAAGAGTTACAGGGCTTGATATTGCTATATTTAGACAGCCCTTTGTCTGTCAGTTGTGAAAACTTGACATATGTCATCTAAAAGCGTGGGATATTTACCATGCAACGCTACACAGTGAAAAAAAAAAGAAATTGTGAAATTTTGCTACGAAAATACGAGTTCAATCGCGAACTCAATTTCCTGGTCGTGTAATTTCGAGAAATCGCGATGTCGATTGGCCGGCAAGATCTTGCGATTTGACGCCGTTGGACATTTTCCTTTGGGGCTACGTAAAGAGCAAACTCTACGCTACCCATCCCGAATCGATTGCGGTCTTAAAGCGGGACATACGCGATTGGCGAGGTAGAGCCGCATATGTGCAGAGAAGTGATTGAAAATTTCCAGAAAAGGATCAGAGTCTGCCTGAAAAGTAGAGGCGCCACTTGGACGATGTATTATTCCATACACAATTTCCATGTCTCTACTTTACATTTCAATAAAAATGCTCGATTGTATCTAACCGTTTGGTCGTTTTATTGAAAAATCAAACCTTGTAACTCTTATTGGGACACCCTTTATTATAAAGGTACAAAGTAATGCCATGACTTTTACGAGATCCTTCCTCCATAGCTTTAAAAATTAAACTGAAAAAAAATTGAAAATTAGAAATCCTAGTAAGAAAAATATAGAAAATCATCTTTTTTTCCTATCCCTATTTGTTAACTTCTGTTCCTCCTGTTTGCACTTTTTTAATGCGAATTATTCGCATTCCGCTGGACTTTAATGCATTATCATGTTGCAAGAGCCGGGCCGTGACTCATTTGAAAGAACACTCGACGTCTAATTGAAACTTGAAACTGCCATCCGGCAACGCATTGTCATTAAAGCCAGATTTAAGCACACACATGTCTAATTAGCAGCCCATTAGCCAGCTCGTGGATGCAACACAAGGCCCCAGCCCCCTATTTTCTGCGCCTCTTTTTATAGTTGGTCACGAGGGGTGGGTGGGTGTTGAGGAGGCACGCGGGATCAATGCTTATCGGAAAAGTGCAGCTGCAGTTGCGGCACATGGCCCTGGGGGGTGGGAGAGGCGGAGGGGCCGGGGAAAATATCGGAGGACCAAAGTTTATTGTTCCAGGCGAGTGAAATAAAAGTCACCAACGAGGAATTGTTGCCAGCGAGGAATCGACCCTCCTTTGGCCAAAATGACATTTTCAGTTCAGCATTGTCCGTCCAACGTATTAATTCAAAGTACACTGAGGGAAATGATTTCAATTATTAATAAATGGACTAAGCTTCTCGAAAGCATCTTCGATTTAAGGACATTTAAACATTCGTGATTAAAGCTGCCTAAATCATGTGAGATTTTTTAGGAATAATTATCTTTTAATTTTCAAGAAACCAGTTTTTGGCTGTGCAGGATGGCTGCTCCCACATTGATACCCATGGCCATGGATCGGGAACAGATTCTGAAACAGAAACCGGAGCCGAAAGAGGCCAGAACCGGAAGCTATCCGATAATGTGGTCAATGAATGTCATATGCAAATGCCAAAGCATTACCCCTTGGCTGTTGTTGTCGCTGCCACCGCCTCCTACTGCGAGTGGTGGCCGTGTGGCAGTCATTTCCAATTATCGACAAATAAGTGAAGTGAAGAGCTGGCAAAATTGTTGTCATAAAAAATTGCTTGTAAATTCAGCATCCATGCGCCCAAGCCTGAGGAGAGGACAGCGCCGACGATGGGAAAATTACAAAGGGAAAACCAGGATGTTGGACAGGCCCGACCAGTCGGGCAGGATATCCGCAAGCCGAATCAGGTATGCGCTTAATTTGCATAGATCATTCCGGGGAAAACAGATGAAATGCAATTGCTGGTTGGAAGTTCTCGGAAACTACGAAACATAAAGGACTATTGTGATTTTTCAAGTTTGTTATTGTTCTGGCGACATTATGCAGCACACATCCTCCTGCTCGAAGACAAACAGGCCATATGGAGATGAGGTCATCCATGGCAGCTTTCGCCTCACAGCGAGCCAAATGAGTTAGCAGCAAGTGGAGCAGAGGATGTACCGGCAGGACATTGCCAAGTCGATAAACAAAGAAGCAAACTTCGGGCCTGGGTGAGGTCCTGTTCACATGAGCAGACGTTTTAATTTTATCGAATGGATGACAGGCGGCTGGACAACGAAGGACACCGACAGGATCCAGCAAGGACCGACACCGGGCCTCACAATTGAGCACGCTTGGCGGCGCAAATAAGTCCAGTCCGGTCCAGCCCAGCCCGGAGTCCAGCTGGAGTGGAGACTGTGCCCATTGGACAAAGACAAAACCGTATTGGAAAATGTGGGAAATCCGGCTGAAAGGAAACTCGGTTTCCACATGTGTGTCTGGGTGGGGGGTGGCTGCCGACGGGGGTTGTATTTTACAAGCCGCTGCTTCTTAATTTAAATATGTTTCAATGCACAAAGCTAAATTAAAATGTATTTATAAAACACAAAGGTGGGTGGGCGGCCAAAGGGGTGGGACGACAGGACCGAGAACCTCTGCTAATGGTTATTTTTATCATGGCGTGCTTACCTTGCGAGTGCTCAGCCCAGCGTTAAGTACGAAATCCTTTAATAAGGCTCAGTCCGTGTCATCCGCCCGGGCGCCCCGCCGCTTCCCACCTCGTGCCTGTGTGCACTTGCTTCATTTGGCGCCAAGTTCCCGCATCCTCTCACCAAACAGTGTCAACCACGAAGCCAAACCAAAGTCCCGCTTTGCGTCCAAGCAGCCGCACACTTTTGGACACTCCACTCATCCGAGCCCGCAGCGGGTGGGAGGTGGGGCGCCGCATGTACCCAGGGGTAATTAGCGGGGACCATTTTGCGGAGCTGTGGCAGCCGCCCACTCCCGCCACAACTGTTTTGCGGTGGAAAGTGTGTCGATGGCGAGTTGGGTAAGCAAACGCTTCAGTGAGAATTCCCAAACATTATGAACTTCCAATAGGTAATCAAAATGCTTAAGTCCTTGAAATGGTTTCGAGTTATTTAAGGACTTGTCAAAAAAACGGCGGAAGCTCATCAACCACGAACCCTTTGATATCAAAGTGGTAGAGTTTAGTGGCGAATGTCTAGTGTAAAGGGGGGGTCATTATTCACATGACTTTATACGCCAGAGTGGTTGCCAAAGAAATCTGTAGGTTGGAGTATCCAACTTAGTATCCAGCAAGTGGGTTTTGCTGACAAAATCCGAATACTACGTCAGTGTGGAGATTGTCATCTGGTGGACCACACCCAATGGTTCCATTTGCACATCGTCGCCGAATAACAACTCCCGCTTCTATTTCAAGGAAGCCCAAAACAAGTGGTTGCCAAGAAGAAGTCCGGTGGTGCTAGTCCGAATCTTGGAAACCGCTTAGTATGCATGAGAGCATGATCTGACTGAGAAGATGATCTGACGAGGAGAAGAGACCCTGCTCTGGTGAGGGCGGAGGTCCTCTAGCCTGCCTATTGGAGGTTGGTCCTACCCAGATCGAGCAAGGAAGCTTCGTAAAGAGGGGACGTTCTGTTCACCGCCAACTCCGTTGGATCAAATGGGTGTTACGAAACGCATTTCAGACAAAGATTTTCATTTTTATGGCATAATCCTCGCAGAAACTTTTTCTTAATAGCTTGGACAATTTTTTAAATAAAATATATATCATAGACACAAAAATAAATGTTTTGCCCATGAAATAGGAATATTATACTATTTATTTTCCAAAGAATCAGTAAAATTTAAAGAACAATGTGTAATAATTTGTAATGATTAAGGGGTTAGTCATCCACCCTAGAGCTAAAAACAGAGTAAATTTTTCAAAAAAAAGATATTGAAATTTGGTAAAAGGTTCATTATTATACAACTCTTAAATAATGATACAGAATTTTTTTAGAGCTTTTCAAAACAGATTGGCTGTAGATTTCCATAGACGCCTTTTTCTGATAGCCCTCCATGGCCTGTAAGGTTTCTCCTATAATTTTAAAAATTGGGTCATGAAACAAAAAATGTTCGATTTAGTATAATATCAGCTATGGAAGTACATCGGATTTTACTTTTAAATCAATTTTTGCAAAAATGGAATCCCTTTGAAAAAAGTTTAAAAAAAACGCTCGAAAATTGTTTATTGAAATTTGTAAATTGTTTGTAATTTGCAAAATAAATATGCACAAACAATTTGATACCGATTGGATAAAAACTCTTTAAAAAATCTTACCGGCCAACTTGAAAAATGATTTTTCGAGAAAGTTATAGTTGTAGTTATATAATCATCAAAGTTATAGTGCTAGAATAGAGCAGTAGAAGGGACCGCGCTGTAATATTAGAATTAGGGCAGATAGAGATGCGCTTGGTGTTTGAAATTTTGACAGGTTATTTATATGATACTAAGGTATCCTATGACCCAATAAACATTTTTTTGAACGGAGTCCCTAAAGATTAGCAAAGGGTACATAAACCGATTGCTGGATTGTTGCCGCAACTTGCACTTGAACAAATTGGACGTGGAGGAAGAAATGAGTTCAGAATGGGTGTCTCTGAGACTAACTTTGTTAATGAAAAAGTTCAATATTTATAGCCAATTGAATAAAGGGATATTGCTTAGGTGGTAGATTAATGAAAATAAAGCAAAACGTAAAAATGATAAATTAACAATTTCAAAAGTGTGGATTGTGTCAATTGCATTAAATTGGAACATCAGCAAATCTTGCTGCCATACCGGATTTTTGGACTGCAGTGTTTGGTTCTTTAAGTCATCGTTCTTTATAGAGGCTATTGATTTTTGATGTTTTTGAAACTTAAAATTAATTAAATTAATTAAAATTAAAAAGTTAATATCAGAACTCACAAAGTTGTTTTCAGTAGTTGTTTTGTAGTCCCAGTTTGACGCCAA
Organism: Drosophila monieri; assembly: GCA_035047585.1. Classification (NCBI taxonomy): domain Eukaryota; kingdom Metazoa; phylum Arthropoda; class Insecta; order Diptera; family Drosophilidae; genus Drosophila; species Drosophila monieri. Next base: position 12,563,251 of record JAWNPJ010000027.1, read on the forward strand.
GCCAAGCCTCTGTTCCGAGGAATAGGGTCTGTGACCATCCTTGCCAGAAATCTCGCCTCAGTAAGCACCTCCCGGGGCCAAACGAGGCCCAGACGAGCTCAATTAACGGAGTCCAGCCACACAGAAGAATCCCCACAATTAGCACCGAGTCAACTGCGATCCATGAGTAGCCTAACCCAGCTGCCACGCCTCCTGCGCTGCTGTTGGCTAAATGGCAGTAGCAGGGCTGGGATGATTTTCCGCAGCAGTTTGTCGGCTTGGAGGAATGCGGGCGCTGCACTTGTTCCGATTGTGGTTGCCGGACGTGCAAAGGGCCTGAACCTGCGTCTGAGGCGGAATTTGGATTCGGAACCTGAATCGGACTTGGATAGAACAAGCCGAACAGACGCTTCCGTGGCCGCTTAGGTTAATTTCCCTTTGATGATGGCATGTTTCGCGCGACCATTGAAGCATGCAATGGACTGGCTCACTTCAGCAAACAGAAAAAGCAAAGCAAGCCCCAAGCACAAGCACAACCAAGGCGAAAGCAAAAGCAAACAGGGTTGTGGGCGGGATGGATGGATGGATGAATGAATGCGCGCCTGAATAGTTTACTTCTGCTAGGAAACTTCGGGCCAACTCTCTTCCTGTGCCTGCAATAATTTTCCGTTGCGAAAAAAATCAACTTACAGTGGCTTCATAATAATGAAGCTACGGCTTCCTTTAACTCGCAATCATTTTCCTTTATTTTGATATTTTTTGCCGACCATCAGAGAGCCGTGGAAGAAAAGGCCAGCTCAGCACCCAACAAAATTGAATTAGAGTTGAAATTTAAATGGCCAGAGAGGAAGCAAAAGGCAGGCGATGAGGAGGAGTCACGTAGCAGGCCTGCCGAGGCTGGTCGTCCTTGTTTGTATATTATTTATTTTAATGATTGTGATTACCTCGAAAGGAAGCCCGCAAACCCAAGCTCAACTGGGCGGAACACAGTTTTCGTTTTTTCTTCGTTCTTCGTCTTTCAGCCCCAAAGAGCTGAGAGCTGAGCCCAAAAGCGTGCTAGGAAATCATTTGAGAATTGCTTTGGAAAAGTCGAGGTGGAATGGGGCGCATGCCAAACTAATGTTCAAGTGCTTGGATGCGAGGCATGTGAAATATTAAGGGGTAATTTGTCACCGGACAGGGGCAGGGACAGGGGAAAAGGGGTAAGCGATGCAGAATTGGGATGCAATTTCTTAGCCCGACAAAGGTGGCCAAGAAAAATTACAGGCAACTCAGCCGTCAATATCAGAAAACATGCTTTGTATTATAATCGCTGGTGCTCAAGTATCAAAAAATGGTTCGATAATTGCTGGTGTAAGTACCAACGATGATCGAAATCATAGCTCGAGAAATGTGCTCTGTAGGGGTATCTATAAGTATGATATAGACTGGATCAGAGAATGGATAATTCTCTGATGTTGAACGCGACACTCAACGGGAAAAAAAGTCATTTACTTAGACTGTTTTTTATTTTTTAAAAAGCTTATCTTACAGCTCTTGAGTACTACTGGTGCAAATATACATTTTGGATGACTATTTGTTTTTAAAATATTCAAACAAGACTAGGGCTGTGGCACGCGACAAAGGCAGAAGTTACTTTTTGAAAAACCATTTCAAACGCTGATTTCAGTGAAACCTGATGGAAAATTTGTCTGCAATCAACTTGAAAATATTATTTATTAATTGATCTTAGTAATTATTCTTGTTTCACTTCAAAATATTTGGCAGATTTTTTTAAATTGAATTTTAGCCACTAAACTTTTTATGTCGTTTTTGTACTTTTTAAATAATTAAACATGAATTGTATATTCAATATTAAATAAACATCAATTTAGAGCTAATTAAAAACAATGTAGAAAATATAGTCTTCAAGCTTAACAAAAAAGTGAATTGGAATGTAACTGATAGTCTGATAAGAAATTCTCAATAACCAGCAATCGCATCGTTTCTTTTTTGGTTTAATCTTTGGTTATAAGCCGATATTAAAAATAGTGAATATCAATGCATTTTAACTCTGAAATGAACGAAATATGTTTAAAACAAATCCTGCCTCTGAAATGTTGAAAACTGAACTTTCGCACTTTTCGGACTATGCGTTGAAATATTTCAAAATTTGTTAGAAGTAAATATATAAAAATATTATTAAATTTCTTAAATTTAAATTCACCCTATACAAATATCTGAAAAAAACATACTTTTGTTAAATTTGAATTTCAAGTGAGGGACTCTGTGGCTTTATCGATCACATAACATTTTTTAAGAACAGGGTATAATTGAGCATACTTCCACCTACCTTGTTACATTTTTTTAGAAAATAATTTTAGTAGGATTTACTTCTCAGTTGATGAGATACCAGTTTTACCTCAATTTGTGAAAATATTTTGCACGCATTTTACCACAAAACATCAAAATTATCCTCCTAAAACAGGATCTACTTTTTTACAAAACTTGTTTGAAAATATTCGCCCCCCAAAGAGTATCCTGGCACATTCAACAAATGCTTAATGCCTGCCCTAAAGCTTTTTATGATTACAGACACATCATAAAAACCCAATTTAGACCAGTCACGCCTCCACACCATCGGCAAACAATCCTGGCTCTGCTTCTTGCTGGCACACCCCACACCCCATAGTCTCCGTCCCGCCCCCCTTTCTGACACCATAGATATTGACTGAAATCTCAGCTGCGGAAATATTGAAATCTAAAAAGCAAATAATTTAATTCGCTTAAACTTTCAGCCTGAGTCAGGATCAGGATAACGTGAGGTGGTGGCGCTACAGAGACGGGCGAGGGGCAAGGGGAAGGCGCAGGACGACGGAGGAATAAAGGACCGCATAGACAAGCTCCGTTGCTGTTGCCTTACATCCGGACATTTTGAGAGAGGAACACAAGGACGGGGGCGGGACAGTGACGGAGAGGGGGGAGGAAGCCACAGCCGCCATCAAATTTGAATTCGCAAAATGGGGGGCAAAGGGGCGGGTTCCGGGCACCGGGGCTGATTCTGTCACGCATTACCTAGGAGCTGGGGGGTGGAAGCCATCCCCCATCCTCACAAGACACTCAACGTTTTTAGCACAAGCTGTCAAGGCACAGGACACAGAATATATAGAGAGTAGCTGTGCCTGTTCTACACTGGAGAAAAAAAAACTGAAAATCGGTTACTACATTTTATTTCAAACTTCAATGTGCCAGAAAGGAGCTACAGAACCTTTAGTATAGATACAGATACAAAATAAATTATTATTGTAAAAATTTGCCAAAACTGACAAACTTTTAATTAATATTATGAAACTAAAAGAAAATACTAGTCATAGATAGTTATGGGCAAAGACAATTCATCGCAACTAAACTTAGATTCTTACGTAGCTTAGAACACAGTTTATAATAGAATTTAAAACTTAATAAATCTAAATATTCAAACAAACAAATATTGGGCAGAATGTGGAGTCTTATTCATAATTCATGATGGACACATGAAAACTTACTGATAGAGTGAATTTTGGTCCCGAAATATATTTAAAAATATTTTTATGACATGCTAAAGTATTGAAAATAATGGAACTTTTCAGCCTTTTTAAATAATCTCAAATCTCAAATACATTTTCCTCCTGTGTGGCCATGAATGCTGCGTGATTTCCTGGAAGGAGAACACGACAGCGTGTCCATGTCCTTCTCTGCTGTCTCATTTGGTTTCCATTTTTATTTGCCGTGTTACAACCAACACGGAGAATGGATGACGAAGAATGGAGGGTGGCAAGAGGAGGTCGGATGAGAGCGGGGAAGGACAACAAAGTTGCCGTGAGGCATTTGACGCGTCGCAGAGTTTGCGTCTAAATGCTTTTGGGCCAGCACTTTAGGGGCAGAAGGCGGGGGACCGATCCTGGGATGCCGACGGGAACGGGGACAAAGGACAGGGATAAGGGCTTGGACGAGGCATTGTTAGGACGTGGACAGGTCCTGCCGATGCTCACTCCCCTGGAGGCCGCTTCACTTGAGCAGATAATTTTCACGGTTGTGTTTTGATAATGATGATGTGAAAATTTTGTTGGTTTTTTTTTTTATTTTACTTTTTGGCTGCAAGGGCGGTTTCTGTGGCGGCGCCGTGTCAGACCGAGTTGTTGTGATACTTTCTGTCAACACCATTTTGTATAGTTTGCCGTGGTTAGGCTAAAGTTTGGAACGGAAAACCGTTTTCCCAGAAATAACCAACAGAAAATTATCAACAAACTGCAAAAAGTTTGAGTAGAACTACGATGGTTGGTGGCATCGGATCCCCTGTAAGTAAGTCTCTGTCCACAGCCTGAAAAAATGTTTATTGCTGCTTGATTTACTTTCATCCGAACACCTCAAGCGAATTCCTCTAATATCAGGTTCGCCCATCTCCATCACCGTCCTCAAGATTCTTGCTGAAAGTTGGTCACCAACCACTCAAGCTGAAGTGTCCCGTCTTGGCCAAAGTCTCCGTTTACATCAGGATATTCCACATTTTACAGCCTCCCCGCTCGGTCCTCCTCCACTGACTTTTGATTACCGTTTGAGGAGCTGCATTCGAAATCAGTTTTAGTTTGCATGTCCTTTGGCGCATAAACGGAACTGAAATTGAATTTTTGGGGTTCTCGGCCCTTTGATGTTGCTGTTCTCGTCCCCAAACGAGGATAAACAGCAGGACAAAACACAGGTCACTTAACGTTGTTGGGGCATTTAGGGACATCCCGTTAATGGAGGAGGGAAAGTGCGCTGCTATCTCAGTCTTTCTGATTTGTTCCCATTTGATGACTGACTGACTGACTGGGGGTCTGAATGATTGACTGATTGTCTCGCATGTCCTGCCCTCTGACAGACTTCGCAGGAGTCACTGGATGCCGGGAGCCGTTTTAGTTGGTCCTGCTAAAAAGCTTTTTCATGATTATCGCATTAAGTGTCAATTTTAATCTAGGGACATGCCCTCAATGCTTGGCTTACATTTCGCTTTTCCCTAAGTTTTTAGCCGAGTTTCCTTAAAGACTTCGCAGGACGAAGCTGGGTCGCGGGAAAAACTTGCACAGAATAATAAACTCAAAATGTTTTCAATTTCTCGAATAAAGTCAGCCATAGTTCCGAAGTTGAGAAGATTTTGTACTAACTTACCAAATAACTAAACGTCAGTGCTGCAACTATGACAGAGACAAAATTATTAAAGGAATAAGACATTTATTTAGTCATGTCAGAGTTATTTATGTTGTTGTACCCTTTTATTGGTGGGCAAACGATTTTATTTCAATATAAAGAAATGAATAAATCGATTTACAAATTTTCGGAAATTTTTCAACAATGTTAAATTTTGAATAACGTCGAATTGATCGTGGACATTTGAAAATATTGATGGGCATTGTTTATTAACCTATTTGAAAACGATTTCAGTAGTTTTTTTTTAATTTGTTTCGCCTGTCCAAAATATGACCAAATCTATAAACTTAAATGTTTCAAAAAGTAAACGATTTATTTCGACACCAAGAAAAGGTAAAATTTTAAAAGTTTCGCGAATTTTTCATAGAATTAATTTTTGAATAATTTTCGAACGGGAGGTGGGTATTTGAAATTGTCGATTCTGTATATCGATTTATCGATATCGATTTTTCTTTTTGTAAAAATTCATTACCGCAATACCTTTAATTTCTAGGTATCTAGTACCATGTTTGAAGACATTGATTTGTGCTTTAAAATTAAAAGAGAGAGAGAGAGTAAATAAATGCTGATTTTAAAGTAATCCAGTTCGGTCTATATCCTATATGTATAAAAAATTAAATACTAGTTTCTTGGTTCTACGATAAAATAAACCTGTGTTATCAGAGCTGCTCGTCGGATCGGCTCGAATCATATCGCTTCGAACCAAACTTATTTCACTCAGCCTGATGCAAACTTTTGGTTGCGAGTAAGCTATGATCCAAGGAAATGATTTGAATCATTAAGGTATCCTTGAGTAAAAATGTTCGGTTGAAGTACATATTTAGATACATAAAAGAATGACAAAAAAACCAAAATAGCACTTTTTAAACATGTTATTATTATTTTTGCATAATTTGGTCTTTAGATTTTCTCAGTAAAAAAAACTCTGTTTTCCTTATCTATTTTAACAACCCATGTCTAACCTTGATCATTTTTTATATATGATCATTAAAATATAATGATAATTATGTATACCTCTTTTTCTGATTTTGTTTTTGACAAAAAATCTATTGAACCTCGAGGCTCGGTTCCCTTCAGTCGACGGATCATAATCAATCATACAAGTATGAGTTTGGATCATTTGCGGGTACTTGCTTCACCGAACATCGAACAAATCAGAGCAAATCATTCCCCAGTGATTCGTAAGTGATTCAAATGGTTCCAAATCACTTATTTGGATGGAACTGTTTGCTCCGTTCGCATGAAGCAAATTTTTGAATCAAACAGAGTAACGCAAGAAAAAAGTGATTCGTGCAGTTCTCTGGTGGATATAGTTTTATGATTATAAAAGAGAAAGTGGGGAATCACGACGCAAGCTCGGATATATTCTGTATATGAACAGTTTCTGTAATGATTACGAAATTAAACGATTTGAATTAGGAAAATCATAAGAATCTGAAATCTGCCTCGTTGAAAAACTCGTACTTCCCCGAGGGAAGTTTAAGGAAGTTTAGTGATTTCTCCTTTAAAAAAGCCGTATTGATTTTTAGAAAAGTGTTTTATAAAAACAAAATCAAATAGGCTGTTTAATATTTTATAATTGCTATTTAAATTTCACTCAGAATGGCAAAAATACATGAATTAATTTTATATAGAAAGAATTTTCGAATAGTAATTAATACAAAAAAATGATGATGCTGTTTATTAATATTAATCCATTGCCATATTTTTATCTGAATTAATTTACGTACAATTGAGGACAGGATGCCCATTAAACAGGATTTTCGCATGCACATTCTCAAAGCATTTCCTAACTGTTTTATACTGCTTAATATGCAAATTACTTCGTTTCTAATTAAAATAACTGTGCACTGCTTTTGGGGCTTCCCTCCTTTATTTTCCTTTTTCCCTGTTTTTTGGTCTATTTGGAAATACATTTTGGCCACGCCACACTGGGGGAGTGCGGAGTCCTTGAGCCTGGTGGATCTATTGGCGATGGCATGGTGGGAACAGAAAAAACAGGAAAATTACTCCCTATTTTGGTGTGGCTCTGGCACGGGAAGGTGAAGGTTTGTTGTCTGCAGGACAGGCTTTTCGTCCTGTTCTCTGTCGTCTGTGTTTGAACTAAAACCAGAGAGAAAAGCCAACTTCGGCCGCAGCTTATACAGCCTTGCAGTAATAAATGGTAGATTCTAATGCTTAGTTATTTGGGATAAAGAATGAAATCCATTTGCTAGGACAGACCAGTCCCCATAAAATATTTTCAATAGAAAAATATTTAATAATTTGCAAATGATTATTATAATCTTTATAATCTGCAATATGGTAGCTTTGGGATAGAAACGTTAGAATTATTTGAAATATTCTATAAAGACAAAATATTAAAGAAAGTAAAAATATTTTCAATTCTTTCGTAAACTAATCAAGAAAGAATGATAATTTCGGGCGGATCTAAAGCTTATGGTACATTTTTGTCAGTCAAACGCTGGTTTATATTGTTGGATATGGGATATAGTTCAACGATCCTTATGGAAATTTCAGGATCTGACCAATAACTCCACTCCCTAAACTAGACTGTGCGGAAGCTAAGCCTGTTTAGAATTGGTTATATCGAATTGGAAGATGATCCGGATAAAGTCTGTACTATGTGTACCTACAATATAGACCCTATTAATTTTTTTAATTTTCTCACAAAATTAAAATACCTCCTGCAGGGTTATACAACTATTTCCACCACAGTTGCCATCGGGTTTTCTAATAACACCTCAATTACAAAGTGTAAGGGTCCGAGTGTAAGGGTTGAATTTGTAAATTCGAGAAATTTATTTAAATTGGAGTGCTGAACTTTAATGAGCCCTTAATGAGTTGGGTCGGACGGAGCTTTTAATAAATACTTAGTCTTAGCGTTCCGAGGGATCTAATATTTGGATTAAATTAGTATTATTTGGATTATATAATTGAAGTTTATTGAACTAATTCTGCAACAATATGTATTCCCTATTCCATGCTGTCCGATTCCAATTAAATTGATGTCTATTATATATTTATAATTAAATGTAGAACCTCCAAGGCGAACACAAGCCGGCCTTGTCACTTGATCTGTGTAATTACTAAAGAGTACAAATAAATGTAGAAACAAAGCCCATGACAGAGATATCCTGAGCATGGGCAGGGATGGAAGGACGGGTAGAATTCCGATTGGAAAATGCCTGACAAATGCAGACAAAGCCCCGAAACATCTGCAACAAATCAATTATTGCAACAACTTTTGGACTTTGCCGCCTCCTTCGCCCTTCTATTTTGCAGGATGCTGGCAGAAAATTTTTATTGGTTTCGGGATTTGGGCGGAGTGGGAGCTTATCGATAAACTTTCCTATAAAGTGTGGTCATTGGGGGCGCAACTCCCGGACGGAATTGCATTTGCCGAAGTTGGTCCTGGTCCTGGTTCTGGTTCTGGTTCTGATGCCGATGCCGATGCTGGCGTAAGTGAGTCGAAGACTTTGTTGCTGATATATCAAAGGACTTTAAATCAAAATTCAATTACGCCCTGCCCCCACACCACTTCACTTTGAAGCTTTTGGGAATTGTATCACCAACGGGGGGCGTGACCAGACCCCCACACCCCACCACCTGAAAACCAGTAGCATACAGCATGGGGCATGGGCGAAGGGCTGATGGAAATTGTGTCGAGAGGAGCCGCCTGGCAGTGACAGAGTCAGAGGCTTCCCAGGCTCACTTTGAAGTGTTTGACTATGGCACTGGCACACCTTCCTACACCTGACCTGACCTCGCCCCCTTGCCAAACAAAAGCGAAAATCAATCCATGCAACATTTTACATATTTAAATTGGGCAAACTCAAAATATCTGGCTACATACATACATTTGTTCGCTGCGAAATCCGAGTTTTGCTCTCGGGTCTCCAGGAAAATTTCCAATTTTAAATTTTCACATTGCATTTGCTGGCGACAGGGGCAGCACGGGGGGCAGGGGGAAAGGGGTTGACCGTGCCATGTCGAGCACTTACAACAACTTATAAATAGCCCGAGTCTGTGCAAATTTTCACATTAATTAAATTTCAGCAGCGACGACGACAACGCAACCAGAACAGGCCAGACCCAGACCGAGCCCGGGACCGGGACCGGGGTCGGTGGATGGCGGCGGAAGACCACGACAACGTTGACATATTGAAGGAAAACGACAGATTTAGTACATAATATATAGACAGCGTATATGTAGTACTCTGTTCAGATACAGACACAAAGCAGATAGGTGGACGAAGAGATGTGCGTTTAATAAAACTGAAACGCATCATTCGAAAAACAAAATCAAATGAAATAAAAGTTGTTATGAAGAACACAGTTTGATTATTTCATAGTAGGCTCTACCAGGTTTACAAAAAATAACTCCTTTTGCCGAATAGTAGACCCCTTTCTTTCAGTCGGGGGCATAGCTCAGGGGCAGAGCATTCGACTGCAGATCGAGAGGTCCCTGGTTCAAATCCGGGTGCCCCCTTCTTTTTTATTTTTGATTTTTGGCTTGTTTCCTTTTAAGGTATTCTTTATAAGCCATTACCTTTCCGCTCATAAACGAAAATATACTGCCAGCGAAATATCTTTTTGTAACATATCCCCCAGACATTCTTCACCTTTTCCACAACTGTTTCGCTGTCACTGCTCAGCATTCCCCGCCCGGTCCGATGAAGCTGAAATGTTGCCACTGCCGTGGCATCATAAACCACTTCGCCTGGACCGAGCTGCATCAACATTTTCCACCGAGCGAGGCACTTCAAACAGGACGAGATTCTGCGCTGGAGTACAGTGGGCTAAATAACCATTTACAAGCTTAGAAAATGTTAACCATATGGATAGTTTTGATATGTTTGGATATAAGATTCATACTCTTATCGTTAAAAAAAAAATGGTATCCTGAGGCATGATTCGAACCTTTGGCCTAAGATCATATAAATAGTGCATTCGAATGCAATCTGATTGGTAGAAAGGTCATTCCACCCACTGTGCTGCGGAGGATAGTGAGCGGTGGAGCGGTCCAAGCGGCGGCCCCCAGCCCTGCCGCGAGTCTCGAGTGTTGTTGAGGCACTGAGGCCACTGCATTTGGCATAGAGCGTTGAATCCTCGTCCACCCGATCCCACCGCCCCTCGCCGGCAGCCCGCCAGAGGGGGTAGGGGGATGGTGGGCACTGAGGGGCACTTAGAAGTGCCATCGTTGTCGTTGTCGCCGTTCGCTGACGTCGTTTATTTATAGCTGGGATTTTTCTCTTTTATTTCTCGCTTATTTCTTCCGCCGCCATCTCCCTCGCCATTTAGGTGGCACTGCTACGCAAAAATACGCGAAGCTGCAACTGCAGCAGCAACAGCAACTTGGACGAAAAAACAAATTTTTATTTGTGCAATTATTGTTGATTTTGGGTATGCCAGTGGACATAAAATTATTGTTAAATTAATTGAAAGCTACGCAAATAAATTCAAAAACCCAAATGGCCAGGAGCCATAGAACTTAAATGTGGGCCCAAAAAACATATTCTTGGCAGTGGGAATTTGGTAGGAAAATGAAAAAGCCAACGAGAGAAATATTTCATCGGATGGCTATGGGAAAACATAAAATTTCATAGTGGTTGGATATGAAAATAATTTTGTTTTATCGGAGCAGTAGTTGTTATTGGATTGCATTTGGTTTGGTCATGACTCAAAGTTTTAAAATTCAATGAAAAATACAAGACATGAGATTGAAATATTTCTACCCTTTGGCAAGAATCAAACTAGAATCTATTTTTAGGCCAATTAATTGAAAGTTTCACTGAAATAGAACGAAATAAAGGAATAGCCGGAAGGTGGGCTTGTTTTCGATTGTTCGTTTTTATTCATTTGATTCTTTTGGATAAAGGCTTAAATCCACAAAGCAGCGAAATAAAATGCAATATTCCTGCAACTTTTTTCCCCATTCAATTCGAGGAGAAATCAGATTGGATAAATTACGCTCACAAATCCCTTTAGAACGCGACGAGGCAGCCGGATGAGTAAGAATCCATCTTGGAATGGCGCTTCACGGAAAGGCGGTCCCTTCTAATATCTAATGGCCATGTAAAGAGCACATTACTCCTCCTCCCCCCCGGCGCACAAGTGACGTCGCTATCCACGACCCCTTCAATCATGTGCACCGAAAAGTATGCAACGCTCTCTGCACTCGGGCACCCGTCGCCGTGCCGACTTCTCGTTGGATTTATTGGGTTCCACAAAAACCTCACAAATATGCGGCTGCCACCCGACTTGTCGTCCTTTTCGGCAAAGATTTGTCAAGGTAACCGCCGAGCAGGAGAAATACGTATTTTCCCGGGACCACTCACACTAACGGCAAGCCTCATTAAAATTTTAAATAAATATTTTGGTGGGTCGGAGCACGAGCTAGGGGTGCAAATAATTAATGAAAAGTAATATCAGCAACGCCATTCGCCTGCGTCAAACCTCGGTTGACCGCAGAAAGTGGCTGGCTCATAATTTAGCAGCCATCCAGAGAGCTTTTGGCGTTCTAATTTGATTAGCGCCGGGCCAGGAAAGGCGTTTGCCACAGCTTCGGATTGAGGCAGCACAGCCCTGCCTTCATTTCCCGATTGATGGCTTTCTTCAGCCGAAAACGGTTTCAGGTGAGGCTTCATTAAAACTTTTCCTGCGTCACCTTCAGTCAGTCGCCTGCGATGGGTTGCGGTCTGGGCTGCGAACAGAACCGAAAGGACTCCGAAAGGACTCCGAACGGAACGGAACCGAACGCCCTACCGCAACTTTTCATTACAACTCTCGGGTTGCCAGCACGGCTCAAGATGTGGCTCGATTGGAATAGCAATTCGAATTGAAATCGATTGGTCTTTCTAAGTAAGTGCCGTAATTATGGCCAACTACGCCGCAAATCATTGCCATCAGTGCTAGCTCGAAGTCTGGCAAGAGGAAATTTAGCAAATTCCTACAGATTTACATTCGGAAATGGTATTGTAAAGTTCGTAGTTTTGCCTTGTAATTATTTAAATTATTATATATATGTTTTCCTACGACATGGCTTACGAAGCTTGAGCAACATATTTTTATATCATTGAGGAGTACACTTAAATTTTTGTTATATAATACATTATCATTTGTGTCAAAAAACTTAGGTTAAACTGCCGGGTATACCCAAGTTGCCATTAACGATCCTAATCCCATAACATTTATAACAGAATTCATAATAGAAGTATGGGACTTTTTAAAAATTCACATTATACCAACAGCTGTTCGTCTGATTCTGAAATTTTTATAAGGATCGGTCCACTATTTCCGATATTAATAGTCTACTAACTTATAGTCTACCTATTCGTGTCGAATTGTTTTGGCAAAACCTAGCCGTTTAAGACGTCTCAGTGGTCTATCTGGAAGTAATTTTTTTGCAAGTAGGCTGCGATGTCTTAAAAGTCTGTCACTGTATCGGCTTGTGTGTCTACCAATCTGTTCATCCACAGTATGTAGCTTTAGATCTCTATGAGGAGTGGAGCCGCGCACGTACCAGGGACAGCCTGTTATGCTTCAATAAATAAATTTGGTGAACAAATTTTAAGTAATAGGAATTATAAATCCTATATGTTGATATATAATCATATAGATATCAAAGGCATCGTCTCTACTATCGGAACTTTTAATTCGGTAACCGAACGATGTCTTTGACATCATACATTTTAAACCTAGATTTTACCAGACAATTTTAATCTTTATACCCTTGCAGAGGGTATTATAATTTTGGTCAAAAGTGTGCAACGCAGTGAAGGAGACATCTCCGACCCTATAAAGTATATATATTCTTGATCAGGATCACCTCCTGAGTCGATATAAGCATGTCCGTCTGTCCGTCTGTCCGTCTGTCCGTCTGTCTGTCTGTTTCTACGCAAACTAGTCTCTCAGTTTTAAAGCTATCGACTTCAAACTTTGCACACATCCTTCTTTCCTTTGCAGGCAGTATATAAGTCGGAACGGTCGGGATCGGTCAACTATATCCTATAGCTGCCATATAACTGATTGATCGGAAATGCCATAACTTTGTTGTTTTTAAAGTTAGAAGGATGGGACTTGCTGTGGACTCCTCTTTTAGCAGACTTATTCGATCTGCCAAATTTCATAAGGATCGGCCGACTATATTCTATAGCTGCCATATAACTGATTGATCGGAAATGCCATATCTCTGTTGTTTTTTAAGTTAGAAGACTGGGACTTTGTATGGATTCTACTTTCGGCAAACTAATTTGATCTGCCGAGTTTTATAAAGATCGGCCGACTATATAAGATCCGATATATATCTAATAATATAAGCTGCCACATATCTGCAAGGGTATATCAACTTCGGCTCCGCCCGAAGTTAGCTTTCCATTCTTGTTATACCCTTGCAGAGGGTATTATAATTTTGGTCAAAAGTGTGCAACGCAGTGAAGGAGACATCTCCGACCCTATAAAGTATATATATTCTTGATCAGGATCACCTCCTGAGTCGATATAAGCATGTCCGTCTGTCCGTCTGTCCGTCTGTCTGTCTGTTTCTACGCAAACTAGTCTCTCAGTTTTAAAGCTATCGACTTCAAACTTTGCACACATCCTTCTTTCCTTTGCAGGCAGTATATAAGTCGGAACGGCCGGGATCGGTCAACTATATCCTATAGCTGCCATATAACTGATTGATCGGAAATGCCATAACTTCGTTGTTTTTCAAGTTAGACGAATGGAACTTGCTGTGGACTCTTCTTTTAGCAAACCTATTCGATCTGCCAAATTTCATAAGGATCGGCCGACTATATCCTATAGCTGCCATATAACTGATTGATCGGAAATGCCATATCTCTGTTGTTTTTAAAGTTATAAGGTTGGGACTTGCTGTGGGCTCTTCTTTTAGCAGACTTATTCGATCTGTCAAATTTCATAAGGATCGGCCAACTATATCCTGTAGCTGCCATATAACTGATTGATCGGAAATGCCATATCTCTGTTGTTTTTTAAGTTAGAAGACTGGGACTTTGTATGGATTCTACTTTCGGCAAACTAATTTGATCTGCCGAGTTTTATAAGGATCGGCCGACTATATAAGATCCGATATATATCTAATAATTTAAGCTGCCACATATCTGCAAGGGTATATCAACTTCGGCTCCGCCCGAAGTTAGCTTTCCATTCTTGTTTTATATGATATTTTCATAAAAATTTCGACATTCGGCAAAATCTGCATAATTCATCTTAGACTATATTTTTACGACAATTTTAACCTTTGATTAATTGCACAATTGATCGATTCTACTAACTTATTTTAACTTTTTTTTTATGGATTTCCTAATTCCTATTAAAATCTTCTAGGGCTGGAACATAATTACAATAAGCTATACTAACAAGAAGTTGAATTAAACATCATGTATAATAAATTAAATACGTCAGAAAAGTGAATCTACAAATATTTGTCAAGGAATAGATTCTGAATGAGTCTTAAAAAATTCGTAAAAAAACTTATGACTTGTACAAATTGAGAAAGGGAATAGTTTGGTGTTTGACCCTAACGCTCATGAATAGTTTCAATGCCAGCTTCCATTTCTAAGAAATGTAACAGCATTCGAATTGCCAATTTTCATGTTCCAGCGTTTTTTGGCAAAATGCATTCCTTGGCAGAGGTAGTGGGAGTGGGCTGAGCGAAGAAGACAGGGGCCCGGCTCAGCGGCTGTCAAGCAAATAACAAATAAAATGCAGAAGGAGCTGTCGAGGAAGCAGGAGCTGCAGGGGTGTCAGGGGCCGAGCGAAAGCAACAGAGGGAGCCAGTTACAAATCAAAAGGAGAAAGCGAAAAGAAAAGGATTTTTGCAACATTTTTTCGCAACTTCTGTTCGAATGCCAAGCCAGGGCATTGAAAGGGGCGGCTTAGGGCAGAGAGCAGAGGCGTGGCAGCGCCGAGGAAGGCGGCAACACAAAATTGGCCAATTTACATGCGTTTGTGTTTCTGCAGCACTGTTGCACGAAAGGGAAGATTGAACTTCAATTTTGAGTTTTTTTTCCCAAGGGTTAGTGTGGGTGAAACGAATGCAAAGTGCCACAGCCTGGCAGGAGCAGGAGCAAAAGGATAGGAGCGTTGGATAAAATTGCAAACTGCTGCAGCGTTGAAATACCAGCAAAGAGTTTAAGCCCAGCCAAGCGAGGCACTCAAGAGGCATTAAGACAGAGACACAGACGAGAAGAAAGCGAGATAGATGTCCGAGGGGCGGAGAAGGAGGCGGAGGCGGGGGCGGTGGCTGGTGCGGCACAAGAGACTGATGGCGAACCGAAATCGCTTTGAAAGCGTCTGCAACGGAAGGACTTTAATAAGCTGCAGGTGAGTGGAAGGACAACCTGCAACTCCCTCTCCTGGGGCGAACTTTGGTTTCTATGGCTTACTTACAATTTAAACAGGCATGTCCCCCGAGCCTCTTCCGCTGCCCTGATCCGAACCAAAGTGCAAACGTTGCGTATACGCAACGTACGCCCCCAGCTCTCTCAGGCGCAATGACAACATTGTTGCCTGCTTTTCGCTAATGAGCTTATCAGCCACCAGCACATAACCGATGAAGTGCCAATGGATTCGGCTTTCATGCGTGTTTATATTCATTGACAGCCGCGGCTAACCAAACAAGCAAACTATTTCGCCAACAAATCCATACTGACTGCTTTTATTATCAGAAAAACTTTTGTGACAACTGCGCATTACACGGTGATGTTTTTATTCTGGTCGCCAGACCCAAATGTCATTTCAAAATAAAATAATGGGTTTTCAATTCAAACGGTTTACATTCTTTAAATCGCATTAAACAAAAGTTTTGATTCTTTTATTCATTTCTGCAAAGTCTGTAGTCCAAAAATGGTATGTAGATCCAAAAAATACTTTCCAATAATTCACTTTAGCTTCATTGTCAGCTACAATTGCGTCCAAATAATAAAAAAAAAATTAAACAAAAAAAATAAATTAAGGAACACATTAATAGTTATACATAATAATAATAAATATAATAACAATAGGACCAACTCAAAAAAAATGTTAAATTCAAAATAAATATAAATCAAAGCCCAATTTCCAGTTCCACTCCGAATCCGAATCTGATTCACAACTACCAAGTTGTAAAAAAAAAAAATTAAACAAAAAAATAAAATAAGGAACACATTAATAGTTATACCTAATAATAATAATAATAATAACAATAGTACCATCTCAAAAAAATTATAAAAAATTCAAAAATAAATATAAATCAAAGCCCAATTTCCAGTTCCACTCCAAATCTGAATCTGACTCACAACTACCAAGTTGTTAAAAAAAAAAATGAAACAAAAAAAATAAAATAAGGAACACATTAATAGTTATACATAATAATAATAATAATAATAATATCAATAGGACCATCTCAAAAAAATTATAAAAAATTCAAAAATAAATATAAATCAAAGCCCAATTTCCAGTTCCACTCCGAATCCGAATCTGATTCACAACTACCAAGTTGTTAAAAAAAAATTAAACAAAAAAAATAAAATAAGGAACACATTAATAGTTATACCTAATAATAATAATAAAAATAACAATAGGACCATCTCAAAAAAATTATAAAAAATTCAAAAATAAATATAAATTAAAGCCCAATTTCCAGTTCCACTCCGAATCCGAATCTGATTCACAACTACCAAGTTGTTAAAAAAAAAAATTTAACAAAAAAAATAAAATAAGGAACACTTTAATAGTTATACATAATAATAATAATAATAATAATAATAGGACCATCTCAAAAAAATTATAAAAAATTCAAAAATAAATATAAATCAAAGCCCAATTTCCAGTTCCACTCCGAATCCGAATCTGATTCACAACTACCAAGTTGTTAAAAAAAAAATTTAACAAAAAAAATAAAATAAGGAACACTTTAATAGTTATACCTAATAATAATAATAATAATAATAATAGGACCATCTCAAAAAAATTATAAAAAATTCAAAAATAAATATAAATCAAAGCCCAATTTCCAGTTCCACTCCGAATCCGAATCTGATTCACAACTACCAAGTTGTTAAAAAAAAAAATTAAACAAAAAAAATAAAATAAGGAACACATTAATAGTTATACCTAATAATAATAATAATAATAACAATAGGACCATCTCAAAAAAATTCAAAATAAATATAAATCAAAGCCCAATTTCCAGTTCCACTCCGAATCCGAATCTGATTCACAACTGCCAAGTTGTTAAAAAAAAAAATGAAACAAAAAAAATAAAATAAGGAACACATTAATAGTTATACATAATAATAATAATAATAATAATAATAATAATAATAGGACCATCTCAAAAAAATTATAAAAAATTCAAAAATAAATATAAATCAAAGCCCAATTTCCAGTTCCACTCCGAATCCGAATCTGATTCACAACTGCCAAGTTGTTAAAAAAAAAAATGAAACAAAAAAAATAAAATAAGGAACACATTAATAGTTATACATAATAATAATAATAATAATAATAATAATAATAGGACCATCTCAAAAAAATTATAAAAAATTCAAAAATAAATATAAATCAAAGCCCAATTTCCAGTTCCACTCCGAATCCGAATCTGATTCACAACTACCAAGTTGTTAAAAAAAAAAATTTAACAAAAAAAATAAAATAAGGAACACTTTAATAGTTATACCTAATAATAATAATAATAATAATAATAGGACCATCTCAAAAAAATTATAAAAAATTCAAAAATAAATATAAATCAAAGCCCAATTTCCAGTTCCACTCCGAATCCGAATCTGATTCACAACTACCAAGTTGTTAAAAAAAAAATTTAACAAAAAAAATAAAATAAGGAACACTTTAATAGTTATACCTAATAATAATAATAATAATAATAATAGGACCATCTCAAAAAAATTATAAAAAATTCAAAATAAATATAAATCAAAGACCAATTTCCAGTTCCACTCCGAATCCGAATCTGATTCACAACTACCAAGATGTTAAAAAAAAAAAAATTAATTAAAATCAGGAAATAAGTATCATACATATTGGTGGCTACTTGCCAATTAAATTAAATAAATAGAATAAAAAGAAGGAACAAAAATGCACAACTCTGGATCAAGTTCTAGAGCTAGAACTCTGGATCAGGTTCTAAAGTTCCAAAAATAAAATGAAAAATAAAGAAAAAATAAAAATAATAAAATGGAACTATGCCTTTTTTGATGTAGAGCCCATGCCGTCCCTTCATCAACTGAATAGAAAAATAGTCCCCCAGGTCCAGCAGGGAATGTTTGGAATTGCAAAGCCTCCTACGTTAAAAATGAAAATTTAAAGACATTTAAAAGTTGATTTTCTAATACCAACCGATTACAACTACAGGCATAATCTACAAGTCCGGATAGACTCCGAGTCCTGCCAATCCTAATGAGCCGTCTTATCTCTCATGCATTGCCCCACACATCCTCATCCATTCCCTAATCCGGCTTACCCGTCGCGTCGTGCTTTTTGGTCCTGTTTGATAATCCGAACACTTTTCACACATTAGCCAAGGGCCCCGAGATAGAACTTCGTCCACAGGACGCAGGGTCCTCACAAAATGTGCATGAGTGGAAAACTTTTGATGCACATTTCAACATTGCTCTAATTACTTGCCCTCACATGAGACATAACTAAACAATTCGAAGCTCAGATGAGGGTCGGATGGAGGCAAACCACTCACTCCCTCAGCCTCAGACACACGCCCACAAATCGCTGTGAAGGAGAAGGAATCAAGCCGAACAGGAAACATCAACATGACAGAGGGAAGACCAGGACAAACATTCAACAATTTTGCAGGAACAATATTCAATTTCCGACTGTCTAATAAGTTTTTGGCCAGCACACAAACGCACGTAGAGGAGTTGGCCCATGTAATAAGCCAACTCCGAGTGGCTGAGCTGTCTATCCATTCGTCTCTCTAGATACACTGAAAAAATATCTAACCCAGCAGTCAGCTCCTTTACTATTAAATCTGTAGGATGTAAAGCTACCCCGAAACAATTCAACATACTATAGAAATGGAGCATTTTTACGACATGCCCCCTTTGGAAATCCTGTTTTTCTACAAGTGTATCCTCTGCCGACAATCCCTATGTATCCAGTCCCGGCAAAACTTCCATTACTCAAACCGAAAGAGCGACGCAACATTTTCCTTTAATTTCCTTTTTAGTTTTTTTCGGCGCCAAACTTGCCATGCCATACCATGCCCTGCCACATCGAGCCCCTCGCTATCCGTCCGTCCGCAGAGCCGGAATATTGTCAGCTTAAAGTCGGGTATCCATGCATGTACATTCGGATCCCTCAACTTTAATTAATACCCTGCGGGCCAATGCAAAACCCAACAGTAACGGGCCATATAAAATGCATTTCGAGTAACAAACTTTAAACACTGCGAACGCGTTCAGTTGGGAATGGCATGGATGCTCCCCAATTGGGTTGGCTGGGCAGGAGGCTTGCAGGGGCTTGGGATTTCGTGGTTGAAGGTTGGAGGTTGTGACGGCGGCGGATGGATAGTTGAGGGCTGCCACCGAACAAGTTTACCCCATGGGTGTCGGCCAATTACGTCATGTACATTGTCCAAATGCTAGTTTGTACGAAACAAAGTCCCACAACCAGATGCTATTGCACATTTTTAAGCTTGGGTTTTTTCAAGAGTCTTGTCTTTGGCATGCACTAGTCCATATTTTAAAAGTTTTTCATTTTGAATTTCAAAATTCCGTTAACAGAAAACTCATAGAATGTTCCAATGTTAAAACTGGTAGTGTTGCGAAAAACACTTTTCTTTTTTCATACCACATGGGAAAAGCCACGGTAATTGGGAACAAGATTTGTTGCGAATGACTTTCAAACCCAAAAGTTCTTCGTTTAGCAAGTTGTATCAATGGCATAAGCTAAAGCGATATTTTTATTCAATTCATCGGCCGTTCAGAGTTAAAAAATATGATTTCAAATACAAATAGGAATGGATTATTATACCCGGTACTCGAAGAGTAAAAGGATATTGCTCATATATCATTTCTAGCTAATAATATATATAATATTATGTTCATATTTCTAACAATGATGCATTCTGCAAAGTTAAATAATGTCAGAGTGGTAAGAACTATTTACACATGTATTTATTTTCATTAGAGGGATTTTATCCAAACATTTACCAAACGTAGATTGGCTTAGGAGAAATTGAAGTAAAAATTATTTTGGTATATACAGATTCTATATACAGAAATACGCGTCGATTGATACCTCAACTATCCCGATCCGACATATCTCTCAAATGTTATTCAGGATTTTTAAAGAATTTTCCAAATGAAAAAGTTTTTCAAATTTTACTCCGAAAAAAGCCCCGTCCGAGTTTGCTTTATTTTGTCTATAAAAATTTTGAAAAAATTTTAGTATGTTAGTTACTATAATCTAAGCAACGTTTGCTCTACGATTTTTTGAAATACTTAAGGTTACCTTAAAAAATTAAAAAGACTCTTAAATGTAAGAAACGCGTAACTTTACAACCAATGCACCTAACTTCACATCCTATATTAAGTTAGAGAGGTTTTTTAAATATCTTTTTCTTTAATTTGTCAATTTTGGTTACGAATAAATGCAATACATGTAAAAAAAACTACTAAATGCACTAAAATTATTCTTATTCGGCACGTGGCACAATAACAATAAACAATATAAACAAGTGCCGGGTAAGAATATTTTTAAATGCATTATTTTTCATACATATGTATATTGCATTTATTCGTCAACAAAATTGATATCAGATATTTTAGGAGTGGCATGCGGGTTCGCCACCATTATTTTACCTCGTCAAGAGGTTTTTTTACATGATTATATTTAAAAAATATAACTTGTCCTGGCAGATATGGCAAATAAAAGAATTCCTAAAATTTCAATGGACCATTGTGAAGGTTCTAACCTTGAAAACCTACCTATGAAGCCATAAGCCAAATAGTATATTGCGGTTTCCTATATTAAAAGATCGTACATAAGGCCTTCATACATAAAATCACATAAGTGATTTGAAAATATACCAGTACCGATTTTCTCATTTATTTTTTTTATCAGAGACAAAAACTTATTTTTATCCTTTAATGTTTTCATTTTTAAAATTCCAAAAAACAAAAAAATTTCTAGTTTTCTGGGATGAGCCAACCATATAATGTAACCTCCGAGTTTGGCCAAACAAGTATGTCGTGATGTCAGCTGTGAACAGTCGGCTTCACGGCCCTGGGCCCTGAGCCGTGCAAATAGGAGCGGAATCACTACGGGAAAGAGGTAGACGTGGTGGCAAACGGGCGGCACATAGGCAACGTGGAAACTGGCTGTGGTTTGCCGTGCCACCGATACCTATGGAAACGACAGACGATGTAAAAGAGTTCATTAATATTGCAAGGTGGGCTGAAGACGGGGACGTGCCGGGGGTTACGGCAAGGCAAAGGAAAGAATGAAAGGCCAGCACCAGAAGCAGAAAAGCGTCAGCCAACGAGGACAACATTTTGACTGTGCGCACAATTATTTTGTAATTTGTCATATTTTGCGGACCTCGGTTCAAGCCAGAACGAGGCCGGACAAGTGGGTGGACGAAATAGGGGCGGAACATCGTAGTTTTCCAAAAATTCAAGAAGCAAACTCTCGGACTCGAGTGGCGTGAGGACCTGCCAAATGGGAAATGTGAAGCAAGAGAGTGCACTTTGCGAGAATAAACGATTTTTACATAAGTTTCGGTGTAAATTATTGAATAGCTTTAGCACTAAAGCGTGTAATTATCTCTGATACCGTAGGTGTAAGTGTGTCTGTGTCACAATTGTCCGATTTTTAAATTAAAAACACACATTGTTCTGAGTGTAAAGTCTACCAACTGCATAATTGTTTGTATTTTACGCTTTACATGAAAGCTAAGCAAATCTTTTGTTACCCTGTCTAACGGAGCAACAAGACTTATGAGCAGACCCTCTAGTTGCATCCACCCTTCCACCCATTCTGCTCGCTCTGTCTCTTTTCCCTTTTGTTAGTCTTACGCTTTGTGTGCCTATTCTAAACATGGCGGCGCCCGGTGGGGGCTACCTCAACCTACTTTCGGTTCCTCCGCTCGCTGCGTTGCCGTCGCTGAGACTTAAATAGTGCCTGTTCACCCGCAAACGCTAGCGGCTGCCCCGCTCGCCACCCCAGGCCACCCAGGCCACCCCCTTCTAGTCACACCCCCTTTTAGTTAGTCAACAGAGAGGAGTGCAGTCAGTCAGCCAGTTTGCTTGTTGTGCTCGGCATGTTTACCGAGCGAGCCCTAGTCCCCTCTTCTCATCATGTGCCGCCCTCCCCGCCCCCCATAATTATACCCTAGCCATGACCGGGACGTATAATTTTTTTTGTCAAAGAAAAGGAAACGCTACAAAAACATACCCGATTTTAGTGCGCCTGAGGATATGTTATGCTTTCGTTCAATGTTAATTATTGTAGGTGCGTATGTATGCAAAATGTGTGAATTAAATTAATAAAATCCCGCTCTTGCGCAAATATTATTGTTTTCCCTTTTAATATAATTGGTTTCCCAACAACTTTTTACATAATTCTCAAAAAGGCAAAGGCAAACTATTTATTAAATTAAATAAAAAGTAGGTTTATTATTTAAAGTGCTTAACGCTTAAAATATTTTGGAGCCTTCGTAATCCCTTATACACTTCCCTAAAGGCTACAAACTTTTACACTTTCACATTGATTTTTCCACTCGTCACTCTCATATAGCAGTTCTTCAGTTCACTTTTGGAGGCACCTCCTCCTCTTCCCACTGACTTGTCCATTTCCTTGGGCTTCCGTGCGCTTCGCCTATCATTTCGCACACATTTTTGTTTGTGCTTGCAGTTGTTTTTGTTGAATTACATGCGCACATACACAGGGACAAATATTTATTTAAAACTTATGCCCGAGGCCTTTCATTACTGTGCACGGTGGAAGATATATATTTCACTCTTCTGTTCTCGGACCGCCGCTGTGCTGCTCTGCTCTCCGCTTCGCCCATGGCTTTCTCGGCTCACCATTTTGTGTCGGTGCTTCATAGTTCTTGGTTTCATTATTTTTTTTTTTTTGCACCGTGCAAATGTGCGGAATGTTGCTTTGTGCTCATCATTCTCCTTCATCTCCCCACCCCCATTCTTTGAAGTCCTCTTTTACCACTTTCTGAATTTTTGGTCCATGGCTATTAAGCGGAAAGTCTCAATGCAGGGCGAATAATGGAGGTGGGAGGTGGGAGGTGGGCTCTCACAGTCTTCGCCTACTTAATGCACTTGTAACCGGCTCCTGTTGCGGATCCTGTTCGCCCCCGCCACACCTCCTAAATCGGGCCGCACAGCGGAGTTTTAATTAGTCGCCATTCCAGACTTACACTTAAGGCTACGCCTCCCCTTTGTATTGTTTGTGTCCTTGCGTCTGGACCATTGTCTTGGTTCGCTCCGCAACGAGCGAACTGCATTATTTTGTGCAGCAAAATAGCCAAAGTTGTTGGAAATTTTATGGGATTACTCGGTGAATTATTTTAAAGGAGAGTGCTTAAAAATTGCCCATCTCCCTTAAGCTATAAACGATAAAAGCTTCCAGGAGAGAAGCAGCAAGTGACAAGGACTAAAGTGAGTTCATGGCTAATGATGGAAGTTCATTAGGCAAAAATATGTACTGCAGTGATGCATTGATGGAAGCTCTCTCGATTGATTGTGGAGCATCATTCAATTAAATATTTAATAAACGTAAAAAGAAACTCAATTTCGTACTCATTATTTATTTATTAAGGAAAATAAAGGTTTACAAAGCTTATAGTACTTAAGATCTAAGAGCTGGATAAGATCTAAGAGCAATAGATGTTCAGATACGACAGAAAATATATACATAGATAGTCTGGATGGTAGAACTGCAAATGTGAAATGGAAATGCTTAGAAATTAGCTGCCATACAGGGCGTATGGATAATCTTAAATTAATCAACCGCCATTGTCCGCAATATATTTTAATTAAAATTGAATAAAAACTCACCCCATTCAGACACACATCTAACGTATGCCCATTATAAATAAATAATGTTTCGACCATTCATTCATAGCCAAACAGTCGTTATAAATAAATCATGTTTTAAATATTCATGTTTCAGTCGGAACTCACCTGCCAACTTTGATGGCTCAGAATTTACATTAAATTTCGGTCGCTTTGGTAAAATGTCGTTAATTAGTTTCAATGGTATTGCTGATTGTTTGTTTTGTGTTTGTTGTTGCGCGAGAATGTTTTTGGGCGCCAAAAGTACAGTCACCAACACAGAGGAAAAACACGCGGGCTGGCACACACACACTTGTACCACACACCCATACGGAGAAAATGGTATTAGCTGTCAAAACTATTTCCCCTCGTCTACTTGTCGCTTTCTCCTTCTGGCAGTATCTCTCCCTCTCTCCGACGCTTTCCTCTCTGTCTGGGATGTTGATTGCAGTTGGCGGTCTGGGATGTTTTGGATAACGGCTAACCACTTGATCCGCTGTTAGCTCCGCAAATCGCACTCAAAGCGAGCGTGGCAGCGACGGGAAAGGATTTTTAATATTTTTGGTAATGCGTGCTTAGCTTTTCTTTCGGGAAACCGCTGATGGATGCTCAAAGCGAATGCACTCTGCCCAAGAAACACACAACTTGACTGAGCGAAATTGCAGGAATAACTGAATTGATATATCCCCCCGCCAAACACACTCACACACACGCACTCCGGCCAAGGGATAGAGAGCTCCGAGAGAGAGGCGGAGCACCTGTAAGAAGGAGAGTGGGCGGCCAGCTTCGCTTAATTCGTTACCAAAAATTTGTTACAATTTTCCTAAAACCCAAAAAATTACTAGGGAAGCGGTACAAGTGGATGCTTGAGTGTGTTTTAATTGATTTTTTCTTTGCTTTTTGCGTCTGGGCTTTCACTCAGAATCGATGCTTTGCATCTCGCTCTGGCCCACGCGGCGTATGCGTAACATTTCAGTTGCATTCTGCAATCTCTTCTTCTCAGCTACCCCTTGCCCCTTTGAGTGACTTTTCCACTCACTCCTGAGTGAGCAAGTGAGTCAGTAAGCGAGTGAGTAGTGGGCGGGCGATCTCTTGTGGGTCACGGCATTAGTTGCTGTTCTTCATAATTTTAAGTTTTAATTAGCTTTTTGTTGCCGGTGTAATTTGACAGCAAACAAAAGTTGCTGCTGCATCAAATTTTTAATTAATTACATGTAAAAATGTTGAAAAATTGTTGGCCAAGAGGGGCGACTTTCTTTTTGGACAAACAATTAGCATTTCAGTGTCCCAAAATAATAAAAAGGAATGATGCCAAAAGAAAAGTTTTATGAAGTTCTGTGAGGGATAGCTTTCATTTTGCGTTCGTTGAGCTGCACGGGGTGGATACTTGGATAGGTGGTTTAAACAAACTTTTTAATATGAAAATTGCTCGTTTGGGGTCGAGAAAATTAAGTGGTTGGATTGGGGCCCGGGGAAATGCACCCTTTTCGATTGATTTAAGGCTAAAATTTAAGGTTTCTGTGTTTTGTATCCTTGCTATTTTATTTTTTTCGAAAAAAGTTTCCAAGTTTACTTAATGTCTATCTTAAATAAGATATTCAGATAAAAACTTCTATTTGTTTCTAAGGCTACAATCGGAATCATAAGGGACATAAGGGGAACAGTAAGGGGAGTGAAGCTCTATTGGGGTTTTGAAAATTTGAACTTCCCTACAATAACTAATGAATATATATTGCCATTAGCTCTTTTCTTCGCGCATCTTCCGCTGCATACGTACAAACCACCTCCCGCCCAAACCACCGAGGGGCGCTGCCGCATAACGTACGGCTCGAATTGCGGGAATAGATCAGAGATAGAGTAAGCGTAGAGTACGATAGAGTAAAGGTTTACAAGGAAGAGTGTTGCTCAGATAAAGCATTAAGAATAAAAGATCTAAGGTTGTACGTTACGTAGAGACCATTGCCTTTGTCGGGCATATGTGGAATTACATATTGGTTGGCTATTGGCTAAGGAGTAGATGACAAAGTTTGCAGTCCTTCTACTGGGAACGTTAAACTTTAAGCGAGTTAGTGGATGCTGGCAGACTACATGACCATTGATAAGATTATATAGAAACACGAGTTTCTATGTTAGTGATTCATATTCAAAAGATTATTAAAAGCCTTAAGTGCAAAGCGAGTTAAGTGTATTTAGATGCAATACTTCCAATAGAAGTGTGATTCAAACCATACCTATCGTTCAATTCTTGGTCTTATCTTATTTCAACTAATTTCTTAAAATAAAATGATATTAATTTTAAGGAATTATATTTATAGATTAGCGAAGAAAGCTCTGGAAACTGAAATTTGGCTGCAAAGCAATGCATTCCAATAATTGCAAAATATGTATGTAGATATGTACATACATTGATACGCAATAATTTTGCTTAAGGTATAAATAGCTGTATAAAATAAGAACCTATACTTTTTCAAAAATATTTCTATTGTAATATTTTCATTTGAATAATATAGCATTTATATGAATAAACATCATTGTGTGTTCATTGCGAAATTAAATCATACCAGAAATTTTGTATTTATGGAAAAATTAAGGCGAATTTCACATTTTGTAAATTTATGAAACTAACTTTTAACCTAAGCTAATGGTAACCAATTTGTAAGTCGCTTCCTCATACATTTTTTAATGGATCTAAAGGGCTTATTTGCTTTTAATAAAATTAGTTTTGGTTAGTTATGGTATGTAAGCTAATGGCTAGTATAAAATAAATAATTTGATGCATTGTAAATAATAGAAAAAATTATTACACAAAGTTTTATGTATATGTTTATATATAAACAAATGTTTGAAGCACTCCGTAGCTTTTTACAAACATTGTGGTTTGTTTTTAATGAGAATCTGCAAATAATTCAATTTGATAGCAATTCGTTGAAGCAACTATTTTTTGGCCTTTAAATGAAAAAAACGAAAGTAAATATTTAAAGCGAAATGAGTAAAAAAAAGCCAAAATTCTGACCCCTGACTCTCACCCGCCAGACTCAATCAACCCAAGCTTACAGCATACAGGGTGCCTGGAAATCGCTGCACCTCCGGACTTGAGCATGCGCAAACCGCACTCACTGCGGAAGAACTCACTCAATCGGAGTGCAATGCAATAATGCAACACCTACGCGGCACAGAAACACACCTGATGTAACACGGCAGGCACCGGAGAGAACGGGGCAGAAAGCGGAAAGGGTAAGGGGACATAGAGAAAGCAGGAACAGCTGCATGGAGACCTAAAATCAGGAAAGGGCTATTGTGTGGAGTCCGCCATTGTTGGCCAGTGTAATGACACACACCTGCACAAATGAGTGCAATACGAGGAAACTGTCTCAAATATTTATGAATGAATTTTTTTATAGCAGCGCTCTGAAGAAAAATTTCTTTTGAATGCAATATGTACCAATAAGCCAATAATACTTTTTTGTCATGATCTAATAGTAAAAAAATAAAAATAATGGCAAGAATCGCTAAATAGCTATGGAATTGGCCACCGAAGCATAGCCAAGGGTAGAGATCTGGTCTGAAAGTCCTTCACAATGAACTCCCAGCCAAGGGGCTAACTAATCGCAGTGGAAAACCCGGCCAATATAATGGCCGAAAATATTACGGTTGACCTCATCCGAAGGGCGTTGATGAGCATTGACCACTGGGGCTGGAGCAGGCAATGAACCTTAAAGAGTGGAAACCACCATCGAAGTCCGCACATGACTGGGCCGCTTAGTCAACATGTTTTCAGGTTAATGACTGTGTTTACACAAAACAATTGGGAACCCCTGGCCCAAAGAGTCAGCTAACTAATTTAAATTGAAAGCAAAACGGTTATGGGAATATGTGGGTGAGTAACACCATCGGACACTGGAAAAAAACTGTTTCAGTCATTCTGTTTCATTCTGCCAAATGGGTTCGATCTGCGATTATTTGGGATTTCGAAAAATTGCGTATACGCCGCTTGGGTCACGCACGAACGAGCAAACCGAGCGGTGGCTGATGGGCCACCGATTAAGCTCCATTAAAAAAACGTTTTATGCTTTATTAATGACCAACACTGGGGGGCTAACTCTATAAAAACAGTTAGCAGCGAGATTTCGGCATTCAGTCCACATTCGAGGATTATCCACGACTAACAGGCCGCACAACCATGTCAACGAAACAGACAAGTAGCTACCTCCGGTTGGCTTTGATTCTGGCCGTAACGGTTCTGAGGTGCGCCGAGTGCCAGTACTTCGGATACCCATACTACGGCGGGGGAACGGGAGCGGGGGCGGGAGCAGGAGCCGGCTCTGCGTACGGCAATGTGTACGGCAACGGCATCTACGGCTATCCCAGCTACGGAGGCTATCCATACTACCAGTACCCCAGCTATAACCCCTACTCGATGTACGGCGGATACGGACAGTACGGGTCCTACCCCTTCAGCGGATACCCCTACGGAGGCAGCGGCATCAGTAAGTACCGACACTCATAGTTTCCACCAAGGAGCTGCTTAGCACCTGTCATCTAAAAGTGTTCTGGACATGTTTCCTTCTTTAGACACGGCCTACGCCAGCAGCAGTGGAGGCTTCGCCACGGCCAGTGCGGGCGGAAGTGGATACTACGGCTAACCCCCACCAGCAGTGATATTCCAAACCTAAGCTAGTTGAACTAGACCTAAGAATTAGTTAAGTACTTCTCCTAAATTAGTGTGCCAGCACAAATAAAAAAAAACATTGTATATACTGCACGTACACTTTTTTAATTTTGACGGCAAGTCACTTTCCAGTTTGAAAACTTGTGGTTGTGGGTCGAAACTGGTTAAAATAATTGTATTAATCACAACTAACTTTGCGATTTATTACAAATGAATGGCATAAAATATTCATTATAAGAAAAGGGAATATGTATCTTACGGATGCAGTTTGACGCCAACAACTCCAACCGCCAACAACTTATTAATCGGGTAGTGTCTAGACTCTAGAGTAAGAGTAGTAGAGTAGTGGACAAAAATATATAAGTGGAGCTCCTCCAAATCTAATGGCTAGATCTAATGGCCCCATAAGCCTAGAGATTCCCATAACAGCATCCAATATGGTCCATGGAATTCAACCTCTGCAAACGGACTGGAACAAAACCTATTCAATTATAAAAAATCATCCCGCAGAAAAGAGGAGCAAGCAACACCCAAGTAGACAAGTGAAGACTGTTGATCTTAACCTGGAAGTCACTCTCCAGGTGAGAAAAAATCCATACCTAACAGACCTAGCAGATATTACTGCAGAGAGATAGAAGTTGAGGAAGATGATCAGCGCCATGCCGCAGCCATAAAAATGCATATTTATTTTGGTCAGCACTAAAAGTAGAGGTGCAGGGTTGCGATATGAGTTGAATACGATCCAGTTGGGGCCATGATCCAACTCTCCGGAGTATATATATTATTTTTCAAGATCCTCTATTGAGATTTCATATATAAGGAAATAAATATATTAAATTTTGTAGGAATTATGATCTTTTTAGACACTAGGACCTCATATTCGCTGAGTCTGACTATCGGCAGAGGTTCCGGCCAAATGAAGCACAATCCTTTACTGAAACACAGGGAACCCATGATCACTCCCGATGGGCCTGACAGCCTGACAGATGGGCAGCCACTGCTCCTGGTTCGAGGAGTCCGTTTTTACTTTCGACCCACACAAAAGTTACCCCCTCGAGGGCCTCCAAAAAATCGTAACCATCGCATATGGTTCCGGAATGGTTTTTTCCATTGTGTCTGACCACGTATGTAGTGGTTCGGATAGAAGCTGGCACAATCTCAGCATTTACCTTCCTCCGATCCGCCACCAATTCAGAAGCAAGGGCCTTTCCAACAAGGACTGTATGATTCGAAGAAGGTTTCCCCCCTAAAATATTCCTTGTGCGGTTGATCTGTGTGTGTAGAGAAATATTAGGTAATCTCAGGTATTAGATACCCACAGGATCATTTGATTAATCTAACTGGTTCAGAAGGACCCACTAGGATAACATAAAAAAGTGCGCCTATCAGTATATAGCTTATCAGCTTATCATTTCCTAAATTAAAAATTTGTCTAGTTTGTCATTCTGGTCGCTTGTTTGTCTGATACTGAACTACAATTTTGGGATGTTTGTTCTTGAAATGTGAGAAACTCTTGTTCTACAATTTTGTAAAATTTCCTTAAGCTTAAGTTTAAAAACAAAAAAAAACATCTATATTGAAAAACTCATAACTTTAGAACCAATGAAGCTATCTAAACATGCAATACTTTGTTGAAACGGATTTAAATTTCTATTCCACTTTCCTTAAGACCAGTAATTCCTGACCCAAAGTTTTTTAGGTTTTAGTAGTAGGAGGTGACTATCTGGGGATATGCGTGTTCCAAACTTTAAAACTTTTACAAAATGAAAGTACACATAATCAATGACTTTAACTGTAATAGCTAATATACCAAACAAGAAAGGAAAGCTAACGAAGTTGACATACCCTTGCACTTATGTGGCAGCTTATATTTTAAGATATATATCGGAAGGTATCCGATCGGATCGTTGGCCGATCCTTATAAGAATTCCGCTATCAAATCAAGTTTCTAATAAATATGTTGAAATCAGGCCTAAGAATCTTTAAAAATAGCAAGGTTATCTCATTTCCGATCGTTCAGTTATATGGAAGATATAGGATATAGTCGGCCAATCCCGGCCGTTCAAACTTATATACTGCAAAAAAAAGAAGGATGTGTGTTAAGTTTCAAGTCGCTTTAAAACTGAGAGACTAGTTTGCGTAGAAACAGACAGACAGACGGACATGCTTACATCGACTCAGGAGCTGATACTGATCAAGAATATATATACTTTATAGGGTCGGAGAACTCTCCCTCACTGCGTTGCACACTTGTGAATAAAAATATAATAACCTCTGCAAGGGTATAAATATTTGGTTAGTGGGTACTGATTTTTTAAATTTCCCGCCTTATTGGCAGCATTGTCTGAATTGCGTTTGCCAGCACTGAATGCTGAGCTGCCACACTAATTATGTGATAAACAGCTGATAGTGCCTTCGCCGGTAAAAAGCATTGGAATAAAACTATTACCTAAATATAAGCCATGATAAAGTTGTCCGTAGTGTGCCGAGTTAGCGGCGCCAGTCGAACTGCAACCTTTGCCACAAAAGCTGCAGCCAAACTAGCATCTAAAAAAGCAGAAACACTCCCCAAAAAGCCTCGTAAATCCCTGATATCCTGTAAGAGAAACCAATTTAATTTATTTCAACACGAGAATTCAGACGCGAAATTTGGAACTCTTCCGTTGGCTTCCAAGGGTTGGTTGCATCAAAAATCCAAGGGAGACTATTTCGTCCTTAATGCGAGCGTCAGTGGCGATGAACTTCAGCAGAACCTGCACAGAGATGGACTGCTGGAATGTGGAAACATGGAACTGCACCCACAACTCCTGGAGAACCTGCGAGCTGAGTTGGGCATTAAACAGCTAACCCCGATCCAAGCAAGGGCCATGCCCATAGTCCACGACAATTGTCACACGCTTATTGCAGCGGAAACGGGATGTGGGAAGACCATTGCATACCTCCTTCCGATCCTGAATAGGTTGCTCGAAAGACAGCCTCCGGAAAGGAAGTTGAACAGCCCCAGGACTCTAATCCTGACTCCTGGCCGGGAATTGGCCATGCAAATCGCGAATGTCGCCGAGCGGCTAGTCCAAGGAACGGATCTAAAGGTGAAATACCTGTTGGGAGGAAACACAAAACAGATAATGATGAGCCCGCAGTTTGAAGAAGTAGATGTCCTGGTGGCCACTCTGGGGGCCCTGAGTAAGTTAGTCACCACCGGTATCTACCGGATGGAGCACGTGCGTCACCTGGTCCTGGATGAAGCAGACACTCTTTTAGACGACACCTTTACGGACAAGCTCACCTATTTTCTGAGACGTTTTCCCGTAAGTCTTAGCCAACGTTAAGGCTTATATATTAATCATTTATTCCCACAGTTTCATCTTGACCAACAATCCAACGCTCGTACTCAGCTCATTCTGGCCTCCGCCACAATGCCGTGCAACACCAAGGAAGTTCTGCAGAACATCGTCGACGTGGACACTATTCAAGAGGTAGTGAGCCCTCTTCTGCACCGTTTATTGCCACACGTGACGCAGAAGTTCTTGCGATTGACCAAGGCGGATCGCCCGGCCACACTCCTGTCACTCGTGAAACAGGATTTGGCGAAGCGGCGACCTCTTATAGTTTTTAGCAACAAATCCGCCACCAGCGACTATGTGTCCATTTTCCTGAACAACAGCGGAGTCAACTGTCTAAACCTGAATGGCGACATGCTGATGAAGATCCGCCTCGGTCGATTCGAACAGTTCCAAAACGGTCACTGCGACGTACTATCCACCACCGATGTGGGCAGTCGTGGTCTGGACACTACGAGGGCAAGGCATGTTATCAATTTTGACTTTCCCCTCCATGTCTCTGACTATATACACCGCTGTGGACGGATTGGAAGAGTGGGAACACCCGACAATGCTCTGGTGACAAACTTGATTTCCTCCCGCCGCGAAATCGACGTAGTGCAGCGAATAGAGCACGCGGCTCGCACGGGAGGGTTACTTCCGAATGTCAACGCCAATATCAGGAACATCATTAACAAGCAGATTATTGCTGCCATGACGGCAGCAGGAGTGCCTCCTCCAGTTATGGGAACAACGAACGGAAACCAATCCCAAGAGGAAGCTTTTTAGATGACAATTAGAGCTAACTCTGCTTTCAACGTCCAAAAACTCAAAAAGTTCCTCAGAATATGCATATAGCCAGGATCTTCGCCAGCAGCTGCTGAGGGATGGCCACGACCTGCAATCGACGGTGGAAGCGATTTAGACTAGATTAGTCTTTAAACACAAATGATCGAACTTTGTAAATACATTTTCAATATACTTTGTTGATTTCTAACGTTTTTACTTTTTATATAACTTTAGAATTTTATGTTTTTATAAAAAAAAACATGTTCAAATCATTGAGAAATAAAAAAAAAATATCAAAATGAGACTTAGCTTTTGTGAATAATTCACAATAACTTTATGTGAATTATAACTTACCCATTGCAAATGGTCCGAAAGATCTCCAATTTCGGACTCAGTAATTATGTTAAAAGTAATTTTAGGCACATTTTTTTTCTAAAATCTTGCTTCTACCTATTTATCGTCATTGGTCGGACATTTTATTATGTAATGGGGATTGAGGCCCACGTTTTGGTTGTATCGAAAATACGCTATAATATTAACTAAAAACAAATTGCCATACTTTTAACAATTGTACCGAGTCATGATAAGGAAATGATAGTGGATTCCTGTGGCACCCGAATGAAGTAGAAATGTAGAAACATTTACAAGCCAACATCGATGTTTTTAATTTCTGACTGCGAATCAAACAAGGAAGTTGTGTAAATTGTAAGTAAATTTTTATGAAATTATTTGTTATAAATTACTTATATTATGTTACAAATTAGTGTTTTGTTGGTGGTGTTGGCTGAGGTAGTGGAAGGAAGGCATGGACAGATATCTGAAACGCAAGTAATATTTGAATAAAAGCTGGCCAAATTTTGCATTTTTATGTGATTGCATGTAAGCGCATGGCATGTAATGTGTTAAACATTTTTTTAATTTTTAGAAACATCAAATTCAGATGAGAATGTGGAGGATCCTGCTCCAAAAAACAAGAGAGGCGCTTCCATTGAGTGGGAGCATTTAAAAAAAGGTGTCCTCAAAGGACACACGGAGTGTGTAACTACTGTGGCAAATAAATTAAAGCGAATGGGAACTCAACGAACCTTCTTGACCATCTAAGCACGTGCACCCAGAACGCCTTATAGATGGAAAAGGCAAAAATAATATTTCAACTGCCACAGATTTGTTCGTGGGAAGGTAAACATCGTTTTATTGTATAGACTCTGCTAGGAAACGCAAAATTGACGAAATGGTCATGATTTTTGTAGACGTTCAACCATTCAGCTGTGTTGAGGATGAAGGGTTTGTAAATTTGATGAAAGAAATGGACCCGCTCTAAAAATTGCCAAGCACGTCAATATGAAAGCTTAAGGAGCAAGCTGACTAGCGTACTAGACAAGATCGACTTCCTGGCTCTTACAACTGGTGAAAAGTTTAAAGAAGCGCAGGGTGTCGACAAACCGTGTGGACTACTACAGGAGATGCCAACGCGATGGAACAGTGCATACGAAATGGTAAAGCGCACTCTAAAAACAAACGACCACATTACAGTCGTGTTGGTAACTTCTCGCAACGCCCCTTCACCGCTTTCTCCAGAAGAAGTTGATATATTGAAGGAACTTTGTGAACTTCTGTCACCCTTTGAAGATGCTACATTATCAGTTTCAACGAATACAAACGTCTCAGCATCCATCATAATACCGGCAATATGGGAGCTTTACCATAAAATTAATGGTTTGGACTTAAAACCATGGAAGGAATTACTGGACTTTATTTAAACACGTTTACGTGACAGATTATTTCCATATGAGTCTCGAACAATTCCTCGTATAGCTACCCTTCTCGATCCTCGCTTTAAAAAGCAGGAGTTTCTCAGCCCATCGAACTCCGAAGAATCGGCTAAAGCTCTACAGGAAGAGCTTAACTGCACCCTTGCAACCATTCCACGGCAGCAACCATCACCAGAAACAGAGGAACCTACTCGGTTTTCATTTATGAAATCCAAACTTGGAACGAAAATACAGTCTTCGCGGCAGATTCAATTATTCTATTAAGGCAACATTCGAAAAGAGTATAATCTAAGACATTTATCCTACATTTATGTAACAGTAAATTATCTTATTTCATATATCCACAGAAGAATCCTTCAAAAAGTTATCAAAGAAGTATTTTTGCATTCCCGCTTCATCCTGTGAGTCAGAACGTCTATTCAGCAAAGCTGGTAAAATCATTTCCGACCCTCGCACTAGACTGGCCTCTTCTGTCGTCGACAAGCTCTTGTTTTTGAACAAAAACATAAATCTAAATAGAACTGTGATTAAAAAAATTTGTTTCTAATAATCGACAAATCATCGATGTTTTCACTAGAAACATCGAAAACATCGATGCTCGCAAACATCGATGTTTCTCCACCTCTAGAATGAAGTTGAATCCATCAATATTTAAATCCTATCGAAGAAGGCTATTTTCCGAATGTCATAAATGTTTGGTCAATTTTGATAACCTCTGAGAAAAATTTAAAAAAGAAAAAAAAAAAAGATATATATACATTTTTAATTTTTTCTCCATTTGATAATTTCGCACTCTTATATGCAAATTGTAAGTTTGTTGGGAAGGATTCCCCGGAAAACATATATCGTGCAGTGTGCCCATGTGGTACGGATATGCGGATAAGTACAGAGCTTTAGGGAGCTTTTATCGGCATCACCTGGTTACGCGGAGCCACCATTCGTACTCTGGCAACTCTGGGCCAACAGAAATATTTTGAAAAGGCCAAACAAAAGCGCTGTCGTCGGGCTCTCGCCAGATCCGCCGTCGCCTCAAACAATTACAAAGTAAGCGCAAAATCGATGAAACTTTTCTGGTAGAACCGAACTAAAGGTAGATAAATACTGACAAGACAGTGCTGCCAAGAATGATGAAAGGTCAATGAATGGCCTCAAAACAACACATTGCGTAATGGGGACAACCGCAGCAACAACAATGAGAGCCAAACAAGCAAAAATCCAAGTGAACGGGCTGCAATAAATGCGGCCGTGTGAGTGTTTAAATATCTGCGAGTGTTCGTGCCTATTTGCAACTGACTAACAATTTTTCGGCCGAGTTACTTGGCCTCGAAACAACTTTTAACGTGTTCAGATGTAGTGATTTGCTGGTAAAAATCGATCAGCGCCAGCTGCCAACTGGGCCTCTGAAGCCCATTGTCTGTCTTTCCGAAAACAGACTATATTGGGCACTTGGCGAACAATGCATAGAAGAAGTATGCTTACGTTAAATAGTGCTTGCTCCACATTTTTGCATCCCCTCTCGCGCTCTCGCTCTCGCTCGCTCGCTCTTCTTCGCTCACGCGCACCGCCGGAACAACAACAGTGGGGTGTTTCGCCGCTCTGGCCCGCTGCCCCCCTGCTCCAGGC
Organism: Drosophila monieri; assembly: GCA_035047585.1. Taxonomy (NCBI): domain Eukaryota; kingdom Metazoa; phylum Arthropoda; class Insecta; order Diptera; family Drosophilidae; genus Drosophila; species Drosophila monieri. The sequence goes on from JAWNPJ010000027.1 coordinate 12,599,663, forward strand.
CGCTTAAATTCATAAATCAAGGCAGTCAGTTGAAAAACAACAAGAACTACCTTTGCCCATCCCCTGCGACGCTTCCCGATGCCTCTCGGTTCGGCAATAGGAAATTTCCGTAGCTACTGCACAGTGGGCACTGCAAGAACCATGAGGATAAAAAGCAATTGCGAAAAAATCGCAAAACAAAAGCATCTAAACAATTAGATATCTTAGATTTAAATTTAAATATTTTCCCCACAAAAAATCTCACAATTGTGTAAATATTTGTTTTATTATGTATTAATTTTATTATATAAAATTGATAAAAATTGTGGCGCAGCCCAGGTGAAAATCTTTTGCCTACGTAAGCTTCACTTTTCTACCACAGTGCGCTTCGCAGACAGAACAGCTGATGCTTGTCAAATTTCGCTGCTGCTCGTGTGTACATACAGACCAAGTTGTGTGCGTTTGGAGCTTTAATATCGATAAGTTAAATAAACTAGAAACTATATTCATTACTCGTTGACAATCCACATAGGTGGGAGCGCAGGTGCTTACCGATCTGAAAGGCCAGTAGGTGAAATGACGCGACTCAGTGTTTCCTTATCTGGGGGGTGTGTCGGGCGCTACACGTTCCGCCGCTTATCAAAATCACGCGACTCTCCGCGGACCCCCAATGAAGTCTCAAGGTTGCCTATAAATACAATCTAATCAAATGCTTGTTTCGGTCTCCTCTCTCTCTCTCGGTTCTGCTGGCTTATCACTCTCAGATAGCAGCATTCTAGGTGGTACGAGCCGACGCCTTATATAATCAAGCACCACAGGAAACCGGCCCCCAAATCCCGTCGAGATGTTGCGAATGTTGTGCAATTCCTCCGCCAGCATGCAGCTGAGTGTGCTGAAAAAGTAAGTTATTCTAATTTGAATTCCGACCAAACCCAACCTTATGCACAATTCCAAACATTTCCAGTTGCACTCGGAGTCTGGGCTCTGTTCTACCCCAACTGAAGCTACACGACTTTCAGGTCGTCAACGAGCCGATCCTGACTTACCGTAAGAATTCAGCGGAGCGCAAGGACCTGCAGCGGGCCCTGAAGGCCGCCGCCTCGAACTGTGAGGAAATTCCAATCGTCATCGGCGGCAAGGAGTTCAAAACGTCGGAGGTTCGGCAGCAGGTGATGCCCCACGACCACCAGCACAGCATAGCTCGCTTCTACTACGCCGACAAAAAGCTCGTCGAGAAGGCCATTAAAACGGCGGTGGAAACGCAGCCCAAGTGGGACCGCGTCCCAATCGAGGAGCGCTTGAAAATCTGGGAGAAGGCGGCAGATCTGATGGCGACAACCTATCGCCAGGACCTGAATGCCGCCACCATGTTGGGGCAGTCCAAGACAGCTATCCAAGCGGAAATTGATGCGGCAGCAGAACTGATCGACTTTATTCGGTGAGTGAGTTCAAAGGACTATCTTTAAATATTTTTATGATTAATGCCGATATTTGGGGAGTATTAGTCTTTTTTTTTAAATAAAAAATGTAAGATAAGAAAGATATAAAAATTAAATATTTTATATAATTTGGTATAAAAAAAAGATAAAAAATAAATGCTAACTTTGGGTAGAGCTATCTATCCTTAAAGGTATCCTTAAGGGTATAGTTATCTATCCTTAAAGGTATCCTTAAGGGTATAGTTATCTATCCTTAAAGGTATCCTTAAGGGTATTGTTATCTATCCTTATCTGTCCCTTATTAAGGATAAATAATATAAAACAAACTAGATGAAAAAAATAAAAACTAACAGATTTTTAAAAGAAAAGCCGAAAAACGACGATGAGTCCCTCAATGCTTTAAGCCATTGGACAAAATTGGCCAATGGACGTTGTTCTATAGGTTTTGAATATAAAGATTATAATATTTTGCTAAAATATCTATATAATTTTATAATAAATTAAATAAAATTGTATAATCTATAATAACTTTACAGTATGAACGCGTACTTTCTGAAGGAGGCAACCAAGTACCAACCCATTAGCGAAGACGTTAAGATTACAAAGAACTCGTTGCGCTACCGCGGTATTGACGGCTTTATAGCGGCCGTGAGCCCATTCAACTTCACAGCCATTGGCGGCAACCTGTCCTACACACCAGCTCTAATGGTAAGCTAGCCTTAAGTCAGCCCGGAAATTGCCAATCAATTACCAAACAACTCCCGCAGGGTAACGGTGTGGTGTGGAAACCCTCGGACACGGCCATGTTGTCCAACTGGCGCATTTTCAACATCATGCGAGAGGCGGGAGTGCCCGACGGTGTCGTTAACTTTGTTCCCGCCGATGGACCTGTATTTGGTGACACGATAACCGCCAGCCCCCATCTGGCCGGAATCAACTTCACCGGCTCGGTGCCGTAAGTATTGGACAGAGTATTGATTTTCTACGTCGCTCTTACGCTCCTTCTCCTTCTCCTTCTGCTCCTTCCGGCAGAACCTTCAACCGCCTGTGGAAGCAGGTGGGAAACAACATTGACAAGTACGTTAACTTTCCACGATTGACGGGCGAGTGCGGAGGCAAGAACTTCCACTTCGTGCACAAGTCCGCCGACGTTGAGTCGGTGGTCACGTCCACAATCCGCTCGGCATTCGAGTACTGCGGACAGAAGTGTTCTGCCTGCTCCCGAATGTATGTGCCCGAATCGCTGTGGCCAAAGGTTAGTATCTGCTGAAGATTAAAAACTACAAACTATTAATCTGATGACCCTGACTCGCGCAGATCAAGGACGGCCTACAGAGCGAGGCCGAGAAGCTGAAAATCGGCGACGTCCAAGACTTCAGCAGCTTCACATCTGCTGTGATTGACGATAAAGCATTTAAACGCATTACTAGCTACATTGAACACGCCAAGAACTCTCCGAACCTGGAGATCCTCGCCGGCGGCACTTACTCGGACAGCAAGGGCTACTTTGTCAATCCGACCATTGTGCTCAGCAAGGATCCCAAGGACCGCATCATGACCGAAGAGATCTTTGGCCCCGTGCTGACGATCTACGTCTACAAGGAGTCCGATCTGATGGAAACAATGAAGCTGGTTCACACATCAACCAAATTCGCTTTAACCGGCGCAGTATTCGGCCAGGACGAGTATGTAGAGCACGAGGGTTTATTACTGAGGATGTCTAATTTAGAAGTTAATTTTCAGGGAGTTTGTCAAATGCGCTCTGCAGGAGTTTAAAATGGCAGCTGGAAACTTTTACATTAACGACAAGTCGACTGGCTCGGTGGTGGGCCAGCAACCGTTCGGAGGTGGCCGCATGTCCGGCACCAACGACAAGGCGGGCGGCCCGCACTACATCCTGCGCTGGACTTCGCCGCAGTCGATCAAAGAAACGTTTGTGCCGCTGCGGGACGTCAACTATCCGTACATGTGCGAATAAGCTGGTCCGACGCACGAACCAATAGGAAAGACGATAAGGATGTGGGGGAGAAGCGAAAACCGACAGGAATCTCATATAACTACTAACTAAATAAATACCTATATATGTATTTTGTTGAACTAATTTTAAATAGCATCCGAAACCCTCACCTTCCCCGTTCTGTAAAATTGCCAGTTCCACACCTACAACCTATGAATCTCAAGCAAGCCCTCGATGAGAACGCCTCGAAATTGTTGTAAATTGATATGCTGAAGTCCTCGATACCGGAAACTCACCACACATGGAATACATAAATCGAATAATACTTTATAATACTACCAATTTTAAACGCATTGTGATTATTTAATTATATGATTTTAAGACGATTTGCCAATTTACGAAGCCATTGGTATTATATCCCCTATTTTCAGTTGTAAAGCGCGTCTATATACACACCTATATATATATATGTATGTGAAAGCAAACACTTGACAATACATTTCGATTACTAAATGTGAAAAGCATAAATAGTTAATGGAACCTAGTTACATACAACGTAAGCATCAAATTCGGAATAATAATAAATCTTTAAATTGAAAAAGTAGACCTTGTTACAGATCCTGGAAACATTACATATCTAAGCACCATTGCTAGTAAGCTGGTGCTTTTAAATCTTCAGAAGTATTATTATTTTGCGTAAAGTACCTTGACTTGAGGTGGGGAGATAAAAGAGATATTGTTGCAAATATATTATAGCTTGGAAGCACATCTGTCAAACCAATTATCTCCCTTTTTTTGGAACAAGTTCTGGGGAATATTTCGTAGAAATCATCCCAAAACGCTGTAGTACCAGGCATTAATATTAAAGGCCCTTAGTTTCTAAAGTAAAGTTAGACAAGTCAGTTACGAAAATACATATATTTTTTTCCATTTCGCTTAAGTAGTACTAGCTTTTACATATTGAAGTTCGTACGTGATTGGTGAAAAGTGAACTTATTCGAAAAGTAGGAAAAACATTAAATTGATAAAAACCTGATGTGCCACAATCTGACCCTTCGTTTGCCTGATGACGGACTCTGTGCAAAACGTTGCTACTTTTTGAGGGCAAAGCTCACAAGGCCTTGTGGAAAGGAAGCAATATTTTCGGGTCAACAAACAAGCAAAGGGTCAAGCAGCCATTTCCACTTCTTGGCATAACTGAAAATGATTGGTACTAGAAAAACAGGTGAAATAAAATTAAGCTTAGTCGCGGCTTCATCAACCGCCAGTTCGCACTGATCCAATTCATATTGAAACTTAGAATCTAGAAGTGTAGACCATCGTTAAGTCAATCAAAAGGTGGAAAGATATTACAAGGTGGCGAAATTATTGCAATTTCCAATCGGCGTTGGCATACATGTATGGAAACTATTCTACATAGTTACTTTTGTACTTAAAAAACTACGGTTGCTGTTAGAATATTGATTAGTTCTTAGTTCTGATTAGTGTTTGTATAAATCTAGTCAAACTTTATAGAATTGACGCCCGTGTCAATTTGGCCGCCCCGATAGCTGCCGCGCTTCTTCTTGGTCTTCTCGTGCTTGAAGGACTTGCCACGCGTGTGCTTCAAATCTTTATTAGCCCGTTCGCCCCAGGAGCCGGCAGCGTTTTTCTGTCATAGTTTACAAAATAATATAAACAGGTTAATTCCGGCAAAGGACTCAATCTAGGGTGTGTGTGTGTTTGCAGGTGGGTGCGGTAACTAACTCTAAGCTCTAATTGTCAAAGGTGATCTTTTTGTTTTGCTTCGGCGCTGATGAGTCGAAGGATTTGTTGCCAAAGCCACCACCTCGTCCGCCACCGCGGCCACCTCCTCCCCGGCCGCCACCACCGCGTCCTCCAAAACCTCCGCCGCCGCCGCCACCGCCGCCGCGACCCCCACCACCTCGGCCTCCGAATCCACCGCCGCCTCCACGTCCTCCGAATCCACCTCCGCCGCCGCCGCCGCCTCCACGGCCACCAAAGCCGCCACCGCGTCCTCTCTGGTTGTTGTCGAAGCCGCCGAAGCTCTTGCGATCTCCGATCTTCTTGAAGCCGCCCCCTTCACCGCCGCCCTCGCCTTTAAACTTGTTGCTTTCCCAGTTGCTGCGATCCGGGCGTCCGGAGAATCCGGAACCGCCCCGTCCTCCGCGTCCATTGTTGTGCTTCTTGAAGCCGCCGTCCTGAAAGGGAAGACGCCAAAGAGGGCAAACCACAAATTAGCAACGAGTGAATGTAAATTTTTGTAATAAAGATGAGGAAAGTGCCACAAATGATTTGAGTTCCTTGCTAATTCGTGTGTCAGGCCCCCTCTCAGCGAAATATCCCTCCCACCGTCATCCTCCACAAACACACACATTCCCGCACGACTCAAATGCATAAGCGGCACTCACCTTGGCCTCGAACGACATGTCCTGCACCCGGACATCCACTATCACGTCTTCGGTACGAACCCGTCGGAAAGGGGCGCGCCTTCCAGCACTTCCCCCTCCGCTGTTGTTCTGTTGTCCGTTGTTCCTAAAGTTGTTCTTGGGAGTCGAGTTAAAACCATTTTTCTGCAAATTTCAAAATTGGAATCACAGATGGGGAATCGGAAGTTACAACACAGACATTGACACATCAGATCGTTACATCTGACTTAGGGAAGATCCCTAAAGGATCTGGAAACTTGGTTGGAATGTAAAGCTTGGAAAAATAATAGTTCCTTGTCACCCCAATGACTTGTTTTTTTTGTTCAATTACCTGTTGCTCGCCCGACTTGACAAAGTTGTTGTACTTCTTGTTGGGCGTTGCTTCCTCCGCATCGCCGCCACTCAGCTTGCGCTTCTGGCCAGGCTTCGCACCTCCATTACCCACCGCCTTGGACTGCACTTCTCCCGACTCTTCACTCGAGTCGCTGTCATCACTGCTGCTGTCCTTTTTGGGCGCAGGAGCAGGCTTCTTTGCTGGCGGAGCCTCATCCTCGGAGGAGTCGTCCTCTGACGAAGACTCTTCCTTCTTGGCGGGAGCAGCGGTCTTTTTAACCGCTGGCTTAACGGCAGCTGGAGCCTCATCTTCGCTGGAGTCCTCACTGCTCGAGGACTTGGCCGCCTTAGCCGGAGCCTTGGGCGCAGCAGCCTTAGCCTTGGGTTTTGCATCTTCAGAGCTGTCGCTGTCCTCCGAAGAGTCCTCCGATTCTGCTTTCTTGGCGGGAGCAGCCTTAACAGCAGGCTTAGCAGCTGGTTTTTTGGCATCCTTTTCATCCGAGTCACTGTCTTCGCTGGAGGTGTCGGCCTTCTTTGCTGCCGCCTTTGCTGGAGTTGCAGCCTTTTTCGGTGCCTCGTCTTCGGATGAACTGTCTTCACTGGAAGATTCAGCCTTCTTGCCGGCTGCAGGCTTGGCTGGTGCAGCCTTGGCGGGAGCTGCTGTCTTCTTAGGGGCTTCGTCCTCTGAGGAGCTGTCCTCACTGGAGCTCTTGGCCTTCTTAGCGGGAACAGCCTTAGCAGGGGTCTTCGCAGCTGGCTTCTTCTCTTCCTCAGAGTCACTGTCCTCGCTGGAGGATGCTGCTTTCTTGGGAGCAGCAGCCTTGGCGGGAGCTGCGGGCTTGGCATCTTCCTCAGAACTGCTGTCTTCGCTGCTAGACGCAGCCTTCTTGGCTACGGCTGGCTTGGCCGGCGACTTTGCTGCTGGTTTCTTCTCATCTTCGGAGCTGTCGCTGTCATCGCTGGAGGAAGCGGCTTTCTTAGCTGGCGCAGTCTTTGCAGGAGTCGCCTGCTTTTTGGGGGCCTCATCCTCAGAGTCGCTCTCTTCACTGGATGTGTCAGCATTCTTCTTGGCAGGTGCAGCCTTTGAAGGTGCCTTTGCCGCGGGTTTCTTCTCTTCCTCTGAGTCGCTTTCCTCGCTACTGGAAGCGGCTGCGGCCTTTGTTGACTTTCCGTTCGTTAAGGGAGCCGCTGGTGCCTTCTTGGTCGTTGCGGGAGCTTCTTCAGAGTCCGAGTCGCTGTCGCTGCTGCTGCCGCCAGCGGCCGCCTTGATGGCGGGGATTTTGGTGGCGCTTTTGCTTTGGTAGAACTGTAGGATTTCACTCAGTTTCGGGGTGTTCTTGGCGACAGTGGCCTGCGGGAGAAAAGTGATAGTGGTTAGTGAACAACACGTGGTCGGGCAGTCGGAGAGGGAAGGACTAATTGAGTGCGGAAATTGCACTCGCATAAATTTTTCCAGGCTATTTAGCGTGGCAGATATAGCTATCAATGCCGGCGCATGTGGCTGGTGCATTATTATAGCGTATTGCACTTGCCGCATTGCACCCAACTTACTGCTTTCGTCTTCTGCTGGAAAACCTTTGCGAGGTTTTTGTCCTTCGACTGCAAGTACTCGTGCACGATTGCATCCGTTATTTTTAATAAGTCCGTCATGTTTCTTTCACTTATTTCGCTATATTTCGGAGCTGTGATCAATTGCTAGCCGCACGCTGCCCTCACACGAAAAAGAATTCTCTTACACGTGTTTGTTACTCAGGGCAACCCTGTCATTGGAATGCCACGTTACACAACACTGAAACAGTGGGTGCTCTTTAAGTGGAAACGAAGACACATGCATATGACAAACATAAATATATAGGTGACAGCATAATCAAATGGAACGAAAATGGCACAGAATGCAAGTCAATCTGTATATTCCTTATCTATAGCGATTGATTCTGATTATGCAATCTTCAATCTTTTTTTCACTGTAATCACTTTTGTCAACATGTATTGTGCCATTGTTGGGTATGAGATCGCTTCCCTTTTTGGCAACTTTGGCAAAACAAGCGACGGCCACACTGAAGAGTATTTTTGTTTGTTATTCAATTGAGTTACTTGCAACACAAAAAGAAGACAAAATCATCAGGCAGATAATCTCCAGTCCGCCGCTATTTGCATAGAAAAACCATCTATCATGGCGGGGGAGTCGGTTCCTGAGATCCTCCAGCTAAACGACGACTGCCTGGAGGAGATCTTTGACCGGCTGCAGGACCTCCACTCGGAAGTTGCCTTTTCGCAGACCTGCCAGAGGATGCAGCACATCTGCTTGTCCAAATGGCGAATTAGCCGGGCCTACGAACAGCTGGACCTGGACAAGTGGCGGGAAATGCTCCCGAACTACGAGGACCTGGTATACTTCCTGGCACAAATGCGACCCTACCTCAAGGAAATGTGTGCCAGCAGCTGCCTGTGCGCGTTGCTCAAGGACCTGGACGAAATGCAAATCTCGGTGTTTCCCCGTGTGACCAGTTTCTACTACGACCCCGAGGACGTTGATTGCTACCCTTCTAACCGGAGTATTCGCAAGCTGTCCGAGCTTCTGCCGGGACTGCAAAAGCTACGCCTTACCACTCCAATCGATGGCAGATTTTTATCGCACTTTGAGCATCTGCAAGAGCTTCACCTTTATGAAGATCAGCACAAGGCATATGAGTTGCAGCAAGAATACCTGGACGAGATTTGCCAGTAAGTAGAGCGTCAGTGAACCAACCTGTGCCTTGGAATAAAAGCTACTCTTTAACAGAAAGCTACACGACCTGAAAGTTTTAGACATCCGGACATACGATGTTATAAGCAAGCTACAGCTGGGAAATTGCCTTCAGAGCCTCAGAAATCTTACCGTGCTTAAGCTGAACCTGGCAACATTAAAGCCCGTTCTGCCGGCGGTCCTGGAGCTACCCTCCCTAAGGCAACTGGTGGTACTCCTTGACAACGAGTGGCACATCCCGCCGCTGGTCAGTCCCGATAGCTACGACCACAAGATTCGAGAAGTAGGGGAGTTCTACGATATTATGGAGCGTAAGGCCAAAGGCATAGTTGGTTTTGCGGTAGACGGCTATTACATGCCGTTGGAACCGGGCTGGGATGCGGAGTTGCCCATTTGGGCGTATAGGAAATTAAAGCGGCTGGCCATCTGCAGCTGGAGTCATGCGGCCGACTACTTAGAGCGCTACACTTGCATGGAGAACCTCCGCTTACTCTGCCTGCGCAACTGGAACGAGCTGAGCGATGAAATTCTGCTGCGGTTTGTTGAATTGTGCCCGCACCTTGAGCACCTGGACGTATCTTACTGTCGTGAGCTTACTCCAAGATTTTTGCCCCGTGCCTTGAGTATCCTTAAACAGCGAGAACCGCGAAAACCGATGCCCGGATATCGACACAAGCCACCTCTATTGCTTTACTACGTCCTCAGTGGTTTTGAAGACTTTATAGATAAAACGGTAGCTATATTCTCAAAAGTCGTAGTTAAATTACTAAACCCTCTTTTTTTACGCAGAATCTCAAGAGCTCGCCGGATTATCGGGGATACATAGTATTCACGGCCGATTTTCCCTTTGGCTCGGAGCGGGGACTTAGCTTTGTAGATCGCGGCTATCAATTTGAATTCGACTGCCCTTGAAAATGTACATATATAGTAGAAATATTTATTATTAAAGATAATGTTGCCTAAAAAGACTTTTGGTTTTGTTTTGTATTTTGAACAGAATTTGTGATTGTTATATGTTAGTTTTTATTAAAAAAAAAGTATTCTGATGGTTTTGTATAATCACGAAGCTTTACTGTAGGTACAAATTCGAAAAAGTAACAAACCTGGTCACACTTGCCCCACTTTGGTTCTCATGTTTATGCTTTCATTAATTGAACCGCACAAGTGTTTTTACAAATAAATACCAGGCGGGGTACTGGGAATTCAATAATTGGTAAGGAGATTGTTCGGAAATGAACTTTAAAGTTCAAGCTACAACAGTTGTCGCTAATATCTAGTATTTACCTTCCTTTCGAGCAGGAAATCATGGAAGACTGTATGAAAAGACAGCATTTCACAGTGGAGGAGGAACAGGAGTTAATCAGATTAGCCGAAGAGAATAGAAGCATCCTGGAAAATAGGCAGTCCGAGCGGATAATGTGGAAACTAAAGGATCAGACATGGGAGAACATAGCAGTCACCTTCTACAGTAACACAGGGATTAAGCGCAGTGCCCAGAGCTTGCGAGTCAAGTATGATTTGCTCAAAAAAAAATCCAAAGCTGCTCATAGGTCTTCTAATGGATGCCCTCCGCAACCCAAACGAAGCTCATCAGATAACATAATGCAAATAGTTAATGGGTGTCACGATGAAGAAATGAAAAAAAGTAATGATAGTAAGTACGGAACCCCATTGTTGAAGATATTCTTGCTCATCTCATATAAGAAAGTCGTTAAATCAATCAAGTTCCAAACTAATTATATTAAATTATTCACATTGCAGGCTTCCAAATGGATTCGTCCAAACGGGCGCGAGTGGATACTATTAATTTTTGTCAGCCCGAACCACCATTAGGTCTGAATCCACACGTTGGTCAAGCCAATCCAATTAATGAAAATGGGCAGAGCCAGCCCAATCCATTTCCGATTATAGCTCCAGTTTTGTACAATATTAAAACAATTGATTTAACCGATCAACTTCAACACGAAAAAGTATTGTTATTAAGGGCACAAAGATTCTTTTGTGAGCAGGAAAATATAAGAGCGCAGGAGAGACACACGCTGGAAATGGAATCCTTAAGGGCGAAACGAGAGCTGCTGTTGATGGAAATTTCAGAAAAGAAGCAGGGAAGGAAATCGTAGTGCACCAAGGAATATAATAAGTACTTCTAGTTAATAAGTGACAAACTTCCTGTCGGATTATATGTTAACGGTCCATACATGTACAAAGATATCTATCTTAAGCTTAGCATTAAACTTAAAAAATATATTTAAGCGAAATGATCCAAATTTCCCTACTGGGAACTAATTTTATAACGTTATATGTTACAAATATATTGTTATAACGTTAATAACGTTTCCAAAGCCTTACAAAGATACATTTTTTCATTTAAATATGGATTTTAAAAACATGTTGGTTTCTCTTTAATCCTGGAGGGGTTTTGGGAACACATTCTTGTAGTGACTTGCATCAAGCGCTTTTATTGAAGCTTCACTTTACAGAAAACCGTGCATTTCCCACCACATACATGGTCACACTGGACCGATTATGCCCGATTCCTCCACATGTTTATATTTACAATTGTGCAATACATCCAGATATCCCATCATTCCGAATATAATTTGAATTAAATCCTATTAGAACAAGATGGCAGAAGGCAAGGAGCAGAAGCCGGGAGATGGCATCCGCTCCATGCGCAGCACAGGGGCCTTCAGATTGATAAATTTTGAACTGTATGCGAAACCGGTATGAACTTAATTTAAGGATATTATTTCTTAATATATCTCTTAAAATTCGTTGTAGAACAAAATCATCATGGCTCTAGGACTGACGGCAGTAACCGGAGTGTTTGGATACATCGCCTATATGCGGTACAAGTACGAGAGCTTGGGATATTATGTAGCTGTCCAGGAGAATGGTCGCGAGCAGTTCGTAAAGAAAAAGTCGAATTGGGAGAACTAGGCCCAAACCGAACGTCGAAAGGATATATTTGTGGAAACATCTTTATTTACTCGGTAGCACAATTTGGTACATAAATTTGTTTTGTTGGGAGTTACTGTTTGTTTTTGCCAAAAATTTTTAAGAAATCACAATAGTAGAAAAATGTTTTTAACTAGAAACTTCTGTGGAAAATGTGAGCCACAAAATGAGCGTAAAACAGCAGGAAGGGACGGTCAGGTGCACAGGAGGTGAAAGTGGAGTGGACTAGAGTGGAGTTGAACAATGATGGATAAGGTGGTGTATGTGTATCACAATTACATGATCACGAACTCGAGAGCGCCGGTGTCGGTGCCTACTCTATTCCGCCTCCTTTTTCCCTCATTCCGCTGCCGACTTGCTTGCACCATCGTCGTCCTCTCCTAAGCAGACAACTTGAGAGCCTTTAGCTCATCCAGGTACCGTGCTTCCATCTTAATCTTGTTCAGTTGGTTCAGCTCGAGACTTTCGCCCTGACTGCGGCGCAACTTAAGCTTCTTGATGTCCGACAGCTTCTTGGCGACGCTACGAATCTTGCGATCCTTCTCACTGATGTTTTGGCCATTGGCCTGGCCCCCCTGCGGATGTGTTGGCTGATCGGCAGCGTTCTCCTGCTGGTTTCTCTGGGTTCTGGGCGTGGCGTGCTGCTGCAGGAGTTGCTCGCCTTCGGTTGTTGTTACCGGCGATGGGGTGGCTCCTGGAAGCGCAGCCACCTCAGCTGCAGCTGGTGCAGAATCCGCATCGCCGCCATTCACAGCGTGGACATCCTTTCTGACTCCCCTGGGCTTGTTCTTGGCGTTCCGCTTGTTGTTGCTGCTGTTAGCACCACCTGTAGGCGGAGGAGAAATGCAAACAGCAATTAGCAAGCACATTGCCGAGCCTACTTACGGCCGCGTCAATCCCTAATCGTAATGGCATGTTAATACAAAATGTGTGAGGTGGGAGTGAAGGAGTTGCTGAATAGCTAGCTAGCTGCGTGAATCTGAATCTAGTAGCGCTTATGCTGGTAGGGCCGATAGCGCCGGTTGGGGCGGCTGGTCGAGGTGCCGCCACTTGCAGTCTGACCCTCGCGCCCGCCGGCCACCACCAGCTGGCACTGGCCCTGCTCGCTCCGTCGCATGATCGGATTGTCCAGGTCGTACTGCCTGTGCCAGAACTTGCGCGTCGTATTACCTGCACCAGCACCTGCCGTCGCCGGGACGAGTCCGGGGATGCTTGGCTGTGGCAGGTACTTGTCCGGATTCTTTCCCTCCTTCAGCAAACGCAGATGGGGCGGCGTGTAGGCTTTCTTGCTGGCTTCCGGTTGACTCGACTTGATCCCCTCATGCTTGGCCTTCGTGATCTTTGGCTCGGCGAATGTTTTGTCCTGAAACTGCTGCCACTCGATACCCAGAAGCTCCTGACCCTGCGGCCACATGGTTTCATGGAGAAGTGCTCCCGAATAATGATAAACCTTGAAGCTAAAAAAATAAAAATGAAAGTTGAAGTCCATTCGTCCAGAGGATAATTTCGTAAGGGTTAGCGATAAGATCACTCACCCGTTGCTAATCCTGAGCCTGGGCGCTGTAGTGGCGGTGACAAACCATTCACCGTTTGGGTGCCACTCAAAAACTGTGGTGTCAGCGCACTTGAGATTCGCCAGCTTCTCACGCTTCGACACATCCCACACCTCGACGGCTCCTGGCAAATTACCGAAGCCGGCGAGCACGATGAGGTTGCCGAACGGGTTGAAGTAGGCGCAGTTGCGCGGTCCTTCGCCAAAGTCAAAGATCACATCGCATTTGAGATTGTAGAGGGCTGCCTTGGAGGGCATGAACCCGTAGACGACCACAAACTCATTTGCTTTGGGACTCCACTTGACGCAATGCACCGGTCCCTCCTTGGAAAGTGGTACGGAGCACGTATCACCCTTGGTGGCCATGAAGTGGACGGCTTGATTGCCGTAGTAGGAAGCGCCGCTCTTGTCCACCTCGGTGCTGGTTAGCAAGAGCAACCCGCTTCCTCGTTTATTCCACAACATTTCGACGCGGTCCGCTTGGAAGAAGCTCTTGCAGGCGACGGTCTGGTTCTGTCCCAGCGCCGGATACTTGTATAGTTTGCACATGGAGGGGGCTCCTTTCGCTCCCGGCGTGTAAAAGGCCAAGAACGGTGGGCTGTTTCCGGGGCCTAGTGAGAGCATCCCTCCGCGGCTTCCGCCGATCTTACGCGAAGCAGAAGTGAATCCCTTGGCCGTACCCTCACCCAGATCGTAGAAGAGGGCTTCGCCACCGACAACCATGGCGAAGATGGACTCGTCGGAGGACCAAGAAGGTTCCCAGTCTGTCTGGTTCTTTTGAACGATTGAGAACACTTCGGTGCCGCTTGCCACCTCATAGACAAGTAGATTAGGGGATCCCTCTGGTCGGTCCTTGGTGATAGTATAGTGCTCCCATGTGCACAGGTAGCTGCCGCGCGGCGAAAACTTCAAGTAGAAGGCCTTGGGTCGCGGCAGTGTGCACTGCACCGGCCAGCTGCTGGCTTGGTCCTTACGTGTCTCCAGAACCTTTACCTCTAGTCCGTTGGAGTATGCAAAGTACCGGCCATCAGGGCTGAAACAGATCGACCGGGAGCTCTTCGTCTCCTCGCGGGGCAGGTGGGACTTGTGCTCGTACGGCTGCTTGGCGCCGGCCGACGACCATAGCTCAACGGCCACGCTAGAGCGAACTGTGGAGGGATAATCGTACAGGGTAGCACCCGATTAGTGAGCAACACGAGGTCGAGTGACTTTTCGCTTTTCCGGTTGCCACGCGGGTCGGAAGCCAATGCCTCCACCGCACCGACTCACCAGCAAGTTGGGGCCACCATTGGCGACCGTTTGGTCAATTGATTCGCGAAGGATACTTACTGGCAAGGGTAGGAACAACCAGATCCGCAGCTGCAGCCATTGTCTTCCAATCTCACACGCACACACACACAGGAACAAGCACACGCAGGCCAGACGTCGGCGATGTTGTTGTTGCTGTTGCTGATGTTGTTGTTGCCGTCTGCCCGTGTTCTGCTGCAGCCGTCAGTGTTGGTTAACGTCTATGTGCTGAACATGTTCAGTGTTGTAAAATATCGAAATTGTCATGCAAAATGTCAGTGTTGTAAAATCTAATTTTTGGCAACCAGAAAAATGGCCAGAAAAAATGCAATAAAATTGAAAAAATTTGAATCAAATTTTACGACATATGTATGTAAATGACAATTTTAATAAAAATGTAAATGAAACGTTAAACCAATTTGAATTTTTTTTGTAGAAATGCATGTGCTCCGAAATTGTTTGTGAACATGTAGAGTAACAAATTTTGTACTTACTTGTAACGTTTAACAATCAACCAAACCAAACCAAACGTATTTAGAACTGCAACAAAATTTCTGCTCTACATGAATTTAAAAACATTTTAGTACTAACACATTCCGAGCTGAAACTTCAGAAGCTGTCAAAATGGCCCAATCGAAGGTGTGTTGATATGTGATTTTTTATTGTAATGTTTTTTTTTCCCCAGACTTTCGACCATCGCAAAAATGGCTAACGGATAAATAGAAAATATATATATTTTTTAAGTTTTAAATATTACAATTTGTTGAGTGTTTATCCATTAAAGTAGTTATAATTACATTGAGTAATTATTCAAACAGTTTTAAATGTTTTGGAATGTATTTCAATTAGTCAAGCTAATTCTGGCCTTAAAAATTCTAACAATGCAAATGGAGATTTACGAACCAGACAAGGACGAGAACCAGGACCTAATAGTTAATAACTATAAATGTTCAGGGACACAATAAGGGCTAGGTTTTCGTCTGGTTTCAGAGCCGGAGAGAACGTCCTAGAGGCTTAGCAACTCTTTGGCTAGGTGGTTATTCCAAACTGTAATCAGAATTTAGAAACAATTAAAATAAAAATCTGTTTTCTGTTTTATTGATAGTTTACTTTTTACTCTATTTTTCAGTTTATTAAATTGCCATTGGCATAGGATTGTCCCTTCTGAGCCTTATTTTGAGTAATATTCTAGAAATAATTGGTCCTTGGTAAAAGGTACTTAGAGAAACAGAACTTATAACGCGCCAAAATTAATCGGTAAATTGTGTATTATTATGTTTAATAAATAAACCTTCGGTTTCGGTTTTAAGAGCCTTGTTAGAAGGTCATTAGAGTAAGAAAACCCATTGCGATTCGCTATTTTGTGGTGTAAGTGATTTAGGAGGACGTTACCACACTACGATTGACATAAAGGAACTGGCCTTAACTTGACTTAATCTTGTCTGATCGGCGAATGGTCTTTTCCGATCTCTTCAAGTAATATCCTAATTCGCAATCGAAACCTATCCAACCTGATTCCGACCCTTAATTCTTAGAACATATGTAGCTTGTCAAAACATTGCCAAGATATCCGGTGGGAAAGGGATTATGATTTGGATTTCATAACGAAAATCTGAATTAATAAGCGAACCGAGAAGTTGGTGAAGTGGGGATCCAGAGGGAAATTCTGGCCCAGCCACAATCCCCAAGACGTCGAAATCTGTTTGCAGTTGCCTCCATATTATTAAGATCACTCTGTATCAAGGATTCAACGTGGGATGACCTTTAAAGGATTCCTGTCATATGAATAGGGGTTTGCGTATAGGGCTGTGAAGAGGGCGTTTATTCAAACTTAAAGCCAAGGATGCAGCACATTTATTATGGATTGCTAAATTCAGTAGCCCAGGTCTCATTTTCACTGGACCACTTGGACCATTCGATTACCCAAGAGCTAAGTGACGCATAGCCGTGCACAATTGGAACCCGTTCAGTCACTTTCGCTGAAAAGTGTCGGGCCGTGCGTCGATGACACTTGCGTTGACACCGCGCGCATGCGTGTCAGCCCCAAAGTGGGGCTTTCGTGGGGAAAGAGAGTTGGAGCCAAGGCAACGGCTCTCATGTTTCAGACAATGTTTCTTTCGTTTTATTGTGGCAATAGACGGTAGCTGCGCTTGTTTCAATTGTTACTATTCATTTTATTTTATTTATACTTGCCAGCCGAGCACTTTTTCTGCACGCCGCTACGACAATTGACTTCAAATGTCGCGCATTCGCTCGGCCACTATGAAAGTTTTTGTGGCCATTCGGCGTTTTCTTTATTTTTCGATAATAACCAAAGCGAATTGAAACTAATATAGCTTGATAACTTTCCCAAAAGAAAATGAAAAGCGTCTTATAATTATCAGAAAATAGAAGGAGATGGAGTGGGGAGCGTATTCAAAAAAATCGATTATGTAATTTTATTAATGGTTAGTTTCATTTCAAATCTCTGAAAAAAAACCGGAAAGTTGTTATATCCTCGATGTGGCATTATTGTTGAGGACATTCATCGTAGGTGGGAGACCCGGTACCTGATCCGTTGAAATCTATTCGCTCTTTGTGGCCTTTGAGTCCGATTCTGGTAATAGAAATACTTTCAAATTCAATATCAGTATTATTAAATATTAAATTTATTACCGAGCAGTTATCTGTCATTATAAAAAAGTAAAAAACTACTCTGAAACGCAGGCGATGATATTCCAAGGACCCCTAATTCACTCGGATCCCTTCAACAAGATAGGTCCTGAAGTAACCCTGGCGGTGTTCGTGGTATTATTTGTGGTGATCATAGGTTGTCTTTTCTGCATTGGCTATTGCTGCTGCTTTAACTGCCACGATTATTAGAGTTTTAGGGATCAAGATTTATGTATCGGGATAAAATTTTAAGCTATACAAACATTAAATTTAAATAAAATGGTTGGAGGAGCCTGGGGAATTATTCTTCTGCCAGTTCTTACATTTGCTCTTTTGACCTGCTTTTGTCTCTTCTGCATATGCTTTCTGTGCATCGGAATCTGTGGGTGCATGATGAAATCGCTTCACCTTTGTCCATGTCTGGAGTCCGCGGAGTTATCCGGCCAACCATTAGGAGAAATCCATCAACGAATGGCAGTGGTTCCCGAGGCTACTCACGGGCCAGAAGGATTGGAATCGGAAGCGGAGCCCCATCAGCCAGTTGAAAAATTGAATGTTAATATTTCGGAATCGTCGTCTCTATAAACATTTGTAAATAATTGTGAATATTTATTCATAGCCTCCGTTTTTTTTGTATTTTTTTATCTGTTTTTTTGTCTGTGTATAGTAAATACGATGCAGAATATGTCTATTAAATGTCTATTAAAACATAAGGCGTTTAATTGATTTCGTATTCTTTTCATATTTCTACAAGATCTTTCGATTATTTTCCAAATTTCATACCGATTAGAGGAATACGTTCGATGATAAAGTCAAAAAAAAAGGTAAGCTCTCAAGTTTAACTCTATTTTCATTGAAAAGCTTAAACGTGGTTGTCTTAAAATTGGTCAACTGATTTTTATTAAATTTTATAACTCATACTAGTAATTGAATGATTTTTTAAAACAAAAAATGCCATGGAACTTCGTTACTTTTTGGTTCTTTTTATAAAAACCACTTTAATTAATATATATTTAACTCCAATGTTATTTTTTCGGTTAAAATACTTTATTAAAAATAGATTTTTTCCGAGAAACATATGTATGTATGGTAACCCCATTAATTTTAATCAAAATTTAGATTCAAAGGATAAATCTTTACTTTACTTTGTTAATATATTTATATTTAAAGCTGTTTTATAACTGAATAAATATTAATAATTCATATTTTATTTTTAAAGTAACCAATTACCGGCGACCAGTTAGAACCGTTGAAAACTAGTCGCTAGTCGGAATGCGAGGAATTAAAGTGCAATTCAATTTCTTTTCAGCACTTGTCAAAGTGAAATTGAAAAATATAATCCTTGCGGTACTGGTATGCCCGGTAATGGTCGGGTACCTGTGCCACATCTTCGTGTTCCTGGCCTTCGCAGACATCCAGATCGGCACCCACAATTTCTGCGGGCTACGGCGGGAGCCAGAGCAGCAACACTTGGCACGACAGCAACTGGTTACGAGTGCGAGGCGAGCGAAGATCCCATTGCCACGGCCAGTGGAAGAGGCGGCGACGCATGCGCCGCTGCAGAAGTCGAAGCCGACGCAGACGGAGACGCTGACGCCACCAAGACCGCACCAAGTGCTTAAGGAATGGTAAACGTTACCAGGTAACGTCAGTTCAGGTAGAGCGCTCGAGTTGGTCGGTTGTTAGTCGCGCGTTGCCTAAAAGAGATCCGGAGCGGCAGTGGAAACAGATCAGATATCAGAGGCTGGAACCGATCCCGTAAGATACGTTCCGTGTGATTTGCGTCGATCGTGAAGTGTAGTGCCAAGACCCATACGCGAAGATACGCGATTCGAGTTACGAGACGTTCGACGTTCAACCCATAGAACACCCCACCAAGTGCCCAAGTACAGCCAATAACCTAAGAATCACCATCCATCCATCCATCCATCCAACACACACAGCTACAAAATGGAATACCGGTGCTTAAGTAGAAGTTCTGTCAAAGTAAGTGACCCCAATAAGCACAAAAAATAAAGACACTAAGTCGGAGTCGGAGCGCCCACAAGGAGAGGCAGCTGCAAGATCTCTTACACGTCTCTCCGCTTTACACCTTTTTTATATTTTGCCTGAACTTGGCATTGTTCTCAGCGTCTGCGCGTCTTCGTCTTCGTCTCCGACTTTGAGTGCGACTCCTTTTGGAAACCAGTATGGCAGTGTGGCATAAAGAACTCATATAGCATGGCTATATATGTACATATGTGGCTATCTGTGCACACATGCAGTCGGCCCCGCCCACAGCAGGCAACACCTTCGGTGGTCCATTAAGTGCCTGGCGTGGATTGGCATGGGTTGACTCGGCCAGCGATAAACTGGGACTGGGACTGGGACTGGGACTGGGACTGGGACTGGGACTGGGACTGGGACTGGGATGGGCTGGGGCTCGCCGTTCGCCGTTCGCCCACTTCGACCCATTTCCCCGGCACAATCGGACGATGGCATGAATTAGCACCTTTCTTGGACTTTCTTTTTGGCCGGTCGTCTTGACGAATTTATAATGAATTTGCTTTGGCCAAATAACTTTTACTAGGCTGCGCTCTCCAAGCGCGTTTGCATACCCGCTAGCTCCATGCTAGCCAAGTGTACGTGTGTGTATAGATGGGTTGTCAGTCGGGTCACGTCTAGGCCCTGGCACTCGAATTGGCAGAACTGCAGAGTGTGCGGCTTAGAGAGCGGGCTGGGCTGATATATGGCACGGATTCAGGAATGTGGCAGTGGCAGGAGATCTGACCCTGCGATTGGGGTTATGGCCTGAGAACCAGAGATGCATTCCTGCGGGTATGGATGCCGGCTTGGCTTCCATGGGACGCTGAAGGAAGTCCCTGAAATGGAACTTGAAGATCTCCCAGAGCCAGATGACTGGCTCTGAACTTGACCGACTTGAGACCCGAAAAAATGCTAATCAGAGGCCAGCGTAGAAAGCAAAATCACGCCCCCACCCGCTCGCTTAGTCAACGATTTCCCTCCCCCCAAGCCCGGATTGTTGATTTCTTTCGAGATTCGATCAGCTATTTGCCCAGCTTGGAGCTCGTATTTCCGAAACTTAATCATCTCGTTCGGGCCTGGATGATTCAAGCTGAGAGCCAGACCCTAAACGCCCGAATGCCGAGCGTGCCGTGGGCAAAAGCGAAATAAAAATTTTATAAAAAGTATGCTAAATATATTCATACTTTGATTTTTATGGGTTGCTGCCGTCTGTCTCCCAACCTGGCTGGCTACCCACTCGCACAGGTAGAAAATTCTCATTCAAGCGCGTCGTCTTTGTTGTTCTCCAGCCGGAGGGCGAACCTCCGAACCTCCAAACCCCCAATCCCCGAAGAACAACGGCGGCGAGGTGGGTATGACTACTATATTTGCAAAGCGGATTTATAAACTGTTAACCACATCGTGCTGCTGAAGTTCTGGGTCAAATATTTCCAAGATCTTCACTCCCATTAGCTGGGGCTGGTGGCATCTAACCCCGGGAATATTGTCACGGATTCATGTTAATTGCCGTTCTTAATGTTTCGCCAAAAGGTAACAGTAACAGTACCCGCCCTCGAAATAATGAGCCGGATTATCCAGTGAAATCTCTTCTATCGACCGTAATGAGTAAAAGTGTTGCTACTCAGACTCGATTGCCATTAAAATTCCACGGTTCTACCACTGGTCCACCGACCTCAGCCCCGGCTCTTAGCCCCGTTTCCACGGACTCGTCGCCAGATCGGATCCCACCATCTGGTTTGGACAATGGTCGCGGTCCAAAAATGAAAGCGCCGCTGTCGTCGCTGCGCAGCGCGGGGGAGTGAAAGGGGCGACCGCAGCCGGAGGTGGAACCAGAAGTCAGGGTCTGTGCACTTGTCCCGCTCTTTCTCCCCAGCCCTTTCTGCTGCGGTCTGGGAAAACGTGATCTGCATAGTGGCTGCGACTGTGACTGCTTCTTGAGGAAAAAACCATTGAAAGTTTTGTCGCTTCGGGGTTATCACGGCATCGAGCTTTGTTGTTTGTCGCGGAATCGAAAAAATTGAAAACAACAAAAAACAACGGTCCAATGCGCATCAGTGCTGAGAACCGGCAGAAGAAACTTGGTTGCACTCTTACCTCTTGTAACCCGATATGATTGATCGTTTTCCGATGAACCCTGTCTTTAAGAAAAGTAAATAATTAATTAAAAAAAAAAAACTATTTATTGTTTTTGTTTGATGGCCCATTTGGCACTTCCAAACCGCATATGAAGATCGGATTCAAGCAGAAGTGATACATGTTTTCAATCATTCTCTTGAAAGTCAGGTGCAAAAAAGTATGCAATAAAATTATGTTTTGTAAAGAAAATATAGAGAAATCCCTCCTTAGCCGATTCATATAATAATTAAAATGATAAAACTATACATTGTTCAAGATAGTATTAAAAAATCCTATTTTTATGGTTACTTTTGACTTAAAATATATTTTTAAAATGTAAAATAAATAGTAACTAAGAGATTTCGTTCAAGCCAAGTTCGAAGCAAGTGCTGCACCAACAATTGGCCTTTGCTTGTCATCAGCTTTTCCTGACCAACTGCTCCACAATCGTCGAACAAAAGCCTTTGGGAAATTGTGTCAGTCAAGTCAAGCGAAGCCGGCGGCCGGGCTTAGAAGCAGCCTCAACAGCACAAACAATTCTCTCTCAATTCGTTTCAATCACAATGCATTATCACTGACATCCATTGAGAATGTGGGGCTCGCCAGACGACCAGCGGCGTGGCGGGCGCAGAAGAGGGGCGGGAGAGAGCCAGAGCCAGAGCCAGAGCCAGGAGATGGACCCGCGGCTATGGGCTATGCTTATCAATTCAGTAAACCAGTTCCAGTTGCAGCCTCATCGCGTGCATCTCGGCCGCCAAGACAGAGCTAGGAACATATTCAAAGTCACAGTCACTTGCGGCTATTTGTAGGCTGTCAATAATCTGTCCGCAGTCCGCTGGCCGCCGTGCTTTCCCGAATCCAATTTTCACTCTTGCAGCTGTTTGGGCACCAATGTGTTAGAATTTAATTCATTTGTTATTAAACGCCGATGTTTGGTTAAAGATCCCCGATCCCCGATCCGTGAGCCGGGCTCCAACGGTGAGCGAGCGAGAGAGATGGAGATTTGGGTCGTTAACCTCGTTATAACGGCACCTGATACACGAACTGAGCCGCTGCTCTTGACAGTTTTGCTCGTCGCTTTGTCTCTTTTCGCCGTTGTTGCTGTTGGATACCTCGGTTCTTTCTAGCCTGCTTTGCTTTTGTTTTGCCCTCTCGTTCGCAGGCATCAAGGCGAAGAAAACGCAAAAACAAGTAGTGCACTCAGGTGTTGTGAGCCGTCGTTTCTGTTATTTGTTGTTGTTGTTTTTGTTGTTATGTAAGCCTAATGACGGGGCAAACTGAAATTGTCAACGGTTCGTCAATGGGTTTTTGATTAATGCATGAATTGCCGATTTCCAGAGCCCAATTATAAGAGAGCCTGCGGCTCGAAATAACAGACAGTCTTCCATAACTCGAACTCTATGACTATATTTTCACATTTTTCTAAAATAAATTATCTGGACGACGTTTCTTTTAATTTAAAATTTTCCATAACCAAGAAATTTAGTTAAAAAATGCCTTTATCTGTTAGAAATTTTAAAAGAAAAATGTAATATACTGATTAATGATTAATAAATAATTAATAGTACTACCAATTTAAAAAACCTAAACTGATTAACTAAAAAAATGGCAAGGATATAAATTAAATTTTTTTATTTCACCAGAAAACGAGAGTATAACTATGTACTCTTCCCTTAAAATTGACAGTTTGACTTATAGATGTCGAACGGTATTTGCATTTCTCTGCGATCGGTCATTCGGTACAGTCATGCCACTATCACTTCAATGAACCCGAGCAGACCTAAGAAAGTCGCCTCATTAGGAGACCCAATCAAGATGGCAATTACCAGGTAAAAATACGTCTGGTGACAGGTTCAAATGGCAATGGCTCTTTTTGGTCCCAGGGCCTGCTTGTCGGCTTTAATGTCGAATTAAGAGGGGACCACGAG
The DNA here is from genome assembly GCA_035047585.1 of Drosophila monieri. Classification (NCBI taxonomy): domain Eukaryota; kingdom Metazoa; phylum Arthropoda; class Insecta; order Diptera; family Drosophilidae; genus Drosophila; species Drosophila monieri. Next base: position 12,623,063 of record JAWNPJ010000027.1, read on the forward strand.
CATTTATTAAACGAAATTGCTGAAGAGTCATAAAAACGAAAAGTCCGACGGACGGACAAATGGACGACCCGACAAAATGACAATGACAAGAAAAGCGCGTTTAATGAGCCACAGAATTTGACAAAAGGCCATAATGCAGGAGGTACGAGATCGGTGAGAGTGGCTGGTGTCGCACCGTCAAGCTTGACTGTCTGCACGTGTGTAAGTGGCTTTCCCGCTCGTCGCTCCCACAGGTTTGGTTTGGGTAATTTCATGTAATGAATGTGAAAAGAATTAAATAATAGAATTTCGCTTTCGTTTTTCCCACCATACCAGATGCCATGGCCATACACGCAATGACCATTATGGCCCCTCGACCGCCACTCGAATCGTTGCGATTTGTCAAATGTTGTCTACTGAAAAGAAAGTTCAGGAGATGTGCGAACCGACCACGCGAACGCAACAATAAGAAACAATAATAGAAAGAAAATATTTATATCAATTAAGAAATACTTGCCGTTTTTTCATTGACAGCCAGTCGGACAAAGACTGAAAGAAACTCTGCGGCCTGACCGATTATCGTGGAATGGTTGGTACGTGCAGCGATTTTCTCAGCAGAAAGCTATGTATGTATGCTCGGATGTACACAAATACGAGCACGAAAGAAAAATGGCAAATTTTGTGCTGCAATTTTAATTCAATCCAAACTGGTTTTCGGCTCTCGATCGGGCACTTGATCAGCAGCCAAATCTGCACAGAGAAAGTGAAAGAAAATACAAGCGCGCGGCTAAACCGCAAGAAGAGGCAATAAAAAGTTCAGACCATATTAGAAGTCAGCTTTGCATGCCGCTCCAAAATGTATCTTCTCCTGCCGTCTAGCCGTCCAATGTGGGTTTCTTCTTTGTTTTTACTTTCACGTACGCTGCCTCACGAGATTGTTATTTATGAGCTTAATTAATTTGTTTATGGATTTCGGGTCTAAGCGGGTCAAGTATGTGAAAATAGAAATTTTTCATCGCTTCGAACCCCCCAAAGGCGGGGCCCTTCCAACTTTATGGCGGCCGGAGTGGCTGGGCGCCTTTTGAGCGTTTCCCAGAACTCCGCCAAAATCCCCCAGACTACTGTGTGTTCTCGGGCCATGGTCAGGGTCAGCGGTCAAACGACAGGCCATAAAACACGTTACAACACTTACGGAAGGCCTGTCCCAGACTCAACATAGTCTTGGGACTAGTTGTCTGCTCTGGACAGCAAGAGCCCCGTCTCGCGACAGGCTTGCCGTTATCCGCACGGGCTTGAACTATGAAACGAATTCAAATTTTTGTATCCATATCTGGAAAATTGGGAGAACAAATATATAATGGGCCTGGCAATGAAGAACTTTAATTTAAATTCTTCTACTTACTGTTTAAATCTTTATTAATTTAAAAAAATAAGAATCAAAAGGGACCAAATATAATTTTATTATTAATAATTAACATCTTTAGATATTGTATCTTAACTGATGCTTTACCGGATGAAGAAAATAATAATATTTTGGGTATATCTTTTCAATGCAACGATTTAATTCAATATATATAGAAGATTGGAATAAAATAACTAAGCTAAAGTAATAACTCAGTTATATATGGAACCTAAAATCCAACCCTATATTAAAAAAAAATAGCTTATGAAATGTAACAATTGATCAAAAACATCTTTACAAAAATATAATTTCTTTGTAACTCTATTGCCATTATAACTAGTAAGCATTTCAGTCTTCAAGCAGTCTTCCAATCCTTAGTTTTATTAATAAACTATTTATTTTAAAATCGCAAATGGGTTTAGATGCAAATAAATACAATGTGTGATCTCAAAAGATCAAATCAAAGCACATAAGTCTGTAAAAAATGATTCCACCGTTTTTTCCGTTTCGTAACCCACATCCGCACTTCATCTTTGCAGCATCTAACGGCTCTCTGCGTCATCACCGCATTCACCTGCGCCAACGCGGCTCTGTGGCCGAGCTACAGCAGCGACGATGCGCCTAGCCGGTGCGCCGGGGGGCGTGGCCTGAAGTACCTGTCCGGCGACGCGCTCACGGACTCCCCCGACTGTCTGGGCCCCAACAATGCGCCATATCCAAGGTGAGTCTGAGTCAGAGAGTGCGGTCAGGCCGCGGTAACTTTCTTTTTAACGCCCCCTACTTTGGGATCTGGAATCGCTGCAGTGCGGCCGTGGCGCGTACATTCTCCAACTGGAACGGAAACTCGCGACGTGGCCGCCAGAGCAAATTGCCTAGCACGCTGGACCCCGCCATAACCACCAGTGCTCTGCTGAGGGCCTACGACGAGGTGAACAACGAGGCCGTCGGAAGCAGCCGCTACGGTAAGTCGGTCAGGCCATCGATGGCAATTGATCGGTTCATTTGTCCGCTTATTGGGTCCACCGGTGCGGTTGATTGATTGACTCACTGATTGATTAATCGTCAGGTCGCTCGCTGAAGAACGCCACGCCGGCGCACCAGTGCAAGAGTGAGACGCCGGCCAGGCTCTGCAAGACGCGCTACAACACCACGGCGCCCATGTACGGCGTGAGTCTCACCTCCGGCCAGCCCGTCACCATTGTCCAGAAGTTTCCCGATCTCTTGCAGCAAGTGGTCTTCGAAGTGTGCGAGTAAGTACAAGATATTTCCAAAGTTACTTTTAGAATGAATCGCGGTATGATTAAAAAATATTTTTCCATTATTCCAGATCCTCCGAGTGCGATGTGGTGCGGGGCGAGTGCACGCAGACCTATGTTCCCTACCTGTTCCTGGTCATCCCCCTTGGCCCGGTGACGCTGACTGGACAGGACTACGTACTGGTGGAGAGCGGATGCGTGTGCAAGCCAAAGTACTCGACAGGAGCCGCCCAGGAGCCTAACATGATACCGTAGGATTGGGGCGGGGCACTTCCGAAAAACCCCCCACCCACCAGGAACACCAACAGCAACCAAAAGAACTGAGCGAGTTTTGGGTCGGAGCGGAGCTGCGCTGGCTGGCTAAATTAATGTGTACTTAAACGAGGAATTATTTTTTGTAGCGAAATCAATTTTGCAATGTTATTTAATGTTTCCCCATCTCTCATTCCCCCTTTTCACCCCCTCTCAGCTGTATAAAATTGAAATGCAATTTTGCTCAAAAAATAATCAAATCCTAATGTTAAGTCTAAATTTAAACAAATTTGAATTAATGCTTCCGTGCATTTGTAGCGTGTATTTATTAGTAACCCTAAAATCGTGGCATTTGAAAATGCTGAATAAAAACATTCATTTCGAAATGTAAAAGTTTGTTTCAATAACATAAAAGGATGACATTTGTGACCTGGCATAGACTTACGAAGATTAAAAATAAAAAAGATCCCCCAAGATAATACCTAGGATGGATCAAGCCGCTTACTAGCTTAAAAATAGTTTTCAATTTGCTCTTGGAATTGTTGGCGCCAATTTTCAAAATTCTTGCAACACTAAAAATACACCATAAAAATACACCATGCCAGCCGAGTAAATTTTCGATAAGAATCGATAAATTAATATATTGCAAAAAAAGAATGAATTTTTACAAGTTGTGGCAATTAATTTAAGCTAAATTTCTATTTAGCTTTTCCGTACGACGACTTAATAGATTATGATGATCCAACAATATTGTGAAAATCGTGAACTTTTTTTGTGCTTCTCTAGGAGAGGAATGAAGGAAATCACTTTTTTTTTAAAAGGCTGTCCACTTGCTGGAAATATAAACGATAGCTGCTGACCCTTTTCAACACTGCCAAAAGAAATAAATATTTTCGACATCCCTAGCCACACTGCACTTGCACCTTTCGATTGAAACGCAATAAATATTTAATAAGTAATGAATTTTAGCCAACGCCAACCAGAATGGCACAGAATTCCAGCAGTGGCTCTAAATCAAATATTCGACTATCTCTCGCCCGAAGATCGTCGGTCGGCCGCGAGTGTTTGCTATTCCTGGAGACTTGTCTTTTTTCAGAAACGGTAAGTTGGAGCGCCCTTGGTTGAGTGTGTGTGTGTGTGTGTGTGTGTATGAGGACTGAAAAAGTTTAATTTTTGCTTATTGGGCGTTTTCGTATATGTTTAAATCTCTTTGTACTGGCCCGTGTCTCGTATACCATGACAATAGGTTGATAAACACACAGAGACGCCTCTGTGCGCGACGTCGCATTTGGCAACGTATCATGTTTGTGTTGGTCGGGGAGCCCAAGATAGGGGGAATTCCCCGAGCCAGCGACAATTTGTTAGTAAATGGATTTGGCTCGTGCCTGGCGAGTTCAGAGGCTCCTTGCCAAGATATTGTAGTATTTCTTTTTATATTCGATTTGATTGTGATATTTTGGTAGCTGCTGACGTCGCAGTTAAGGTCAAGAATAATGAAAGCTAATTGCTGGCATGTAATTAGCAATGTTGCAATGGCTATGGCTATTCAAGTAAACAAAAATGACGTTGCATAGATATACATTTTAAGTACTATTTGAATATATACTTCCAGTCAAAAGTCAAACCAGCAAGGCGTCAAGATTTTCTTTGTTCATTATTTTTGGCTTTATTTTGATATTTTTAATATCTATTTTTTCGACGCAAAAAATGTACGTTTTGGCTCAAAGAAAATTAATGATCTTAAAACCATTAATTTTTTTTAATTTGCCAATACAAGTGCAGTGATCTTCCTATAAAAACATTAAATTTAGAATAAAATTAACCCATTTTGTATTCCCAAATTTCAGATATTTTAGGAACTTTCGCTTTGAGCTAGACTTGGCCCTAGATGATCAGTTGGCATTTTTCCATCGCTGCTTGGCCAACCTGGCCAGGGAATTGATCGTGGTATTTGACTTTCAGAATGCATTTCACATCCAGAAGATGCGACGGCTTCTATACAAGTAAGTACAAAGATCCGACAAGTTTTTCAAATAAATAAACTTTTTTTGTTCCAGAGTGGCACGCTGTGATAACATTCAGGGGTTGCGTTTCCAGACACACAATGTGGGCCTAGTTGGAGTGGGAAACATGCATACCGAGCACCTGGTGGCCATCGAGCAGTGAGTAATCTAATTTATAATTATTATGTTTCTTAATTGAAGCCATTTTTAAGGTGCTTCGTGGAGCCGCTCAAGCTATTTCTCAACCGCAAGCGTCACCCTTGCCAGCTTCTGGACCTAGGAGCCATCGAAGCCCTCACCTACTATGGCTATGACTTGCTGAAGGCGATGGGGAAACCGCAGGAGCTCTTGCAGCTGACACTAGCCAGCATTAAATACGACCCTAGTCACTACCCAATCCTCACCCTGGACACAACGTTCTTGCAAAAGTGCGCTGCCCTACAGGTGCTGTCCCTGGACTACGATACCCTTTCGGACGAGTTGCTGCACACGATTCAGGTGCTGCCGCTGAGTAAGCTACTTATCGCGGTGCACGGACTGGACACTGAGGAGGAGCAACATCCCGGTGTATCGGAATCGGCCTGGGCCAATTTTGCCGCTCACTTTTCGAGCATAAAGCTAGTGTTGACGCTCGTCTACGCCTACGAGGCCATTGAAATGCTGCAGCACCGCGTCCTCCGCCGGAACATGCCCGTCACCCACGTGCGACTGCTCTTCTGTGAACTAATGAACGCCGAAGCCCTCGACTGGATGTCAGTGCATAATCGCGAGACGCTCCGCAGCATCCACTACGTGGATTCGTCGTACAAGCATTCCAGACACGTGAACTACAACCGCCACGGCTTCCTGCGCCAGGACCCATTCGTAATGATGGCCTGGCGCTGTAAGCAGCTGGAGGAGATCGTGGTGCACGGCCACTTGATGGATCCGCATAACTTGGTGGGCATCGCCCGGCTTAGGGGCCGTCAGCTGAAACGCCTGGAGGTTTCCTTAATCGACTGGTCTAGCCCGGCTTCGCTGAACGCCTTCAATGAGGTGAGCGGTGGCTTATCATACATGTTACCTTGCTTTAATGTTTTTGTTGTGTTTCTCAGGAAATCAGCACCTTGTTGGGACAGGAGTGGTCACAGATTAGCCCCGACAAGCTGCCCCCATCGCTGGCTTTCGACTACGAAGTGCGCGACCAGTTCGTGTACGAAATGCTGCGCCATGATCTCAGCCAGTAAGTGAAAGTCGAATTAGGAACTAACTAAAAAATAACCAAAAAGTGAAGAAAAGTCAAGTCATCGGTGAAGAGGTATAAGTGCAAACATGACACGTGATCGACTCGAGCGCATGCAGCTAATTTACAAAAAAAAATTGAATATTTTAATTCTACGTAGCTAAACAAGAACCCATAAGAGAAATGTAACCAAAAAGAAAATTCAGCCGTTATACTAAGTTATCAAAATTTATGTAAAGCAAACACTCATTGGCAAGCGTTTCATAGAAGCTACATTTCCTAATTTTTTAATCTTTGTAATCAAAATCATATTAATCTTTGTTTGTTTGGCCAAGCGAGCAAACGGCAAATGACAAATTTATGTAATTATGTGTAAATGGGGGCGAAATGAGTTTATTGAAACCTGCTAGAGAAACATCATTTTAAGAGCAACAACAACTGTGATTCAAACGAAATGCGAATGCGAATGTGAAATGTAGCCAGTGGGAGACTTGCGACAACCAACTCTCATAAAACATAGAAAAGAAAAAACAAAACAAAACTAAAAACGACAACAACAACAAATTGTTAAGCGAATTGTCTAGTTAGCTAAGTTTAAAAGTATCAATACGAAACAAAAGCGTTGAAAAATGTTTGTAAAACCAAAAGTACGACCAATGTCAAATTGTTTGCTCAAAACTCAATTGGCACAAATTGTTAACCTTTGTAGTAGTGTGATTAAGTACGGAACCGGAACCGGAAACGGAAACGGCAATCGGCGCTCAAATGTGATAAACGACAAAACAACCAGAAAAGCAAATGTACCAACAACGAGAGCTCGATCCTCGTTCGCTAAGCGCCGCATTTGTGTAGTTTAAAGTGATATTAAGAGCAGCATCAGCAAAGCAAATTGTAAACAAATACAACACCCACAATGAATTAGCCAAACTCTATGTAGGACTAATAGGGGATACATCTATACTCCTTGCCTTGAAATCGTGAAGAAAGCCATAGCACCAAAATGAGATTTTTTATACATTTTTTCTTAAATTAAAATTTTGTTAAAAGTCTAGGCGAACTAGGCTGTGACCTATTCACGATTTCAATGTAGCAGTCGTGTGGGCTGTACATGCGTTGGCCAGAAAATGAAAGCTTCCGGAAGCCAGGCGAAATGCAAACCCCAAAACAACCCAACTTTTAAGTATTTTATAGCACAGGCATTAATTTATACAACTATGTACTATATTTAACCTATGTTTGCACAAACAGCAGTGTGTTGTCACGAGCAGTGCTGCTCATCCTCCAGAGTTGCTTACCAAACAACAAGTACAACCAAATCGATAACAACAACAATGGTACCTGAAGATCATGCTGAGCATTTAGAGAACAACAGCAACCACAAAGTACTTGCTCAAATGTTAACAATCTAAACAAGCAAAACAAAAATCTATTGAAACAGAAGACTGACTGAGAGTGCTGGCCTATGTTGTCAGAGCAGCTGGAGGAGTTGGAGCTGGAGCACTGGGTTCTGGGTTAAAAGATCTCAAAGACAACTCCTACTACTATCCAATCGACCATCTATATTTGTATGTATTTGTATGTATATGTATCCAATGCATGTAATAATTTTTGTTATGAACTGCAATAGCGAATATTAATTTAAAAATCGACTGCAAATCATCATGTAAAAAGCGAAGCAATCGAAGAATGTCGAACAGAAAACCGCAACTGTAACGCGGCCACGAAAAAGGAAATACTGTGTCGGGGGACCCCTCAGAAGATATTCAATATCCTTGTATTAGGACACACATTTTCCTGTGGCCGTGAACCTAATTTAAGTCTAGTACGTACCATCAAGCAACACCAATAAAAAATGTGATAAAAGTGTCATGCCGCTTCCAAGAACAAGATCGAGTGCGAATTCTATCCAAAGCAGCACATTGTTGAAGCAAAGAGAAAGGTAGTGACCATTGGAAAAGCAGGTCCTAAAAAACTTAGGGAAATGGGAATGCAGCCAAGGCTTTATTTCGCAGATATAGGCTACCATAAAACATTGCCCCGACGAAAAATGAAAAACTAAAAGAACTTTATTTAATTTTAAGATTGGAATATAGAAAATAGACGTCACAAAACGTCTCCTATAACTATGGAATAGAGCACTTGGAAATCAGTTAGATCAATGCCCCAATGTCCAGCCTTCGTCAGTCTGAGGAGGGCCGTAATCAATGGATTCATTCAATTACAATCAATATAAATGAAAAAGTATTAATTTTTCCGTTACACCAGAGTCACTTCCAACGCTGCTGTATATGAGTAACGTTCTTTTTGTAAACTTACTACAAAAAGTATATATATATTTTATATGCCATTTATTGTATTTAAATTCGAAGAGACAGAAAACAGTTTTGTAAACCATTCCACACATGCAAACGTATGTACTGAACCAGAAAACCAGAAATCCGGAGCGATTTGAGAAATTGTGACAACAACCGAGTTCCGAGTTTTAGATAAGTGGCGCTTTTTTTGAATGAAAGCGCAGCTCGATGTCAAAAAGTAAATCTTTATATTATTTATGTATTCGGAAGGAATTGTGGAACAACACGATTGACACGAGCAGAGCAGAGTGAGGGGGAAGGCTATGGGGGTAGGCGACAAGATACAGCCGTGCATTAACAACAATGTTTATATATGTATATGCAAGTTATGCTTAAAAGTTATAAGAGCAAAAGTGAAGAAAGCTGTGATACAACAAAATCCAACAAAAGGCAAACAACAACACACTAAGATAACACCAACACACTGACAACAACAAGAAGAACAACAACAAGAACAAGATCAACAAGTTTAACAGACAAGCCAATTCGAAACATGTGCGACCAACAAAAGAACGTTAACAACTTTTCCAAAAGCAACAAAAATAGTAAACGAGGAACGAGAGGAAAGCGGAAATAACGGCCCTGGGGAGTGTGGCCAGATTATAGAGAATTGTATAAGATCGAGGCAGATCCAGTAGTAGTTAGCTTAGCAGGGTTGGAGGCGGAAAGGAACCAAAGTTTTGGAGGCCAAGTGCTTGAGTGGAACAAGAGCACGAGGGATAGATGCACCTGCCGATCGAGAATTAAAATCAAATGTTAACTTAACTTATATCGATATGTAGTAGAAAGCATGAAACAAGTGCACATAGCAGCTAAAAAATGAAAGCAAACATTTTAGTTCCACTTGCTTTGCCATGTTTATGATTTGTGCAAGGTTTTAAAGCTTATTATTCAATTATATAACAAACAAAAAATCAAGCCAACTACAGTTTGTGTGGCGTATGCAATATCATTACCATTTAAGACGACAAAGAATTGTAAACCAACTAAAAGTAGCACACAGAATGCATTCAATTGAGAAACCAATAAAAGCGTTTGAACTTTAGGTCCTGACTTTTTCGTAGCCTACTTCGTGGGTGGTGTTATGCAATCGCTCCCAAGGGAGGCGATTAAAAGTACATCATTTAAAATAATAACAACAACGTAAGCCCTGTGTGCGTCGTCAACCAAAACAAAGCGCCAGCGGAAGAAAGGACCTGCCCTGAGCAACGCAAGCGCTCCAGGACCCAGTTGGGAGCTTTTCTCAGTCCTTGAACTTTTGACCTTGTTTCGGGCCGACTACAGCGGTTATGTAATCAGCTGCAACCCAGAGTTATGCAACCAAGGACCAAGGATGCTGGACTCGTGCCAGTGCCCATGCATCCCACCGCCCCAGTAGCTCTCAAACTGGGATAGTATGTGATAAGTTGATATCGCCGGAGACCAATTAAGTTGGCTTTTGCGGAACAGATAGCGCTGTTGAATGAATGACTGGACGCTTATCTGGACATGTTTGTCTTTCGGCAGACAAACTGCGTAAGCGGACCCTTTTCTGGAAAACAAGATAGTTTATAAGGTAAGCCATAAACCGCCTAGTAAAAACAGTAATTGTTAAGCATTTAAATTCTATTTTACTGTATCGATTAGACGGGCAGTTCTGGCCATTTTTAGCTCGATTATCGATACATTGCTACCGCATAGCGTAAGCGAGTGAAGTGAGTAACAAACCAAAAACCAACCTTCCAATCGCAAATAAATAAATATCCAAAGTTAGGTTGTGCCCAGCCGGGGGAGGAGGCTATCCGGGGGACACCCATCTCGTGAGAAAAGCTTCGCAAGTGCAGCTAGGAAACATTGGCGTCGGCGCTCTCCGGCGCTCTCGGGTCTGCTTTTTCCGTAGAGGCGACGCTTTTGCCCGCCAGTTGAGCAGTCGATTTTCGCACGGAGCACGGCAGTCGAAAAAATTTGAAAGAAGCATTCAACAGCAGCGGCCCGCCGACTGAGAGAAAATTAATATTTTTACTTGACCAATCCAAATAAAAAATAGTTTAATTTATAAATTTGCAAGTATTTTGCTAGCTGTGAAGACGTCTTTTGACACGAAACACAAAACCCGAAAATCATACGAAAGAGAACCCCACGAAACCGCTCAAAACTTGTCACCCTTTCTAGGCCATTTTATAATCCAATACTAAAGGTGAGTGCACGCCGAAGAGGTTGTTTATGGTGGGAGACATGCATATGAGAACTTTCTCATTCCCATCCACCACCCACCCACTCATCCAAACCGTGTGACGTAACTTTGTGTGTGTGTTGGCAGATTGCTCATACGCCGCGTGTGCAAAAAGAAAACAAATCAAGAAGTAGCCGCAAATCCGAGGGATAAACAAAGCTCAAAAACGGAGGGTTTTGTCAGCATTGAAAGAAAAAACCCATACTTGATCGATGGCGATTGTAATGGTCTATATTTAGAACCTTTTCCTTGCGTCCACTGGGCGCCATCCGGTACATAGTTCCCCAATTCGGCTTTCACCCAGTAGGACCTGATGGCTGGCCGATTGCCCAAAAGTCGCGACGTTCACGTGCATTTTTTTCTTGCATTTTGCAGCGCTGGCTCTTGAGCGCTTCTCTGCCGCATTGTTTATAAATAAACCTTGAATAATGCCGGCACTGCTGACTTTCTGCTGACGCTTCCCGAACTTATATCTTTTTTCAATATGTTCTTTACCCGACTTCAATTGAGCTACTGAGACTCTCGTGGATGTTCACTCGATCGAATTGGAAGACCAGATACGTCATTTGTTGCGCTTTTCGAGGCCAGTGACTCAGTCCGCCAGTGTCAGTCCAACAAGTGCATGTGCATGGAGGTGCGGAGTGTGCGTGTGTGTGTGCAAATTGCCATTTAGATACATTAGCGACCAAACTGCTTACATATTCATTAAACGATTATTTCGATGTTCTCCTATTTTCAGCTAAAACAAAATGTTCGCATTGTGGTATTTGACATTCGCTGTCGACGAAATACGGTAAGTGAAAGGGAGAAGGAGGGGAAAAAAACGATGTACTATTAAACTATTTGGTATTAACATATCATTACAAGAAACAGAACTGAAAAATATTGTTTCGTTCTCGCGTTAATAGTTTTTACCCCAAAAATCAATCGACTGAACCATGCAGGGTGGGTGGATTTTTGTAGCCTACTTTCAGGCTGGGCCAGGCTTGCGTATGTAAAATTAATGTAGATACTGGTGTAGTGGGCGTCTTCAGGACCTAAAATGAGTTCATACCCAGCGGGGAACACTATTTAGGAGGGATAGTCACAAATTTAAATAAGTAGTTCATTTTTAAAAAGTACATTTTTGTTGGCTCTACACTAAGAAAAGGAGAAAATTGGTCTCCTTCTTGATCTAATTTTTATCTTTTTAGGCACATACCACCAATGGTTATGGCTCTTTTGTGGTCATACTTCTTTCACTTTATTTTTATGAGAAATCCCTTCCAGTCTAGCCTCCTCAATGCATTTCATAAACCACCGTGATAATTTTTGCCGCAATATCTGCCCCTGACTGTGCCAAAACCACAAAGTTGATAATCTTATCGGTATCACTTGATGTATTAGCCCAATCTCGCTTTCCTGCCGCAACTAACCGCCAATCGATCGTTTTGGTTCGTTCCCTGGTGCTAAATATGGCTTATTCAACATCCGTGCATTTGGCAACCAAGTTGCTTCCCAAGCACACTGTCACATGACGAGCCCACTCCCCGCTCCCACCAGCAAACCACCCGCCAACAACTGGCTTTCGTGGCTCTAACTCTCATTCGCGATAAGTGTAATCAGCGCCCAACCTGCCCACAATCCAAATTCGCATATTTGCCAAAAAGCAAGAAAACAGAGACCACTGAGCGTCCGACAGTTATCTGCCGGCAATTAGCGTAATAATGAAAGTGATAATTGAACTCTGTTGGTGTATTAGTTCGTTTTTTCCGTTCTCAGCCACAGCCGGCGTTTTGGCCGGTTTTTCGTGGTGTTTGTACGGAGCGGAGCTCGTTTATTTGCTTATCTATTTGCCGCACGAGTCTTTCGCCGGCTGCTATTGCTCATTTGCGATTTGGCCTACGTGACAGCAGAGAAATTCTGCTCGAGAGCTGGGGGAGTGGAGAATGTAATTTCGTAACTCGAGTGGAAAAAGGGAGAGTTGTGATCTGAATAGGGTCCTGCTGGGGGAATCCGCCCACTATTATGTGGCCATCTCATTGCCACGCCTTCTCATCGGGAGCCATAACGTCTATTTTATGAGGGCAATAAATAGCTGTACTTGTTATGGAGTAAATGGCTTTAACTTTTTATATTCTGATATTCGAATAATGTTACAAACCCGCAGATTTAAGATGACCAGAAGAGAAGGGGTTTTTCATGTTTTATTTCCTAAAGGGCTCCCTATTTAATAACTATAGTCTACTATTTTATGGTATGACGTTTTTAACAGTTTATGAATGTTTGGTATAAACTGTTAGGTATTTTAATAGAAAAATGTATATAAATGCTATTATTTGGAGGAGTCTGAAAAACTTCTAGAATCATAACCCGATGATAGATAATCTAAAATGCAAGACTTAGAATATTATCGTTAGCTGCTTGATCTTCCCAAGTAACACTGAGGTAGAATAAGGTTTATTTTTTATTATAAAAATATATATGACATTATTTTTTATACTTAGCATTATCTGGTAAATAAATTAAGAAAATTGGTAAAATATTAAGAAATCAGCGTCAAAAACTAGAAAAAAAAAGGATTTAAAAACTGACATACTGAATAAAATGCAATTCACTTGTGAAAATTTGAATTTAAATTTTAAATCAGTGTTGCATAATCAATCAGGCAGACCCTTTGGGCAGTATGACCAGCCCCCAACCCAATCTGGGCCATCACTGCTGTCACTTGCATAGTTCCTTTTACCTTTGTCATCCGCCGCAATAGGACGCCGACAGCGCAGAAATCGCCAAAGAGCATTTGATTTACAAATTAATTCGTTGAAATTAATTCGGAAAGTAGCTTGATATTGATTGCTTTGAAACGTGGGCGGAGCCAAGAGTTAAAGGTGGGTCGTATAACTGCAGCGAACTCTGCGAAAATGCAATTCCAATGCGGACACGCTCGAGTGACTTCCGAATGGAAGCTTCTGGAATTTTCATTGAAAAGAGCCATGTGGATGTCGCATTTAAGCTTCATAACTTTTACTGTTTACTTAATTTATATTGCATTTTAGTTTATGATTTTTTAAGAGCTTTTAATTTTTTAAATTTTATTTTTATATATTTTTTTTTTTATAATTTTTTTTGTAGCAAACGATTAGCTTGGTTGTTTAGTTCCAACAAGCCAGCAGCTCCAGCTTTAGACAACAAGCCAGCGGATCCTGCTCCCGCAAAGGTTCCCACTCCGGCCCCAGCTCCTCCCAAGGAATCTCCACCTGCGAAGGAACCTGCTCCGGCAGCGAAACCTGCACCAAAGCCAGAGCCACCCAAGCCAGCACCAGCTGTTGCGAAGCCCAGTCCCCCGCCTACTCCTCCAAAGGAAGAAGCCCCAGCTCCCAAGCCCGCACCCCAACCAACTCCAGCTCCGGTAGTTGCACCACCAAAACCTGCTACTCCCCCGAAGCCAGCTTCTCCGCCGAAAACAACCGACAAGATGCCAATCCCTCTTCCCAAATCCCTGACCGAGGCCAACACCAATGGCGAGAATGGAGCTCCCACTAACGGAAACGCTGCCAATGGCAGTGGCGGCAATGTGGACGAGAGGCTGCTGGCCGGCCTCCAGCCCAACAAGCCGTTGGCCCAGGCCAAGGATGCCACCCAGGACTTCATCAAGGGCGAGACCAATGCCTTCATCCAGTCGATCAAGGAGGCCCAGCTGCTGGGCGAGCTGTAAGTCCCATTCCCCTCAGTGGCACCCCGTTGAATTAGTCGTATTATTTCTGTACATTTTTAAGTTTTTAAATTTGATATTTCTAGTCACCGGTGCCGCGTCGCGCAGCGTGTGGCAGTGGCGGGTTCAACAACCCCGGGTGACTTCTCTTCGGGCTAAAAAAAAACAGAATAGTTGCCATGGGGTAGTGTTCGCTTGGCGACAGTGGCAATGCAGCATCAGCGAATTCGTTGGATCCCCATGACTGCCATGACGGGGCCGAGTCCACAATTTTCTGTTATTTTTGTCTCATGTTCTGGGATCGGGCGGACAGCTCCACTCCATTCCACACAGAGCTCTGCTGCATGTGCAGTTTACTGTTTATTTATGAGACCATGTGCTCGGTCTCCACTTCCTCAAATTGCCGCAATTGATTTTCCATTAATATTAATCGAGCTCCTGGGTGCACGCAAGCCTTGTCCTTGCCCAGGTGTTCAAGGATATGGCCTAACCCGCCCTGCCCGGGCCCCCACCTCCGTGTTCAGCGTTTGGCTGGCTGCCCATTCGCCGAAAACACAAACGAAATGGAAATCGAAATGATGCAAAGCGTTTGGACGGGCCATTATGAGACCTGTCGCTACATCTCCGAGCTCTGACGAATCTCTGGCCGGCGCGGTCACATGATCTCCCCCCATGCAAAGTTTATTTATATTTGGAGACGCAGTCGACGGTGGCGCAACAGTTTACATGTTTCTTTCATTGTTCCGCACCCGTAAATTAGCTTCTTCGGATGCAATTGCATCTCCTGCTGCGGAGTGATCCTATTTTGGCAGAGCGTCATGCCTCATATCTGGTCGGGTCTGGTTGGGCCGCTTCCTGATGGACAGAGGTCTTCATTCTAGGTGTCCCTTGTTTGAAGTGTCCCCCAGACACAGCTACATAGATGAAGGTATATACCCCCCAGTATAGGGGTGTACATATGGACGGATGTGTATTTCGGGCACTTGGCTCGCGTCGAGCAAAAAAATTGCTTTTGGCAAGCGTCGCTTTTGATGTTCTGCCAAAAAATTGTTTGGCAAACAAAGGCAAAGTTGACAGAGCTTTCAGCGGTGTACACATTCGCATTTCTATACGATTGTATAGATATATATATTAATAATTAGAAATAACTCCCCTCCAGTAATTTCACAGCTAATTGCTCGGATAGCGAGGTGACTCGTGCTTGGCTGGCCGCAAATTGATCTAATTAATGCCACATATATTTCAAATGGCTTGCTCACTCTCTGCGTCAGCTTGTGGCGCTCACATTAACGCCCAGATCTCCATCACTGGCCACTAAGCACTTTTGTAAACATAAGCATATGTATCTACATTCGGGAATGTGTTATGCAAGCCGCAGCGCGTAGTCCGATTACTCAGATCATGGGAAGCTCTGAGCAAGCCGGGGCTTAGCCCGTGTAGGCTTGTCATAGGCATCTCCCCCAGAAGCGATATGTACATTCCATATACTCGTACTTTTCTCAAGTGTGTGCCAACAGAGTGGCGGCGTATAGTAGTCACTGTATCGCTATTGTATCTACGTATCCGTGCGCTTGTTTCGCAAGCTTTTCAAGGTCAGCCCGCTGCGAGCTCTAGTATATGCCGACTCGCTTTTCCCCCACTTGTTAGTTTTTAGCTGGGGGCTTAGTGCCATTGTTCTACGCCAAATCTACGCCATCCTACCCGGCACCAGCCCCCAAAAGATGGCCGACTGGCTGGTTAGCTGGTTAGGAGTCTTGCTGGGATGCCAGAAGCTGCTGGGCTGGGCTGGGCTGGGCGCATTTACGTAATCTCAGCGCCACTCGACGCCAGCAATTGAAAATGAAAACGAAAACGAAACTGTCGGGACGGCTACCGACGATTACAAGAAATTGAAAATGCGAAAACGCCTTACTGACAGGGGGAGGGCGAGGGCGAGGGCGAAGACAATTTTCCGATGACATTTCTGCTTCTGGGTTATATAAGCGTCTTTGTCGCCTGGCAGCCATTAAATATGTATCAGAAATTAATCTGAATCTATATATCTACGCTCCTACCTATACATTTCTAATGACCGCCCGTGGAAAATTCGTGCGCCGATGAAAAGCAAAAGTCGTGTGTTTTTCAAAAACAACACGTCGATGGCTGGGTTCTAGGTATAAAGATGGGGTTCCTATATGTTGCATAAATTTCTTTGGCAACTGTTCAAATATTTTCCCTCAGTTTTCGTTCAGTAACAAATGAATATGTTCCCTCCACGACCCAACATATGTCTTATGCTGCTGTGTGGGTTGCCCAAGAGCCTTAGATGTTCCACATTTCAATATCAAGTTCAAGACTTTTGTCGGGGATCCTATGTTTATTTGTTGAAAAATAATAGGAGCCTCCTGGGGGCAAGGAGTGGGTGGTGAAGGCCCACCAAAAAGGTGTACTAGTACGCGAACATATGTAATAGATTTTAGTTGGCACCCATCCCTATTGTTTATAGCATCTCCCCCAATTTTTGTACTCTATCACAACATTTTTCATTCTGTGCGGCGGAATTAGTGCCAAAATTTATGACAGCGACGTTTGTTTGCTTTCTTTTTGGCCAAAAACAACAGATTCCTTGAATATGAGGTGGTTTATAGTATAGTTATTGTAGAATGTCTATATTTAATAAAGTTGCTCCTCCTTGACTCGGACTATATGGGATGTGGCTCAAATGGAAATATTATCTAGCTATGCTTCGAGCACAAACTTTCCATGAATTCTAGTAATATTCTAGTTTTTTCTAAGGGGTATCATAAATAAAAATATTATTATTATCTAAAAGATATTGGAGATATATGGATATATGGAGTGTCATCAGTGATATTATATACATTTTTAGTTTCGTTTTAGACTCTAAACTATCTTTAAGCTTCAAAGCTGGGCCGTCTGGGTTCTCTCCCATGTTAATTCGTAACTCTGAGCGGGATCTGCGAATCAATCCAAATATTTTCCCTTCCCCACGGCCATAACTGGTGGAGCTGCACCACTTGCCTTGATTACTTTCGTCGCACATCGTGCCGTTCCCGGCCCGCGATTGCTAGTCATAATTAAGCAATGAAGGCCTGTCCCAGTATGGGTGCCGGGCCGTATCTGTATCTGGATCCCACACCCGCCGCAGACCCACGGATACGGATTCGCTGCAGAGGAGCCTCCTGCGCGCACAACGACATCCGCATCTTTGATTTGCGACTGCAAGAAGTCGCTGGCCTCTCGCTCCCACACCCGCACCAGGCCATGGAGGAGCTGAGCTACACATGCACTTTTCTAGCCGTTTGCGGTCGGGCGAACACTTTCCTTTTCGCCTCGGCCATCTGCCCCGGTGTGGGTGCACTGTATCTGTGTGGGGAAGCTTTCGCAGCGAGAGCTTTACTTTTCTGCTGTTTAGTCGAACGTCACGTCCTACGTCAATCGTCGCCGCGCACCCATACATAGGCGCGCGTTCAGCATTTTCGTAGGCATGGCATATGCCACACCAGGAGGCACACACACACACCGCGGCAGCCCCGATGTGCGGCAGCTTTCGGCTCTCTGTCGCTCTGCCGGCTGCCTGTGGCTTGGGTTTTCGTATCCGTATCTGTGTGTCGTCGGTGTGGCTCTGTGTTCGGGTAGTTTGAAAGTGAAAGAAGGAAGGGTGTCCGCTCTGCCACTGGCTCTGCCGGCGTCGGCTATAGCCTATAGCCCCGACTGCAGTCAGTTGGGCCAAGGAACAGAATATTCCGATCATTGTATCGTTGGACGTTGAATTCTACGGTTGCAAAGGTGAGCCGTTCTCCAAAGCTAGAAACTGCAGAGCAAGTGAACATTTTGCTGAACAAGTATCTCACAGATACTAGTGTATCGCTAAGATTTTATACTTAAATTAAATAAGTTTTGTGGCATCTAAAGTTAGTTTCTGATGTTTCTAAGGAAATATTTCTGATAATTGGTGACTCGAGTTTTGATTTAAATTTAATTTCATTAATTGTGACTGCTTTTCTCTTGCAATATTTTCATTTTTGGTGGAAAATATTCCAAAAATTTAAACTTGCTTAACTACTAATGTGAACTAATTGAATTACGGCAATGTGTCTGCAAAAGTATTTAAAATTGTGGCAACTGAAGGTTCCTATCTCGCATTTCCACTTAAAATGGTAAAGATATTCTAGAGCCCACACTCTCTGCTTAATTTTTACGTTGCCATGTGCTACCTAGTGCTGTTAATTATTAATTATTTATTCAATTATAAAATGAATCTCGTGATGAAGCAGTGCCTTCGTGCTCCCAACTTTTGTGCCATTTTCACATCCCCAATCGAGTCACCGATGCAGTTTTGCAATTCAAAACCGGTTACCGGCAAATAAGAAATTTATACGGGCGGCTCTTTGAGCTTCAAGCTTGTAGTTGTACGTTATGCAGTTTTGGTTCTTTTTTTTTGCATTTATTTGCCAGCTAGCTGAAACTTGTTTGGCCACGGTCTGGCAAACTGTCCAACAGTCTTGCGATTTTGCGGCCAAATGCCAATGAACGCAAAACTGTACCGCCTGCCAAGTGCATCCGATGGCGCAATAGGAGGGTGCAGCCAGCGGTTTAAGGTCGGGCGTTCGTTGGCTCCTGACGAGTGGCGGCAGCTAGTGGTTTCTGTATCGATTCCGATAAGATACTGGCCCGTGTTAGGGCCACGTTAGCTGACTGCCAGATAAGAGGCGACAGTTTGCACATTGTTTGGCTTCCTTTGCTTTCGCCTCCCCCGTCAGCAGTTTAGTCGAACTTGAATGAGAAAGGCAATAAAACACTCATTTTCGTGGTCAATGCCAGGCGATTGCATAACTTTAAGAATACATTTCATCTGCAGCATCGGTTGGCAGTTCAGCGGACAGTGCTGGGCGGGCAGAAGAGCAATTATATAAGCCGGCAGAAGGTCCGATCGAATGTGCCCGGCCAAATTTAGTTCGGGTTGATTTAATGCCGGCTGCTAAAAATACCACAAACACAACCCGCCAAAGCAAATAGGCAAAACAAAAGCACCACCACAGAGGGACTCCTCGCACACTCGATTGTGGATATTCGCCTACCTGGGGGGAGGTAGGGCAGCTGGGTAGCTGGGAGGTTGCCATGCCCCCTGAAATTCCAAAGGCTCATAGGTGGAGGAACAGCTAACAGCTGACAAGTTTACGAGGGAATTTGCGTATGGATTTGGCTTTATTTTTGTACATATACATCCATATATCATACACTCTGCCATGCTAGCAAACAAATCGCGAAAATTTGTTGAACAAACTGTGTGCCTCTGGCACGTTGCTGTTAATTATTCAATTGAGATCCATTAAAGCGCTCGAATGAATAAAACGGAAAAGGCAGAGTCGGGAAAATAAAGGCCTCCTCCGCTCGCCGAGGAACTGGCACACGATTAACTTGTCACAATGATAGGAAAATCCATTTCCCCCAGACTTGGATAGTTAACAAGGTAACGCTTCTATTTTCCCAGGCCAAACAAAAAGTTTAATGTTGGTTCGCCACGCCGGGGGGATGGGCGGACCGGGCCATCCCGCTAGTTGCATAATCGGAGCTGGGCTGGGTTATTGGGCTAGACAGGAAATGAAAAATCGCATTCAGGAGAAGGGTTGGGGAGTGTGTGGATTCGTAAAAAGGTGCCAGCCAATCAATTTCAAATAATAGAAGTCTGCGCGATTCGCCTCACAATTCATTAAGCGAGTAAATAAACAAATATTTGGACTATCTGTAATTTCAGCAAAAACGTAAACAAATCAAGTTGCTCAAACGCTTTCAGCGAAAAATGTCTGGCGGTGAGCTGGGTCCAATATTTCAGGCGCGACTGTTTGTATGAATGAAACGGAAGCTTTTGAAAAGGGTGAAAGCTTATACTTTCTTAGCGAAACTTTTCAAGGACGCTTCAAAAGAAATTTCTTACTGAAAGCTTTTTGGAAAGTGTTATACACTTTGTGTAGAAAGCCATGTAAAAATGCTCACTCCTGCACACCAGGTGGCGCCAAGGTGCTCATGTAGAAACATGTAAAATATTTTAAAAGATTTCCAACAAGAATTTTAATGAAAGGAGACTACATTGTCGCAGTTTTAATTATAATAAAAAGTTTAGACATATTTCTGGCACAGTATCAACTCTCTTCAACCACATCTTCCCAATTCCGAGCATCCTCCTACTCATAAACCCTTTGCTGCCTCTATGGCTTAATGAAGCATCGTCTGATTTTCGCTGATTGTCTTCCCAGACAGCGAAAATTTAAATCAACGACATCCGGGTAGTGCCTGCGGCAGATATATTTGCCACTTGCTGGGCTGGCATTATTTTTCATCCTCATATTTGGTCTGCACAGACACACACTCCTATCGCTCGTATATATAGTTTCATTTCTTTGCATTCCGCCTAATTGAGTGTGAGCCTCTTTGACGTTCTGCCAAAAGAATTTTAATTAAATAAGGAACCTCTTCCGAGGAAAAATATTAATATATGTAGATCGCAGAACTAAATGCGGGTGACCAGCAGACCCGACCCAACCCGACCCGAGTGCTTCCTAACCCAACTCACCCCTTGACCCAAAACCCGAATCCCCCATCCTCACCCCTATAATGCCAGATATTAATAAGAGCTTTATGTCGAATTCATGTCACAGCCAGAATATTATTGGCAGAATGCTGCCGCCTGCTGGCTGGCTGCTGGAATGGGTGTCTGGGGACAGGGGATGACCATGTCCATGTCGAACAATCCCAGATTCAATTAATGTCGAGCCAACAACCCAACGGGTGTAATGAGTGTGTGACCGAATGTGTGCAGGGCTTACTCATTTCGGTTATCTATCAGTTATGATTTTGGGCAGGCCGAAAGTTTCCACTCCCCTTATCGAACCTGGCCAACAGTTTGGAGTGGCCGGCCACTGACCAGGCCTGGCCAGGCCAATTTCCCGTTGCAGTCACTCACGTATGCGTTGTCCAATTTCCCGAAAATACATTCGGAATTGTTTTCGAACACTTGCCAATTTCTTTGTGCAATCGAGTGGCCAAAATCGCCGGGCGATGCAATTAAAGAAGGAAACTATGGCAGCGATTTCTCGGGTGAACGGCCAGACGACCAGCGGACGGACGGAGACTGCCTGTCGACCATAAACTTGCCCATTGCACTGGGGCTTGCCAAATTCCAGCGATTCGATGCGATTTTCTATTTTAATTCTTTTACTGTCACTTTTACGGCCTGATAGCTCTGCCAAACAACCACTTGTGGCTTTGGAGAAGTGTTTGCACTCATCTCCGGTAATCTTATCAACTCTGCTCCTTTCGGCGGTTTACAATTGAAACTTTAAAGCCTATCAGCCGTCTGCTTATCTGGCCAAAATCACTCTATTTCCACTGCTCCCCAGCTCTCGTCTACTCTCTTGCTCCCGCTCCAGCCAGCTCCAGCTCCAGCTCTCCGGTAATGGCAGGTGTTTTGGCTTTCGCTGCTTTTTAACGCCAGCCATTCGCGAATTGTTGGCAAGCCTTGACGGTTGCAAAAAATCAGCGTTCAGTGCGTGATATCGCTATAAAGCTAAGGCTCTAATTGGCCGAATTAAGCCGAGTTGGTAACGCGTGTGCTTGCTTTCTATTCTTGAGCTGCTTGGCTGCTTGGCTGCTTGGCTGCGTGGCCCTGATCCTGTCGATAGTAGCGAGGGTTGTCCTTTCCCTGCCACCTCATTCCATTTTCTCCTTTGATCCGCGGCACGTCTCTCCGCTGCTCATCAAGGGTTACATAATGAAATCACTTTTTTCAATGGTGCGCCGGCTTAATTCGATTTGCTTGGCTTTTAAGTGCCTGGAGGAAAACATCCGTGCCATCTTGCCATCCTGCCGCCTGATTCACTTTCCCCTAATGGGCTTTTCCTCCATCATCCCGTGTCCTTCCTTGCCCCCTGGGCACTGTGTACTCGCTCCAGTTTCCCTATCTGGGGCTGAGCACTTGAGTTAATTGATTAGTTCCAACGTCAGCTAGGCAGGCCAATAAGTCATTACCATTATCTTGCGAGATTCCGTGCCACTTAGGACTGGAGACTTTACCAGTCACGGGTCGGGTACACAATTGCAGTTTGCAAAACTATCCCACTATCTTAACGAGCCCCAGATTACTCATAGTGGAGTGGCAATCGAATCGGGCCTGGAGACGGAGACGGCGGCCAGTCATAACTCCAGAGCGGTGCCATAGAAAATTTCCACAATCAACAAACACTTGCCAAGGCTGCGGCTCAGATGGCGAATAGTTTGCAATATATATATATTTATGGAGTGAAAAACGAAAATAAAAGTGGCGAGCTGGAGCTGGTAACTGCTAAGGCAAGTGGAAGAGGAAAAGTGATCGGATGCGATTACTCAGCCCGACTCAGGCAGCCCCCCTCGTGTTTTCGTTTTGTTTCTACTGTTTCTACTGACTGAGTAATTGAAGCTGCAATGAAATTAGCTTAAACAAAACAAAGGCTTAAAGCAAGGAGGGTTGGGTGAGCTCTTCCAGGCCTAATGTGTGCGAGACATGCGATGATGAGCGTGGAACTAGTTGGGCTCACTAGTTCCCCGACTCCAAGAGCGTCCAATGCCTCGTTCTGAGCCTCAAGTGCTCGCGTCCTTGTCCTGGGAACCCGGCAAGCTGGCTTTGATTTTGATTTGCCGAGTAATTGATTTTTTACACACTCGAGGAGCTCTTGTGAAGGGGAGGGAGTGAGTCGAGTCGAGTTGGGTTGGGTTGGGTTGAGGCACCACCGATCCCTGTCATTGCCAGGGCACATTTCACACTTGAAGTTGACTTGACCGACCGACTCAACAATTCCCAGCTGCCTGCCGCTGTCGCGTGCTATAAATTTTATTGATTCGGGCCAAGAGTTGGGTGGTTGGTTGGATGGTTGGATGGTTGGTGGAGGGTTCAGTCAGTTCAGTTCAGGTTCAGGTCCAGCGCATCGTGTAAATATATCCTTCCGCATTATGTTGCTGCTCATCCGGCAACAGTTTGGGCCGGCGCCTGCGGATAGGCAATGCTGTTAATGCTGCCGGTTGCTTCAACCACCCCTCAAAAGGACTCGGACCCAACCGAACTATAACCGAACCCAACCGAACCGAACTGAACCCAACCACGCACCACACCAAAAACGAAATCAACAAACAAACCATCCACCGAAATCATAACGACTATTGAGAATTTTCGGCAAATATGTCGTAGTACTCCACGGTACTTGGACTTTGAGCCGGAGAGACAGCCGGAGCTCCGGTTGAGGCACTCTCGCCCCGCTGAGTGAGCGCTGAATGCCGCTTGCCGGTTGTAAACTCCGGGCCCTTGGGTGCGACCGCTCTCCGGGCGCCCAGCTTGCCGTTCGCTGTTCCCAGTTCCTTTCAATTCGCCGATTGAGCCTGTTCGTCCTTGTTCGCGCGCGCTTAAATATTTTGCAGAGCAGCCAGCACAGAGCAGTAGAGCAGGATACAGAGCCAGTAGTCAGCCAGCCGAGCAGCAGTCAGCAAGTCCTTCGCTCCCCCAATAGCATTGTGTAGTGTTTGTTTAGTGTAGTATACATTTGGGCGCGGCAGCAGCGAAAAGCCAAGTCTTCGGAATCTGGAAAAGAGCGACCAACAAAATATTCTAAATATATTGCGTCCGTTATTTTCTTCATACCAACGAAGCAGACCACCAATCATCCAAGAACCAAGAACCAAAAACCAAAAACCAAAATCCCTGAAAATCAAAAGCAATACATTTTAAGCCAAGCGTGTCTGTGTGTGTGTGTGTGTTTGTGTGAGCGATCCTTTTAGAGCTAAAGCTGCATTGTGATTTCATTTTACCTGCAAAACTGCACAAAAACACAAACATTCTGTTTTTCTATACAAAAAAAGAATAAAATTACAATACCCTCTGCAAGGGTATAAAAACCAAAAAACGAAAACGAACCACACGACTTTGTGACCAAGAAAACGCCAAATTTTTGAAAACGTTTTTGAAACTTTACAACCAACTCTACAAAACCAATCTTAAACTACCGAAAATGGGTCTCTGCGCCTCCAAGGACAAAAAGGAGAAGGTGATCGAGGGCGAGGTGGCCAACGGCGAGCCCAACGGCACCGCCACGGCTGCTGCCGCTGGAGAAGATGGGTGTGTATCCTGGGGTCCGGGCTTATTTGGCCTAGGTCTCCTAGACAGCGGTTGTCTGTATCGGGAAAAGGGAGGAATTGGGAGCAGGATGGGATGGGATGGGGGCTGACGTCATGTGTGTGTGTGTCTGTTTGGGTTGGTGGCTGGAGTGCGTGCTGAGCTCTGTCTGAAAGCGCCCAAAAATAAAGTGCCATAAAAAAATTATTATTGCGCCCTGGTCGCTTGTCCAGGACTTCGGCCCGTCGCCATTGCCGTGTTGGTAGTGCGCATGATCGGGGGCGAGAGCAGGGCGTGGGCGGGTGCGGGAACGGGCCGGCTTCGTACGCTACATATAGTGGGCCGTCGATTTGCGTATTCAGCGGCAACCGGCAAATTTTATAGTCGGATCCCAACCACCACCGAAAACAAGAGACACACAGAGCACATAGTATTTCCACCACCACTGGAAATGGGTGGTGTACAGTGGGTTCGACATGTTTAAACATAAAGTTTTCAAGTGTCACAGTTTTTAAGATTTTTTTTATTAAAAATGGATGCATAAATGGCAATAGTTTAATATATTTTTGGATTGGAAAGATAAATCCATAGATATACCATACTATGGATGAATAAATATCTTCACACTTGAAGAGCTCATAGGTTTTTACAAATCCTTTTAATCTTTAACTAAATTTAAACTACAAATATATTTAATATTTTTTATATAATTTATATAATTAATATTAATATTAGTATTAATATCAAATAGATTTTTCTGGGTTTCTCAACCTTTTCCTCACATGCGACCCACTGTTTCTGGAATCTTCAGGGGTGTG
The DNA here is from genome assembly GCA_035047585.1 of Drosophila monieri. NCBI lineage: Eukaryota > Metazoa > Arthropoda > Insecta > Diptera > Drosophilidae > Drosophila > Drosophila monieri. Next base: position 12,648,390 of record JAWNPJ010000027.1, read on the forward strand.
AGGCACGTTGGGTGTCATGGGTTTGGGTCGGAATGCTAGGGGAATGGGGCATATCTGGTGGTCGCGTGCCACAAAAAAGTCGAGTTTCAGCACATGGCCATAACCCGAAACTAATTGCGGGGCAAATAGGCAGGAATTGGGGAAACCAGAAACAAGAAAACATGTTGCCGACTTTTAGGCGCCACAAAACAAAGATAGCTTTAACTTAAAAAAAAAAAAGAAAAATATAACTTGATTGTGCCACGCCCTTTTACTAATGGTCAACCCCTCGCTCTCTTCTCCCCATTTTTGCAGCAAACAAGACACCATGGTTGATGCCGCTGTTCTCGCTAAACTGGAGGAGGGTTTTGCCAAGCTGGCTGCCTCCGACTCCAAGTCGCTGTTGAAGAAGTACCTGACCAAGGAGGTCTTCGACAACCTAAAGAACAAGGTGACCCCCACCTTCAAGTCGACCCTGCTGGATGTGATCCAGTCTGGCCTGGAGAACCACGATTCCGGTGTGGGCATCTACGCCCCCGATGCCGAGGCCTACACAGTGTTCGCCGACCTGTTCGACCCCATCATCGAGGACTACCATGGTGGCTTCAAGAAGACCGACAAGCACCCGGCCTCCAACTTCGGAGATGTTGCCACCTTCGGCAACGTTGACCCCACCAACGAGTACGTGATCTCTACTCGCGTTCGTTGCGGCCGCTCCATGCAGGGATACCCATTCAACCCCTGCCTGACCGAGGCCCAGTACAAGGAGATGGAGGGCAAGGTTAGCTCCACCCTCTCCGGACTCGAGGGCGAGCTTAAGGGCAAGTTCTACCCTCTGACTGGCATGGAGAAGGCCGTCCAGCAGCAGCTGATCGACGACCACTTCCTGTTCAAGGAGGGCGATCGCTTCCTGCAGACCGCCAACGCTTGCCGCTACTGGCCCAGCGGTCGTGGCATCTACCACAACGATGCCAAGACCTTCCTGGTCTGGTGCAACGAGGAGGACCATCTCCGCATCATCTCCATGCAGCAGGGCGGTGACTTGGGCCAGATCTACAAGCGTCTGGTGACTGCCGTCAACGAGATCGAGAAGCGTGTGCCCTTCAGCCACGACGACCGTCTCGGCTTCCTGACCTTCTGCCCCACCAACTTGGGCACCACCATCCGCGCCTCTGTGCACATCAAGGTCCCCAAGCTGGCCTCCAACAAGGCCAAGCTGGAGGAGGTCGCCGCCAAGTACAACCTGCAGGTGCGCGGCACCCGCGGCGAGCACACCGAGGCTGAGGGCGGTGTCTACGACATCTCCAACAAGCGTCGCATGGGTCTCACCGAATTCGATGCCGTCAAGGAGATGTACGATGGCATCACCGAGCTGATCAAGCTCGAGAAGAGCCTGTAAATTGTTTGCACACCGCCGAGCATCGTCCCCCCGGCGGCGCTGATCTTGCCAATGGAACCTCCACCTCTCCAACAGTAGTCGGCAGCCGGGGAACACGCAACAATCAACAACAAAACAAAACAGTAACAACAACTACGATCAGCAGCAGCAGCACCAACACTTGAAAATCTTTGGCTCTAGCTTGCGGCGATGGTGCGGATGGGAAGCAACTGTCCCAGCCCGGCGACTTTCGGCATTTTCGTATACTTTGAGAGTTGCGGGAACAGGCAGTGGTCTCCTCTGCCACCCATTGCACCCACCACCAAGCAGCAACAGCTACACAATGGATAACTATTTGACAAAAAAACATTTGCTTAATTACAACAACCAAACAATGTAAAACATTTTGACATCCGTGTCAAGCAAAAACAAAAAAAGAACTTTAAATACTTTTATTTTAAGCCTTAAGTTTATAAAAGAATTAAAATTATTAAAAAATAAAAAAAAAAATCAAATAAAAAACCCAAGTACATGTGAGTTTTAATAGAACGGAGTACAGAGTATTTTTTAACGATATTTCATAATTATGTATCCTGTGAAGAACCTGCGACTAGGTTAATGAGAGTCGGAGGGTCCTGGGAAAGCCTTCACGCTTTAGGAGTCGTCTTAGACGGCGAGCGGGAAGCAGTCTTCTTGTACAAATGTATCTTGTATTGTGCTCCTCCACGGTGTGTACATTGAGGTGTCTACGAAGTGTGGATCTGCGTACATCCCAGGGGCAGTATGACCTGTATTTTTTTTGTAATTTGATTTGGCTGCCATCCCCAGAATCTTGATTCCCTAAAGCCATATTGGGGCAATACTTTGAAGCATGGTGCTTTTTCTATTAATGACCCTTTATAGTTGCTATATTCTGTGGCCACATTTTTTCCACGTGGAGATGCTCCAGGGTGATGCTAAGATACAGACCTACTTCGCCTATGTTGGCGGCTCGATAGTAACTCCTTTGAATCGAATTGATCTTAATTAACCCTTTCGAGAGCCTTTGTGGCACCTCGTATATCTTGCCTATTGGGACTGGGAATGTAGCCAGTGCAGAGCTTATGGAGTTGTGGGTCCAGGACACTTCCTTGCGGATCTCCCGCTTTCATTAAGTAGCTGGAAGAGTCTGTGTCCCGTACTGGGACCTTAAAAAGAGTGTTAAATCTCAAAGTATCGCAAAAACACATTGTTTTACTGGCATCACTAGATGGTTTTCACGCCATAAAGGGTATTTAATAAACTTAATAACATTACCGAGTCTGTTTTTAGAAATATATACAGAATATCAATGTTACTATGTAAAAATTTATGTGTAATTGAATTTTGATGAATTTACTTCAATTTTGATAAATTTTGAAGTGGCTTGGTCTTTCCGTCCGTGAGTCTCGCGGAAAATACTAGGCATTGCACTCCGCTTCTATCAGGGCGTTGATCCCGTCATGCATCTCCTTGATCGCCTCGTACTCCGTGAGGCCCATGCGTCTCTTGTTGGAGATATCGTGCACACCGCCCTTGGCCTCAGAATGCTCGCCGCTGGTGCCGCGCACCTGCAGGTGGTACTTGTCCGCCAGCTGCTGCATCTTTTCCTTGTCTGCGTTGAGCTTGGGCAGTTTGATGTGCACAGAGGCTCGAATGCTGGTTCCCAGATTCGTGGGGCAGAATGTGAGGAAGCCCAGCCGCTCGTCCCTGCTGAATTCTACTTTCTTCCCGAGCGCCTCAACGCCGCCAATCATCCGGTCGTAGACCTTGCCCAGATCCCCTCCCTTTTCCATTGAGATGATGCGGATGTGATCCTCCTCGTTGACCCACACCAGGAAGTTCTTCTTTTTGTTGAAGAAGATGCCTCTGCCATTGGGCCAGAAGCGAGAGGCACCGGCTGTCTCCAGGAAACGATCGCCCTCCTTGAAGAGAAAGTGGTCATCGATAAGCTTCTGCTGCGTCTTTTTGTCCATCCCAGCAAGGGGCATGTAAGTACCAAAATACTCGCCCTCGAGGGAGTGCAGTGCTGAGCAGAGCTTGTGCTGCAGCTCCGCGTACTGCTCCTCGGTCAGGCACGGATTGAAGGGATAACACTGCACAGATCGACCACAACGCACACGGGTGGATACAATGAAGGCGTTGTCTGGGTCCAGGTTGGCAAAGTCCTTACCGCTGCCATAGCACGATTCCGGGTGCTTGTCTGTCTCCTTGAATCCTCCATGGTACTCCTCAATTATGGGATCAAAGATGGCACCAAAAACTTTATATGCTTCGGCATCCGGGGCGTAAATACCGACCCCGGAGTCGGGATTGCATAAACCCGAATTGATGCAGTGCAACAATGTGGAGTTGAACGAGGGCGTCGTCCTTGTCTTCAGCTTATCAAAGATCTCTTTGGTGAGGTGTTTCTTCAACAGCGATTTGGAGTCAGTTTGGGAAAATTTTAAGTATCGTTTTTCCATATCCTTTAAGACCTCTGGGTCTACTTCCTTGCCTTTCTTGCCGTAGTAGCGAAAGGTGACAGATTGGGTTTGGCGGAAAAAATCTCCAAAACGGAGACGGTTCCCACGGGAAAAGACCAGCATTTTGTCTAAAAGGTTGTCTAAAAAAAATCCGAACTGAACTACATAGAACAACCGTAATACATTTATGTTAGGGAACTCGGAAATGTAGAAAAAACAGAGCTGTCTTACATTTATGTCAGGAAACTCAAAGGGTGTCTGTGTAGATAACCAGAATTTGTATCGCAGAAGCAATAAAAAACCGCGGAAAGTTTTAAAAATTGAAATTTATTATTTTTGTCCATTATACGTACATATGCATTCAATAAAGAGTATAAGTGTTTAAAAATCAATTATATTTTCAAATATTTGAAGCATTGCTCCTCATCAGAAGTAGAATTATCGAAACATCCCACTTTTGTCAATGTTCATCTTCTTTTTAAGGCTAAGTTTTTGAAAATCCCCTTTAATACACGATAAATGGTGTAAATGGGCCACTTTATATAAATAATGCAATGCAATTATATATAGGCATATCCGTTTATTATCCGCTTGTTTTCCCCAAGTGCAAAATGCAATTAAACGTTGTGTGCTTTTATCGGCACAAGGGTCAACAAGAAAATCCACGAGCAAATATCCGATTGATCTACAAACACTCTACCAACTTGAAACTCACCTATAAAAGCCTTGCTCTTTTGGGGGCACTCATCCAGTTGGACTAGAATGGCATCCGCAACCGTGTGGCTGATCCTCATCTTGGGATTTCGATGGAGCAGTGCTCTGGATAGTCACATCCCAAATAATGGCAGCAAACTTCTGGCGGCTCTTAACTCCAGTGATCCGGCTCAGGAGGTGTTATTCCACATCGACATATGGAGAAACGAAGCCCCTGTGTACGGTCACTTTGATGTCTGGACAAATGAGGCGGCTGTTGGGGCTCTGGCACCAACTGGGTCATCCCCTCTGGAGTCGCTAATTCGAGCTGAAGTAGGCGGAGACTGGGAGAGAGGCATACTAGTGCTCCAGTTGGCCACTGAGGCAAAAACACTGGAACTGAAGGAGGCCATTTACACGGCTCTCTGGAAGGAGCTGCAACAGACGAAGCAAATCTACGATCCCATGAAGATTCTCCAATTCCATGAGCAGTTGCGCCTCCACACTTATGTGCCCCAGCATCTTATGGAGCTTATCTATCAGGCTTTTGTTCACCGCAGTGCCCAATTGTTGGAGGCACCTTTTCACACCAATAGTTCTGCAGCCACCTTCCCGTTAGTCAACTCCCTGATGGAGCGCTTGACTTTCAGCACATTGGATTACCTCAGGGACATCCTGGAAGTTCTCTACAATGCTGTTCTCGCTCTGGAAACCCCGTTAAGTGTGGTGGAACGACTGTCCAATTTTACGGCCAATCTAACACAGTTGGCGCAGGCCAACCTTCAATTGCTCGCCCGGGAAGAGCTAAGGCGTGAAGATCCAAAGGTTCAGTTAGCCTTGCAAAGGAATCTTAGGGCATTACTAGAACAACCAGGATTCGAGCAGGAAGTGGCGGTCTCTCTCAGGACGGAGATATATGCTCATCTTCCCAAAGACGAGCAACTCCTGTACACTGCTCGCAAAGTGTGCATCCGCAACGTTACGGACAACTCTTATATCTACGAGTGTCCCCAAACATATTTAATCTGCAGCAATGCTAAGGATCTGAAAAAGGCCGCCTATTTTATCCAACGGGAAAATAGCCTTGACAGTCGCCCCAAGTTCGCCTTCTACAGTGCCTACTGGAGAAATCGTTACATCCTCATGGAACCCGCAGCTCAGACAGGGCCCAATGCCAATCACTCCATTACCAAGAATGTCTATAGCCGGAGCAATATCAATTGGTGGCGAGTAGTTTACGAAATCGACGGAATTTCATTGTATGATGCTGTCTCTGAAGGATCAGTGCTGTGCGGCGGAGATCCCTCGCACTGGGATGGTGAGGAGCACCACGTATACACCCGGCGGGCATCGGAGTTCGCTGCCCATCGCAGGGAGTGCACCTGGAGCCTGGAAGACTGCAGCGATGCCGCCTAGCTGGCAGAAAACCGATTCCCTAATCTTGATAACCAATTATTATACCTATGTTTATTTTGACTAATAAGGCACATGAGAAATGTATTCTTCTACTTCAACTTGAAGTCCCAAGGTATGCACACGGTTCCATCCGTCAGAACGGAGTAGTAATGGGTAATGTGCAGCTTTCCCTGCTGCAGTGTTTGAAGCTGCATAACAGAAACATCCCTGAGAGCTGAAATCATCTTATCTGGCGTGATAGCATCGTCCTTGGTCAGAGCTTTTAGTTGGAGCTTCCTAATGCACGAGTCCATTAGCTCCTGCTCGACGAGCTTGTCTTGAGCGTACTTTTTCATCCTTTCCCTGGCCAGACTCATATTTTGCGCAATGAAATCCACTAAAATGGCGCCAGGGCAAGTGGCGGGTGTAATGAACTGACCAGTAGGACTAACCATCAAAGGGCCTGCTTCGGATTCTACAACGATGGTGAATTCTTTGAGCGACTCTGGCCATTCTTTCGGAAATTTTTGTTTCCCAAGGTAATCATTGAGCGATGTGGTAACTTTCATGAGGTGGTTGGCGTATCCGCTGGCCTGTTGTTTCGGCATGAATTTCCTTCGACCGATTTGAATATCGAGCAATACCCGCGACAGAGTCCGCTCATAGACAGGGACCACCTTTAAGTAGGTGTCGTGGTGTGGAATGTTTTTAATGAAATCGATCCAGTTGTTAAGCACATCACCGGTGAATAGCATCACATGTCCTTCCAGGCTGATACCCGTAAAGGGAGCAAAGACGACGATGCGTCCCTTAAGAGGGGCCAACTCCACGCCATGAGTATTAGCCAGTCGCTCGAGTGTTTTTAGGCATCCCCGATGGTGTTCGATGTTCCAGCCGCATTCGTATCGGGCATCGCGCAGCTTCAGCTTCGCCACCAGCGTCTTTTGGAGTTTATCGATTTCAGCCTGCAGCTCGGCCGTTTCCCTGGCGCGCTGTTTCGCTTTACTGACATTTTCCTTCAACCAGTTAGTAATGTCAGGGCGCTTGCTGGCTCGCTCCTGCGGTTATAAATGGTTTTAACAAATTTTAAAATATTTAACTGTCATTATTCTTACATTCTTGACTTTATTTTCAAAGTCGGCAAAGTCCTTGTCGTAGTAATAGTCCTTCCCAGGCTGGAAGCCCATGCTGGGTCTTGAGCTCTTTGGCGGTTCGGGTTGAGGTTTAATTTTCTTGACATACTCCGTCGATAGATTACAGGACTCTAGAAGGCCTTGGATGAATTTCTTAGGATCCCTGGTACTCTGTTTATCTGTTCGAATTTTAATTAACCGAAAGTTGTCACGCTTGTCCGCATCTGTGCTGGCGCGTACGTAGAATTTTAGCACCTCTGTGCCATCATTCTTTTGGCGTCGCTCGTATAGAGCTTCCAGATGCTCACTTAACAATTTAAGGGAGTTCTCATTGGTGTTCCGTTGCTCAGGATGCTGGGCAAAGAAATCCGGATGCACAGCAAAATAAAAGGGACGCAGTGCCGTTGTCAGGTCTACCTTGAAAATCACATGATAGCTTGGGTGTATCTTGGGACAAATGCAAATATACTGACCTTGGTTCAGCGATCGGTACAAAAGAAGGAAAGGCCGCTTGTCCGGCACACACTTCCGGACTTTGGCGACCAGAGACAGGGACATTATATAAGCGTAGAGCAGTGGCACAACCCTGCCCCTTTTTCCAGCTGTCCCGCATACGGCGGCGACTGAAGTTTGCTCAAATTTTGAGGTATAAAGTTCTGATCTTAAAATTATGAAAGACAGGCAGTCGGTGTGACCAATAGTCAATATTGAGAAAAATACCTAAAAATGGATCCCTACGTTTAAAAAAAAATCGCATAAAAGTGCGCCAATCTCGTTAACAGCCCACAAAAATATGTTAACGATAAAAACCCAAAAATTGTAATTTCTTTATAGAGGCCACATGGTATATCATTGTAAAGCTAATTTTTTTTCTGAAGCGAATGAAATTATTTCTATCAAAATTGCTCCCGACGATTCGATGTAATCATCCCCAGAAAATTTCTGAACCTGATTGACCAATACTGGGTTCTTAACAGCATCATATGTGTTGACGCTGCCTAACACGGTTGCCGCCATGATTGAAATTCAAATTCCCCATTATCTTTATGGAGGATACCCCATTTTGCACGGTATACCACGAGAAAGCTAATTTTTTGCTCAATCGAATGCCGGTATTTGCATTAAAATCGATCCCTACGATTTGATGGAATCTTCGCTTGACGTTTGTACATGCTTAAAAGGCGCTTACCAGCACTATGTTGAAGCCTATTTTCAATACTGAATGGGCGGATTTCCCCATTTTCATTTTCGAAGCAAGATGGAGAGGAAGCCTTTCTACATAAAAAATTGCGAAAGTACATATTTTTTTTTCGAAAATAACTTGAGAAGTGGGCGGCCGCCAAAATTGAATGACAGAGACAAACGCGCCATAAAACATATTATTGACAAGGAGCCCTTCCAAAGTGCCGTAAAGTCGCTGATGTTGTAAACACAACTCTCAATAAGGATGTCCACCCAGAAACGATCCGAAGGACAATTAAAGAATTCGGGTTTGGATCCTATACACCACGCAAAAAGCCACATGTGTCAAAAAAGAATCGCATGAAAAGGCTTGAATTTGCAAAAGAATATAAAAATCATTCTGTTGATTTTTGGCGCAACGTGATCTTCACTGACGAGTCGAAATATAATATATTTGGTTCAGATGGGCGTTTTAAGGTTTGGCGACGACCCGGAGATGCTTATAAACCAAAATACACCATAAAAACGGCGAAGAATGGTGGAGGAGGAGTCATGGTTTGGGGTTGTATCGGCTCTGCAGGTGTTGGAAAATTGGAATTTGTAAATGGTTGTGAGGAGATTGAATCTCCCACACGCCAAGACAGGTGGCAAGAAGGGGGGCAGCAGCGGGGAAAGGGCTCGCGCGGCCGTGCGCGGATGCAGGAGAAAGCAGAGACAACGTGGAACGTAACGGTTCCGGACGGGCCTGCGCGACGGCCGTGCACGGATGTAGGAGAAAGAGAGGTGGGGGCGGGGAACATAGCGGCCGCGGTGGTCGAGGTGTTTAGAAAGTACGGATGAAGAGAAATGTTGTTGGAGCGGCAAAAAGGGGAGCGCGGGGGAAGCGCCGGTAAAAGAGCCAATGCCCGGCACAATAACAATGCGGGCCGGTGGACAAAGGGGGAGCGCCTGGAAGAAAGCCGCTGCCGCGGCATAATAAAGATGCGGGCCGGCAAACAAAGGGGGAAAGGGGGTGTGAACGGGAGCCGCCAGTGCGACTAATTGGAAAGTGGGATTAACGGCGGGAATAGAAAGCTGAAGGATTAACGGCAGGAAGAAAGAGTTGCAAGGATTAACGGGCGCCTCTTGAGCTATATAAGGAGGGCCCCTGGAGTAAATCGGGACCGAGTCTTCTAGGAAAGCTGGCAGAGTTGAGTGAAAGACCCCCCGTGGGTAAGTCTAACATTCAAGCGAGAAAGTTTCCTTGTAGGAATTAGGAGTATAGGCTGAAGGACCCCCCGTGGGTAAGTCCGGCGGCTGTACGCGAGTCATCGGAAGAGGATAAATCGAGGAGCAAGTGGGAAAAGGATCCAGGATCCGCGGCGGAACTGAAGCTCAAGGGTAAATAGAGTCGGGTTGGGTTACTCCCGGACACGACAGGTATCCTGGGGTTATAGCAAGAGCGTCGGATCGGTCTGGCGTACGCCTTACAGATTCCTGCCCGTTGTGACCAGGTGTGATCCTGTAAAGCGAGGGATAGCCAGCTCGGGAACTCAAGCCCATCAATAAAATCAAACAGGAACGTCCGGGTAAAGTCAAGAGATTCCTGATCCAGGCGCTGGAGCGTATGCACAGCGTATTGCCTGGAGTCAAAGGAAGCGCGACGCCAAACCTCTGGTCCTCCATAGATCCTGCGGAGCGTATGCACGCCGGTGTTTGGAGGCGAGTGGCAGACGCAACCGGGGGCGTATCCTGTGGGGTAGGTAGGCCCTTCGTGCCCTGATCCGGCCGCCAGTCACTAAGAAGCGTATCCTGCCCGGCGTACGCCTGGGAGGTGAGCCTATTGGTCCGCCAACACGGATTAGGTGCCGGCCACGGCGAAAGGGCAGTTCCAGTGAGCCAAGGGTAACAGCGATCCACGCACCCACGGAAGAGGAGCAGCGACAGCGACGAGAGGAGCAGCGACAACGGAAGCAGCGTCGACGACGACGACGACCAAGCAGCGGCGACACGCAAGAGAGGGACGTCAGGAGCAGCGTCACCGGCCCGAGAGGGGCAACATAGGCCCCGCAAATGGAGCACGTGAGTCCAAACGGAGGAAACCGTGAGCCGAACCGGCGCCAGGCACCAAGACCACACGTCCTGCTGGGCGAAAGCTTTGGGGGGGCGTGTGTATTGGCACCAACCCGGAACGGTGACCGGTGACCGAGGGGAGGACGATCGATCGGCCGAGCCGAGCAGCCGGTGAGATTCACCCTTTCGTAAACTTTGTGGAAATATCGCATAAATAAAGGGGATATTTTGTGAATCGAAGCACCCTGTGTTATTTCTGGGCTCGGGCAGTCACGTCGATAAATTCGGTGGAACGATCCATAAACTCTTTGAGCAAGCCGCGGCATTTGTTGCGAGCACCGATCAATAAGAACAGTTCGTTACATGGTATCATGGACAACAAAATGTACATTGATATCCTAAAAAGGAATCTTAAACAAAGCGCAGATCGCCTTGGAATTGGGGAATCCTTTTATTTTTATCAAGACAATGACCCGAAGCACAATTATGAATTACCAAAGTTTTAAGTTTTTTCTTATTTTTAACTAAGCTAAAAGGAAAAGTTGTTATTTTTGTTTATTATATTGTTAAATTCAAATAAATAATTCGGCATCATAAATTTTTTTCTTAATAATTAAACAAGGGAATAATATGAAAAATAAGTCAAAATCATCTGCTGTATCATGACTTTAGTGGCACACTGTATATGTTTTATTCTAGTGGGGAAATTCAAGTTAAAAAAGTAAGCCTAATAAAAAAATCTCTTACCGCAGTATAACCCCCCACCCTCCATGGCTTTTCACCACGAGCGCGCCATATTTATCTACCTAGTGTGCCGAATCTCTCCAAATTAAATACTAAACTATCGATAATCGACCCGCGACAAGCGGTTGCATGATTCCATACAGTGGGATGCCTTGGTGGATTACGGCAGCATGTACACCAAACTGGGAGCCCATTGCCAGAATAGTTCCCATTGCATTGATAAGTGCTAACTAATCCAGTTCGTCGCTTCTGAAATGCGATGCCACTTTTATTACCAATATTGTCTTATAATTTTCTTATCAAATTAAATATGCATACATTAAATCCATTTTACTTACTTTAAATTTGGCTTATTATTTCGTGGATAAGCTCCATCGGTATGCCAAAGACTCAGGATACCGATATTACTTCCTGTTGTTGAGTTGGTTGGGGATTCTTTTGCTGCTTCCATCGTTGCCTATCCTCAGCATTTCCCCAACCGGCTCATATAGCACCCTAAATCGCCCCTTACAATGATATTTTTTATGTTGCCCGAAATTGGGCAGATTTTTACACTAAGGGCAGTGCAATTGTGCACCTTTGCTTCTAAAAGGCACGTTTCAAAATGGGTCGAATACTCCCTGTGGGAGCCGCACACTTTATAGCAGTGTGGGCACTGCATTTTTTTGGGTTACCCACTATCTATTTCTTCCTTCCACGTGGGCTGGTTCTTTCCATATATTCGGATAATGGACCCGGTACGTCCGTTTGATTTTCTTTGTTGGTGGCCCACCAATGAAATGATTTGAAATAATGACAATTTTTTTTTCTTCAAAAGAATTTTATTATTTTTATTTATGATTTTATTAAAACAATTAGTTGTTGTAATATTGTAAAAGTAATATTCAATTTATTTTTTGTATAGATACATTAAAAACTAAATAAAAATAATATTAAATATAAAAATTACATTATGAAAAAATAGAAAGAAAATATGAAATAAAAATTGAATTAATTATATAATGGTTATACTTACTCATATGTCCTTACTCATATATACTTACTCATCAATCATTTGCTCCGACAATGGGGCGAAGGTGGTGGAGGCTGGTGGAGCCGGTTGGGGAATCGGCGGCTCCTTCATGGCAAGCCACCGCTGCCGAATCCGCAGCATCCAACCAGCTCATAACGCACCACACTGCGCCCCTTACATTTTACATTTTTATTTTTATTATTTATTCTGTTATTATAAAACAACTTAAATTATTCGGATATTGATTTTCCTACTGCTATATACACATCCACAGGGGAGTGTGCTTGGACCGTTGCTTTATTCATTATATACTGCAGATATACCCAGCCCTAACCGTCAACATATGGTTGCTCCATCCAAAGCACTAATTGCCACCTATGCAGATGACATTGCAGTCATTTACAACAACAGCTGTCATAGAGAAGCTGCTAATGGATTGCAGGAGTATCTTGTTACTCTTGCAGCTTGGTGCAAAAGGTGGAATCTAAAAATCAATCCACAGAAATCAACGAACGTATGTTTTACCCTGAAAAGGCTAAGAATGAATACCCCTCAAATCCAGCTAGAGGGAGTTACCCTGGAACAGCCGAATGAAGCCAAATATCTTGGCATCACTCTAGACAAACGTCTTACTTTTGGCCCACATCTGAAGTCCACTGTTAAAAAGTCCAATATAAGGATTCAGCAACTGCGATGGCTCATAAATAGAAAGAGCACCATGTCACTCAGATGTAAAAGGGCTGTATATGTCCATTGCATTTTGCCAATTTGGCTTTATGGCATACAAATTTGGGGGATCGCCGCCAAATCGAACTACAAACGCATCCAGGTGTTACAAAATCGAATGCTTAGAAGCATAACAGGCTGTCCCTGGTACGTGCGCGGCTCCACTCTACATAGAGATTTAAGCATACATACTGTGGATGAACAGATCGGAAGACACACAAGCCGATATAGCGACAGACTTTTAAGACATCGCAGCCTACTTGCAAGGAATCTACTTCCAGCTAGACCATTGAGGCGTCTGAAACGGCTAGGTTTTGCCAAAACAATTCGAAACGAATAATGTTAGATAACTATAAGTTAGATATTTAAATTTTGTAATCCTCATTAGTATTTTGGTTTGGTCTATTTTTAAGTTTCCTTCCATGTGATGTTAAGGTACTTCCTTGTTGTACAGATTCTTCACTTAATTAAAAAAAAAAAAAAAAAAAAAAAAAAAAAAAACTATATACACATTTCTTCTATATAAGGCTTGCTAAAATTAATTTCTATTTACATTTGTCTGCTTGGGAGATCTTTAGGGTGTACTCGTTTCAGTCTTCTCTGTACCCTGACACCTACAATTCTGCGCTGTCTTAGGAGATGCCTGACTAGTACGTTTGAGTGATTTTGAAGCTTTTCTTTATACTTTTTAGTCTGCTCGTTTGGTACATCGCCTACAATTCTGTAAAAATGATTTGAAATAATGACAATTTTTTCTTTCAAAAGAATTTTTTTATGTTTTTATAAAAACAAAAACTAATAAGATGTAATATTAAATCTATTTGATTTATAATTAAATTTAAAACTAATTAAAAATAATATTAAATCTAAAAATTAAATAAAAAATCAATTATAAATAATTCAAGTCTGCAAAAATAGAAAAAAAAATATAAAATTAAAATTAAATTATTTATATAAGGTTATTACTAACCATATGACTCTTAACAACTCATCCAGTATCTCCTCCGAAAATGGGTAGTTGGTAGGGGCTGGAGTTGACGCTGCTGGTGAAGGTGCCGCCGCAGGTGAAGCTGGTTGGGGAATCGGCGGCTGCTTCATGGCAAGCCACCGCTGCCGAATCCGGAGCATCTCCCCAACCGGCTTATAAGGCTCCCCACTGCCCCTGCATTGGTATTTCTTATGCTGCGCAAAATTGGGCAGTTTTTTTGAGTAGGGGCAGTGGGGGCAATGGTGCACCTTCGGTTCTTCTAGGCAGTGGGTGACGTGCGTCGAAAAGTTTCGATGGGATGCGCAAATTTTGTAACAGTGGGGGCACTGCAATTTTATATTCACCCAAGTCCTGTTTTCCGAGTCAATGTGGGCTCTCTGTTCCCATTTGTATGGGACATTTATATGGTAAGCTCTCGTCGCCTCCACCGCTGCCACCGGCTCCGGCGTCTCCTCCGCCTTCGCCTCCACCGCTGCCACCGGCTCCGGCGTCTCCTCCACCGCTGCCACCGGCGTCTCCACCGCAGCCGCCATCGCCTCCACCGCTGCAACCGGCGTCTCCACCGCAGCCACCGGCGCCTCCACCGCTGCCACCGGCTCCGGCGTCTCCTCCGCCATCGCCACCGGCTCTAAAGCTTCTGCAGCTTTCTGTAGCGCCGCTGCCAGCGCCGATTTTGCAGCAGACAAGGAAGTCTGCGGCAGCGGCAAGGTCGGTGGCACCGGCCGAGGTGAAGCCGACTTTGCCGCTGCCGCCGGATTGACCACTGGGTTGACCACCGTTTTCTTCACAATCATTTTCTGAAAAAAATTTTAAATAAAATAATAAAATTAAATACTCTAAAATAATAATAATAATAATAAAATATAATATTAATTAAATTAAAATAATATTAATATTTATTTTCAGTTACCATTATTGTTATATCTCCTGTTAACTGTAACATTTTACACAAAATAAATTTGCACGTTGCAATTGCAATGCAGTAATTTCATTTTCATCCGTTCCGTTCCGATCCTTTTCACTTTCAGAGAGCTTTCTAACGGGATCTTAAAAAAGCTCCAGTAGCAAACGCTACCAGGGATACCGAATTAATAAATATTATTTTAAAAATTTCATAAGACATTCATTTATTTTAATTATGATATGGTTTATTAAAATTATTTTTACAAATTTAATTTCAAATACAAATATTTTTATTTGATAAAATAGTTGTTGAAGCCCTGGGAACATTATTGAGAGGGAGAAAGGGGTATGTAAATGAGGGTAATGTAAATGAGAGAGGGACGTAAGAACTTTCAAGAGTGGCAACCTCTTCAATTACAGAATTCACTGAATTGTTTGGATTCACCATGGAAATTATTAAAAGTTTGAAAGTTTTCGAAAATATTATCTTCACCCACGCCATGGATGTTTGGATGCAGAAAAGGAAGACGGATCTGGAGAAGGGTATGGCGACCATGGGGAGCAACCTCAATTTCGTCTTGGAAGCCGATGATCCATTTGTTCTCTTATTCGACGAATTCCACCTCAAACATGTGAACGTAAGTAATTAAATATTAAATTAATTAATTAATATAATAACTAATATTTATTCACAGAACGCTCCTGAAAGTTTCCACAGTTGGAAAATTTTTGCCATTGCGGCATCAAATTTAAATGGAAATTTCCAAATTGTGCATTTAAAAGCTGTAAGTACAACATTAATATTAGTATTAGTATGTATTAGTAGGAAATAATGCATTTTTTTTCAAGATGTCGTGTGGCATGGGTAAATTGGGGTCCACCGCAATAAAGGAAAGCATTATAAATGTTTTAAACCTTATTGAAATCACGGCTTAATTGAGATCCAAGTTGGCCGGCGCAGTGGCGGACAAGTGCTCCTCCAATCAGGAAGCAATTGCCTTCTTGCAGGCCAAAGATGTCCCAGTACTGTTCGACTTAAGCCATTTTTGTGGAACAATACTGCGGTTGGGTCATATTGACGAAATAAATACGCATATTTATTAAAATGAAGTTTTTTCAAAAAAATAATTTTGATAAAATTCTAAATAAATATGCAACATTTGTCGACGACAACGTTCCAGTGGAACTTAAGGATCGGTACAAAGACGAGGCAAGTTTTAATTAAATTGTGTAAAATACATATTAATAATAATTTTATCCTTTCAGTTGCTCAGCTTGAAATACTTAATAAGCAACATGATAAGAAAATACCCCGAGAGGAGTTTCAGCCTTAAATGGTTCACTTCAAACCATTTCGAAAGAGTGGGTGCTATGCTGGCCACTAAAACCCATTTGGGAATGGAGGAGGGGTTTAATAAGCTGCAAACCCTTGCCGACAAGCAGCAGGCCATTCAATTTGTGGCTACATTGGCCACCGTCGTCGTGCAGCAAATGCACCAGGGTTTGAAGCGAATGTAAGCATTAAATATATTATTGAAAATTTAAATAGTTAATAAATTTACTTGCAGGCGTATCTCACTTTTCTGTAATAGAAAAATGTATATATTTATTATATTATTATTATATTATAATTATATTAAAAGTCGTACCTACATTGACATATTTCAGATGGAATTCGTCGAACACGAGGAAAAATGCTTCCAAAACGAAGTTTAAATTACTCCCCATGGTCGCTGTTGGGACGCACCTTAAATATTTATGAGGAGCTAGATGTGGAGGGTTTGGCTCCTCACCAGCTTCTGCTCTTTAGATTTACTAATGGCATTTGCAAACTTTTCTTACACTAGTTCTCTTTTTTTTAGTGTTAGGCAAGACTGCATGAAACTTAAATTATACAACACCGACAAATTGGACCTTCGCAGCTGCATCGTACGCCTCGTAACAGTCGCCATACCCTTCTCCAAATCCATTCTCCTCTTTTCCATCCAAAATTAAAGGCGTGGGAGAAGTTATTATTTTCAAAACTTTTTTAATTTGAAATAATTTGTATTTTTTTTGTATATTGTCTAATCGGCTAGAATATCGATTATCATTCAGTTTGAATTACGCGCCACTAGGGTGCAATTTCGTTAAGTGTGATTCGTACAATGTTTGTAATTGGCCACACTGTTTATGGTCAAAAGTTAAGTTAAGTTTGGCGCCATGGTTACCTCTGATCGGCGATCTCAAGAGAGAGGGGATACATACTGCGGTATGTAGATGAAAATAAGTTGAGGTTAAATAAAAGTTTGTATATCTCAACAGAATAAAACTCTTATATGGTCGCTATTACCACACATAGAGTTTCTAGTGTTGGCTACGCTTCAAGATCTGGTATTTCTTGATTCGGTGGAGTCCAGAGTGTTGGATGCAACTCCCGGGATTTAGATCGGCGGTCATCTTTTTGCTTCTAATTTGTTTTCTAATTAGGCAAACTACATAAAATGTATTTAAAATATTCTCATTCAATTCAAAAATTCTATGCATAGACAATAAATCTTATATAGTATTTTTTGTGTAATACTGAAAGTCTAACATTTAAATAATGGCTGATATGACCGATATTTTCAAAATATCGATGACATCGATGTTTTACCACCTCTATTGTTTACTGCAGCTCAGTTTTAGAACGAATTATCTTAATTTATTAAAGTAAAACAAAATTTAGCTTTGCGAAGATGACTGCTGTCCCGCCTCCTGCAAATATTGCCACGCTCATGCCACTGGGTGAGTAAATGTAAGTAAACTATAGACGCCATATTTGAAACATCTCTTGCCGGCATCCAGAATTGGTCGACAAATGCATTGGCTCTCGCATCCATATAATAATGAAGAATGACAAGGAGATGGTGGGCACCCTTTTGGGATTTGATGATTTTGTAAACATGCTGCTGGACGATGTGACGGAGTACGAGAATACGCCGGACGGCCGTCGCATCACCAAGCTGGACCAGATTCTGCTCAATGGCAACAACATTACAATGGTAGGTTGATGATAACTCAATGTTTAAAAAATGATTACTTATTCGATCCTTTCAGTTGGTGCCAGGTGGCGAGTTGGCGGAGTAGCAAAGTTCCATTTATAAAAACAAATATATTTTTAAAATAACACTGCTAGTTTTAATCCAGGTTGGAGTTCTATATTTTTTACAGAGACATGTGACGATTAACAGAGAAATGTTAAGCGGCGGTTCTGTTTCAAAATTTTAATTAACACAAAAGCTAACTTCTGGCGATGCGGAAATTGATATACCCTTTCAGTTATATGGCAGTTTATACAATATTGATTGATATATCAATATTTTTGAACATCGAAAATATCGGATATAGTTAGCCGATCCTTAAGAAAATTTATTTATTTAATATTTTGAAAAAAGGGTCCCAACCATCTATTTTAAAAAAAATAAAAAGTGCTCTCTTTTCCATTCGTTCAGTTATAGGATGACAGCTATAGGAAATCCCAATGAAATTTTGGATGGATAGGATAGATAAATTGTCAAAAATAAAATATAAAAAGAAGATTACCATTAGCATTTAGTGTCTATAAATAATTATTTAAAACACAAATATTTTACCAATCATATAAAAGTATTTTACAAAATAAAAGTTTATGTACCTCATGTTAATCACTTAATGTTAATCATTTATGTAAATCATTTAAGATTATTTTTTTAAATGTTTTTAGTTTTAGTATATTTTCAAAATACATGGTAAAACTAACAGAGCTAAAAACAAACATGTTTGAGGAATTCTAACTTAAATTTTAATCTAAAATCCCTTGATGGAATAATTATTTTGCTCAATGATAGACTGGATAACATAAATTTTAATGCAAATTGATTTTTGTTAAATATTTTAAGTTTTTGTCCAACTTTTAACAGCTATTTATGCTCTCTTGCACAGTTTAAACAGACGCACGCGCTTTGCTTTTCTGGGAAAAGAGCCTCGACAGCTCTAGCAGTCAACATGTGCCATAAATTTTAACCGCTTTTCCCTGCTGGCCCTGTGTGGGTGCATTGCGCTCTCCGTGGTCCGCTCCACCGTTCTCCACATCCGTTCTGGACACTCAGTCGGCACCTTTTACGCTCAGTACGACAGCAAGCTTTAGCGGAAGTGGAACAAACCGAGCGGAAACAGACTCACGCGGCACAAAAGGAAAAAAATCGAGTCGTACCCCGCACGAATATGAAAAAATTTTTCCATCAACAAATATAACACTGATAAACGCAGCTCGGCGTAGTAAAGTTTATGAATGGCAATGACAAATTGTAATTACCAAGCACTCTTTGTGTGAACTTGGCTGGTAACGGTTGCCATTTTCAATCAACGCGGCGGCGGCTTTTCTCGGCACCCCAGATTCAGTGCCAGTTGCAGGGTCTGTTTCGGTATCTGTATCTGTCGGTGTCGCATTTGATAGGCAAAGAAAGATCCGGTTGTAATTATGACTGCGTGAAGAAATCAATACGAGGATGGCCAGTAAGCCCATGAGCAGCAGCTGCCAGAGCATTGCGACTGCTGCTAGCAGCGCGGCCACCACGGCGGCTGCGGTGTCCATCTCGGCATCGAATGCTACCTCGGTGGGTTCTCTTATAGCCGCCGCTTGCCAGCAGCAACAATCGCAATCGCAATCCCAATCCCAGCAGCAGCACTATCACACGACCCATCAGCAGCCTTCCCATTATGTGAACGGCACCGGTAGTCTGGGACGCCTCAAGTTCCACAAGAGTCTCGATGCCAGCGACGAGGAGATCGAGTATGCGCAGGTATGTCAAGTCCAAGTGGCCGAGGCTCCAAGTGTCCAACTCAATTGCAAGGGCCTCGAAATGAATTGGATTGTCCCCCCCACTGAGTCACGATAATGCGACTGGGTCCTGCAGTGCTGGCTCAATTGAATTTGTCTTGCGGGTTCTGGGTGGTAGTAGGTGGTGGTGGGTTGTTCCTTTGTCGAGTGGGTGGCTTGCCGTGTTGGGGGTGGTTTCCCCCCTGGCTGTTTAACCTCCGGCCGGTCGGGTCGTTATGCATAGTTTACGCTTCGCCAGGCAACCTCAACAGCCGCCAACAACCGCCGTCGTCGATCAAGTGTTAATAATTCAATGCCCCGGAAATAGTGAGATATATGTATGTATCACATACACGCAGCTAGCAGATGGATCCATGAACAGGCCTTGACTTTGGCCAGGGCAATTAGAAAAATTAACCAGTTGGCTTACTTTGTGTGTTGGTGGAAAAACTGCCAATATGATGTCAGAATTTCTAAAAAAGACTTCGAATTATCTTTTCAAATTGCAGGGACGTCTAAAATATGGTATGATTTTTATATTTTTAGACTTTTTAATTTAAAAAGTAACATTTCCTTTTTTTAACAAGTAATTTAATGTTTTTAAAAGCTTTTGAAAATGATACATCTAGTCCTTTATGTTTTGTTGTCTACTCGTTTTCGAACAAACAATAATCCCCATTTAATAAAGTTTCAATTTAATTCATTTCCCACAACAATGGCTCAACTTTTCTTTTTCAGTTTTTTTTAAACAATTTATTTACTATTTCTAATTTAAAATGCAAACAGTATTTTTCTGCTGCCATAATGGCATACAATTTGCGCTTCCTTGCCAATGGCATGAGGGCCGGCGGGATTCCAATTCCTAATCCTTTCAAGCCGGTTATTATGGTCCGCACAATGAAGCGTT
Organism: Drosophila monieri; assembly: GCA_035047585.1. Lineage (NCBI taxonomy): Eukaryota > Metazoa > Arthropoda > Insecta > Diptera > Drosophilidae > Drosophila > Drosophila monieri. The sequence continues at coordinate 12,668,784 of JAWNPJ010000027.1, forward strand.
AATGAAAGAGCCGCGCGGGCTATCCTTGCATTTGTAGTTTGTATCTGGTTACTTGCGATTTAGAACAGTCGTGGGCACCAAACGAGGAATATGTAGTTTTATTATTTTAAAAAAGTATTATTTTTATTTTAAATATATTATCTTTATTAAATAATATGAAATTTGTATGTATTTGTATGTATTTGTATATTTTTTAATTAATTTGCCTCTTAGAAGTTATGCTTTTCCCCTAGAAAGCTTCTTTGGTAGACGAATGTTATTACTCTTTTAGCTAATTCTTGTACGAATTTTATTATTTAATTCAGATTTGAAACTGCCCTGCTGTTCATAATTTGGACTCTCCCTTTATGGGTATCACCTTTAGGACTATTATTTGTTCCGCACCTGTACAATTTTCTGTTTTGAGCAATTTGCGGGCTCTTTTTTCCGTTTCCCCTTCTGAATTCTTGTTGGGGGTGGAGAGGAGGCCAGTGAAAGTGTTGCCTGCTGGCTGGGGGCTTCATCCAGTATTCATGAAAATGCTTTCAATAAAAGCAGGAAGAGCTCCTACGACGACGGAATGGGCATGGGCTTGGCAAACATAATTTTGATGATGGTTTTCAGCACCATACCTGCTGGCTATTTGATGCGCCACATTCCGCAGACGTGTAAATACCCGGAAGTGCTGGGAGATAGTTCAGCACACAAGCTTTTCACTTTCACCACAAATTTATTCATTTTCGTGTTCTGTAGCTATCTCGTTCAACCCATATCCTGGGGCGTTATAAATCGGAACGCTTTCTCGCCTCCAAGCCGGACGAGGATCGTAGGCGGCGCACCATTATCGTTGAAAAGAAAAACGATTCCTATGGATTCACCCTTCAGAGCTACGGTATCCACTACAAGCGGGACGAGGAGCTGGAGATGATCACATACGTGGACTACGTGGAGTATGGAGGACCAGCGTACCGGGCAGGAATGCGCGAGGGCGATGTCATACTCTCCATAAATGGCAACGACATGGAGAAGGCCGACCACAAAACCATTGTGGAGTTCATCAAGCAGTGCGAAAGCAGGATGCGCATGGTCGTGCTCTTTGAGGACTGTGTGCGGAAGGTATGAAGAATTAGTCCGATTATTCGAGACTTCTTTAACGTTTTGTTTACCAATCACTGCCAGGTGGACCTCCATATGCGTTACATCCAGCTGCAGAGCATGCTGCAGCAGAAGATGAACGAGCTGGAGAGGGTTCATCTTCGGGAGCGTGAGCTGTTGGAGGGTAAGTGGAAAACGCACAGTCTGCCGGCCCGGAAAAAGGCAAACGCAAATACCTCGCCCAGCGAGGGAGAGGGTGCTTCGTCCACTGAAGGCGGTGGTGAAACAGGATTCTATCGCCCAGCTCTGTCCACCGAGGATGTTGCCAATATAGCGGCGCGTCAGCAGGCAGTGGGTGGAGCTGGCATCATTCCACCTCCGGCTCAATTCATGCTCACCTACCACTACTTGGATCCTACTTATCGGTACGTTCTTCGTCCGACACATGGCAGTTCCGAGGACTACATCGACGGTTTGGGCCTCCAGCGAAGCAGCAGTGATCATCAGCAGGCTGGGCAGCGATACGTTCTCCAGCGCACAGAGTCGATGGACACAAACACGAACACAATAACCCAACCAACGAATACTGCACCCACGCAATACCACAGCGCCACGGGAGGATCAGGAAAGCCACCTGCTCCACCCCCCCGCACCTGCGAGAAACACAAGCCACCAGCCAAGCCTCCCAAATCGGAGAAGGAAAAACACTGCCACGTCGGGCACTCGTGCAATCCCTGCTTGGGTCATTTCCGGTGGAAGTCGGCGGGAAAGGCAGCGATACCGGCACCGGACAACGTCAGTCTGGATGCATACGATCTGGCTAGTCCGTGCTGTGACACCCATTGTGTGCCAACGAGGAGGCGCCATCGCCAGCACAAGGAGCACTCCCACAAGCACAAGCATAGGGAGAGGGAGCGGGAACGGGAACGGGTGGAGGGAAAGGAGCAGAGGGTCAGACCCAAGTCCCAGTCACATGCCTCGCCTAGTGCCAATGGAGGTGTGGTAAATGCCGGATCTGGACATCACCACCATCACCATCACCACCATCACAGTCACGACCAGCAGATGAAGCCGCAACAGCAGCAGCACTCTCAGGGAGTGCCCCATCACCACCACTATCCCCATCAGGTGCAGAATTCGTGTCAGTTGCAGTCCCAGGCGGGCAGTACTAGGTCTCGATACTTTGATTTGGCGTCTGGCTTGGCTAGTCACTGTAGCCTGCACTCCTGCACGTCAAGTGAGTTTGCTCCAGGGGACTCCGCCTCATACACGACTTCCATTAGCACCGACACCTTGTTCTGGGATCCCAAGAGCGACACGGCTCAGTCCAGACAGCCCTCCACAAAGTCCAGACAATCGTACGAGCAGCAAGTACAGCCGCACCAGGGCCATCACCACCACCACCATCCTCACCAAGGCGAATATCAACAGCGCTACCACCTAGCCGCCAGCCAAATGCAGCCATCTCAGATTTATCCCAACACCATCGCGTACGTGCAAAAGCCCAAGTCGTGGGACAACTTGGCCAACAAGGCGGGCTATAACTTCGGATACGGGTATCTGGACACAGTGGCTGTTCCACCGGTGAAGATGCAGATTGCCCAGCAGCGCCACTCCATGCCACGTAGAAACCCCTACGGCCGATACTCCACTTATGGCGATGTGGAAAACTATGCCCCGCCGCCCACCGAGTTTGTGGGCGAACTGACCACCACAACAACGACCACCATAACGGCCAAGTCCACGGAGGAGCTCCTAGCTGCCTGCGACTGCCTGACCCCTCAGCAACAGGCGGCTATCAAGGCGGCCCAGTACCAGCTCAGCCAGAACCAGAAACTGACCCACCAGAACTCCTGCCAAATGGGCTACTACTCGCACCTGCCACCGCCCACCGCCGACGTGGGCACCTCCACCAGCAGCCAGCAGGTGCACGGCCATGCAGGTGATGTCCAGACCGTTTCTGAAGCCACACGGTTGTAGGTGACATTAGTCTAGGCGGAGCAGGAGCGTCTGGAGAAAAGATACAAACAGGAACCGTATAAAAAATATTTTTTTAGACGGATTAATTTTCAGTTACAGATTAATGGTAAACAGTTCGATTGGAATGATTATAGAACCATATGATTCATAATTAACTAGGTTTAATTTTGAAAAAATTACAGTCAGATGGCAAGCCATCACTTAGAACATAAATTAATTGTTTATCAAAACCCTTTTATTCAGATTCCCATTATTGAACATTTATTTTTACAAAAAAAATCAACTAAATGCACTGACATTCAATTCCACTCGCGTCTCAAAGCCATACATCGAAATAACTTAAAATGGTAGCCAAAGCCAAATTTTAAAACCAAGAAGGTTTGAATCAACATGTAGCTAAAATATTCCATTGTATAATCAGTTAGTTTCAAATTCATAAGATTTAGAATTAAAAAAAAAAACACAATGAGACAATACACACAAAAATGAGTTAGAGAAGCGCAGAATAGAAGATTCGAAAACTATTAAAATTTTTGGAATATGCAAAAGAAATCTATCGGGAATAGGTGGGAAGCAAACTTTATATCTTATAGGTATGAAACTAACTGCATATGTACATAGGCATGAGATATAACTAGGACGCATTGACTTTATGATTTTTGGATTTATTTAAAGACTGAAAAGCCATGCGCATATTCCAAATGAGAGCAAGATCTGGCGTCTTTTAATGATAGATAGAGGATTATACATATATGTATACATATAAGTGTTTATGCCATATAATATGGTTACCTATCATTCAACTAGATATTGTTTTTAAATATAGCATGTATACATTCCAATATAACCATATACACAAATACACATAAATGAATATATTTATTGTATAATGTATCCAAACAATGTAATTTATTTCATTGTGATAGTGAAGAAGAAGGCACTTAAAACCGCAACAATTTTAGTAGCAATTTTATCATGCAACAAACCAAATATAATTTAAAGCGCTTTTATGTAATGCTAAAGTAAATGTTACTGTATTTTATGTATTGCAATAAAACTCAAGAAATGTGTTCATGTAGTGTGGCCCATAGAAAAATCTAAACTCGTGAAACTTTCTCCGTGGTTAATACATTTTTATACGAATTTTAGAGTATTTATGTTTATTTATTGAAACTTACATATTAGTTATTTAACTTTATAACTATTTGTTGAAACACTTAAATTTTTTAATTAAATTACTTATTTAAATTTTTAATCGGAAATATACAATATTTCAGTATTTCAGCATTTTTAGAATTCTGTTTTTTTTTTTTTGTATATTTAAGAATATTTTTTTCAGTGAAACCATCCAGCTGATCCAAAGCAATTTAGCGCCCTCTTCCGTTAGAACTGTGCATTTTTCCACCCTCGCCGGTCAGCTGTTCAACCCCTGCGATTTTGCAACTGTCATGGACGCTCCCTGGCGGCCATCGCCGGTACTAGCCATCTGTCATAGTGGCAAAAAAATCAATACCAACCCCCAACCCTCCTCGTTAAAAATGTAAATGCGAAAAAATTCAATACTGTGCAGCCAAACGCGACGGTCGCAGCGTTCTCCACTCTAAATCGTTAGCAATCCCCGCTTTTTTCCCCAGCACTCAATGCTCGAGATCCGGATTCGGTTGATTCAAAGCCCGGAAAATCGGTTAAGGATTCACGACGGTGTATGATTTGCAGCAAAGTCCGTGTGGCCAACTTGCAAACCGGCAAAAAAAAAAAGAAAGCCAAATCAGTGAGTGAAAAGTGGAATAGGGAAAAGTTAAGAGTGGCGATTCGTGTTGCGGAAGAAAGGCTAAGGATAAAGGGCCTAGGCAAATCCGGCAAACATATGTCAAGTGCAGGGCGCCAGGAATAAAGCTAAGACGGCGGCGTCGACGTTGACTGAGGCAGAGGCAGCAGCGAGAGCGGCAACAAAGACGGATAATTTAATTGCTCGACGGCGGCAACGCCGACGGCCACGGTGACGACAACAACAACTGGCTACAACGGCGGAGGAGGAGTCGTCAGCGTCACCGGCATCGACGGCGGCATCGAGCAGAAACTGCTAGCAGAGGCTGCGACTGCGAGCGAGGGCGCTGTTTCCGTATCCGCTTCTGTTGTTGTTGTTGGTGGCGGCAGCAGCAGATACAACAATGATAAGGTGAGTGAGTGTATTTGCAAAATAATTTAATTTCTTAATAATATTATAAACATAATATTAAATCTAGCATTGAATCTGGCATTTATCTTTCAAAAAGTATCTACTTGCTTGATAAAAGAAAAGTATCTTAAAGTGCGGTTTGGGAAACTGTTGCCTGCTTTGGGGCGAGATCCATTTCGATAAATAGAAATGGCCAATTAAATGTGAAATGTAAATTGCCCCGAGGCCGACTAGTCGACTGAACAGTTCACAGAAAGTGTCCCGGGGCCAGCGGAGAAAAGTTCTGTTCTGGTCACTCGCATCCGGCTTCTTGGTCCTGACAAAGTTTTTTGTACGGCTTGTGATGTCTGCTGCGAGATATGAGAATTGTAACTTTCGAGCCGACTGTCTCTCCGGCTGTCCATATCGTTAGGGCAAAGTTGGGCCACTCAAGTAGTTGGCTTTTATACGAACGAGTGTGCTACCGATGCCTTTTTTGTGTTGCAACTTCGCTGCCATTAATTATGAAGGCAGAACTGTGCCAAAGTTTTGCAGACCTGCCCTGCGCCCTCGGATCTGCTCAATTGTTAACCCGAATTCATAAGTCCTAATGACTGCCCCGGTCGAAAGGATAGGGAAGGGGCAGGGACAGGCAACTTGAAGTTCGCAGCGGATGCGGACGTTGCATGAACGACAACATCGTTATCAGCGTTGGCAGCGTCAAAATTCCATTAAATGTGTAGCCTACAATGAGTTTGAAGGATTACACACTGCACCAACTAGGACTCTCCGCCATCCAGACTGTTTGCTCACACACTCCCCTCAGGAGAAAGGAGAAACGAAACGGAAAAAATGTGCAGCTTTGTGGCAAAGGAGCAAGGAGGTGGAGAGGAGGGCAGAGCAGCAGCAAATAGTTGTTGCACGGAAAGAAATTAAATAATTTTAGATCTGATGTGAGTGACGGTATGTAGTGGGCCCTATAATTATCCTTGATTTATGCACAACTGCTTAGAAATATTTAAGCCCACATGTCATACGTCATTCAATGTCCTTTTGGCTGCAGTTTCAGGAGGGCTGGGCGGGCATTGAAACAGGATCCATCCACCCACATGCTACTGCACGCACTGGCAGTCAGTGGAAAGTGGGTTGCCCCTTCCTAGTAGTCGCCACATTGTCTCGCCTTTCCTCCCACTCCACTTCTCGCTTTTTTTGCACGCTTTGTTTGGCTGGGATTGGGATTCTCCCAGCAGTTGTACTCGCTCTCGCAAGTGAGCGCAAAAAAAGGAAACTTGCCACGTTAACAACTAACTGACGTTGGCCCAGGCGGCAAAAATGTCAAGAGATACTTCATCTATACATGATTTCTAATTAATCAAAATACATAGGATAGTTGCAAAGGACAGGACGGATACAAGATCCAGTAAAAGTTTCATAAAAATAATTTAAAAGTTAATTTCATGTTTGAAACTAAATTTGAAATATTCGCCAGTGTTCCTACATCCTGATAATGTCCTGCACCAACTGTGAATGCGAATGTGTGTCTGCCATAGCAGCGACGGGGCGGGGTGTCTGGAAAAGAGGAGGAACAGGCAGAGCAGCGCGGGAGGGTGTTAATGAGCAACATCGCAGTGGCAACGACTCTGCTTAGTATTTGTGTTTTTTCATTTCCGGCTTCTACATGTTGACATGCTGATGATGTTGGTTAACTTCTGCCAGGGATGATGACGAAGTCAGCGGGTGTGGGATGGGAGGCAGCAGCAGCAGCCAGTCTGTCATTCGGCGAGCAAGTGAGTGAGTGGGTGGGCAAGTTGGTTCGTCAGCTTTGTTCCGCACTGTTTTGTTTTCGTTTCTGTTTTGTCCTGTCCCGCACTCCACTCTCCACTTGTTTGTCAACGCTGCGTATGCGTAATTTCCATGTTATGTAATTTTAACGCACTAAATGGAAGCTTAATTTGATTAGGCCGCCATAAATGTATCCTCGTAGTAATTGGCAAGGCCCCTGACTGCTTTGGGTGACTCACATCCATGTGTTGCTAATGTGGTTAATAGAATTAATTGAAAATAAAAGCTTCTTGTGAGAAATAGATTTGTACATTTTCTTGCAGATAAAGGACTCTAACGAAAAGATCTGAAAAGTCTTTTCATTTGTTTTGTTTTTATTAGTTAAACAAAACCAGTTCCCTAATCTGACCAATGGTGCGTATACGTTATTTTGGTAAGAAGTACGTTTCAAGCCTAATGTGATTGGGGCGCCATAAATGTATCTTTGCCGCAGCATGTGCCCCAACTGACTTGTTGAGGTGACGCATATTTGACGCAGCTTCCAAAAAAGAAAGGGAACTTTATTTACACCAGCACCCATCCCTATCTCCGCTTCTGGGCACTGGCTGCTGGAGCTGGCTGATGAGCTCATATTGAAACTTTTTGTTCTCTGTGGGGCGACCTAGTTCTGGCCAAAGCCAAATCAATGTGGCCGCTGTGGCGCCATTTGCACTGCCGACCCTTTTGTGCATTTACCCTGTTTTCCGCTTTGCCCCGCACAGAATTTTCCTGGTTTTCCCTCCGTTCGACTCTGTGCCTCGGATCTGTGAGCTGCCACATTTTTCCTTTTTCTGTGCAAACAATTTGGACTGGTCGCCTGGTCGGGCGTTATTAATTGAGCTTTTGATGCATAGCCAGAGTAACGATTGTCTCATCCCATTTCATCTCTCATCCATCGCTCCGTCGGCACTTAAAAGACCCCGTAATTGTTTTTACCAAATTGAAATTTTAATTGAATACGAGTTCGACCTCGTATTGAAACCGGAATCGGCTTTGGGATGCCAGCAGTTATGGCTAACAATCGCTGCCATTGTTGTTTACATTCCGGCTTAGAAAACGAGTCCCAGAACCAATCCAAACAGTAGCCGGATGCTGGATTTCGGGGACACAAAAATTAAAAATTTAATATGCATTCGTGGTGGGCAAAAAAAGCCGCATAGGCATTTCAGTTTATTGTAAGCAAAGCTTCGGCATCAGCAGCAGGCCCATTGACATCGTCATCTGCATTATCCACATTATCCGCATCAACAATGGCTCAACGAGCTGCTGAATGAATCTCAAGTGGGCAGCCAGCTCCTCCCCCTCATTTAGACCAGATACGTGCACCAATAGACACTTAAAATATATGTACCCGCAGTTGGATGGATGGCTAGATAAAGATCGGAAAACTGCCTGATTCAGACTTTTTATTTGCGGCGTAATTTATGGGCAAATCACTCTACTCTGTTTATTTAATATGCCAAGGGCGTGTCAACCAGTTTTTGAATTGCAAAGTCCCCCTCGATTGACGTGGCACCTCATTCCATTGCAGCAGAACCGATTCGCAGACATAACACATTGCGGTGGAGGTTGAGAAGAACGGCATGGTGAAAATGGAATCCACGGAAGAACAGGATCGAAAGCTAGTTTTGGAGTTTTGCCATTTGCTGGAGAAGTCCAAGCAGCTCTTCAACGGGCTCAGGTGTGTCTCTTGAAGTGTTTATCTTGGAATTCTGTCCTAATTTTGTAATATTTTGATTTAGGGATCTGCCGCAATATGGCCATCGGCAGTGGCAAGCCTACTTCGGTCGCACCTTCGATGTCTACACCAAGTTGTGGAAGTTTCAGCAGCAACATCGCATGGTCCTCGACTCAAAGTATGGCCTAAAGCGCTGGCAGATCGGTGAAATAGCAAGCAAAATTGGTCAGCTCTATTATCACTATTAGTAAGTATTAAATAGCTAACTGAATCTTAAAACTAAACTTTACATATATTTTTTTAATTGAACAGCTTAAGAACCAGCGAAACCAACTACCTGAACGAAGCGTATCAGTTCTATGCGGCTATTAGGGGTCGTGCCTACTACTCGCGAGCGGCCAAGGAGGACCGGCCCGACCTGATGGTGAAAAAGCTGCGCTACTATGCCCGCTTCATAGTCGTCTGCCTGCTGCTCAAGAAGATGAAGCTGGTGCGGGAGCTGGTCACCGAGCTGGAGAAACAGATTCAGGAGTACACCAACACGTAACTATAGAACGTCAGCTCTTTGTCCTCCATTATAATCCTTGATTAAATTCGAATCCAGATACGAGCCGGAGGATCACTTGGAGTGGTCGCTGGTGCTGGAGGAGATCAAGGGCTTCATCAAGGCGGAGGCGGCGGTGGCCGTTCTACACGCCGACTCCAATCCCATCATCCTGTCGCACAGGTGAGTCGTTGGCACAGCCTTAGCCCGTAGCCGCGTATTTTGCCCGTGCTTTCGTCGGCGAGAAGGAGTTTGGACAGCTTGTGGGGTGGGCAGGTGTATGGCCCTCAAACTGAATATTATGTGTCCAAATATATATATATTTTCGTGGGTAGAGCCCTGTTCTGTTTGCGTAGGTATACAAGTTTTGCTTCAGTTTCGTTGCTTCGATTTTGTTCATTTGTTGTGCTTATCACAGAAGACTTGAAACACCAGAAAACACTCACTGTTCTCATTTTGTCACGCACTTTTTCCATGATCTTTGTCCCAATCCCCACCAACCCACCCACATCCACATATGTTCGGAAGATCAACTGTTGAAAATTAAAGATCAATTCCATAATTTGTTAATTAAAAAATAAAACAGTTGTTCTACCAAATCACACACTAAAACACCACAAAAAGTTATCATTTCATTATCATTTAAACCCCAACTCCCGTACACACAACCCTACCCTTGTCACCTCATCTGTGCGCCACATTCTCAATTCTTCTGTGAAAGCACGGGCCCCCGCCAACCGCCGGAGGACTAGTGAAACTACTCCGACTGATGTGTTCAGTGGTTCCGGTTCTAGGTTGTCGCCGCTGACGACGCCGCCCTGCGAGCGATCGCCGCACATGACCCTCAGCCTGCAGGAGATCCTGATCGTGGGCTCCGCCTGCGAGCAGGCCAAGTTCTCTGAACTGACCATGGACATGTTCCGGATGCTGCAGACGCTGGAGCGAGAGCCGACGGAGTCTGCAACGAATCCACTGAGTATGTCGCACGGTCTCCATGGGCACGATGCCAGTCCGGCGGCCAGCCGGATACCGCCGTACGGGGTGCCGGGCTCCAAGGGTTACATGGAAAACGGTCGCCACTTCCGAGACAATCCCCACAAGTATCTGTTGTATAAGCCATCGATTAGCCAGCTGCTGGTCTTCTTGGCCAGCGGCTTCAAGGAACTGCCGCTGGGCGGAGCCCTCTTGCTTTACATGTCGGCCGATGGCTGCTTCTCCACCACCAAACATCCAGAGGATTGTGAGTATTGGCCTTATAGTAATCCCTATTATGATGACTGAATAACAATTTCATCTCTCTAGATGGTTACGAGCTGGGCGGCCTGGCCACCAGTGTAAAGCGGGACAGCGTGGACGGTGGCGGACTGTCGTGTCGGGGGAAGTCCTACAAGGAAAACCACTGCCTGTATCCGGGTGATCTGTATCCCTTCACACGCCGGCCCATGTTCATAATCATCGACTCGGACAACTCGTTTGTCTTTCAGCACATACCGCGCTATTTTGGCCAGCCACTAGTAGTTCTCATGTCGCCGCAGGATGTGCCACCCGCATTCCAAGGTAGTATGCCATTTTCGATACTCCAAGTGTAGATTTTTACCTTTAATTTCCTTTGTAGCTGATGTCCAGCATCATGGCTCGCTGTTTACATTGTTCCTGCACTCCCCGCTCACCGCCCTTTGCTACATCTGCAACGTCGGAGACGTGCCCATCCACCACTGGGAACGCTGTCAGACCTACGTCGATCGGTTCATCACGGAGGCCTCCCGCTTGGTGACACGATGTCGCATCGATGAAATCGAACAGGGCATAGGATTTATAGGTAAGAAACCAGTAGGATTTTATTTTAATTTTAAAATGAACAGACGATTTTATAATTATTTTTGATTTTTTAGACTCTTCCTACGTGCAGTTCTTCGGAGACGACTTCCTTCGCACCCTGATCCTGCGCTTCGTTTTCTGTGATGTGGTCTTGCGGCTGCACCGCGGTTTCCGGGGCCGGCACATGCGACCCCGGTGCGAGCCCCAGCTCCCGGCGAACGAGCTCCTGGAGCACCCGTCACTCTCCCACATCGTCTTTCAACTGGCATCGGCATTGGATGTGCGTGGCCACTTCTCCGAGGGACCGGAGTGCGACTGATGACTTTTTGTGGCCGTTTTGTTGGTCCTGGCCGTGGTGGTTTGCCTGCGACAGCAACTGCTTCAGGTGGTCAGTGCGTGCTGGTTCGAGCGGCAGTTCTCCGGGTGGTGGACGCCTTCGCTGTACAGTAGTTTTCCGCTTGGCTGGAACTGGACCTGAGGTCGAGATCAGGATAGAGATAGGGATCGGTTGTCCATGGGTTTCCTTTCCTTTGCAGTCTCCCAGCTGCTGGCGTAATTCATTTTAATAACGTACGTAACGTAATTGCATAATAATACGGATATAAATATATAAATACGAGTATAATATTTAATCAAGTAGCTAGTTTTCTTATATAGTGCGTCGCGCAATGGAAATGGTCCAATGTTAGTTGCTTAGCATATACATAATTAATGATAACGTAATTAATGATATAGATACGTGAGATTAATGATATTCAACCGATATCGCAGCAGCAACAAAAGCAACAACAACAAAAACCACAGACATGTCAAAAGGAACCTAACAAACGATAACTGCCAAAAGGAGATGAAATGAAAAAAAAAAAAAAACTTAAGATTATTAAACAACCAAAGTTGTAATCAAATTTTTTGCATCGGGTCTAGGATCGCCTGATCGGTAAAATATATTGTAACTTTGTCATACGCAGCGAAAAACATTTTAGCTTTTATACAACCGATATTGAGAGAAACCTAATCGAATGTGAATTACGTACACGACACACTATATAAGAAAGGAAATGCGTTTTTAGGCATTGTACGCGGCGCTCATAACAAATTTAAATTTCGAAACCAGAATATTATTGTACGTATGTAATATTGCATATATGTATGTATGTATTATGATTACAACATGACTGAAAGTTACTGTTTCAACAATGGAAAAAATAAGAATAAAAAAAAACACAAAAAACAAAAAGAAAAATGCAAACGTTTAGAAAAAGTAATAAAAATAATAACTTATACATAAAGCTCTAGTTAAGTGAGAACATGGAAAATATACAAAATATATTTTGCGTATGTTAAAAGAAAATAAAAAAATCCCAACCAATATTTTATACGAAATTGAATCATTTTTCCAAAAAGCCGCAAATTTATTTTCGGTTTTCGGTTCAAACTGTGAATTGGAACAGATCACCGTAATAATAACAAGTACACTGCCGCCTCACTTGAATAGCCCACCCAAAGAATTGAATCTACAGAACCATAATTCATAAATAACGCATAAATAAAAAACCCAAAAAGTAGGATCCTATTTATTTATGAAAGTATAATTATATATCTAAATAAATAAAAATATTATACCTATTGATCATCAAAAAAAAATTCCCACAAAAGTGAAACATAATGTCTGTATAAACTTGTCTCACTTCAATAGCACATTTTATGAGACTTTTTTATTTTGATGTTTTACGAGTAAGTTAAAAATTGATTTAGTATTGACTTAGTATTTATTTATAGTTAATTTTTATGTTTATTTTACAACATCAGTGATTCATATATCCTGACTTCATATATCCTGTTGGTTAGAGAGTCGTACAAATTATTTATTAGGTCCACCTTTCTTGGGAGCCACCCCCAAACATTTTCAATCATATTTAGGTCAGGCGAGTAAAGTGGCCAATTAGCAAGGACACGTTTTCCTGATCAAGCCAAGTTTTTACGATGCTGTCAGTGAGTATCGGTGCATTTTCATGCTGGAACTTCCATTCTAAACCTCCAAAGATATTTCTCACTTCGGGAAATGCTTTCTTCATTCGGAAAGTTACACCGCCATTACACCGTCTTCTCGACTGAATAACTTGTTAAGAGTATCTTCCTCCTTTCACAAGTAGTGAAAATAAAAGTTTTATCTATCCGGACCTTCAAGATTAATTTTCTTTTCACCAGAAAAGACTATTTTTTTTAAATTTTCCGTGGTAACTTACTAATTACTTGCTTAACTGTGGCTAAGCATGCTTTAACCTGGGACTGTGAATTGAACGCATGCGCAGGATTGATTCATATATTTTCCATAGATTTGAGGATCATTTGAATAGTTTCCAACCATTTTTCGACATCGGCTTATCCTTTTAGCAATTTCGTTTAAAGAAAGGCCAACCTCCTTAAAAGCTTGAATTTTTCCTTTTTCTTCGTCATTTAACGGATTAGCACGTCCCTTTAAAAAATTTTTTTTTTAACAAAAATGGCACAATTAAACCAGATATAATTAAAAATATGATTTGGACATTTCGAACTATTCGAACCATTCAAGTGAGCCAAAAATTTGTTTTTTTTTTTATGGTCCAAAAGATAATCGCCTATTATAAATAACTGGATTGTCTGAATACGCGGTACACTTCTGTTTTGAAGAACACATAAAAGTAATAAGCAACAAAAAAAAATTGTCCCATTTCATTTTTAAGAAGTAGGTGGTGCTATTCCAGTGAGCGGCAGTGTATGATAATATATATACATAGTTACAAGACACACGAACTCTATGGATTTATAGACAAATTATAAAGGCAATATTGAAAGTTACAAAATTATATATAAATAAAGCATATATATTTCAATACGAAAATAAACTAGTTGAACGCATAGTAAATTACTTGATCATTTTTTACAAGACAGAGCCGCAATGAAAATAATGCAAAATCTTAAAAAAAGAGCAGAACAGTTAACCAATTACTTTACATTTATTGTTTACTATGGATAATATGTGCATTTTTATATATTTATCAAAAGATATCAAACAAATTTTACGCTAGTTACAAACAAGTTTTTCTAAAGTCTTCTAAGTCTTCAGCAGCCGTATTGAAAAAAAACTATCGAAACTAATTTATTCAGCCGAATTCTTAATAACTTATTCGCTTTGTTAACTTACAATTGTATAGCTTTTTCACAATTTCGTTTACAATTTTTGTACATATAGGACAAAAACCAAATGAATCGTTGAAAGAACCAAGGTTTATCACTCTCACACATTGCATAATTTTCAACTATGTTTTTGTACATTTTGAGAACTGCATTTACAAAATAGCGAAAACCAATAAAGAGTATATTAAAACGAAAATCGCAACAACATTGCAAATAATCAGCAACATTAACCACACACTCACACGTAAACAAAGCCCACAAACAGAACATCTATGCATTATCATAAACTAATTGTTTAAACGACATGCAACACCGTCAAAGTCACAAATAACATAAAAACCGATAAATAATACATAAAACATGATAAAAAAAATTAGCAAAGCCACAAACAATATGAAAGCGGAATCGAGAACGGAAATGTATGGGAGTTTGTATGAAGTAATAAGAATAAAGCACACGTTTGAAAAGAGACTTCCTTTTTAATGGTTTGAGATTAACAAGTATCATATCTATGTATATGTAGTTTACTTTTCATTCGAGACCCCCAGTCTGTAGTTTTATCCACTTGAGGAAGGATGACACGCGCATGGAGATGTCTGGCACCTTCCGTTTGCACGCCGGGTCGAGTCCGTGGGACACGATCCCCACCAGCGTTTTGGAGCCATCGGCCAGGACCATAGGGCTGCCCGAATCCCCCTGACAAGGCATTCCGCGTATGGTATCAACGCAAACAAACGATCGAGAAACGACCTTCTTCTTTTTTCCCTTGAGCGCCTTGTTCCACTGCACTTGGCACTGCTTGTTGGAGACAATGTTCGTACGGATGTATTGAAGCGCGTCGCTTGCTGTTTTATTGGCGGTCAGGCCCCATCCGGAAATATACACCGCACGGCCGGTATAGGTTCTGTATGAAGTGGGCAACTTAACCGGCTGAACATTTTTGCTGAATGTGAGGTTCTTGGGCAGCCTGACGAGGCCCAGGTCGTTCAAGACTGTTTTCCGGTTGAAGTTCTTGTGCACGATGGTGTCGCTTCCATTAACCAAGATGTCGCCGTCACTGGGAGCTTCGAGGCCGCCCACTTGTACTCGAATCTCCGTTCTACCAGAAGAGGATAATTATTGCATGCTTCATATTTAAAACATTTGGTACAACTTACAGATTAGCATTGGGTTCCTGAAGGCAATGAGCGGCTGTCAGTATCCATCGATTGCTAAGAATAGCTCCCCCGCACAGGCTGGGGTTGTCCGGGGAGCCAGTGAAGTAACAGAGAAGACCAGCCTCGTAGGGAAACTGCTCTTCAACGGCATTGGAGCCATTCATAATGCGCAGGGATCCCAGATCTTGGGCGAAGCCCACAGTAATCGGAACAAGCAACAACAACTGAAGGATCATGTCAACTGAGTTAGGGCTGGCGCTCTCCAACCGCTTTTATACAACCCACTTACGCTGTGTTCGCCATATAGATAACCCAATTCTTATGGACACGACGTGTTATTTGTCCTAATCGAACTCTTTGCATAATCTGCGTGCTTTCAGTTTATTGGTTATTATCTTTAGTCGGATACATGACACTCTTTCGTATATATTGGTTAGCTAGAGAGTTTAGAACTCAGTTAAAAACGCCGAACTTGTAGATGACTTCATGGTTGTAGCGCTCGCCCGGTCGCAAAATGGTTGTGGGAAAGTTGCTGTGGTTCACCGAATCCGGAAACTTCTGAGTCTCCAGGCAGAAAGCTCCGTGTTTTCCGTAGGCAGCTCCGTCCTTACCAGAAATTGGCGTTTCTCCGCGCTCCACGTCCGGCATAAAGTTTGAGGTATAGAACTGTACCCCTGGCTGATTGCTGACCACCTCCAGCCAGCGGCCACTGGGTGGATGCGAAGCCCTGGCCACCATGGCCAACGGTTGGGGCGGACTAAAAGTCACGCAGAAGTTATCGTCGTATCCTCGTGCGGGCTGCAGAGCCTTGAGTCATATGCGTTTATTTCGATGACGTGTTCGTAAAGACCATTGGCTCCAGTTTTGTGCCCCGCCAGGTTGAAATACGAATGATTGGTGAGATTCACGGGCGTGACTTTGTCGGTTTCTGCATTCATCAGGACATGAAGACAGTTATCCTCGCTCAAGGTGAAGCTGGCCGTGGCTGTCACTTTACCAGGATAGCCCTCATGGCCGTCTGGGTTGGTGTGTGAAAGGGTAACACCATCTGATCGCACAGCCACCACTTCCCAGTGGGCCTTATCGAATCCCAAAAAGCCGCCATGAAGCTGAACTTGTTGTTTCTGTTCTTGGACACCTCAATCCACTTTCCGTCAAGTTGAAATCTTCCGTTTGCAATCCGATTGCACACACGCCCAATAGTGGCTCCGAAATAGGGATTCTTATCGCTCTGATACCCGGCCAGATCATCAAATCCCAGAGTCACGTCGTCTACTTTTCCATTCGAGTCCAGTGTCTTAATGCTGGTTATAGTAGCTCCACGGGTAATCAGCTGGACAGACATTCCATTGCCATTGGTCAGGGTGAAACGCTTGATGTCCTCCGTGGCCTTGGTGAATGGGTTCACCGCTCCTCTGGCGAAAACATCCTCTTTGATGTTGACCATGTTCGATATTGGAGCAGCTGTGGAATGAAGCGAATAGCAACTGCACTGCCGTTTTTATCTGACCTACTCGGCGTAGAGGTTAATCAGCACTTGATGTCGCATACATATGTGTTTGTAGCCACACGTTCAATTATCGCGAAAAGCCGCAAACAAAAACACAAGCATATGTAAATTGTGTTATCACAAGGCGGCCGAGAAGGAGAGTGTTTTGATAAGAGAAAATATTAGCACAGGAACACTCTCAAAGGTAAGTGTTTAATCTGGAACACAGATTGAATAAATTTAGTCTCATACTTGTTTACATTTTATTATCTTTAATTGCGGCTTCAGTGTCGTAGTCAATAATTGGAAAGGGGTTCAAGTTGTAAGATAGAGTGTTGCAAAGTGTTCGACAGGAGTGCTGTAAAATGCATGAGTCAAAATACCGGAAAATACCGTGCCTCATTCGCCGCCTATAACAGACGTTTTGAGCCGGGTTGGCAGCGCAACAGGTTGATTGTTTATTTTATTTCGGTTTATTTGGCTGGTAAATATTTATTCATTTTGCAAATAGAAATCTAACCGACTTACTTCGCTAACAGCTGACAGAAAAGGCATTTGAAAACGCTGCTTGACACCCTTGAAGACACCCTATCCCATCCTCAATAGCTCAGAAGACAAAATCCCAAACATGCAATTGACGTGGCAGAGAGAGAAGATTAATCTACTATTCCCGATCGCACTGATTTGTTGTTGTCTGCTAATCGACGTAGCCACGGCGCAAGAAGCTCAACAGCCATGGTATGAAAATCTACCCGCGGTCGCCATGGACTACAAGGTGGGTGCTCCATTACTATCCTCTCGAGGATAATAGGATGTTTCGAAGGGATGCTTGTTTCATCCTTAACCTGTATAAATATTGGTCGAATGGTTGTAGAGAATTGAAGGAAGCCATTCTGACCTCATTTACTAAAAATATGTTTCGTCAGAAGACGTTCCTCACAATCTATTTGTATTCAATTGCAATGAAGGCAGTTCAAATTTCAAAATTGCAACTGCAACTGCAATAGAAGCTCACGTGCTTTTCATGGGAAGCATTCATTAGATGGACTAAATGCTTGTATAATTTTAGCTGTGAGGGTATAAAGCGATAAAATATAATTAAGTCCCCTTCCTTTCCAGGTTCACATTGATGCCGGCAAAGAGGACTGCTACCATCAGTATGTGCAAGCCGGTGCCACCTTCTACGTGTCTTTTAGTGTAAGTTGAACCGGTTGGAACAGAAATTGTCCAAGTTTAGTGAACCAATTCACTTTCAATTCTCCAGGTGGTGCGAGGCGGTGATGGCATGGCAGGTTTCGCGGTCCGCAACCCTGCCGGCGAGGTGGTGAAGCCCTACCAGTGGCAGGCTACGGCAGATTACACCGACCAGGTATCTCCTGGCGGTTACTATTCCGTGTGCATCGACAACCAGTTCTCCCGTTTCGCCGGAAAGCTTGTTAATATCTACATCACGGTGGTTAAATATGACGCCTGGGATAAGTACGCGAAGGAGATTGAGCAGCTGCAACTGAACATGCAAAATTTCACTGTAAGCCAAACTGGTTTCGGGACACACCTAAAAACAAAGACTACGCAACATTTACTCCAATTTTTTAGGCAACCATTGGGACTGTGGAGCGCAACATTAACGACATGATGGGCTACCAGGCGCACAGCCGGCATCGCGAGTCCCGCGATTATGCGTTGCTCTTGGACAACAATACCTACATCCAGGCCTTTTCGGTTAGCCAAATCGTGGTCATATTGATCACGTGCTCTATACAGGTATGCTTTTTCTTTTTAAAATATAATAATTTCTAATTCATTGTATTTTATTCAAGGTTTTCTTTGTGCGCAAACTATTTGAAGTTAAGTCGAACTCGAAGAGTCGTATTTAAGCCTGCCAAGTTACTTTTCAATGACTTCAAACTTCCCTTCTATACCATCCACATTTCCAAGACATTCATTCTACTGGCTGAAACATGTTTTACGTTTTTGTAATTAGTTTTATTACTGGCTAAACAGAACAATTGCGAATAAGCGAGCTGATTTTCATATAATATAAGACACTACTTATGTCATGCGAGTTATAGACAACAAAACTTTTTGTGATAAGTGTACATTTGTGTGTTTTGTTCAATTAAAAGATTGAATTATTTTGTATAATTACATTTTATTTATGGTTTTTGTCATGGCTCTTTGGGGGTGTCTTTACTAAATAAGTTTTGGAAGTCCTGAAAGCTTTTTAAAGCTTTTACATGAAATTCCCTTTTCAAACAGATTTTAAAATTATGAATTCCGTAATTCATGGTCTATGAAAATTTTAAATCATATTTAATCAGTTACTGCTCGGTAACTGGTAATGAATTTAAATGAGATACATTATGTAATTATTTTTGGTTGTATTTGATATCAATAATTTAAGCTCATTAATTTAATCTTGAATTTGAATATATTTCCCTTGAGCTGACGAAGGATGGGGAACTTCATCATGCTGGCAAATTAATCACCTTCAGCTTATCGCAAATTATCCTGCTCCATCCAGGACCTTAAATCATGTCGCCAGGCTCACCGCTTATCTAAAACTCATTTAATACAAGTGCAGTACATGTGTGCGAGCAGCTGGCATGTTAATTATATCCTTTTTGGCAGGCACATCTCGAAATCTGGGGGCGCCTTTTGTGGCCACTTATGCTCGAAATTAAAATGTTATTATGCTAGCTTATCTGCGGGCCTTAAAGCGCCCGCAAAACTAGGGTCCTAATGCCCTCACACATATACTGAGATACGCACACCAGTGCACGCTCTTTAACTGTTTTAAACGCCATTGTTAAAATATTGCTCATACGCACTTCCGCCCAAAATGGGGTCTTCTCTCTTCGGCAGCACTAATGATGCCCGCTTGCTGCCCAAGAACCTGTAGAAGCGCCGCAGCGCCAAAGGACCAGCCATAGCATCAGGAGTAGCATCAGCAGTAGAATACTTTGGGGGCGGAGCCAAGCTCGCAGCAGCAGCGGTGGCAGCAGAAGCTGAATATATAGAAGAGGTAGCAGTCGCAGCAGCAGCAGCCGATGTCAGCGGCAGATAAAGGGCCAGAGTGGGGTATGGGGCTGGGGGTGCAGAGAGCGCGCCTGCGCAGTGGCCACCGCAGGAACGGACGACGGGGTGACATCCTGGCAGCTATCCCCCCAGCCATCCACCGATTGTGGGAGGAGTGTGTCGCCATCTTTGAGTGCTGAACTGGTGCCTGGACGGGATGATCTGGTCGCCACATTAACTTGGAGTGCGCGCTACCAAGTGCAACACGTCGCGGACGACATAATATCGGTACTTGCGGTCTAGATTCGTCGGTCACACGTCGCCAATATCCCGTATCCCATATCCCTTAGACCAGGAAGAGCCAACCTTTCTTGGCCAGGACAAAAAGGAAAACAAACGCAGCAAAAAGGGTGAAGTAAACGAGGAGCAGAAGCCAAAGAGGAGGCCCAGTGGAAAACTTGGACACATACATGTTCGCCTAGCTTGTTGCTGGCTGTGGGCGTGGCAGAAAAACAAGGCTGAAAACAAACATACACCCATACAATAGTAACAATTCACATGTGTCCTGCCAGTGTGTCGCGGAAATTTTTGTGCGGAAATTATAGAAATTTCGCTTTTTGATTTCATTTTCGTTCCGCTTTCGTTGGCCTCCCACCCAGCACTCCTGCAGTCCTCGAGCGCCTCCTTTTCTGTCCCGTTATTGTGCACCTGAGGAAATGCCCAAGGAACCCACCTTGGCTGCCGTCGGTGTCCAGTTGGACTCGTCCTTGCACTGACAAATTTCCTTGCATATCCGTTTGAGAACTTAACGGCGACTTGCGAAACCGTTATTTGCGTGGCGCGTCGCTGCCGCGTTCACTTGTCGCATATCCGTCGCCATTTTGACAATAATTTCATTTCCGGTGTGCAATTTGTACGCACTTGAGTTGAGTGATTAACTGCATCAAGCGAAGGCAATAGTGTAGTGTTTTCAATACCAAGTTATCCAGCGGAAGTTCGAAGCGGAGTAGTATTTTCGGATAAGCTCTAAAACAAGCACAATCCTGAGGTGAGTTTGAAATGGTACTTTCAGCGACGGAATTTTTTGTTTTGATATTTGTATACCCTTTAGGTATACAAATAAGCCCCAAGGGTACTTTAATTTTTGTCAAAAGTGTGCAATGCAGTGAAGAAGACATCTCCAACCCAACCCTGAATACTCTACTGTCTGTCTGTTTCTATTCACACTAGTCTCTCAGCCCAACCCATATCCTAGGTGCTATATAACTGATTGATAGAAAATGCCATAACTTTGGAGTTTCTATGGATTCAATTTTGGGCCAACTTATCCGATACACAACATTTCATAAGGATCGGTCGGGAAATGACACAACTCTCAACGGGTTTCTTATTTGGTCTAATAATCGGCTCTGCAAAATATCATGATAAGAAATCGATTTGATAATGAAATTATCATAAGGATCGGACAATATTATTCGATATATATCTTTTAATATAAGCATCCACTTAATTGAGACGTATATAAACATAGGCACCTCCCGAAATTAGCTTTCACTTATTGTTTAAAATAAAACAGTTTCTTTTAAAACATTATTATAATAAATTATTTTCAGTTCAAAAGTACATTATTTTCATATCGAGTGTAGTATCTCAGAAAAAGACATCTGTCGCAAAAGACATCTCCGACCCTAAAAAGTCCTGGGTCTTCCTGGAAGAATGTACCCATCTAAGCCGAATCGGGGTCGGCCCACTATATCCTGTAGCTGCCATATACCTGAAGAATCTGAGATATAACCATCGGGATAACTTTTATGATTCTACAAATAAAAGTTTGCATCTTTTTTCAAAATTTATATGATATGAAATGGATCTAATAATCAAATTTTCATAAGGATCGCGAATATTTTAAATTTTCAATATACATTCTTGAGTAGAATTTTTCATCTGTTGCGTAAAAAACTGTATAACAAACTTATAAAATGTAATTATTTTATAATTGTATAGTTTGTTTATATTATTTTATTAATAACATATAATAAAACAAACTAAAACAACTATAAAGTTCAAATCTTTTTAAACTGATTTTTGACGATCCTATTTTAATAATTTTAAGTATCTATTTGAATTCCTTTGTATTATTTTATAAGAAGGTCTTGTATCCCTAAAATTCCCAGATGTCAATGTCAAGGGCTAACGTATGTTTGCCTGCTAATATTTGTTATTTTGAAGAAGTTAGATTTAATAATTTAAATTTTAAAATTACCTTCATTGCTGTCTGGCTAATGGCAATTATCCAACCCCCAAACATGTTTATAAAAAGCAAGGGTTCCACCCCTTCCAAACTATGGAAAAGCTTATGTTTTCTGCTAATCGAATTAGCAGACTCAAACGGAAATATACATAAACTAGCAAGCAGAGCAGCCGCCAGAGCTAGTCCGGCAATTAAACAGCTCACTAGTTCCATCAAACAGCGGAGAGTGAAAGCATTCAAATATAAAAAAAGCCCAAATCACATTAAAATCTTACAAACCATTAAGGAGCGGCCAAACGTGTGGCCTTTTAATTAAAAGATCTCTTGTCCAACAAGGGGATTACGCCACTACACCATTAACAGCTGCTAACTGGCAACTGTCGAAGACCCAAAACTCGGCATTCACAGTGCTCGAAAAAAATCAGCACGCGCTTGAGAGCAGGACGAGCATTCAGCCCATCTGCAGACCTACATCCTGGCATCCCGCTCGTATTTCCGGTGTGCGCGCGTTCGCTCAGCGATTGTGATAACTTTACAGCTACGAAAGTAGAAAAAAAATAGAAAATAAAGAAAATGTCTGCTTGCTAATGTTTGTTGGTAAAATTTGCTTACATGCAAAAACGAGTCCCTGGGCCCAAGTACAAATAATAAATAATAAATGAGGCGTGTGCAGGCCGTTTATAATGTCTGACAAGGCGCAAGTTGATGATGCTCTCAAGATGCGACCGTTTCGATAACGAAATCTATTCCCCCCTCAAATATTAAAGTGGTCCTGATTCGGTTTCGGTTTCAGTTTGTATCTCGGGTCTGTCGGTTAGTCTTTAAGCTAAAGGGAGACAGGACAAGTCGCACGTTGTGTGGCATAAATTTCGTTGGCATAAATCAAAATCCGGTAACTTCCGACGAGGGCAGAGTGCAAAAATTTGCATGCCCTGTGTGCTAACTGCCAACTGGCAACTGCAAGCCGCCCGAAAAGGCCAAACTGCCGGGAAACAATGGTCCGCCCTCCCAGTTCTGGACATTAGAAGTCCACGCTCAAATGGCTGCCACCCACGCACGGCTCAGCGCTCATACGCAACGTTGGCCCAGTCCTGAGAGCTCGAAAGCGGGACTGTACACACAATAAATAACAAGCCAGATAATTATGCACGTCGTGTTTATATCTAAGGGAGCCCCACAAGCAGCCACCATTAATTATGCTGGAAAAATGGCATGGATTACGGATTGGGTGGAGGTTAGGAGAACTCGTTTAACGTGTCGGGGCTCTGGCAATTAGAGCGATTGTTTGGCCCGAGAGCCACTCTGAAATTGCAGTCTTTAATTGTGGGACCAGCCGTTATGATTTATGAATATCTAGTTTTGTAATTGGCCATGAGGTGAGTGATGGTAACTAAAAAGTTTTTCTTTAAATTTCTTGTAAAAGAAAGCCGCCTAAAAATATTTGGCCTATACGCTCTATTCTATAAGAATTATAGTTCTATCCTTCAAGAAAATCCCAATCTTCTAAGATCCGTTTTAAAACCTTTATTTGAAATTATTCAAATTGTTGTCACAGATTCTATTAAAAAAGTATTTTTCTAATTTTCTTTTACAGAGTCAAGTGGAATCCCTTGTTCAGCCAACAGCCAGCCATAGAGGCTTCCCAGGCGTGCGCCATGTACGAGAATTCCTGTTCGTATCAGACGGCGCTGGACCTGAAGCGAGTCTCTCCGCCCTCCCTCGCTCAGGTGAAGACGGAGGACTGCCTGACCCTCGGGCAGTGTTCGCCGGACTGGACTTCCTACCGCTTCCATCAGTCCACTTTTGAGCAGCTGAAGCAGAGCGTGGAGAAGGCCAAGGCAGCGTTGCAGGATCGCAGCAGTTTTTTCGGAGCCAGTAGTGCGTTCAGGTGAGATTTGATAGAGTGTTTATTCATATGTTCACTAAAATTATTTTACGACATTTTCAAGTAGAAAGTCACACTTTCTCAACTTACACCAAAGTCAAATAATTTTTGTCCTAAAATCCTGATATCATACCCTAAAAATTTGATCTTTATCAATTGATTTTATGTATCAGATGCAGACTTAGATTATGAATAACAAGAAAGGAAAGCTAACTTAGGGTGGAGGCAAAGTATATATATAGGATCGTATATAGTGTGCCGATCCTTATAAGAATTTCACTATCAAATAAATTTTCTAATAAAATGTTTGAAACAGCCCCAAGCATCTTTAAAATAAGCAAGGTTTTTTCATATCCGATCGTTCAGTTATTCGGCGGCTATAGGATATATGATATAGTCGATCGATCCATATGAAATTTGGCAGATCGGATTAGTTTGCTTATCCTCCCATCCTTCTAACTCAAACAGCAAGAAAGTTATGGCATTTCCGATCAATCAGTTGGCAGTATGGCAGCTATAGGATATAATTGACCGATCCCGGCCTTTCCGACTTATATACTGCCGGAAAAGGAAAGTAGGATGTGTGCATAGTTTGAAGTCGATAGCTTTAAAACTGAGAGACTAGTTTGCGTAGATACAGACTGACGGACAGACGGACATGCTTATATCGACTCAGGAGGTGATCCTGATCAAAAATATACACACTTTATAGGGTCGGAGAGGTCTCCTTCACTGCATTACCCCATTATTCCATTACCCTTACAAGTACTTTAAGCTCTATATAACATATACTTCCAGTGACATTTACTCCAGCCAGCGTTTAACGGATGGCCTGGACAGCTTGCCCGTTCAGTCTGGTAATGGAACCGGTAACTGCCTCGGCCTCCCACACAATCCTAATGTCGGGGTGGGTGTCGGTGTCGGCGTAGGCGTGGCTGGGGTCCTTAACTACAATGCGGTTAGTAGCAGTACGGCCGGGGTCCTCGGCAGCAGCAGCGGCGTGGGCAGTGGGAGCGGTAGCAGCTTACAGCGGCACCGGTTGGACACGCTTCATCAGCCCGCCGGGTGTTCACCTGCCGGCACCCAGCACGGTGTCATCACGTCCAGTGCCGGACAAGTTTCGTCCGGAACTTTGGATGCGGTTAGTGCAGCTCCGGCTCTTCAATCGCTAACGGCGTCCAGTTCGTCTCACGTGGAGCACAAAGTCAGGACAGGTAAGCCCAACAAAATCCTTTTATGAAAATTACTAAGGATAAAAAAGTATACCTAAAAAGTATGCTAGGTTTTGGTTTTAAGTAAACCAATGTTTAAAAGAAATACTTATACTTCCCTTCATGTTTATATTTGGATTGGTTGGAACAGGTGATCTGCATTAATATTTTAAAAAGCTACTGCTTAAAACTTTGTAGTTTTTAAATGGGATTTCCCAAAAAATATAATATATTTAGAATGCCATATGTTTCTTTAACGTTTTACTTAAAAAGTGAAATAAATAAATATTTTATAGTGCATCAACCCACTGACCTTCTCGCAATTGTCCAGCACAAAAATGTCAACGAAATGGCGGAAAAACAAATCCTGCGCTTCCGGCCAAGGCAAAACGAATTCAAAGCGAGAAAAAAAGCACCCGAAAATGTTGTGCCACAAAAGTGGCAAATTTCTCGTATTTATTTAAACACATCCAAACAACATATGTTGGCCAACGGCCACCCCCATCTACCAGCCAGCAGCTATTTGGTGAGCCGAGTAGGGCGAACCGCCAAATATGTCCGAACCCGTAACATTTAATGGCCAAAACAACGGCCAAAAACCGCGACCAACCATGTACATAATTCTGCTTGTTGGGCTAACAACAATAAAAACGGGAAAAAATTGTGCAAAAAATTTAAATTGAATTATCCATATAAACGTCGAGGTCTCTTGGGGTCCGTTTCTATTGCTGGGTTATTTTTCTGAATTTTTTTTTGGTTACATATTTATCAATTTAAGCCGGGCTAGCGGATGTGGCTTATAATGTGGCCGTAGACGGTTTCTGTTGACTGTTTTCGGTCCTTGCCAGCTTTTGATAGAAACATCAAAAACCGAACAATTTCATCGCGTGCCTGGCGAGAGTTTGTTATGCCGCCTCCACGCCAGTCAAGTTGTCCATGTCCATTTATTTCTATAAGAAAACTTCTTTTCTTCCAACTATCCTTTTTTTGGCAAATTTATGTCCTGCTTCTGTTTCGGTTTCAATTAGACAAGGTCTGACATGGCCTGACTTGTCTGTGTTTCGTCCAAAGGCCGCCTAGCCCATTGAAAAACTCGGCTGAAATTTAATAATAAAATTTCTCAAGTTGGCAAAAACTTATTTTGCCTTAATCGCAGATTTAAGACCCTTTTCCCAGCCATAAAATAGAGCTTCAAGAGTCGAGTCCCTGAGGAATCGTTAGACACAAAATGGCCGCCCAGCTCGTCTCTTCTCATCTCATTTGGACGCGCTCAAGCAAATATGAAATGAATCCTTTTGAGCCTCCGCCCCCACGCTCCCGTCTCCTTCGCCTTTCGTCCGCCTGTCTGTCTCTTTCTTCTGTGGCTGCTGTCAAGCTGTAGCTGGGTTTTTGCCGCTTTGCTTTGGCATGAAAAGATTTTGTCATGCGTAACTCATTATTTTTTGCTCAAAAGACGTTTGGCTCACAGAAGCGCATAAAAAATAATTACACTCTTCCAAGCCAAGTCAAGTTAAAGAAATGTATATATGTATCTATAGTACTGCACAAAGTAAATATAAATTTTACATGGAACTATTGAAGTTTCATAACCAAAGATAATTATCATGGATACATATATTCATTTAAATAAGATATAAACGGTTACATAAAGTGTTTGGAATAAAATAAAAACGATATATTATATTATTGTACATACTAATACTAAAATGCTGTAAATTTTTTGTCTGAAATGTGGGACTCTAATAGGAAGTCGTGAATCAGAACTCTGGCCTAAATCAAAAGATAGCATTTTAAGAATAAAATATTTAAAGTTACAACCATCTTCTTAAGATCTGTATTAAATTGAAGAAACACACAAATGAATAAACCACAGCCTATGTAGCTTACTACAAAGCCTAAATCACTTTAATCTTTTTTTTCGAATTAGAACAGTCATTTATCGTACGATTGCTTATTGAATTATCGATTCAATAATCGAATGACCGATTTTTCTACAAATTGAAATAGCAGGATAGCCACGATAAATATTATATACCAGGATAATTTTTGATAACCTTTCTAAGTAGAAAACTCTATTTTAACAAATTTATTTTTGATTTTCTAAGAAATGTCACTACAATGTTTCTGTGGAGGATTTCATACGTAGGGAAAAAAAACGTAAAATAGGAGTTTTTAGTCGCATTTTATATAAAATGTATTAAACTCATAATCCTGCTTACTTACCAGCAAGAAGCAGTTTCTGAATCGTTGCAACTAAGTATTCCCATGACAGAAGGACGATTTGGTATTGATTATAAAAACTGACACATATGATAGAGAGCTCGGTTCCCATCATATTCATGTTCAGGGCCATTATTATCCTGACTCGTATCATATCCGGCCTGACATTTCAATTGAAAGCGTAGCAAATTCCTCTCGGATTTTTCCCGGATCGCTGGCTTATTGTTGTTTACATCAAACAAAGATTTACGGCAATTAAACATCTCCATCGCTGGTCTGTGAAGTGACAACCCTCGCGATTATGGCCTTTGCGGTTCACAGGATCTGTCAGGCGAAAGAACGGCGGCAGGGGTGAGAGGGCGTCTGCCGAGCGACGTTGCGTGACGGAATCGGGGAGTGGGGTGCAAAGCCATGTAGAGAGCCAGAAAACCATAATTCGGGCAATAAATAAACCAGTCAGCTAGTTGTGATGACAATTATCTATGCCGAGATTTATGTGCCTGGGTCCTTGTTTGTTTTCACTTTTTTTGCTCGGGTCCTTTCCGTGGCAAAAGGCGAAGCGTGCCATGCTGAGTGTGCAAATTTGCGCTGCCTGGCAATTAAAATATCCTTTTGTTCGCTCCTTCGTCTTGCAGATAAATCCTCGCTGGACTGCGCCACCACATCATCGCACGCCGCCGTGCCCTCGGCCTCGTCCTCGAGTGACCAGCAGCAGGGAAGGATCAGCGGCAGCAAGAGTAATAGCAGCTCCACAGGAGCTGGCGGAGTAACAGCATCTGGAGGAGGAGGAGGATCGGGCGCCGGTAACTCTTCACTCTGTAAGTTTCATCTTATGTGTCATATTATTATGAACGAAATGTCCTTTGAGCTTTTGACAGCTTTTAGTTAGGACTGCAACCTGATGAAGAGCAAAATATATGGTATTGTGCGCACTGGAGGTGGCGCTAGTGTGCGACTCGGAGGTGGCATGTCCTTGTCGAGGATTTTATGCCCAAGGGGGTGGTGCACCCCAGAGTTTATCAATTTTGACAGGCAGATTAAAACTTTCGATATTTTTTTTAAATATGTACATCTTGCCCAGTATATTATTAATGGTGTTACCCAATATGAGGTTGGATTTGTTTTATTCTCTCTGCTATTTACTTTCGCACGAAGCACAAATACTCTACTACTTTACGCGATCCGTGTATAAAAATATACACGAAGAGACAGCTATAGTCGAGTTTTCAGATTTTTGTATTATTGATATTCATAATTTCCACCCTTTTTAAAATTGTTAATTGGAAAACCTTTTGTGTGTTTCGGAACTAACTCCTCTAAAAATAACTTAAATAATTTCTTTCTGGAACGTAGGTTAAAGAAAAGATTTAATTTTTAATGGAAGCTTCGTCTTTACAACGGACATAGCTCGACTGTTGATGTTGAATATGTATATTTTATGAGGTCGGAGATGATTCCTTCATTCTGTAACATGCATGCGCAGGAATAGAATATACCCTTCTACTCAACGATTATCAGATATACAGTACAAATAAACTATAACAATGACCCCAGAAGTGGCAAGATAGGAAGGGTCAGAAACCAAGTCCATTTTGTATGTAAAAATGTAAAATAAAATAAAAATAAGAAATGATTAGGATTTATGATTAGCCAAACCTCAGATGCTGCCAGTCAAATGCAAAAATAAGAATACAAAAAAAATATGCTTTTTATTGTCCTTATGGCTACCTCGAAATTAAAAGATATAAAAGTAAAAGAAATGTGTTTTAAAGAAATTAGAAAAAAAAGGAGTCTGAAGAAACCAAGGCCCTTAAAAATAAACAAAATTTAATAAACATTTTTTGGCTTCTTGAGCGCAGGTTCTGCCAGTTAAATGAAAACAACAAGGACTGGGTACTCTTGTAAATAAAACAAGAAACGTAAGATACAGTTTTTTCAAATAAATTAAAAAAAAGGAGGACCTGACCAAAAGAGACAAGAAGCAAAGGCTAAGGTACTTGAAAAATAAAAATATTTTTATAAAATAAAATCAAAATAAGAATTGATTAACCTATTCAGCTCAGATGCTGGCATATTAGAAAAGAAGGACCAGGCTAGAAGGGTCAAGAACGAAAGACGAATTCACTTTAAAAATAAAAACAATTTTATAAAATTAGAAGGATATGCATTGGGAGAAGTTTAGACAAGACTTTGGTACCCTCGTAATAAAAACGAAAAAAGTAAAACATTTGTTTCAGACTAGGCTAGAAGGATCAAGAACAAAAGCCAAAGGCACTATAAAAACAAAAAAAAATTAAGGTAAAAAAAATGTATGTCTTTCACCGTATAAATATTTCCGAAATATTTCCGTAAAATCGTTATTTAAAAAACTTAACAAAAAAGCCAATAGTTAAAAGAAATGAGAAAATGAGCGAGAAGGGTTACAAAGGCAATACAAAAAAATTATTTATCAGCTTAGATGGTGCCAATGGAATGAAATCAATGAGATTATTGTGGCAGGACTAGGAATCGGCACAATAAAAACCAGAAAAGTAACAAAAACATTTTTTTTGAAATAAATTAGAAAAAAATGTCTAGGCTAGACGGGTCCTGAACAAAAAACAAAGGCATTTTAAAAATAAAAATAATTCTATAAAATTAAAAAAATATATTAGTTGATTGGTTTTTTCAGCTCAGATGCTGCCAGTCGGTTATGATATTCATCGACTTTGGCGAGTGTGTAATTAGAATAAGACAATATTTAAACCAAAAATAAAAAAAAATATTAAACAAAATCAAAAACGGATTGGTCTGTACACCTCGGTTACTACCAGACGAATGAGGAAGCTCTAATCATTTTCAGGGGTCTTAAAATTTTTGCGGTATCCAAAGCCTACTTAGTCGAACAAACTTATTGTACAGACATCTTTTTTTTTTAACATTTAGATTTATTCAAATTAACAGGTATACTGCTAACTATGTGGCAGCTTGAGCAGGTTGTAAACTAACGATTATAGACATATCGATTAATTGAATTTAAAACACAACACATAAGCAAAAAATCGAAATAAATTTAAAAATCGGGTCTGACGTTTGTTGAAACTTTTATACAATTGCAGAGGGTATTCTAATTTTGGTCAAAAGTGTGCATTGCAGTATCTTTCAACGAATTTAAATCTTCAGATTTGACTGAATTTTGTGTTTGAGTATTTTGTTTTTTTTGTTTAAATTGGCCTTTATAATTGTTTGCGATTACATCTTTTTCAAAATTCTTTATGAAATTTGTGCTACATCAAGAATAGGAATTTATTTGCCAGGATTACGCCATTTCATTTTCACTTTCCTATGAATATTTATTTCTCAAATTGATTAAATCATTTATATCGTCACTTCCCACGTAGAATCTAAATCCTCACTACTTATAAAAGTATCCTTGACATCTCAATTGCTCACTTGAGCTAAGTCCTTAAGCCTGACTAATGCGCGTAATCTGGAATACCAGCCTTTGAACCTTTGAGTCCCTCTGGGAATGGCAATTGGCAGCTCATCGGCAGTGGGAAAGTTGGCCAACAATTGGGAGGACTGTTTGTGTTCATTGTCCTTGCCTACCGTAAACATACAAAACGCAACAGTCACAACATTCCCTCGCTCCGCAAGCGAGAATCTGTGGACTGCCCGTTGATAATTTGACTCTTAAGTGCTCTTCCGAGCTAATCCTATTAAAGTGTGTTAGTCACACGCTCGCACAAACACACTTCACAGCAACTCGAAGAGCGTGCCACAAAGGACAACCCCCGAGCTCATCCAGACATTCCGTCTACCAGCCCGCTGTCTACCAGGGCTCAGGGATGGGCTTCCTGCGAGCAACAATGAAGCTAATCGACAGATCATAAAATGATCAAAATGTTATGTGAAGCGCATTAGGGCGCACGCTCCGTTGACAGCGTGGTAGATGCTATGTAGCAGATATATATTGGAGGGGTTCGATTCCAGGGGAGGAGTCATCCAGTGCGTGTGTGGGATTCCCTTCATCACAGACAATTGAGTGGTTAGGTGTGCGTAATGGGAAAGGGTGCAGAACAGGAGCATGACATCGTGCAACTCGTCGAGTGGCAATTGGTAGAATTTATTGCTTTATTGCATTGATTAGATAGATATATACTTGTTTACTTGATGTTTGGACTGTTTGTTTAAGCAGCTACAGGTAAATTGGATACTTTGGATCAGAATATGGTGTTAAAAAAGCTAGGTGATGTGTTTAATAATATTTTAATCTTTTAACTGATGGTCTATTTTCAAAGTAAATTAACAATTTGGCATCCATGAATGGTTTGATTAAAATAGTATAGTCATTTAGTAGTATATTTAGGAATTCTTAGTACTGCTTAATACTGCTCTGACCTGCAACATACATATTTTTTTTGAAAATTTTAATAAAAATTTGATTCACTTTTTCGATTGTCTTGTTCAATTTTCCCTAATGTCTCCCAGTAATTTCATATTGTTTACCAGTTTAGCTGCCACCCATGGTCCTTTCAATTCTAATTATATTTTAACTGGCACAATCTCATATGTGCGATGTCTATCATCTGTCGCGTTGCTGTTTGTTTGTTTGTTTGCCGGTGGCTTACCCAAAGCGCTCTACTCTAATCGGAATGGTCGCTTAATCTGTCAGCAGGATGGCCTCCATTCACACCCACCACTCCGCCCAGCCGCCCCTCATCAACGCGCCCGGCGGGTGGCTGCCACCCCCTCGGCCCGCCCACAAGTAAGCGCCACATTGCAACCTTTAGCCACGCTGCCTCCTCCCATGGAAGCATGTCCTGCCGGAATGTGTTCCTGTCTCTCTTTTCAGCACCGTATGCTTGCTCACTTGAAATTTAATTTCTGATTTCATTTGCGCACAGTTTATTTTTTATTTTCGTTCGCCTGCCCTGCGCGCTGCCGTAATTGTTTCAGGCTGTGAAAATAAATTGAAAATGCTGCTGGGCCAACTGGCGCCAAAGGACGACGAAGTCCTTTTTGACAGCTTCGCGGGCTGACGCTTGCGCTTAAATTTATTCACTCGCATTTATGATGTTGCAAAAAAAGGCAGAAGCCAAAAGGCAGAAATCCGAGGAATATATATGCGCATATTTGGTGGGAAGAAAAGTTGAACTTGGCATATAGATCCTTCTGGTTCCCAGGCTTCCATTGTCCGTTCATGTGTGCGCCTAGTGATGTCCAAATATTTTTATTCATGGCCCTTTTCGCGGTTCACTTAACTGTCGATTCAAGTCATTACCCAACCCCCCGGGACTTCAGAAATTTCAGCACGAGCCGTTCATAAATCAAGTCATTGTTGGTCGAACCAGAACTCCCCCTAGTCCAGAGAGACGACGGCAACAAGCTGGAAAATGTTCCGCTAATTTAGTTTTTGTGTGTGCATCGATCGAGGGCCACAGATAGGCAAACAAATTTGCCCGGGCGATCCGAAAAACTTTACACAAAATAATTAAAAAATTGTCATCGGCCCAGTCGTAATAGAAAACTGTCAACGAGTCCAACAGGTTGGCATCCGCCTTCGAAGTTCGACGCTTTTTGTGATTTATGCCGCTGGAAATGACCCGCTTCCGACATGAAATATCAGAAAAGAAAAATACATATATATATAGAGAGAGGTAGAGAGAAAATGGGCAAAAAACCGAACCCAGACGGAGGAGGGAATGGTGCACTTGAGAGTTTTAGAAGCGGGTCCTACAACTACTGCGGCGGAAGCGCAGCGCACCCGGAGCCGGAGGTGGCTGTATCGAAGCGTCTCCGGTTTCTCCGGCCAGTGCACTGCAATTTAGTTGTCAATTGAATTTACGAGCTCGCTGAATTTATGGCCACCGAACGAGGTCCCTCGACCACCCGGGCTGTCGCGGGCCTCTATTTCTGCTTTTATCTCAAGTGACACAACTCACGTGAGACCGCGAAGCACCGAGTCCGTGAGAGACAAATCCAGAACCCTTGACCCGCCAAAAAGTCAATCCGCGTTATCAATTGACAGCGAGGGTCGCTGGGAGTCAAGCCGCAGTAATTTATAGCAGTCAGGGCACGTGAACCGGGGACTCCCCTCCGACCCCTTTCAGATGTTAATTGTTTGTTTGCTGTTTGTTGTCATTGGCTCTTAAGTGGCGCGGGACGAGGGGTGCCGAAGGGCATAAAACACCCCTCGGGTCTGCCGTGTGAATATGTTAGCTTTCAGTTTAGAGAAATCAAAAATAAAGATATATGGTGGAAATAAAAAAGTATCTTTGAGATCGACAGTGCGATACCCGGTGCTTTTGTAGAATTTGAAACATTTATAGTTTCATTAAAAGTCGAGGTTAGTCAACCAAAATAATTCAATTTTGCTCTTAGTCAAAAATATTTAAAGGAAAATGGGTTTCTGTTTTCAATAAAATATAGTCTACATTAATAAAAATGTTAGTGTAGTGATTCTTATGATTAGAATAGAATAGAATTAGAATAGAATTTGATGACATTCGTAGTTTATAATATAATTTTTCCATGAATATATTTATATATATTTGGGTCTGAACCAATATACCCCCTTATCCTATAAAAACTGCACCTTTAATAAACGAGCCGAGAAGAGTGTGCTCCTGCAATTATCTGAGAAAGTCAAACGCTGGTAATCGGAGTCGTGCACCCTGCACCCGTGACACCCTTTACCGCCACCCCCTTTCTACCTTGTCCTACCACCCTTCCCCCGCGACAACCTTGTCAAACGCGCAATTATTGCTGGTATTGTTTAGATAGACAGCCACGAGGACACTTTCAATATGTCCTTGTGAGAATTTTTCTTCCCGCTCGTTTGTTGTTCGTGTCCGTAATTTGTTTTTATTACAATTTTCACTTTTATTTGTGGGTCTACCATTTTTTGTGGTTGTGCTTCTGTTTGATTTGGCGTGTTCCCTATGTTTTCGTTGAGTTTCCAGTTGACATTGTTTTTATATTGTGGGAAAGACTTCCCGAAAGTCATTTAGATTTGGGGAATTTGATAAGCGGTGTCTAATTGGTGTGAATAAAGGCAAGGTGGTATTAGTGTGCTGCCTTTTTTTAATTTTTTTGGTATATTTATTGTGTTACTGAATACAACCGAATACTGAACTTTAATTTTAAAATGATGTTATATCGACAATTAATAATTTTATAATTGTAGAAGCTCTAGGCTGACTGATAAATTCATGCCAAGGCGATATTGACAGTTTTTGGTGGCTCAAAAAAATATAATACTAATATTAAATACAGAAGAATAAATAAATTATTTTCATACTCTTAATACATTATTTCCTAAAAAATAAACCGAAATTATTTCATATGTATATTTAATGTATTAGGGTTAATATGGCTTTCAATATGATAAGTTATAAGCTCATATATTTTATAAAAATAGTTTGTTTATTATTCTTTCCTAAATGGACTCTCATTCCATCTTAAACTTAGCCTGGCCCACGCTTAACCCTCTCAGAGCTTCTCAATAAAATCTTTTCGAGCTGCCCATTTTGGTCTGATTTATGGGCCAACGTTGCCGCCCATTTGATTAACAAATATTGAACCAGCCCAGCTAGGGTAAATAAAAAAAATTGTGTTCATTGTATTTTTATTATTTTTATGCCGATTATAACAATACGCATTTTGGCAATAACAAAGTGCACAGCGACAGTCACAATCCGCCGCGGGCAAAATGAGCAATTCCGAAGAAAAAACTAAATTAGAGGGAGGCATTAAAGACCCGCAAGGAGTCAATGGAAAAAGGATCGGGGGCTTCTTTTCGCCTGTCATGCCTCGCAGGACTCCTGGCCACGTGCCGCGTCAAAGTCTCCATCGCGTGTTACATCATTCATACGTCATTAATGGCCACGTGTCTGACTTTCAGTTGTTATTGTAGGCAGGGCCATTTCACTGTTCGGTTTTCAGACACTGGGTATTGGGTGTTGCACATGGCCCAGGAGCATAAATATTAGCAGCCCACTCTCTCTCTTGCCAACTCGCTGTCTCCCTCTATCTGCCCCTGTATCTGTGAGCTTGAGAAAACAAATCGCGGCGCTGATTGCGTTTTTTATTAACTGCCGTGGGTGGTTGGCGAAACAATATGCTCCATGTCTTTGTGGACTACACTTTGAAAAAGATGTTCCCTAATTTTTAAAGGATTTCTTTTGGGATTATTTATTGGCCCCTATGATAAAATTCCATTCAAACATCGTTTATAACTCGCCATAAGTCCAAAATTTTAATTTAATTATATTTTGTTTTATAAGTTTGTCCTGAAAATAGTCCCTTACATTCTTACATTGAATCCTAATTTATTGTGTAATATCATCAAATTTGTAAGTTTCATGGATTGAAGTTTAGTAAAAATATGCTTATACCTTTCGCAAAAAAAAAACATTTTTAAATTTTAAAATCTTGACCCAAACTTTACTGAAAATAAGCCAAGAGGTCCTACGAAAATTGTTTCGAGTGTCCTTGGTGTTGTCATGTTTGTCTTGACGCTCCGTTGAATACGTTTGGGCTGCACACTCACAAAACAAATGGACAGGACCCAGGGCCTTGATGCATTGATGGTCCCGATGGGGCGCAGAGATTTCATGGCTGGATTCAGGCAGGCTGGATGTGGGATTTAGGCCACTGTTCCGAGGCTTAAACTTAACTCAAAACACTTGACTTGTGGGCGTGGCGAAGGAAATGCGATGGCGTCGCCAAATTGCGGAAATGGCACAACAAAAGGAATTAATTTAAAGTTTTTCGCCCAAAAGCGTGAAAATGAAATTACATAATGAATGCAATTAAAATGTTAAGCCAAGCTAAGACACACAAGCACACTAAGGCTGGCCCACAGAGAGAAAAGTGTATACAAAAAGCTTTTCCTTTTCCCCCGCTTTTGGCAGAGCAAACATTTCGAGCCAAGTGAAACTTGGTTTTCCTCTGGCAGAGAACAGCAAATTGCTATTTAGCCATTTTAGATGCCATTAGCAGAGGCCCCATCTCACTCCCCAACCACTCACACTCACACGGAGAAGCTAAGAGCTTATAGTGGTAACTAGGTGTGGAGGGGGCGGAGGAAGGATGGGAATCCTTTTCCTTCCAGCTAGGTTTATTAAATAACTGCGTGTCAAAGCAACTCAGCAACGCACAGTCACCAACACACACAACAGAGTCCACAAACTAGCACACCCACACGGACGCACTTTGCCTTGACTTGTTCAACTTTTTGCGTGAGTGTGCTCTGGGCATGTGTGTGCGTGGGTGAAAAGCGAAATTTGTTTTTAACAAAAATAAAATTCAGGAGCTGCGAGGAGTGGCAAAAAAGGTCAAACAGTCGAAGGTCTGGTTGTTCTATTCAAAAAGAGAAAATAATTGTTTATTTTCGATTTTCATTTTTGGTTTAATTGGGATTGGTTTCTATACACATTATTAAAATATAATATTCGTGGATAAATGTTTTGGATTTCCGTTGTTTCATGAAATTATATTCAAATGATCCAAATATGACTATTTATAAAATACAATTTTTCAATTAAAATACAATTTTTCCAATATCATTCTTATCTGGCTCCTGAATTTTGGGTTCAACATGGATTTATTTTCACTTTATATTTTAAAGGGCTTAATGTATTATTTAAATAATTTCATTAAATTTAAATTTATTACGAAATGTTTACAAAAACTTGTATATCTGTTTAACTAATCAAACACATATAATTATTAAAAATATTTAATAATTTATTTTATTATATTTTCATAGAATAATTTGATTGAAGACCAAAATAATTAATAATTTAAAAACATGGAATTTATTTATTAGAATTTATTTTTAGAGTATTTAATCAGCATAAGGTATAGAACAGGTTAATGAAAGTAAAAAATCGCCTTTGTGTGGGGAGGAACTACAATTTGTTCGTTGACGCCTATGAATTAGCCCGTCCGCCACCCACTAGGATACACATGGACCCACTCTCTGCCGCATGGCCAGCGGCAAAAGTCGAGCAAAAACAATTTCAATGAGAATTCAAAAATTAATTAAGCCAGCCCAAGAGCCAACTGTGGGGAGATGGGTGTACGTGTGTGTGGGGGAGTGTTTGTGTGGGTCTGTCATTTTGTGTAGCCTGCTTTAAGGAGCAGGAAGAGCAAAGGAGCTGTTCGGCGAGTGGCCAGGGGAGGGGTTAGCGCCACAATTGCACTTGAGCAGCTGCAGCGATATGAACGTTAACGCCAACGCATGTGCACCACTAGCCAGGCACCAACGCCCCCCACCTGACCCCAACCGCCACTCAGCCCCCCGACCGGCAGTCAAAGCCTTTCACAATCAACTATTGTTGATTTCTCCTCCGAAACCCATGCACCGCCAACTTCTCGCGTATTGTTTTTGTGAGCCACCCTCCGCCATTGCCCCACCGCCTGAGCCATTGCGGGTGGGCGGCAGGGGCGGAGGGCATGGTATGGTAGTGGTGTTGTAGGCGAACGACGAAACGGTAATATCCTTGTGTTTGGTGGAAGGAAAAAGGAAGTGGATAATACATCCGTCCTTGTTGCTTCGTGTCACCCACTAAAAAGGCGATGCCACTTCTGGAAGCTCTGCCACAGGAGCAGCAGAATCGGAATCGGAATCAGGAGCGGCAACAGCAGCGGCAGCGGCTGAATTGAGTGGCCCGCAACAGAGACAGCACTAGTGCGCGGGCGAACGAGACAGAGACGGCGACGGAGACGACAACTGAGAGAGAGCGAGAGTCCTGCGGCTTGTTCTCAGTCAAGTGGAAACGGTAACCTCCTACAAATCCCAAAAGCACAGACCAGGCTTTAAAGCAATAGTTTGACAATCCAGAAACTAATAGTTGCATATTTTGGCAGGATTGTTCCGAGTCCTGAAAGTCCTGCAGGTGCTTGGTGAGCAAAATAAACAAAAACTTGCAACCAGCGCCTCCCAGCTCCCCAGCCATTTGCAAAAAGCTCTCTGGGGAAAAGCTTTCACGAGGCCACACCCCAACTCTTCGCTGATTGGTGGCTGCCCGTCAAGGGGGTGGCTGAGGATTAAAACCCTAAGTGTATCCTGGCAGAATCGCCAGCAGCGGCTGCGACCGAGGCAGCGACAGCGCCTGGCTGAGGCCCAACCAGGCCGGGCCAGACAGATAGATACACACACCGAGCAGCACCCACCACCCACCGAAGAGCCAACCACCAGCCACCCCCACAGGACTACCGCACCACCACCACCGCCGCCAAGCCACGGCACTTCTGCTAGGGGTTGGAGGCAGGACGATGGCAGGATATGCGCGATTTGACGACGGAATGAAATCAATTGTTACGCTGCCGTGCCACAGATCGGACGCAATCCGGTGTCAGTGCTCAAGCCCGATAGTCGTCCAGCTCGATATCCTCGCCAGTAGAGCATCCTTTCTTAGCCAAAGTGATTTACGCGATTTGTTGGGCCTACTCGCAAATACGTACATAGCCACACACACACACTTAGATTGGAAGCAAACACAACCAAAAAAATCACGTATACGTGCGCTCGAACATTGACACAAATAAATCAGTTGGACACGCGAACGGCAGGCAGGTCGAAAAGTGCATTGGAAAGTTCGGGCGGAAGTCGAGGTGTCCGGTAAACGGTAACCGGTTCCGATCGTCACTTTTCCCGTTCCCGTTCCTTTTCCGGTTCCGCTGAGCGTCGCTGCCCTCCGACCTTTTACCTTTTTTAAACAAATTCAATTGCGGACACCACTTGGCGACGTCTCCGTCTCCGTGTTATTAGTTTCCGGGCTCCGGCGACCAATTTACCGCTTGCCAAAAAAGGCGAAAAAAAAAAATTATTAAACAAAAAAAAGAAGGACAAGAGTGAAGCCGAAGGCAACAAGGCGTAATTTGAATTGGAAATTTGAACTAATTGTTTGGGGAGTGGCACCGAACGCAAACCACTCCAATCGCAGTGAACCCAACCGCCGGCGGTCACAATGCTGGACATCAAGTCCTCCGCCGATTACTTGTCACGCTCCACGGGCAGCTTCAGCAACTTTTCGATGCTCTTCGCAGGTGAGTGGGCGGTGTGTGAGCCGCCAGCCCGACCGTCGGCCACCTGGAATCCAAGTAATTAGCCCAAGTCTAACCCTAAGATTCTGCCGTCGGCTATTCAAAACACAACTTACAGCAACTTCTTCCGTAGGGTTTTCGCAAATATTCAATGTTTTTAATCAATTGATTTCCCTTTTTTTCAGATTCCTCCTATAAATCCTCGTGGGGCTCCCACAGTTCGACTCAATCACAAGGTAAGTTTTATTATATTATTTTTTTTTAGACTATTCTTCAATATTGAACATCATACAAAGTCAAATCCTCAAATAGGAGCTTAGTAGAAATTACTTGAAAAGTGCGCGAGAAAGTAGGCAACAAAATATTTATTAACTTATTTAAGCCTCATTTCTTGCGAAGAATTAAAATAAAAAGGGGTCACAAAATAAAAAGTAGTCTCTATAATAAACATTACTATATAGATATGATTCATTATAATTATAAATCATTGATTAGAAATCATCATTATAATTATAAATGATTTTATCTCACCAGCAACATCAACCTAAAATTCATAATTTCTAACCTTATTTGTTAGAAATAACTTAACTACAAATTATATTTTAGTCTTGCACTTCGTAGTCAAAACTTGTAATCACAACTTAAGCCATCTATTTTCAATTCAATAAAATGAAACATTTATTTTCATTTCCATCTGCAAAGCCAGCAACCCATAAACTTCTTGCAACGCCTGTGAATCCTCAAAGAATCAAGACTAATTTGTAAAGTTTCAATGATCACAAATTGCAGTAAATATGGGAAATATACTCAGAAAGTTCTGGGAGAGCCCCGAAATTATAGCAAATTATTTCACACAAATCACAAGCCACTCAAGAACCTCAAAACAAATGTAAAATATGCAAAACACACACACGACTGCCACTGCGAAACCAAAAGTGATGGGGACTCACACGACCCAGGAGCAGTCAGGCGTGCAAAATTTGTGCCTGATAGATGTGATGAAGCAAATCAACAAGCCGTCAATAGAATATTGACAGGCACTGTTCGGTGGAGGGGTTCTGAATCAAAAGAGCAGATAAAGGGACCGAAAGAGGTGTGGAGTACACGTGCTCCTGGGGTTGCTCCGACTCAGTGATTGGGCACTGGAGCGAGGCGAGGGGTTAAGGGTTATTAGGCTAGTTGTGCCACGCACTAATTGAAATTATATTGTCCTTTGACACCCACTCCTCGACAATGTAAAAAAACACCAACCAGCCTCGAGCGTTTTAAATCTGAGAAATATAAAAATATTTTTCAGAGACAAAATTTCAGCTTGGCTGAACGCATTTAGCTCCTGGCCACTGATGCTATCAAAATTGTGCACAGCTAAAGTTTGTTCTCAACTCCAGTTGGGCCTGCACCACATCGCACCACCACAACAAGGCGTCCGCCCCGCCCCGAGGCAGAGCCTGCTGCAATCGGTCGTCTTTTGTGCTCTTCGCAGTTGAGTGGCCACGCAAAGCCCAAAACCAAAAATGTCATACGAAAAGTTGTCGTTGTTGCTGCTTTTTTAGCACAATAACTGACAACGAAAACAACAGCGGGCGGTGCAAGCACCACCCAGCGGTGTCCTGTAGTTTACACCGTGAAAAAAATAATAAAATGGGTATAATATGTTTCACTTCCATGGTTCTATTGATTGCAATAAATGTATATCAGTAGTAATAATGTGTTTTTGTTCAGTCCTTAACGATTCTATAAAATAGAATAGAATATTATAGAAACTCATAATATTCTAAATTCTCAAATGATGAAACTGAATTTTTTTTGGGATTTGGAAAGCCAATCCCTTATTTTTCCATGTGCTTATCCCTTGTCCTGCGGCTTTAATATCTCTCGAATATGAAGCGTGAAGTTTGCCACACAACTTGAACGCGTCGAGATTTTAAATTGAATTGCCAGCGGCATTGTTTTCGGTCTTTGCAATCATATTCCATTAAGGACGAGCCAAGAGATCCTGCGATGCTCATGTCACAGTTGTCCCACGCGGAATGGCCTAGGGCATCATTCAAACATTTGTTCATTCATTCCCGCCACGGGTCCTTTGATGACAACGACGAGATAATGTTTGTGTTGTGGTTGAGATGTGATTGCCTTTGATTGTTCGACTGAGAGTGTTAACAGACAGGGCCGACAGGTTTATTTAACAATTTGAATTTATTTTAACGCACTTTTAAACGATTTCCATTGCAGGCTACAGCTCGAACGCCCTG
Organism: Drosophila monieri; assembly: GCA_035047585.1. NCBI lineage: Eukaryota > Metazoa > Arthropoda > Insecta > Diptera > Drosophilidae > Drosophila > Drosophila monieri. The sequence continues at coordinate 12,710,553 of JAWNPJ010000027.1, forward strand.
AGCATCAAACATGATCCCCACTCGCAACTACGGCAACCTGGTGAGTATGAACATAAATGGCTATTTATTATGGGTTTACTGTAAAAGTTACTTGATGATTTGGGCTGGTGGGTTGACCCTTCGTTCCTGGTTTTCTCAAAAGTTATTAAAGAAAAGATCCTTAAAATAAATGCTGCATTATCCCGAAATTACCAAGTGCAGATGCTTCAGTCCACGTGCCGCATTCAGCCTTTGTTCAGCCTAAAAACCAACATAAACATTTGCAAAACTCCGAAAGGTATTTTTGACACGAGAATGCGAAACGAATTCGCTGGCCAACACTAATAATATGGAGCGTACGAGTGCCAGAGCCACTCGAGCTCGGGTTGTGAGACCTTTTTTATACTGCTACCCTCGACGGTGGCAGGCTTTAAAATTCATTTCAAATCCATGCACTTGGAGAGCGGGTCTGAAACCGAAACCGAAACAGAAATCGAGCGAATACTGTCGCAGAATCAAACCTTAAATACGCCACTTGAGCAATGGAAATGGTAATGGAAACAAAAGTGCCGAGCAGCGGAATTGAAGCGTAATGGAAACAATTGAAACACCATAAAGGATTCTCAATTAGAGGGTCTCTGGAGAGGGCTGGGGGGCTCCCAGACCCAGACACACTTGGTTCGGCTTTGTTGCTGTCAAATTTGACGGCCGTGGTTGAAAGAGACGCGTGCCAGTTACGCTGGAGAGGGGCAGTTTTTTCGGGGCATTAAAGTTGTTGAAAGCACAAAGCTAGGCCCAAAGAAACTGTTGGCAAAACAATGGCCACCACGAGTTGAAAGGAAAAAGGAGGCAAAAAACAAGCCAAGGATCGGCGGAGGACTCGTGCTAGATGATGCGAATTACGGACAATTGCGCTATATGTCTGGTCTCGGTCTCAGTCTCGTTGCAATCAGAGTAACCTTTCTTCCCAACACTGCAACATCCTCCACTCACATACAGCTGCGGTTAAAATTTTAATACATTTTAGACTTTTACAAGAAATAAAAATTCCACCGAATTTATCAAATTATTTATTAATCATACTTCAAGAAATAATATTTTTTGTTGCTGCTTTTTGAATATATTTATAAAATCAAAAAGTTTTATTTAATTTTTTATTTATAACATAGTACATATTCATAACGATTTAAAACTTTTATACTATTATTGTTTAAATATTTATCATCCTTAAAATCTCGATCGATGTTAAAAACAATAACATTTTGCCCGCATCTGTACTTGAACATTCACAAAGCTGGGCTCTTGCAACGAGCAGGAAACGCGCACCGGATAATAAGTGAAATGGATATTTCGAGTGTGAGTGTGATGAATGCGAGTGCGAGTGTGGGTGTGAGTATGAGTGTGCACTCGACAAATGCGCACAAATGAAGCATCTGCATATACGTAGTTGTAGGGAAAAATATTAAAACAAATTTTATGTGGCACAGAGTTTTGGGGAAATGCATTTCGTTTCGTCAACGGAAACTAAAACTTGCCTTTATATGGGCATATACTGTATATGTGTTTTAGATGAGAACGCCCGCGGCCCCTTCATTAAGATATTTGCATAAAAGACCCACTACTAATGCCACGCTTTCCATTTCCATTCTCATTACGATTTTCATTTCCATATCCACCCTCTCCGCAGATCCATATCAAATGTTCGGACCCACCAGCAGCAGACTGGCCAGCTCAGGTGAGTGTAAATCGAAGTCACAAAAGCATAAAGATGCAGGTGCCGCGATTATTTTACTATCGTGGCCACGTGACTAAGCGCTGGCCTCCCCTCGCGCTCTGGATTTAACCCCAAAAACACTTGGGCCGCCTGCCTTCATTATCATATCAATTTCTGGCCGAGATTCGGCTTCTTAGTCACTGCCCAGACGGGGCGACCCTAACAAATTAACCCATTGCATGCGAGTTTAACCCTTTAGGGGTGCAGTTTTCTAATTTATGCGAAAGGTGTTTTCCGAAATTTATTGCACCGCCGAGTATGTGTATGTGCGGGGCGTGTCCTGGCAATTGTTTTTATCCTTTTGCAGCTCTGACTTTTTGTTTCATTCATTTAGAGCTGGGAACTGTCTGATTTCTGGGCACGCGCCCTGGAAATCCATTAAAAAAGAGTTTGCGGAGTCGGAGAAAGGCTCCGTCAAAGGGTTTTTGGCAGTGGGCGGGTCCTCCATAACTGTGATAAATTGCCCAAAGGACTCGCTCGATTTTTCTCACATGAACCTTTGTGCTAAAAATGACCATGGGAACAAAACAAGTTATTTCGAATAGTATTATAATTCTAATAATATTTCTCAAAAATACATTCTTCTACAATTAGATTGGAAAGAAAGCACAGGATAGTAAGGATAGTTTTTTAAGACAAAGGTTAAACTATTCCTGGTGCATATTTATGTTTATATTCCCATGTAATAATATATTCCCCGATTTCCATTGACACATTATATTCCTAAATAATCTCCTATTCTGCTATTCTTTTCTCCAAACAAAAGCCAACTTGAAAATTGTGTTCATTGCCTTTGACCACGACCGAGTAAAATCAATAATTCGTATTGATCCTGCGCCGGGGCAAGCTTTTGACGCCGTAGCCGCCATTACGGTGGCGAGAGCTCCACCCACTGCCGCCCACCTCCAGCCGGAGCGCCACCCTTCGATTCTGCCGCCCGAAAACATGGCGCTCGAACGGAATTAGCATAAAAACCCAGACGCCCAACATTTTCCGGCGCGACATTTACACGAATCGAGCCACTCTCTCTTTCTCTTTCGCCGGATGGCTTCCGTCTCTTTCGATTGTTTGTTGTGCGGTTTAGGCCGTTGCCAAGAGTTGGCGGCGAAATGAAACTTCAAATTGAAGTTGGACGCAAAAGCTCACTGAAAGACACCCACCCAGGCCCATGCCCAGCCCCCGGGGCCTCCACAAAGTAGTCGTATGTGGTATATGCTGCGCTTTCGCTTTTTGGGTGGCAAAAATGCTGTTTTTGATTAATTATGGCTTCCTCTCAACACGGAACCGCTTTGTTAGCCAGGTCCGGCGGCCTGGCCAGCACTTGACATGCCACACTCATTTGCATTTCCATTCTGTGTGGCACCCAGCTGCAGCTTGCATGCCGGTCCTAAAAGTGATAAAAAATGGAAACACGAGATCGCCTTAGTTGGTGAGTGGCTGCATAATTAAATAAGCCAAGTCCAAACAGGTTTTTATCAATTATGAAAACAGAAAAGGGCCACAACAAGTTCTGGACTTGATGCAGCTTCACATCAAAGAGCTGGTTCGGCTAATTACTTCCGCCTATAGGGCGTTAGCAGAGGCATTTTTCGGCTTTGATGGTGACACTCCTTAATCGGCAATTAGCCTTTTAATATCTGAGGAATTTTTTGTAAATACCAGGCAGCTTTGTGTGGCAATTTGGATCTTATATATAGCTTAAAAAAGGGGTTTAGTAAAAGTCAACTATTTAGTTTCCCAGTGGCTTTGTTGCGAGTTAATAGCGTGTCAATTGCCTGTCGCAACACGCCCTTTTTTCACTGACTCGGTGTCTTCTACAATTATCATTCATCATCGTCAGTCGGCAGTTGGCGGAGTAAATCATCGTGTTGGCACTTAACACATTCACTTGGCCATGATTTGCAATTAACGCAATATTCATGACGTTCTCACACATGAACAGCCCTGAGCCACCACCAGCACCATTCAAAAAGCTGCCCAGGTCTCTTTCGCTTTTTCCCACTCAAGTTGGCCCAACCACCCCCGGTGCCTCTGGGTGTCCTTTTTACGCATTTTGTCTGACAGCAAACAGAGAGAAAGGACGATGTATTCCTTTTATCCGTCCTACGGCTTCCACGGCCTAATTGCCAAATGATTAAGCGATTTATGATGTCTGCGTCGAATGCGTGCCGAATTCGGCGCACAATATACAATCATAATTCTATAAATGTTTTGGCCCGAACAAAGAAAAAATCACAGATGGATGGGGGATAGAGAGTTTCCTTTTTATATTTTTTCGGGGGAGATTGGCGAAAACAAAAAGTCAAAGTTCAAATGGTAAAGTTTAAGCTTCTACGGTCTGGAGGAATTATAGTTTAAAACTGGGCAAGTTATTCCAAGTTGGATCAGATATTGAATCGTGTTAGTCTTTCATTATGAGGTTTCTAAACTTTATGAAGGCACGTATTATATTTAAGGAGAATTTAAGGAATGATTTGGAATAATATTTTTTTAGTCAAAGTGCCAGCAGAAATATCTCTTTCAATTGCCAGAGCAACTCAACCATCCCAGCTCCATTACACTTACATGCAATGCTATTTCCGTTGCGCTACACTTCTCTTACAATAATTTGAGGCAAGCGTCATAGATTACCCGCGGTCTCAGTTATTTATAGAGGGGGCCGTCCCCCCTTCCAGGGCCTACCAGGGCTTACCAGGGCTTCTCTGGCTTGCGTTTCGATTCCCTGGCCAAGAAGTCCTTGAGCAGGAAATGCTTTATGGGGCCATTGCATGCCACAAAATGCTTACATTTTGGCCACATCCCCGCAGCTGAAGTTAATTCAGGCCCGAAACGCCAAAAGGATATGCTCTTTTGATGGACATTTAGCCAAACCCGAAAATACCCACATTAAATGTCTCTATACAAGAAATCAGAAAGCCCATTTCTCATTTCGTACAACTAATTTGTATTTTCTGATTTACGCTCCATAGGCTCCGGCCAGATCCAACTATGGCAGTTCCTGCTCGAACTGCTCTCGGATTCCAACAACGCCAGCTGCATCACCTGGGAGGGCACCAATGGCGAGTTCAAGCTCACCGATCCCGACGAGGTGGCCCGTCGGTGGGGCGAACGCAAGTCCAAGCCCAATATGAACTACGACAAGTTGAGCCGCGCCTTAAGGTGAGTTTTAAAGAAATATATAAACAGCTTAAATATATATAGTTTTTAATTTGAAAGTTGAAGTATTGAAGAAAATGCAAAATTGAATTTTCATCTATTCGAAATATAAAGCATTTATTTGTAAATTTCTTAATTATTTCCAATCCATCCATAAACATTTTTAGTTTGCCAACTCTGCTCAATATATGTATATATATAAAGATTTTTTAATTTTTAAAATAATATTATTCAAAATAGTAATAATAAAATAATAATAATGTAAACGATTAATATATATTCGTTCTATAGGGAAACAATAATAGACATTCTTCCTCCTACAAGTACTCATAAATGACATTTCTTCAGAGTATTCGTTTTTATTTTGCACAAAAACACAAAAAAATCTAGTTCGATTTCCTTCAATCGATGAGGGGTTGGTATTTCTTCGTGTCCTTCCAAGTATGCGCTAATTAGCAGATATCTGTGCCAGCAGCAAAATGCGAACATGTGTGCCATTTGGCTCATCAGTAAAAGATTTGTCCCGGCACTGATTAGCCGCTTTGATGGCAAAACAGCCAGAAAATGGCCCAAAAACACTGAGGGCCAAAAAAACGTAATCCACTTTCTGGCCAAGAGTTGGCCCACTTGATTGTTTGTGGGCGGGGTTGGCTGGACACAGAAATTCAATCATAAATTGCGCTTTGCGCTGAACGAGAGAGAATGTAATCAAAAATCCAATAAATTCGAAATCTAATTGCACTGAAACGTAATTCGATTTCCAAATCTAGAATTCCAGGGCCCGGAGTTGGGCGGAAACATATGCGAAACTATTTGTGCAACGGTCAATTTGCTAAACAAACAGGGCCAGGACCTAATCCTCTGGTCCTGGCAGGCCTTGAACCCTTTTAGCCGCCTCCTTGAAACTGTCACTTGCAATCAGAGAGGCCAAGGCGTCGAAACGAGTGCCAATGATGCGAATTCGAGTGGAAAAGTCCTGGCAGCCAATTTGCAACATAGCCCCGCTCACATGTAAATAAAATGCAAAAAATCTAGAAAAAATCACTCTTACACACACCCACGTTTCCTTGATGACAATGAGGCGAGGAAAAATCCTTTTTGATGTGCAGGAAGCCTCAACATGTCTCTTTTTTTCGCATTTCAACTCAATTGAACACAAGAGACATCATCGCCGTTGGCTTTCATGTTTGCACAGAAATGCGAGCACAGCACTGTGTGTGTGGTGTGCAGGGGGTGTGGATGTGGGTGTGTAAATTAACACTCAGCCTCAATCTCCAGGACACCCATGCGCACACAAGGACAAGTGCTTTAATGCTTCATTTGACATGTTTATTCACAGCCAGCTGGCCTTTTGTCGTCCTGGCCAATCCTCGAAATGGGTTTACTTTAATCCTTTCTTTCTCCTCTGCCCCTTGTTCCTCGATCCATGTTTCATTTTCCGTGCTCCTGGTTCCTTTTTCGTCCTCTGCATTTCTCCTTCCTTGCTGATTGAGCTCCTTTGTCCGTAGCCCCATTGATTGGCTTTGATTGTCTCTGGAGAGAGAGCAGTTCGCATTCACGATTCGAATTCTCCACCTATTTTTTGTCATTTTTTTTGTAATTCACCGTGCTGCCTTTTGTTTTCAACGCTTTTAATTTATGGCCGTAATTGGCATAATTTATGGACGAGACAAAAAACGAGGGAGGAGCTCGACTGCACGCATTATGCCAATTTGCATTGATGCATTGAAATGTTTGCTCCGACTCTGCTGCAATTCTTTGTAATTTATTTGCCCATTTTTTGTTTGTTCACTTGTCGAGCGGAAGTTGTGGACATTTTAAAGCGTAACAATAAACGAACAATATGCAGGAGGAAGAGGATATTTAAATTGTCGCCAGAATGTAATTTAAAGAGCAAAGCATCCTGGCCGCTAGCCAGAGTCAGAGCCAGAGCCAGACCATGTCCTAATGGATGGCCAGCCTAATGAGAAGAAATCGCAGCTAACCCTCGAAAGTAAACAAATTCTAGCTCCCATTTCTTGGCCGTCTGCCCGCCCACACAATTTCCCCTTGCCAGGACGAAGAGCACAGTTTGTTTGACTTTGGCACAAGGCGTTGCCATTTAATTGCGAGACAGGACTGCGCCAGGGGAGCGGCACTAAAATCGCTTAATGTCAGCAAAATTAACTTAAAACGCATAAAGCGAGCATTATTTTGTAATTATTTATTGTCCATCTGTAGGGGAGGAGACAGCTTTTGTTTGACTTTCCCACATTTAGAGCAGGCCAATGGCAATAGGGTTGCATTCAGGAATCGCCTTCTTGTTTCTACTGTATGTTATAGGAAATGAAAAAAAATTTTTTGTAGACACAACACATCCTAGCAGTTACCATATCTTTGAAATCATTTATATATTTTTGTGTTTCTATGATTTATACCCAAACATTTTTCAATGAAAGATATTTTTTCATGTTGGAATCACTAGAGCATACCATGTTTTAGTTTTAGAATTAAGCAACATTTCGGAATAATGTAGTTAAATTTATTATAGTTAACAGTTCGGCTGATAAGTCCGAGGACTGATATATTTCCTCTTCGGTGCTTACCTTCAAGCGAAACATACACAAATTTGAAACAAATTGGACGATCCGTTCATAGGTTATATGAACGGTATGAAGGTTATATGAACGGTATAGGCATTCCGTCTGAGTGAAGCTTTGTAGAGGTACAATTCCGAAAAAAATGGAAAAAGTCAAATTCCCTATTTTAATACAACATTATTTTTTTATGGGTAAAAATGAAACAAAAACTTTACTTGACGAATGTTATGCAGACTCTGCTCCATCTAAATCAACACTTTTCCGATGGTTTGCCGATTTCAAGCGTGGTCGGGTGAGCACAAATGATGCTAAAATGATGTTACTCCGAAAAATGTAAAAAGTGAAGTGAAGTAAAGTGAAGTTGAATGAGTTAGCTGAGACTCTCAAGATATCAAAGGAGCGTGTTTTGCAAATGAAGAAGTTATTGCCGAAGCAGAGGCCTGTTTTGACGAAAAAGACAAATCATATTTTAAAAATCGGATTGAAAAGTTGGAAGATCGTTACAGTCGGTGCATCGCATCGAAGGCAACTACGTCGAATAATAAAATATAATTTTTCAAAAAAAAATCGTTTTTCTTCCTTAGTCCCGGGACTTATCAGCCGAACTGTTAGGTATGCTATATTTTTGTCAATTAATTGGAAAGTTATACTATGATGTATTTTAAAATCGGATATGTATCGGATATGCAGAGTATTTCATATATGTTATATTTTTAAATTTAGGTTTCCAATTTAAGATATTTCCAAAATATTTCCAAGATAAATCATTATCTACAATGAAAACCGCAACATACTTTACACTTATACATTGCCCAAATCTTTTTCATTCTGATATTTCATTCTGAATTCATTTGAATCAAATTGCATATTTATTTTTAGGTACTACTACGACAAAAACATAATGACCAAGGTGCACGGCAAGCGATATGCCTACAAATTCGATTTCCAAGGCCTCGCCGCTGCCACCCAGCCGGCGGCCAGCGATCCCACCTACAAGTACCAGAGCGACTTGTTCATGACACCATATCACCACAGCGCCAAGCTCAGCTCTTTCATGAGTCCGCATCACGGGATGACCTCATCGTCGGGTAAGCACGCGCTCCGTAACCTCCATAACGGGGTGAATTCGGGTTTCCGTAATTCAAACCTCTAGCTGTCACAAGCGATGCTCAAATATGCGAAAAATATGCAAACATGAAAGAAAATACTTAAGTTTAGCACTAAAGTCTTTATACAACTCCAAAGTAATATAAAAAACATCGACTGGTTCTCTTAAATCCAGTCTCTACTTTTGTTTGAAAATTTTCGAGGCAATGGCTTGATGCAATTTTAAAATTTAGATACATTTGAATAAAAATGTAAAGGCAGTCTGGCCCTGATTATATATTTGTTTTGTTGTTTTTGTTATCAAAACAAAAGCTGTTTAAAAAATAAATATACCCAATTCACAATGCAACAATAATAAAAAAATTATTTTTTTCTTGCAGCTTCCATCTTCCCGTCGGCAGCCTCTTGGGGCAACTGGGGCAGCCCGGCCACGAACCTGTACCAGCCCCACTCGATGGGCCATGTGACCCCCTCCCACGTGGCGCCCCACCTGAGCAGCTATCCCCACTACGCATGACCATCATCGTCCGGTGGCGCCTTCTAATATGAGAGCAACGCCATCGCCAGTGCCTCTGGCATTGGCGGCGGCGGCGGCACCACATCGACGGGCGTGGGCTTAGGCGTGACAGGGGGCGGGGGTGGCACTGGTGCCACCAGCACAGGTGTGGGATCCACATCCAGCAGCACAACAAGCAGCGGGGGAGCAGCCGGAGGGAGTGCAACTGGTGGGATGAGCGGATTTGGCGGGAGCTCCAATCTAAATGGCTCCCATGTGTCCACCAGCGGAGGGGGCGGAGGAGGGGGCGGAAGCGGAAGTGGTGCAGGTACCTCGGTGAGCAACAACCTTAATATTGCCACGGCCACCTTGACGGCGGCCCCGGCTCATGCCACTGCAGGATTCGGCACCCTTGGCGGACTCAGTGTGACCGGAATGGGCGTAGGGGTCGGAGTGGGAGTGGGCGTCGGAGTGGGCGGTGGCAACTCGACGCTCAACTCCCTGGTAGTGGGCAACCGGCTGATGAACAGCAGCCTGCCCACGCTGCTCAAATGATGTCACTTGGAGAAGTTCGGGCTATCGATGGGAGCGGGGCCTTCGCCGCCGGCTGCCACGCCCGCCGCCTCCGTTTCCGTCGGTCTGGACAACATTCCGCCGGCGTACCATCATCCCGGACACACCGGACTTCCCGGACACGCCGGCAATTACAGCGCCAACGAGCGGGCCCTCTACGATTATCTGGACATGAAGAGCGGCGAGCAGGCCACCTTTCTACTCTAGAGTCTAGGGCCCTAGACAAAAAGAAATACTTGAAACCAGAACCACCAGAAAAGATCCAAACAAACGAAACAAAATCTTAACTTAACGCTGGCAGCAGATAGGCTTGCAGCGGATTTTATTCATAGGTATTTAGCGAATATGAGCCCACAACCCCCTGAAACCAAAAAGCAACCCTAAGCTCTTAATATTTTACATGGGTGCGAAAGTGGAGTGGCGCCACAGTATGTGTCGCCACCTCTCCACTGTAATACGATTAGGAACACAACTCCAGTAGTTGGCATTCGAAGAAAAATATAATAATGAAAACAAAAGTCTCAGTGTTTTTAGATTTTAGACCAGAAGAAATAAGAATATATCCTTCTCTCGATTCACGCAACTTCAAATAGATCTAGACTTCTCCAATTGTTGTTAGCATTTGTGTGTGTGTAAAGCATTTGTAAATAGCCAAAAAATAGTAATATCATTCCAAAGTCTAGCACCCATCAGAAATTTAATGTCTAGCGTAGAACTTGCCGCATTTTCCGCTTCGATTTACGATCTGTAAATAGGGATTTCCATATGCAAGGCCTAATTGTAAAAAATGTTTAGAAACTAAAGTAGTCCTTTGTGTGTCTACAGTTGCACACAGGAGTACACTTTTTGGTTGCACATTTCTTAAATTTTCGTTTTGAGATGGTTGACTGTGATAGTTGATTGTACAGTTAAAACTCTTACATATTTTTTAACAAACCCCATTACAAACGAACAAATATTTAAATAAATTACGATAAAATATTACTCCCAACTCTAGACATACTCTATATATATATTTGTGTGTAAAAAAGGAAACTTTTTAGATATAAGTCAAAAGTTTAACTATAAAGATACGAGGCATATTATATATACAAATTAAATGTGTATAACTATTTCAATGTGTACTAATCGTTAACGATCTAAGTGTATACAATTTTTAAATTCTGAATGTAAGCTCTAAAAGGCGAAAAAAAACGAATAAATTCAGTATAAAAAAGTTCAGAAAACAAGAATCATCAATGCCCACACACCGAAACCCTCTAAGAATTTAGTTAATTTAAGACAAAACTTTCAACAAAATAAAACCCAATTCAAAACAGAGTCGGATTCTTATCTGTTACACCTTGTTTATTGTATTTTTATTCGAAAATTAACAAATTTTTTATGTACAGCAAGGGGGGAGAAAAGGAAAGAAGGCTACTTATGGTTTTACAGGAATTCACTCCGGTTGATTGAACCACTTGAATTCGTAGTGCTTGAGGGAGTTCTCCTGGGGCAGCGATGACTTGGTGTCCAGTTTTCGCCAGCTGATGTGCGGCTGGAATCCGAACTCGTTGGCGATGTACTCGATGGTCCGCTCGACTGCATCTTCGCCGATGGCAAAGTAGCTGCCCTGTTTGTCGCCATTTCGACCGCCAGTCTCTTCGTGTCCGTTGTAGTCCAGGACGTATTTGAACTTGTACAGGTCTCCCGAGGCACCGGATGCACCGGATCCTGTTGCGCCACCACGGCTAATGGTTCCCGAGACAGTGTTGCCTCGCTGCGGGAACGAACTGCTACCACCAACGCCTCCAGCAGGTCCAAACGCGCCGCTAGACGATCCGCCAGCGCTTGCACCCGGTCCAAACGCACCACTAGACGATCCGCCAGCGCTTGCCCCCGGTCCAAACGCACCACTAGACGATCCGCCAGCGCTTGCCCCCGGTCCAAACGCACCGCTAGACGATCCGCCAGCGCTTGCCCCAGGTCCAAACGCATCGCTAGACGATCCGCCAGAAGCCTTGTTTCCTCCTACTGAACCTGAGCCGGATGGACCTCCTCCAACTCCGACAGAACCGCTTCCACCAAACTTATTTGCTGCTGGTTATTAAAATAATTTTTTAAATAAGGATAATTTTAATTCGTAAAAATAACTTACGAGCTGCACTTCCGGTTGCTGAATTGGCTGCGGCTCCAGAAACTCCCGCAAGGGTTGGTGAACCTAATAAAATTCCCAAGAAACAATTTAGTATATATCCAAACCAAATTTACGATATAAAAGGATAGTTCTAATCATAACCGTGTAGGTGGCTCTCTACTATACTCAATGAACTAAATATATATTACATCAAAAATTAAAAAAAAATAAAAATTTGTAAAATAGAAACAAAAATAATGAAAAGGCGGCTATAGGCCAGTTTCCTGACTATATGCTTTTCCTCTATAAAGATTATTTTAAATTTATCTAACCCTTTTAAAAACCTTTGTGTGGCTCGGAACTCGTTTACAAAATGACTAAAATAATTAATTTGTGGAACTCGTGTTATTGGAAGGTTCAATTTTTATACCCTTGCAGTGGGTATTATAATTTTGGTCAAAAGTGAGCAACGCAGTGAAAGAGACATCTCCGACCCTCTAAAGTATATATATTCTTGATCAGGATCACCTCCTGAGTCGATATAAGCATGTCCGTCTGTACGTCAGTCTGTTTCTACGCAAACTAGTCTCTCAGTTTTAAAGCTATCGGCTTCAAACTTTGTTCAAACAAAGCATACATCCTTCTTTCCTTTGCAGGCAGTATATAATTCAGAACGGCCGGGATCGGCCGACTATATCCTATAGCTGTCATATAACTGATTGATCGGAAATGCCATATCTTTGTTTTTAAAGATAGAAGAATGGGACTTTCTATGGATTCTACTTTTGGCAAACTTATTCGATCTTCCAAATTTCATATGGATCGGCCAACTATATAAGATCCGGTATATATCTAATAATGTAAGCTGCCACATATCTGCAAGGGTATATCAACATTGGCTCCGTCCGAAGTTAGCTTTCCATTCTTGTTTTTAATCATACATACAGACGGACATAGCTATACCGATTCGGTTGTTGATGCTGAATATATATATTTTATGAGGACGGTGACGATTTATTCTTATTAAAAATTAAAAAAGGGGATAAATTTATATTTATTAAAAAAGGGGAATAGCGACTTCAAATAAAATAGAAAAGAAAGGGGACCAGGTCAGAGGGGCCAAGAACGGAAGACACAGACACTTTAAAAATAAAAAAAATACATAAAACTAATTAAAATTAAGAACTGGAAGGAATTATGAGTAATTATGACAGGACTCGTTTCCCTAGTAATTAAATCAAAAAAAAAAGAAGAAAAAGGTTTTTCAAATAAATTAGAAAATAAGAAGAACCAGGCTAGAAGGATCAAGAACGGAAAGCGAAGGCACCTCAAAAATTACACAAAAAATTATATAAAATAAAATAATCATAAGAGTTAATTGGCTTTTTTATCTGATGCTGCCAGTTGAATATAAACAAAAAAATGTAAAAATAATGACTAACAATTGCGGGTGTGTAATTAAAATAGGACAAAAAAAAAAAACACAAAAATGAGAATAAATAAAATTATTTTAAACAAAACCTGATTGCTCTGTAAATCTCAGTTCTAATCATTTTCTGAGGTCTTCAAATTTTTACGGTAAGTCCTACTTGGATAGAATAATAAGAACTTAAAAAAAAAATTTAATATTTTATTTAATAAAAAAAAATATTTTTATAAAATAATATAAAAAAGGCCCTTCTTCCTTTTTTTTTAATCTTCAATCTATAAAAATATCAATTCAATCTTTCAATCATACTATAATTTCCTTCCCCATTTTGGCTTACGCGAAAGTGGTGTTTGTGTACTAAGTGGGCGTGTAGGTGTGTATATTTGTGCTCTGGATGCGCCGGCAGACTGCGATGACTTGGAAGGGGAAACCCTCTTGGCGGCCGAAACTCCCGATTTGATGACATGGCCAAAGCCAACGCCTGGATGTTGGGTGATCTTTTGGATATTGGAACTGGCAGCTTGAGGTCCTGAACTTCCGACGGCAAAGATTTTCACGTCACTGGCCGGCACTGTTGCAGGAGGCACAAGTGGCTGCTTAGAAAGCGGCAGGAGTGCTGCATTACCTCCACTGTAGGGACTGGGTTTCCTGAAGTCACCCTGACTCAACTTGATGTTCAAGGGATTATGGTTCGATGTCGTTGACTCCTTTATGCTCACGCCCACATTAAAGTCCACTTTGTGGGGGCTTTTCGACGATTGCGAGCTTTGGGTCTGAGTACTCACGTGTCCTGTCACCGCCTGCTTCGTCGTAGTGTAGGTTTTCATGGCCACTTCGAGACCTTGATGGATTTGTTTGGTGGGTGCGGTCGTGTCGGTGTTCGTGTAGGTGTTGTGATGTGTGACTGTGAGGGGAGTTCCCTGGGGAAGGCCCAGGATAGCCTGGGCAATGGAATTACGGATCGGCAGCTCCACGTTGACTCCCCGATCATTACCTGGTGCTGCTTGAGCATTCGATGGCCCGAGAGGCTGGGACAGGGTGCGAATCTCGGTTTTTCCGCTACCAGCAACGGGCGTCTTCTTCAGAAAGCATCCCGCACAGCCCTCCGTATTGAATGCGGTCCTAGGCGGAGTAGCTGCCACTGGCGGAGCCTTCGGTGTCGTGGTAGCCGGCAAGGACTCTGGGGAAAGGACAAATAAATAAGGCTAATAAAAGAGTATAGCTAAAAATCAATATGATATGCTTAATATGCGGAATAAAATTTTCACTCTAACGAAATCAAAAAATATACGTAGTTGTGTTCCGGTTTTTACTTATGAATATTTTATTCAAACACCATTTGGATTCCTGATCCTGGCTAAGCAATTCAACTATCTAATTTAATTATAATTCATTTTACCAGAATCCCGTATATTCTAAACAGAGTATTGTTTCCAATCAATTGTTTTGGAATATATTTTTCTCTAAAGTGTAATAAAAGAGAATCTCTAATTTTAAGTACCAAGAGACAACCGAAAGAGGCTTTAATTTTAATAAAATTATTTTAAGTACTAATTAAATATTTGGTTTCAACTAAAGATTTTTCCAACTAGGGCTCTTAAAAAAAGTCATGATATATACATATATGTATAGCAATACTTAACAATATCGCTTAAATTAATAATTAATATTATGGATTTCAGTATGAAATTATGATCTATGTTTTATCTTTATAATTTATTGATTGGTATTAATAATATTTTAAAGTTCAATGAATGATTAATTAGTTTTATACATTACTCACTGGTCGAGACGGGTCCTGCGTAGGGGTAACTCTTCATGGATATTATCCGGAACCTGCCCTCCTCGTCGGTGGCATAGACCGTCACATGGTAGATTCCATCGGCGGTGATGAACCCAAACTCGCCCATAACAATGCCGCGTTCATCTGTGAATCGGGAAACAAGATGAGCCCCGTTTCGGACAAACAATTTTATGTTTATCTCGAATATGAATGCGAATTGTACGACGATTTTTGATTTTTGAATTCGTTTTATAACCTGCCCGGCCAGGCCCATAAAGATTAAGATCTAATAAACTGTATCGATAATGACGCTCATAACTTCTGAGCTGGTTTCTTATGTCTCATCTGAGTGGCCCTGCCACCCCCTCGTGGCTCGATCGCGAAACAAAGCCAGCTGCCTACGCATGAAACATTCCTATGTTGGATTAAATATTCTCTTGACACCCGAGATGCTCTTAAAAAAGGTGCAAATCGCGCCGGGCATCCTGTCCAGCCACCCACTCGAATGCGTCCAGAAATCGAAAATCTGGATTTGTGTGGCCTTTTGTGTTTCTGGCTGTTTGAACAGGTTCCCTGGCCAACGTTTCCGACCAACGAGTTTTAACGGTTTTGGCTTTCGCTTGTTTGTTTTATGTTTAATTTGGCTGGGATATGGCTTCGTGTCACTTTCGCATTTTTCACGATCGCTTTTGGCTGGCTTCAAAAATAATTCTTAATTGAAATTAATTCTATTGACGTGACAAATTCGAGCTCAAATTGCTCAATGGGCTCTGTTAAATAATGAAAACTATTAAAAAGGAATCAATATACATTAACTATGCCTTTTTTGTCTTGGCAGTAAAATGGACCCCAATAAAAATGGAACAATAAAATTAGCACATCGTATGTATGGCTGTTAAAAAAGCAGGTGCATAGACTAAATGTGTTAGATTTAATCTAGTTTTCTATTTAGACGGGTGATCTCATGCCCCGCAAACTAGGCTCTAAAAACTGATCCAATTGAAAGACCTTAGGAGGGGTTTGCATTTGAATACTAGCGATCAGTGTGCTGGACAAAGATGATTTAGATTCTTTAATGGGATACCTTTTATCGGCCACATAATCCAGTTTAATTATTTATGGAACAAACAAATACATTTTGGGTTTCGCATGCGCAACAAGTTCCTGAACTTTTGTGCGGATCAGATCAGTTGAAATATTAACGATATCCGAATTGTGGCCTCAACTCTGGCATTTCATATGCCAGAATTATACTTATAAATATTGAAATTTGGCTGTTCTCTTTGGAATTAGCATCAAGCCAGAGCTGAAGAAAGAAAAACCATAAATAAGGCAGAGCTTGCGCATGGAAGCGACTGCTACATGTTATGCAAATCCGATTCCAAAACGATTCGATTTCATTTTTCTGAAAACTTTATCACCGACTCAGCTTAGAAATAAAAATCATAACGACCATGCTGTATGCTTATATGCTGTGACAATGGCCCCCCTGAGATTCAGCCAAAGATCCAGCTAATTGCTGATGAGACCATCAGAGACTATGGGGGCGGGGGTCGGAATTTCAATAGCTGGCGTTGACCTGTCGCTCAGGTGCAACCATCAAACGTGAATTGTCCAGCGGCATTGCAAAAGTCCCCACGGCACAAAAGTCAAAAGTTATTGCCTTTTTTTGGTTGGCATGAACCTGTTGCCGGTGTAGCAGTTGGAGATGGAAATGGAAGTGGCGGAGTAAGAGGTGCATCGATGCAGCTGTCTAACGACGTCTGAGATGACGCATCTCTATTTACATATTTCGGTTTTGGTGTCAATAAATTAACGCACAGTAGTCGAGATATGCTAATGGTTTAATTAGCGTCATTAGTCGACAACCAGATCTCACCTCTTTGCTCCGCTCGGTGCTGTTGCTCGTCGATGGTGAAGCCAAACTTGTAAGGACGCACTGTGGTCACGGCGGCAGCCAGGACCCGACTCAATCCCAATGCCAGAAACTTTAAAGAGGAACACCATAAATACTCTTCTCAATATATAATTATTCAATCACTTACAGCACAAGCGATTGCCACCAACTTTGGGCTCATTCTGTGGCTTAATTTGTATTTAAATTGGGCACAAATTTATTTTATTTTCACGCCTATTTTCTGCTGAATATTATTAATTTAAACTGCTCGCGGTCACACGAAAAACCATAAATAATCGGGCATTTATATTTTAATATAAATATATATTGGTATCTGAATTAGGTATCTGAATTTCGAGCGGACGGAACGACGCGTTTCTCACGGCGGGATCTTCGTTTCGGAGCAAGCGCCTCGGAATGAAACACACCCCACGATGTTCGGCAGCGAATTGACAATGTTAATAATATTAGGTAAACATTATAAAACATTAGAAGCGGACGCGGACTTGCCGCTCGCCAGGCCACCAGCCACTGGGCGGGTGTGTGAGTGCGTATCTGTGTGTTCTGGGTATTCCGAGTGCGCGGCTCATCTGTCCCGTATCTTTGTATATGTGTATCTCAATCCGTACCGCAGAGCTGGTAGCATTGCCAAGAACGGCAACCGCATCACACCTCTTCAGTCACCAGCCAAGCCTGTCCTCATAACTTTAAATTTCATGCACTCTGCATAGTTATTTATTTGATTATTTAAACTGCGTGTCAGCTAGTTCAAAATTATAATTAGCATCCACGGAATGTTCGAATATAAAATTAGCTGAATAGTTTGATCTTCCTGAGTTGATCGGGTTTTTGTGTTCTTGTTCCAAGCCCAATTAAAAGACAATAGTTTTTACAACAGTCAGACAATACCCAGAGTACATATTAATTATCCTTCAAATACTTTTTAAATTTTATTTATAATAAAAATGTTCTTATTAACACTTAAACTATTTGTACTAACTTAAAATCCGAAAGAGTAAAGGAATCAAAAAACTTGACCTTAATGCATTCAAAGAAAAATATTTCTGGTTTAATTAACTTGATTTATTCCTGAGACTGATTTAGGAGTATTTTTTCCAAAAGTGTGCTGGGGGTCAAGTGACTTCCCCCATCCAGAATAATTACTTCCACTATTTGTTGTTAATTAAACGACACCTCGTATTTGTCTTCCAACTAGTTGAGTCTAATCAGTGGCCAGGCATTTGACCTGCTGGTGAGCAAATCGAAATGCAATGAGGAAGATGTTTGCATTTCAGTGTTCACGTTATCGATCGGCAATCAGCAGTCGGCGTGTCTTCTGCCGGATGCCGGCAGCAGTCAGCCAATTGCAATTGAAATATTGCTGTCAAGTTTGGCAATGACGGATGTGCTATGCAAAATTAGCATATAAATTACAATAACTTTTGCCTTTCAGTGTGAGCATAAAAATACGAATGTAACAAGGTTCGCGCGCACTAATTATCCAATAAACTTTCAACACCAAAAAGTATGCAATTAAAAAATAATGTTTGTTTCCTAAGTCATTCGTTTCTTTAACAAATTTTCATGCTGATCCCAAAAGTCAGCTCTTTAAGTCAATTTATTTCAATGTAAAAAATCCCCAATCAACTACAAGATTTTTAAAAATGTATATAATAATGACCCTTTTTAGCTTCCGTATAACTAAACGATTGGAAATCCCACAACCTTGCTATTTTTAACGATGCTTAGGGGGGTATTTCTAACATTTTTTTTAGAAAATGTATTTGATATTTCCGATATATCTGATATACATATATCTAATAATATAAGTTGCCACTTAACTGCAAGGCTTTATGAACTTCTGCTCTTCCCCAAGTTAGCTTTCCTTTCTTGTTTAAGGAGTTTCATGGGTTTCACGAATCTTATTGAATTCTATAACATTTCTAGAATATTGTCCTAAATATTGATCCGAATGTTAATCCGACTCATAGTTTCGGAGATACAGCCTGGAAAACGTGGACGCTCGAGGTCAGATATCAGGTACTCTTAAAACATAAAACGCGTTTTTCCTAAAACTATGATTTCAAAGATGGCTGTCAAGATTTCTCGAGGACTACTAAACCGATCTTAATTAAATTTTACACAGTTCTTCAAGATATCATTTACAAGGTCTTGAACGAAGAAAAAAAATGTCGAAAAATTTTCATAAAAATTTTGATTTTCATTTTTTGTTCTTCGTCCAATACCTAGTTTATTGTCTTTACAAAAACACGTATATTTTTATTTTTATTTCCGATGATCCGGAAATAAGTTCTTCTGACAACGCGGAGGCACCTTTTTTCCGAGTGACTGTCGAATATGGCCGCCATTTTAATATTTTTTGTTTATTAAATAATGCAATGTTCTTTAAATATGTATTGTTTGGTCATTAAGACTTTTTAATGACTTTTTCCACCCTTTTCAAAATAACACAACAAGGGGAAATTGTTTGTTTTCACAACGTTATAAATTCGTTTGTTTATTCGTATATGGGAGTGAGAAAGCTCCGATTATATGATGCGTATGAACCGATATAAAAGGTACGAGTGAGACCGACTTTGAGCATAGGCCGGGCGAAAGCTCGTTAACTTAAAATGACAAAGATAAGATAATAAAAAAGATAATAAAGCCGAGCGGCCGAGAAGAGTCGGCTTGCGACCAACAATAGCAATGAGGAAATAATTCTAAACTATAGTTATTACATTTATTAATCTAAGTTACATTTCTATTGATTCAATTTACGCCGTGGTTGCTGCCTGACCCGACATACTCCCCCCAGTTGAGGCCTGTTCTTCAACTTCATCCTTAAGGGGCAATAGGCAAAGCTTGGTCACTGCGCGCTTGGTAGTTCCAGATGCGGTTTTAACCACCGCCACTCGAGGCACTCCATCTCGACCAGGGACTAGCTCCAGAATTCTAGCCAACGGCCACTTCATGGGGGTAGGTTCTCGTCCTTGACTAGCACCACATCGTTGATCGCCAAGGCAGGGCCGGACGCACGCCATTTGGAGCGCTGCTGAAGAAGGCTTAAATACTCCTCTTTCCATCGGGCCCAGAAAGACTGCTGCAGGAAAGACACACGCTGCCAGCTGTCCATACGATTGAAATTCAGCTTTGTGACATCAGGCTCGATAAAACTGACTGACGGGCCACCAGTTAAAAAATGGGATGGCGTTAGAACATCAAGGTCTGCAGGATCCTCTGAAAGAGACAATAAAGGCCGTGAGTTTATGACAGCACCAATGTGACAAAGCAAAGTTCGCAGCTCGTCAAATCCAAGAACTGAGGACCCAACAGCCCGGTAAAAATGATGCTTTGCGGTTTTGACAGCCGCTTCCCAGAGTCCACCAAAATGCGGAGATCGAGGAGGAATGAAATGCCACTCGATGGACTCAATCGCGCAAAACTCCAGAAGCGCTCGTTGATGCTCATCGCTTATGAAGAGTTGGAGCAGCTCCTTTAGCTCGTTTTTAGCTCCAACAAAATTGGTCGCATTGTCAGACCAAATGTGCTGAGGCTTTCGGCGAGTGCATATAAACCTTTTTAAAGCATGTAAAAACGCAGATGTGGATAGATCCCTTACAAGCTCTAAGTGCACGGCTTTAGTAGCAAAGCAAATGAAAACACTCACGTAACATTTTACGGGAGCTTTATTGCGAACTTCTGGCTTATAGTAAAATGGCCCGCAAAAATCCACACCAGTCACTCCGAAAACTTGGCAACCGCTGACTCTTTGCTCCGGGAGATCAGCCATAATGTGCTCAAGCAACCGAGGCTTGGTGCGGAAGCATCGGATACACTTGTGCAATGCCTTCGTCACCGTTTTCCTCCCCCGATCGGCCAGTATTGGGATCGAATAATAGCCAGCAGAGCACGAGGCCCCGTGTGTAGATTACGCTCATGGAAATCAACGATTATAGCCCGAGTAACTGGATGGCTTCTAGGCAATATAATTGGATGACGACTATCAAAATCCAATGTAGAGTTTCTTAAACGACCGTCCACACGCAACAGTCCAAACTTGTCTACAAAAGGAGAGGATGTGGCAAGTATGCTGGCTGACGAAATTTCCTTTCCATTCTGAAGCGCCTTTATGTCATCCCAAAAATTCACACGCTGCACCAGTCGCAATAGTAGGTGGGTTCCAGCCTTGATATCGCTAGCAGTGACACCCTTGTGACGGACTCGCTGTGAGAACTTGTACACATAAGCGAACACACGCTGCAGTGCTGGAAACGAGTTGGCATACTTGGAACCAGCTGTCACGTCAACGTACGGGGATTTGATTAGCAGAACCCTTGCCCTTAGCTCCAGAGTGGGTTTTTCAGATGGAACCGCTGCTGGCCACTGATCTTGAAATCCAAGAAGAAACGCAGGACCATGGGACCACAGGTTGTCAGTAACTAGCTCCTTGGGAAGAGCACCACGCGAGAGGATGTCTGCCGGGTTCAAAGACGTAGGAACATAACGCCATTCCATCGTTCTGGTCAATTTCTGGATTGTTGAAACCGAGCGGGCTCCTCCCGAATCCAGGACAACGCCACAGCAGAGTCGCACCAGCAGAAATACCTCCCATCGTAGACCTTCAACTGAGCTACTTCCGACATAAGCCGAGCCAGCAACTCTGCTCCAGATAACTCCAGTTTCGGTACCGTAACTGTTTTTAGAGGTGCGACTCGGGACTTTGAGCAGAGTAGATGACTTTCTGACCTTGTACCCTTCGATACGACATAAATGCAAGCACCATAAGCCTCGATGCTGGCGTCACAAAATCCATGAATCTCCACTTCAGACTGTGATGATAGTGACCATCTCGGGAATTCAGCACGCTGGGCCATGGCAAAGCTGGAACAAATCATGTCCCAATCGGAGTGAAGAGCTTGAGGTAGACTTTCATCCCAGGACAACTTCTCACGGCATAGCTTCTGAAGAAAGATCTTCGCCTTCGTAATGACAGGTCCAACAAGCCCTATCGGATCATAAAGCCGGGCGATTGAGGAGAGGATGATGCGCCTAGTGGGCTTCGAGGTTGACTGAAGCCCTTCAAACGAAAACAGCAAGCGATCAGTAGAAGGATCCCAAGCGAGGCCAAGAGTCTTCGTAAAATTGCTGCCATCATCAAACCTTAGGAACGACTCTCGATCCTCTTCCGGCACGTCAGAGAGCACTTCAGAAAAATTGGAGCACCACTTTCTCAACCGAAATTGGCCCTTGGCGAGGATCCCCGATGTTTGCTGCATTATGTTGGTAGCCTCCTCTATGGAGTCACCTCCGGAAATTAGATCATCAACATAAAAATCGCGACGCAGAATTTCGGCACCCTTTGGAAACATAGACTGCTCATCCTCTGCCAACTGATGCATTGCTCGAACTGATAAAAATGAGGCCGGCTTTGTCCCATAAGTGACCGTATCCAGTTTAAAAACCTGCAACTCATCCTGGGTGGAATTCCGCCAGAGAATGCACTGCAGATAGCTGTCCTCGGGGAAAACTCTGACGCATCGGTACATTTTGCAAATATCTCCTGTAATGGCCACTCTATGGGAACGAAACCTTAGAAGAATGTGCAGCAACTTTGGTTGGATAACTGGACCAGACATCAAAACGTCATTCAATGAATACCCAGACGTAGTGGCAGCCGAACCATCAAAAACAACCCTGAGCTTGGTTGTTGAACTGTCCTCCTTCAAAACGCAGTGATGTGGCAGGAAATACTGTCTGGCAGGTCGTGGACTAGGCGGGACTAGAGACATATGCCCCAAATCCAAATACTCCTTTATGAACGCAGCATACTGATCCTTCAATTGAGGCTGACGGCAAAGCTTCCTTTCGAGGGAGAGAAATCGCCGCACGGCTCGTGAGTACGAATCACCCAGCAACTCAGAGCTGACCTTCAACGGCAGCTTCACCGAGTAGGCGCCTGACTCGAGCCGAGCAGAATGCTTCACGAAATGCGTCTCGCAATCCAATTCCTCTTTCGTCCACTTCACAATGGGCTCGGAGCAGTCTTCGATTTCCCAAAATTTACGGAGCAGACACTCTAAGCGCTCATCCAGCTGGCTTGGGCTCTTCACAACGTCCTTGCGGGCTGTGGCTGCGAACGACTTTCTCTCCAGATGTGAGCCACCTCCACACACAACCCATCCAAGCCGGGTTTTCTGCAGCACCGGTAGGCCAGCTGAGAGCTGGATTTGACCAACACACAGCAGTTCATAGAATAGACTGGCTCCGATAAGTAAATCGATCCGCTGCGGTCGAAAGAATGGGAATCAGCCAAAGTGAGGTTTGATGGAATATTCCAGCGGAGACATCCAAGCTAAAATAGGTGGAGGTCCGTGATGTTGGTGGCGATTACAGCGTTGACGAGGGCCGAATATTCAGAGCAATGGGATCGTAAGAGCACATCAACAGAGAATCCGTCTGTCGCGAAACCAGTGTCGCCAATGCCCGACACTGCCACGTACGATTTGCGTCTACGAAGCTGCAGCTGACTAGCCAGTCGGGACGTAATCACGTGCACCTGCGATCCTGAATCCAAAAGAGCCCGGCAAGGAACAAAAACCCCAGCACAACTCCGAATGAGAATGTTCGCTGTGGCCAGTAAGGCTATCTCACCGCTGCGACCCTGGGCAACTAGTGCATTAGCCGTGGATGGTGAAGCGCCTATTGGCTCGGCGCACTCGGCTGCGGCTGATGTAGACGGCACTGCCGAAGGCTGGCTGCTGGAAGACTGTAACTCCAAGAAATGCAACAGACTGTGATGCCTCCTCCCACAACTGCGACAATTATCAGCGAGGCACTCACGCAGGTGATGGCCAGTTTGGAGACATTTGCGACATAGACCTAGTCGCCTAGCCTCGCTAAGGCGGCTCTCAGGGGGCAATGACAAAAATCTGGACATGCAGAAACTACATGGGACCACCCACCGCATAATATGCAGGCAGAGGCAGGCGAATTAGTAATAATAAAGGACGCTCTACTATTATTTGCGACTCTACGTCTTCCCACCTGAGTGCCCGGCGCGTAGGCGGCCAAGGCCACATCCATAGCCTCCAAAGTCCTGCAACGCTGTTCCAAAAACTCTGCCATCGACTCCCAAGTAGGGATGAGATCCGAGTTCGAGGCATTTTGACCTTCCTCCCACTTGGCCTGAGTGGCTGGATCCAACCTTTGCAGAAGTACCTGGACGATGATGCAGCCGGCGATCTGAACTGTCGTACCCAAATTTTTAAGGCTCGCATATGGGCATTGAACTTATCGGACAGCCCTCGAAGCGCTGCCACTGACCCACCTTCCAATAGATGAGGCCCAGAATCTCGTTCACATGAGCCTGAAATATCAACCGACGGTTATTAAATCGATTTCCAAAAGCGCCTGCGACATCTAATTTCCTCGGAGATTTCAAGGAACGGACTGCCTCTAAAGCGGAGTCCCGAAGACACGATCGCAACCTCTGAAACTTTTCCACCTTACTTATATAAGGATGCAGCCCACGATCGTCGAAAAGACCGAATGAAACTCAGCCCACTCTGAATATCCTCCGCTGAAAGTAGGAAGAGGAAGAGGAGGCAAGGCTTGAAAACTCCGACTGAGCGCTGGGTCCACCTGGATATGGAGACTCCGCTGGCCAGGGTGGAATGGGCAGCAATTCGAGCAGAGCGCAACGACGTTCGTGTCGATTTCGGCATGCATGTAGTACAAGCTCAGACACTGTCCATCGCAAGTCGCTGCTTATTCAGAATTTAATTCTTCCAGTCCCCGTGAATGGCCTTAAAATCCTCGTACATGGCGACCAACTGGGCGTGACGCACATGGAGCATAGCGTCCTCCACCTTTGACATTGGCTGCAGGACGCCTTGGATCCTCTTCAAATCCTGGAGTATACCCTTTGCCTTGCATTTTAAAATCGCACTCCGAGATGGAGTGGGTTCTCCTGTGACGGCGCCGCTGGAGTTCATCGCCACTATGATTGAATGGTCACTTTAAGTAAAAACACAAATAATTTTGGCGAAATATGGCTCTGATTATTTATTTTTTAGAGCGCAGCGAACACGATTTATCCGTGCGCTAGAACGTAGTGAGTTGTGGAATGTATATAATATGAACGCGGTGAGGCGAAATTGAAGTGGAGTTTATGTGTTGTTGTATTTGGCGGACCGGTAACATTTTTTTATGCGATTTTATATATATGTGTATAAATAAAATTTTCAATCACTTTCCGTTATGTTCAAAATGCACATACTATTAATACACCGCACAAAATTATCAGTGTGTTCGCACTGGTTCTGTTTTATGATCGCGGAATGTTTTTTTTTTTTTAATTTAATTAGATCACGTCGGGGTACCAATTTTGGTCATTAAGACTTTTTAATGACTTTTTCCACCCTTTTCAAAATAACACAACAAGGGGAAATTGTTTGTTTTCACAACGTTATAAATTCGTTTGTTTATTCGTATATGGGAGTGAGAAAGCTCCGATTATATGATGCGTATGAACCGATATAAAAGGTACGAGTGAGACCGACTTTGAGCATAGGCCGGGCGAAAGCTCGTTAACAAATGACAAAGATAAGATAATAAAAAAGATAATAAAGCCGAGCGGCGAGAAGAGTCGGCTTGCGACCAACAATAGCAATAGGAATAATTCTAAACTATAGTTATACATTATTAATCTAAGTTACATTTCTATTGATTCAATTTACGCCGTGGTTGCTGCCTGACCCGACATGTATCTTTTAAATAATAATTTAATTTTTAATATCCAAAAAATAATATTCAAAAAAGACAGTTTTTTGCCCGAGGCAAACATGGGTTTGTAACACCTTAATTTGAGTTGAAATATGTACATAAATTTCAAAAATGATTTGTACTTAAAACAACGATAATCAACACGGCTTACATAATTCAATATATGTATGGTAAAATTTGATCAATTTCTTTTCTTAGATGTACCGCGGAAACTGTGGGTGATGGAACCTATGAGTGTTCTGGACTTTGGTACAGGGGATCCTAAAGGTTATGGAGCAGGTGAAATTATGCGTGGACATTTTTTGCTGTCAGCCTGTGTAATTAGAAAGAAGAGATTTTCCATACAGCTCCCAATCAGCAAAATCCAAAGCTTGTCAATTTCGTCCGGTGAGCGTGTGCATGCAGAATTTCAAATCGGAATCATGATTAATTAAATGAGGTTAAGTAATTTTTAAAATAAAACACATTAGCGAATTACGTATTAATTTTTCATATATTCAACAATCTATTTTCTTTGACTTAGGAAATTTTTCCTTTCGATCGAAATGTGTTATCGATTTTAGGAAAGTGTGGGGAAATAACAAGCTATTTTGAAGGATAGACGGAGGGACTACAGTTGCTGGTAGCGACTGCACTTAGGCCTCTGGGGCAACGGGCAGATGGGCACCCTGGGGCTGGAATCCGTTCTCATCGGCGATGTAGTTCACGGTGTAGGTCTGACCATCATCAGCCACGAATGAGAAAGAGCCACGGACGGCGAGAGCCTCATTCTCGGATCCAGCGTTCTTCAGTTCTCCCTGAGCCTCGGCCTGAGAACCATCGCTGATCTCAAAGCTAAATGGGAAGACAGGCATGAAACATTGATCCTTTTTTTGGCGTTCATCATTTTTATAACTTACCTGTAGTTGTAGCCGTCGGTTCGGACATCAGACTCCGACCGCAGGATCTGAGCTTCCTGAGTAGCGGGGGCGGCCACGGCCAGGGCGAAGAGGGCGACGAAGACAATCAGGAACTTCATGGTGATTTTTTGGGTGGTGTTGATCTGCGGTTCTCGAACAGTTCACGACGAATGGTACTGATCGAAGTTCATGTCAACCCTTTTATAGATGGAAGACTGCCTAAGTTTATTCAAAGCGGGCCAAACTAGTCAAACGTGTACAAAACATAATCAGCAAAGTCAATGTTAATGGGAAATGTCTGGTTTGGGTTTCGTTTTCGTTCACAACTTGGACCATTTTAGGCCTAATACAGTATGTAAATTAAAAATAGGCCCAAAACTTGACTCGAAAAGAATCGCACCCATAAATATTTCATTATTCAAATGTATGTCTTCTTATTTCGCTATTATATTATTCGCTATTAAATTAAAGTCAGTGACGTAAAGAACGGAATAGATAAAATATTCCCCAAAGATCTTGATTTTTTAAAAGTTTTTTTACTTTTATTTAAATTATTTTCAATTACATTACATAGACACATAAAGTAAGTGATTCAAATGTTAATGAAATATTCTTTAATTTATAAAACAACATTTTTTTTTGTAATAAATCCAGCGTCTATGTCACTAGCCTGAACTTGGGATGATAGCCGGTTTCATCGGCGGTGAAGCTAATCTCGTACTTTTTGCCATCGGGAGCTGACCAACTGGTTGTTCCTTGGACAGAAAGGGATCCATCATCTTCTCCGGCACCGGGTTTTACCTCTCCAGTCTCTGAACGCGAGATTCCATTGCTGGTTTCATAGCTGCATGTAGACAAATTATTAAATAAGATAAAATAATAATTTATTTGAAGGTTTACATATATATATTTTCTATAAAATATATTGTTCTATCTTATTTTAGAACTCTGAACTGTGATTAATCTTTAATTTGATGCTTCTCTTATCTGAATAGGAATGTGTTTTTTAGACAGACAGTCTTTAAAAATTTATGAGCATTTCGCAATTCACTTTTTCTTCAATTATCCCTGTTTGTCCATTCAATTAGGATATACCCACGCAAAGGAATATTTGTCTCCGGTATTCTCGCTTTCCATTTTAATGGTCTCAGCCTGGGCATCCTCTCCGGCGGGCAGGGCCACGGAAGTTCCCACGGCCAGTAAGGCAATCAGCCACATAGAAGTCAAATGCATCGCGGGAACCTAGCTAGCAGTTTACTGAGATGCGCTGCGACCGATCGACGTTCTTTTATAGAGAATAGTGTCGGCAAAAAATGCAAAATAATAAAAACAAATGAAAAGTAAAGAAATTAACAATAATGGAATCATTCAATAAAACACATTTTAATTACAGATTACCACTCTAAATACCCTGCACTAATCGTGAGCACAGGTATGCCCAGTACAAGATAATGAATGCAATTAACTTGTCCAACACTTTTTAGACTGATTGACGCTTCGGCTAGGCAGCCGTAATGGCATAATCTTAATTATATTTATTTAAGGTTTGCCTCCAAATGTACTAATCACACAAATTAAGTAGTGTAAAAACATGCTTTTTTGTTTAAGAATAAATCTTAGGAGATTTTCCGATTCGGGCCTTTTAGCTCTGGCTTCCCACTTTGTGTTATTGTGCAACGTGAATTTGCCATAGTCATTCTCATATTACCATCAAATGGTATGAATGATTAAGTATCGTCACATACTATTGTATGCATGTGTATTTGTATTGAAAAATCAATTGGTATTAAAAAATCAATCACAGATCTATCCAGCGAATACTGTTCCTAGACTTATTTCTGAAACAGAAGCCCTATAAAGTTTAAAATTTTATGTTCCTATAACTTTGTTTAAATTATAATTTAATCTTTTCCATGGAGAGTTTTTTTTAAGCATAAGAATATTGAAAAATAATACTAACATTTACAACGCATTTTGTTAGGTTTTCATTTTCTCTCTTTATTTTCAACAATTTGGGGAATGGAATTAGTTCCTGCCTTAAAAATAGGACAGGATCTGTTTGGTAAGGACTTCAGGTATTAACAAAGGATAGGTAGGACTTGTTGGCTTTAAAGCTGCTTCAGACAAAAGCAACTCAGCTTAGGCCTCAGGGGCAACGGGCAGATGGGCACCCTGGGGCTGGAATCCGTTCTCATCGGCGATGTAGTTCACGGTGTAGGTAACGCCATCATCACCCACAAAGGAGTAAGATCCACTGACGGCGAGAGACTCGTTCTCGGATCCAACGTCCTTCAGTTGTCCCTGAGCCTCGGCCTGAGAACCATCGCTGGTCTCAAAGCTAAATGGGAAGACAGGCATTAAACATTGGTCCTTTTTTTGGCGTTCATCCTTTTTATAACTTACCCGTATTTGAAGCTCTCGGGTCCGACATCAGACTCCGACCGCAGGATCTGAACTTCTTGAGTAGGGGGGGCGGCCACGGCCAGGGCGAAGAGGGCGACGAAGACAATCAGGAATTTCATGGTGATTTTGGTTGTTTTGTGCTTTAATCTCGAGGAGTTCGCGACGAATGATGCTCACTGCTGGCCGTGTCACACTTTTATAGGTAGATGGATGGTCCAAAACATTGGCAATTATGCGAAAGGCGGCCGAACTAGTTTAACATGTCTGAAGCATAATGTGATAAATGTGTGATGTGTGATTGGGTTTGGGTTAGAGACGAATCGTTAAAAACTCCAATTCGAAATGCAAATCGGCCCTCTTCGCCGAACATGGCATTGTATGTTGGTGTCAATCGGCTATTCGGATTTGACTTGTATATTACACATGGTAGTTTTTAGCTTGAAAAATATATTCTTACTTTGAAATCTATTTGAAAATCAATATAATTTCAAATATAATTTTTGGTTAGATTATTAAGAAGCATCGGACTCAGTGTTCCCAGTATTTCCCGACAATGTTGTTTTTATAAACTATATCAAACGCCTATTTAGTTATTCTAAAAAAATAGAATGAAGATTAAATTCTAAATAAATAAATATCCATGTTGTTTCATAATCAATTTTTATTCAGTATTAACAAGTTATGCGATTGACTTAGTTGCTGTCCTTCCATAATAAAGTCTAGCAACGATTTGGTCAACAAGGAATCGTGCATTCGAACTGATTTCAACAAAGGCAACTCAACTTTGGCAACTTAGGGGGCGACGGGCAGATGGGCACCCTGGGGCTGGAATCCGTTCTCGTCGGCGATGTAGTTCACGGTGTAGGTAACGCCATCATCACCCACAAAGGAGTAGGATCCCTTGACAGACAAGGACTCGTGGTCGCTTCCAAGGTTATTCAGGACGCCGGAGGCCTCTCCCTGCTGGCCATCGCTTGTCTTATAGCTAAAGGTGGGTTTTTGCATGATTATTGATCCTTTGAAGTGATTATCCTTTCACTTACTTGTAGTTGTAGCTCTCGGGTCCAACGTCAGACTCCAGCTTCTCAATGTAAGCGGCATCTGGGGCGGCAAGGGCCAGGGCGAAGAGGGCGACAAAGGCGATCAGGAACTTCATGTTGCTGGTTTGTTGGCGGTTCGAGGACTTCACGACGAATGATACTCTGTGGTGGCCAGATCACACTTTATATAGCCAAAAACTGCTCCAATCGGAACACTATGCCAAATGCAGCTGAACTAGTTAGCCGACATAATGCGACTTATGACGGCTATTGATTTGCGAAAATAATGCAAATGAACCCTCTTCGAAAAATTGAAATGCGCATTTTTCGCAAAACTGTCACAAGCGCCGAACTAAAATGTCACAATTTCATAGTGTTTGAGTCGGTTTGCAACTCATTATCTGATTTGAACACTATTGCAGTCATTCCACAGAACACATTATAGAGCTAGTTCTCCAGAAATATTAAAATATTCGGGCTTCTAAAATGTTGCGAGGCATCGTGCCATATGCTCGTAGAAAAAATATTTAAGATATTTACTATATCGCTAAAACTTGACTTCAAACATAAATTTGAGTATGGAGTGTATTTATTTAAATAAGAGTCAGTTCAATGCAGTATGTATCTGATTAGCTTATTATTCATTGTGATTTAAACGGTTTGTTCTGTTATATCAAATACTTTCTACGCCTCTAATGTAATACAATACTAATTAGATACTTCCCATTAACATTAATCGATTGTTAAGCAACTCATTGTTCGGGCTTTTATTTATAGAGTCACTAACACGTCCTCGGTGCAATTTGCATTCAACTTTTATTATGTTTCTATACTGATTGCACGCCAGTGACTCTAATTAAATTGAATTATTTCAACAAGGTTTTTCGGTTCAAGGCATTGAATTACGTACCCTTTTAAATTCTATAACTACTTTAAAAGTTTTCACAAACATGTTAACTTTCCACAGGTCTCAATGAAACAATAATATATTTCAAATGCATCGTCTTCCAAAAACCAATAAAAACTCTACATTCTACAGAAGCTCTCAACTGTCTTTCATGCAAATATTAGAAGCAAATAAAAATTCAAAGTATTCAAAGTTAACTTTTAACTTATTCATTCCTTTAACTGAGGCAACTAAGACTGATTGAAGGCGAAATTTTTCTAATTAAGGTGAAACTAAGCTATCTTCGGATGGCGTAGAGGTCGATATCCTGGCAGCTTTTTCTCAGTTTATATAAAGGAAATATATCCGATCGGATGTCATTTTTGATCGTTCGATTACATGGCATCTATAAGATGAAGTTAGCCGATTTCGTTCCGACTTAAAGAGGTCATCTCGTGTGTCGGACTATTATTAGCGGTTTTCAGTATTTTTTTTTCTGCCTCCAGGAAATATATGGCTTTTAAATTTTAATCATTTATTGATACATATATACTTAAAATTTCGAAATTTTGTCGTTTGTTTTGCTATAAAAAATGGAATTTTGGGAACTATTCATTTATTCTAGTTAATTTGATACACTTATATGTGCTGCTGTGTGTACTCTTCCAATTTGAAGTCATTCGGTCAAGCAGCTTTTAAGATACGATGGACGAAAGTTTGTACACCACAGTTTCGAGAAAAACGCGTTTAATGTTGAACGACTGCATACGTAGCGTACTAAAAGCTTCATCTTCTAATTGCTGTATCTTTAAAACAACTTAGAATTCACTTTACCACCTGTGCCAAAATAAAAGGATTTGTAAAAAGTTTGCAGTCGATAGCTTTAAAACTGAAAGACTAGATTGCTTCGAAACAGACAGACGAACATGCCCTTATGAACTCATGTGGTTACCCTGATCGATATGTATATATGCTATAGACTCAAAGATTTCTTCTTCACTGCGTTGAGCACATTTCATCAAAATTTCTATATATACCCCCTTTATGGTATATACATAGTAACAAAACTAGTTGAGCGGCGAGGTGGAACTTCTAAAATATTTAAAAGTGCATAGTCATTTTTATTTTCTTAAAAAATATTAAAATATAAATATTCGCCCCCTTTATATTCCATAAGGGAATTGATTCAGCTGAAATCACTTCCGATCGGAAATTTCAGAGAAGGAGTTTTCGAGCGGAAGCGATTTCTGTGGCACCGCTGATAAATAAAGTTGAAATTTCAAATTATATAATTATTACATAAATATTGTCCTTTTGTATGAAAATTCAAAAAAATGTAAAAAACACACAAAAAAAGTCCATTTATATACGCCCCATTGATGAAAATAAAAATATTTATTTTATGCAGGAGTCTGCATAGAGCCCATATTTGAATTTGTTTTAAAACTTGTAATTTTAAAAAATAACAGTCGGTTGAGATATGATTTAAAAATCCAATGATATTTTGTATATTTCAATATCAAGTAAAAGCATAACACAAATATTTATATGATCTATAAAAATTTAAAGATTTTACCAGTATAAATGTTCAAATGTAGTAAGCTTGTGGTATGTGTAACAAATATACTTTGCTGACCCTTATAAAAGTTGCTTTGAGTGCAAGGTACCAAGCTTCCATTTGAAATAACATATAAAGAAGGGGACGGAAGGCCTAAATAATTTCACCCAAAGGAATGTTGGTAATTAATTCTTTTTGCAAAAATTAAACACATTTGCTCAAGTAATAGTCTACATTTTGCTTTATTTTTTAACAGATAATATTTTTTGACTTAGGTTTTTGGGGAATGGGGAAAGGGAAGTGGCTATATTGCCAAGGAACTGAGATATCCTTTTGCGATGGATAACTTAGGCCTGGGGGGCAACGGGCAGATGGGCACCCTGGGGCTGGAATCCGTTCTCATCGGCGATGTAGTTCACGGTGTAGGTAACGCCATCATCACCCACAAAGGAGTAAGATCCACTGACGGCGAGAGACTCGTTCTCGGATCCAACGTCCTTCAGTTGTCCCTGAGCCTCGGCCTGAGAACCATCGCTGGTCTCATAGCTAAATGGGAAGACAGGCATGAAACATTGATCCTTTTTTTGGCGTTCATCCTTTTTATAACTTACGCGAATTTGAAGCTCTCGGGTCCGACATCAGACTCCGACCGCAGGATCTGAGCTTCCTGAGCAGCGGGGGCGGCCACGGCCAAGGCGAAGAGGGCGACGAAGACAATCAGGAACTTCATGGTTGGAATTTTGGGTCGTGTTTTGAGCTCGAGAGACTTGCAGCGAATGGTGTCAAAGCGAGACCATAAGACCTTTTATACAAAATCGAAAAACTATTCGAACAAAATGCTGTGGTAAGTTTTGCAAAATTTACAAAAACAAAATATATATCAGTAACTGCTGTCCCTTTCGGCTTCACTGGTTCCAAAGTGGATATGTTAATTATGTTGTTAATTGAATAAAGTTTGGTTGGGTTTATTAAGACCTGCATTTGGAAACTGTGAAGAAACTGTTTTTTTTAGTTAAATAATCTAAAAGGGACCAAAAAAGGGGCTAGGACCTTTTGCAGAAAAATTTTATGTAAATATGTGTTCTTTTTCCAAAAGGTCTTTGGAAGCCCTTCAACGCCCAAGTGCAGGGATCATTAATACAGATTTTAGACCAAAGTCGTTTGGAAAACGTGTCAAAATTAGGCAGCTGGCCAAGATCTGGCAAAGTTCTTTTTGGCTACAATAATGGATATGCAAATTTAATACAATTGGGCATGGCAACTACGTCAGCAAAAGTGGCTGTACAAAAGAAGAAAAAGATGCTTAAGTCGCGGTCGAGCGGATTATAATAAAACTAGTTTGATCATTGTCGCTTTTTATTCATGCATATTAATATGGCTCTTTGGCTATGTGTGTGCTATGTTATTTTATTTTCTTAGCAGGCATCTTCCAAATTTCATTAGCATCGCATGAAATTTAAATCAACGCCAGAAATTAACCTTCAAAACTTCGTTTTCATTCGTGGCCAGATCGCTCGCACATATTTCAATATGCGCCACTTTAATTATGTATTAATTACAACGACAACAAAAACCCAAACAAGTTTCAACGTGCCAAAAATTTGCAAATTTCAGTCGGCCGAAGGTCATCCAGGCAAAGTCGCCGGACAAGCTGAGGGAAGAGCATCTCATTTAGCAGCCAACAGTGCGTATGAAAATGCAAATAAAGAACCGAGTAGTCTACGTTTCTTCCACCTGTTGCGTCATACTTTTCTTTTCATTTCGCTGGAGGAACAAGTTATCGCTGCCTACGCCTTTAAAGCCCTTCTATAAATAACTGATATTAAGCATAGTGATCCGGGTTCAAGGAACGAAGCGATCACCACATATACAATAGTTTTTAAACATTTTATTGGTTAGTATATTTTACAAAATGAACAAATACTGATTATTTCTCTCTGCGCTTAAGGGTCAGACTTAATTATGGGGCAGATGGTCGCCCTGGGGCTGGAAGCCGTTCTCGTCGGCGATGTAGTGGAGGGTGTAGGTCTGTCCGTCGGGCGCCACCCAGCTGACGGATCCGCGGACGCTGAGCGCCTCCTGGTCGGTGCCGGCATTCTTAAGCTCGGCCTGCTCCTGGCGGGTGATTCCATCGCTCGTCTCATAGCTATAAAATATGAGGTTTATTTTTAATTAAATAAAAAAATTATTAATGTTAAATTATTAATATTAGTAGGTAGTATAAGAAAATTGAAATAATAATTAGAGCTTCAATTCACCAAACTAAACGCATATCCGCGGTATTTAAAAGTGATTACGAATAAAACACGAGGAAAAGTAAAAAGATCCAACTAAATACTAAATTTGTCTTCTAAAAAAAAATAAAGGGTTCTTTAACCAGCAATCTATAGAAGCATTTTACTTTAAAATATATATTTAAAATACAAAAAACTGTCA
This sequence comes from Drosophila monieri, assembly GCA_035047585.1. Classification (NCBI taxonomy): domain Eukaryota; kingdom Metazoa; phylum Arthropoda; class Insecta; order Diptera; family Drosophilidae; genus Drosophila; species Drosophila monieri. Next base: position 12,745,451 of record JAWNPJ010000027.1, read on the forward strand.
AATAATAATGAAAAATGTACAATCCTTTGATCCATTTAGTTTAAAGGCTAATTTTGAATAAGTTGAATAAATTCCATTTAAAAAGATAAGATTTAAGAACATATCTGTAAGATTATGACTTAAACCTTGTCAATACATTAAAGCATAACATTAAGCAAGTTTTAAAAAGCTCCAAGCTAATAGCAGAAATACTCTAATCTTTAAAGTGAGGGAATCTACTCACTTGAAATTGTAGCCATCAGTTCCGATGTTGTCGTTGTCATATCGCAGGATAGTGGCATGTTGGGAATCATCCAAGGGGGCGGCGTTGATCGAAGACATCAGGACAAAGGCGCACACGGCCAGGACACAAATTTTGGAAGATTGCATTTTTATAAGGGTTTTTTTTGTGTTTGTTGAGACTGTTGAAGAATCCTTTGTGGATGTAGAGTTTCGGTCGGCACTGCACGCTCCGGTAGTTATCACAATTAGGCGCTAACGAGGTATGTGGCTGCCTGTAATAAGTGTTGAGCTATTTATAACAGGTCGCCAAGTACCCAAAGTGCTACCAAACAATCGGACCCACACTCACACTTACACTCACACTAAAACTCAAACTTAAACTCAGAGTCTGAGACAAGCGATCCGTGAGGAAAAGGTAGCCCATAACAAACACCTCAAATGGCCAGACAATTATCTACCCATCACATACGCATATAATTGAAGGCAAATGAATGTGCAAGAGTGAGTGTGAGTCAAGCTTTTAATTGAACAAGCCAAAAAAAAACAAAAGTCAAACAAAAAGACACAAAATAATATAAAGACCATTAAGCGTTTGATGGGCGCTCGAATCTCATCTCAATTGCCTCGCCACGGGAGCTGAAAGTAAAATCGGATTTGAGCTTGGATGTTGGAGATGATGGGCCCAATGATAATGAAATGCTTGGGCCTCCTAACAAATATTTGGCCAATGCACAGTCACCCTCACACATTCAGATCTATGGCAATAGGTCAATGGCTACGTTTGCACTTACAGACGAATTACGATGAAGAAGATTAGCCCAAAATAATGGGTTGGCATTATGGTGTCCCCTAAAAAATATCATTGAGGAAGTGTTGTGGGCAACTACTTACTTAACTACTTATGATGAGGAAATTAATTAAGAGAAGAATGCCAGTTCCAAATACCAGAAACTCTCACGAAAATGTAAAAATTGTTTTTTGGTTTTCCATAGTATTTAATCTTTATTCGGCGAGGTGTACTCATTGTATTGTTATGCAAATATTTAGTCATTTGTTTTTAATCCTTAATCTAAAAGATATACAGGAGCTACTGCTTTTTGGGCATTTCCGATCCAAAATACTGACACAATTTCCGATTAAGGTTGGGCGCTTTAACCTCCAAAAGTCTCGAAACGAAAACCTCCACAGCCATTTGCTTGTCAGCTGCATTTGCTGTTCAAGTGAAGATGCGGCACGAGAGATTCAAGATTACGCGGCTGGCTCATCATCAGCTCCATCGTCAGCCGCTGAGTGTTGGTTGATGACCTTAGTCAATAAAATAAAAAACCATTTTTTACCAGCCAACCTATTCCAAACCGAGCTGAGCAGCAGCAGTGGCCGAGACAACAAAAGCCAAAAGCGATGCGAGCTTCGCTGACTTCGGCTGGGCTATGCCCTACAATACATCGTGGCGTATGCGTAATGCCATTTCAGGTCATTTGCCGTGTTGGGCCAGCATAAATCATTAAAAAAACGCTGACTGCTGCACAGAAAAAATAACATTATCCCCTAAAGGTTTAAGATAATATACCTTGTTTTAAAAAGATAATTTTCACTAAAGTTAAGTTTTAAACTACTGATTCTGCGCTTGAAGTAGTTCTAGCAAATTAATTATTCTTATTTTAAGTACGTTCTCAGTGTACTACGACATTTTTAGGCTAAGACAGGATTGATTATTTTGCACTTTAGGATTGATAAATGGCAGTAGTTGGCGGTAATTGCCTAAAAATGCCCTTTACAAGCCGAGTTCTCACTTTCGTTTCCCGTATTGTGGCTTCTTTAATTGTAGATTTTTTCACTTTTTTTGGAAACCTTTGTTGGGTCCTCTTTGGCGTTTATTGAACCGGTTTGGTCAGCTCCCGCAGATCGCTGAGATCGCAGCAATATATTTGGTTACGGCATACAGTCCAAACTGCTCGAGGCGCGAAGAGGAAACGGGTTTGGGAGATATAAAGTATATGCTAATTCCCTGCCCAGAATACAATTCAATTTTGGGTGAAAATTTATGTCTACGTTTTATTATTATGTTTTAAGCTTCTATTGTCTATCCGCCTCCTGCTTCCAGCTATTTGGTGGTTTCGCTTTTGTTAAGTTTTTTATATTTGTTATTCTACTATGTCTTTAAGTCTTAAGTCCAACTATCACGTGATCAGTGCTCCCCCTGGGGCAGGTGCTCGCCCTGGGCCTGGAACCCATTCTCGTCGGCCAGGTAATTGAGTTTGTAGTGGACACCGTCGGGTCCCACCCAGTTCACGGTCCCCTGGACGGCGATCGCCTCCTGGGGAGTGCCGGGATTCTTTAAGGTTGCCATTTCCTGGCGGAAAATCCCGTCACTGGTCTCGAATCTGTCGTAGAATATAAATGAAAAACAAATTTCCTACTATAAGTAAAACCTAACTTACGAGAAGGCATATCCATCAGCGTCCATGTTAACATTATCGTATCTTAGTATCTGGGCGGTTTCGCCCGCATTTGTGGAGCTTGCACAGAAGCTGGCGAGGATTAGGCCGAGGAGTAGCGCGGATCGGGCCATCTATCTCACCTGTCCTGCGCCGATCCCCGAATGCGACTAACTCCGATTGCGCAAAGGCCGTTCAATATATCCCCATACAGTCCACAATTCAAACTCTGGCTAATTAACTCTGGCTGTGTGTAATAAAATGTGAATAACCAAACGATTTGAGAAGCAGCTAAAAAGCCAGCAAATCAAGTCCAAATGAAATTGAAAGCAAACGATTTTGCGTTGAAGAGGCTCCAAAAAGTTCAAATGGTGTTGCCTTAACCCTCTAAAAACTGTTTAATTGGCACAAATACAAATTATTTGGGGGCATAAATTAACTAAAATTCTGTTGTTTTGTAACTATAATAACTAATTCTAAAAATGTATATTGGGTAATATAAACAAAAACCAATGACAATATACAAAAATGTATTTATAATTTGACAACCGATTGAGATTAATGTCTCTTATAATGACCATTTTTTAATTTGAACTTGAAATTGGGAATGGCTATCATTCGACTGGCTATACTTTTCACTTGCACTTGAGCCCAATTGGCCGGGTGACCCAGTTCCCCAGTTCCCCATTTTATTGACTATTTCTGAGAGCAACTAACGCAACTCATTGGCCGGCTAGGCGCACTTTGTTTTTAATTTGTTCGAGACAAATGAAATCTGTGTATCTTGTCGCTGGGCAATCAATCAATCGCAAAACAGCCAAAGAGTCGAACAGCCGAACACTCGAAGATCCCGCAACTGGTTAGGTAACAAGGCGTCAGTCAGTGTGGGTCAAAGGAAACAAAACCCGAAACTGGTTTCTCCCCCAATCGCAATGAGACCCGCACTCACTCACTCACTCACTCACTCAGTTACTATACCAGTAAGTATTTTTCCTGGGATTTCTTTTGCTCCGATAATTGCCGCATACACTATATTGGATTTTATTACACGGCCCAAGAAGGAGTATAAATTGGCCGCTCGCCGGGCGAATTGCAAGCATTGTTTGCAAACTCCTCGAACTCAGCACTTGAGCCAATCCAACTTCCACCGATCCACACCCTAAACACATCAAGATGAAGTTCGCCCTTGCCATCGCCGCCACCTGCCTGCTCACCTGCGTCCTGGCCGCTCCACCTGCCGCCCAGCCGGAGGCCCAGGTTCTCCGCTTCGACAGCGATGTCCAGCCCGAGGGCTACAAGTTCGCGTAAGAAGCCCTCTGCCCCGGCTCAGTCTCCCCGGGATCTGTGTCAAGGTCGCTTTTCAACCGGTTTCTTATTTACGATTTTTGTATTCCCTGCAGCGTGGAAACGAGCGACGGTAAATCGCACCAGGAGGAGGGCCAACTGAAGGACGTGGGCACTGATCACGAGGCCATCGTGGTTCGCGGATCCTACACCTATGTGGGGGATGACGGCCAGACCTACACCATCAACTACCTGGCCGATGAGAATGGTTTCCAGCCGGAGGGCGCCCACCTGCCTAGGGCTGTGCAATAAACTCACGCGACTATAATCCGCAAGAGTTCGGTTGGGACTCCCCCGCCAATATAATTCCAGTCCAGCGCAAATGTGTTAACTATGTTTAAGTTTCGTCTGAAAATCATCATTACATTTTAATAAAATCATCATGTAAAAGACAGATATTGGGTTCTTGTTTTTTCCTTTGTTTAACAAATAAGGATAGTTTTTGGAGTTTTATTTTATATTAATAAAAGAAAGAATTAAACAACAAAAATAAAAATTTCAATAGGGAGAAATGAAATAAATATATTATCGGGTAGGCCCTATCTTGCATTATTTTATAACTTTCTCGTGGTTTTTTTTCTAATAATAGCTTTATATATATATATATAATATAATCGTTCTACAGAGTCAACTAGTCAGAGTCAGAGTCTTTTATCAAAAACTTATCAAAGGTATGAAAATGAAACCAAATAAAGAATAATAGACGTGTATGTTTGTCTATTTTTAGGAAATAAACCCCCTTTAAAAGAAAGAAAAAATATTTTTTGCTGACATAAAACTAAAAGATTGTCGAAGAAGTTGTTCCTTAGTTAAATATTATTAATCCCCCTTTTTTTGTATACGGAAACCTATATTTGATACCATTCGAATAAAATAGTGCTGGATTAAACCTGCGTTGCAATTAATTTTTTTTCTTGGACTTACTCTGCCGTGTTATGGTGCTGGAGGGTAACTAAACCGGGCCCTCTCGAAACAAGCCAAGACCCATGGATTATCAAAAATGTTTTTGGGTTGTTGTCTTCGACTTGGAAGCGATTGGATTGATTGATTCACGAAAAATGCAAATGACGATGATGAGGTATTTCCTAAAAACAGCGTCGATTTGTTTGCCTTAGAAGTTTTTGTTTTACGTTATTATTTGTGGCTTGTTATTGTTGTTGTATTTTTGATTTTTAGTTTTTTATTTTTGCTTTTTTCATCATTTGCTGGCTGTTGTTGGTGCGTTTTTCAAGCCAATTTGTTAGCTTTGGTGCTTGGCGTGTAATTAGTCATTTTTATTTTCGACTAACTTTTCTTCAATCGACGGCCTCCGATCCGACTATATAAACGCCTGGATGCAGCCATAAACATCACAAATCAAGCAACGTTGACTAGCAGTTCGGTCGCAAGATCCCATCGAATCCCCAAAAAAATCCAAATCAAAAAGTCAAAATGAAGTGCATCATCGCCGTCGTCTTCGCCGCTCTCTTCGCCGTCGTCCTGGCAGCCCCTGCCCCCGATGCGGATGCTCAGATCCTGCGCCTGGAGTCGGATGTCCAGCCCGAGGGCTACAACTTTGCGTAAGTATCCTTCATTGTCCCGGACAGCTTCCACACATGGAACTTGGATTAAACCTCAACTTTCCCATCTCCGATATCCGTCTTGCCCCAGTTTGGAGACCAGCGATGGCAAGAAGCACGAGGAGCAGGGCCAGCTGAAGAACGTCGGCACCGAGCAGGAGGCCATCGTCGTCCGTGGATCCTACTCCTTCGTTGCCGATGACGGCCAGACCTACACCGTCAACTACATCGCTGACGAGAACGGATTCCAGCCCGAGGGAGCTCATCTGCCCAATGTGCCCATTGGCAACTAAGTAGCGGATTCGAAAACCTAGAGCTGTTCTATGTATAATGGTTTTTAGTTGATTATTAAATAAACGCGGCAAGAAAATCGAACTTGAAAGGGGCTATTTATTTCAAACGCTAACCAAGCGTAGATGTTTACAGATTACTTTTCTTACGGTTTTTCTTTTCCATTTCAAAAATTGTCTTTTTTTCAAAAAGAAACAGATTATTTCACAAAAGAAATAAGCACAGACGTTATTGTACGATTCTCTATTGAATAAAATATAATAGAATTCTTTCTCTTATCTTAAAGCGAACGGACGTGTTTTTTTTGTGCGCACAGCGTTTTTATTTAATATTTGATCTCAAAACTTAAAACTCCGGTGTTCATCTATATTTATTAATATTTATAATAAACAATCCTTTGCTTTACAAATATCCGTATCGCTTCGTGTGTGCAGTGGTATATTTGGAGGTAAATAATAACTTTATTAATTTTAATCCAAACATAGCTCTGCTCTGCTTCTTCATCTTTTACGGTGTTGCTTCTATCGTCGCTCAATAGAGATCTAATCTCTATTCCTTACACTTTATTAACCCGCACTAATCGCTCTCTTCAATCCCCCTTTCTCGTTTCCCTGGCACAGTGGTTCAAGGTACGTTAATAATATAATAAAAAAAATATTAATATATTAATTAATCAAAACCATGGAATTTAAACTTGTCTGTGCGTTGAAGTCATGTAATAAGACAATCTCCTCGTCCCAGCCTACCATCCACTGCTGGCTTTGTGAAAACGTTTTACACGCAAAGTGTGCCGGGTTCACGGCCTCAGTTTCGGATGCCATTTCACGTAGGTCTGGGCTCCACTTTTGCTGTGACGGTTGCCGTGTTGTTCAGGGCGAAATGAGATCGTTCATGAGACAGACTAAAAGTGGATTTAACGAATTGGTTAGTGGTTTTCGTAAAATCAATGACCAACTCTGTGCGCTCGATACACAGTTTAGTAGTCTACAACTATTAAATGAGTCTCCTAAGCGTAAGAAATCCGCTTTTAGTGATGTGCTTGTGGCGAATAATCATCAGCCCTCTCAGCCGACAATCATGCAGCCGCTTATATCGCTGGCCACTCCAAGGGCCGGACCTGGGAAAAATTCGGCTTCCGAATATCTCGGGGTAAATGAGCAATTGTCCGATATGTCCTCTGTGGCATCGCTTCAAGTGATACCACCAGACCCAATAATACAAACCCCCTTAAGAGTCACCGAACAGGGTAATCAAGCGTCCGGACCACCGGTACGCACTGATGCTGCCGTATTAGTTACGGCGGCACCAAAACCCTTACAGGTGATCCCGCCATCGAAACATATATTTGTTTCACGGCTTGCCCCTGATACTTCGGAGATTGATATCTCGGCTTACATCAAAGCCAAAACAAAAGCCGACATAAAGGTGGTAGATATTAAAAAATTCAAATACACCTACACCAGGCACACGTCATCTTTCAAAATACGTGTGCCTGTGCAGATGTTCAAGACGATTTGTTCCGCCAGCTTTTGGCCAGAGAACATTTTCGTCCAGGAACATTAGCCAAGTACGGTGAAGAAAAAAATTACCAAGCCTGTGGGAGTTAAACTACCACAGGTTAGAGCCACTGACCAACCTTCCACCTCATCTTCAGACCGCTCAGTAAACTCAGTCTTTTGGGATTCCCAACTGATCTCCTGATTTGGATTTCGAGTTACTTATCTGAAAAACTCCCAACGTGTTTTCTTTAAAGATGTTAGCTCGCGCTTAGTCCGCGTCACATCTGGGGTGCCCCAAGGATGCCATCTTGGACCATTACTCTTTGCATTATTTATTAACGACTTGCCCCTTGCCTTAACTGACTCACTTGTACTTATGTACGCTGATGACGTTAAGCTTTGTCTTCAGTATAGATTCACTAGCGCCCAATCTAGACTTCAATCCGATTTGGATAACTTTCAAAATTGGTGTTTAGCAAATAACCTAAAGCTTAATGGATCGAAATGTAAACTCATGTCATTTTATCGATCTAGTCCTCACCAGGCTACGTACTTTCTCTATGGGAATGCCTTAGAACGATTAACTCAGGTTAACCATCTGGGTGTCCTATTAGATTTGAAACTTAAATTTACCGACCATATATCCACCATGGTTAATAAAGCTATGGGTGTGCTTGGTTTTATTAAAAGATGGTCAAAAAAATTCAATGACCCGTACTTAACAAAAACTTTATATACTTCACTAGTCCGTCCGATTCTTGAGTATGGATTGTGTGTCTGGAGTCCTCAATACGGAGTACACCAAGATCACATAGAATCTGCACAAAAAAACTTTCTTATCTTCGCACTTAGGGGACTTAATTGGGATGCAAGTCTTCACCTTCCATCCTATCATTGTAGACTTTTATTAATAAACTTACCAACATTAACAAACCGTAGAACGATGCTGGGTGTGATGTTTCTATTTAATCTTATTAATGGTAAATAAGAAAATCAGCATTTACTAACACGCTTAAATTTTAACGTTCCTAGTAGAAGGACCAGAAACTTTCGTCCTCTACTCCTTGGCCATTGTTGTTCGTCATATGCCCAACACGATCCATTCAGGGTATTATGTTCGGACTACAATGGTCTCTACAAAATCTTGCCACTTTGCTCTACTAACAATCTTAAATCCTTCATCCTAAACGCCTTATCTGTGCAACACTCTTCCTCCTGATACTTTACTCCTTCTCTTTATACTCTCTCGGATCTATCCCCGCGATTCGAGCCGTACGTTATGCGGCAGCGCCCCTCGGTCGGTTGGGCGGGAGGTGGGCTGTACGTATGCAGAGGGAACCGCGCGAAAAAAAAAAAAAAAAATCTATAGAATAGATTTTTTCTAACTTTTAACATAGTACATAAAAAGAATTTTAAACTGAACTAAAACAAATATATTTATTTAAGGCCAACTTGAATAAAGATCACCGACCGACGCAGTAGCGCGCCCCTTTCTTCCACTTTCAATGCACAAACCGTAGAAAAGCAAGTTTTTTTGACAATAGTAAGGCGAAGCCAAATGCGACTATCCAGTTTGACCGGAAACAATGCTGAAATAACGATGCGCTCATTGGCCACTCAGATCTACATAAATATTGTTAGTATTAATTTGCAAATTCGCAAAATTTTGTTACCGTTTTTGAGTACCACCTTTGACTTTTGCATTCGCGCATTTGGCGTATAAAAGCGACACCCAACTGCAGTGAAGGCATCAGAAAGTATCCAGCCTTCTATCCAGCTCCAACATGAAGTTCCTCGTCCTCGTCTTCGTCGCCCTCTTCGCCATGGCCGTGGCCCGCCCCAACGAAGCCCAGATCGTGAGGCAAGATTCCGATGTCGAACCCCACAAGTGGAGCGCTGCCTTGGAGACCAGCGATGGCACCATCATCAACTACGACGGAGTCCTTAAGGACGTTGGAACCGAGCACGAGGCCGCCGTCGTCCACGGATCCTACTCCTGGGTCGATGAGAAGACCGGCGAGAAGTTCACCGTCACCTACGTGGCCGACGAGAACGGATACCAGCCCCAGGGTGCCCATCTGCCTGTGGCCCCTGCCGCTTAATTTGATCAACAAAAAAATGTGACGAAAATAATTCAAATAAATTCAGCTTAAAAAATACATGCGGACAAGTCTTTTATTATAAAAAAATATTTCATAATTAATTTTCAGATCATTCTTCGCCTCCTGGATTTCATTTATAATTTGTATGGTTCCATACTCCAACTCATTTAATTAGTATTTCTGTTTTAATATTTAGTATTCTTCCATTCCACGCACTGTATTTTTCCAAAGGTTATTTAAAAAAATTTGAAACTATACAGATCTAGGTGTTAAAGTACCCCATTTGCAAAATCTTTTGCCTCTCAACGAAACCCCCGCCTTTGAACAAATAGAAGGAAGAAATCGACTCCTCTGTTGATCCTTAATGGTGCCTGGGATGATGCCTTCTCCTTGTTAAGCTACGCCTATATTTGTTTATAAATTGTTAACGATAAATATACAACATTATTCTTTATGTAACTTATCATAGAAAGTGTTTTTAATTTATTTTAAATAAATCTAAAAATCGTACATATTCTCATATCCCAACACTTGAATATTTATCTAGAAATACAGAAATTTTTCATAAAAATTTTAAAGAAAAATGCGTTCTGGTTGAAAAAAATGTTATTTTAGAAGTTTTAAGTTAATAAAAAGTTAACTTAAATTATTATACTCTTTACAAGCGCAAAAGACAAGGGGAATGAAACCTTAATGGGTAAGAAAGATAATTTTCTCTAGGTGCAGATAGACCTACAGACTACAATAAACATTTAAAAAATTAAAAAAAAAATAAAAAAATTTGAACCAATCATAAAACATGCACTTCCATTTTTTTAAATCAATAGGATTGGTTTATTAAACATTTAAATGCACACGCGACTAACTGGTTTTTTTGCGATTTGGTCTTGGGTTCGCATTAGAGGTTAGTGGCAAATGCGGATGCAGTGGCAAACTTGATTTGGTCCATCATTTCGATTCAGTTTCAGATTCGCATTGTTTGTTGGTGTTTCGATATGCTTATCGAAGTGCAAGCTCCGCTTTACTTTCCAGTTAGACCGGAACAAGCAAAAATAAATCTGCCAAGTATTGTCCGAGCATTAATATGCATTTGCCAAATTTCAGCAAGCACACTGAAATGTCACCTTTGACTTTATCTTATCACAATTGGTGTATATAAGTCCCCAGCCACTTGAGTAAAGCATCAGTTAGTTATCTACTATCTAAGCAACACCTCCCAGCTCCAACATGAAGTTCCTCGTCCTCGTCTTCGTCGCCCTCTTCGCCATGGCTGTGGCCCGCCCCAACGAAGCCCAGATCGTGAGGCAAGATTCCGATGTCGGACACGAAAAGTGGAGCGCTGGCTTGGAGACCAGCGATGGCACCATCATCAACTACGAAGGAGTCCTTAAGGACGTTGGAACCGAGCACGAGGCCGCCGTCGTCCACGGATCCTACTCCTGGGTCGATGAGAAGACTGGCGAGAAGTTCACTGTCACCTATGTGGCCGATGAGAACGGATTCCAGCCCCAGGGTGCTCATTTGCCCGTGGCCCCTGCCGCTTAATTTAATAAAAAAAAAAACATGAACGAAATAAAATGAATCAAGCTTAAAATCAACTCAAACTTGCTTTTAAACTTATTGTTATAATTTCTTAATTTACTTTGACCGTACTTAGTATACTCCGATCGATGCATTTAGATGGAAAATAAATTATTCGCATTTATTATCCAGCCGCTCTCATGCCCAACCGAACGAATCGCGGGGATTAATTCGAGAGTATAAGATACAGGAAGGACTTAGAAGAAAAACAATTCGAGTATTGCTTTGATATCCAGTATTGCTGGATAGAAACTGGGGACTTAGAGAGGCCATTATACCCCAAACATAAACTCCGAACGGTTCATGCTAGGCATACGAATAAGAGAATTAAACATTAAGAGCTCCGGTAGATACTGACTGTGTAAACTGCGATGTAGAGGCAAAACGAGAATGTAAGTCTAAAAACAAATTACTCGTTCATCTTGTCCATTGGCTGGAAACTCATATAGGAAGATCTATAAAAAAATTAGAAATTTACAGATTCAAATGCTTACTAAATTGAATTTCAGGACAAATTGGCCATCTATAGCCAAGCATGTCAGCGCCATTAGCTTGGTGACCAAAGAGGATCACTTTATGAAACTATTATTGGCATAATTATTAATTATGAAAAAAATAATTCAAATATATTAAAAGATTATTAAAATTATAAAACTCCAAAGGTATTTCTAAATAAAAGATATTTAATTCATCAAATAGCTTTGGAATTTCTGGAAAATTCCAGATTATACCTACTTTCATTATTCTATACTTCAAGAACATTTTTTTAGATCTATGTATAAAAGAAAGTTTTATAAACAATTTCTTTCATATGAAAAGAAAATTCAACAAAAGCTTTCCGTAGTGCAACATGTTTTCAAAAGTTATTTGAATAAGTTTTGATGCAATGGTTAAGAAAATAAATAAATACATAAAAATAAATATTCCAAATTTGTACGAGTTATAAAAATAAATTATTAAAAGAGTGGTATGTTTTGAAGCGCTCAAAGGTATGCAATACATTTCATAAAGGACATAAAGTGCTGGCGAAGAATTTGCAAGAACAAGTTGATCAAACGCTGGAAAATGTCAACTACTCCTTCTACTCCAGTTCAAAAGGAAAGTCATCACAAAGGCTGCTATCAGAAATCCGGCTCGTGGATGGTGGTGCTGATCCAGTAAGCAGAAAGCCGACATCTATGCGGAAAACTTAGGTGACCGATTTTAGCCACTAAACATATCTGCAGAAGGAAACCAAATTCTGGTCCAAATGGCTCTGGATAGACCTTTTTTTATGGCTTTTCCCACAAACCCAGTAACTTAGGGAAGGTCGTGTGACAGATCGGAAAACTCATGATCAAAAAAACTCCTGACGAAGATCTTCTAGACAACAAGACGCTTAAGATCCTATCAACTAAAGCTCTGATTTTTATAGTTCTACTTCACAATGGAAATCTGCTAGCATGAAAACGATCCCTATGTCTGGAACGCAGCTCACAGAAGTGGATGCATATAATTCAATTAATCTACTACCGGCTCTTGGAAAGATTATGGAAATGATTATTTTGGTTTATTTTGGATCCTTTTACTAGAAAGTGTCAGCAATGCCATTCCAAAGTGGCGGTTTGGATTCCTACACCGTGTGGTAAATTTTTCTCTGAAAGCTATGGAGAGAAAAATGTTTTTGGTTGCTGGGTTTATGGATATAAAATATGGCCGACCGTTCCGACTTATATACCGACTTATAAGCATGTGTGCCAAGTTTGAAGTCGATAGCTTAAAAACTGAGAGAATAGTTTGCGTAGAAAAAAAAAAAACGAAAAGTGTGCGTTGCACACTGCGTTGCACACTTTTGACAAGAATTAACATACCCTTTAAAAGTGTATACAAATTTATATATATTCCTTGAAAACCATATTGTCCTATGGCATATTGAAAATATAGTCCATTTTACCATCTTCATAATCTTAAAGGCTTTAATAAATTATATAACGGAAATACAATAATAGAAAAAGTAAATATTGAGGAATTTCTGTAAAATATATGATCAAATCAATGTTATATCTTATGACTTTTGCGTCAAATATGTGTTGCCAACCATTAAATTTAAGTTGAGAGTAAAAACTAAATTTGGTTCGTTGCCATCAGAAAATTGGTTCCATTTTTAATTGTGTCTTGAACCAGCTGTTCAAAAACGCCGTTTTCCTGCCTTCAATCGAAGAGGTCTTCATATTCAATCTGCTTTTTAAAATTTATTCTGCGTTATGCTGATCGTTAAACTAGTTTTAAGATGTAAATTTGGCCACTCAAAACACAATGAGGTGAGTATAAATAAGCGACGCCACAGCCTAGGTGGTATAGTAATCATTGATAGCTTCAACGATCTACACGCCTTCAACATGAAATTCGCCATCGTCCTGTTCGCCCTCTTCGCCCTGGCCGCTGCCGCCCCTGCTGCTCCGGAAGCTCAAATCCTGCGGTTGGAGTCTGATGTCGGACCCGAGAGCTTCAAATACGAGTAAGTTATAAAAAGGATGAATGGCAAACAAAGGACCAATGTTTCATGCCTGTCTTCCCATTTAGATTTGAGACCAGCGATGGTGTTAAAGCTGACGCTGTGGGACGACTGACCAACGCTGGATCCGAGAATGAGGCTCTCGCCGTCAGTGGATCTTACTCCTTTGTGGGTGATGATGGCGTTACCTACACCGTGAACTACATCGCCGATGAGAACGGATTCCAGCCCCAGGGTGCCCATTTGCCCGTTGCCCCCGAGGCCTAAGTTTTTAGATTATTAATAAATTGTTTATAAAAAAAAATGGTAAACTTTTTCGCTTAATTGAAAGGTATGGGACTAAGAACTTAGTAGCATCTTTCTTTACTTAGATTTTCTTCTTGTAGTTTTATATTGCAGATAAAAGAAAGCTTATATATATATAAGTATGACTTATTCCATTCAAAAGTTGGGTAGCAGATATTAAAATACGATTTAAGTAATTATAGAATCGTATATATCGTATGGAATCGTATATAATTAACTTTTTCGCTTCAAAATTAAATGGGCTGAAGGTAATACCTTCAGGTAATCGTTTCAACCACATCTGAACCCAGCTGGGAAAGAATACCAATTACAGACGGATGAAACACATAAAAAAAAACAAAAAAGGAAATCTTACTTCTGGAGAAACCGAGGATTATATACCCTTTTGGTAAAATATAATTTTATATTTTATAATGTATACATCAAATATAATCCCAATTTCGTATTTATGAAATTAAGTACCATATGAATAAAACCATTTGATTTTTAACGTTTTTGAAGAAAATTATAAAACAAGAAATGAAAGCAAGTTTAGGGCAAACGCAAAGGTTATTTACATAATGTATAATAAACTATAGATTTTTTTCAAAATCTCTTTGGCTTAAGATTTTGTCCTTTTTTAAACCCTTCCTAAAGGGTTATTTTTGTCAAAAGTATGCAATGTAGTGACGGAAATATTTCGGTCCTATAAAGTATATATATTTTGGATAAGTATCACCCCCTGAATCGATATAAGCATATTCAACTTTATCACACATCCTTCTTTCCAATGCACGCAGTATATATGCAGGTCGGAACGGAGTAATCGGACTATATTTGGATAATGGACTATATTTTACAGCTGCCATATGACTAAACGCTCGGAAAAGAAACAACCTTGGTATATTTAAAGATGATTGGGGCTATTTATAGGGCTAACATTTTTGTTTAGATATTTCATTCAATAGTGAAACTCTCATAAGGATTGGCTAACTATATACGATTCCATACGATATATACGATTCTATAATTACATAAATCGTATTTTTATATCTGTTACCCAACTTTTGAATGGAATAAGTCATACTTATATATATATAAGCTTTCTTTTATCTGCAATATAAAACTACAAGAAGAAAATCTAAGTAAAGAAAGATGCTACTAAGTTCTTAGTCCCATACCTTTCAATTAAGCGAAAAAGTTTACCATTTTTTTTTATAAACAATTTATTAATAATCTAAAAACTTAGGCCTCGGGGGCAACGGGCAAATGGGCACCCTGGGGCTGGAATCCGTTCTCATCGGCGATGTAGTTCACGGTGTAGGTCTGACCATCATCAGCCACGAAGGAGAAAGAG
The DNA here is from genome assembly GCA_035047585.1 of Drosophila monieri. NCBI lineage: Eukaryota > Metazoa > Arthropoda > Insecta > Diptera > Drosophilidae > Drosophila > Drosophila monieri. The sequence goes on from JAWNPJ010000027.1 coordinate 12,760,623, forward strand.
CCACGGACGACGAGAGACTCGTTCTCGGATCCAACGTTCTTCAGCTGTCCCTCTTCGTCAGCTTTAACACCATCGCTGGTCTCAAAGCTAAATGGGAAAGACAGGCGTTAAATATTGGTCCTTTGTTTGCCGTTCATCCTTTTTATAACTTACCCGTATTTGTAGCTTTCGGGTCCGACATCAGACTCCGACCGCAGGATTTGAGCTTCCGGAGCAGCAGGGGCGGCAGCGGCCAGGGCGAAGAGGGCGAACAGGACGATGGCGAATTTCATGTTGAAGGCGTGTAGATCGTTGAAGCTATCAATGATTACTATACCACCTAGGCCGGGCTTTGGATTATTTATAGTCCGAAATGGACGAGATCGTTTTTTGGACAACGCATGTTTCAGAAGCTAAAACTAGTTTAATGGGCGACAAACCGAAGATAAAACCTGAAACGATCACTAATTTCAGCTAATAAATATGTACATATATAAAAAATGAAGAGATGGATAGCAAAGATGAATCGGCTTTTCATATTGTATTCTTCTAAATTTAACAGAGGAAGTATTTTTGGAAAATTTTGAGAGAATTTCAATGCAACTCAAATCATATTGTACATATATTCCTTTTGTGACAACCATTTTTTTCTAGCATTAGCACAATCGTAGCACAATATTTAATTAACATTAGGCACGGTTGTTCAAGTGTTAATTGAATGATTAGGAATCTGTTTCAATTCTATAAAAGGCTTTCCCAGTTTCATTTTCAAGGCAGTAAAGAAGTCTGAAAACCTCTCTAAAGATGAAGTGCATCTTCGTTTTAGGCCTGCTATCGATCGGCATGTGCTTAGCCGCTCCTGCGTCTCCCGAAGCAGAGATTGTTAGCCTAGCATCCGAGATCTCCGCCGACGGATTCAACTATAACTTCGAGACCAGTGACGGCAGCAAGCAGGAACAGCACGGCAAGCTGAAGAACCTAGGTCCTGAGGAGGATGTTTTGCAGGTGGCCGGATCCTTCAGCTACCAGGGGGATGATGGCAAGACTTACTCAGTCACCTACACGGCCGATGAAAATGGTTACCAGCCCCAGGGCGAGCACATCCCACACCTTTAAACAGCTCTTACTTTTAAGGGTCCTGTATGTAAGTTGATTGGATCGCATCCTCAAACTGATTCCACTGAAAAATATTTTTTGGTGGCATTTTTATTATGGATAAAATCAATTGCTTTCGAATACATTTTGTATGGAAAAAATACAAATTAAATTCTGAATTCTGTCAAAACAAAAGCTGAAAATGTGGAAAGAGTTTTAGTTTTAATGCGGTATCCCAAATGAAAGTCCAATTTATTCGAGAATCGAAAGTTCGGCTTTAATGCGAGTAACAAAGGAATAAAGAAAACAATGCACGACACTGACTTGACTGACTGATCGACTTACTTACTGACTGACCGACTTGAGAACTCAGGACAGCACTAAAGCACCTCACTCTATATGGCCGGGATGGTTTGGTGGTTGGGCGTATTTACAGGATCATACCTAAGTAGAGACCTACTTGGGCAGATGGGCACCCTCCGGTTGGAAACCGTTCTCGTCGGCCACAAAATTGATGGTGTATGTCTGGCCGTCGGGAGCCACCCAACTGACTGATCCCCGGATAGATATGGACTCGTTCTCCTGTCCGGCATTCTTGATCACGCCCTCCTCTGTGCGGGTGGTGCCGTCGCTCAGCTTGTAGCTGAACTTGTACCCATCGAGGTCAACATTGGACTCGTACTCCTGGACCTCCACTTCGTTCTGCGGACGGGCACTGGCCAGCGCCAGGAGCACAGCCAGCGAGCCAACGACTAGCATCTGGAAAGCGAAGAGAGGGTATCCTTTGTGGTTATCCTGGCTTATCCAAGGGCTTGCACTTTACCAATTTCATCATTTTGTATGGTTCTCGGATTGCTGGGTTCCCTGTGCGGCTAATGAAACTGGCGGTTGTCTAATGGTGGCACTGCATCGGCGACCACTGCATTTTATACTGCACTCGCCGCCGCCACCGCCGCATTTGCAAACGTCATAAATTTGCACAATTGTAGAAGAAGAAGCCGGAGTCAAGCAGCAGAAGCTGCAGCAGCACCACCGGCTAAATGTTTTTCTCTATTTCGATTTTTTTTGCCATGTTTTTTTGCTATTGGCCAGAGATGCACCAAAGTCGCTGCGACAAGTAACATTTAAAGCGGCTTTGTGCATCGGCGTACTCATCCAAAAGGTATTAAGGCTCCCACACTCGAAAAATTTGTAATCTTTATTCTATGTCAACCAGCCAATGGTTTTTGGGCTTAATAAATATTTAATATATACGGTATTTACATTATACAGTGTCATAAAAGGATTCAATTGTTTTATGAAACGCAATAGAAAGTCAATAATTTATAAAGTTATCCAAGAAATGTTTAATTTACAGACTAAGAAAAATCATTATTTCCATATACCTTAATTTCCTAGTAAGTAGGTCAAATTTGCACCACTTTTGCTGTTCGTTTCTCCAAGTGCCACCTGGCAGCCTTAGAAATCGCGAAAAAGTTCAAGATGATGTATTGGGGAAAAGGTTGCGAGCTGAATGGCTCGCAAGTTGCAAGAGAGTAAAACCGAGCCAAGAACTGTGGCAAACCAGAACCAGGTCGGCGTCGAATTGAAATCCAAATGGGATTAAACCTCGGCCAGCGGCAACCTGCAATCTGCAACAAAACTGTAAGTTCAAGTGCTGTCAACGGCAATTTGCAGGGCAGCAAGTTCAAGCGGCAGACACGAGGCTTAGCCGGAGCCATGTGTGATGGCCAAAGTGCACAGATCTGAGTATTGGAGATGGTTGACTTTTGGCATATGCAACGGCCTTTACAGCACCCGATTGATGTTGATGTGCCTGCCCGGTAACAAGCATCAAACCAAACCAAAACCAAAACCAAAAGCAGTAAACAGTAAGCAGCTGGAAATAAAAAACACATCGAATAACCTACAACTGCGGCGGCTCGCATGCAATTTAAATCTCAGACTTTTGTTGTTTTTCTCAGGCCCAGACTGAGTCTTCGTTTCTGTTGCTGTTTGCCAATTTATTCCACCTTCGATGACCGCTACAGGCCGAAAGAAGATGCCTCAGTCTTAGTTTTAGTCGAAGGCGTTGATCTGACAATCCGGTCAGTCGGGTTTTGGCTGTGGTCATCTGTCGGCCTTTGTTCCACCGGCCACAACTCCACCTCTATCCATCCATTAGATTGACCCACGGCAACCCGAACTATGCCAAAATCTTTAAGTCAATTCTATCTTGAGGGCATTATTGACACATTGGTTTTGGCATTTCCTCAAACAATTCTTTGAGGCTAAAAAATCTATGCTAACCTGATATCTCTATGGATATCAGAGAGTTCTATGGTAGAACAAACACCCAAAATACTCAATTTATGATTGTAAGTTTCAAAACTGAAACAAATTAAATATCTTAATAAATAGCAAAAACTAATATAAAGAATGAAAATTTTAATGTAACCGTAATGTAAGTTCTTTCGGTATTACCATCCTGCTTTTTGTTCTGACTTGACCATCCTTTATAAAAAAATAAATATACCAGTTAAAGAAATTTCTGGAAACAAAATAATTTATAAAAGCCTTTAAAATAAAAAAGGTTGTAGTCAGTAAATTATGTCAGTAAACGATTCAATAAATTAAAGACTTAATTAATTGGGTTAGGCCGCCTACAAATTGAACTTGAGCTGAGGGCAGTCGGAGCCCTTGAAAATGGATCTGAGATCTGATTCCATTCAACTCGTGACTGCATAATATCTACGAGTATTGTTGTTTTCGGTCGTTTTTCGTAGCTTTTCGAGGGCATCTGCAGCCAGCTGCATTTATCATGGTGGATTTGCATAATTAATCTGGCTTTGATCGATCGCCCTGGGTGCTAATCGGAATTTTCATTTATCTCTTGCAGCGGGGGCGTTGTCATTCACACATTTATCAGAAGATGTATCCATGAGGCAAGGGTTCCTCTTCCTTATCGCCAAGCTCGCTGCGATGGCAATATAATCATTTACATAACTGTTCTAATCAAGCGTCAATCGACAGGTTTTTCAGCTTTGATGGCTTCTAGTTCGAGCAGTGCTGTCGCTTTCAATACAAAAATACGAAACTCCAAGATATGAGATACCAGATGCCAGACAGACTAACAGACAGACAACGCCGTAGACGCAGATGTACAATAGACTTTATGTAGATGCGTCTTCACATTTACGTCTTCAAGGTCAGCGCCAGATGCTGCTGCTGTTGCTTTGGCGGTTTGTCCATCTGTCCGGCAACTTGTCCGGCGTTTTTCCCGTCTGACCGCTGCCGTTTCGGGCCGGCTTTCGTTCGTTGCCAACTCGCACGCACCTCACCAAACTTGGCCAGACCGGCTTCGAATCGGTTTTTGGGATTCGGGTTCGGGCTCGGATAGGTTTTCGTGTTTTTTTGCCCACCTCGTCTCCTCAAGTGGGTCTGCAAAATTAGCACTTGAACGTTAATGGCAGTATTTTAATAGCATATAGCCAGCGCCCTCCCTTTGCCGTCGCATCTTTAAATATGTAAATGTCACATTGTTGTTATTTTTTCATTTCTTTTTTATCGCGTTGACCGCAGGTTTCGTAATATTTGCATTCAGACGCCGCAAAACAAACTCAAACAAAAACAAAACGCTTTCAGAAATACTTCTGCTTCTGCTGACACTTGACATTAAGAATCGTGCGTATAATTTAATTTTATAGCAATCTTTGGCGATGTTTTTGTCAGTTTTTTAATGGCCCGAATGCAACGCACCTTTAAAAAAAAGAATGACGGAACGATTGATTACCCTGAGTGGCTATTAAGTATGTCTCTGCTTATTGCAGCTTTATAAAAATACCCCGAATAGTTTTATCGTATTGCCTAGCCATTTTTTTGTATGTATAAAAGCAAGCTATTTTATTTTAAAAATTTAAAATAAGTATCTGAGGGGAAGTACAGGTACTTTCATCGATCGTATTTTAGCTTGACATTTTCTTGGCCAAAACAAGTTTGTTGTTCCCGTCATCCAAATCAAATGACTTAAGCAAAAAACTTGCTATGACGATTATTTTTCTTCCATTTTCTTCACATACTTTTGGGCAACTGTTTTAAAATTTATATTCGTTTAACCAAATGTATGCTGGCGTCTCAAAAAGGGGTTTGAATTGGTTTCTGTGAAACTTTTTTGTTGTTTTAGTTAATAAGCTCCAAAACTTAAACTTAAATTTTTTCAATCAGTTTTCAATATATTGATTTACTAATTAGTTCCTAAAATAGGCTGGATTGCGAACACTTTTATCAAACTCTATTTCGGTAGAGTTATGGATGGATATCAATGTAAATATTTGAAGGTTGCTCGATATCAAATGAGCTTTTGTAAAATTGCAACAAAAGTATGCCAAAAGAGTTAAATGAAATTTATAAATTTTCTTAAATAAATAAATTCTTAAATAAATTTTCTAAAATAAAACTTTGATTGACATTTTATTAGGTTATTAAGCCAAAGTTTTCGTTTGTGTCCATCCTTGCGACTTTCACAGAATGAATAAATCTGTTTTAGTTATCCATGGGTCTCTTTCGTTTCCACTCCCCCATTGCCCCATCTTTTCCATGTTCACTAAGTTATAAAATTTTGCCATATTCCACTCGGCACATTTGCCCATCATTTTCTTAATCACCACGATTTTTTTGCAAGTTGTTCGCATATTGTCAACTCAAATTGCATATTGCACAACAAACAAGTTTTCAGCGATTTTGTTTGATTTGATTGTTTTTATTGATTGAAATTTTAATAGCTGAACTTAAACGCTAGCCTAAAACAGTTGGCATACTGTTTTAATAAATTCGTGATGTATGGTTAATAGGAAAAAGTCTCCGTTCAAAGGGACTGGCTAACCTGCCAGAGAGGAGAGGGACTTGCCGGACAGCTTGCGCACCTTCAGGCCCTGTTCGCGGGAGGGACGGTGGTTCTTGGCCAGGTTGTTGGCGTTCTCCAGATCTGCAGCTGCGGAGGTTCCGCTCAGAACTTTACCAATTTCATCCCGAAAAGTTCCATCTGGCAGGGTATAGCTGAGGGTAAATTAGAATTATTAATTTGATTAATATTCATCTTAACAAGCTTTTTGTAATTAATATTTATCTTAACAAGCTTTTTATGGAACGCTTAACACTCTGAAACATTATAGAACGAGCAAAATTCCCTTTCCTTGAATTAATTTGTTTAAGAAACAACACTTGTGTAAGAAACTATAAGTTTATTTATATATGGGTCGAATTTATAACTTTCTGATATTTGTAGAAAGGGGCTCTTACTTGAATTCGTATCCATCCCGAGTTGGCACATAGCTGAACTGTTCCAGATCCACTTCTCCCAGCTTGATGTCGATGACCGTGCCAGGTGGGAAGGAGGCGTAGTTAAAGTTGGCACCAAAAACGACAAGCGCCACCAGGAGGATCAGGCAGTGAACCATTTTACTGTTGAGATTCAGGCCCCTGTCAGCCTCTTTCTTTCCTCGACTGATGGCAACACTTCCCATTGGAGTCGGACTCATTATGGAGGATCGTAAGTGGGAGTACGCGAGTTGGGATGAAAACACAACTGGCAACCAAGGCGGCTGGGAACTTAATGAAGCGTCTTCTTCGAGGCCACTGGCATAAGACACCTGTGGGCCCATAATGAGTTGTTGGTCCAAAACAAAACGGGCACCACAAACTGCTGAGTAAGCTTCAGATGAACAGCCGGGTTGCCCAATCCGCTGAAGTTGAATTTTGATTTGCATAACGAAAGCAAAAGATTTCCATGGAAGGGCAGCATGCGACTCTCAAATATGTGCATTACATTTTAAATGCCATCAAATTGGAAAACTAATCGACCAAGCCCATGGAAAGAAAGCTGGCAAGGTGAAGCTACGACTTACGTATGCCCTTTATAACAAATAACTATCGCTGGGAATTCCATTTAATATTTATTCTGAGTTGATTCATCAATTCCGCCATATTTATAATAAAATATTATACATAAAAATAGCATAAACTAAGAAACTAAAGAAATTTTTGTTTTAAATATTTTTATCAAGCATTTTTAAGCTTTAAGACAAATATATAACAACAATTAAAAAACATTACATTGGAGCCAAAATAAGCTAACCTATTTTCACATATAAATTCCGAAACACATCTAAAAAACGAAATACCCTCCGTCGAATTTAGTGAAACAGTAACTCATTTTTATGCTGTTGATGTTGAAATCGGCGTATCTCGAAGTGATTAACGATTAACGAGCAGATCTGAATTTATCTAAGCTTTTTCCAGCCAAGACCTCCACCACACAACAATATAAAGCTTTTGAGCCACGTTTAATACACTGATAAATTATGCGGATCTTTAATTATCTATCACAAAACAAAGAAAAGACAAATCTGTTTCTTTTTAGCTCTTATCCGGCTTGATTTTATGGGCAGTCACATAGGGCTGGAATCCGTTTTTGTTAGCCTTATAGAGGACCTGGTACTCATAGCCATCTGCTGAGATAAAGCTGTAGCCCCCTCGGTACTCCACAGGTTTTGGCGTGGTCGGCGCGTTGGGATCCGAATCTGTATCCGGCTTCACTGTGTATGTGATGTCCTCTGTTCTTTGATGGCCATTTTCCGTTTGAAATCTGGAGGAGAACTACCTATGAGATACATTTTTAGATTTGAACTCCAGTTACCTTACCCGAAATGCAGAGCTTCTTCCCTCTCGCCTTTCTCCAAAGGCGCTGTTGAAACCAGCGCAATCACGGCCACCAATAAGAATGTTTTGCCAAACTGTACCCACGAAAAATAATAAATACAATTTTATCAAACTACTAAATTCTAAATTTTGTTTTATACCCACCACTCGCATTGTAATTTTTATTTCGTTAAAGAACTTGACGTAATTTTAAGATAGAACCCAGAACTAAAGAGCTTCGGTGTCGACGGTTTCAATGGCTGATTTCAACTGAAAGTGGCTGGGAGATGAGCCAAGCAGCCGAAATAAGTCCAAGAGATCGGAATAATGAAAACAAATATCTGCGCAGCCAGCTATTTAACAGTGAGTCTTAGCCACAATGGGGTTACGTCATTGTTTTCTGGCTCGACTTTTGTTCTGGGCTGTCAAAGAAGCGCTAGAGAAAGGCGATTAATATAATAATAATGCGAAGAACATGTTTTTAAAATACCCTGAAATTTATAGTTCTTAGGAAAGATCTTTTAAATTCTCTGTTCTAAAACATTGAAATCAAACACCTTCGAAAGATGCAAAAAAATCTTCATTCTTAACAGAGACCTACAATTTTAAACTATTATAATGCTGAATATTAAGAGTTTCCTTTTTATAAGGTAAGTCCCATTTCAAAAAAAGAGTAATTAAGGTAATCAAATGTTTTTAAACAGGTATTGTTTAAGGCAATAAATTTGAGACATATTGATACCCAACCGACACTTTGTCCAATCAGATTCTATCACTATGTCACCTTTTGTGGAGTATTTAAATACTTACTACTTTAAATACTTCGTATCTCTACTTCTCAAATCTTTACGCTTTATCCCTTTATTTTTTTAATCAATAACTAATCAATTTGTGATACTCTTTGGCTTCTTATTTTAATATTTCCGCCAGAAAACATTTAACACCGCCGACAGTTGGGCAGATTCCCGCGAATTATTTTATATTCAAGCTGTCAGCGAGGGCCAGCGGCCAATTTATCAACGGACCTCATCTAAAAATGTTTATTTAAGCGAGCCCGAGAACTTAATCGGCCAACCCTCGCAAAACGGCGAAAAAATCGCAATCAGATCGCCACGCTCTGTCAGAATTCGCTTTCGAAACGCGCATCGGCGAATGCGGGCGTGGAATATGTGCCATCGGTGCGTGGCTAACCAAAACCCGAAAGCCGGGAATCAAGGACCAAAGACCGGGGACCGACAATTGTTGGTTTATGCAGCCGGTGCAGCAGCCGGATCTTTCTGGTCCGCCCCGGTGGTTGCTTGGTGGCTAAGGTCCGCGAAATATTCCATATAGCTCAGAAGCCACAGCTGACGCTACGAACAGGTTCACAAAATCCACACTCCAGTCCCGTTGCCTGGGAGGACGTCAGCTGCGCGCCAGCACATTACAAGTAGGACAAGCTGCAAACGACATTGCCATTAGCCATCGTCCTTTTTCGTCCTGGGGGAGGGTTCGATATTAGCGGCATCCACGACAGGCACAAGCCGAGCTACCAAATGATAAACACACACAACAGCAGCCGCAACAGCTTCCGTACAGTGGGTCAAAATACGCAAAAAACTATTGGGCATTTCAATTTATTTTTTTATTTAATAAAAAAAAATATAATATTAATATTTAATATATAGTCGTTAAAAACAGACAGTCGGCACAGTTCTATATTTATTCTCGGATTCAGTTTTAAAGACTATTCAAGCTTTTAATATTAAATATAAAATTATGTAATTATGTTGTCTCTTAAAGATCCCTAGAAAAAATATCCTTAGAAGCTCTATTTAAAGCCTATAATTTTTCCAAATATATTTTATGGGCTTATTCATGATATTAAATGGGAATGCATTTACCGTTTCATATTTTACAAATAAATAACATATTTTCTTTTAATATTTAACACTAACCAGACAAAATACTTACAATTGTTTAATTAAAGTAATTTTTAACTGTCCCATGCACAGTGTATAGAGACTGGCAAAAAGTTAATAGACGATTGACTAAAGCCGGCATCCCTGCTGTTGTTTTCGGTGGTCCTGCATCCTGAATCCAGGACTTAGCACCCCCTTGACAACAGGCAAAGTGCATTAGCCCAAGGATAAAGCGGGGTTGGCTTGGCTCGAACTGGGTGGGGTTGCGTTGGTCATGCAGGTGTTGCCCGATCCTGTTGAAAATTTATTTTGAATTAAAAGTTTCTGCTTGTGGCCGGGCGGGTTTTGTTGTTTTTAGCGATTAGCTGAATCGCTAAAGGCTCAAACGGGGATTGGGGCGGAGGTCGGGTATCGAGATTGCACACTCAATTTATTAGCGCTTTGTCAGATGTTGGACTAATCTGATGGCTTCGTGGACTTGCATTGGCCCAGTTCTGGTTTCAACTTCGATTACTCTTCGTTTTCCATTACCATCGGAAGCTGGGATACGTGATTGTCTCATTGGGTCATGAGTTCGTGGTCAGCAGCATCACAGACCCGTGTCTGTGGCACCAGTTGGCGTATATAAGCCCCACCATGTTTGGATCAGCATCCACAGTTTAAACTGAAAATGAAACCGATCATATTGCTGGCTCTTGTTTTCATTACATCTTGTGTTTGGGCTCGACCCGATGGCTATCCCAGTGCTCGTCCTCCGGCCACCTATCTGCCCGCGAAGCCACCAGCTGCTCCACCGCCGAAGAGTGGCTACGGCCCACCGCCGAAAAATGGTAATGGTAAGCCACCACCAGCACCACCCAAGTCCAGTTATGGTCCCCCCAAAAACGGTAATGGTAAGCCTCCACCTGCCCCACCAAAGCCCAGTTACGGTCCTCCACCCAAGAATGGCAACGGGAAGCCTCCACCCAGCAACGGTTACTTACCGCCGGGAAATGGAAATTCTGGGTCGTCTGGAAACGGAGGGGGTGGTCCGGAGGGAGGAGCAGAAGTCATCCCCATCATCAAGCTAGAGTCCCAGGTCAATACTGATGGATCCTATAAGGTGAGTGTGAGGAAACCACGAAAAAAAATTAACTTTTTATTTTCTTTAGTATGAGTATGAAACAGGAAACGGAATAAAAGCCGAGGAGATGGGCTACCTTAAAAATGCCGGGGTGGAGGGTGCTGAGGCGCAGACGGCAGAGGGATCCTTCTCCTACACCAGTCCGGAGGGACAGGAAATCTCACTGACCTATATTGCGGACGAGAACGGATTCCAGCCCCAAGGTGACCATCTGCCCACACCACCGCCCATACCCATCGAGATTCAGGAGGCCCTTGACAAGTTGGCGGCAGGAGGAGGTTGTCACGGATGCGATGACAACGAAGTGGGTGGCCAGGATAATGGCGGGGGCGGTGGCTATTCATATCGGAGAAAGTAAACGGGTCGACAAGTACGAATGAAATAAAAGCTTTTTAATGAATCAGGAATATTTTATTTAGTTAATTTATTTATTTTTATGATTACGTTTTGGTTATATCCTTTCAATGCCCAAGAACGTAAAGTTTCCCTATAAGTATATCTTAAGTTAGCTAATTTAACTTCTTGAGTCTAAATCTCTCAGCGGGCTACTTATCCAATACAAGCAAACACCAAGTCCGTATTGATCATACCCTGGTACACCTTGCTCCTGGCCTGGTGTTGCTTGCCCAGCCTCCACCCTTCCTCCGCCGCTTGGTTAGAGCCAACCCTTGAGCCGGAGCGGCGGCTGTGTGACTGGCAACACATGTTTTTCCCGACTTGCCTAACGCTCGTTCAACTTTATCCTGTTGATCGCTTGACGTAGAACGGGAGACGGAGGAGGGTTGTCGTGCCGCAGCGATTGTGTCGCAATAATGAAAACATTAGCCTCGTAGCATATTTGCCAGAAAACAGGAGCGGAGTAGCTATGATTGAGGGCATTGAGAACACAGTGCCATCACTGTGGCAAAAACACGTAAATTTAATGGAAGGATATCAAAAGATAATAACTAATATTTAACTAGCATAGATTACCAATGTCCTACAAATTTACTTTAATTTTAAATATTTAATAAAATGAATATAGGAAATTCCACACTTTCAATTCAAATTTAAAAGCATTATTTTAGGTAACTAATTTAAATGTGATGAGATAAAAATAATTAATTAGTAAACTGTAATCTTTGAATTATTTAATGAATACTTATTTTTTAATATAATATGAAATTCTACATATTGAACTAAATAATTGGCCTACCCTCATTCCGCCCGTGTTGTATTCGAAGCAACCGCCGGGCGCAAAAATCACGACCCACCCCAAACCGCAAATCGTGAAACGATACAGGCCAATATATTAAGGCATTAGCGCCGGGAGGGGTTTCTTCCTATTAAGGGCAGGGGGTGGAAGTGGCAGGATGACATTGACGATAGCGAATGCGATTTGTATACGGTGGAATTACAACAACAGCAACAGAAACAGCAACAAACGATCGTTTAATTTCAATTAAAAACATTTTCCTTGTGCGCAGCCCAAAAGCCAAATATAAAAGGACAAATTGATGAAGAACGGGAGGGGAACGGGAGGTATAGAACTCTTGGAATACGCACACTTGCTACAGGCCGCTTAGCTTGGCTTAGTGCTCTGGTGATTGCGAGGACATGATGTTGCACTTGCCGAGCAACCACCAGGACGCACCAGGTCCTCGAAAAGGGATGTCGGCCGACGGACGGGGGTTGGATGGATGCTCGCTGCCGAGATGTTCTAAGCCAGTAAAGTGCGTAGCTATGTTGTAGGCAGGCCGATTCCGGCCGGTGACGGCCGATTCCTGGGCTGGGAATTCTTGCACTTGCTGCAAGGCCGTGGCAAATCCGGACTAAATAAGGGAGCGCCGGATGCGGAAGCGCGGTATAAAAACGAAGGTCCGCTTCCAATTGGAACGCAGAATCGAGTTCGAAGCCACACGATGCACACCACGGCTCAGTTGGACAGTCTGGAGCAGAAGCGCTCAGCCAGCCTGATCTTCCGGATCGAGCAGTTACTGCCCAGCAGTACCACGGCCACCACAATCACTACCGAAGCATCCCTGGCAACACCCACTACCAGTACAGTAGTCAGTTCGGCCAAAAAAATGAGAAGCAATCCCCGCCCAGGAGTCTACACATCACAATATACCCCCAAGGACACCTGCTCCATTGCCGTACCCACTGCCGCCTTACTTAGCACCCCGGCCACGCCCACCGATTCTGGGCGCACCCAATGCCAGCTGTCCAACGGGGAACTGATCGTATCGGCCTCCCTACTACGGCAGATCAAGCTCTCCGAGGATGTCTATAGTTTTAATGCCATCTTCGAGCTGCACGGCGGTCAGGTGAGGGTGCGGCTGGTGCGAGACGTGGCACGAGACGATGAGATCGTGGCCTGGTTTGGAGAGGAGCTGGTGCTTCTGATGGGCATACCCTTCCTAACGCCCCTTAACATTCAAGGTATGTTTAGGACTCTTCAGATCTTTATGTGAAACAAGCAACTAATGTCTTCTTTTGTTAATTTTTAGGAAACAATCGATACACATGTCATCTTTGCCACCTGACCTTCGAGACCCCGCATCCGTTAAAGATCCATCTGGCTCTCGGCTGTGGGCGTAGTGCCATGGATATTCTGTGGATGAGACTGCACTACGCCCTGAAAGCGGCGGCCAGGAGTCAGACGACGGTAACCCAACTGTCCCCCACGCCAGCAGCCTCTTCCGCGTCTTCGGCCTCGCCCACCCACTCGCCACCGCCACAGATGCCCGCACGCTTCTCCGCCTTTCGACCCATCTCAGCTATTACCTCGAATATTCCCCTGAGCACGGTTACCACCACAGCTGGAACAACTCTCTCCTACCTGCCCTCCATCTCGATGGCCACCGCACCCTTAGCCTCGCATCCCATGAACGCGGCTGCCCAGATCGAGGCGATAGTCAGCAACATGGGCGCCTCCAAACAGGGTCACCTGTGCATCTACTGCGGTAAGGTGTACTCCCGGAAATACGGCCTGAAGATCCACATTCGCACCCACACCGGATTCAAGCCTCTGAAGTGCAAGTTCTGCCTGCGTCCTTTCGGAGACCCGAGCAATCTCAACAAGCACGTACGATTGCATCTGCAAACCCAACCCGGAAGCTCGGCGCCTGGGGGTGGAGCCTCCTCTCCGGTTGGTGGTGCCGGGAGCGATGTGGACATTGAGGGAGAATCGGATACCGGACACCAGTGTCATATATGTCACAAGTCCCTGCCACGCCGAAGGGATCTGTTGCGGCACATGGAAAGCCGACACGGTGGATCGAGTCAAGCACAATCTAGAACCACAAGTACCACCACCCAGGCCATCGACACTGTAACTGGGTCGAGACCCACTGCATCCACATCGACGTCGAGCTGAGAGCATGACAGGATTGAAATTTATGTAGCACACTTTTTGGGGCACCGCTGTGATAGAAAAAGAAACTTTTTTTAACTTTTATAAATGTGGAAATTTTATTCTAATGATTAGCGCACTGCTACCCAATTGGCAGCTTAATCTAATGAGTATTTACAATTTTATACAATAATGTGTCTAAGTGTTACTTAGGGCAAGAAGTGAATACATGTTATGGATTTAATTGAATGCAGATAGCAAATTTACTGAGTCAAGATCCGGTCTGGTAGGTCTTGAGGGTGATGTCGTTTTAATCTTCTTCTTGCTTGATTCCTTGGATCTGCGCTAATAGCAGCGGTGCCAAGTTTTTTGGCCAGGCTGTTGGGGTGCTCGTTTAATCGTTCCATATATTTCTGAGCAAGTTTCTGCAGCTTGTCTCCAAGTTTGGGAACGTTGAGATCACGTTCGATGTCACTGGTTCGTATAAACCACGGAGCTCCAGAGATCCTTCGGAGAGTTTTAGCTTGCAAAACCCGGATTTTGTTGAGGTTTGTTTTTGAAGCAATACCATAAACCTGGAGTCCGTAGAAAAGACTTGGTGCTAATATACTCTTATATATTTGGACCTTACATCCAAGTGCGAGCTTGTTGCGTGGTGCGAGAAGCCAAGCCATCCGAGCCACTTTGGTCCTGTAGGAGTTTTGGATGCAAGTGATGTGCCTGCTAAATGTGAGTTTTTTATCCAGAGTAACACCGAGGTACTTGTATGCCGGAAGAGCTCTAATTGGGCTTCCGTTGAGGTTGACTCCTGGGCAGGTGCTTCGGCGATTGGAGAACGTAACATTGGCACATTTGTCTGCGTTCACTCGAATGTTCCAGTTCATGGCCCATTGATGAAATGCATCCAGGTATTCTTGCAATGCAAATGTGGCCGCTAAGATACTACTGCTTTTGGTTAGGACAGCAGTGTCATCAGCGTAGGTCGCAATTAGTACGTCTTGTTCATTCACTTCAGTAACAGGAGTTTGTGTAGGCATGTCTGAAGTATAAATAGAATATAGAGTAGGGCCGAGGACGCTACCTTGGGGGACTCCGGCAGAGATCGGTTTAGTGGACGACTTGTATCCATCAGCAGATACGTGGAAAGTGCGTTCTTCCAGGAAGCTTTTCACGAGCTGGAACAGTTGCGGTGTAAAAATACTTTTGGCTTTGTACAGGAGCCCAGGGTGCCACACTCTGTCAAAGGCCTGCTGGATGTCAAGAAAGGCAGCAACTGCATACTCCTTATTCTCTAAGGCTTCTAAAGCAAAGTTGACAACTCTATGCAATTGCTCAGGAGTTCCATGTTGAAGACGAAAGCCGAACTGAAATTCCGGAATCGCACTGGTGACATTCTCGTCAATAAGCAGCCTATTCAGGATCAGTCTTTCCATAATTTTACCCAGAGATGGTAGTAGACTAATGGGCCTGTATGAGTCCACGTCAGTTAGCGGCTTTCCTGGTTTTGGGATCATGTGTATATTCGCCGATTTCCAAACTTTCGGGAAGTATCCAACAGTTAATACGCTATTGAACAACGTCACCAAGAATTGCAATGCTTGATCCGGTAAGAGTCGAATCGTCCTGTTGTCCAAAAGATCTTCACCAGGAGTTTTCTTTGGCGAAAGTTTACGTACAAGGTCTTTCACTTCTGTCAGTGAGACAGGGTTAGCAGGCAGGCTCATTTGAAATGGGGATTCCAAATATTCTTCAACTTGTCGACGTATACTTTCAGGCGAATAGTCGTATGGCTTGAAACGTTGCTCAAGGTTGTTAGCAAACGTTTCAGCTTTCTCTAGACTCGTACGGCACCAGCCACCTGAGGCATTTCTAATGGCTGATTTTGGAGTGGGCTGAGCCTTATACCGTTTAGTGATACGCCACAGCGAATAGTTAGAGCTAGCATCTGTGTCCAGGTTTTCCAAAAATCTGTCTATAGATTCTTGTTTTCTTTGAGCAAGCACCTTGCTTAGACAGTTAGCCAGTCGTTTATGTATCTGATTGATTCGTGCGTCTCCCGTTCTTGTATACTCTCTTCTTACTCTTCGCTTTAAATTAAGGAGCGCACCAATTCTGGGTGGCAGCAGGGGATGTCTAGAAGTATCTATTCTTTGTTGAGTTCTGGGTGCAGCTATCTCAGCAGCCTGATTTATCATGTGCATGAAAAGGCTGATGGCGTTGTCGATGTCAGATGGTTCCTGGATTTGTAAGTTAACCTCGCTTAGCTGTTCTAGGTGGGTTTTGAAAGCGTTTATATTAGCGCCTCTGGCAAGGAGTCGCGAGCGCTGTGGATTTTTCACAGGAATGGTATGCACTGTGGCCAAGATAGGAGTGTGGTCTGAGGACAGTTCGTGGAGGGTTCTTACTTGCAGCCTATCTGTAGCATATCCGTTAGTTATAAAGAAATCAAGCGCTGTCGGTGTTAGCAGGGGGTTATATGAATAAAAAGTGGGTTCACCAGTGGCAAGTACTTGATAATGCCCATTTGCAATGACTTCTTGTAGCTGCTTTCCCCTACTACAGGCTCGAGAGTTTCCCCACCATGCATGTTTGGCATTAAAGTCACCTCCCGCAATGAACTTGCTTCCAAGTCCGGCCAGTAAAGATTCAAATTCTATTCGTGTCCATCTTTCTGCTGGTGGTAGGTATATCGCCGCAAGATTGACATTCCCTTCCGAAGTTTGTAATTGGACGCTCGCTATCTGCCTGTCATTGCTAGAGGCGGGGGGAAGGGGATTGTGACTTAGTGAATCCTTTAAAATGACTGCAGATCCACCTCTGTTGTTGCCACTGGGGTGATAAGCATGGTAAATGAGATAGCCTGGCAAGTAGATGCGCTGACCAGCGCGCATGTGAGTTTCAGTGGTAAGCATTATGTCTACGTTATAAGTGCTGAGAAATATTCTAAGCTCTTCAGATGCTCTGGCTAATCCACGAGCGTTCCATAATCCGATTTTTATTGATGGTTGATTCATTTCGGCAATCGCGCAATAAGAACATGGACCAGCTCTCTGAAGGCCTTGTTGGATTCTGCATTTTCTTGCATTAACTTAAATAAAGTGTCTAGTTTGCTATTAATGTCGCGAATGGCATTATCAATCGCTGCGAACTTATGGTTGAGCCGAGGGTCAGAAGAAGAGCTTGCGTCACTCTGCATGGTTGAGCCAGTCCTTGCTTGCATATCCTTTGGTCGAGCTATGTCAGCATACGATATGTTCGTTCTTAGGGCCTCAGCTGGTATAAATCCACGCGCTATGTCAGCATACGATATGTTCGTTCTTAGGGCCTCAGCTGGTATAAATCCACGCGAGGCGCGTCGTAAAAAGAAACTGGAAAACTATATACAAACAAAATTAGGCATAGAAAGAGAAATAAGAAAAACATAGTTTTTATATACAAATAGATAAAATATCTTTTTTAAATTATAGTATAGAATAAAAAAATATTACCAAATGGTATTCGACAAAATGCGTTTGATTAAGAATCAAATAGTATCGCTTTATTGATAAATTTCAATACGAATTCAAAGTGAATTTCTATCGTATAATGCACAAATCTTATTGTTAGACAATTAATGCTATTACTCGTACAATTTCGCTTTCGCTTCCGCCTTCGTTCCCGCGCTAAGCGGCTTAATCCATATTCGTGTATACTCGCTTAACTGTAGGGTACATGCAAAACAATCACAAACTGTCTTTAACGGGGTAAAGCGGGGTTAACTTTTGTGTGTTTTTTATATATATAAATTTTTTTTTTCAATTTGAGTTTTTATGTTTAGTTGTGTGTATGTGTGCGTTGAGCAAAACGTAGACGGGCCAAAAACACTCACAATTACAAGGTCTAATTCATAGCTAAATCGTACAAGTACTTATATGCCAGTGTAGAAATGCGACGGTAAAGGTATTCATTAAATACGTATATATGTACTTAGAGTAGTATATAGATCGGAGCATAAAGTTAACTATTTTGTTTGTTTGATTTCTGGAACTACGTTTAGTTGGTTTGCTCGGGGCTAACACTTAGTTAAAGTTTGAACAAAGGTATCTCTTTCAATCTTTTTTTTCTCCCAAAACAAATGCACCGAAAACAATTGTTTAATTTTTAATAATTCCCTCACCCTCTCCCGTAAACCCGAAAACCTCTCCATTTTCCACTCTAATCTTGTCGTTTCATTCTCTGTCAGTTTAAGGCACTTACTCAAGAAATCGCGTTCCAGAGTGTCCCTTTGGGGTTAGTAAAGTATTCAAAGTATCCTTCGGTGTTTTGAACAAAAACCATGTGGCAAGCAAAGCAGCGAGTATGTGTGTGAGTGTGTCCGTGTGTGCAATAGAGTGGACCATCCAAAATCCAAAGGTGTGAAATTACAACTTTTATAGTTTGTTTTTTGCAATGCATCCAAATTTTTAAAATATGAGAGGATATAAACCAAAGTCTCTAAGCCAGGAAGACCTCCTTAAATAATAAGGAGGACCCTCAATCATAAAAAAATGTATACAAAAGGTATTTATAAAATTTGGACGAATTTTCACAACTGAAACCAAAAAAGAACCTCTTCTTTAAAAAACAGTTTGATATTCCAACAAAATCACGCATACGCAGCGTGTAGCAGGCTCTGAGTGTTATTTTTACAGAAACCATTGCTGTAAAACAATTAAATCTATATATTATACTCGTTATTTTCACAAATGAATGAAGTCCACCCTAACCTGCAGCTATCACCTGGATTCCTTAACGTATTTAATTCTTGAATAGCTTTGACAAATATGTCTGTTTTGGATATTTGACGATACGTTTCGCAGTTACCAAAAGTCTGTACTCGGCTTACATATACTAAGGTAATATATATATATATAGGTATAGTTCGGTAATATATATGTATATGCATAGACACCAATAGTTTTTGTTATTTTGAATCGTTAAGAGTAATATGCAAGTTCTGTATGTGGCTTTTCTTTCGCTTGGTTTAGTTAGGAATATGTATACGCGTACTGTTGATGTAAATATCTAAACATAAATTCATACATGAAGCACACTTGGGTTCGGTTCTCATTAACGTTTGCTAATGTGGTTAGTAATTCGTTCAAAGTTTCGCATTTAACAAAATATCCATTATGTTAACAATTTTCTTTCTTATTTAATACGACTTTTAATCGTTTTTAAATCTATTTTCAAATATATATGTATGTGTTGATGAAGTTCAATTGTAAGTTTCTTAATGTGTATTTTTATTTGTAATTTATTTGTTGTATTACAGTTTCATCTTCCTCGTTGTTGTTCCCGCTGGTTCTTTATTTAAGAGTTTAGAGAATTAGACCTTCGATTGATTATTTTAAGACCTCTCTTCTATAGCTTTCTTGTGGTTTGCAGTTGGAAACCATTTTGAATCATTGTTCTTGGGGGTATTCATTGAATTGGCTTAATTGAAATACTGAATTGCTGAACACACACAGACTAAATAATGTACGCTTCGATACTTAAAAATTAGCATCTATTTTTCGGTCCTTCATACCGTTCCAAGTTCTGTCTCAATTAATTGCGCCACGAAAAGTACAACCTCACTTAACACTAATGCATGTCACAAAATATGATAGGCCTCCGTTCGAGCCCCGCGATGGATACGAATCAATCAATCAATTAATTAATTGGTAAATGTATTTATTTTGTATATCGGCATGCATGTACATAGGTGTGTATAATTATGTTTCGGTTTCTCATCGAGGTGATCAAAACACTTCTGAAGACTTTCTTGTTCACAATTGTTCTTAGTTCTTGTTAGCAAAAAACTTTGGACGTTTGGTATTCTTCTTATTCAAGTTCATATAATTAGACAAACAAAATGCTTAAAGCTGCCCACAAGAATTTATCTACATTGTTCTCTTTTAGGTATTATCATTACGATTCCATTTTGGTTTTTCAGTTAATCATTAGTATTATCGTATATATATTTTAAGCTTGCTGCTGCTTAACATTTAAAAGACACACAGTATGTAGGTGAAACTATTGCTACGATTATGAATACTACACTCTCTATGTGGCTGTGAATGGTTGTTATATGTTTTATAATCTTTAAGGCATATGCACAAGGGAAGGACTCGATCATTGTCGCCTTGGATCATTATTGGATTTCGGATTCAAATTTATTTGGTAAAGACGAAAACACATATGTAACTAGAGGGAAGACAATACTGGGGACAATCTTTTACGCTTTTAATGTATAATAGTACAAGGTTTACAATTGGCTGCTTGATATGAGTATTATTTATTTAGTTTAGTGCTTTGTTTCTGTGAAGCTATCGGTCTTTGACTATCCCTACTAGCTCAAAAACTTAGAGATATTTTCGCACGGCTAGAGACTACACATTAAAACTCCTCCAATTAGACTTCATTGCAGTACTTATTGCTGTTTGGTTGATTCATCTTGCTGTCGACGTGTCCTGCTGATTGTGATGCTAAAGAATCGTATAATTAACTTTTTACTTTTTTGCCTTTTTCGTTTGCTTGTGTGAGTGTCTCGTGTTGGCTGTGTTTTGTATTTCCAAATGGTTGAGTCCATTAGTTGATGTTTTACAATTTGTTTAAATTAAGTTTGCTTTATCAAATACCCTGCAACATCATTTAATTATCACAGTTTTTCATCAGAGATAGTTTAAACGTTTCAAATTTTTTTTTTTGTTTTTTTTTTCGTTTTTTCGGCTATTATTTTTAGTTAGTTTTCTCGGATTTTTATTATTTGTGTTCCTACAACAAATATGCAAAATATGCAAAAATAAAAAGCAAGCGATTTGAGATTTGTGCAATTGGTGTGCCTAAGCTTAGTTTGCGTTCATGGAAAAGGATCCTAACCGAATTGGCAACCATCGATCATTTTCATTAGGGATGTATGGGAAGGGGATTTCTTTGTTACTTTCCACACTTCTGCGCCTGATATGCTGCCCACTTTCATTCTCTTAATACTATTATTCTATTCTAATCTCTATGTTCATTTTTTGTAAGTTTTTAGATTTAATTTTTATTATTTTTTTTGGTGAGCAAATTGTCACGTGTAAAACAAACATCGATTTTACTTTTAAAGTAGTTTCCTTTTTATTTTTAAACATAATTAAAATGTAATTATTTGGAAGCAAATGATGGCATATTTGTTTTTTTTAATTCTTTAAAATATTTCCTTTTTTGTTCGTGGTTCTCTGCACGTTTAAAACAAAAAACATTTTCTCAACGACAACTTGACAAGAAAAAATAAAACAATACATATAAAACATGCATGTGGTAAAGTTTAAAATGTCTTCTTGGAAAGTCTTCGTTTGAATTTCTCGTTTCTTCTGTTTGGTTCTGTTGCATTGCTAGGTAAACAGACGGTATTGATAGAAATCGTATATAGTATAATTGTAGGTAGTGGCGTGTAGATCAGGGGTGACAAATGCCGGCCGTTGTCTATATTTATACCCTTGCAGAGGGTATTGCAATTTTTGTCAAATATTGTAGGGTCTCCGACCCTAGAAAGTATATATATTCTTGATCCTCAGTTGATATAAGCATGTCCGTCTGTCTGTTTCTACGCAAAACTAGTTTCTCAGTTATAAAGCTATCAAACTTTGCACACATCCTTCTTTCCTTTGCCATATAACTGATGATCGGAAATGCCATACCTTTGTTGTTTGGCATTAGAAGTTAGAAAGATGGTACTTTCTATGGATTCCGTTTTGGGCAAACTTATCCGATCTGCCATAAGCATCGGCCGACTATATAAGATCCGATATTTATCTTATAAAATAAGCTGCCACTTAACTGCAAGGGTATATCAACTTCGGCTCCGCCCGAAGTTTGCTTTCCTTTCTTGTTTTCACTTTCGATCGTAGTTTCTTTCAGTGTGTTTTGTACTTTCGACATTGAATATTTTTTGGTTATACCGATTTGTATACAAATAAAGTCATAATGGCAAAAGACACAAGTTGTGCTTGCAGCATATGGGTAGTATGTGGTGTGGTGTGGTGTTGTGTCGATTGGTGTTGAACCATTTGGTATTTTGGCATTGCTTTTGCATTCGTTTCAAAATACATACAATAAATACAAGTCTCCAATTTACAAATACAAGTTTATGCAAGGGGATATCCAGATATTTAGCTTAATGAAGGGCGCAATTGATTTAAAGCGCTACTCGAAAAATATTCAGGATGATAATGGAGCAGGTCGAAATTAAATATTTGCATATCCCCTTAATATGTGTGTAATTATATATATAATATGTAAAGGTAACCCTCATCTGATCGAGCTAAAACAAATACAATAAAAATATAAACTAAGCATACTTAGACGTTGCGTAAATTTTGGTACTTTAAGTAATGCTCATTCGTTGCCTAACACATTGAGAGTATTGAAAGTAAAAGCGTTTTTAAACGACAGACTAATACAATTACAAACGAAATACAGGTTTCTTAATTAGGAAACGTGAAGGAAGAGTAATAATTAAAATAATTGGCAATACGAGCGAGGAGCAGAAGGAATCAACAACATACTTTTCACTTTGAACATTTTTATACCTTTTTTGTGATTTTTTTTGTTTTTTTTTTTTTAGTTTTTTGTTTCTTCATTTTGGTTTTGGGCGGGCTTCGGCCTTTTGCTAATACACAAATCGTTTGTTGTACTATGCAGCCTGTTATATATGTACGTATAAGTAATAGTATGTGGTATATATTCATATAAATATGTATGCATGATTATGTATAAGAATGACCAAAGAGCAAATCAAAGGCATTTTTACAAATTGTCGTCGACACATTTTATGCTATACAATTGCAGTTGGATGACGTGCGGGAGTAATGGATGCAATTTATGTGGTCGTAGTTGCAATCTCTACATTGTTCGTCTTGGTGGCACTGGCGGCCAATTTTTGTTGCTCCGCTGTTATGTTTCCGGCCTCGTGGCCATCGACGTCGCTGCTGCTGTTATCGTTGGCATGATTGCTGCAAAGTAATAATATAATTATTTAGAGCAATTAACAATTTCAATATCGTTCTACAAGCAAACACCGCTTCTCAAATTATTATAATTATTCTCAAAACGATACTGGTCTTAAAGTACACAGTACACTTACAACTCATTCACTTTACTGGTTGGCCCATTTAATACCGGAGTAGTTTGCTCTGTCTCCGTAGCTCGATCTTCACCTAGTGGCTTAGTCCACATGCCCTCATCATCCTCGTAATCGTCCTCGCCGTCCAGCAGCACCGATTGTAATCGGGTTACGATAGAAGTGGCTTCCGCGACGCCGGCTTCGGATAGCTTTTCGCTGATGGCCTTTTCTACGTTGGCATTGTTGTCATATTCCGCCTGTTGGTCGTGGCTGTTGTTCTGAATTGAAGCATCGGTATTCTCAGCAGGTAGACGCTCTTGGGTGTCCTGATTCACTTCAGAGGTGGCAGGCGGAACTTCAGATGACCCGTCCGCAGGAGATGCGGTGGTGGGCATGCCCAGATCACTACCGAACGTGCTAAAGTGCGCATCGAAGTCGGCAAAGTTATCCGCATTGAAGTCGGCACCCCAGTTGGCAGTGCCAGTATTGACCTGGGCTGACACACCGGGAATGTCGGAGAACTGGACATCCATGTCCCAGGGATCTGCCAGATTGCTTAAGGTGATGGAGTTCTTTGTAAACATTCCGTGTCCCTGCCCATGGCCGTCGCCTGCTCCCGAATGTTCGCCATGTTCATCATCATCATCGTCTTCATCGTCGATGTTGCGTCCCAACTGAGACAGGTTCAAGTCATTGTCCATCGTAAACACTATGTCCTGAATCGTGTCACTAAAGTTCAGAGCTCCAATCTCCCAAGCATTCAACTCGCCAAGATAATCGTTTGAACCCAAACTGTACTCGTTCTCCTCGTGAGGATTGCAATTGGCCAACAGTTTGGTCTGCTGCTTAGCTGCCAGTGTAAATTCTCCCGTTTCCCCATCGATTAATGACTGCCAGAGTGTCTGCTCGGCCTCGTCGCTTAGGCTGGAGGAGATCAAGGCGGCGATATGTTCGGATTCTGATATACAATTTGTGATGTGGCGTAAAATTTTAATAAGGTGTCCCATGTAGCCCAAGCGACGACCCTTTTCGGCGGCCCTGAAAATTTATTTTTAGTTAATCAAGCTCTTAAGTGCAACAATATAGCAATATAATACTTACTGCGCCTGCGCATTGTGCTGCCAATAGTCAACCAGCTTGGACACCAAGTGGCAGTTAACAATCAACTAAAAATATCGAAACAAATCTATATTAAAATGCCAACGAGACTCTTTCTATAATTTACATGAGTTTGCATTTGCGTGGGAGGGGCACTGGGCGCCGTCTTAGTTTTGTCGAGATCATTGAGAGGGGGCTCCTCATCCTGCTGATCAGCTGCCTTTTGACCACCAACTTCGCTATTCTCCTCATGATTCTCCACAGACTCGGTTGCAGCATCTTCAGGGGCGTGTTCTCCGCCTTGAACTTCAGCAGCAATCTCTACGTCAGTTGTCTTTTCTTGCGGTTCTTGTTTGTCGTCATCGACCACTTTGGCAGCCGCATCCTGAGCGGCAGCCACTTCAATTTCGATATCTCCTCCAACTCTCTCCTTATCATTGCTATTCTCTGCTCGCTGCGCGTCGTTGAGGGCATTCATTAGCTCTTCCTCGGTGCCAGCTTTGAGAAAAGCATTTATGAATAAGTTCGTAACTTCCGTGGAACCTGTATTGTTATTGGACAGCCCGTTGAAGAAGACCAAGTGCAGGGCCTTTTCCAGTTCGCTGTGCAAAAAGTTGTTCCAGCAGTATTGTTTAAAGTACTCCAATAACAGACTAAAGTACTCCGTTGCACAAATTCTAAATGTAATACACAATATATTTTGTTCCTTTTAAGGGTTTCTCAAACTATTTATACACTTACGCCTGCTGAATGGTCTCGTGCTTAGTTTCCAGCAGGGCGGTGAATACGCGGCACACTTGCAAGCGAGTCTTGCCAAATGGGGGCGTCAACACGGCTGCCGTCGTTTCGAGTGTTGGTTTCTGCAACCAAAAAAAAAAAAAAAAGAGTCAAAAACGAATTCTAAACTGGGCGAAAGTGCATTTAAACTCACGGCGGGCGGGTTCTTGAGCACATGAACAAATTCGTGGAGGCGTGGCGCCATCACAGTGATCACAGTCTCCTGCACTTCCTGGTGGAACTCCTGCTCGCGTTGCTGAAGCAAAAGCTGACGATCCGAGTTGGGCTCATCTCTGAAACAGCGTGCAAAAAGCAAAAAAAATTAAATTTTGGACATTTAGAAATGGGGGGTACAACTCACGCAAAGGTAATTGGCTTAATAAGCGTAAGTACAACCGATATTCCTGATAAGATGGCGCTCTCCTGAGCGTTTGGTTCCAAAATCACATTTAACAAGGCTTCAATTGTGTCTGCGGATTCAATTGTCTTTAGAATGGGATTGGAGCCATCGAAGGCCGGCTCAAACGAATCGTTCTCCTGCTCGGTCTGACGCATCAGGCGCCCTTGGTTAATAAGATCACAGAAAAAGTCGGCAACATTTGCATGTTTTTCGGTTTCTTGAGGATTACGCAATATTGCAATCAGTCTCTCAACAATTTTATCTTCAGTAAGCCACTGCAAAGGAAAAAATTAAAATATAAGTTTCACCCTTTAAGGGGAAAACTCACTTCGAAAAGATTCCTTTTGAGTTGACCACCCTCGATGTCCTTCATCATTTGCATTATTAAATCAGGTATGACAGGTGTGTCAAAGTGTTTACAAATGAAATCCAAAAAGTTCTTCTGCGATTTAATATACTCCAGGAGTTGTAGGCACATGTGTTGATACAAAAACCAATCTTGTTCAGGCTTTTTGGTAAAGAGCATGCTAAACGTTTTACTAAAAAACGACGATAGCAATGGATTTAACGGTGGTTCCTTTTCCAGATATGAATACAGAAGCTGAAGGGTCTCCGGGTCGGTCAGAAGCTTTTCATCCAGGGACGGCAGGCCGCTAAAAACAACATTCTTTAATATAAACGTCCTTACATCGACATCGAAGCTATACGACTTACAGTGTGAGTATCTCACAGGACATGTTCGCATAGCGGTAACGCTGCGCCATGGGTACGTCATCATTCGGCGCGGTTGTGATCAGCTCCACCAGGCGCCGGATTACCTCGGGACGTTTGAAGTAGTTAACCAGGTTCTTCTTTTGCGTCTTGCACTCCTGTAGTATGTCCTCCTCGTCCAGGAATTCCTCTAGCGTGGAGTTCTGTGAACCCAATTGATCGTTACTCAAGTAGTTTTCAAGATCCCCGATCCACCTACCTCCTTCTCCAGCAGCGCCTCTATGTTAGCGGAGGGCGCATAACCCTTGTCCCAGAACATTTTTCGCACGTACGTCTTGGCGGTGACACTTTCAGGCTTTGGGAAACAAGAAATCTCACTTGTTCGCTCGGCTCGCGAATCTGGGACTTGGATCGGGCTGGTTTTTGACTAAGCATGCACGGCACTGAAAGTGGAATCACTCAATTAAAACGCTCGTCAAAGTAATGCGTAAATTTTGCAATTATGCCAAGTAGGCTCCACATATACACTGCTATGGCTGGCTGCAAAATAGTCTGCCGCGCGATTATGGTACGCAATTCAGTTAGGGGACGTGGCCGCTACACTTACGGGTCAGTTGCACTTTGTTTTCCCACTGTCTGTTGCACTTTTAATTGTTTTTCGACCGAAAAAACCACGCTATAATTTTCTTCACTGCTTCTAGAGGTGGAAAATTTTCGATGGTTTTGTATGGTAACAAGTGCGATAACAAATACGTTATAGTGATGGCTCTTATCCCACTACTCCTGAATAAATATAAAATTCTTTTTAAGCGGCTTATTAGTCCTGTAGGTGTTATTAACTTTAAACAATGGCTAAATTTAAAAGAAAAATATTTTTCCAGTTGACTATATCATTGGCGATAAAAATAAAAAATGCGTCAGGGCGAATATTTATTTTCACATACATATTTTTTTTTATATATATAAGAATACATTTTAAATTTGTAAATAAAAATAATTGAATAAAGTTTTAAGATCAAAATTAAAAAAAAAAAATTAACCCTTGCGGAGGTGAAAACTACATTTAAAAAAAACAAAAAAAGTTATCGCTTGACAATCGCTTCTCTGTTTTGTTATTTTAGAAATTTGCGCTCTATAAACGATGGATCATGGAGTTGTGTTGTGCGAAATTGCAGAGGAAGTATCTCCAGAATGTCCGGAAGAGCCGTCAGTGTTCAGTTTTAGGAAGCGACGATGGAGAGTCAAGGAGTTTTTGGCAGAAAAATCAGAGGCTATTGAGATATGCATTCAAGGATGTGAGTCCAGTGAACACTTTAGAGAAATCAGCTAATTTCATGGTTTATTCAAGGTCAGGAGGCTCGTACCAAGAAACTCAGCTTCAAAGCGATGCAGCAGGAGTCGGGAGAGTGGATGCTGGTCCTCTTTCACGACCAGAGAGTCGCTCGAGCGCGTCCCGCCGAGTTGCAAATGGCTGACATACTCCTTCCCCTGATATTTCGAGATTACGAGCCAAGTCTAGAGTTGCGGGTGGCTGAGCAGGAGCGCCTGCACCAGCGGCCGCTCAAAACGTATGTGACCACCAAGATGTATGACGATCTCTATGACCGTCATTTAGAATCCAAGAATGCACCCAAAGATGAGAAACTATTCCTGCCAAGCCGCTTTAAGTCGAAGCTGCGAAAGTACCAGGAACGGACGGTTATCTGGATGCTTCAAAGGGAACAAAAGGCTGTCGAACTCACTGCCAATTACACCCCGCTCCATTCTGTGGATGGGATTAGTAGGGTCTTCAAACACAATTACTGCCTTCAGTTTTACGCCCATGAAGAGGCACTTCCGAAGATATTACTGCCACCTGGGGGCATTTTGGCCGACGAAATGGGCTTGGGAAAGACTGTGGAGTTCCTGGCAATGTTGCTGATGAACCCCAGACCGCCGGAGGCCTGCAAGAATACACATTGGCACACAAGAATCGAAGAGATTGTGAGCGAAGTTCCTCTTAAACTGATGCGTAGGGGAAGAAACGATGAGGTATTCTGCGTCTGCACCTCGAGGAAAAGTGGTCGGGTGCAATGTTCCAAGTGCCGGCTCTGGCAGCACACACATTGCATGAATAGCTCGGATGATATACCGCACCTTTGTCCCAACTGCTGGGCGGAGGTGGTGGATTCCTCTGGCCATCTTGTCGAATCGGGAGCCACTTTCATCGTCTCACCCAACGCCATTAAGATGCAGTGGTTCCGCGAAATGAAAAAGCACATTTCTCCAAACCTTAAGGTTCTGCTCTACAGAGGCTTACATACGGGCGCAGGCACCTGGTACAGTCCGCTCAGCCTAGCTGAGTACGATGTGGTCCTCACCGACTATGTCACTCTGCGCAACGAGATCTACCACACGGCGGACTTCATATCCGACCGTCAGTTGCGCTACCAACGGTTGTACATGCGGTCCAACAGTCCCCTCTTGATGGTCAATTGGTGGCGTGTTTGCCTGGACGAGGCGCAGGTAACCAACATCAACTCAACTTAGTTCAAAAAAATGTAATAGTCTGTTTTAATGAAAAATTACCCATTCAGATGGTGGAGAGCAACACCTCGGCGGCAGCTGAAATGGTACGAAAGCTGCCGGCCATCAATCGATGGGCCGTCACTGGCACCATTGATGACCTGCCACCATTACTGGATTTTGTGGGTAGAACAGAGGCCACTCAGCCCCCGGATGCCTGGAAGACGGTGCACAAGGCCTTTCAGCTCAACTATCAAACAGACCCCCTGCTCGACTTACTTCAACACAGTCTTTGGCGAACGTGTAAGTCCAAAGTCGAGCACGAACTGGGGATACCTCCGCAGATGGAGGTGGTACACCGCCTGGAACTTAGCAACGTGGAAGCTCTCTACTACCGCGAGGAGCACTTCAAGTGTCACGAGCAGTTCCTGACTGCAGTCGCCAAGCACACACGCCACAATCCTGACAATAGTTACTGCCTGGCGTCCATTTCCCCTCAACTATTGCGAGTAATCCTAAAGCCCTTCCTTCGCATCCGGCAGACCTGCTCGGTTCCCGTGGTGCACAACAGCAACGTGTCAAGCACAGACTACCTGAATCCGCAGGATCTTTTGGACCGCCTCAAGTCTAACAACGAGACAGAGTGCAAGTCCGAGCTGCGCAGCTGGGCTTCCTCCTACAATGGCTTGGCTGCCATTCACTTTATTCGCGAGGACTTCCCTCAAGCCATCAGGCATTATAAACTGCTGCTGAAATTGGCTGCTGATTACAACAAGGATAGTATATCGTGAGTAGCCATACATGTTCCTGATCTAGCAACTCGTAACTCGTTGGTGCCCCAAATAGTGTGGACAGTGTCCTGCAGATTCACGCCATCTGCAACCTTCTCCAGGCCAGTGACGCCGCTGCCCCTGCCGAAAGGGTTTCTGCGTTGGAGAAGCAGACCTTTGAGGCACAATTGAAGCGATTGGAGTGGAAGTACCTGGAAGACAACACGGCGGTTCTCCAAGCAGCACTTGGTGCGTACGAGTCCAAGCTAAGCGAGCTGCACGAATTGGGAAATAAGTTCAATGGCAATGTTGTCCATTGGCTGGTTACGGTGGTCAACCACAGACCCGCGCTACACAATTCGATATGGAATAAAGTCCGGGACGACTTTACCCGCAAGAACATCTCCATGAGAAAGCTTCAGAATGTGGACTCTATGTCCGGCATGGTGTATATTGTGGATATATGGTTCCGGAAGGTTGAGGATCTGAACGAGCATGCCATTAAAGAGATTGAATTCTTGAAGGAAATCACGGAGAAGGCCTGTGGCGCCATCAAGATGGGCACGACCCTGTCGCAGGACATCCTCAATTTTATAGCGACTGTAACTGACTGCCATCTGGCAGACATTTTGGTGAGCCGAGACTTAAACTAGCGTTATGAATAATTAATAATATTTATTTAATTGAAAAGGACGACAAGCCGAACGACAACCCGGAAAAACCAAAGAAAACGCGACACTGCCGTCTCTGCAAGATTAGGGACTGCCTGAATCAGTTCGAGTGTCTACTGTTCGCCAAAGAACTCGACGATGAAGCCGAAGCAACTGAGGGCCTCGAAGTCCCCAGCATGGAAATCAGTCTCATAATAAGTGCGTATGATTAGAAAACAATTAGTTTAGTCTGTGTGCAGGTGGCTGATTGTACGCTCTCCTCAGGCATCTTCGCCTTCCTGCGCGCCAAGCCTGCTTTCGGCATGTGGCAAACGGAACTGCAAAACAAACTGGATGTTCTGACTTGCCTCCAAAGTGTCGTGAAGCTTCAGATCAAATACTGGATCGAGGTCGAGTACATGGTGAAGGCATTTGACGAACTGGAGATGTGCAAAATGCGCATCCTTCTGACCGACAACCCGGATGAGCAATCGAACTACCGCATCCTGGCCTGCCAGTTGGACGAACAGCTGCAGTTCAACCAGGTTAACTTGCAGGAGTCGCAGCTCAACTTCACGAGACTTTATGGCCGCCTCAAGTACCTGAAGCATCTTAAGGAGGATGCCACCGACAAGCCGTGCCCCATTTGCCAGACGCACGACGACCTGAGGGTGAGCTATGAAACTATTGATCCCTAAAACAGATCCCCAATAAAGAAAATACACGTTCCTCTCTGGTAGTACGTGATGATGGTCTGCGGTCACTTCGTGTGTCAACTTTGCCTGGAGAACATGAAGAAAAGTACACTGCATGGAATCTCCAAGTGTCCCATATGTCGCCAGGACTCCCCGCAGTAAGAACTGAGTCAGCTACATGCCTTCCTGTAACTCTAAAACCTTAAACTAATTTTCCAGATTGTACTACTCGGTGCGGCGGGAATCAGGCATCGCCATTGCTGGTGACTTCTCCACTAAAATCTCCAACATCGTGGAACAGGTTCTAAAAATAAGGTCCGCCAACGCCGACGAGAAAATCCTAATCTTTTCTCAGTGGCAAGCCATTTTATTTCAAATTTCCAAAGCTCTCGCCTTAAACAAGGTTAAGTTTCGCAGCAAGTGCATCGAGCAGGACTTTGCGGATTTCAAGGTTAGCTTAAAGCATTCAAAGAGGATGTATTTGGCTCTAATATTGGCATCCCCTCTAGAATCCCGATCTCAACATCACCTGTTTGTTGATGCCGCTGTCCAAAGGATCCAAAGGACTCAACCTAATCGAAGCCACGCATGTCTTTCTAGTGGAGCCTATCCTAAATCCAGGAGACGAAAAACAGGCAATCGGTCGCATTCACCGATTTGGTCAAACAAAGTGAGCTTTTAATTCGAAAATGCAAAAGGTTTCTTATGAATCTTTTCCGCAGGCCTACCAAAGTACATCGCTTCATCGTGAATGGAACGATCGAGGAGAACATACTTTCGTTGATTACCTCAGCCGATGATACCAAGACACTTTCCACCCACTGGGATCTAGAGAACATGACGCTCGAGGGGCTCAAGAAGCTTTTTATACTTCAGGATAAGAGTTAGGTTTAGGATCATCAAGTGCAGGGAACTTCGGCCAGACTGAAGATTATTTATTTCTGGAGGTGTGGATTTTTCTTTTATTTTTATTTCTTTTATCTGAAAAGACTCGTAATTCGTAAGCTAAAGCTTGGAGTCTAGGACATACATATCCGCACGTCCTTTTTCTTAAAACTTTTATCTAAAGTTGACACGAACCGTATTGTTATAGTTTTTCGTAAAAAACTCAAACTTTTATTCGAGAAATGAATGTGAAAGAGTGTACCCTCTGCAAGGGTATGTTGGATTCTGTGTTTAAATGTTTGTGTCGTCTGTGTGTCGTTCTTTGGTGTAAAAAGTGAACGTTAGTAGGCAACTCATTCCATGTAATTAGATTTAAATCTAAGCCCCCATTCTCATAGAACCATTCTGATTTCATACCTCGTAGCAGCCACTGCCATTCTCCTATAAATAAACCCAGTTTTCAATCGTATATGTTCTCTTTATCAAGCTAAAACCCTGATCACTGTACATTGCTCGCCTAAATATAGTATTTTTAAATACAATCCCCTTTGTATACAATATTTTTAAGAAGATTATTTATGTTATAATGTAAGAATAATTAATATGCTTAAGTATATGTTACACCTTATAAGAATTACAAAGTATTGCTTTCTGTATAAGATCCAGAGCCCAGTCCCCGCCTCTGTCGTTAAGTCTCACACATGGTCTATCTTTAGGTCGTCGAGGCTGGAGCCCTCTGCCTGGGCCTTCTGGGCGTAATAGCCATCGTAGGAGCTTTGCACTCGGTCGATCTCCTGCTGATGCTGAAGCCGATGGAGTTGTTCGTGGGCGGCCTCCTGGACGCGGCGGCGCTCTTCGTCGGCATGCCGCTTCATCTCGTTCTCCTCGATCTGTTGTGCCTGCAGTTCTGAAGAAGCAGCTGCTCTTTCCGCCGCCGCGTCCTTGTATTCGTCGTATGAATGAAGATTTCGATCGGTCTGCTCCAGCGAGAAAAGCTGCTCCTTGGCCGCTTCTGCGATTTCTTTCCGTTTCGCCTCCGCCTGCCGCTTGGCCTCCCTCTTGCTGCGCTCCTGTTCCTCCAGCTCCTCGCGCGCGGCATAGAACTTGGGAGAAATCACCGGCGGTCGATTCTCGTGGGTGCGCTGGTGGCGTTTCAATGCCGTTTCTTGGCGGAAGTGCGTGCCGCAGGTCTTGCACTCGAAGGGCTTCTCGCCAGTGTGGATCCACTCGTGGTGCCGCAGAGTCTGCGCCTTCGCAAATCTCTTGGGACAGAAGCGGCAGGCGAAGTCCTTCACTTTTTCATGGATGATCTTGTAGTGCCGCTTCATGTTCCCAATGTTGTTAAATCCCTGCCCACATCCAGGGCAGATATGCTTGCCCTCCTTCTTGGTAAAGTTCACTTGCGGCGACCACGAGGGCACAGAAACAGAAGGTATCGGATTCACAGCCGTGCCCGCTAACTGGGCGATGTCCACCCGCTCGACCCGGCGTGGATCTTTGGGTATGGTGGCCACGGACTCTGCGCACACCTTCAACAGCTCATCGGCAGCGTTTTGAGAAACAACGATGGGTTCTGCGGTAATTCCTTCGACTGGCAGTCCCGAGAGATCGGGACTATTGAGCAATTGATCGCCAGCTACTTCACCCATTTCCACCTGCCGCTGGCGGTAGGTCTCGATGGCCCTTAGCACCCGTTTCTCGTGCGTCTTAAGGTGCTTTGTGAGGCTCTTTGGGTACAGGAATTTCTTTCCGCAAACCTACAGGATTAAAACTGATTAAATATAGTTAGAGCACTGGAAGCCTTTCACTCACCTTGCACTCGCAGCGCTTCTCCCCCGTGTGTGTCATCTCGTGGATCTTGCAGGCGTGCGACTTGCCAAACGTCTTGCCGCAGTACTGACAGGCGTAGTTTTTGATCTTCTCGTGGACTATCTTGATGTGATTTGCCAAACTTTGCTTGTTGTGCGAGGCATGCTCGCAGATGTGGCACTTGAACTTCTTCTCCTGCGTGTGGGTTAGGATGTGAGTGTTCCACTCCTGCCGCGTGGTTTTCCCCACGCCACAGTACGGACAAACGTAGTTCTTGATCCCTGCATGCCTCATCAGGTGGTCCTTTAAAGCGCTGTTGATCACAAACCGCTTGCCGCAGATGTTGCACGGGAAGGGCAGCTCCTTGCCGTCATGTTTGTACATATGCTTCTTCAGAGCCATTGGGCACCGAAACACCTTGTCGCACTCGGTGCAGGGGTAGTCCCTGGGCGGAGCCGTTGCCTTGGAGATTCCGTGCGCCTTTTTCATGTGGAAAGTGAGAAGGCGGACGCGCGGGAATGTTTTTCCGCACCCGTCCACGCTGCAGGAGTGCACTTCCGACAGCTCCGTGTGGGCATGGTCGATGTGTAACCGCAATCCTCCAGCGGTGGTAAAGCCTAAAGGCAGTATTCAAGATTAGGTCTTGTTTCAGAAAAACTCTTTGGAAGCTTACCTTTCCTGCAGCTCTCCACTGTGCACTGGAAGGGTAGAAGGTCGTTGTGGTGCTTCATGTGCTCCTCGTAGCGAATGGCCTTTTTGAACTTCTGGTGACAGATGTGGCAGTCGATGATGCGGTGCAGGTGGCGCTCACCAGGCGGAATTTTCTTTCGCTGGCCCTTCGCCTTCTCTCCGTCCTCATCCTGGTCATCCGAACCGGATAGGAGTTCGTCCTCCTCCTTCTTTGCCGACCGGCCTACTTTCGGCTTTATTGCTGGCAAGGCACTACCCCTGACCCGCTGCGCCAATGGCATGTCGTCGTCGCTGCTGTTGGGATCAAAGTCCACGTCTTGGTTGTCACTCTCCTCCGAGGAATCGCCGGCAAATAGGTTTATCAGATCCGCGGAGTCCATTTCGTCTTGCTTCACAACTTTCTCCACCAGCTCAGCCTCCTTGTCAACGTGCTCCAGCATCTTGAACACATCTTCCTCATTCTCAATCAGCTCCATTTTGTGATCTAGCAGAGGGTCGAAGTTTATGCGATCCTCCTCCTCCTGCCCCACCAGCTCCGCTTCATTTCCAGCCACACTCAGCACATCGAACGTTTTCATTTGCGCAGTGGACGGCTGGGAGAAAACGTTTCTGGCCACCATGTCCTGGAACTTTCGCACGGAGTCCACGCAGAGTTTCTGGAACTGGTGCATGTCGTCCAACTTTGTGTAGCAGATGAAGCACAGGCATTTCGGGAAGCCGTCCTGCGGCTCCACCGCCAGCGAGGTGCACACACATAGCTTTTTGGCCAACCCCGGCTCATGGAACAAGTCATGTCCTCCCGATCCGTTGTCTGGCAGTCGGTTTAGGCAGATCCGGCATACTGAATGCACCGAGTATTGGGAACGCTCCTGCTCCATGATGCCTATGGTCCAAAGTTTGATATCCAGCGGCCAGTGGCCAGAAAAGACCGAAAATCGTCGCCTTTCGCGTTTTACTAACCAAAACACAGTATAGTGATGGCACTCTAATTAGTGATGACAGCTTGCCTGAGGTGCCATCTCTAATCCGCCTATCGGCTATCGAAAAAAGGGCGCCAGGTTTAAATGAATTTTCAAGTATGAGATTCTATGAAATTTGGGTTTACATTTTTGATAACCAAGGAACTATAAATAAATGGGAGCGAAAACCATAAAGTGGTACTTACCACTTACCCAAATATAAAACAGCAAAGTTAGTTAAATAAATTGTCACTTATTATTGAATGCAATAATGTGCAAACTCAATGATCTGAGCGAAAATTAAAGTTTACATAGAAAAATCTTTAAAAACCAGGCGTTCAAAATACGAAAACTAGTTGGTAATCCTTAAAGACCTATAACGCATATGTCCTTCATAGAAAAACACAATAGAAAAGGGCAGACACGGGCTGCGAAAAGGGAGAATTCTCGCTCTCAGAACATATGTTCTCAGACGTGGTCGAGCTTCAGGGCGTCCACTGTTGTGCCTTCCGCCTCCGCTTTTTGGGCGTAGAATCCGTCGTACGTGTTTGTCTGCTTTTGCAGCTTGTTGAGTTGCTCGAAGGCCGCCTCCTGGATTTTTCGTAGCTCCGCCTCGGCCTTGCGCTTTGCCTCGTTCTCCTCGATTTGGTAGGCCAGAAGTTCCGCCGTAGCAGCAGCCCTTTCCGCAGCCGGATCCTGGTACTGCTCGAAGTTCTTTGGCTGCTGCCGCTTCACCGCGGTAGTGCTCGTCTCCGATTTGGGGCCCGCAGGCTCCTTGCTTTTGCCTGGCGGACGTGGAGGCTTGTCGTGCACCTTCATATGCGTCTTAAGCACCTGCTCCTGGCGGAAATGCTTGCCGCAGACCTTGCACTCGTACGGCTTTTCGCCCGTGTGAATGTATTCGTGGTGCCGGAGATACTGCTTCTTGGCGAATCGCTTTGGACAAAAGCGGCAGCAAAAGTCCTTCACCTTCTGGTGCACCACCTTGTAGTGTAGCTTCATGTTGCTGACGTGGTTGAAGCCCTTGCCGCAATCGGGGCACATGTGCTGGCCCTCTTTCTTGGTGAAGTTCACTTGCGGCGACCAAGATGGCAGATTGACCGATGGTATCGGATTGGCCACTGTGCCCGCCAGCTGGGCAATGTCCACGCGTTCTACGCGTCCACGCAAATGCGGACTCGGCTTGGCGATAGTCGTAGCGGCGGACCCGGACCCGCCAGCCGCTTCAGTTGCCAGAGGATTGGGAGTCGGCTGCGTCTTGGGCAGATCCCTCTTTTCGTGCGTCTTCAGATGCTTGGTCAGGCCCTTTTCGAAGAGGAACACCTTTCCGCAGATCTTGCACTCACAGCACTTCTCCCCCGTATGGCTTCTCTCGTGAATCTTGCACGCGTGCGACTTTCCAAACGTCTTGCCGCAATACTGGCAGGCGAAGTCCTTTCGCTTCTCGTGCACCACCTTCACATGGTTGGCCAAGGCCTGCTTGTTGTGGGAGGCGTGGTCGCACAGCCGGCACTCGTACTTCTTCTCCTTCGTGTGGGTCAGGATGTGCTTGTTCCACTCCTGCCTGGTGGTCTTGCCCACCCCGCAGTAGGGACACACGTGATTTTTGATGCCAGCGTGCCGGAGCAAATGGTCGCGCAGAACACTGTTGATGGGGAAGCGCTTGCCGCAGATTTCGCACGCGAACGGCAGCTCCTCGCCCGTGTGCTTATACATGTGCTTCTTGAGGGCCGTGGGACAGCGGAAGACCTTTTCGCACTCCGTGCAGGGGAAGTCCCTCGACGGAGTATCCACCTTGTGGACCCGCTTCATGTGAAAGCTCAGCAGCACGGGCCGGGCAAAGGTTTTGTTGCATCCCTCGTAGGTGCAAGGATGCATGGCCGAGCTCTCCGTGTGGGCGTGCTCCACGTGGACTCGTAAGCCGTTGGCGGTGGTGAAGCCTGCAAAAAGGATCATATATTAATTTTAGCCACCTTCTTTGATTTCGAGCAAGTATTACCTTTCCTGCAGCTCTCCACGGTGCACTGGTAGGGCAGGAGGTCGTTGTGATGCTTCATATGCTCCTCGTACCGAATGGCCTTCTTGAACTTCTGATGGCAGATGTGGCAGTCGATTAGACGGTGGCGGTCGCGTTCCGTGGCTGGAATCCTTTTACGTTTGGGCTTGTCCTTGGAGCCTGTGTCGTCGTCGTCGTCAGAGTCTTCCGAGGAACTGGTCTCGTCCGACTCCTCATCCCGCTTGACGGCCATCTTACTCTTCGCCTTGGCCTTGCTGGCGGCTCCGCGGGCAGATCCTCGCGTGCTCCGTTGGGCCAAGGGAATGTCGTCGTCACTGCTGTTAATCAGGAATTCCTCATCCTGATCGTTGTCGTTTCCGCTTTCGAACGAAGAGTCCTCCGGTTGGATGCCGAAGGGTTGGGCCATCTCCTGCTTCTCAACCTCCTCCACTTCCTTCTCCACCGTCTCCAGCATCTTGAATACATCCTCCTCGTTCTCGATTATCTCAATCTTGGAGTTGAGCAGAGGGTCGAAGTTGACGTTGTCCTCCTCCTCGGCGGGAAGATCCGCCACTGCGGCGCTGGGGTCCAGGACGTCGAAGTTGCTCTGGCAGGCGAAGGTGTTGCTGGCCACCAAGTCCTGGAACTTCTGCACCGAGTCCACGCACTGCTTTTGGAAGTCGTGCAGGTCATTTAGCTTCGTGTAGCACACAGTGCAAAGATTCTTGGGGAACCCATCCGTCTGCTCCACAGACAGGGAAGTGCAGACACAGAGTTTTTTCGCCAACCCGGGCACCAGGAACAGGTCGTACGCGGCCGTGTTGTCCAGCGTGGACAGGCAGGTGCGGCACACCGTGTGAATGGAGTAGTGACTCCCCGCGCTCATCGTGGAAACTCAATTTGCGAAGCTTGTAGTTTTGTAAATTACAATTTCTGAATCAAAAAGTTCTGCGCCGAGTCGAGAAAAAAAACCAATACCATTTGTGTGTACTCGCGTGCATGTGTGTGAGTGCTCGTCAGCAGTTCGATTGCCCAGAGCGACGAGTGGCAGCTACTCGCTGCCCGTTTGCGCAGCTCTATCTCCCACACATACATAATACGATTTGTTTTGCTTTTTCAACGTACACACTTTTGTATATAAAATGCATATAGGTATATACATACATAAATCCAATACGTCCCTGCAGAACTGAAATACCGTTCACCGCATTTTCAGGGCCGCAACAACAAATTTTGTTCATGTCCAAGGCTTCCTTATTAAATCCTTATTAAATCTGTAAATTTTTCTAGGACCCGAAAAATTTGTAATGTCAAATGACAAAAATTAAAACAGTTTTAATAAGTAACAGGGATTAAAGGGGTTACACCCCAAAAGAGCTAAAAAAAAAGAGTACATTTTGAGAATTTTTTCACCAAAAACTATAAAAGGTATTAAAATTTGGTAAATCTTTATTTTAATTTTACAGAATTTTTTTACAGTTTTTTAAAATCAAAGTTGCGACTTTTTCTGATAGCCCTCCATGGCCGGTAAGGTTTCTCCTGCAATTTTAAAGCTTGGTTCATGGAATAGAAAATCTTTGATTTACTAATATCAGCTTTGGAAGTTTTTAAATAAATTTTTACAAAAAAAAGCATCATTTTGAACAAAAGCGTAAAAAAAAGTTTGAAAACACTACGTACTTCCATAGAAAAAGTATTGTTAAATATGCAAAAAAATTTAGACCGATCGGATAAAAACTTATTGAAAAATCTTACCGACCAATTGAAAGTTTTAGTGCTTGAAAAGCACTAGGAGTTTGAAATTTTGACAGGATATTAATGGATACTATGGACCAATACAAATTTGTTCGAAAATTAGAAAATCCTATCGTGGTGCAACCCCTTAAATTAAATTTAATATTTTAAAACTAATCAACTAATAAACTCGGTAATGGCCAGGACATTTTCAATAAAATATCAGAACAAAATTCACTTTCAGAGCTGATTCAGCGATGAGCAGGACTGCGCCGGGGTGACTCATGAGTGATTCAGGTGTGAGTGGTACTGACTGTATGTATGTATGCATCATTAAGACGACAATCCAAGCTTATAGGAATTATGGCAAAAATGTTACCTCTTATTTGAAAATATGAATGTATTTTGAATGTACAACACCTATAGTCAAATATATGGTGTTTTCAATATTTAAAATGTTATATTCTTATTGTACCCTCCATGTATGTATGTACATACATGTACACATAAGCCAAAAAAAATTATTTAAAAAATCAATTTGTTCCAAAACTGAAACAATTTTAAAGCATTTCCAAGCATACAACTATTTTAATTATTCGGATGC
This sequence comes from Drosophila monieri, assembly GCA_035047585.1. Lineage (NCBI taxonomy): Eukaryota > Metazoa > Arthropoda > Insecta > Diptera > Drosophilidae > Drosophila > Drosophila monieri. The sequence continues at coordinate 12,800,122 of JAWNPJ010000027.1, forward strand.
CGTGAAAAATCGCCTGTTCGCCCTGAATACTTGCAATATTGAAACTGTATGATCCCCAAATCTCAATATTTTCAAAAACCCTTTCAAAAATCGTTTTCCAAAATGAAAAATAATAAGAAAACTAGATGTATATTGTAGTTTTTAATCCATTACTCTAAGTAAGCACGGGAGACATTACACGGAAAACATAAGATACATATATTGTATGTATGTATATATAAATGTACGTAAAAAATAATAAGTGTTTATATCATAATGCATAATTTCTCGAATAATTGGGGGCGATAATCTGATCCAGATAGAGAGCGATTCGAGGCGTCCTTGAAAGCTGCGGGGCGGGGGAGCAGCTAAGGACGATGGATGCGTTTGTGGTTAGCGAACGGAGGACGACGCCGAAGCCGATCCGAAGTCCTAGACATGGTCGATCTTCAGAGCGTCCACATTGGTGCCCTCCGCCTGGGCTTTCTGCGCATAGTAGCCATCGTACGAGGTGGTGGCCTTGATGATGTCCTGCTGCTGCTGCAGCTTCGTTAGCTGCTCGCAGGCGGCTGCCGCGATTTTCTGCCGCTCGATGTCCGCCTTGCGCCTGGCCTCGTTTTCCTCCAGTTGATGCGCCAGCAGTTCCGCGGTGGCCGCCGCTCGTTCGGCTGCTGGGTCCTGGTACTGGTCGTAGTTCCTCGGCTCTGCATCGGGCTCCAGCTTCCTGAACGTTATTTGCGTGGGCGCACTGCGCTCTGGGACATGCCGCCTGTTCGGCTTCTCGTGTGTCTTTATGTGCTTCTTGAGCGCCGTCTCCTGGCGGAAGTGCTTGCCGCAGATCTTGCACTCGAAGGGCTTCTCCCCGGTGTGGATCCATTCGTGGTGGCGGAGGATCTGCGCCTTGGAGAACCGCTTGGGGCAGAAGCGGCAGGCAAAGTCCTTGACCTTCTCATGAATGATTTTGTAGTGCAGCTTCATGTTCCCTATGTTGTTGAAGCCCCGCCCGCAGCCCGGGCAGATGTGCTGGCCCTCTTTCTTGGTGAAGTTCACCTGGGGCGACCACGAGGGCACTGATACAGATGGTATGGGATTCACAGCGGTACCCGCCAGCTGGGAAATGTCTACCCTCTGGACGCGGCGCGAGTTCTTCGGCTTGGCAGGCGCTTCAGCGGGCCCGCCGCCACACGCCTTCATCATGTCGTCACCGGAACTCGGCTGCAGTTGAGTGAGACCCGTAGGATCGGCTGGCATCTGGCCTGGAATGGGAATGTTGAGCTGCTGGCGGTGCGGCTCCGACGGCGGCAGATCCCGCTTCTCGTGGGTCTTAAGATGCTTCGTTAGGCTCTTATCGCAAAGGAAGATCTTGCCGCATATCCGGCACTCGCAGCACTTCTCCCCGGTGTGGCTCCTCTCGTGCACCTTGCAGGCGTGCGATTTCCCGAATGTCTTGCCGCAGTATTGGCAGGCGAAGTCCTTCCGCTTCTCGTGCACCACCTTCACGTGATTGGAGAGGGCCTGCTTGTTGTGGGAGGCGTGGTCGCACTGCCGGCATTTAAACTTCTTCTCCTTGGTGTGGGTGAGGATGTGGGCGTTCCACTCCTGCCTGGTGGTCTTGCCCACCCCGCAGTAGGGACACACGTGGTTCTTGATGCCGGCGTGCCGCATAAGATGGTCCCTCAGGGCGCTGTTGATCACGAACCGCTTGCCGCAGATGTTGCAGGGGTAGGGGAGCTCCTCGCCCGTGTGCTTGTACATGTGCTTCTTGAGGGCAGTGGGGCAACGGAAGACCGTGTCGCACTCGGGGCATGGGAAGTCTCGAAGCGGAGCTGCCGCCTTTGTGATGCCGTGCACCTTCTTCATGTGGAACGTGAGCAGGCGGACGCGCGGGAAAGTCTTCTCGCAGCCCTCGGCGGGGCAGGCATGGACCTCGGACAGTTCCGTGTGGGCGTGGTCGATGTGAATGCGCAGCCCATTGGCGGTGGTGAATCCTGTCAAGCGATAAGTGTGTGAAATGCAATTAACAAGTCAAGTCGAGTTCGACGGCAGACATACCTTTCTTGCAGGTCTCCACCTTGCACTGGAAGGGCAGCAGATCGTTGTGGTACTTCATGTGCTCCTCGTAGCGGATGGCCTTCTTGAACTTCTGGTGGCAAATGTGGCAGTCGATGATGCGGTGCAGGTGACGCTCGTCGGGGGGAATCCTCTTCCGCTTCGGCTTGTCCCTGGTACCGTCACCGTCGTCATCAGAGTCGTCCGATTCGGAGGAGTCGCTTAGTTCGTCCAACTCCTCCTCCTCCACGGGTTTCTTCTTGGGCCTGCCTCTGGGTCTTCCCCGGGGCTTTCCCTGAGCCGTCTTCTGAGCTGCCATAGTCGATCCCGGTCCAGTTTCTCGAATGCGCTGGGCCAGCGGAATGTCGTCGTCGCTGCTGTTCGGCTCGAAGTCCAGGTCGCGGTCGTTGTCGTTGCCACTTTCGAGGGAGGACTCGTCGTCGAACATCTTCAGGGAACCGCTCGGCTTCTCATCCTCCTCCTCCTGCTTCTGCACCTCCTCGGCCTCCTTGTCCACGTGCTCCAGCATCTTGAAGACATCCTCCTCGTTCTCGATCAGCTCCATTTTGTGGTTCAGCAAGGGGTCGTAGTTGATGTGGTCCTCCTCCTCGCCGTGCATGTCCTGCCCAGCGACGCTGGGGTCCAGAACGTCGAAGCTGCTCTGGCACACAAAGGCGTTGCTGGCCACCATGTCCTGGAACTTCTGCACCGAGTCCACGCATAGCTTCTGGAAGTCGTGCAGGTCATTGAGCCGAGTATAGCACTGGGTGCAGATGTTCTTCGGGAACCCGTCCTGCGGCTCTACGGACAGGGACGTACACAAGCAAAGTTTTTTCGAGAGTCCCGGAACTAAATACAGGTCGTAGGCGGCGTCGTTCTGCAGGTGATTCAGGCAGATCCTGCACAGGGTGTGGATCGAATAGGTGCGCGCCCCGTCCATCTTGGATTCACTGACGCGACACTTCGGATCGATTAATTTTCCTCAACTTTTTGCGTTTCTGCGGCCAAAGGAAATAAAAAATAATATTGACACAGAAAAAATTGTATACTCGTCAACGAGTATGGGCGAGTGGCAATAAGACATGCCAACGAACTACTCGCTCATTACAAATATTCGTTTGTTTTTATTTGTGAAAGGTTGGCAGCTCTACACACTAAGGCAATTAACCTGTGGGTGCCATAAAAATGTATTTGCTTTTTAGATTTGATTCAAAAACATTTATATTCTCATGTTTGATAAAAAAAAAACATAAGCAGCAACTTAAACCGAAAATTATTAAAATTGTAACAACTGTATATGTATAAATAAAGGTGGCGTATATTCTTGTCCAAAAAATTGTTTTTAAAATTTTTTTTTTTAAATTAAACGTTTTGTGTTTATACATTTTTTTTGATTAATTTATTGTTTGAAAAATTTCGTTAAACCTTAAAGTAGCTAAAAACAGATTTGTTGTATGTGTTAATTCTACTCCGCTATTTTGAATTCAATATTTTAATTGAATTTGATCTCATTTTTTCAACTAAAAAATTAAAAAATTTCCGGAATTTGTGAGTGTATAATAAAAATATTTATTATATTTATTTAAAATTATGGTCGTTTTCAACAACTTTTAATGGGGGGCTAAAATAACCGTGTAACTCGGTCACACTGGCAGCCCCACTGTAACTTATTTCTTTTCTGTAAGCTCGGATTGGAATCTCCCGAAGACTCGGGAGACATGGACACCAGGGAGTACCGGGAGACCGGCCGCCGACTATGTCGCATTTGTCTTCTCGACTTGGAGCAGGCTTTTGGGCACGATTTGTTCGGGGAACCGGAGCTGGTGAAGAAATTCACAGTTTGCACTTCACTGGAGGCCGAAAAGCTGGATGGATATCCCAGTATCCTTTGCGAAAGATGCCATGGGAAGCTGAACGAGCTCCACGATTTCCGGGAATTGTGCTTGGTGTCCAGGCAGCGCTTTAAAGAAATGTTCGCTGGTAATTTGGTGACTTCAATGGAAGTATTTGAGCCTGTAAGGGAGGATTCTGAGGCGGAGGAGCAAGGCAGCTTCGATCCCCTCTTAAATCATAAACTGGAAGTTATTGACAATGAAGAGGAGGTGTTCAAGATGCTGGAAACGGTGGATAAAGACCCGGAGGAGCATCGAATCCCGGACGAATCATCCAACAATGAAGAGGATGAAGGGGAAGATGAGGTCGAAAAGCCTCTGCCCAAGCGACAGCATAATCCCACTAGGGAGCGCCTTCGCCTCCATCTTATTACATGTCCCATCTGCACCCAAAAGTTCAAGAAACAATCGAAATACGAGGAGCACATGAAGCACCACAACGATTTGTTGCCTTTTCAGTGCTCGGAGGAAACTTGCAAGAAGGGTATGCTCCACAGTACTTCTTTTAAAAAAAGAGTATTATGAACGTTTCACTAATTACAGGCTTCACCACAGCAGGTGCACTGCGTCTGCATGTTGACTATGCACATACGAAAAAGTCCAGCGAGATCCCCTGCACCGTGGAGGGTTGCAGGCTGCTCTTCCCTCGTCTCCGTCTATTGACGATTCACCTGAAAAAAGTGCACAACCAGACGAGAGTGAGCGCTCCTCGGGGGGATCAACCTTGTCGCGAATGTGGGATGGTCTTCCGGTGCCCGGTGGCGCTAAAAAAACACATGTACAAGCACACGGGCGAAGAGCTGCCGTATCCGTGCAACATATGCGGCAAGGGCTTCCACATAAACAGTGCCTTGAAAAATCACCTTCTGCGACATGCCGGGATTAAAAACTACGTGTGCCCCTACTGTGGAGTCGGGAAAACCACCAGGCAGGAATGGAGCAAGCATATCCTCACCCACACGCAGGAGAAGCAGTTCAAGTGCCACATCTGTGACCACGCCACCCACACCAAAAGGGCTTTGGACAGCCATGTGAAGATTGTCCACGAAAAGGTCAGGAACTTCGCCTGCCAATACTGCGGGAAGACCTTTGGGAAATCGCACGCTTGCAAGATTCATGAGATGACCCACACGGGGGAGAAGCGCTGCGAGTGCAAGGTGAGGCATTAACTTTTGGGCTGCACTTCACTCTTGGTAACTTGTTGGTTTTGTTGGCAGGTTTGCGGCAAGAAGTTCCTCTACACAGAGAGCCTGACCAAGCATCTAAAAACCCACGAGAAAAGCATGGAACGAGCTTTGGAAACCTATCGGCAGCGGCACGGCGAAGAAGACATTGCCGGAGCCCAGGTGGACGCGGATCAACTGCTAAAGGTTTGCGCTGAGTCTGTGGCGACCATACCCAAAGATCCACGGCGCGTGGAACGCGTTGATCTGGCCCAGTTGGCAGGGACGGTTGTTAATCCTATCTCGACGATCCAGCTGCCGCCGAGCGAGATGCCCACACGAACGAAATTTGTCCAGAAGGAAGGCATGCACCTATGCCCAGGCTGCAGTCAAGGATTCAACAATTTGGGAAACATGAAGCGCCACTACAAGAGCGTCCACGAGAAGGTGAAAGACTTTGAATGCCGCTTCTGCGCTCGTCGCTTCGCCAACTCGCAATCCTTGAAGCAGCACGAGTGGATTCACACCGGCGAGAAGCCGTATGAGTGCAAGCATTGCGGCACTCACTTTCGCCAGGAGGCGGCTCTCATTCGACACCAAAAGGTTCACGACAAGAGACCACCGAAGCCCCCCAAGCCACACAAGGAAATCACGGACAAGGCGCGCCAGAAGGCCATCCTGAAATGTGCCCACAAGCGGAAGGCAGAGGCCCTCAGAGAGGAGATCGCCGTAGTGGCCAAAGAGGAGCTGAAGGATCTGGAGAAGCAGCGGGCACTCGAAAAGCAGCATAAAACCTACGAACAGTATCAGGCAGCAGCAGCAGCCGAGCAAACGCATTCCAAGTCCACTGAGGGATCTTAAGAGTTCACATATAACTTCCACTGATGGTTCTTCCCGAACGACCTAAAACTTCCAGAACAATTGGAAGTCCTGTACGACTGTTAATACTTAACTACTACTTAATCGTTAACTTAGTTTTAAGTAAATGAATTTTAAACACAAATATATAGTTAAGGGTTTTGCGATTTTTTTTATTTTTTACTTTTACTTGCTTGTTATTTTGATGAGAGAGTGGCGTTATGTCGTCAAATGATTGCGAACTGCCGAGTCCGGCGGTTCATATGATAGATGGAGTGATGGATGGATGATAATGATTAGTTTAAAACGATATAAAATGCGATCAAAAAAATCTACAAGTAGATAGCAAAAATTTTGTATACACTTAAATGGAGCAAACTGTTCCCTTTACAGTGGAAAGTGTCTTATGAAGCAGCTGTCATCCGCCCGCCGCTGGAGGGGATGATGATGGTTTTAGGGGGCCTCGGGTGTCTTCAGGTTGTACTTTGCCTTGATGTTGTTCAGCTCCTCCTGCTTCTTGTCCATGTCCACGCGCTTGAAGGCCTTGTTGGACTGGTAGTAGAGCACCACCAGATATCGGTTGCACACGTTGAACCCAGACAAGTGGTCGCAGGCGTTTTTGGCGTCAAAAATGTCCTCGTAGACAACGAAGGCGGTGCCGCGGGTCTCCGGAGTGTTGCCTCTGCAAAATGCCGTACAAATAATGTAGAGGAAATGCTTTTATTTAGGCAGACGCTTCTAACTCACACTCGAATTTGACGAATGGCTCCGAACTTGCCGAATATATCGTACATCTCATCGGAGGTGATTTTGTACGGCAGGTTTCGCACATACAACAACCGATTCACCTCCGGCGGCAGGCGGATCTGCAACACAAAATTGGTATTCGCATTAAATTAAATGTCCTTTGTCTGGTGTTTAATTTTCTCTCACATGGTTGCGCTTATTCATGTCCGATCGCCTCGGAAGCTAAGAAGCAACAAGGCGAGCTACTTTCACTCTTTCGTGTGGAAAGCGAGACGCGGCTTTGTCTGACCCGGGATGAATGTCCTGAAGCGTGCTCTTGGTCCTTTGTTTAAAATTAATGACCTCTTCTGTCTGGCCTCAAACCAAGCAACACAAACAAAATTGACACAGGGGTGGCGAATGCGGTCAGTCTAAAACAGTGGAATGGTCACATCTCAGGGGTGGGAAAGTATTAGATAGGACCGTTTCGCAATGAATTCGAATACGTTAGTTAATACCCAAAACACGGTTAATTTAAGCTATTTCTAGTGTTTCTAGTAATGTTTAGTGGAAAAATGATATTGCTCATGTAACGTAATCATGTAAAACAAATACAATCGATAGAAAAAAAATGAATAGACATGGCAGCGAAAAAGTAATCACCGGTCCATCTCTAAAAACGAAATGACATTTTTTCTGGCCCGCGAACGGTCACACTACTCTGTTAATTGTGCAAAGAAAAGGTGAAAAAAGAGAAAATTGTTGAAAAAGACGAAGTAATTCCAACCAAAATAGTTTCATCGCACAGGCAACACCCAAAGGTATGTAGGGGCTAGTGGTTTTCGGGGGATTCTCAAGCGGGGATATGCAGTTGCGCGGGCGAATCGGGTGCCGCGGAACATGGCGGTGGAAGGCGGGTTTGTCTCGCGATTTTTTTCGGGGCAGGAAATTGCACGCCCCGGGGTGCGGGGTAGAGCTTTTCGTAGTGCGGTGTGAAAGGAAAATCGGCCACAGCACTGAAAATAAACGGGATGGTGCGGTTTTACACGGCAGATGATGTAAATATCATATCAGCAGACTTTCAGTGCACTGGTATGCGTAGGTGGCCTCGAAAAATGTGTTGCCATCTCGCTCGACCGCTCAGCCCCCTTCCGGTCGCTCCATTTGCTACCCCTTTCGAGGTTAATAACCCCCCCAGATTTTAAACTAAACCGATCTTCTGCAGCAGCAAAATGACGTGGGAACCGCAGGGCGAAGGTCTGCAGCAGATCATAGCGATCCTCAAGGAGTCGCAGTCACCCGACACAGCCACCCAAATGGCCGTACAAATGGTGAGTAAGCCGCAATCGCACGACAGCGTATCAGCGCACAGCTGTACTAACACTTTCTGCGTCCACAGAAACTGGAGGAGTTCAATCGTTATCCTGACTTCAACAACTATCTCATCTACGTACTCACCAAGCTGAAGACAGAGGACGAGCCGACGCGATCGCTCAGCGGCCTGATCCTGAAGAACAACATCCGTATGCACGGCAGCACCCTGCAACCGGAGATCGTCGAGTATATTAAGCACGAATGCCTGCAGGCGGTGGGCGACACCTCGCCCCTGATCCGGGCCACAGTTGGCATCCTTATTACGACAATTGCCAGCAATGGCGGGCTGCACAACTGGCCCCAGCTGCTGCCCTCGCTCTGCGAAATGCTCGATGCCCAGGACTACAATATTTGCGAGGGTGCCTTCAGCGCTTTGCAAAAAATCTGCGAGGACTCTGCCGAGATCCTGGACTCAGCAGCACTCAACAGACCACTGAACGTCATGATTCCGAAGTTCCTTCAGTACTTCAAGCACAACAGCCCCAAGATCCGTTCCCACGCCATCGCTTGCATAAATCAGTTCATCATAAACAGATCTCAGGCGCTGATGCTCAACATAGATACTTTCATCGAGAACCTGTTCCACCTCTCCTCGGATGAAGACCACGAGGTGCGCAAGAACGTGTGCCATGGACTGGTTATGCTGCTGGAGGTGCGGATGGACCGACTCATGCCGCACATGTCACAGATCATTGAGGTATTTTTCAATTATTTCCATCGAATTGAACGCCTTTCTGTAATCAACTTCCTTCCAGTACATGTTGTTGCGCACCCAGGATTCCGACGAGGGTGTGGCCCTGGAGGCCTCTGAGTTCTGGCTGTCGCTGGCTGAGCAGAGCATCTGCAAGGACGTCCTCGCCCCCTACTTGGCTCAGCTGGCCCCAGTGCTGGTGCGCGGAATGCGCTACTCAGAGATAGACATCATCCTGTTGAAGGGCAATGTGGAGGAGGATGACATGGTGCCGGATCGCGAGGAGGACATACGTCCGCGGTTCCATAAGTCTCGCACACACACGATTAAGAGCGGCCAGGAGTCCGGTGGTCAGGTTGCAGGAGCTGCAGGCGAAGAAGACGATGACGACTTCGATGATGGAATGGATGACGACAGCTCTCTGTCCGAGTGGAACCTGCGCAAGTGCAGCGCTGCCGCCCTCGATGTTTTGGCGAACGTGTTCCGCGAAGACTGTCTGCCCATTGTGTTGCCTATTCTGAAGGACACCCTGTTCCATCAGGAGTGGGTGATCAAGGAGAGTGGCGTCTTGGCACTGGGAGCCATCGCCGAGGGCTGCATGCAGGGCATGATCCAGCACCTGCCAGAACTGATCCCATACCTGATCAGCTGCCTGTCCGACAAGAAGGCTCTGGTGCGCTCCATCACCTGCTGGACTCTCTCCCGGTACGCTAACTGGGTTGTGAACCAGCCGCACGATCAGTACTTGAAGCCGCTGATGGAAGAGCTGCTGAAGCGCATTCTGGACTCGAACAAGAGGGTTCAGGAGGCAGCTTGCTCCGCATTTGCCACACTCGAGGAGGAGGCCTGCACCGAGTTGGTCCCGTACCTGGAGTACATTCTGAAGACTCTCGTCTTTGCATTCTCCAAGTATCAGCACAAGAACTTGCTGATCTTGTACGACGCGGTTGGCACCCTGGCCGACTCCGTGGGCCACCACCTGAACAAGCCCCAGTACATTGATATCCTGATGCCGCCGCTCATCGACAAGTGGAATCTGCTCAAGGACGATGATAAGGATCTGTTCCCCTTGTTGGAGTGCCTGTCGAGCATTGCGACAGCCCTGCAGTCTGGTTTTCTGCCCTACTGCGATCCTGTCTACCGACGCTGCATATCTCTGATTGAGCAGACCATCAATCAGGAAATGGTAGGTTCAATCAGCTGTCTAAAAAAACAGAGTTTATTTCATTTACTTGCCCTTCTAGCTCTGCAAACAAAACCAAACCATTGAGCATCCCGATAAAGAGCGCATGATTGTGGCGCTGGACTTGCTGTCCGGTCTGGCCGAAGGCTTGGACCGCCACATCGAAACTTTGGTGGCCAACAGCAACATAATGCGGCTGCTATTCCAGTGCATGCAGGACATTTTGCCAGAGGTGGGCTAGCCACTAAACGTGTAGACTTTTTATAATTATTTGGAATTTTCCACTTTCCAGGTGCGCCAGTCGTCGTTTGCTCTGTTGGGCGATCTGACCAAGGCCTGCTTTCCGCACGTGCATCCCTTCATGGCCGATTTCTTCCCCATCCTGGGTCAAAACCTGAATCCCGACTTCATTTCCGTGTGCAACAATGCCACATGGGCCATTGGGGAGATTTGTATGAAGCTGGGTGGGTAGTCTCTTCCTATTTGTTTCTGAATCTGTACCTAACTTTGTGTGCTTTTGTGAAAGGCGAGGAGACCAAGCAGTACATACACCTTGTACTCAGCGACCTGTTCATCATAATCAACCGCCCCAACACACCCAAGACTCTGCTGGAGAACACAGGTGAGTCGGTCATCGAGTCAGAGACGGGCTGTAACAAAAATTATATGTCTATATATATTGCGTACCTATACGATTCTGTATGTATGCGTGTATGTGGAGCTCTGAACATTTGTTTCCCTTTTAGTTTATGTTACTTGTTGCATGGAAAGCAGCAACGAAACAAAACCGAATTTCATTCCCATACAACATGCATAGAATTTAGACTAGTGAGAACTATATCGAAATATATGTGCTATTGATTTATTCAGTTGATTTATTTCTACTTATTTCTTCTGTTCTTTTAGCAATAACAATCGGTCGTCTAGGTTATGTGTGCCCAGTTGAAGTGGCTCCTTATTTGCCCGAATTTGTACGACAGTGGTGTGTAACACGTTTTATATTAAACAAGCTTATTTTTCTTTCTATTTCCTTGCTCTTACTGGCTCTCCTCGTCCTACCTCCGCTTCCATACAACCTCATGATCCAATCCAGCCATTTGGTCTTTATATATCTGTAGTTCATATTGAAAACACAATCATTAAACTCTCCTTAAGACTTTAGTGTTTCTTCAATGCTTATGCACTTTATGCCGTTTATCGTTTTGAACATTTTAATAACTGCCTAATATCTGAAATGCAGGTGCACATCGCTGCGTCACATACGGGACAACGATGAGAAGGACTCGGCCTTCCGTGGCATGTGCCACATGATCACTGTGAACCCAGCTGGCGTGGTGCCGGACTTTATATTCTTCTGCGATGCCATTGCCTCGTGGGTGAATCCCCCACAGGATCTGCATCAGATGATACAAAAGGTAACCTCCTATATAGGATTATGTCCATTAATTTATTGTCAAAACTATCCTCGTAGATTCTCCACGGCTTCAAGACCCAGGTGGGTGAGGAGAATTGGCGTCGATTTGTGGAACAATTCCCGCCAACTTTGGCCGAGCGCCTGGTCACCATGTACAACATCTAAGGCCGGCAGACCGAACAAACAGCACCACCCACCTGCACCCACTAGCGAGCCAAGCAGCCACTTCTTAACTAGACAATTATGTACAAGTATGCGTAGTAAGCGTGTCGTCGTCTTAACCCTTAGAGCTTTAAGTTATCCGATTCGATGCTGTTCGAACGTTGCGTTAATATTGAAATCTAAGCTTATAGAAAGAAAAAAAAAAAAAAGATTACAAAAACAAAACAGCAATTCACATAAAAGCAAATTGCATAACCATACATATAACCACAGACATATATCAATATATCCAATAGAGAGAATCTAGCCCAGCCAGTAGGCAATCGTCTGTCCGTATTTCGAGCACGCCAAGTGCAGAAAGTCCACTCGATGGGCTAACCAGAGAACTATGTGTTCCGGCCGTACTTAACCGGAGTCAGTGCTATAGATCCTACAATCCCATCCAACAACACACTCAGACCCAAAGCCCCCGGAACTGTGATCGGCACACGGGTGCTGATCACACCTATAAGGAATCTGTAAATCTCTTCGTAACTAAATGATATTGCGGGTCGTGTCGCGGTAATTAAACACAAAACTCTAATAATAAACAGTCGTCGGGTGAAAGGGTTGCGTTCGTTGGGCAGTTCGAAGAACAAGATCGATAGAAATAGCTGGCATATGCAAAGAAAATATTACAAATCAAAAAGACTGATGTTTAACAAAAACTCCGTTCAACAACACCACTGGCAGCATTCATCAAAAGCCGATATGAGCCGATAGTACTCAAGGGAACGCAACCCTTTCACACAATTAAAACAATCGAAATAATCGAAATATAAAAAAAATATCGGAAAAATCGGAAAATATCGTCGCGTTTCGGGTTCTAACGGTTTCGCGTTCGCGTATTATCGTCGCTCGTTCGTTCGTTCGTAAATCTCGTAGTCGTCGTCGTGTCGTGGTATCTCGTCGGGTAAACTGAAAATGAAAGCAAATAATAGAAGGATAATAAATAATGCAACTGTTACTGATACAAATTTACTTATACATGATATTCGTATGCTATACAAAATTAGGTGTTTTTTTAAGCATTGTGAAAGGGAAAATAGGGAAACATTTAAATTGAGATTAGGATTTTGTTGGGTAACTTATTTAATTTTCGTGCGATTCTTCAACTGAATGCAAACGGCACCATTGACTGATCACATTTTAAAGTATTATTATATAATTTGTTTGTGAATAGGGACAAGTGTAATTAATTACTCATTATTAGTTTCTTTTTTTTTTCACCATTTATTTTTCTTTCAACCATTTCAATTATTTTAGCAGGGTTGTCTTTTGGGTAATCGTTATAATTTACAATTTTTGTACAGAGAAATTTTTTTAAGATTGTACGATTAGGTGTAGAGTTTACTACTAAATGGAAACAAAAGTCTTTGAAATTGTCGCGGAACAACTAAAAAATAAAGCTAGGGAAACCAAACTCAGTCAACCTAAAATATGAACAAATGTAAAAGATGCAAAAGAAAAAGCAAGTAAATCTAAGTAATAGTATTATGTAATTATGCAAACCGTGTCTACGTTTGTGTTTTTATTTCGTAAACAAACAAGCAACAACAAAAACAAAAACAACAAATGGGGGAACGTGTGATAATAAAGTAACTTCGGGTCGTTCGTTCGCGTCGCGTTAATCTCAAGAAAACTAAACTCTAACAACAAGGGACTTTCGCCCCCGAGTCCCAAATAATAATCGCAGCAATTGATAACTATAATACGGTCTAACTAAAAGGAAAAGGTGGAGGCTGCAAAACCGAAACCCAAACCGAAACTGAAACTAAAACTAAATGAAAAATCGTGATTTCGTTGTACCTTAATCCGGATTCATCGCGGAATCCGGTCGCGTTCGCGTGCGTTTGTATCTCTCTCGGGTGATCTTAGTGATTAGCGTTTAAGCAGGAAACTGAAAACTAAAAAAGTAAACATAAAACAGATGTAACACAGAAACTACACAACACTCACACTCACACCATTGAACATATACACACCACTGATACATACATATACATATATACAACTATAAAGAATATATTTAT